>JAWNOJ010000026.1:13750000-15000000 GCA_035046065.1 Chymomyza procnemis | reverse complement strand
TATTCCGGAGTTGGGTTCAGCTACTTTTCACAACTAAGTGTTCAGCATCGCAGCATAGTATGGCAATGTTATGCGATGACCCGTAGTTGGAGTTCGTTAATGCATTCCCCAAACAGCTTGCAGGACACATTTTAAGAGATCAATGCGTTAATATTCACTTATATATAACTAGCGGACCCCTGTGTGCACTTCGTTGTGACGTGATTATTTTCGAAATGGTATCTTCAAAATTGCATTCAGATCAGTAGTACCTTTAAGCGGGATACTGCGTGCACAGACCTCTTAGACTAAAATCTCTGAATCGTAGAGCTCTTAGAATTTCGTTCGTTACCGAATTCACCCATCCTTAGCACTTTTAAGTGAAATACTACGTGTGCAGAGTTTTAGACAGAAATCACTGAGACGATTTTAGTGAAGAATGTCGACTTTAAGGACGCTGGACCAGTAAGCCCTTACAATAGATGTTTCAAAACTACTTTTCACTACTAACTTTTCAGGAACGCAGTATCACAATGTTACGAGAAGACAGCAGTTGGAGTTCGTTAATGCATTCCCAACCACGGTAGAGGTAACATTTCAAAAGATCAATGCGTTTATATCCTTTTATATATAAAAGGTAGTATTCCTAACACCTTTAAGTGGAATACTCCATGTGCAGAGTTTTTAGGCAGGAATCTCTGAATCGATTTTAGTCAAGAATGTCTACTTGAAGGACGCTGGACCACTTAGCCCTCACAATAGATGTTCCGAAACTACTTTTCACTACTAACTTTTCAGGAACGCATCACAATGTTACGAGAAGACAGCAGTTGGAATTCGTTTATGCATTCCCAACCATATTCCTAACACTAAGTGGAATAGTCCTAAGTGGAATACTGCGTGTGCAGAGTTTTTAGGCAGGAATCTCTGAACCGATTTTAGTCAAGAATGTCTATATAGATGTTCACAATAGATGTTCCGAAATTACTTTTCACTATACTATGCTGTTAGACAAGAATCTCTGAAGCGCCAACTTTCTAGACAGAAATCTCCCTCCACTCGACAGACACTGAGCGAGATAGTTATAAGAGATTCCCCAGTTGAGTTACTACAGGATATAGAAGCCAACAATAGACCTGTGCTGCTTTCTGAAGTTATGACTTATGCCGGTAGATATTTTAGAAATTTTTATAAGTATTCTCCCATAGAGCAACTAAGAAGCAATTGAATCATATTGGCCAACAGAAATATGTGTGATAGGAACTCTACTTCTTGTTATCATCTTCCACCTCTGAGAAAAATCTTTGCTGCTCTGAAGTTATAACTTATTTTGCCTTCCGACCAGGTCGATAGAACTTTTAGAAATTTTGAAAAGTATTCTCCAATACAGCAACTAAGAAACAAGAGTCATATTGCTTAAGAGAAGTTAGTGTGATGGGAAATGTAGTTCACGTTATCATCTGCCACTTCAGAATATTTTTCTGCCTAAACTCTCCGATTTCCGAAACTCTTGCAAAACTACCAACAATTCCACGAAAATATCCCGTAATAAACCTATCCCCCATTAAGCTTAGAAGTGACGTTCTTATCTAAAGTCCCTCGATCTAACTTGATACAAAATTTTACAAACAAAAGTGCCACCGAAACCAACAAATATAACGTTGCCTTACTTGACTACCAAACTATTCACAACTTTCAATCTACTCTAGACTCTTTTAAAACTACATAATAAAAAATATATCTACTTTAATTCAGTTAAAAAATTATTAGCTAGCACACCTGATTATTTTTTTAGCACTTTTATTGCATTAATCACAATTACGTCAAAAAGTGCTCTCTAATATGCCAATATATAAAAACTAATGCCGATAAGGACAGAGAGGGAGAGAGCAATGTACAACTTTCAAGAGTTTACGTATTTCCAATAGATAAGTTATCTTTTGAATTCGGGGAATAAAGGCGCTCTACGTCTAAAATTATATACTTATTGATACGTAACTTTTAAGTTATTGAATTATTGTTGCTAAAAAATTGACTTCTAGCTTGCTATTGAGTTTTCATTATTGCGAAGGTCTGGGTGGCCAAAGTTTTAAATATTATATAACGATATTACGATATCCAAGGTAAACAAAATAAATTGATAGCTAATTAGTCTCATAAATAGCGCAGACTAAAAATTTCTAAGAATTTTTTAAAGCTTCTAAGTTGGACAAGCTTTTTGAATTGTATAACTTTTACGTAAAGAGAGCAATACTACTTTCGAGCGTCTTTGAAGAGTTGAACGCATGCAACTATAGAGCAGTAATTTTTGGTTAACATAAATTCTGCGATTTTGGGAAATCTTGCGAATGAGATTTGAAGAAAAAATTTATAATCGTCAATAGATCGAGATTGAGTGTTTAAACGTAAGTTTTTTCAACACTGAGCGGGCTTTATTGAGTTTATCGCTGCAGAAGTTTTAGGATAACTTCTATGCGAGCATAAAAGTTGCGTACAAGAGCAGAAGACTAGTCTTCAACGTGTACTTGTTCAAAAAACAGCTGTTTTAAGAAAAATGTAAAGCTTAGTACGCAGCAGCCTAAAATAGTTCCAGACAAAAAGTAACTTTTCTTTAAAAACAAGCAGGTTGTCATATTTGTATTGGTATTTTTCCACTTCTCGAGTTTAATGCAAAGATGTTCACACTGGAACTACATAGTTGATTTATTTACAAATGTCTAAACAGCTAAATAAAACTATGAATAATCATCTGTATTTGTTATAAACATTACTTTCTATAAACAAAGCAATAAAAATGACGCAGTAAAATATATATCTGATAGTTCGAGCAACATGTAAATGCTTGCTCATAAATTTATGCACTATATATTATAAAACAATATTTGCATAAAAAAAATTATCAAATTTTATTTTACAAAATCCCTGCTTTTTGTAAAATTACAATTCATATAATTTTACATTGTGCAGCAGAACTTGGCTGTTGAAAGACCTCGACATAGCTTTTCCGATTTATTTTGCTTGCAATATATAGAACTTATAGAAAATATTGCTAGATTCTTACTAAAACAAACTTAACTTATGTGAGAGAAAGCCTTTGGAAAGTATTTTTTTAATGAAATAAAAAGATTACTAAGGATAAGTACTTAGCTAAGCGAAGTGTAAATAATTAGAGTATATTTTTCCTCTAACAGATGTTTTTCGCAAAAATATGCATGGTTTTGTATTTATTTTAAGCTTGTAGGAAAAAAGTAGATCTTCGGATTGAGATTTCAACTATTTGTAAGATCCTTTAGAATTGCGTGTTTGCATCGTGAATAAAAATTTAAAATGGAAATAGAGGAAATACTGTCCCCCCTACCAGCTTAAGCTGGATTCCTGTCTGGAAGACCAACCTATAGGCCCAGCACCACAATTGATTGCGTTAGACCAATACATCTTAAAAACATTTAATAACAAAACCCTTGGAACTTTGAACTGTAAGACTTATATAATCAATCGCGATTATTACTAGTAATTAGAGAATACAAGCTTGAAATCTTTTAAAATTTCTCTAAAATTTGTTGCATAACACAATTTGTCCTTTTTTAGTTGTAAGAAATCACACATTTTATCACAAAACCGCGCGGCTTTTATTGAAACTCTAGAACTTACAGTCGTTTGCGATTATTACAACTAATAACAGAATATAAGCTTTTTGTAATCTCAAACTTATTTAATTAAAAATAAACAAAGTTTCCATTTCGGAAAACATTTTTGTTGTTGTAAGAAACTTATATAACTTTCGGGATTGTTACTATTACGAATTATTTTTGTAGTAATTAGAAAATATGTTTCTTGTAATGTAAAACCAATGGAATTAATAGAAAGTAACATTTTTATATTAATTGGGCCCCGGTAGCATAGTGGTGGCGCATTTGCCTCTGAATCGCAAGTAGGTGGTACGATTCAACACTGCAAGCACTAGCGCATTTGTCTAGCACTTACATAGGATTTGGATGGAAAGCCTAAGTGGAGAAGGAGTTATCTTCCCTTGGAGTGAACAACTGAAGCTGGCGAGAGTTAGTAAGGTCGGATGTAACCCGATAAGTGGTTGTGATGGCCAGACAAAGTAAAGTGAGTAATTTTTCGTATCGTATATCATATTTTTAAGGAATCAATCGCGATTTTAAAACTTTATTATTCTTCACTCAAATGTTATATATAATAGAACAAGAAACAACAAAAAACACCACTATACGCTTGTATCTAGTTATATATTAGATTCTGGATAATATAATGAAAATTAAGTAAAACTTTTGATTAATAGATCTGCACAATTTCGACTGCTGCATAGAGACTTTAAAAATACATCGAGTTATTTTTGTTTTGTTAGTTTATCGAAAGACTAAACTTGGTCTGTGTATGATGAACGGGTTTTTCAGACGGCACAACCTAGATTAAACTTACATAATCTGTGTCGCAGACAAAAACGTGACAGTACGAAAAAAGTACCATATAAAAATTATATTTGGCAAATCGGACTTTTGTCTTAAAATTTAGTTTGTGTTGAAAACAGCGCTTTGCAGCATCCATAAGCTTCTTGCAATAGTGTATAAGGTAATAAAAGATTTTGACGCATATTTTATGAATTTACGCGCATAGATAATATGTTGATTTCAATCACCACTGATTTAGAAAAACCTCCATTTTACATCTTTTACCACCAGGCCAAAAATAACTTTGATCAAAACCTTCTATTTACTGCGCCTTTTGTCCAAACTTTTTCGAAAAACCATCAACTACTATGCCAAAGTGGGATTACCCAAATCTTTGGAAACATTTTATTTCATTTTCATCAGGCAATAAAGACTTCGGTTCAAAATTTATAAATTTAAGCATTTTTTCATGGCAGGAATCAGTAGCTACCACTAGTAGCATACTCGTCTTGTTATGGGAGGGTATGTTGTTCGATTCCAAACTGCAACACTGGTACATTTGCCTAGCACTAACAAAGCTAGCAAATAGACACTGTTTGTCTAAGTAAATCTCTATAAATTAAAAAGAATTCGACTATATTATATATATATTAGATCCAACAGATCCAAACACTATTAATAAAGATATCTCTATGCTGCGCCACTGATTTAGAAAAACCTCCACTTTACATCTTTCACCACCACCATCCCAAAAATAACTTTGATCAAAACCATCTATTTACTTCGCCTTTTGTCCAAACTTGTTCGAAAAACCATGAAGTATATATATATATATTTATTTATATAGGGATTATATAGAATACAAATCTATTACGCATTTTGACAATATTTTTTTTGCAAACACCACTAATTTAGAAAAGTTGATAAAAAGTTTAACGAAACGAAAAGCTAAGAGGTACACAATTGTCAAATCAAAGTCAATCAAAGACATTTCGTCAATGTTTTTAGCAAATTATAAACAGAACTAAATATTGGCTTTTTGATACACATTCATTTGTCTACTAAAGTACTTGAAGTAGGTGGCGCCAGCAGAAAAAATGTTTTATGAATTTTTTCTTAAAATATCTTGTTATATATTGTAAAAATGTATATCCAACAAACGTACGCTACTCACGTTCTACTTCAGAGTGACATTTACTCACTTGAAAAGCTATTCATCATAACTTGCCAAATAAACCAGCAATTTGTCTACCTTCACTTTTGCCAGCTACGGATTAACTTTGTGCCAAAACATTGTTTGACATTTGTTAAATTTTACCACTCCAACGGGCCCTTTACCGCATTCAAACTAACATGCAAAGTAAATGCAACGTAATAGTTTTTTTTAAATAAACAAATCGTGATGCAACTATTTTGATTGTGTAACTTTACGTCTACAATAGCATACATTTGTTGTTGCAGGCAACTGCGATATATATCAATGACACCTTTTGAGCAAAACGCTACATGACTCAAGCACCCAGGGTAACCTCTAATGACCCACATCGAGCGCATTCCAATAAATTCAAACCAAATGAAGTGCGGGCCTAACATTACGAGAATTCCAAACGCAAAACCAACTATGCCCATTTAGCACTACGCAAGGTAAGAGGTCTATCGCTATGCCATAAGTAAATATCCATATAATATAAGTCAATTAGAACTCAGTGTATAGCGTGGCCATTTCTTGATTAGCAAAATCGTTATTATACGCTGACCAGCTGACGATAAGATTACAAATATAACAGAAAATATTGAAGGAATCGCTAGCTGCAAACTTGTTATCCCCGGCTGTCTATAGACACGCAAAACGTAAGACTCATTCAATTTCAATTATGATGTCACTTTGCTCAATCAAGTCAACGAACGTCTTCCGACACCTAAAACAGCAAAACCAACAACGCCAAGTCCAGCAACACCAACGGCACCACCACCAATGACCAGTCATGCCCGTTTGGGCGACACTGGCGCTGTCTTTATAAGGCACAAAGCGTGTCGCGTTCACGGAAAACCGACATCCAAACATATCTATGAAAAAAAATCAAATTGCTTTCGAATTTGTCTTGTAATTTCACGCAACCTATATAATCCATAGATAGCGGTCAACCCAATAAAAAAAAAAAAAAAACATTTCAGATACAATAAGCAGCGAGATAATAATAACAATATGACAAGAGAGGCAATGTAACAATTGTGGATCTTTCAAGGGACCAGGGCCAATTCCACATATCAAGCCATGTACGTACACGTAGCTGAAGGCCAGCAACAAGGGGAAGTCGTATGTCTGTCCGTCTGTATATATAATGAGACGCAATGATAAAAACAGAAATAAACTATAAATTAAAAATTAAAATATGATGGCTTCGTTACTTTTTGGCAGCGCTTGTCGTCAGGCACAGTGGCATGAAAGCCAAGATATATTTTGAGTAAATAATTGCTGAAAAAATTTGTAGCTTTGGCCTTAAATAGCTTGGAATTTTTGTTGTATTTTGAAGCGATTTATAAGTGCTCGCTTTAATCTATCGAAGTCTATTAATATTTTTTTTCGACGCAGTCAACAAATTTTTACCACTATACCAATCTGTATTGAAATTCGCTATCCGACTTGAAGAAGCTCTATCCGAACATAAAACTCCAAACAAAATTTTGACCGAAAAACGTGGTTGTTAGAACCGCATACGAATCTATCATAACCTATCTATCATAAAGTTCTATCATAACCTCTTCAAAACTCAAAAAACTTTATCTATTTCTTTGTCAGAAATAATTTCTGTTGTACTTTGACGCGCTTTATGTACATCAACTGGCGGAATTTTTTGCACTCTTTTTCAGAAATTCAAAGAAATGTTTTTATTTATTTCTCAAGGTCTCTCAGTGTGAGTATGCCTACATTAGTTCCGACGCGATGCATTGCAATCCGCTTTCAGAGACCGCCAAATCACTTTTGGCTTTTTACTAACTTTTGGGAACTTGGTCAGTAGAAGTTTTATCGATATCAAAAACGTTTATGCTGCATTTTGGAATAATACATTACAATCGTATAAGCAAATAAGATCATCGTTTTGGGATCAATTTTGCTACACCAACTAAAAATATATATTGCAAAACCTGGAATCGCTACATTATTTCGTTGGCCTGCATTATGCATTTCCACTAGAAGAGACCCAAGTATCTCTGACTCTTAGTTTGCCTGAGACTATTTCAGATTATTTTTGTATTATAATTATAAAGCGTTTTATAGAAATCCGCTGCCGGCTTAATCATTCCTGGTACTATTCTGGACTCTGCAACCATTCCAACTGACGTGCTGCTTCAAGAAACGCTAAAAATAAATGGGTTTTCGGAGGCGGCTGCAAGGTTATTTATTTATTTATTAATATTTATTCCTAGCCTGATGGGTGAATTTTTTATAGATGTGCACCGTCTCACATCTGGGGCTAGCCAGGACCTTGGATTTACAATGTAAAAGATGAAAACAGAAAGTAGTATATAAATAAAAAAAAGAACAACGTTGACCAAAACTCATCATAGTTCATGTTTGGTCAAAGAAGCTCGAAACGCTGAAACGCACTCAGAGTTCAAGAAACCCATTCTAGGTTCTCTGGGATTATGTAAAAAACATATATTTATGGCATTATTCATAAAGGTACTATGGATAGTTTTCTCAAAAAATGGACCCAAGCTTTCGTGACTATATAAGCCTCTAAGGACCAATAAACTTTTTTATTGTAGTCCCGACGATTTTGAAATCTAAAAAAATCACTGTTCGCTATGACCATGGAATCTTGGACGCTGTTTTAGCCTGTAAGTCACATCAAGGAACCAATTTCGATGATAAAATTGCTTACTATCTGATCTATAGATAAATGAGAGTAGAAAAAATGCTAATTAAATGTAGCATGCCTTTAAAAAATATTTTATTAGTTCAATGCCGCTGAAACGCACTCAGAGTTCAAGAAACCCATTCTAGGTTCTCTGGGATTATGTAAAAAACATATATTTATGGCATTATTTTTGATTATGGTAGCAGTCCTTCTAACTGAAAGCACTCCACTAACATTTAAAATTAATAATTCGACCTCTACAGCAGTTTGAATTCGCGTTTGGATTCGACTCTTGTACTATAAGTTCCAACTTGACTGCACTTGTTCGTAATTTCAAAGCACTCCAAAGTGAAGTTTGCGGATTTCTATAAATAGTTTTTCGAAAAGAACAGCAAGCTGCGGTTTATAGCCGTTTCCGAACAAACGTATTTTAAATTTTTAAAGATTTTCTTAAAAATATTGTATGTAGGTAAAAGCTCTTCTGATTCTGTAAGTAAGACCTTCGAGACGAAAGCGTTTTCTGTCGATTCTCTTATTGCGACTTATTAAAATGAAATCTAAGTAAACTAATACAGATTAGATTTTATATCTTCGAATTGATTTATATTTTGAATTATGATTCCGAAAACACCAAATATATGTTTCCGAAAACACCAAATATATGATATTCCGAAAATACTAAATATTGTATATGATTCCGAAAACACCAAATATATGATTCCGAAAATACCAAATCTCCGGAATCATTCGTTTTAAAAACCTACCAAGTCTATATAGAGATGTTTTTAGCAGATTAAAATGCTCTCGATAGCGATGGTAGTGCAAGCTAAAAGCGCAACTATGCTGCTGCGGAGAGAGAATCTATCGAACAATTTTCGACTTAAGCTCTGCACATACTAGAACGTTTTTAATGGCCTTATCGATCCCCTACTTAGCTATTAAAAATTTAGTTCATAAAAACTTGGAGACCCACGAGTTCAAATGGTTTTATGCTGCTAGTAGGTTTTCGTTGGACGAATTGAAGCTTATTAAAATGGAAACCAAATCTTCGAAATGAAATATATTTTTATATATGATCCTGAAAATACCATTTCTTGGGAGTTAGTACCGAGTCTATATATATATAAAATTATAGGTAACGTTCTAAATATAAAAAGCCTTGCCACATTTTGACCGTCAATTGAAGTTATATAAATGACAAATACGCCATGATTCATTATGCATTTCCAACTTGGTTCAGATTAGTTTGTGGTTAAACTTAACGCGCGCCCTCTCTCTCTATCTCTCTATAAAAAGCATTTTACGCAACAATAACTAACAATAACACAATCGGTCAGTTATTTTCATTGTGGTTTTTTAATCAAAATAAATTTCTAAATTGGATAAGTTACGCGTTTGTTATCATCCAAACACCCAGTAATTCCACCACCACAACGAAAAAATCGCATGCTCTCATATTTCCTAATTAATTGGCCAAACACCCAACCACTCACGTCTAATAAAAGGTTGGAAACCTTAATCGCCAAGTTCGCATCGAGCGGAAATTTGGCATTTACCAACTTGTCTGTGCACGTTCACACTTAATAATTCATCGCTGGTTTTCCTTTCTTTGTGTTTGCAATTTTGCGAAAGATTTATGTTCATAAGATGTATGTATGCAAGGTACTCACCTCATAACTGCGCTTCAATGATGTATATTCCTGTAATGTACGTGAGACATTACGCTTTAATGTTGAGATCTCTTGTATTTCTTTATCCAAAATATTTTTTAAACGCCGCACAACTTTGGTCTCCGTTTCCAGCTCGTTTTCAATGATGCACTCGGCAATTGTCTTCTCCATTTCCCCTGCATGAAAAGAAACCAAAAAGAAACAATACTTTAGTTGTGGCACGTCACTTCCATGTGGCATGATGTAAACTTGTGTGTCACAAGTTGTATCATCTGGTCTAGAGATGGTTTCACACAAGTACGAGTGGGGCACGAATATACTTTGTTCAGATCTGACACTGTATATAACTCTCCGAAAACATTAAATAAATATTTAGATCTCGTAGAGTTTTTTTATTACTTTTAAGGTTCCCTACAATTCTCTTGAACTTAGCATTTCAGGTATTATTTTCCCCACAATTTTCTTGAAGGTATTTTATGACCTTATTTATTTAATAATTTTAAAAAGTTCTGGTTTCGATGTCTCCACAATTTTCTTGAAGGTATTTTATTACCTTATTCATTTAATAATATAAGAAAGTTTTTATTTCGATATCACAAATTATTTCTAAAATCGCCTTTTTTTATGATTTCAAAATGTTCTCAGATACAGTCTTAGAGTTTTAATGCTTTTCCTTATCGAAACCACAATTCCAAGATGATTAAAAATGTTTAAACAGGACAGAGGATACCGAAAAAGAACACTATGTGTGAGTTAAGAGAAGAACAAATTTCTAACATTTATAGAAAGGTACAAATACTTTAAACGCCTTAGCTGAAATCCAGTAAAAAGCTTTAGAAAAGCAGCAGCTTTTATTCCAAACCGATAACTTACTAACAAATACGAAATGTCAGCAGCAATTTGCAAGAAAAGAACCTTGTGGAACTTTGAACTCAAAGATTTTGCACTGAGACCCTAAAAAACTGTCGTGTCCCAACTACCCTAGAGATCAGTATAAATCTCTAATGGTGCTAGTTATCTATCGTGCCGAGAAAAAAACCTCTTTCTTGCTTTGAGGACTCTTTCGCTTAGCTCATTATTCATTTAATAATATAAAAAAGTTCATATTTCGATATCACAAATTATTTCTAAAATCGCCTTTTTTATGATTTCAAAATGTTCTCGGATATAGAATTCGAACACTATGTGTCAGTTAAGAAAGAACAAATTTCAAATATTTATAGAAAGGTACAAATACTTCAAAGTCCTTAGCTGAAATCCAGTAAAAAGCTTTAGAAATGCATCAGCTTTTATTCCAAACCGATAACTTACTAACAAATACGAAATGTAAGCAGCAAATTGAAAGAAAAGAACCTTGTGGAATTTTGAACTCAAAGATTTTGCACTGAGACCCTAAAAAACTGTCGTGTCCCAACTACCCAAGAGATCATTATACAGGCAGAGATCAGTATATATCTCTAACGGTGGTAGTTATCTATCGTGCCGAAAAAAAGCTCTTTCTTGCTTTGAGGACTCTTTCGCTTATCTCACAGAACCTATCATTCTTATTGAGGTGTTTCACCAGTCTACAGCTCTCTAAGGAATCTTTTGATTTTTAGGACTCTGCCGCTTAGCTCACAGAACGGCTTTAAAGTCCCCGATGCACATCTCATTTAGATAGTTTCTGCGTCTACAGTAACACGTGAGTACTACGTTAAGCATTTTTTAAGGGTATCATGATTTTTGGCGCAAAAAATTTTGCATAGAACGGATAACCCCATCGTATCATTGCCTTCGAGTTTGTAACAAATCCATTGAGTTATTCTTTTTGTAAAGTAAGAAATTTTTTATATTTCTGCTTTTGCAGCTAACAATATTTTTCTCATGTTTGCTTGAGGCATTTTGCGATGCTACCCTAGCGGAAATCTTAGCTCGCACAATCACGCGAAACACTCCCAGGATGCGTCCATCTCTAATCGCTATTTGCATGATTCGTGTGCGAACGAACGTGTCGGCGTGTTTGTGTGTGAACATGAGTGTTACTTGGCAAGCACAAGTGAGGAAGTCAATGCTTATTTAAGACCTTATCGCAGACGGTAGCGACGACAGTGAAGGCGTCAGAGCGTCAGCGTCTTGGGCCGGTTTTTCGTTTATTTTTTATTTCTTTCAGTTTCGATTCGCTCCATTCATTGTGGGAGTGTGCGGGCGCGCTTCCACTATGGAGCTGAGTAAGCAAAAATTGTGATAATTGTGTTGAGTGTGCCGCTCGCTCTTGAGGCTAGAGCACACAGAGAGCCAACGGAGGGCAAAAATAAAGATACAAAATTACAGCACAAAAAATGAAAATGGGGGCGCAACAGCAATGGAGTATATAATTTTGAAGATACAATGTGGGTTTCAGTGGTTTTATGTTTGCAACTTTGTGATATTTTGCAAGATAGTTAAACGAGTTGAATTGAAGCGAATTACATGGGTTGCCCAGTGGCACAGTGGCGCAATTAGCATTTTGTGT
Source organism: Chymomyza procnemis (assembly GCA_035046065.1). Lineage (NCBI taxonomy): Eukaryota > Metazoa > Arthropoda > Insecta > Diptera > Drosophilidae > Chymomyza > Chymomyza procnemis. Next base: position 14,987,582 of record JAWNOJ010000026.1, on the reverse strand, counting down.
TAGTCTACTTTAGTATAGGGTGGGGCAACTGCTGCTGCGGTTGGTATAACACTCGTAAATCGAAAAGTACTCAATCATAGTAGGTAGATCTGGGAAATTAATTGGAAAATCGGTCGAGAGGAAAGTATAGAAAATTAGTATGTTTATAGAGGGGAGTATGTATAGCCAGCCACGTAGGTCAGTTGGAACATAATTTCTTTCACAAATTGGTTTTTAATTTGCTTTAAGTAATTCACATACGCTCAATTTTGTTGTGAGATATCTAAAAATGCAATTGGTAGGTAGCGAGGGCACAGCTCAAAGTTACGAAGACCCACTCGACTCTAAACTCCACGAACGGATATTCAATTTTTAATTCTCTTCGAAATGCTTTTAATAAATTACTCTATACCATCCAGTTGAAAGTTATTGGCCGTAAATTATTATTATAGTAAACAACAGATGACCCACCCTTTAGTTACATTTTAATACAATATACTTCTAGCGTTGAGCTAGCATACACAAATCGCACAAATCTTCGAAATGCTCTTAATAGATAACTCTTTGCCATTCAGTTTGAAGTTACTGATCGAACAGTATTCCTATTTATATAGAAATAGGTATATGTGCAAAATTAAACAATGCAACACATGAGCCACCCTATAGTTATGTTTGAATTCAGCACTAGTAGCGTAGTGCTGGCAAATACGACACAAACCAGTTTTCTTCGAAATACTTTTTGATAGTTAATCAAGTTCAAAGTTACTGACGCAAAAGTAATTTTTATATATGAATAAAATGAAATAATCAAACAAAACGTCAGATGGTATACCCTAGAGTAACGTTGGTATTCAATGTCGTTGTAGTGCTAGCAAACTCAACTTTTACTGATTCGACTTATGGTTGCAATCTCTCAAAGATCTCTACGGGATCAAGCGCGTAGTTTTTGACCGAAAAGTTTAGAGAAATTTTGAATTTACAACGAATAAACTGCAATAATCAAAAAATGCAACAGCTGGCCCACACTATAGTTACGCTTGACTTCAGTAGCAGTTACATTGCGCTAGCAAATTCGACTCGCACCGATACGTTGCCCAATTCTCTTCAAAATGCTTTTAATAGAGCACCGCACATGATCAAGTTCAAAGTTACTGACGCAAGCGATTATTATATAAGAATAAAATGAAAACGACATACCCTATGGTAACTTTTGAATTTAACATCGATGTAGCAGTAGACTAGTGCTAGCAAACTTAACTCTTACCGATTCGACTTTCGGTTGCAATCTCTTAAAGATTACATAATCCACTTTTTGACCGAAAAGTCCAGAGAAATTTTTAATTTATAACGAATAAAATGCAATAAACAAACAATGCAACAGCTTGCCCACCCTATAGTAACACCAGAAGACGTAGTAATAGCTTAGCGCTAGCAAATTTGACTCCCACAGAATCGAATTTCTCCTCTTTTGGAAATGATTCTAATAGATAATTCCCACATGATTCAGTTTGGAGTTACTGACGAAAAGCAATAATTAAACGGAGGGCCCACCCTATTTAGCTATAATTGAATTAAATACACCGAAAACCCAACACATGTTCCAGTTTGAAATTACTGATGGAATGCAAAAATCAAACAATACAACAGATGGCCCACCATATAGTATCCCATGAATTCAATATATTATAGTTGTAGTAGCGACTCTCCCCGATTCGAATTTCTCTTGTCTTGGAAATAATTTTAATAGAGAATCCCACCCGATACAGTTTGGAGTTGCTGCCGAAATAGAATAATCAGAGGATCCATCCCAATCCTAACTTAATTAAAAACACAAAAACCCACCACATGATGCAGTTTGAATCAAACATTGCAACAGATGGCTCATCAATACATAGTAGTTGTACTAGTCTCACCGATTCCATTCCCAATTCTCTTTGAAATACTTTTAATAGAGAATTCCACCACGTCATCCAGTTTAATTTAATCAAACAGAGCATTCACTCTAAACATAACTGAATTAAAAATCCAAAAACCGACTAACTTTTTACCGAAGTCCAATAATAGCCGTACTTATTATCAGCATATCAATATCAGACCCACTTTAGATAAGCCAGACCCCAAAACCCTAAACCTTCAAAAACATTTCCAGTCTCTAAAATTTCTGCGCAAAATTGCTACAAAACAATACACCACATTATCGGACAACGTTCCGTCCGATTCCGAATTTAATTTTCAAAACAAGCAATTTAGTTTAATATTTCATTGGTATGCACAAAGTACGTACAGCTGCAAAAATTTTGTGTTTTATGTGCCAGCTTATCGCAAACATTTCTCAAAAATAATGTGCAGTTCACGTAGCCAACATGTGTCAACGGTCGTATAGATATATAGCCCGATTTTATGAGACATATTGGGGTAGTATATAGTCATAAAAGAGTCGGAGAGACTGCAACGCAACGCAACGCATATATTTAAATATGCTCTAGGTGTGGTCTCGGCAAATAAATAAATAAATTCTGAAATTCTGCTCAGATTTTGTTTCAGTCTCTACTAAACTGGATAAACAACTATAATACAAGTATTCGATAATCTTAAATATACAAACAACCTTTAGGTAAGCAAATAGTCGCACAAATATAAACAATTTAATGATAATGTGCTGAGACTTTATTATGAATGAATGGATAATAAATGAATGAATAAGTACAATAAACCAATGAATGAAAAACTTGAATTGTACAAAAAACTTTCAAATGAAACTGCTATTAAACGTTTTATAGGATTACGGATTTTTTACAGATTTATCGTACTTACGCAATAGGAAGAAGTTATTTTAGGCAAACAACTCGCTTTATAATTTAAAAAGACTAAGGATGCTCTAGAAATTTTGTTATTGGGCAACTTTATCAGTATTCGCTTTGGGGTGCCATATGCCAAAATATTTTACTGGCACAATCAGCTGTTCCGATGTGATGGCGGATGGTGAGTTCGAGAAGAAAAATTCACCAATACTATCCTCTATGTTTATTTTCTCTGTCTTAGTAAGAGCTTGGCCTGAAGTTAAATCGAGTGAATCTCAGAAAGGCACAATTTCAGCTTCCAGCTGTCTCAGCTCAGCCATTCATCGACACAGAGACATTTCCATGTAAGACCTTTGGATATCTGCTCAAAATGGTTCAAAACTAAAGCAAAGTTGACCCACTAGATATTATTATTTATTTGTTTTTGTATATTAAGAGACTAAATATGCAGGCGGATCTGCTGTACTTCAGCTCAACTTAACTCGTAAAACAATAAAAACTAAATAATTTGACGATTATTTCAAGAATACAAAATTCTTGTTATTTTTTGCAATAGGAGGAAAAATTTAATGAAATCACTACAAATAGATTACTAATAATGTAACATAAAAATCAACGCATTAGTTCAAAGATTGTCTTCTGTAGATTAGCACATTTCGATAATAACATAAAATTAATAAACATCCGAAGAAATCGATTAATATGAAAAATCATCCCACATTTTTAAGAAATACAGCAGAGTTAAGACTACATTATCACTGGGAAAGGTCTTTATTGCGAAAGTACCACTGTATCCTTATAGATCCTTCAGTACGTATAAGAATAAATGTAATCCCCTTGACTCTGGTTATTGCTCCAAATGTACAGCATAGAGATACCTCTAATAATAGCTCTTCGAAGAGAACAGGAAACTACAGTTTATAGCTGAAACCGAACGGCGTTGTGTTTAATTATTAGAGACTTTATTAGGTAACCAACGTCTATTTGCTAGCTATGCCAGTGCTAGGCAAATGCACAAGTGCCACAGGGTGGAATGGAACCACCGATCTTACGGTTTATAGGCGAGTACGCTACCGAGGCCCGTAATTCAAGCGTAACATTCATAAATATCAGAAGAATTCAAATAATAAAAAAAAGTATGCCATAGTTTGGAAGCATTTTAGTGTGAGGTTCAAGATTGGAGAAAATAAAAAAATAACTGATAAACATATATTCGAATCATTTTTGTAGCTGAAAGCAAGAAAAATATATGCAATTGCAGAACCTCAAAAGCATAAAAAACAACAATCTATAAACGTCAACAAATTATATTCATTCAAGTTTTTAAGGTTAAAATCAAGAAAAATATGTGGTTGAAGAACATCGAAAGTATAAAAAACACCAATCTGGAAAACGTTTTAAAAAGTTTTCAGTTGATATTCGTAGGTAAAGCCAAGAAAAATATATTTTCGTAAACATTATCTGCGTATAACCTAAACTTTTAGACAATTCTATTTGTTTTTGTTTCAAAACATTAAGTTATAACGAGAATCACGTCGAAATCAGCAATATTTTTTTGCTTGTGACAGTATTATTATGAACTACTTTACAGATATCATTATTATTAATCGCTTTTTAGATAATATTATTAAGCAAGATTAAATCGTAGAACGTGTAAAATACATGTTTACAAGACAATTCCCTGAGTGATGTCAGAATTTGAACAAAAACTAAGCCGATAAATAACTGACTAAAAGTGTAAAGTGAAAAAAATTCCTCTAATATATAAAAAAGTTTCTGACGTTGGTCACGTTCTATATATAAGATATACTTGCAATATATTGGGTAGAAAAAAGTTGAGAAGTGCTGAAGAAAAACGAAAAGTTCGAATTCGCGACATGAATACGAAAAATTAAAAATACAGTAAAAATTTCAATTGAGAAAAAGGAAAAGATGAAAGAAAAGGCTCGCGTGAAAAATTTAGACAAAAAACAAATCGAAAAAACCAAAAAATTATAAAGCTAAGATACTTGCAGGAAGGAGAAATTTACGAAAATAGGAAGCGTGTGTTGGATTCGTACAAGCGTGTAAAATCCAAAAAGCCAGAAGTTAAAGCAGAATTTAGATTTGTACAAAAATGTAAAATTCAAAAAGTGGAAGTTGAAGTTAGGATTGCATGAAGCAGGAAAAAGTAGAATATTTGAATATAGAAGATATGAAGTAAGAGTGTCAATATTCTGTGGAGGAGATTGGGGAGTGAAGCTCTTTCATTTGTGTAGAAAATATTATGCACATTCAAACCGAAAAACGAACAACTGAGAGTATCCAAAATTTCAGCACGCTAAGTAGAGTATACAAATTTCATTATAATTTTAACAATGCAAACCTTCAGGACAACATGGAACACATAAAATATGCGGGTTAAGCTTATTCATTGTTGGTCTGCGTTGAGCCGGAAAATAATAATTATGATAATAATAATTATTATAATGCGAGATGAAATGATTATAATTAAGAAATTAAAGCTTCTAAAGCAATTTTGCAGTCTCGTTTTTATGAACATTCGCTTTCAAGTCCATACACCAACAAATTGCAAGAAATTGTTAACCAATTATAACAAAATGAATGCAAAAAAAATCAAACAACTTTTCAATAGCATTTGTCCCACTGTACGCGAGTTGCAAAAAATAAAAATAAAATCAAAACTGACGCATGCAACGCATTTGGCGAATGTTTGTGGGAAATGCAAAGCAACCAACAACAACAAACAGAAATGAGTAATAATAAAGTTAAACAAAAAGTAAATATAAATAAATTAATAATAATAGATTTGTCATTAAGCGTGAGTGTGTGCGTGTGTGTGTGTGTGTGTGTGTGTGCGTGTGTGGGGTTATATGATTTTGGCGCAACTTTTACTTTTTGTTCATTGTTTACTTTTATAGTTTGACTTTTACTTGGATTTTCTTTTAAATTTTTGACAAATGTTTTGTTTAAGTTTTTTTTTTTCATTTTTTTAATGAAATGCTCAATAAATCTGATAGATAATGAGCATAAAAGGTGTATGGCATTAAACAAATAGCACGAGAAAAAAACAATAATAAAAGGCGAACGGCGTTTAACAAAATAAATACAAAAACAAAAATTAAGCAACAAAGATACAATTTTAATAAGAGCAACGCGCGCAGGGGGCAAACTGTGCTAACCGCAACAGCGGTGAACGAGTAAAAAAATAAAGAAAGCAACAAAAAGTTCATAAAAATAATAACAAAAAAAAACACAAACTTATTATAATTATTAAAAAAAAAAGCGCACACAGCACACAATAGTCACAAAAAAATACACCAAGCGAGGGTTGCTAACAACATTTTGGGCAGCTAAAACAAGCGAAAATGGTAGTGACGATTTTAGGGACAATGCCGGAAATAAACTGACGGCGTTTTTTAACTTAAACTTTTATTAATTTTAATTAAATTAAAGTAATTCCCCTTGAATTTTGGCTCCAAAGACGGTTTATGGGAATATCTCTATTAATAGCTTCGTAGAGAACAGAGATCTTACAGTTTATAACCGAATCTAGAATTACTCATATTCTCTCTATAAGAGAACCATACAAACTTCTTTTGCAGCGTTATCTTCTACGAATGAACAGAGTCTAGTTTATAGTCCAATCAGAATGTTGGTTCTCCTTACTTATTAATGATGCAAAAGTAAAATAGTTTTTTTGCTGAAGCATTTCCGAACCAAAAAAACCCACTATTTCGACAGATTTACTCAATTTAGTATAGTCAACCAGTTTTAATCAAATTTGATGCACTGCTTGGAAACACTAAAAACTTTTAATGGGAATTAGTCGTCCATAATATATTCAAAAACGAAGAAACTACAACAGAAGTTATAAAAAAATTTGTATTTCCGATGTGACCCATCAGAGCTATGCCGATATGGTTGAGAATACTAAAATACTTTCTATGTAAATTGCAAAACAACCGAATACAACGAATTTAGTGCAGATATCGAATTTTTACTGATATGCATCATATAGTAATCCGATGGTGCCTGAAACGAACGTGCAAAAAAATCTATTTTTCTCTAGTCACTCTGATCATAATACTTTTGGTACTCTTGGGACTCTCCGACTTTTGCTATGGAATGTAATCAGAAGATAATCTTGAGACTCTCCGACTATTACTTTGGTTTGTAATGGGGAGATAGTCTTGGGGCTGCCCAACTTTTTCTTCGAGATGTTATCGAGAGATAATCTTAAGACTCTCCGATTTTTGCTTCGAGATGTAATGGGAAGAAAATCTTAAGACTTCCGACTATTCCTTTGGATTGTAATAATCTTGGGGCCCTTTGACTTTTCCTTCGAGATATAATCGGGGGATAATCTTACGACTCTCCGAATTTTGCTTCGAGATGTAATGGGAAGAAAATCTTAAGACATTCCGACTTATTCTTTGGATTGTAATAATCTTGGGGGCTCTCCGAATTTTCCTTCGAGATGTAATCGGGAGAAAATCTTAAGATTCTCCAATTTTCGCCTGGAGATGTAATCAGAAGATAATCTTGAGACTATCCGACTATACCTTCGAGATATAATCGGGAGATAATCTTGGGGCTCTCCGACTTTTCCTCCGAGATCTAATTTTTAACTAACTTCCTACGGAATGTTGTGAACCATATGTCACAAGGTATAAAAATAGATCATATCAGAGCACCAAGTGCTTGAGACACCGCAATATCGTCAGATATTTGTCATTTGGTGACTATTATAATATAATGTAGGCCTCGGTAGTGGCGTAGCAGCACCTTCGCCTCTAAATTGGAAGGTGGGTGATTCGAATCCACCCAGTAGCACTGGTGCATTTGTCTAATTTTTTGTCAAATAGACGCTATTTGCCTTAGTCAATCTCTATTAATGAAAGAACCCACCATTCGGGTTTAACTATAAACTGCAGCTCCCTGTTCCCTTCGAACAACGATTACTTGAGATAGCTCCATGCTGAGTATTTGGAGCGATGATCAAGGGAAATAGATTTATTTTATTTTTTTGTCAGGTAACTGCTGAAGACCATTTAATGATATTACTCTATGATTAGTCCTTTTTTATAAGGCGAGTAGCCCCTACTTCTTCGTTGCACATTCTTCTTTACAAATGAAAAGGGCAACGCTCTATCATTCAAAATTAGATTAGGACATAGTCAAGTTCGAAGTCATAGAAGCAAAATATTGTATTCCAAAAAATAATGCCAAGCTCCAAACTTTATTTTATCTAAAAAAAATTATAATTTGAATCGGAAAATATTGCTTAACGCTTAAAAAAAGCGATTGTAAATTCATTGCAAAAATGTTTTAAAATAAAATATAGCTTAGGGCTGGCTGATATCGTCAATATGATAAGTAAAAGTCAAATATGTAAGATATATAAGAAAAAATGCAATTTATATACATATATAGTTCTATATATTTCTTTATATAGAAGACCCTAAGTAGATGCCTTATTCTTATAAATCCTCATCAGCCCTGAAGTGCAATGCACTTTTGCAAGCGATTAAATCAATTTTCACAATTTTGACAACCTTATGAGCTATATATAAGCAGCACACGTATTGAACGCATAAAACGCTTCTTAATGAATCGAAATACGTTCACCCCGGAAATTTCTTAAACATTTCTTTGTGCGTCAAAATAGCAAAAATGTTGTCATTTTTTTCAAATACAAAATTAAATATTGGATAAATTAACCAATATATTAAAAACAAATTATATGAAATACCATATTACGAAAAGGGGGGAAAAAATTTACTTGAAATGTTTTGTTTTCAAATATGTACTTGTCCCAAAATTTCATATGCTTTAACAACAACTAGAGTTGATTTGAGGCACTTGCGGAATAAATTTACTTCGGTAAGCCGAAAAAGTCGCTAGTATTAAGCAAAAATATCTTAAGTTGACCGCAGCTCTAGATTATTTAAGCGCTATACAAATAAGGGTTCCTTTGTTTAAAAAATTTATAAAATCCATTAATTTGTTCTAGTGAATGCTCTCAGCGCTGAAAAAACGAAGCATAGAGATAGCATGGACATTCAGTTTATAGCCAAATGCGAAAGGCGGGGTCTGTAATTAATAGAGGCAAATACTTGGGCAAATAGCGTATAATTTGCTAGCTTTGTCAGTGCTAGGCAAAATGCAACAGTGCTACAGAGGGAAACCAAACTACCGAACGAACTTCGTGTTTTACGTTACCACGTACGCCATCGAAACGAACGCAAAGTCAAAGATTTAAAATAAAAACAGCAAAAGTTTCGTTAAACAAAATAAAACACTTGAGCAACTTGGATGCCACGAACTTGCCCGAATCCCGAACATTATTAGCAACCCTCGCTAATAACAACCACACTAAGCATCGAAAAAAAACGACGCTCAGAAATGTTAATGCCACAAGGCCAAGCGCAGAGACAAGGCGAGGCCGCAAACAACACTCACACCACACACGCACACACACACTCCGAGCGACACACATATTGACAGCCAGCCAGCCATCCGCCGCACGCAAAGCCGTGACACACAGTCATCATAATGCATAGAGGAGCAATCTTACACAAATGTACGCGTATTGTGTGCAATGCTTTGCTCTTTGTTTGGCACGACACAGACACCTTGCATTCGACTGCACGCAGCCCAAAACAATAACAAACACACCACTGTGCCGCGAGAGACGACGGACGGCGACGACGTTGGCGCTGCTTAGTGATAAGCCAAGAGGCGCGCAACCCACTCGCAACACAATCACTAAATGCCTTAACACTGGCTTGTTGTGCTTATTGTTGTTATATTTCACGCCTACTCACCACAATTGGCCAGCACCTTGTGCAAGGGCAAATCCTTGCTCAACTCCTTGGCGGACTCATCCAGCGCTTGGCCAATCTTGTAATGCGTATTCTTCTTGATGCGTTTATCATGCTCTTCGATGGTAACTGTGCCATTGCCGCTGCTGCTATTGCCACTGCTGTTGCTTAGCGCTGGTAATTTACGCACAATTTTCTCAATTGTATCACGATAGCGATCCACTTGTTTCTCTATAATCTCTAGCTCATAGTCTTTGCAATCCGTTTTTGTTGATCTGCAATGGAGAGAAAGAGAGAGACGAGGGAAATGAGCAGTTAGTAGGGTAGAGGTGCGGCATGAGACGCCAGCAGCAGTTTGTGCGGCATGAGACGCCAGCAGCAGTTTGTGCGGCATGAGACGCCAGCAGCAGTCAAAGCAGTCAAAAGCTCATGGTCAAAAAAGTCATAAAAACTCAGCCAAATGCCATTAGGTCATCAATGCTTTCAAATTTGTCATAAAAAAAATCACAGGCTGATGGGGGGTTGGTTGGATTAAAGGAAGAGAGGAACGTCTAAGAGCAATGTCTGAGAGGAGCGTCTAAGAGGAACGCAGCGCCTCGTGTTCGTAGCGCTCATAAAAATTAGTCAAAAGTTGGCAGAACATTAAAACTATCAATGTCGCGTCAAGACGGCAAATGGAGACTGCAGCGCCAGCGTCTTGGTAGAGCGTCTGGAACGCTGGCGTTGACGTAAGTAACGTAACGCAGACGTTGCGCTTTATTTTGGCATTGAACTCGTAATGTTTGTCGCAGTTTTTGTTGTTGTTGCTTCCGCTGGCGCTGTTATTTTGATGAGGCAACACACCTGCCGCGACGTCTGTTTGTCTGTAGCAGTTACGTCCAAGTCGCTGCTGGCTGGCTCGTGCTTGCGCTCTGCTGCTGCTTTGGCCTTTGAACTTACCTTGATAAATTTTCTGCAGCAATTTTAATTTTGGCAAACTGTTTCTTCATTTTGTTGAACAACTTTATTTCAATAATGTTGCTATGATTTTAAATGCAGCAGTTCGTTGTTGTTGTTGTTGTTGTTACTGATTTGAAATTAGGCCTGGCATCAACAACAAGTAAATATAACTAACAAATTAGTCATTCTCCAACACACGACGACGTTTAAAACGATAATGATGTAAGACGTGTGACCAAAAGTTGAAAGTGCAAAAAGACAGTCGCGCGACTGCATACAAAAAAATACCAAAAACTTATACTAAAAATGTATAAGCGCGCGTAATACTGCCGAAGTGTGCTGCATGCTGTAAGCAACAAGCAATACAATTGCACAACGTAAATTAGCAGCACTTAAGCAACAATTTAGAAAAACTCGAAACTTTAACTTATTTTGCCATATAAAATTCAAACAATATCAAGTGTTTTGGTTTATTTGTATACGGTCACACTGCGCGCGGCGCGCCACAAACATATGTTATGTCGAACATACGGCAACACACGCTGCAATGTTTACTAAACGCTATGCTGCCAGATTGCATTTAAGTAAAAACATTTAAATATCGCTGCAGCGCAGCTTTTTAAATTTTACTAAAATATAAAATGTAAACAAATCAAGTGCTACGGTTTAATTGTATACGTTCACACTGCAAGCGGCGCGCTAAAAACATATGTTGCCTCTAACGTCTGGCAACATTCTTTTCAATGTTTACTACTCTTAATGTTGCCAGACCGCTTGTTATGTTTTTAGTTGCTTGCACGTGTGCCGCACACAAGCGTAAAATTTTGCTTTTTTTCTAAAATTTAAACAAACGAAATGACAGAATTAGCTGCGGTAAAGCGCGTACAAGACTACTTCAAACGTACGCATGGCATACAACAAGACAAGCCACAGTCTGTCTTCGAGCAAGTAAAAGCATTTCAACAGCAAGTGCTGCATCTGCTGACAGATCATGCTGTGCCCTATTCCAATAAAGCAGAACAGGGTAAGTTTTGTAAACAATACTGCACGCAACAGCAACTCATTATGCCACTACCCCACAGAAAACGACGATTATGAGGATTATCTGCTGTTAGATAATAAAAAAACCGAGAAGCTTAAACGCAAGGCTCACAGGCTGGCCATAAAAACCAAAGTATCGCTAGCAACAGAGGATGATGCCGCCGAACGCATTGCCTGCATAAGTAAAAAACAGCGTCAGGGCAAAAGAGCCACCACTGAGCGTGCCAAGAAAAAACGTGAAGCCAAAAAGCTAAAACGCAACAAGAACGTGCAGAAACTGCTCTCAGCAGCCAAAACTGTCAAAAACGAAAATATTAAACAAAAAACGCTGAAAAATGGCTTAATCAAAGCTGAAGAGGACAGCAAGCAGCATATTAAACCACAAAAACTGGAACCCGTCTACAATGAGGAGGCCAAAATAGTTTACTCCAAAATAGACTTTGCGCCGCAGCCAGGCAGCAAGCCCAAAAAATCCCATCAAAATCCACGTGAAATTTTGAAAAAACTAAAGGATACAAAAACTAAAATCAATGAGCTGAAAGAGCAGGGTGAAATAACCAAGGCCTCGGAGCTGCAAAGTGACATAGCTTGGAAAAAAGCTTTCGAAAAGATTGAAGGCAAAAAGGTTAAGGACGATCCTAAGCTGCTGCTGAAGGCTATCAAAAAACGTAAGGTAGAGAAACGCAAGTCCAAGACAAAGTGGAGCGAGCGCAAGGAACGTGTGGAGCAGGACAAGAACAAGCGGCAAAAGAAGCGACAAGAGAATCTGGACAAACGCAGCAAGGATAAAAAGACACGAAAACTAAAGCGCGCCAGCAAAAAGGGACGCATTATAGCTGGCTTTTAGTGACACTTTGATAAGCTTTAGGGATTTGAGATTTGATTAATTAATTAATAAATGTTAATTTTTAAAACAAAATGAAGCAATTCAAATAACAGCCTGAAGTGAAATAAATTTATTACGCTGCAAAATGCTGCCAGCGTTGTAGAGGCCAAACATGCAGAGAACACTAGTAATGATTGTACAAAGAGAACAGAGCGCTACAGTTTCAAGACGAGTCCGAACGAAGGAGTGCGCCAGTGAGGCTAAAAATGAGCTACAATGATATGAGCAAAATCATCACCAAGTGCCGTATGGAGCAGCCGGCTTAAAAAGTCACTGCGGCTTGTTGAACATTGCCACAAATTCAAGTTGTTCAAGATCACAGCAGCTGCCAAATTGCCATAACTCGATTTTTCTAAATTTTTACAAAATTTGAAATACCAAAGCCTAAACACTCAAAATGCCTAAAATTATAAACATTTAAAAATTATATGTGCGTTCTAAAAGTTTCTTGTGCACTTTTTGTTTAACAAATTGCACCTCATTCCGGCCAAGACAAAATCTGTTACCATTTTTTTGGAAAGCAAAATTTCAAAATTAACCGTCACAAAGCCATTTCGCCAAAATTTGTTATTGTGTTGCCGTTCGTAGGTGAATAGCCAGCGGGCAGCAGCAGCTGTTTGCTGTCAAACTCCAACAGCTGTGCGCGTGTGCACACTAAACACAGCAAAAGCAGCAGCAGCAGCAGCAGGCGGCAGCTGTGTTTAAAAGCGCAGCAACACACACAGCCACAAAACTAAAAGCTTGCACACAGGCGCATACAATAAACGCGCTGTGCTTTAAACTAAAAACTGTTATTTTCGTTTGCAGATTTCTTTGCACACAAAAAAAGGGGGCAAATTGCAACAAACAATTGTGAACAAGTGCGCGCTCCACACAAAAACGTAACAGTGTTTGCGCATCGCTGTGAATCGCGCTGATGCTGACAAGAAGAAGCAGCAGCTGTAACAGCAGTCGCAATAGACAACAGCAAGCAGCGCGCACGGAACGACGTGTGTAAAGAAATCAAAGAAAATAAGGCAGAATAAAAAAGCCCCAACACACGCACACATGCTATTTACACTTATGTGCAGAAGATAGAGCAAAGCGCCGAGCGCAATCTAGCAAAGAAGGAAAAAAATATTGCGTCGTTTTCGAGAAATAATTTCGCCAAATAAGAACGCGTTGAAAATACTACAACAACAACAAAAAAATCAGTGCAAAATTTTGTGCATTCAACGAACATAGAACAAATCTGGAACAACAACAAAAGTGTGTAACCCCAAGTGGTGGTGTGCTGGGACGGTGCGTCAGTGTGTGTGTGTGTGTGTGCGTGCGCGCGTGAGTGAATGTGTGTTTGTCACAGTGCGTGCGTGAGCGGCAGCAAGAGCCAGCTGAGACTTCCGTAACAAGAGCGCGCGGCGCAACGACAAATCCACACAATATCATAAACTGCGCCAGCATGAGCATGGTCAGGCGGCTTATTTTGCTAGGTCCCAAATACAGCGTCTGGGCAAAGGGTAAGCCAATATTTTCAACAAAAAACAACCAACAACACAGCAAACATTTAGTGCAAATTGTGCAAAAGTTTAAAACAAAAAAAAATATATATATAAATCGCATACGTAACTGCGTCATTTGCGGGCGTCACGTAGTGCAGCAACAACAAGTAAAAGCAATAACAAAATCAACGATAATTAAGCGAAAAAAGAGAAAGAGCAAACACACACAAAACAACAATAATAAAAGCAAAACAATCTTGCGCTATCAGAAAATTTCTGGCTATTGTATTTTTGCTTAAATTTTCTTTAAAAATTATTGCAACGTTTTTAAACAAATTTCCTCACAAACAAAAAACCAAAAACCGCGCTACTACTTCTCCCCCGCGCCAAAACAGACGACGCCTCGCGAAGGTCATCATGTTTCGATATCAAAACCTCCGCAGCAGCAGCAATGCGCAGCGTCGTCAGCGGCAAGGGGTCAGCCGCTATCAACTGGTTGTGTATGCCAAACTGCACCCATGACGAAGGTCAAGTCTACGCTTATGCATAATTTACGGCAACCCAAAACAACGTAGCCAACGTTTATGCTAGGTTTGCACTGTCCACACTCTGGAGTAACGCTGTTGAGCCTTCTCCATCGCGCTCACTGCAGTCGCTTCAGCTTGGGAAAACTAAGTCTAGTGGAAGTGTTTTGTTTTTATGACCTCCAAATGGTTTGCCATAAAAGTAACAACCACATCCCGCAATCTTTTCAATTTGTTTTACTTTTACATTGTTTCTTTGTTTATAGTCGCAACTGTGATCAACAATTTGCAATTTCTGAGCATAGTAATGTCTAATTAGAGACTGCTGGGAGAGCTGCTTTGGCTCTAGTTCGAAAATTTCAGCAACACTGCTAGTGCCCAATAGTTTTTTAAACAAAACCGCTAATTTGACATATTGTTTCTCCTAAAGAGTTGAAAAATGTATATGGGAATTTAGCTTATTCCCATCTTAGAGCCTCTACGAAGGCTTTCCACCGAAAACTCTGAGGGTTCCAGTTCAGTGCTATTCGGATCATGCTGATTGGGTTCTTTCTGAGAGCATGCCCTATCCAGGTCTATTTTCCTTTCTAGATTTGAAGATGAATAGGGGACTCAACTGTGGCACTCAACAGCTCTACATTTGATATTCTGTTTGACCAGAATATTTTTTTTTTTGTTATTCCGCTTGGGAGCTTAGAGCCTTCCAACAAACCCTGTTTTACGCCGTCTGTTTAGCTCTGGGTCAGTTCTTGAAGAATGGATGGATCTTCTCCGGTTGCCTTAGCTCTTCCGTTCCGTCTGCTGCCTTGGGGATTCCAACCAGTGTCATCCTGACAATACTGTTTGGGTTCCTTCTGAGAGCACCTCAATTTTTTCTTGCTTATTTGGAGGTGTCCCCTAACCTGTGGCGCTCAACAGCTCTGCATTTGATAATCTGTTTGGCCAGAATGTACCCAAATAATTCTCAGTTATCTTACATATCTTAGAGTAGCATCCAATAAGTTTTAATCGTGGTGACTTCGCCCTCCAGTAGAGTTATTCTTATTTTTATTATTATTTTTTATATTATTATTATAAAATATGCGTTCCCTCGGCGGTTTATCAACTGTACATTTCACCACACACTGTCTCAGCCTTAGTCTGAAAGATTGAGCTACACCGGGAGCTGCCAATAGCAACCCCTGGATTTTATACAAATAGCTCGGATGGTTTAGATGCTGCTCGATTGATTGGATGCTTTCAACCACACTGGTGACCTACCCCTTTATTAGGTTTTTTCGTTATATATTTCTGTAATTTTCACTCGATTTTTAAAATTACTTCTAAAACAACTGATTAGAATTGACCATTTCAGCAACAACCCCCTAAAGTATAGAAAATGGCTGAAAATTGGAAACAGGATTACCTCTTCCACCAGCCGTTAAGCTTGAAACCAAATTGGCAAGCTCTAATTTCATAAGGGTTTTTCGTTTTTTACTTCTGAACATTCAACTCCAATTCTAGAACTACCTTAAACACATTTTTTTCGAGTTACAAATTAAAATTAAATTTACACACAAATATCTTTAAAATTCAACATTCTTTTCCCTAACATTCTTTCCCTAAAGTAGAAATAGGTTGAGCTGAAAAATTGATGCGGCAAATTGTTAGCATTCAACCGAAATGGTGAGGTCTCGCTCCTCTAGAGCTATTCGTAGTTGAGGCATTTAATTGTTCCATCATATCGAATTTCAGAAGTTCTTCAAGATCAACTTATGCGAAAAAATGTAATTATTAATTATAAATAAAAAATGTATTACCCATTTCGATAAATGTAACATTTTTTCCCATAGAGTAAACACAGTAGGCTAAGAAGGCCATAATTTAGATACGAAAATTTCTCTTGCTCACTATTCTCTACTCCAGTAGATCGATTCTTATATCTACCCACTCCTTACAGAACTCTAAAAGTACTTCAAAGTCAACTTTTGGGGGAAAAAATTTAGAAAAAAGTTTTATTTACATAAAATTGAAAGAAAAAATTGTCGTATGAATTCCTTTTGCATTCAATTTTATTTGAATACGGCTGTTTATTTATGTGTAGATTGTCGCTTCAAATATCATTATGAAACATGGACCATTTAAATACGAGCTCTGATCGCAGTGTCTCAGCATTTTCTGAGGTATCCAAACCGAACTGTCAAAAAAAAACGTTCTTATTTTGCATGAATATCTTTTGCATTCAACTATAGATTGTCGCTTCAAATATCATTATGAATCATTATCATTTAAACAAGAATCTGATCTGATGTTCCAGCTTTTATGAGCTATCCAAACTGAACTGTTGAATAAATTCTTATTTTGCATAAATTTGTTTTGCATTAAACTTGCGGCTCTGAATCTACAGATTGCGGCTTCAAATATCATCATGAATCATGTCTAGTCTGACTGCAGTTTACTTAATATACAAAAAAAGTCTTTCAATGGAGTTCAAATTCCAGCTGCACTCCACTTTCAGAATCTTCATGGACCCTAATTTTCCAGGCTATGAGTTTATAGCTTTTAAATAAACAGAAAAAGTTAAATTAGAACATTTTTTGACTAAAATGGGCTTTCTACTTTCAGAACTTCCAATAAAATAAATATTAGTAAAATAAAATTAAAAATAAATTAAGCGCAGCTTTGTTGTGCCCCAATGCGTTGCAGTGTAAACATAGCATAACAATAAGCTGTGTGTCAGTGTATGTGTGTGTGTGTGTAAATGTAACGCTCTTGCGGTTACGTCTTTTCAATCAGTACAGAGCGCGCATAACGTAACGTAATGCATATCGTATGCAGTTGCTGTTGTTTTTGTTGCTTCCCGCTGTTGCTGCTGCCTCGAATAACTTGAACTGAACTTGAATTTGTTATTATTATTATTGACGCAATAGAGTAACGGGCTATAATTATTATCTAAACAAAAAAAAACTGAAGCTTATTAAGGCAATTGAAGTATCTTATTATTATTATTTGCCAAGTTGATATATAAACAGGAAACAAGCTGGTTTGCTTAATCTTTCTCTTCTTACATATACGAAGGCGCTGAATAAATAAATAAATTGTAAAATTTATTTAAAAATTGCAATTCGATTTGTGGCCTTTAATCAGTAAATGTGGTTTCGAGATCGCTATGATTGCAACTATTTCTAGGGTGTCTGTACTTTTTGGGTTACGATTGTAACTTCGAGATCGAAAAGTTTGAATTTCATGCAGTTTGTGATTGTGAGTAGTACCGAGTTCGACAAATGAGGGCTTTGTGAACTTCTTTGTAAGGAATTGAGTTTGCTTTAAATTTCTTGGCTTAAGGATTTTGTGATACCGGCAAATACCGAGATCGACGAAAAACCTTTGAATTTCTATACTCAGACAACGAGTGCATCATGGCGAATTTCAAGGTTTTTCGCAATTCCCGCAAATACCGAGATCGTAACGTTCTGATTTTTATACTCGTACTGGAGTTTATCCTAAATTTGCGTTTTCTTAAGACAAGTGTAGTGATTTGGGCAAGTATAGAGATAGGCGAAAAAGGTCTTTTAAATTTCTTTATAAGAAATTGAGTTTGCTCTAAATTTCTTGGTATAAGGTTATTCGTGATGGTGACGAGTGTCGAGATTGACGAAAAACGTTTGAATTTCTATACTCGGACATCTATTTATTCTGAATTTGTATTTTCTTTAAGAGGACATCTAGTTTTGTGATTGCGTCAAGTACCAAGTTCAACAAAAAGGTTTTGAATTTTTTTTAGAAGCAATTAAGTTTGCTTTAAATTTCTTGGTTTTGGCAAGTACCGATATCGAAACGTTTGAACTTCTGCACCGAACTTGATCCTAAAATTGCGTTTTCTTTCAAAACGACAAGTGTAGTATTAGGAAGTTTTATGATTGCAGCAAGTATAGAGTTCGACAAAATGGTATTTTGAATTTCTATATAAAGACTTGAGTATTCCAAATTTCTATTTTAAGAGGCAAGCGCATGTAGTTTTGTAATTGTTGCAAATGCCGAGATCGGCGAAAATTCTCGTTGATTTTTTATTTTCGGATATGAGTCTATTCTAAATATCTTTTTTAAAGAACAAGCGCATGTAGTTATGTAAGCAGAACAAAATAATTAGCTAAAAACTTAGAATTTTGCACTTTGAACCAATTAGAGATCGAAAAAAGTTGATGAAGACGTGTTCGGTCCAGCTTAACCCGCAACCCTACATTCTCTGTGTCTCCTGCTTCAATGTTGGTACCTTTTGGCCTTAATACGGCTATGAAATATTTCTTAAAGAATATCTCTTTCTGGGTTTTTTTTTTAATTAATTGCCTCATATGCTCCATTGGACTTAGGTCGTAACTTAGTGTGCCAAAAAATCCACTTCTGCAAAAAGGATTCGGGTTTTTATGATCTTTAAGGCCTTAATACGGCTTTCAAATAATGCTTGGAAGTAGTTCTATTTTTCTAGACTTCTCTTTCACTGAATTGCCATATATGCTTTATTGGACTTAGATCAAAACTTTAAGTGAAAACTTGCTTAGAGTACCAAAGAACCCACTTGTGCACAATTCTGGGATACGAGTTTTTATGATCTATAAGGCCTTAATATGGGTTTTAGTTCTATGTTTCTAAACGTTTTGTTTCAATTTTGGCCTCATATGCTAATTGGGCTTAGGTCTGAACATAAAGCGAGGACTTGCTTAGAATGCAAAAGAGCTGACGGGGTTTTATGATCTATAAAGCCTTAATAGGGCTGCTAGTCTTATGTTCCTAGACGTTTCAATTAATTGCCTCATATGCTCAAGTGGACTTGGGTCGGAACATTGAGCTGCTGAGAGTGCTAAAGAAACTACTTCTGCACAAGAGATGACGGATTCTTCGGATTATTGTCTTGCTATTAAATAAGCTATGTCGGATTTACCTCGTATTTAAAAACATTGTACAAAATATTCGTGTTCAAAATACCATTTTTTAAGAGCTTTAACATGCTAAGGATCTGTACACAGACTCACAATCTATTAATTAAAAAAGGAAGGGAACTTATTCTTGTCCAGAAGCAACCAGTGTGTCTCTCGATTATAAGCTGATCTCATAAAAATATGACTTATTTTTCTTACGAAGCCAGTGTCTTTACCAAAGTGTAAAATTTCTCGAAATTATTTAGCGAAAATAAGCTGATCTCTTGCTAATATACTAATAATATATTGATTCTGGGTGTACTTTATTTAAGAATGCTTAAACTGCTATAATTGCTCAAATAAGGCCACGGAAAAACACTCAACGCAGACTTCTCACACACACAGCTGCATGTTTGACGCGCTTAAAATAAATTTTTAAATAAAATATTTACCAATAAATTAATATGCATAAATTTGTATAGCTCGTGAGTCATTTTTGCTTACTTTAAAATCGTAACGTGCACAGATTTTAACTCCATCAATTTTTGCTGCTGCTGGGAACTTTAGAACTTATATATAAGGATTTCAGAACAGTTTTCACTGTGGCGCCAGCGCGACTGCCAAATGCGCCATCTATCGTTTGCTAACAGCATCAGACAACTCAAAGGCAAAAAAAAAAATTGCTTTTTTATCGTAGTATTTCACATTTTTTGATGTATTTTTTATAATAAACAGAAAACCAGCTGATGTTGGCTTACATGCAAGTGGTTTGTGGCTTTTGTTTATAAAACTTTAGTCTAGACCTCCTGATTTTATAAAAAAGCTTAAAAATTTGTAAGCACTTTGAATGACTTTGCAGAATAATATCACATAGATTTTATTTGTTGGGTGACTCTCATAAAATCGAATGAGTTTGATTTCATATAGCAAGACGTCCGAAATTTTATAGTCGTAAGTTGCTAATTGACTGCCCTTGACTTTCTGTAGATCATAAATCGGCAAATTAAATAAAAGCTAAATTATGTTAGTATCAAGCAGGTCAGTTTTTAAGTTTGATTTGCAGTTTAAACTGGGAAGAGTTGTTTCTAGACTGTTTGGATCCCTACTTCTTTTAGGTTTTATTATCGTTGTTATATTACATTTTTTTTGTACAACTTCGTTATAGAGAAATGCACGAAAACCCCAAAGATTTGCTGATTTAAGTTGGCGTGCTGTAAATCACTTGATTTATGCAATAATTCAAAAATGCAATAGCATGTCATCAATTTGAAAATGGGTTCATCCATGAAGTCTATTAGCCAACGTTTAAACTTATTCACAACTTTTGTAATCTTTGCTACATGCAAAGTTTTGTTACCGGACCTTACTCTTTCGATGTGATTTACTCTTTTGACGGCAAAGACTCTACTTAAACTATAGTGTGCATTATTTTTTAATTGGATTCGTTTTTTTTTCACAATAAAAATGGCTCATTATTTATCAAGATTTAAAATTTTAAGGGAAAAATTGATTAAAGTTTGAGATATTTACTTATGATTTTTTCGTTTACCGTCCAGAAGAGCAGTGGGGGCCTCGTAGCTTGAGCCGAGTTCGTGGGTTCGAATTCCACTCATGGCAAGAGACATGAACATTTTCCTCTTAAAAAAAAGCTTTTCTACTTTATAGAAAGCATTTTTGCATTGTACAATAATATTCCACAATTTCCTCATTACGCCTTGCGCCCCATTTCTCCTCACCTCCTTTTCACGCTAAATGGAAGACTCAACATAAAACCAAGCGCCTTTCATTGCTTTTCTGCATACAGCTACAACAACTCCAGCTATGAATCTTGCCAAATTTAAGGCTTTTCCAAGATTATGGAATCTACGTGTCATTTCACAATAACACCAAAAACAGTGGTAATCGTAGACGCCACTCCCAGAAGACGTCAGTTGGCAGCCCCACCACTGGGAGAATTCGCATCTGTTCAGCAATCATCATTACGATCGAAAAACCCAGCGATTACGAAACCAATACCAATCATTTTAAAGCTGACACGACAATGGAATGTTAGAACCCTTAAAGGGAAAGAGACCTAAGGCGACCTGAAGAAGATCTCTCCTTCAGAAACTGGCCCAGGCGAACGCCAAACATGGGACAGAGCTAAGCAGACCTCGTAAGCGTTTGATGAAAGTTTCTAGTAGAGGCCCTAAGTTCCGATAAAATACCCCCATAGCAGTCTCGGGCAGTGCTTGATTCAATCCAACCAATTCAGAGTTACTTGTTGCCTTCACCTTACTATAATTACATGATTTGTTTGGAAGATAATGCGCAAATCATCAATTGTAGTTTTCAATTTTTAAAGAAAATTCGGCAGATAATGGCGTCGTATCAAAATCCCTAACAGTCTCTCTTTGTGATTGCATTGACTTTGCTATGGTATCATGCGCGATTTCTCTGAGCGAAAGATTTGCTTCTTTTCACCTTTGAGTCAAAAATACGATCATCAAGCTTCTTTTCTTTTATTATTTATTGAAATTGGTTGTTGTACAATCACAAAATATTACAAAATAAGTAATGTTTTTGAAGTTTTTCCTGTCTCAAGCAGTATGTATCGAATCTCCGATCGTTTTTAGCCTAGTTCAGTGTCGTATATTCCTCAGCCAAGACATTTGTTTTCTTCGGATGATGTGACCAGAATACATAGTTTATCTGGTCTTAACGGATTTTAGCAGTTCTTTATCTTTAGCTTTTATCTTCTTTGAACATCCTCATTCAGTCAAAGGAACCTTCAGAATACGTGTGTATTCATCATCAACCAGTCGATGGTTTCTTTTCGATTTGCTTTAAGCGAACTGCTTTCCATTTTCTTAATATCAAGGTTTTTGCTAAACTTTTTTTTTTTAAATTGTACAATCGATAGTAAAAATTTTGGACACTAGATAGATCACCTTTTATAACTACGAACATAAAGCAAACAACACTATACGTTGATTTTTTTAAATCTTACAACCGACAGTTAAAACTTCATACACTGGATCACCTATTCTAACTCTTTAGATGCAGCAAATGAAAGCAATACCGTTTTTTTTTTTAATCTATAACACGATCCATAGTCCAACTTCAGATGCTAGACTGACCGAACCGCCCCTTTGTAACTTTTTCGATGTAGCAAACGCAAGCCATACGTTTCGTCTTAAATCTAAGAATCGGTAACTCTTCAGATGGAGGAACTAAAAATCATACGTTTTCGTATCTTACAAACGATAGTTTAATTTAAAACAGCAGATGGACCACCCTTTAAAAATCTTTACATATAGCAATTCAAACGTGTTTTAAATCTAACAATCGAAAGCTCAAATTTTGGAATCTTAATGAATCGCCGTTTTAAATGCAACAAATAACAAACATACATCGCTTTTTTAAAATCTTGTAGAAGTTTACCCTTTATAAATTCTTAGATCCTGAACCGCCCTTTGTGACTCTAAAAATCATACCTTTTCGAATCTGACAAACGATAGTTTAAATTTAAAACAGCAGATGGATGATCTTTCTACAATCTTCAGATACATAAATTAATTTTTTTTAAAAACAATCGATAGCTCAATTTACTGATGCTTAATGGACCGCCCTTTAAGTGTAGCAAATAACAGCCATAAATTCATTTTTAAAAATCTTACCAAAAGATGGTTCACCCTTTATAATAAGAGTAAAATCTTATAAACAATATTTCAGATACTAGATGGGTAACCCTTTAAAACTTTAAATGTTGCAAATTTTTACAATAGTTTCAAAATTCGATTTTTTTTTTTTGCGTTTTTACTTGGCTGCGTTTGCGGATATTTTTAGAAGACATGACCTTGGGATCTATTTAGTTAACTAATTAACAATCCTATAGATACAAAATTCTCAGCTAAAATTGGATGAAGTACCAGGATATATATCAGATTTTTGTTGCGAAAAGTGGTTCGGGGATTCCCTAAGTCGTCCGGGTACGACAGCAACTTTCTTTCCTATTTTTTTGGATAGCTTTTTGTATTTTGCTTGCTTTACCAGATATTGAAAAAAAAACTAAGTCAACCAATTAATCGATGACATAGTGAGTACAATTTGGAAAAGTAGTAGATTTCTTTCTTGGAACGTTAAAAAAAATATATACATTTTCTGCTATCGAAATTAGGCTTAGTATTTTTTCGTTGTGTTTGGGATTTCTTTATCGTCAACGAAGACGAAAACCCTACTACTGAATACCTGGTTTTTTGAGATAAAGCTGTTTTTTATAGAAATATACATTTTTGAACTTTACCCTTTAATCGATTCATAATGATCTTTGCAATGATTGCAATAACATTGAATTTCAGACAAGCATCCCGCTGTTATATTTTTTTTGTTATCTCTTGAGAAATTCTACGAAAAAGCAATTTCGTTAGCGTTTACTTAAGGATTATATGTAAATTTTATATTATATTAAGTTTGTATAGATAAGCGGCCAATGAAAGCCCAGAAATATCATTCGAGCGATCCAGTCGCATTGTAATTAAATTAAACATCTCGAAGCAATGAAGAAAAGTCATTGCTCCCAATATCCATCTACTTGTTCTTCCTCTACAATGCCATTCAGAGACTCATTTAATATTTTTCCCGTCTTCTTCGCCAGGAAACACGCACACACAAAGAGCGAAATGCCTGCTGCGCAGCCCGAAAACAATTGGTTCACGCAAATTTCATCTAGCCACACAGCATTGTGTCAACTTCCGTAGACACATTTATGTGGAACCTGCTATTGACATACCCGCGTACATTGATGAAACAAATGAGGTGCCTACGTTGTGCTCCAGCAGTAACGCAGCTGGCAATACAAGTGACTCGGGAGGTGATTCAACGGTCGGTGGTCCTGGAGATGGCGTCTCTGGTGGTGCCAACACAACAAGTGGTGCAGATCCGCCAGGCGGTGACAAGTTTCTGTCTTGTCCGAAATGCGGAAGTGCCTGTACACAAGTGGAGACATTTGTTAGCTCGACGCGCTTTGTTAAGTGCGCCAAGTGTAATTACTTCTTCGTAGTGTTGTCCGATGTGGAGAATAAGCAACGTCTAAAGGAGGAGCCTAAAAATCAACGGAAACCGCCGCCGCCGCCGCAGAAGATAATGGAGTATTTGGATAAGCATGTAGTGGGGCAAGATTTTGCCAAGAAGGTGCTCTCCGTCGCTGTATACAATCACTATAAACGCATACATCATAATTTGCCACAGTTGAATCCACAAGGGGGCGGCGGTGGTGGCTTAGGCTTGGATGGCATGGCACGTACGGACTTACTGCATATAACCGGCATAGGACATACGTTCAATAGCACGGGTGGCAATGAGCTGCCACCGAAGTCACCTGCGCAAATGGGTATGGGTAGTGCTATGGGAGGAACCACCACAAGCACACTCGGTGGTCTACACAGTACGAGTAGTGGCGCAACACGCAGCGAAAATCATCAGCGTAGTGGCTCAGAGATATTGGATAAACACTCGAATGATGTAAAGCTGGAGAAGAGCAACATAATTATGTTGGGTCCTACCGGTTCGGGTAAGACGCTGATTGCGCAAACAATTGCACGCTGCCTAGATGTGCCTTTTGCCATCTGTGATTGTACGACACTAACCCAAGCGGGCTATGTGGGTGAGGATATTGAGAGCGTAATCTCAAAGCTGTTACAGGATGCCAACTACAAGTGCGTGTCTTACTAAGCCTACAGCAACGTTTTTGTATTTAATTGCGGCTCTTTTATTTCTAGTGTGGAACGCGCCCAAACTGGTATTGTGTTTCTGGATGAAGTGGATAAAATTGGCGCAGTTCCTGGCATACATCAGCTGCGTGATGTGGGCGGCGAGGGCGTACAACAGGGCATGCTAAAAATGCTTGAGGGAACAGTTGTCAATGTACCGGAACGTAATTCACCGCGTAAGCTGCGTGGTGAAACGGTACAAGTAGATACCACAAATATACTATTCGTAGCTTCGGGTGCATATACGGGTCTGGATCGCCTAATTGGTCGTCGCCTGAACGAAAAGGTTCAAGTAGACTTAAGTCTTAATGTTGAACGCTCTGCTAATTATGTATTTGCTTTTGCAGTATCTTGGTTTTGGCATGCCATCGACGAGCGGTTCAGGACGTCGCGCCGCGCAATCGGCAGCTAGTCCCATGGACAACGATCAGGAGGAGCGTGATAAATGCCTCACAAAAGTGCAGGCGCGTGATCTCGTTGAGTTTGGCATGATACCCGTAAGTTTGCGTACCCAATAGCGTAGGGTACAATGGGTTCGTTGGGTTGGTGCAGGAAAACAAAAACGTAGAGCACAAAATCGTTGTGATTAGAGAGGTCAATATACCCATGTGTGTTTGTAGGACCGCCTAGATTTTGTGAATTGTAAGAGCTATAAGATACAAAATGTTGAAGATACATATTTGGACTTTGTTTAGCATTTTGATATTGGTGATATATCTTCTAGAAAGGTTTTGCAGCGGTTTTCAAAAAAAAAGTTCGACTACCTAGAATGTAAGAGCTCCACCAAACAAAATATTGCAGATATATATGTTTGGCGGATACAGGTTACTCTAGGTGCAGTTAAACTTATTTATATGGGTAAAATATCTCCTATAGAGGGTTTTCAGCGGCCCTGGAAAACCACACAATATCCTTAAGTGCATCAATTAATTGTTGGCTGTTCTTGAAGAGTATGCCAAATGTTCACGAATAACGATGGCATTGTGCGATGACGCACTATCGTGCTGCGAAATCCACGAGTTGTGTTATTTTATAACTTCTGAAGACGTGAGCGATAAGATCGTATTGCAAATTATTAATTTGTATATCCAGCGTATTCGCTTGAGGTTAAATTTCTCACGTACCATTGACAGCAAGTGATAAGACGTAATGATTTTTTTATAAACTGCTGCATACTTGAGCGATAAGAATGAAACCCGAGACCTCAGATCTGAACAGATAGAGTTTGTTTACATTGAAAAGGGAACGAAGTTTTTTGTTTAGGAGCCACTTCAGTTTACTTATTTTTGACAGTTCGTAAACAGCATAGATTATCTGTGATCTTAAAGTATTTTAAAATCTCAATTTTTAGAAATCGGGGAATGGTGTGTTACTTATTACAGCTTGGGATTGTTTTAACTTTGTTTTTTGAGCCTTTAATCGCTTTGCCTCTCAAGTCGTTGCTTAAAACAAAACAAGTTTATATTTGGAGTATATATGAGGCCTACATGGGTGTTCCACTTTTAAATTATCAGAAGTAAATGGAATTAAAACACATTCAGAGTGCGAATTTCGTTTGAACTTGTATTTCAAAATAAAGTTTGGATTATGTCATTATTTGTGAAATACATCATTTAAATGACTATCTAGGGCTTCCTCGCAGATCTTCATTCAAAACGGGTAATTTTCGATGACTTTGCGGCACATCTGGTGCAGTATCTTGATTATAACTTCACGAATGTTGTCTTTCAAATGTTTAAGAGTATGTGGATTGTCGCCGTAGACTCGATATTTAGCGTAGCCTCATATAAAACAAAGTCCAAAAAGCTTATATCATCACGATTTTACCAAATCGCGACATTATCCGTCCTTCAAATTTCGTTCGCAATATGGCCATATTTGGTGGTATGTGCCATGTCTTCCGTATCAATGTCTGCAATTTCAGCCCAAAAAATTGCTTAAAGTGCGGGCGTGCTCACCAATCGTAGTCTTGGCCGTGATCCATTGCAAAGACATACTGCCCAATGATTTCGATCAGACCATAATGCGCATCGAACAGTAACTGTTGGGCAGATGCAATGTGTACTCGTGTGGATTTTCTGAGCTCCATATACGCAAATTTTGGGTGTTAGCCACCGAGCTCAAAATGTGCTTCATCGCTGAAAAAATTTGATGCAAAAACTCTGCATTTAGCTGTTGTTTAGCGCAGGTTTTTCGCTTTTGAAAGCTCGAAGTGAAAAACCCAATAATTCCGGCCAGCTTTATTATTTCCAAACTAACATTTCTGTGTTTTTCTTTCAGGAATTTGTGGGCCGTTTTCCGGTTATTGTGCCTTTCCACAGTTTGAATGTAAATATGCTGGTACGCATATTGACAGAGCCGAAAAATGCGTTAGTTCCGCAATATAAAGCGCTGCTAGGACTGGATGATGTAGATCTAACATTTACAGAGGAAGCAGTGGAATCGATTGCGACATTGGCAATGGAAAGGCATACGGGCGCGCGTGGTTTGCGCTCAATTATGGTAAGCACTCGTATATATTTTCGAACATACAAAATCCTTAACTAATTCATTTGCACTTGCAGGAGCAATTGCTATTGGATCCCATGTTTATTGTGCCCGGTTCGGATATCAAGGGTGTGCATATAACGGCGGATACAGTGCGTGGCAAATCTGCGCCTATATACAATCGGGAAACAGATGAAAATGCTACGTCTAGCACCGGCACAACAACTACGGAACCGGATAACACAAACGATACTGATAAGAACTTTGAGGATAGTGAAAAAGTACGACTTAAGCAGTAGACAATATGACACAACAGACAAACAAACAACAACTACGGCAATAAGCTAAGCAAAGGCAACACGATTCAATTAGTTGCTTTAATTAGTTTGCTTAAAAACATATTTGCTGCTTATAATTTTTTGTCTTAGACTTTCAATTTGTTAAATTAAGCTTGCGCTTTAAATTAAGCTATGCAAACAGCGATACAAGCATTGTCAGCTACAGATTGTGTTCACACCAAACCCCACAAGATTGTGCCAGCAGTCGCTCTGTGCCAAGAGCAGCCTATTGCTTTTAGCTAGAACGATTCTTGGCATACATGCCCATACCCCCACAATATAAAATATGTTAACTATATATTTTTAGGCGTTTGGTTCGTAGCTGCCAAGTGCAAAACTGAAATAACTTTTATAAAAAAAAGTCATTGTAACTCATATTGAAATGGTTCCACAAAAAGCAGCAGCAGCTTGTATCATATATTGAAGGCTTGTGCAAGCGGAACTTACCATAGGACGAGTGCAATGTTGCTTAACTCTTCCTACTACTTTTTTTTCGCTTAAGCAATTGTAAAATATCTAATTCAAAATTTGTAACAATAAAACGAAATTAAGTAATTTTCATCATTATGAACAACATAAACTGCATATATTGGCGCAATTTTTTTTTGTATAAACAAATGTATAGCAATTACATAATTAGGCAATTAATTGCATAGTTAAAAAATAAAATTAAAAAAAAAAATGAAATTGCATAAAAAAATTTACTAGTTTAAAATTGACAATTAACTGCTGCAAATATTTTAAATGTATTGTTAAGTTAATAAGAAACTGAAAAAAGCATAAAACAAACGAGAGACTAAAAAGAGTATTTCGTTAAAATTTTAATAAAAAAAAATGTTAAAATATATAAAAACGTCTTTTAATTGTTATAACAAAACAGCATTTATTTTTTTTTTAATAATTTATTTAAATTTTATTCAACTAAACAAATTTGCACAAATTTATTTGACTAAAGTTAAACTACTCGAAAAAAATTGACACTTGTTTTGTTTTAAAAACTCAATCATAATAATAATAATTATTTTTTAAAGACTAAAACTTTTTTTTGGCTTTTAGTTTATTTTTGTTGTGTAGTGTATAAATTTGTATAAAAATTTGTAGGTAAATAAATATCATTGTTGTATGCGGTATTTTATGTTGCGTAGTTTTGTTAACTAAATTTTATTCATTTTCTTCGGTTATGAGCAGTTCGTACTCTTGCGCTGCAAAACGATCCCAATCGGAGGTCTGCAATTAGTTGAAGTTACAAAAATTATTATTAATTTATTGTATTTTTTGTTATTTTTAGTGACAACTAAGACTGCTTATTTTGAATTAGAAAATAATCTTAAAAGCAACGAAGTAGACGCTGTAAATGAGTCATGCGAAACTTTTGGCACTCAAGGACTTCGACGTTGTAAAATTGGCAGCCATCCTTTACGCAATGATATTGACAACTTTTCTAATAACATCTTTTGTGTTGTTTATTGTTTACAAAGACATTTCAAACCGAAAAACAAATAATTGTTCAAAATTATAAAAATAATAATAAAAATATGCAGCATATGTACAGAATAGAAGTTTGAGTTCGAAATATCGCAAGCGGAAAAAAACGGATTTCAATCAAATGCGCATTGCGCAAGATTTTATTTTTTGGATATTTCGTAATAAGTTTAGAGCTGCACAACGATTTCGTATTGAATCGTTTAATTGATTCATTTTGTTGATAATTGTAATCTAGTTCAAAGCTGTATATCGATTAATCGATTCATTTTTTTATTGATAATTGTTACCTAGTCAACAGCTGCACATCGATTAATCGATTCATTTTTTTGATAATGTTGGCCCAGAAGCGGCCAGCTTTGGCCAATTGTGTTCCATCGGAACAATTCTAGGCCACACAGCTAGGGCCTTTACCTACTATGAGCTTTTTCCATACGACAAAAGTCGTAACTCGGAATTGCACTATCAACAATTGGACTGTCTGAAGGCAGCAATCACCTCAGAAGTTTTGGGCAATAGTAGAGGAATTGCATGCCATTAGGGCAACGTCAGGCCCACACATCGATAGTGACTCACCAGAGGCTTCGGGAGCTTGCTTGGTAGTTTATATAGTCGGACCTGGCGAACAATTTTGCTCGTGAAAAATATGCTTTAAGAGAGGCTTATGAAAATCGACTGTCTTAATTTTTTGCCCATAGTAACAAGGGAGAGAAGCATGATAAAATTATATTTTAAATGGCAACAAGTTATCGAACAAAACGGCGCATATCTGACCTAAATCGGAGCATTCTACCTATAGTAATTAAAGCCTTCGATTTCATTTAAAAATAATGGTTTCTTTTTACATCCTATATCATGAGCTAATTTCAAACGCGTAGTTGAGTTCCCTGCAAAAATTAGCCTCAATTTTTTGAGAAATAAATTATATTGATCTGCGTTATTTTAAAATTCAAGGAAATCGAGTTTGCTTGTACTATTATTTTTCTTGGGGGAGACCTTCACCGTGATCTGTAGCTCAATTGTGTCTATTTGTACTAACTTTGGCACAAAACTTTATTTCTCTTTCTTTCTTCAAATCGACGAGTTACATTTTTGTAGAATTGCAGCTTTCAATTAGTTATCGTTAATCTTAATTATAAGATTAGAATTTCTTATAGCTTAAAAATTATGTTAAGTAATAATGTCAAATGGAACTTTGGAAATATTTTAGATGAATTTTGGAATATATTTTTTGAACATACATTTTATTTCGTGGTCTAAATTTCTAGCGTCTGTCAAAAAATCAGTTGTAAAAGAGAATCTCGAAATCGCGAGCACAGCTCTAATTTTGTAGACAATCTCGAAGAATCGTTTAATCTCTTCATAAAGTGCAGACACTAGAAATTTAGACCACGAAAGAAAATGTATGTTAAAAAAGAATATTCCAAAATTCATCTAAAATATCTCCAAAGATGATATTTGAAATAAACACTTAACTTCTGCGCAGCTATCTAAACGTTAATTCCATGGGTTTTTATGTTTTCTTGAATCATTTCTTAATTTCTTACTTAAAGTGCATAACTTCCTGACACATAAAATGGGCTTTGTTCAACACAGACAACATTTCTTTGTTTCCACAAAGTCCAATCAAGCCCCAAACTTCTTTAAATAAAACTTTCTGCCAAACTTTGTCAAATTCCCCAAGTTCGATAAAAAAAAACAGCACTTACATATTCGTCACGTTGCGAGGCAAACGGATCTCGTTGTTCATGATCCAAATATTTCTCTAGATTGAAAAACGTATCGAAAAATACATGCGTCATTTTACAACGCTTAAGATCGCCCAATTTTATGCAATCACGATTTGCTGGCTTAATCATGTCCAGCATCTAATTAAAAAAACCAAAAGTTTTTAATTAGTTTTAAAAAAGTTCAAGCGTATTTCCAACTTTACCTGACACAGGCAATCCTCAAAAGGTAAGCACTCAATGCCAATACCCTCCATACGTTGCTGCTGCTCCTCATAGAAATATTCCAACTCATACATGGACAATGCGCCATCACCATCGATATCCATACAACGGAACCAATACTCAATGGCTGTGGGTGTGCGTTTATCTTCCTCGGAGAGTATGAACCAAACAAAATCTGTATATGACATTTTTGACTCATCCTGTGGGGCTTTTTTGTTATCGCTACGCGTCACACAACCGGAGAAAATGCGCTCCACAATGCGTGTGGAGAGCGCATGGTCACTGTGCCTGGCCAAGTCCTCTTGACTAATGAGCAAATCATGATCCTTATCCAATTCCCAGAATTTACAATAGATGACATAGAAGTGTTCATAGCTAAAGAAGGCCATAATTTGATTGATGTCCTCCTCCTCTTCCAGCAGGCTAATCATCTAAGTTGAAGATAGGAATAGGAATGCGTTTTTATGGTAAGGGTAATTTAAAGATTATATTTGGTAGTTTCTGAAGCATCCCGCTAATTTGAAAATTGGGAGTCTTATTTTGATTCTACAATTACTTCTAAAATTTAGCCACTACCCTTACTTTTCCAATCTTTCACCAAATAAAATGATTAAATTAAATCTTATCATAATCTTATTTATAATTATCTTATTAATAATTAGTATCGAAATCTACAACACGTCTGTGAATCGGTAAAATTAAATTGTGAAATATGAATTTATTTGAGTTGTTTAATTTTTTTATCTGGAAAGATCTATAGAATTCCGCGGAGATCTTAAAACTTTTGCTTTTAGGCTTTATGAAGCATAAAAAAATATTGAACAAGAGACATCTGCATTCCGCATAAAAACCTTCCCTCTTTCTGTTATTTGAAATGTACGATTTCGATCGGAAAAAAAATTTGTAACGAGGTATTTGAAGAATCGCTGTTATAGAGATTAACCTAATCTATCCCAAAACAGTACTATAACCCCGGAAGTATCTATAGCGACTTAGAATCATTTCTATTGTTTTTTGTTTTTTTTCGGCTCCTTTAAATATTGAGCCAGAGAAATTTCCGGATCCGTTTACCACCTCTTTCAGTTATTTGAAGTGTAGGATTGTGAGAGATAATTATAGGCATTCATCTTTTCTTTTGCAAAACAACAATACTTTTATAGGGTTCAGCAGAATCATATTCCGAAGTATCTATAAAATACCGAAAAGTGACCTCATTTATTTATTTTTAAACTTTTATTTTTTATATCATTATTATTTATTATATCGCCTTTATATTTATTATATTAGTCAAATCCGGTTTTGATTCAATAGCTAGGTATACGGTGAATTGCTCTTCTAGGGTTTGAGATATTCTTTCGCAAAACAATAGCATTATTTTCAGGAAATACTGAAATGACTTCCAAAGGATATGTGGTGCACTATTCCCAAAACTTTCTACTTTCATTATTATCTGATTCACGAGCTATCGAAAGAGGTCTTAAAAAATGCAATATTTTCCTTTAGAACCATAAATGGAAAGTGTTTTTTTCTTTTGCTACGAGGAAACTGACTCTCTTGGGGAAACAGCATACGAACCTAAATCTTCTATTGAGCGATAGATTTGGAAAAATTTGCAATATTTCATAAGCATATTTTAAAGGTATTGTGTGAGGTCTAAAACGAACTAGATGTCGTCTAGCGTATTATGGCTCAACGTCTACGTTGGCTTAGCCATATCGTTCGTATCGAAAGGAGGACCTTTCTTTTGTTTGACCAACTGGAGAGACGCGCGCAAGTCGGCTGTAAGCCGATAACGGGTTGTGATAGCCAACAAAAGTAAAGCAAGATATAAAAAGACTTGTCCCTAGCTTTTATGAAAGAAACTAGTTCCGGAAAGATTCGAATATGTTTTTCGAAAACTATAATATACTAATATTTCGTAACTTTTCTTACATTTGGAAATGCTTTCCGAGCTGAAGATCTTAAACCTATGAATCTAAGGACAGCACTCACCTCCAGCAGATCGGATCGCTTTAGTTCCGCTATTGTGATCTTACCACTCCAACTGCGATTTACCGAATAGAATATGCGCGCTATGACAGTGTGCACGTATCTGGAATGAAACTCGCTGGCCTCCTTGAGAAAAGCCAAACCGGGATGTGTATCGACAACATCCTGCACCATGGGCACCAGGTCCTCGGGCACGATATAGGAACGAAAACGTTGGCCACGTGATAATATATAAACAAAACGCGAGGCTGCCTCATGGCAATACACATTCATTCTGCAAAGGAAAAGGAAGGATTAGTACTGCAGCCATCGATTCTTGTACCAAACTTACTGCTTCCAGAACTCAACAAAACGTGAACGCTCCACCAGACCCGAATTACCCGTTTGGCAGAATATCATAACCGGCATGCGCCAATAGAAGGGTAAACCACATAGCTTCAAAATGCGTGGCAGTTCATCTTTGGTCACCTGATTGTTGGGAAAGGAATCGAAGGCGGAGAGTATGCCGCGTACAACGCGCTCCATGGCAATGGTCGGCTGTGGCTTGCCATGTGGAAAGTAAAATCTGTAGTAAATAATTTGTTTATTGATTTTTAATATAAATATATAAATGCAACAAGCTACGGATCGTGCACACCTGGGTATATAAACGCTCTTGGTGCTACGTATTTCCTTTTGTAGCAGATTCTGTTCCGATTGCGGCACTGGCGGCGTCGCATGCAACTTAACCTGAAAGAATCCAACAAATTGATGCTATAGAGTCAGCAAGATATATATACTATATAAATTTTATTTGTTTACATTCGCCTAATTTGTTAAAGCAAATGAATCGTTTGCCGCTTTTTGAAGTCCAAATATTTTGCGCTACTCAATAAAAATTTTGCAAAAAAAACAAAAAAAATTGCCAAAAATTTCGCTGCTAAGTTATTTGAGAAATTTATTGTTTGTATTGCCAAATGCCCTTTACTTGGGCAGCCACATAAATTCTTATGTTAATTTATTATAAAATATGCTTTTTTTTTTAAATAAACAATTTTGGTTTTTTATTTAAACTAAATTTAGCGTAGGTGAAAGGTACAATTCGATTTGCTTAAAATTTACTTATCGTTTTGTTTGTAAATATATGAAGTATTTTTGTGTTTGTATGCATATTTTTTTTTAAAGCTTCACAAAAAAAATACACCTACGCAAAAATTTTTATGCATAAAATCAATAAAAACTTTTAGATATTCGAAAAAAATTTATGTTTATAAAAAATGCATAATCGTTCGCACATTAATGTATCAAAAGATGGATTATAGTAACATGACTTGTGGGCAATAAACTAAATAAAAATGTATAGAAAATTTGGAATTTTAAAAACTTGTTTCACTAAGCGGCATCAAGTAAGCGCAGATGACGTTGGGAGCGGAAGCGCACAAGGTTATGTCGTATGACATCTATATGATGTGATAGAGTTGTTTTCACACATTTTTCGCAAAAATTTGGACGCGTTTAAGCGGTTATGGAACTCGTGAATTTTTTTAAGGATGTACACATTTAGTGGATATCCTGAGATAACTTAGCTCTATTTAAGTTAATTTATATTAAAAATATAATGATTCTTTGGCTAGCACTGGCTTAGCTAGCAAAAAGATGCTCATTGCTTAAGTAAAACTCTTTTAATTAAAGAGACCACCGTTCGCATTCGGGTATAAACTGCAGGTCCATTTTCACTTCGTACAGCTATTAATAGAGATATCTCCATTCTTCGCTTTTGGGGCGATGAACATAGTCATGGAATGCCTAATATATATAATCTGCTGGCGGCATAGCCGTCAGTCCCTAACTAGCTTATGGTGTACACCAAGCATGTGAATGCCGATGCCGATGTTCCTCTGAGTGCTAGCAATAACACCACTTTGAGGAGTTCAAATAATTCCAGGACTAACTTGTGGCAATCTATCTCGATCTCATACTTTTACTTGGTGTACACCAAGCATGTGAATGCCGATGCCGATGAACCTCTGAATGCCAGCAATAACACCACTTTGAGGAATTCAAATAATTCCAGGACTACCTTGTGGCAATCTATCTCGATCTCACACTTTTACTCATCTTGGTCTGGTTCCTGAATCACGTGTTTGAAATTGACTACAGGCTGAACTTCTTCTCCGACTTTGGAACGATGACTGCATAGTGAAGGGAACTAAACATATTTGTTTCATTATCTATGAAAAAACACCGAAAAAAGCGCATTAAGGCCGAAGATGTACATTTATGCGACCATCATATTCAAAAAGTAGCTTCAACATATCGAGGTGAACCAAAATAAATGATTATCAAAATGAAAACAGAAAAAGTGTATAATTTTTTTTAGCAATAAATGCTTCTACCTTAAATGGGCTACCCTTTTGTTAAAGACGCCGACGCCGTTGTTCATTCGGACTGTCGGTCCCCGTTCTCTTCTAACAGAGATATGCCCTTACTTCGCCTTTGAAGCGTTAGCAGCGTATTCTAGGGGGAATTTAATTATTTACTTATGGGAATGACCAATTATAAACACGATAAATGGCGATGTACTTGCAAAATGGGGATCTGCAGCGAAATGAGTGAAAACAATCTGAAAGCTTTGGCCAAAAAGTAGAAGTAAGCGGGTAGAAGAAACTAGCTGCCTAATATTTTTTATACATTATTAAACATTAAGCGACTTTATTACTATAAATCGCAAATATTTGACTAAAAAAGCAGTATACAGATAATACACATTGAAAATTTGCAGTAATTGGTGCAAGTTTTGCATTCGAAACTGGGTTCCAACGAGTGCACTATAATATATATATGTCCTGAGTACAAAATACCATCTCCGACATTCTGGTATTGTCAATGTATGTCGTTTTTAACATAGAAACCTATGCCCCTATCTGATTTGTTTTTTCTCAGAGCTGTTACTTATTTCGAAATTCTTCAAAATTCAGCTGGGCCTTTTCTTCTCTCAAAGTCTTTTTTAAGTAGAATATAGTAAATATTAAAGCTATATGCGGAACTGGGCGCGCTGTCCATCTACATTTTGTATTATTCGCAAACTGTCTTGCGAAGTTGGAATAGTGAATGCTTTGGCGCATCGCTCTATTTGCTTTGCCAAATCTCTTCTTTGTTTAAACTGTAGAGTTTCAAGAGTTGTAATAATAATTTTTATGCGTTTTGTTATTAAAATTTTATGTAAATTGCAAACATATAACTAATAAATGCATAACATAAATATTGAAATAGTGTTCCTGACGAATTGACCTGCGCAACACTTTCAAAATAATATTCAGTATACGCCTCGTATGTTTGCAAACAGTAAAAACGTGTAGAACGTCTTTCTATAGAACTTTGTATTCCATTGCTTAATATACAACATAGAGCATAAAAATAAAACAATTGCATCATATTTAGCTGCCAAAACACGACCAATGTGAAGTCTTTATTTCGTAGATAAGTCTTGAAGGAAGAAAAATTCTTTATCCAGCTGGTATGTACTCTACTAGTAAGTTGAAGCAGTTGCCCTAGAAACAAATTGATGACATGCAGTATCAGCACATGAACAAGATGAAATATTCTATGTTTCTGCAGTTAAAAGTTTTTTATATCTATAAAAAGTTCACCCATCAGGCTAGGAATACGGATTAGTTTTATTATATTTTTTTCCTCGTTATCATTTATTATTTCATAATATTTAGAATGTTTAACTTGTCTAATCTTAAGGTCAACTAGACTTAGTTGTACCCTTACATATTAATAAATAAATAAATAAATAAAAGACAGTAAAAATCCAAAGCAATTCTATGCTTTCGTTAATTCTAAACGTAAATCTTCCCTTATTCCTGCCTCGCTATATAATAAATAATTACTCTTCCACTAACAATACTGAAATTGCTGACTTGTTTGCAACTTTCTTCCAATCAACATATTCAATTCACCAAAATATTATTGATCTTAACTATCCCTATAATCTACCTCATTCAAACTTTGTTACGAATCCTGATATACTTGAGGCTGACGATTTGCAAAGCTCATTGTCCGTAAAATCATCCTTTTCTCCTGGCCCTGATCACATTCAAAAACAAAAAAAAACTACAACCAAAAAAAAAAAGAAGAAAACACCAATATCCTGTATTTAACTGTGTGAGAAGTTAGTACATACTTTGAATATTTGTATTATGTTGAAAATAATCAGAGTCATGTGACAATATAAGGATTTACTATAATATTTTTCGATAATCTGGAAGGTGTTATTTTTCCCTGTATGTATCAAGTTGCGAAAAAAAAAACAAGATGGCATAGTTTCGCGTTCATTTTGTATAAATAAATTGGTCCTACCAAAAGCTGCTGCAGTTCCTTATGACTAACACTTCTCAACATTTTTGTTCGTACAGATAATTTTTGGAAAACTAGTTACCCACATTTTTTTTTTTATATTATTGTTTTATTAACATAAAAAACAATAAACAATGCTTATAAATAAATACTATTCTATAGTAAGATATGTGATCTGTGATTCTGAGAAATGTTCTACGTGCTTCTGATTAGTTTTCTTTCTATTCAACTAAACTTTTGGAATTTAAAAACTTGAAATGTTGAACGAAATACTTCCACACTGGTGCTAGGTTAGAATGGGTCTGAGGTAAACCGTATACAGCAGCTTTTTTGTGGTTTTCCTGACATTACTAATTTGGAAAGTCAGTATGAATGTTGAACCTATTATTGGTAGAAAAAGTTAGGCGTAAACACTTAATTCTTTTGGAAGCTTCAATGTTTATTTGAATCTTCATGATTTCTATGGCTTTCCGTCTATGAGGCTTAACTTGCCTACAATTATCAATAACGTGAAATTTACCCTAACTAATGTATGCTCCACGCAGTTTGGCAAAGTTTCACAATATAATATGTCAATTGGATACATATGTCCCTATAGCCCATTTTTGGATATCCTTTTCATAATAAAAATCGACTTAACTAGCACCAATAAAAAATGTAAGATTTTATTTTATTTGCTTACTCAAATAATATATCATTTATCTCACGGGTTGGCGTCTAAGTTATTGAGTCCCACATAGAACGATTTTGGTCTTGAGTGAGCAAACAATATCAAATACAAAGATAATTCAGTTGAGCTGGTGTCCTATAGTAAAATAGCTACCAATTTTATTCTTCATAAAAGAAGTTCGCA
Organism: Chymomyza procnemis; assembly: GCA_035046065.1. Classification (NCBI taxonomy): domain Eukaryota; kingdom Metazoa; phylum Arthropoda; class Insecta; order Diptera; family Drosophilidae; genus Chymomyza; species Chymomyza procnemis. The sequence goes on along the minus strand of JAWNOJ010000026.1, from coordinate 14,949,020 downwards.
ACACTACTGATTGCTGAATTTGTTAGGATGCTAATTATCCATACCATAAAAACAACTAAAAGACAGAGAAATTTCATACGATTTTAAAAAATTTGAAGCATACATCGAAACTAAAAATTTTATTCGCCTGTGGAAGATATATGATTGACAATTTCAGCTGTTTTGTTCAAGATTCGGTAAAGTACTTTGAAATACTAAAAAACTTCCAAGTCTCATCAACAAACAAATTATTTATCAGAAACTTTCAAATTGTCTCATGACGCTCTGCATACATCTCGGGGAGTTCATATAAAATAATACAATATTTTCTGTTCGAAAATTTATTACATGATCTCTAACTTCGCGTTTATGTGCATTGATCGCCAAAGACAAGAGCTAGAGAACATACCCACACTTATTGTACTCACATTAAGATAAGAAATTGCTTTCAAAAACATCTTCGCTAATAGATAAATTGAAACTTATAATGAACTTCATACAAATTTCATACAAATAATTAAAAAAAACGTTTAGAAAATTGTCAGTTTTATTTAAGCTTTTCAAAATCTGCTTAAACTTTAAGTTAAGTGTCATTCAATTTTCTGTCAGTTTTAGTTAGTAGAAAATAAAAACACACAGCCAGCTTTTATTTTTATTCTAATTTCCCCCCCTGCCCTTCACAGTAAAGGAAGTTTAAACTTATGCTTGCTCATTTGTCTATCCATTCAAGCAAGACATTCAAACTGTCAACAGCGGAATTAATATAAATCTCTGCTACAAGCCGCAACGAGAAGAACCTACTAAAAAAACATATACATATAGATGTATATCTTGAAATACCAAATAGACGTGGTCAAAATGCAAAATAGTAGTGCTGCGGGGTAAGAGTAAAAACAGCAATATGCGCATATTACGTATACGCATGGCTACACCCAACTATGTACTTGACTACAAAATATTACGCATACGCAACGTTGCCGAGTTTATAGCATCAAAACTGAAGAACTTAATTAAATACAACTGCAGAATGTTCGATTTCATAATGTAAACAAAAAATGCTTCGCAGTTCTCAAAATAAACTTAGTTTTGAATATATTTTTACCCAATTTGTTTGTTTTTAGTTGTCAAGAGGCAAGTAGCAAAAAATATGTATAGCAAGCAAGCTGAGATATGCTGGAATTAATAAATCAATTGTAAAACCATTTAAAAGGTCGTAGCTTTAGTTTTTCTAAGGCTGCAAGTATTTATGTGGTGTCAGACTAGACACAATAGTTGTCAAAAATATCCAAAAACTAATTTATGCCATCGAAATATAAACATTTTTGACCAAACAACAATAGAATTCCAAAAAATGTACAATCATTATATTTGTGCATATAATCATCATAATTAGATAATTAAATAAAATACAATATGAGCAAAGCGAATTAAAAGCATGGATTTTGTGTTATAAAGTTAAAGCATTGCAGCTATGGAATGCTCTATATAGTGTCGATAATTTTTGAAAGTTTATTCCTGTGTCAGCTGCGTGATAGTTTCTTAGGTTGCATAACTTGAATTATAGAAAGGGTCTAATAAACTTGTACAACTTCCAGATGGAAATGTTGAATACCCCCCATAGTTGCCCAAATGATCAGGGTGGCTAGAACGGTTTTGCGCCCATGCCTGGCGTGCGCCTGTTTGAACGCCTAGAATATTTCATAATAAAATTTGTTATCTGACGTAATGCAATTTTGTTTTAGTTTTTTAGATATCGGAAATCCATTGCTATAAAATAAATAAATAAATTGATATACCTTGACTGCAAAGGCGGAACCAACACTATCAACCGTTGAATAAGACAATATTAAATATTTTTACTTCGGAATTTAAATTGCGATTCGCAAATTCGTTAGCCGTCCTATACTTGTAGACTTCGTCTTATAAAATTACCTTCTTTAAATGATCGTAGAACAGGCCCTTGGGTGTAACATCTGTATAAGCTCTTACTCGAGCGCACAATAGACCCATGGGGGTCGCAGTGCCGAAGTGCGTAGACTCACCCTCGTTCATACATTACAAGCTCTTAATCGGATTTATTGGCTCTGCTTAACAAAGTTCCATTTGTCATTCCATCCAGAGTAACTTGTATTTTGTCTTCTAGCAGAACCATTTTGTAGATCCAATACGATGCTTTTCGCGTCTTAGGCGCTAAATATAATCACCTTTATGATTAACAATTTTATGAACAGTCTATTCAATACATCTACTTTGCTATCTTAACTTATTTTGATTCGGCGAATCGTGCAACTTTAGCCAATCAGGAACACACAAAACCCCAACTTGATCAACGCTGATCTTATGACTTTTTTATTAAGAAATGTTGAAACATCTATGGTACTTCTTGTTTTCAGCGTTTATAATGAATATCCAAGTTCCTAGGCAGCCCCATAACTGAGAGTTTAAAAAAAATAGCGTAAGTTCAAATTCCAGTTTTTTGAAAATTAAGCACAACTAAAGCAACAAAAGCTGCATTTTGTAACCGATTTGCCCCAAAACGATAAAGTCAAGCGATTTTAAATAAACTTGGTGCATTACCCGAAAACAAACAGTAACGCCTTCAGAGAAGCGGATTTGGGAAAACGGGTTTGAGAATAATTTTAACTATAGAAGCTTTATAAATCAAGCGATTTAAATCAAATTTAAAGCATTGATTGGAAAGACTAAAGTACTGTAAAGTAAAGTAAAGTAACATCTTTAACATATTAAACGATTTTAATCAAATTCGATGGAGTAATTAATAAGACAGAATTACTTAGTTTTACTCAAATTTGTGATGGCATCTTAAAAAACAAGATGAAAAATACTAAATGAATACTATATTCGTGGATTACTGATATCAAAAAACTTAAACAAACTTGCATTTTGATGAATAACAAGTTTTTTTGGCGTTCATACAGAGGAACAGACGGAGGTGGATACATACACTTTTCTAGTCTCATTGATTAGGTAATTAGAAGGGATCGCCAACTTCTGTGCGTTCCACACATTTTTGTCTGCATAAACTTTGTACATTCTCTGTAACATATGGTGCAGGATAGAAAAAGTGAATAGAAACTATGACATAGAAACTTTTATACCCCTCGATGCCCAAAATATAGTAAGTATTTTCTCGGCCATAGCTAAACTTACAAAAAAATGTTTTAATGAAGTATTACATATATTTTGCCCTAAAATTTTTGTGTATAACTTTTAGAATGGTAAATGAACACGAAAATATCCCGTAGAGAGAAGTCAACGTTTTTATATATTCAGTAAGTGAGATTCCTGTATCCACATATTTTCCAGGTGTATATCTATTTATATTGTACCATGAAGATATATTCCTCGTAGGCGAGTCGAAAATTAAATATTGCGACAAACCTCAAGCATGTGTGGTTGTGAAGGCGGCAAAGAAGAAAATTTTTAAAGGCCAAAAAAAAAAATACTAAAGAGTTCGACTTAGACGATATGGCTTTCAAAAACAAAATAAACAAAACGCTGCCAGGAAAGTACCACTTGTGCGGGAAGACGAAGTCTGTCAAAAATTAAACGTACGCTTCGTACCATTAAGTCTTTAAATTCAAATCGTGCATATTGTGAACCAAACAAAAGTTTGCAAAAAATGATCTATAAGAGATCTATTAATTTTTTCCCAAATTATTTGGTTTTAATTATACTGTAGCCCCCTTCATAGCTGTCACCAGCAAGCGCACAAAATCAATACGATCCATCTAGAAAGATCGCAGAGTATTTCAACAAAATCACCAAAAAAATATATGCAGCTCGTGCTGCTGCTTAAAATCTTCGTGTTTGTACTGCTATTGTGGTTAGGGTGCTTTTTTTTATAAGTATTTGAATTTATATTTTTACAAAAAATATTTGTTGTTTTTGTTTTTTTTTTGTTGGTTTTCGCTTTGTTGTTATTTTGCACGATCGTGCTGATTGTTAATGCTTGATTTGATTGTTTATATACGTAAATATGCATACCGCCAGAGATACAGGCAGATAGAGAGGGAGAGAGATTAGGGGCATTCACTAGTTGCACGAATTCTACAGCTTTAACCGGCTTTTAATTGATTCAGTGATTAGCCCTAATGCCATGGATGCTGCTGCTGCTGTTGTTGTTGTAGTTATTGTTGGCGGCAATGTCGAGAACGACGCCACAGTGGCAATTGTATTTATGTGTTTGTAGTATCTGTGTGTGGGGGCAGCTGTATCTGTGTGTGTATCTGTGTGTCGGGGTGTTTGTAAGTGTTGAGTGTGTGCCGTTTGGCAAACGAAATAAACGTGGCGTTTTGGCGTAACCTTAAATCAATCACTGATGCTGCTGTTTCTAATGTAGATGCTGCCGCCTCTGCTGCGGGTGCTCTGGTGGATCTGATGGCTCTGATGGCTCTGCCGCTGTCGCTGCCCCGCTACTGTTGCTGGTGCTGCTGAGGCGGCACGATAACAGACAGCCAGCCGTTGATGATTTCGAAAAACTAAATACTTAAAGCATTTAATTGCAATTGCAGTTAAATAGCATGCGATTTGTTTTTGTTATACTCTTACAGAGAGCATATGTCGTTTTTGATAAAGTCGCTTAAATTGCTTCTCTTCACTTACAAGAAGATATTGGTTTTATTTAAGTTTTTAGAGCTATTTAGTCAAGGAAATTAAACGCTTTTAAATGATATGAAATCTTTGTGCACGAAATAATTCTATATAAACAAAATAGTTATTAAACTAATTTTCGGTTTTGAATAAAAATGTACATTATTCAACAGTTTTATCCTTAAGATGAATATTTCGAAATTTGTTTTCGATTTTAAATTTGATTTATGAAAGCAAACGTTTGATGCAACGTAACGTAAAAAATAGATCTAAAAATCCAACATTTTTTGTAACCCGAACTGAGTACTCATTCCAGAAGGATTCTGTTTAAGTTTTTAATGTTTTTCTTGTTTTTCAGTCATGGTGTGCATCATATAATATTAATATTATTATGCTATATAATTTGAAGTACGCAGCATCTGAATTCGATTAACTTAAGTACTTCAAGAGAAAAATTCAAGTTAAATTGTAACTGCGGAAATATTATATTAAGTTTTTGCAATTCAAAGAAAGAATGCAACAGCCAGAAGGAAAAGAAGAAAGAGTCCCCCTAGGTTACTTAAAGTATGATCAGGGTGACTAGAGAAGTTCTTATACCCAGGCCCGCCTTTCCATCTGCATGATCTCCTAAAAGTCAGATATGGTACAAGGTAGAGAGAACAACTTATCAGATAAAAATTATTTATTAAGGTATAATTCCCAGAGTTGACGCCTACGACACCCAAGATTTGTGATCAAGATTGGTTATCGAAAAAATGTAGTTTTCATAGGCAAATCAGTGAAAAAATTTGTTTGTGCCACTAAGTTCGTTGTACTTGGATTATTCTTCAACTTTTCGTAGTTCACAATTTCGCTTTCGATTTCGAATGCCGGTAGGATGTATATGCTCTCTTACAAAGCTTCCAAATTTCATTAAGAAATAACAATAATATGATTTCGATAACAGATTTAAAATCTATAAAAAATCTCTCTTATAAAGCTACAAACATATATAAGTATAAGAGTCTACTAATCAAATCTAAACTGCTGGAAGTTTATGAGTTACTAACTTCCATTCATTAAAGCGTTAGGTCTCACTCATAAAATTCTTTGTCAATAAAAAAAAAAATAATCCATCATAATGAAATATTTTAGATAAAAGATTATCTCACTTATATATAATATAAAATTTCAGTTTATTTTTATTTGTAAACATCGATTTGCAACTTGTTTTGAGATCAGCTTGCAAGGTTTTACCACGTACGTATGCGTCATATCATACATGAGATATATCATCATCTTTGATCAGGTATACCATAGTTATGAATGAAAAAATCAAAATAAACTTTGTTATCCAAGATAATGGCACCATGTTGAGTTTATGCAAAATTATATGATACAGAGAAGACGAACTAGGTAACAGAATGATCCAAGAACCAAGCTCAACTGACTGCTCTTCTGCTTCAACTTAATATAGCTTTTTTGAAAATCCTTTTTGATACTGCCAGACAATAGGTGAAAAACTGCGTTATATTCAGTTTGGTGACATCTAGGGATCAGTAGTTTTTTTTATGACTTAAAATATTTAAGATAAATTGGTAAATGTACAAATAAAAAATGTCTCTACCGCCAAGATATTTCACCTTTTTGGATTTAGTCTTTTTGTACGTTCCTCTAAAGATTCTGTAAAATATTTCTAGGTCAAAAATTATTTGTACTCTACTAGAGAATTATTGCTGGTTTCGAACTAGTTCGTATATCCAAAAAATACAACATATTTGAATTTTGCAACAAACTTTTGTCCAAAAAATTACGAGGCAGCTTTATTCAATAAGTTTCATATGGAACGCATACACTTTTTAGAAAATAGTAAATATTTGTCTAAAAGTAAGATCGCATATCAAATAGTTTAAGTTGGATCCCAAAACAACTTGAATTTCCCACAAACTTAAAGGTTCAGCAGGAACATGGTTCGTATTTGGCACAAAAATTTGAAATCTTTGCATGTGTGAATGCGGAGTTGCCTGCTACGGTGTTCAAATAATATGTTGCCTTCATTTCGATTTTATTTTTTTAAATCTTGGATTTATTTTATTTGGTGCTTTTGGAAATTTGCGAAATATTAACTTTGGGCTAAGTTTTAAGAAGCATCAATAGCTGCTCAACTGGCAGTTGTGGCATCCTAATGACAAGCGGCACAAAAGTGCAATTAATTTTTGAGAAATCGAAAACAAAAACAAATGCTGCCAACTTTTGAGTCTGATTTAATAGATAGCTCTTTTGCTTATAACAAAATCTGATAGATAAGGAATTAAATTGCTTCAAATGTCTTTTTTTGCAAGTTTTTAATACGTTCATTTGTCGAAAGTAAGAAAACATTTGCAGCTACTTACACAAAAGTCGTGGTTCACAAGTACTAAATAATATAATTAATACTTTTGCATAAAAATAGTGCAGCGTAATCCAAAATATTTTGCGCCCGCCATTAAAGTTGTTTTAGGGTATTTTTTAGAATCATAAACTAGCTTACGTTGTATAGATTTATAAGCACTTTGAGACTTATTTTCGAAAAACTTGGCTCTTCAAAAAAAGTTACTTTTTTAGAATTTCTTTAGAAGTAGCTTAAAAACAGCTTGTTTCACTTTTAACTCAGACGAACAATGGCAACTTACGAATAGTTTAAAAAGTTTCTGAATTAAACATTAGTCATTTGTCAATTCGTTTTGTTTTGTTTGTTTTTTACGTTTTTCACAAGTGTATGTAAATTTCGACGCGCCTAAGTAAATTATTTTTTTTATAGTTTTTTCGTCTTGTTGTTGTTATTGTTCTATCGAATTTTCACGTATTTTCTTTTTGCAATTGTTGTTTTTGTTGTGGATTAGATAACAGCGACAAACTTGGATGCACAAAATTTGCATAAATTTTTACTCAAAAAAAAAAAAAAATATATCGGTTTTTAAACTCACCTTAAGCAAACTTTTTGGCGGCGCATCCGCTGGATCGGGTCGTTTGATATTCAAAAACGAATTGCGCGCATCCGGACACTTTTCGAACATGAGCACGCGTTCGGCCACCGAACCGCGTGTCAGTATGGGACGACCCACTAGAATGTACAAGATTGGTTTTCGGTTAGCAGTAGCAGTTGCTTTGTTAGCTATATATTTTTTTCAAAATTTTTTTTTTTTTTTTTGGAAATTACAATTCTTATCCTGTCCATTGGTGAGTAAGGCGCGGGCGCCGCTGGTCGGTTTGACTTTATTCAATGTTGGCATCGTTGTGGCGGCCGGCAATGTTGCAGCTGCTGCTGGCGTAGACGCATCCATGGCAACAATGTTGCCGTTGGTATTGGCGTTATCAGTAATGTTGCTGTTGCGGCTGGTGGCGGCGGCGGCTGCTGCTGCAGCAATTTTGCGTGGTTTTTCTTTGGTTGCCGGCTTGACGGTTGCGCTGCTATTGGGCTGCGTTTCTTTGGTTTTCACTAATTTGGCAGAGGCTTTAGAATTTGCACTAGGATCAGTCGACGGCGCAATGCGCGGCTGCGGCGCTGCATCTGTGACGTCGTTGGCTGTTACAGTGCTGCTGCCATTGGTGCTACTTTTGTTGGCCAATTTTTTGGCCGGCTGCGTCTCCGCTGTTAACTTGCTGTTAGCTGTAACATTGTTTGCCTTCAATTGACGCTTTTTGGTTGCTGTTGTTGTTGTTGTGGCTGTTGTGGCTGTGGCCGTTGCTGTTACTGTGGGCGCTGCTGTTACGCTTGATTTTGCTGCTGCAGCTGCTGCTGCATCTTTTTGCTGCAGCAATTCGCTAATCTTCAGCAGATTCTGCGCCTGCTGCTGCGTCAAATTGTTTACATCTAAATTTACATTAATATCATAGTTAAGATTTACATCGGCCACAGTTTTGGCCAAGGCTGCAACCTTTTTGGGTGACTGCAGCGCCGGCGTCGGCTGCTCTAGCGCTTTTGTGCTGGACGTTTGTTTCGCTGGCTGCTTGACTTCCGCATTGGATGCAGCAGGCGTTTTGCTTTTAGCCGTAGTTTTGCCTCTTTGTTCTTTGTCTTTGATTACAAAGCTATTGACCAACTTTTGTAGACCCTCGGCGCTGCTGCTGTCAGCGGCGGCTGCTGCAGCTGCTGCAGCCACATCCGTAAAATCACCGGCGGCTGCGGCATTTGTGTACATCTCGAGCAGCTGTGCCGGCGGCAGTCCACGACTCTTCCAAGTGTGATAGATGGCATCGGCATGCTCGTTGATCTTTTTGGACAACTCGGCGATCTCGTCGTTGGCATTGTGTGCCGCTGCGGCTGCTGCTGCAGTTGCTCCAGCTTTTGTAGACTTGGCGCTGGCTGTGCCCGCAGCCGCTGCCGCTTTGCGTGTATTTGTTGTGGTGGTTTTGGTGGCGCTAGTAACGGATACGGTGCTCACCATGTTGCCGCTGCTGCTGGTGCTCAGTTTTTTGGTTTTTGTTGTGGTTGTGGTGCTTGTTGCCGCTTGCATTTTTGAGTACAAATTTTTGGGATTTTGTTGTTTTTTTTTAAATTTCGAAAAACAAGCACGCTAATATATTTGAAATCTTTTTTATTTGCGCTTATTTTTAAACACTTCACATTCACATTTTAGCGCTTTTTCACATTTATTTGATTTGTTTCGATTTTGTTTTGCTTTTTAATTAAATAAATTGCAAATTTATTTCATTGAAATTATTTATGTTTTTCGTTACGATTGTTGAAATTTTCATGCGTTTCATTCACTTTTCACATTTTACTCGTTTTTAGCCTTTGCATACGTATGGCGAAATCTATTTTTATAAAGGAAAATACCAAAATTTCCTATTTCGTTTATTTCAGACGCTACGAAAAGCCAGAAAAACGCACACAATTTGTATATATTCGATTTTAGTATATAAAACAGCAGCCCGAGTACACACACACACACACACACACACGCACATTCATTGTACAACTCGCACACCGTGCACAGTGGTTCACATCGTACAAAATTGTGTTGAATTGTTATTTTTGGTTTTTGCTTGAATTTTAGTGGGCTTTATTTATTTTTAACATTTTTTTGTTTACCATTTTAATATAATAAACAAATGACACCCCACCCACAAGTTGAACGTAAGAGAGAAATACCAGTTATAACTCCTATAACTTCGTACCATTAGAAAGCAAGCATTTGGATACTTGGAGAGAAATTAAGTAAGCACAAAATCGTATATGAGGGAGGGCGTTTGTAACCAACTTGCTTCTAAAGAGATCAAAAATTTGTTCTTTATGAAAAATATCCAGTAAATAAAATAAACCTAAGAAAAAAATGATTTTCAAAAATTTTATGCCTGTTATTATCTTGTACTGTACTATTGCCTGGACTAGTTGAAACCATTGAAATTCTTAAATAGTCATGTTACTTTTGTTATATCTTTCTAAGAAGTACCCAACCATAGTGCCGCATAAATATTTTGTTGAAAATCTTACATCTGTCTATTTTTTTTTCTTTACTTTTCAAACTGCTTCACTTTGGAATTATCTATACCATTTGCAAAATTCACAAGGTTCTTTGTTAGTAAACAAAACTAGCTTGTTGTGCCACTCGGGTGCTTTTTTATTTGTCTTGTTATGTTTTTAAATACTTTTAAAATGTGCCTATAAATTTCGTTTACATTTTTAACCCTAAAACGCTTTTTTTACTTTTTATTTGGTTGTAAAAATTTGCTATTTTTACTATAATATAATATTAAAAAAACTGATTTTTTTAAACGTTTATTGCATTTTTAAGTCTATACCAATTTGTTGATTAAAATTCATTTATAAAATTCAATTAAAAAAATTGCTTAACTGTTTAAATTAATTTTGTTAAAGTTTACATCTTCTAAGCTTTTTTCAATAATTTTCAATAACAATTTCTGACATTAGCTAAATTGAAATGTTTGAATTATTTTTCCATTTTTTAAGGCATAATAAATATTTAATTCTGCTTAAAATGTCACTACTCAATTTGTTTAACATTTTGTATTAAACTTATTTTACATATACAAATTATTGTTATAAAAAATGATTCGTTCTGGTTTTCGTTTAAAATTTCCGCGATTAAAAGTTAATTAAATAATACATTTAATTAGTTTTTGGGCTTGTATAATAATTTCATTTGAAATAAATTTTATTAATTTTTTTTAAAGTAATATTTAAAGACTAAATTTTCGTAGTTTGTTAAAAAAAATATTTTTTAAGTTAAATAAATTTCAGTTGTAAAAAATTGTATTGTTGTAGATAATTTATTATAAAAATTATAAAATATTAAAAATAAAATATAGTTTTTGTTACAATAAAAGTAATAATGCTCAAAATAAAGCATATGGAAAAAAGCAACTATTTAGTTTAGAAAATTATTATTATTCAATAATAAAGATTTTATTGGGTAATAAAAATTATCTAGAAAATGTAATACAATTTATTACAACTGAATTTAATTTAAACTGATAAATATTTTATTTAAATACATTACGAAAATTTGGGATATAAAAAGAATACATAATGTTTAAAAACACAATTTGCACTATTTTTATGTATTACATTTAGCTAAATTTATTGAAATATATTTTAGCCATTTTTTTGGATAAATTGTTTTTTTTTTTTTATATAGTATATTTATAAATCACAATTATTTCGTAAACACAAATTGTGATATTTTTCATACTCTTTATTTATTTTTATATAAACGGAAATATTTTGCACAATTGGCTTATTTTTTACAGTTTTTGTTATTTCAATTATTATTTATTTTAAATATTTATTTTATTTTATTTATATATATTTTTTTTCTAAATTTTGTTAACCATTTTAGGTAACTAATTTTTTTTTATTTATTTATTGTAACTTAATTTCGTCAAATTAGAAAATATGCTTTTTCATATGCATTATTTTATTTTGAAGCATTTATTTGTTTTCTCATGTAAATACTTTTTGCTTTAGTTTTTAAATAATATTATTTTTTAATTCTTGTACTGGGTGCGCTATTTCTTATTTCGGCTTTGAATAACTAGAAAAAAAACAAACCATTTCCGAATTGAGTTATTTTTATTCAATTTGGTTTCTTACAATTTATACAGACTAGTTTTTGAACATAATATCCAACAAGTCACCGCCTTTATTGGACACAGCAAAATATACCCTTTTTGCGGAGATTTCCATTAACTTTTCGAGCATCTCGTTTGGTATAGCAACGATTTCGGCACGAATATTTTCCTTGAGCTCTTCAATTTTTAAATTAATTTTACTTTTTAAATAACCCCACAAAACGAAGTCCAGAGGTCATATCCGGAGATCTTGGTGGCCAAACAAGGTCGCCTTGATATTTTCAACGGTATGCACTATGAGTTAAGATACTGCTTTCAATGTATAAATAAACTATTTCGGCGCGTTCTTTTGGTGTAAAGCGATATACATGGTGGAAATTGTACTGAATTGACTTTTCCAAAACATGTTAAGCCAAGACATTTGGATTTCAAATGTTTATGTTGTTCAATAATGAAATACCGACATAAGAAATGGCGCACCCTGTATTATTTAGTATTCATTGCTTATTTGTCAAACGTTTATTTTGGGTATTCTTGAATTATGTTCCTTTTGTTTTGGTTATCAGATTGTTTGGTATTTGGTATTAATTTATCAAATAAGTAATAATAAATGATTTTGCATTTAACTGTGCAATAATTAATGTTTTTGCTGTACACATTTATGACGCAATTAACTGATTTTTTTTCAATGCTTCAAATCATTTTTACTAAAAAAACATGCACAATTTAAATCACGTTTGTAAAGCGTAGTTTTTGTTATACGCCAAATCTATTTTTATATAATCGCATCACAATCTTAATACAAGATTTTTATATATAAATAAAAAAAATAAAGCACTTGATTACGCGCAGTTTCTTTATAAATTGCAAGCAATCAGTTTGGCAAATTAAATTAATTATTTCATTTGACAATTGACAGACTGATGACCACTGTGCACGCGTAAGAAAAATGAGTGTCTGCTGCGAGTGTGTGTGTGTGTGTGTGTGTGCGAGAGTGTGTGTGGCTGGTGGGCGGGAAGGTGTAGGGAATGCAAGGAAGCGGTTTGTGTTTTGGGGCGTCTTGTACTATTTGCTGTTTTACGTGTGCCTGCCGCCACTGCCGCCGCTGCTGCTGCTTCTTACACTTTGTACTATTTATTCGAAAATAAATTTTCGAATTAGTTGCCGCTTCTTGCCACACTATATATGTATATTTTTTTTTAAATTAAATTTTTTATATATTTTTTTTAATTTTTAGTTTAGGTGTGTCGAGCACTTGCTGTATCTCTATCTTTATTAATGATTTAATTGCTTGCAGCAAGACGGAAATGGTGTACGTGTACGGGGGTGCACGGGTTAGCGCAACTGCGATCGCGTCAAATGAATTTCGTCATTAATTAATAGACCAAACAAAGGTTAATTAAATTCATTTTTTTTGCGCGACAAGTTTTCACTTAAATGCATTAGAATTTTTTTTTGAAAAAAATCAACTCGAAATAGCAACAAAAAACGGCTGTAGAAAACACGCGGTTAAAATATTGTACACGGCCGTGGTCGCGTAGACATCTTCTATGTGCTGCGGCTTTCGAGGAAGTTGCTCACGTCGGAAAATCTTTTGGAAAACTGGGCGCACACACATACACACGTAGGTAGTAGACACAGAGACGTACACGCACACGGCTAAATTTAACAAATGAAAAATCCGAGCGCATTGCACGACGCGTACCGCTGCTGCTGCTGCTTAGCTGCTGCTCACCGTAGTTCGTTCTGACAGCTGCAAATAACATCATCTCGGATGAGAGCAGCCACAACCGCTCCGGAGTGGAGTGCTCAGCGAGTGATCTCACTGAATAGCAGCAGCAGCAGCAGCATCGACTGCGTCGGCTGTAATGCTGCAACGCTAATGATGTTGCTCCCACACACACGCTCAGAGCGCCACTCTACGCTCTTGGGCATTACTTTGGCGTTCTTTGAGCAATACGCTGGGTGTAGCGCAATGCAGGTGACGCCTTGGCGTTTGAGCCACTTAGCGCAGCTACGTCACGGAACTGACGTTAATTATGGCTAATTTTTTTTGGAAAAACAACATGTTGATGACAAAACCGCTGAGTTCTCTGGCTATAGAAACTGGGATGCTATTCTTTATAGCCGTGGTGTCTGTTACTCATATAATAACTAAATAAATACTTTTATGAGAACTCAACGCTTTTGGGATAGAACTTGGTGTCTGTTAATATGTTCGCTGTTTTAAAAGTCTGACAACTAATGTGTCTATAAGAAAGAGATTTCCAAAAAAAAAGATTTTTGGAAGAAATTGACAGCATAGAAGCAGAGTGTTTTCAAAGAAAATATCTCAACCAGTACTTACATGCAATGCTTAAAGGTAATACTTAATTTTTAGAAACAATACAAATTTGAAGACTCCTATTTAGTTATCTTTGGTAGAGCTTGCATTAATGTTTGATATAGAATTTTATCTTGAAATGAATATTATATTCAATATTTTATTGCATAATGTGACAACGTAGAGCATTGATTACTAATTCATTACATTTTTATCAAGTATGATAAATGAATATATCACTAAATACAAGCTAAAAGTAGGGACAATAATTGCCTTACACTACATTCCTTTTTTTTAATCTAACTTGGGGTCCAAATCACTGCTTGCTGTGCTCTGCAATCCCAGCCCCAATATACTTCGATTGCTTTAGTTGGGTAAATGATGCGCGGAAAAACTTTTTAATTTAAGAGAGAGATAATAGCTTTTAGAGGCAAGGCTAAGGTTCAACTAGGATAGTCGCGCCACTATTGATGATAATGATCGTTCTAGATGATCATATATCATTTCGAACTGTATCTATGAGAAACTATTTTTTTTTATTTTTTAACTTTTAGCGAGAAACTCTTATTTACTCACATGATATCAGATATGCCCAAATCAAAATACTTGCATATTTAGTAAAAAAAAAACTAATTATTTCTTACAGTCCTATACAAAATGTATAGGGCCCAGCCAGGTCCATGTGTCGCTGCGAGTAGGAGTATATACTTATACTTATAAGAGCATCGAAAGGACTTTTGGGAATTTTTCTTCATCACTCGATAACCAATGCTATTTTAGGTAGTTACCTGGGTGGGTAAATAAATTTAAGTAAAACAGTTATCAAGGCGCTTATTTCGGATAATAATATATTTTATCGTGTGATTATGTTCTATTTTGTCTATAAGCTGTATCAGGCCATAAAAACTTAATTTTCTATTTCTTCTAAGGCAAAAATGAAGCGTAGTAGTAGCGCCCACGATTTTAAATCGCAAGATCGGTGGTTGGATTTCACAAAGCAGCACTGGTGTATTTGCCTAGTAGCAGTATGGCTAGCAAATAGACGCTACTTACCGAGGAAAATCTCTATTAATTAAAAACACCGCCGTTCGGATTCGGGTATAAACTATAGATGCCGGTTATCTTCGAACAGCTGTTTATAGAGACATTCCCATGCTCCGTTTTTGGAGCGATGACCATAATCAAGGGAATTAATATTAAATTAATATTTTTTGGGGAAAAACTGATACTTAAAAATCTTTTAGAAAGAGAAAGTGGATATAATATATATGCCGAACAGTTCCTTAATGAAATTATATATAAACACATATGCATGTCAGGATCGTTTCCACTACTTCACTTCCAAGGTAGTGGAATTGGACCGCATAATACCTGCAAGGATAACTCCTGTTCCATTATAAAAGCGCGCATATTTTGAAAAGGTATTCATTTTCTATATTAAAAATGTTATTTGGTTTCTTATATTAATATTTAAAAAGGATGATTGACAAGAAAGCACATTAATTTTGTTAGTAGCCATCCGTAGCCTAGGAGCAACTTAGTCGCATTTGAAATACATACATATATTTGAACCAAGATCAACTTAAGATATCCCCAAGTCAGGAGGAACTTTAACGAATTCCAAAAAGGATTAACAAAGATTTGGCAGAATATTTTGACTTTTCTTATATCCTTTGCACAACTATCCAAACCCAACTTGGTCAACATTGATCTCTTGGCTTCTTTCTTTGCTAAGAAATATCCAAACTATTATGTTTCTTCCTATTTTCAACCAAGTCCCTAGCCAGCCCCACATATGCGACGTTGCATATCTATTAAAAATTCAATTTACCAATTTGCGGAGGGATATGGATTAGTTTTATAATATATTTTCGTCGTTTTTATGGTATTTAATTTTTCTTAATTTTAAATTTCTAAATTGTTTGATCGGAAAATCAATTGGACTTAGTTGTAGCCCTAAATTAATTATCATAAAAAAAAATAAAACAAAAAATTGGTATTAGGAAGTCTTTGTCCGAAATGATACTAATCAATTTCATTTATCAAGTTATTGTTAACTTAGTTCCGTTCAGTACTTTATGCAAATAAACAAACCAAATGCAAATTACCTTTAAAAAATATCTAACCTGTGACGTCATTCAACTAATCACGTCTACGCCAACGTCTACACTGCGTCACCTTAGTTCTCCGCTTCTGGCTGCGTCCGCAGTGAGCAGCAGTCGGTCGGTCTGCGTCTGTGCTTAACTCGCTCACTTACCCCCACACAGAAACGCAGACGCCAAGGCAGACGCAGAACGCAGACGCAAACAGCAAACGCAGACACGACACTTGCCGT
Source organism: Chymomyza procnemis (assembly GCA_035046065.1). Lineage (NCBI taxonomy): Eukaryota > Metazoa > Arthropoda > Insecta > Diptera > Drosophilidae > Chymomyza > Chymomyza procnemis. The sequence continues at coordinate 14,932,716 of JAWNOJ010000026.1, read as the reverse complement.
CATTTGTACCCACACACGCTTACACACACACACACAGATATGCACACAGATACACACACACACATACACAGACAATGGTGTGCCGTACAGCGCAGCCCGTTAAAAAAAAAATCACTTCAAAGGTGTTTGGCAATTGCACTCTGCCTCAAATGGAGTATCTCCAATTTGTTGCGTCGTTTTGTTTGTAGGCAACGCCAGCTCCAGCCCCTTCGATATGCTCCATTGCAACGTTGCGGTGATGCCACATTAGCTGGCGAGTATCTTTTTATGCCGTTGCATATATCGAGTGGTCCTGTGTTGTGGCACAACGAATCGATTAAGCTTATCGCTTTATAGCTTTGAGCTAAATGCATTTATTTAGGGTAAGTTGGGGCAAAGCCGACCTAGCTGTTTTGAAAAACACGTTGGAGGTTGGATGATCGTCACTATATTATGTTCAAAATTTGAAAAAAAAGTTAGCTTGAAAACTTCCGACCAATTGGGATTTGCTGTTATGTGGTTAATATGGAAATATTTTATTATGGGGCAATTAGATTTAAGATGTGCTTTTTAAAGTTTGAAAAATTTAGAATAAATTTTTTCGAAAATTTATATGCTTTTATTTTCATAAAATTATTGTAATAATCATTCTATAATGAATAGTTTTAGTGATAATATTTTAGAATAAAACTTGTTTATTCAAAAAATATTTTGCATAAAATTTTTTTTGATTCAAAAAATATTTTGAATTAAATATTTAAATAAATAATTAGGTAGATAATTATTCAAAATATTTTTTGAATCAAATAATAGATAATAAGATAAGATAATCTACCTAATTATTTATTTAAATATTTTATTCAAAATATTTTTTGAATCAAAAAAAAAATCTTATTTCGCATCTGGCCAATCACCAGTTCGATCGAAAAACTCAACAGATTACAGAAACCAACACAAGAGAATTAAACATAAAACGGCTCCCCAAAGGCATTTTCAAAAAAAAAACGGACACGAATAGGACAATGGACCGTTAGAGCCCTAAAGAACCATCAAGATTAGCACAGTTCGAGGAAGAAATGGAGAAACTACAGATAGCGATAGCTGGCATCCATGCACAAGGCAATAGACGGATCGGCAGACCCAAAGCGACCTGGAGATGATCCATCCTCCAAGAACTGACCCAGGCGAACACAACATGGGACAGAGCTAAACAGACGGCGCAAATTAGGGTTCGATGGATGGCTCTTGTAGAGGCCCTAAGTTCCCAAGCGGAATAATAAGGAAAAAAAAAATTATCTTAGAGCTATATTTTAAAGTTAATTAATAGTTTTAAATTTAATTTATAAAATATGCATTTCATATTATTTTATTATTGTAAATATGTTTTAAAAAATTTGTTGGATTTTATGCAGAGAATTACTTTTTGTAAAAAGATTATTTCTATCTTACATTTTTTAAAGAGAAACAGAATATCAAAATCATAGCTGTGGAGCGCTAAAGGTGGAACCCCTAAGGAAGCAGACGGACAGGACCACCAAAAGAAACTTGGAGACGAACCGTGCTTCAACAATCAGCTCAGATCAGTTCGTCGTAGAACATTGCAAAGCAGATGGCACAGAACAGAGTCCATAGCCTTGGTAGAGGCCTTAAGTGCCCAAGTTAAATAATAAAGGAAAAAACAATTTTATATAATTAACATTAACTGAACAAAGTTATATCATTTTTTTATGTGTTTAAATTTTAAAATAGATTCTTTACTTAAGCGTATTCAGCGTTCGCAGCACTTCAAACAAAAAACCCTCAAATTTTATTTCATTTTCTATTGCTAAATTATGTCTAACGCGTTTTTTTTAACTTTTGGTGAATTTTTTTTTTGTTTATTTATTGTTGTTGTCTTTGTTGTTGGTGTTGTCTATTGTGTTTGCTGCAGTCATTTTTTATTATTATGTTATTTTGTCTAAATTGTTTATATATTGTTTTGCAGGTGGGCGCGACTTTGTTGGCTTGCAGAAAAAAAAAACAACAATTAAAGTAACAACAATTATTTTTAAACACCAACGAAATAATGTTAGAATTTTTTATACTGTCTGTCGCATAAATTACGTATTTGCGGCATCTTTGCAATTTACCTGTTTGTTGTTAAATTTAACACTCAATACACAGATACAAAACGCACACACACACACAGATACAGATACAAGCAGACGCAGATACAGCTCAACATACAGATACAGATACAAGCAGACAATATGGCAACCGCAAACATAGCTACTGAGTGAGATCTGAGCGCAGCTTCCGGTTTTGCGCTTTGGCATTTTGTTTATACGCTCTTCTTCTTTTGTTTATATTATAATTTTAAACTTTTTTTTTTTGCTTTGCGAACTTTATATTTTGCGGTAATGTAATTGATTTAAAGCAAAAAGATCTTAACCTTTGGCAACATTTTGATTGTCACATAAATTTTGCAGCTACAAAAATTTAGCTATTGTTTATTATGCTAAAAGCCATTTAAGGCAAACCATTAGCGGCACGATGTCTTGTGGATTAGCTATTGACCCAATTTATGTATGCGATTCTCTGTGCTTTATGCTGAAAGCGTGGAATAAATGTATACATGTCGTATACGTAATATCGGTTGACAAATCTGGCGCCCACACATATTAAGTATACGCAACTTTTTTTTTTTGGCAAAGACTGAAACAATAAAACATTTTTTATTTATTTTTATTGCAAACATGACAATTGAAGTGTGAATAGATCAATCAGTGGGCAGAAGCTGAACAATTAAATAAGCTGCTTAGGCTTAAAGTCGCATTAATCTCATATGAATACGTTTGAGTATTTAAATTAATTGTTTTCAATTAGTTGTGAGACACTTAAAATGATGTTTATTTGTTAAAAATAATTTCATATAATAATAATTTGCATATATTTGTTAGAATGCAACTCAGCAACGAATGAAAACTATCTAAAAGTCTGGTTGAAAATAAGGACTGAAAGATTTTAAGAAAGTTTTTCTTTGTAAAGCCTTAAAAATAATTTAAAATAATTCAAATATATTATTTTTAAATTTAGCTTAAAATCGCATAAAAAGTATTAATAAAAGCATAATTTTTTAAAATCTGAAATTTAATGATACTGGTGAATTTTTTAGAAATTCGAAATTTTTTTTATTTGATGCCAAAAACCCTGGCGCAGGGGTTTTCGGTATTTAACCAAGTTAAATTTTTTATTCCACAAAGAAAATTTTTAAAAAATTCAAATTTAGAAAAATTTTGCTACAGGCTCGTAGCAGCGATGATTATGATTACCCTTAAGCTTGAGAAGAATAACATAGGACAGTGGCCGTTACCACAAAATATAAACTTCATGTTTATTTAGATTCTGAGATAACAATTCCAAAAGCTTTCATTTGTGTTGAAAATAAAATCACACATGAACATATGAAATACATTTATATTGGAAATTTATAAATTTAATAAATTAAAATGTAGATCGTTTGTTTTCAAAATCAAATTCTAATAAAACAAGCAAGTTCTCGAAAATATAAAAAAAAAATACAAAATAATTGACTGATTGAGCAAGCAGCTTAAAATTTGTAATAATTTTTATTGTTATTTTTATAAAGATGATAATATATTGATCAAGTAGTGGAGCATCTGCCATATAGCAACCCATAATTATAACTAAAAGAACTAGCTTCTTGCAGCTTTTACAACAAGGTTCCCCGAAATAAATTTTGGTATTTGAATAAAATGGTTGTTTCCCAGAACTTCAATAATATTTCTTTTAAAAACATGTCCTTGTTCTCAAAAGTTTAGTTTCTTGGCTTAGCTACCTAAGGTTGCACGAAGATACGCCATTTCATACGACACAGATTCTTCTAGGTCCGTCTATTTATATGACAAAGTAGGGTCTATGGGAATAAAACTGAGAGGTTATTTGAAAGAATTAGCTTCATTAACTGAACAAATTTTGTTACCATAAGCAGAATGCAATGGAAGGGTCAGATAGTCAGATTCTTCTGAATATTTAATTGGAGAAAAAACTGTCAAGCTGCGATTATATTATGAATACGAATCTGTAGGCAACAGATTAGGTCATAGGTGAAACTCTTCAAACAAAAAATCTAACTCTTCAAAGTTAGCTGCAAAAAAAAAAACAATTCCTGGCAGTATACAGCGACTAAAATGTACGGAAAACCTGAAAAGTTTTGGTAAAATCTTGCTCATGGTACGGTGAGTGTTTTGGCGCAATCCTCTGCATTTATAACAATTATGTTCTTTATAAATCGGTAAGTTCATGACTCCAGAATTCTAGGACTACTATATGTTTAATCAACAAAGGACATTAGTAATTTCTAGGTAAAAAGCTTAAAGCTGTCGCGAAAGATCTACCAACTTGAATAGATGTCAATTTTAACATGAATCAAAATGTCAAGTAAGCAAAGTTTTCAACGAGGTATGCGGGTATCGAGCAATCCATGCACGTCGTGTTAGGAGTTCCGAAATTTAAGATTTTTGCACACAACATCTATAGCAGCAGCAGTCGAAAATGCTTCATTGAGATCCTATGTTGGGGATTCAGGAAATCATGATTATTTTTAAGTAAAACCCATTTACTAAAACTACGTTTTCTACGTTCGAAAAAATCGTAAAACCTATTTATCAGGCTTCTTAAAACCCCGGGATTAAAGTCGAGCTAGAGGCACTCTGATGCATACCAACTATAATTATAAATTGCAAACTAATGTAATTGAACCCGGTACATTATGCATTTAAATCTATAATTCTCTGCGCGTGTCAAGTTTACAGACACCACACAATTTTTAATACCCTACCCTAAGAATTATTGATTGTTTATGACATATTGAACGTTGCATTGACATATTAAATCGCTGACTTTCCCATCTTTTCTTTTTGTACAATGTCAGCAGCTAGTTTTCGAGCTTTCACAGTCCATTGTCTCCATAACCATGTGAGAAACCTTTGAAATACCAAAAGACAAAGTAAAATATTGACATTGCTTAAACGTCGCGTCTTATAATAATTAATATTTTATTTTTATTCCTTTTATTTGGTATACACTACAGTCTGGGTTATATTTAAATAAATTTCAGAACCTTCATCAGAATCTGATGTTAGGAATTTTTATTTTTTCCAAAATATAAGAAAAGATATAAATAGTTTTAAGATCTAATTTTAGGAATCTTATCCTTAAACTTAAATAGTTTTAAGAATCTTATTAATCGAATAACCTAAAGTTTTAAGATACTCACTTTTCGAAATCTATGCTGAAACAATTTAAAGCATCTAATTACTCAAATTATATCCTTCAATTTAAATAGTTCCAAGATACTTATTTTTCGAACTATATAAATTTCGAATTCATATCGTCGAATATCTCAACATACTGCCATGATAATTTGGATTCTGTGCAGCACCTTGAAAAGAATCCAAAGTTTGCTAATTGCTGACAGGAACCCGGCGTTCGTAGAAAAAATATAAAGTTAAAAGTTATATTTTCAGACTTCGGTAGCGAAGTGGTAGCGTACTTGCTTCTTAAACCGAAAGTAGGGGACTCGATTTCTTCCTGCAGTACTGCTGCATTTGCCTAGCACGCTGGACGCTATTTGCCTAAGAAAATCTTTATGTACGATACCGCTGTTCGGATTCGACTACTAACTTTGAGTTCCTGGTCTCTTCGAATAGCTATTAAGAGAGACATCGCCATGCTCCGCCTTTGGAGCAAAGACATCACAGTCAAGGGGAATTTATTTAATTTATTTCCAGATGGACCGTTTAATGTGTTCAAAAAAGTGTTTGTTTTGTTGAAGAAAAATAAAACATACATCATTCAAAATTAAAATTCTTCGAAAGCGACTATTTTGCCCCAGATCTCTTGTAATTTTCGAATATGATCTACAAAGAATGAGCTATCTTGGCCTTGATAAATAAAGTTTAGTTTATTTGGCCATGACAGACCGTTATCGGGTTACGACCAATTTAACTAGCTCTCGCCAGGCGCCCCTACTTTGCACGCAGCTTCTCCAGTTGGTAACTCCTTGATGCAATCTTTATGCCTTTTTCTTGATTTCTCCAAAACCCCAAATACCTTAGCATCCGTTCAAAATAACTGTTATCGGAAGAAACAAGGCCTTAAGAACACAACGGTTGTGGTAAGACCTTCCATTTTAGTTAAAGGATAAAATTATACATAGTCTATGAACCTAACAGCTACATGGGGCCGAGCGTTATTATGTTGTAGAATCTCCTTAGCAGGCCTCTGACCCGCTCTGTCGAAAATACCAGTAGTCGGAAGGAGCAAGGCCTGGAGAATACAACCGGCAGTGGTAAGACCTTCCATTTTAACTAAAGGTTTAAATTAAATATAGTTTCTGATCCTATCATGCTGTAGAATCTCTTTTGCAGGCCAAATACTGTTTCTGGCAACAAATATTTTATATCTAAAAAAGATTATAATTATACATTTTTTAAAAATACCGGTGATGAATAATATTTTTTGTTTTTTAAATTTTAGGAATCTAAACATTTTTTAGATAAGAAATATATATTTCTTATATTATATATCTTATATTTCATATAAGAAATAATTATTTTCCGGAAACACGACTTTGAGCTCTTCTGATTCAAGAATGATTTCTTAAAAAAAAGTTTCTTTAAAGCAAAATTTGAAAATTGTATTATAATATATTTTACATTTAAATAATCTTGGTTAAGTTTTCAGCAAACATTACCTTTTTGAACTTGAGAGCATTTGGCAGTCGTAACATCTGAAAAATCGCATTCTTACCTGTTATGCTCATATCATAAGTCCAAAGCTCTTTTGCTGTTAACGCTTTGTCTTCTACCAATCTGTTTGTTTTTGGGATATTTTTAAATGCTGCATTTTGAACTGGCTTTGAATGCAGCCGAAGAGGGCTCAAAAATGGCAGCAAAGTGCCATCTAATTGAATTTGTCTTTCGTTTGTTCTGAAACTATAAAAGCGTGGCATGTGGCAGCTGAAGGCGCAGGTTTTTAACGAACAATCGCCGCGAATAGTCCGCTCCAGTGAAATATTCAGAATAATCCGAAATTTATGTAAAAAGTGTTGAAATTTAATTTAATTTTTAATTTGCTGCTTTTTATGAAAAGTCGAGAGTGAAAGCGAAAGCCGGGATATAGTGCTAGGATTGTTTTAATTTCAAAATACAAAAAAATTTAAAATGGAGAGGTAGGACAAGCATTTCAGTGGATTACTATACTTTATAATGCAACAATTCTGTGCCCCGACAGCTTTGCCCTACAAGCAGCAGCCCAGCTGGGGCCGCATTTCGCCCCACTGTCCAATGGATCAGTGACAGATAAGGTATGGGGCAGCTGCTTTTCCAACTGCTGGCCAAAAAACTAAGCGACTTTCAATTTTTGTATTAGGTCACACCCGATATGGCGCACTTAATTAGCCCATATTGGAATCAATTTCCAGCTATGGATCCCATTTGGGCTAAAATTCTGACCATGTACATGATCTGCATTGGCATGATTTCTTGGTGTGGAAATGGCGTGGTGATTTACATATTCGCCACAACGAAATCCTTGCGTACACCTGCAAATCTATTGGTCATCAATTTGGCTATTTCCGATTTTGGCATTATGATTACAAATACGCCCATGATGGGCATTAATTTGTATTTCGAAACCTGGGTATTGGGCCCCATGATGTGCGACATCTATGCGGGTCTGGGCTCAGCATTCGGTTGCAGTTCCATTTGGTCCATGTGCATGATATCGCTGGATCGTTATCAAGTAATTGTCAAGGGCATGGCCGGCCGTCCAATGACAATTCCACTGGCATTGGGTAAAATTGCTTATATTTGGTTTATGTCCAGCATTTGGTGCTTGGCGCCAGTTTTCGGCTGGAGCAGGTAAGTGCAACTAAGCACTGCCGAATTCTTAGATATAACATAATACGCTTGGCTTAGGTATGTGCCTGAGGGCAACTTGACTTCCTGCGGCATTGACTACTTGGAACGCGATTGGAATCCACGCTCGTACCTGATCTTCTACTCAATCTTTGTCTACTATATCCCGCTGTTCTTAATCTGCTATTCTTACTGGTTCATTATTGCTGTAAGTTTGAAGTTTGATAGCCTGAACTGCTGCTGCAAAGTTGTTACTCTTACAGGCCGTATCTGCTCACGAGAAAGCCATGCGCGAGCAGGCCAAGAAAATGAATGTCAAATCTCTGCGCTCATCTGAGGATGCCGAGAAGAGCGCCGAGGGCAAGCTCGCCAAGGTTGCTTTGGTTACCATCTCATTGTGGTTCATGGCGTGGACACCCTATTTGGTCATCAATTGCATGGGTCTGTTCAAATTCGAGGGCCTAACACCCTTGAATACCATCTGGGGTGCTTGCTTTGCCAAGTCTGCTGCCTGCTACAATCCCATTGTCTATGGCATCAGGTAACTCTAGCAACCAAGCTCATAAAGCTTATTAACTGATATATTTATGCATACATCAGCCATCCTAAGTACCGCGTAGCATTGAAGGAGAAATGCCCATGCTGCGTCTTTGGCAAGGTCGACGATGGCAAATCGAGCGATGCTCAATCGCAGGCTACAGCCAGTGAGGCCGAATCCAAGGCATAATTTGTGGGCGCAACAAATTTTTACAATAACAACAATAACAGCAACAATTTTAACAACAACAAAAAGAAGAACAACAACATCAATAACAACAGCAAGAACAACTGCAGCAACAGAACGAAACGCTTTCGAATAATATCACTCAACAAAAATTTCTTACATAAAAAAAAAGAAATATTAAAAAATTTTCAATCTGCAATGTCATTAAAGACTAAAAATTTAACAAAAAAAAAAAAAATAAAAGCAAAGCAACTAAAATAGTTACAAAATTGCATTTGTTGTTAACTTAAGGCAAATCAAACAATTTGCCTAAACCTAAGAGATTCTTAAGAAGTACAACAAATAAAGAAAAGTCCCAAAGCGGTAAGCATGCCTAACTCTCGAACCCTACTACAAACATCTTACCTCTAGCATGAACATATTTGTACTTAAAAACACAAAATCTTTTCAATTTTTTAGTTTCACTTTCATTCTTTTGTTTAAAAAATCTTCACATTTCATAGATTAAGGCACTTAATTTTAAACACAACTTGACAATAAAATTCATTTTATAAATTAACATGCATTGGGAGACGCTTAAAAAATAACTGAAAATACACTTTTTTTCAGCTGGTTAGTAGCACAAAGCGAAAAACATTAACAATTAATCAGTTAATTTAGTTAATACAACAATTAATGCGTGCAAAACCATGTTTATGTGCTTGTTTGTATGCGGATCTGTGCGGACCTGTAGAATATGTCCCATTCCTAAGGCTTATCACTCGCTACACGAATCGTATTCGCTTTCGCTTTTTTTGATTTTGGTTTTAGGCACGAAAGCCACACTGGATGGTGTGCTTATGGTGGTTGATGCATTGCTGGCATTGAACAAGCTATTAGACATGTTGCCACTTGCGGCAGGTTTGTGATAAGTGCCAGAAGGACTGTCTAGCCGATCTGTGGTGCAGGCACGCTCCTGTATAATCAACTTCCAAATGCGCACCTCAACGCCGACACTGTGCAAAGAAAAGATTAATTAGAGACCTAATAACGCCTCGTTACAGTACACCTACCGCAAGCCCAGGCGCATTAGATCCAGCTTTTCCATATTGTAGATAAAATCCTCAAAGGTGAAATTTTCATTCAAAATAAGCGTTTTTGAGAATTCATCAATATCGTTCTGTGCAAGCCATTGCTCCAACTGCTCGTCTATCTCGTGTAGACCAAAGTTATGCTTGTTCAGTGTGCGTCTGGCATTTACGCCGCTGTTGCGTGCTGTATTGTTCACAGGTACTCTATGGCACTTTTTATTAAAACCACTTAAGCTGCGTCTGTACAAAAAAGAAAAGAAACTTGTAAATACATTTTTAAGCAAATAGTATACGCTTTCTTAAGCCCCACCTCAAGCGCTTACTACCGCTCATGCTAAATATATGCGCCAGCTCTTTGCTTATATTAACCAAAGCGCGTTGATTCTGACGATGCTGCTCCATTATCTGCTTCATCATTTGCTTCTGATTGTCGCGTATATCACGTAATATGCGTTCGCAACCCACATTGCTCAGACCTGTAGTGTCACCCTCTGTTTGTAGCACGCCACCGCTGACGCTGTGATTGGTACTGATATTTTGCAACTTTTCCAAACATTGCTGCTTTTCCTGACTATCCGTTGATGTGTGTTGCGCTGTAACGCTCTCATCATCATTGCCCGATAAGTCTTTATCTGCCAAATTTGCGCCCAATTCGGGTGAGAATATGGTAACAGCTGCCTGCACAGAGCGCTTAACCAGATTATCCAGTGCAAACATCCAATGTGGCTTGATGCACTGCAAACGTAGCACAGACACAACAGCAGCTTGAAATGAGTATAAAGCCAAATGTAAATGATCTAGTGCCACAGGATCATAGTTGAGTTTCTCTTTCAGTTCATTTATGGTGGTCTCCAAATGCTTCTCGTTTTCATTGATTATATAGTCGCGCAGGCCGCAGATGAGTAACTGCAGATCACTTTTACGTATGGCTGTGGTGGAGTTGTGATCGGCATTAATATTGGCCAGCCAAATGTCACAAATTTTGGACTCATCAAGTGCCAACACTTTGGACAAAGTAGTGCGTCGTTGAGAGTCCTTTTTAAGACGATAGAAACCATCTGTTTCGCTTGTCTCAGAAATGCTAGCGCGCAGTGATGGTGTAGTTGGCTCAATCTCTGGTGATAACAAAAAACCCGAAGAGTTGCGACGTTCCAGCATGCTGGGCATATCGTCTATATCCACAGAGGAGGTGTGTGTGATGCTGCAAGCAAGCAGCAAAAATTAGTTGAAGAAAATAAAATCTGGCTATAAGTTTGCACCTACTCGAGTTCCGGTGTGGTTGGTGTATTGCAGGTGGTATTAAATGTTAAAGGCACTGTGGTCTTTTGTATCAGACGATCGGCCGGCACGGATATGCTGCGTCCAAAGTCCGTATTAATAGGCAAGCCCACGCGTAGTTTACGTTGTTTGCTGCGAAAGAGACTAAACACAAATTAAAGCAAACGTTGAGCTGCCTATTGAGACAAAACTTACTCAGTCAGAAAAGGATCATCCAGCAGCTGCAACGCAGAAGGTCTGTCTGTTACGCTTATGGCAAAACAGCGTAAAATGAAATTCTTTGCATTCTGTGAGAGTTCCTCCGGTATATTTGGATGCTTCTTGTAGTAGCCAACCTTAAACATGGCCGCTTGAGCGCAGCCCAGCTCAATAAATGGTGGCTTTCCTGTGGCCATTTCTACATTGGTGCAGCCGAAAGACCAAATATCTGCAGCTGGTCCATAGCCACGCACACCCTGATCAATAACCTCAGGTGCCATATACTGCAACGTGCCTGTAAATGTCTCAGTCATGGGATTGATGCGCGCCAAGCGTTTCGATGTGCCGAAATCGGAGATCTTAACCACACCGCTATAGGTGTTCACAAGCACATTGTCACCCTTTATGTCGCGATGTACAATGTCCTGTTCATGCAGGTACTTGAGACCCTCGAGTATTTGCTTAGAGTAAAAAGCCATGGTAGATTCATTGTCCTTCAAGGGACCCCATTTAGTTTCTAGCAAATCTGAGAGCGAACCACCAGGAACTTGCTCCATAAATATGAGAAAAAAGCCATCCGCTGAGCGTGAGCCCAAATACTGTACAATATTGCGATGACGCAGCTGTGAATGAAGTTTGATTTCCTCATGCAAAGGCTGCACATCCTGTGAGTTCTTCTCTGGCACCTCCTTAATGGCAATACGCACTTGAGTTTGCTTATCACGCGCAGCATAGACCGTGCCATAGGTACCCTTGCCCAGCACTATTTTTCTATTCTGATCATCGTAGTCGTACTCAAACTGCAAAGGAATAAATATTAAACGATTTATTTGTTAGATTTAAGCAGCAAAAACTTACCTCAATTTGCGCCTCGTCATTGCTTAGATTGACAAAGACTTCCTGATCGGCAGTCATTTCGAGTATCAAATCGTAAAACTTCTGCCTGCACTCCGTGGACGGAAAATAGATTTGAAAATCATCCGAATTGTGATGCACATATAGATAAGCGCAGCGCTCATCTCGCTTATATAAACTGACGGATTTGATTTTGGAAGCAACAAATAGAAAATCGTGAATCTTCTTGCAGCCGCTCTTGGTGTGAGCCAGACAAATATTGACAATTTGTATGGATTTCTCATCGGCATCCATATTAATGGTAACATAACTGGGTATATACATATAGATCTTCTGCGGTTCGAGTATCTAGAAATGGCAAATAGGTAGAACTATATTGTTAGCTCTTTATAACGACACATGATTTCCAAGCCGCACTCACCAATATGGGAAAACGTATGCTATTAATTTCCTCGGTATTGGTGGCTTCCAAAAAGAAATCCATCCAAAATTGAAATACATGCTCCTCTGTGGTAGGCTGTCGATCCTCAGGTTTTCTACGAAAACGATGTATAAGCGATATATTACCAATTGTTGACTTCAGATACCAATTTGGTGGCTTTAATTTAAACATGCATTCGGCTGCTTGTATGGCCTTGGCATAGTCCTCCGCCAGCACAGATATTTCAAAGAATGTAGCCACATCCCAGTACTCAGTCAGCGTGTTTAGACTGCCCTTTTTGCCAATGAGATTATTCAAAGTCATGCCAATATGCTGCAGTTCTTCTGTATTGCTAAACTCCTTGCCATCGATAACAAGCAGTGTGGCCAAGTTAATGCCTGCATATTCATTTGGTTGCACTTCGAAGCTCTGGCGATACCATTTAATAGCATTAGCCAAACTGGCAGCATCCTTATAGTCGGACTCTACAAAAATATCCTTATAGATGCGGCCACAAAGGCACAGCATGTCGGGAAAGTGATTCTCCTTCTTTTCCAAAGCACGCAACGATGATTCCAGCGCCTTCTCACGATCTCCCTTGCGATTGCGTCTATTCAAGGCAAAAGCGTAGAGGAAACTCATATTGCCCGTTTCCACGTATTTGCGCGTATTTGGTATAACCTTTAAATCGTTTACCAAACGCACCATGGCATCATAATCCTGCACATCGCGTAGTGAACACATAAAACTGTGTACCACCTCACCGGATAGCACATGTGCATCATCCAAACGCTCACGCATCTCGTGTAGAATACTCTTTAGCTTGTCGCCATTTGTGGCATAGGCATCGCGCGCAGCACGCAAATCGGAAAGAAACTTTTCCCGCATATGAGCTCTAAACGAAATAAAGATAATCATTGTTTATTGTTTTAAGATATTATGTGTACTTACTTTGATTGTATCTCCACATCTTGCAAAACACGCCTGAGACGTGACTGTAATGTTGTCATCACCTGACGTCCATCGACCGGAGAATCTTTATTATTTGTCTGGTTGGTCAGATTACAAGTGTTGGTCTCCGCGTTCAGCTTGTATGGCAAGAAAATATAGTTTGCACATGAGAGCTGTAATATACAAGATTTTTGTTTAGATTACTTAATGCATTTATGATTAAGACGGGTGAAACATTATCTTTTTAGTATGCAAAAAAAAGGTGTTGTTTTTTTAAAAAAGTTGCTGTGACACAGATCTGAGTGTGTGGCAGATTGAAGTGTGGGTTGATGAGCGTAGCGAACCCCCAGTTTTGAATAACGCTCATTGTAATATCTGTGGATTTCTTAAATTACAAAAAGAACATACTACAAATACACTTTATATTTATACAGGGTGCGTCATCTGCATCTGTAGTCAAGTGAATTGCTTTCAAAGATTGCTTGTGGAAGCATTAAAAAAAAGCAATTTAGATTATAGACATGTCGAGTCGTCCAGAATAGGGAAAACAGTCGGACAAATAAAGCTGAATGCTTGATTCTTTTTTGGGAAGTACAAAACCCTAAGGATATTCTTAAAGAACATTTTTTCGAATTTTTGCGGCTGTTTGTAAACTTTACTTTTTATGCGTTTCGGAACCAGCCAAGTTCCACAGCTGAATATTTTAAGACCTTTATCTCTACGGTATAACTCGAGGGATCGCCAAATGATAAAGTAACACAAATTATCCACGTTCATGTCGAATTTTTAACGCAAAGTACCAGCAATTCTAAAGATGTTTCTTTTTTGTATCTCTACAGTTTAACTCGAGGGATCGCCAAATGATAAAGTAATACAAATTATCCACGTTCATGTCGAATTTTTAACACAAAGTACCAACAATTCTAAAGATGTTTCTTTTTTGTACCAAAGAATAGAAAGTATAGAAGTTTTGTGATATAATTCCGAGAACTTTACCAAAGTTTTTAAAAATACTCATGAACTTGCGAGTGGCAAATAAGACAAGGTGTTAATCCGAAACTTTAGAATTTATTTAGATATTGCAAAACATAATCTATGAGAGCAATGTCATACATGGCCTGCATGGGGAGTAATACCCCATGGCATGTTCTCTATTTAGCGTGGGTAGCTTTGAAGGCGTAACCCATCAGAATAAGGAATATAGATGGTTCCTACAAACTCACAGTGACAAGCGAAGAAATAGCTGATGTACAAGGTCCATCCTGTCTGAATGGATAACCAATATTCTTAATTTGGGCAGACGAGAGAAATGTAGACGTGTCGTCGTGTTGAAAAGGTCAAAACAATCGGACGCTGTAAGCCAACATAATGAGATTTTTGCAACAAATAATTCCTAACAAGTGATGTCGAGAGGCGAGAGCAAAATCTGTCAAGAAGCGATATCAAAATCTGCTGATTGAAACCTCCAGATACCTTATCTGAAGTTCTGTAGAGCAAAGAAGCCTTCAGAGCAAAATTTTTGCTGAAGCAGCTGCTATACCGATCGACTTGTTCAAAAGGTCTATGGTAATTTTTCGAAAGTCAACAACAGTTTGCGGTGATCAATTAAGATGGACATTTGATCGATGTCAACAGTAGTCCACAAAGATAATGAAAAATCGAACTAAGTGCAAAGCCCCATTGTTTGCAATCTATTATTACCTACAAAAGTTACTATTGCTGACTCAGTAAGTGATCGTTACGCTTTCAATCATACTCAAATTCCCTAAAACAAGATAGCGTCATATTGTTTATTTATTTATTTAAATTATCCATTTTATTTTTCTTGTTTATATTGTATGTAATAACGTTATATAGGCATTGAATTCCGTGCACATATATATATTAAGCGTTAGTTCATTCCCTATAAATAATAAAAACAATAAGCATGATTGATATTACTATGAAATGGGAGGTCTTAGATGAAGCCAGATACAGGAGGTAATAAACAGTAAAATAAAAGCAACTTATGAATCGTAAAAAAATTTCTTAAGTCATAAATTTGTGGGCCAGAAATCTGGAAGTTTGCGGACAAACTACAAGACCAACATCCTGGTAGGGGCTGTGATATAAAGACACGATTCTTTTCGATCCAAATAGAATTTTTCTTCTCTCCATGAGCTCTCACAATCTATAGAAAGTATTAGCAACCAGCGGGACACCTTGGAAAGACTGCCATGTGTGGACTGGGTGTTACGAAAAGATATAATGGAGGCCAAACAGAGCAGACATCGATCCAATAGAATTAAATAATAATTGTAATAATAAAAGTAATAAATATTTGCAGTTCAACTGAATACCGACAACTTAATACCATTACAAAAATAGAGAACTAAAGTAAAAGTTCTTGAAAACAACTTAGTTTTGGTGCTGTGACCAACAGAACTAATGAAGGTAACCGAACTGATGCAGCACTATGGATAAAGGACACAACCTAAGACTTGCACCACCTCGTAATGGTCCAATACAAGCAACACACTCGACAAAGCTAAGGATGTACAATCAACGCGCAAAAGATGTCTCATTAAAAGTGATTCCAAGAAGTCTCATGTTGGGTCTAAAATGCTTGAAACTGGAAGCCGAGCTGTGCGCAAGAACGCAAAAAATCTGATTAATAAATCCGGCATAGTCTTCGATTTCTCAATATACTTCCATAATGAATGAAAAGGGATTGCGCAATTTATTTTTATCAAACAATAATAATAATGCAAATAAAATAAAAGCAATGAGGTAGTATCATATATCATATATTCATAGAAATTCCCATCAGAACCAATATCATATTACTTAAAGATATTAAGGTTATCTCACTTACAAGTTCTATTCGCGAAAACGTTTGCAACAAAACTTAAAGAAACTATTCTTTGAACATAACTAAGGATTTGTCAGCGCAGCCTTTTGAAAATTCCGTGGTAAGTCTATCGCAATAAGGAAAAACCTTTAGTAAGTAACTGAACTCAACTTAGATCTCTATTGGATCATAGCGAGTAGCGAACTGAGATACGCATTAATTTAAAAGATTATTTGCAGTATTGCGGTTAAAGACAAGGGAAATTTAGAACTCTTGATAAACGATAACATGCTTGACTTAGATCTGGAGCAGTGTATTCACTGCATCTACTTTAGATAAGAGAACAGTAGCAGCACTCGACTTGGACTTGTAGTAGAGAATTTGCTTTGGCGAGAGAGATTAGTTGAAAGATCTACACGCAGTACTTGGAGATACAACTCCATTTTAGTAAAAGAACTTGAGGTTATCTCAGAATTTTTTCCCGAAAAACAATGTGCAGCAGTATATTATTTTAACACCTCCAGCGAGTAAGTCTACTGTAAAACGGGAGAACCTTGGATGAGTAAAAGCGCTTGAACTTAGATCTTGAGTAGAGTAATCAGTGAACCTGATTAAGACAAGAGAATCCATTATTTGAACAGCTCCAAGGATTTCCGTGGACGACTTCTTTTAAATATTCAGGCAAGCAGCATTCGATTTAGATTTGTCGTAGATAATGCCTTTGGCAAAATGAGATACGGATTATTTGAAAGAACTACATGCTGGACTTGGGAGAACCAACTTAACAAAACCAAATTTTAGTTACAGATGTTAGGGTTAACTCCCTGACAAGTTGGTATTGAATTACAGTCAAATTAAGAGAAATTATTATTTTGACATCTTCAAGCATTTCTGTTGGCACATACTTTCGTATATTCAGAGATAATCCTATTGCAATGTCGGCAAGAACAACGAAATTAAAAGGAGGAAATGGACCTGGATTGGCCACACTCTCAGGAAGTCAGATGAAGACATCGCCAAGAGATCTTTCCAATGGAATCCGCAGCGTACCCGACGCCGAGAACGCCCTCGACAGACCTGGGTGAGAACTGTGCTTGCAGAAAGTCAGGAGAGAGCGTCGTGGAATGAATTGCGTAGTGTCGCCCAAGATAGAAGGCGTTGGAAGGAGTTTGTGTCCGCCCTATGCTCCACATAGTGGCGTCAAATCTAACTGCATCAATTGTATTACTTTGTGGTGTTATTTTGCAGCATAATTTGACAAGGAATAAAAAAAAAAAAAATGTCGGCAAGCCTTGGAAGCGTAACAGCAGTCGGCTTAGAGCTCTAGTAGAGCATGCAGAGAAGATGATGAGATGCGGCTTATTTGAAGCAACACTAAGCTGTAGTGAATGCTCTTAAAGGCAAGCGCAGTATTCAAGCAACTAGTACAACTACAAAAGGGAACCGAACTCCGTTGATAAACTATTTTCGGAGCAATACTAAATCGCAGCATTTATCTGCAACGTACATCACGCTTTACGCTTTTTAAGCAAATAATTCTATTACGTTTAGTAATCTTCTGCTGGCAAATCGCAAATACTACGTCTGTCACTTTTTTCCGGGACGCCACTGTTCTGCCAGCGCAAATGCCGCTATTTACATTACATTTGTTTATGTGCTGTGCGCTTGTGTGTGTGCGTACGACTGTGTGTTTGTGTGTGCGTCTGTTTGGTGTGCGTGCGATTTATTTATATTTTCGCTGCCTTAGTGTGCGTTTTGCGGTTAATTTTTTATTATTATTGTTTTTTGTTGTTGTTGCTGCTGTTGCCGCTGCCCATAACGGACGCTTGCATTCCCCGCCAAAACAATAATAACAATAACAATTCAACGGAAACGTAGCACAACACCAAACGAACTAACAACAACAACAACAAAAGCAACAACAACACAATAACAATAAGTTCTAGGTGTTCTACTTGTGTATTTGCTTATCAGTAGCAGCTATTTTGTTAGTAATTGTATTACAATTGCTGGAAATTGATTACAAAGATCATAACATAAATAATCAAATGTTTTTTTTTGTCGCTTACCCTTAGACTGAGTGTCTGCCTGCTGTCGATATCATTGTAGATTAATATATTCTGTTTCATACCGAAACTTTCGCGTACTCCATAATGGTAGGAGAGTGGACGCTGTTGCGCCAATATGCTCAAGTCGACAACAGCTACATCGGCATTATAGAATGTGTCCAGCACATTTGTTTCGCCAAAATCCAATCTATCAAACTATGAAAATTGTTGTATAATCTGTGTGCCAACGCTGTCATGTTGAATAGAAAAACGCACCTGAACACGCTGGAAATTAGCGCCTGCAGCTTGGACGGCCTGCTTAATCTCCTCAAGGGCACAATTGCGATCTTCCAAGTGTTCACCAAGTATTGTATCAATTACACAAACAACATCCATGGCGTTGGTCTGGGACGGAGGCGTTGCAGCAAGGTTTTTCTTATATTTTTTTTTCTCAAAGTTGTGTGTGGGTGTGTTTTTGTGTATTGTGCGCGTTTGTTTTATGCATTGACAGCGTCATTACCATAGAGTTGTTGTAATCGCACTGTGTTAATTGTTTGTTACAAAATAAATACAGAATAAATAAGGAATAGAAATGTTCACGATGCTTAAAGCTATACGCTGCCCACACTACGGTTTGTGTCAGGCTGCCAACGCGTTGGTAGATAAGCGAATGCAGCGAGTTGGCAGCTTGGGCGTGTGTAAATAGTGTGACCAGTTGGCGCTTAAGTTGCGCGGCTGATTTAATTTGAAATTATTTTTGTTGCAGCTAAGCGAGTTGTATTTTATTTTACTTATTTCCGCCATATTTGTATTTATTTTGTTTAAGCAAATATTACAATGTTTATTTTAGCTTTCGTTTAACAAATATTAGACTGTATTCCTATTTATTTTGAATTGTTATTGTACGCAATTTGGAAATATGTCTTTGCAACATTCAAACGCCTTTGAGGTGCTTAAAAATAAAGATAAATTTAAAGTTCAACTCTGTAGTTTTTAACTTTTAGTACATTTATTGACGTTTTATACATCCTGCTACATGTAGCCAACATGCGATTTTTAAATTAATTACTTTATAAACGTTTTTAAACAGACTAAAGCTGCTTTTGGCACCCATGGGGCAGCCTTGGGGCAAAGCAACATCATAAGTGTTCACAGCAGAATACACATTTTCATTCTAATTTGAAATACGATCTCCATTACGGTTGCAATATGTGGAAGGTAACAGTTGCACTGACCAAATGAATTGAGACATTTTTAAACTGCTGCCTAAGGTGCACTATCTGAAATACAGAACTATTTCTTAAAGCAAAGCAAACTAATATTGCCACCGAAATAAGTAGAAAAATGTAAAAGTCGATTGGCCACTTTCATAAAGGCAATGCGCTATAAACTAAAATACCTTTCAGCAAAAGCGACGTAGAGCTGAAAGACAAAATACCAACTCGAGAAGCTGAAATGCAGTCGTTGGATTCATATTCTCTCATTCATATTCGAATTTTAGCGTAAAGAGCGCTTACTACCAGAAGTAGAAGTGGAAATGCTGTACCCAGGGAGTGAAATGGGAAATATTCTTCAAAATAAAGTTTGATGGAAGATGGCAATTGCAGACGCCCAATGCTCCAATAGGAGATAAACGAAATCGCATTTTGATGTATAAAAATTTGTTCAAAAGTAAATTTTAAGGGTTTTTTTTCGAGGTATAGAACTTTTAATTACAATATAATAACGATGATATTCGATTGACATGCATTTTATTTATTCCAAAGATAAACTTCTAGCATTACATTTTAAATATGATTTCTGGCATATGACAGCCATGGCTGGCTCAGATGTATTTCAATATGAACGTTTAATTTTCGACGACTTTTGCCAACATTTGTGCCCGTATATCGTAGAAAGTAGTTCATTCGGTTAACATGCATTTTATTAATCAGAAAGATAATCTTGTGGCTTTACATTTTAAATATGATTTCTGGCAGATGACAGCCATGGCTGGCTTGGAGGTAGTCTAATCTTGACGTCCAATTTTCAATGACTTCTCCAACATTTATGGCAATAACACGGCGAATGTCTTCCAAATGGTTAAGCGTTTTTGACCAATGATGTTACATAGCCCAACAGAAAGCCGTCCAGCGGTGTTAAAACACAAGATCCTGAAGGCCAATTTACAGATTCAAAACGTGAAATTAGGCGATTACCAAACGTGTCTATAAGTCAAACGATTGTGGCACGCGCTGTGTGGCAGGTTGTGTTGTCTTGTTGGAACCACAGCTGCTGGACATCATGGTTGTTTAATTTAGAAATGAAAAAGTTAGCAATTATGGCTCTATACCGATCACCATTGACTGCCACGTTCTGGCCATCATAGTTTTCGAAGATGTGCGGTCCAATGATTCTATCAGCCCACAAATCGTACCAAACAGTCATTTTTTCTGGATATAACGTTGTTTCGACATACACTTGAGGATTAGCTTCACTCTAAATGCGGCAATTTTGCTTGTCGACGTAGCCATTCAACCAGAAGTGCGCTTCATCGGTGATCAAAATTCACTTATGAAAATCGGGACAACAACGGCAATCTCGTTTTGGGCCTATTCGACGAATATACGCCTTGCTTGATGATCATAAGTCTATTCATGACGAATTGCCAAACCAAATTGAGAATAAATCACTTGACAGCTATTAAATCGGTCGCCATCTTGAGCAGTAACTTTAAGTTCTATACCTAAAAAAACACCCTTTACAATTAGTGCACAAATTCCGCGTTTTTTTTTAACTTAATTTTTGCGTACAGTGAATACTGTTTCTTTATAGGAATTTTTGTGCTTTTTATTTTATAGCTTGTTTTTTTTTCTTAAATTTTCGAAAGCTGCGCGCAAAGGATGAAAATAATCAATATCTTTTGATCTCTTTGCTGATCGCTTTTACGTCTCTGCCCCTAGCAAATCGTATACGCGAACTATATGATGATGCTGTACAAGGCACACAATAAATTCAATACACTGTTGAGTAGTAACAAACAACTCTGCTGTTTAAAAAGCTGTAGAGCTTTATACTAAATTTAATCATTTTAATACAAGTTTTCTAATTGCAAACAATTTTTAAATGAAACAAACAAAAAATTAAATAGCCAGCAAAGTTAACTTCTTAACGCAATAGCATTTTTGGTAGAATGAACGATTTTCGCGCAAAAATACAAAAAACTGCCTGCTTTTTTTAAAATAATTTTTAAGCATTGCTTATGTTTTCCGAATTGTTATTAATTAATTATAATTTAAAGTTGAATTTAAATGCGCGCCACCGCATCATGCACGCGCTGCGATAAGTCAGTATTAAGTATTTTCTTATCGTTATCGTGTTGGTATTTTTTAGGCTACGCATTTTTGGCGCATTTTTGCCACAACGCCTGCTGGTCACTCCAAATACCAAATACCAAGCTAACTACGAACGAGAAGCGCTCGCTGCGCTGCCTAAACAATTTTAAATAATTTAGTGCTAATGCAACGCGCTTAACGGCCAATTCGATTCATTTAGTTCTTTAAGCAAAAAGTGTGTATTAAAATTGTTAAAAAAATACAAATATTACATCAACGCGTGTGCGCGTTTACAATAAAAGTGTCGAAAGTGCAAAGTGAAAAGTGCATTGCTTGAGGGAGCAGCGAGCGCAGCTTCAATTTTTCTTCAACAAATCAAAGTGCTGCCCGCAGAAGCACAACTATTTGCTATACTCAATTAAAATAAACGCGATTTAATAATAAAAACCAAATAAACAAACAAAATGGGTCTCAACGGCTGCTGTTCGTGTGTTAAATATTTGATGGTCCTTATAAACATCCTATTTTGGGTATGTATCATTGTGTGCGCAGACACCAAACCGACAAACACAACAACAACAGCAACAACAACAACTCTAACGCACAAATGTACATGTTGTGTGTATGTGTGTATGTGTCTGTATATATATACTCCATAATGTTCATAGAAGTTTGTGCAAGCGCCTGTGTGCGTGTGTGTGTGTACCTATTGGCAGCAGGCAGGCAGCAGCGTACTTCCCTACAGTAGCCAACTCTTGGTGGGGCCAACTGGCAACCTGGCCTGGCCTGGCATGCTCTGGCCCCTGGTACTGCGCGCACGCTCTGCTTGGCTCCCACTCTCTGGCGTGGATTTGCTGCTGCTGCTGCTCCCTACTCCAATAAACAATGGCAGCCTCGTTTGTTGTTGTTGTTGTTGGTGAAAAGCAGGCGACATACACCCACACCCGCGCACACAACGCGTCTTCCATTGAATCTGCGCCCCCCTCCCTCTGCTCTTGCGCTTTTGCTGCTCCCACACATTTGTTGTTGCTGCTGCTGTTGTTGTTGTTGTTGTTTTTCTAGGTTTTTCATGCTCATAGAGCGGCGTACGCTTTTCCTGCTGCTTGTGCGTGTGTTGTTAGTTTTGATTTGATTTTTTATACACTGCCAGAGAAAGGGTGTGGGAGCATATTAAGTTCATCTAAATGTTTGTGACACTGGGAAGTGGGTAGCATTTCCCTTTAGCAAAACGTTTAAGTCAAATGGATCAGATGGTGAACAAATGAGTTGGTCACTTATGCTGACAGCTTGCAGCAAAGTTGCTATGCATGCTTAGGGGAGACAACTTGTTTTATAGGGTGGGTCAGCGGTTGGTTTTTTGTGAATTGCATGAATGCGACAAATTTTGAAATTTGAAGTAATATGCGTTAAAGTGGAACGAATGATTTGGTCAGCTATCAGTACAGCTGCTTGCAGAGTATTTATGCTTAGGGGAAATAACTTTTATAACTTTATTTAGAGGGTGGGTCAACTGTTGGTGTTTTTGTTAATTGCATGAAAACTAAAAAATTTTAAAATCTGAAGAAAAATACGTGGAACGAACGAGTTGGTCAGTTATGCTGGCAGCTTGCAGCAGAAGGACGTAACTTTAATGATTTTATTTAGAGGGTGGGTCAACTGTTGGTGTTTTTGTTAATTGCATAAAAACTAAAAATTTTATGCTTAAAGTGGAGCGAACGAGTTGTTCAGTTATGCTGGCAGCTTGCAGCAAAAGGACGCAACTTAATAATTTTCATTAGAGGGTGGGTCAACTGTTGGTGTTTTTGTTAATTCTACAGCAAGCGACCAATTGTAGGATGCTTAAACATAACGCTGTACTTTAAATAGAACAAATGAGTTGGTCAGTTATGCTGGCAGCGTGCTGCGAAAGGAGTACAACTTTTAAGATTTTGTTAAAGGGTGGGTCGTCAGTTAAAAGGCAAAGTTGTAGGATGTAAATAAGTTACGATAATTACATTCAGATTAAAGTTGAATAAAGGAGTTGCTCAATTATTATGACAGCTTGCAGCAATGAAATTTTGCTAAGAGTAAACAATATATGACTTTGTAGAGGGTGGGTCAGCTGTTGGTGCCATGTTATGTTAATTGCAAGAAAATACAAATTTTAAAATGCAAAGGAATATACTTTCATAACGTTTTGCTGTATGTTGCACAAATCAGTTGGTCAGTTTGCAGCAAAAGGAACACAACTTTTATGATTTTGTGGGTGGGTCATCTGTTGAAATCGACAAATTTTAGGATGTAAAGAAATTGCGTAAAGCTTAAAGTTGCACAAACTAGTTGATCAGTTATTATGGCTTGCAGAAAAGAAGTTTTGAACAATCTTTACTATTTTTTTAGAGGGTGGGTCAGCTGTTGGTCTTTGTGTTAATTGCACGAAATATACATTTTAAAATGTGTGTGTGTAAGATTAGTTAGTTGTGCTCGTAGTTTACAGCAAAAGGTACACAACTTTAATTGCAAATCGACAAATTTTAAAGGTGAACATAGAAGTAGATCAGCTTGAAGCATAAAACTTATGATTATGGGACATATCTTTTATGATTGTATATCGGAGGTGGGTCCTTTTTTTTTAAATTCATGAAAACGACAAATTTTGAAATGCGTTAGGGTATTTGCGGGCCTATTTCGGGTTTAAACGTTCATTCTGCTAATTTATAATTTACAAACTAGCAAGTTCAGTGCAATTCTGCCGCTATAAGTTCATCCCAAGAACTAGTACGATTTTCAACAACATACCCCAAGTCATTTTTTCCCAAATAAAAGTAAAAAAAGCAAAAAATTAAATACTTTTTAAAATCTAAGCGCGTTCCAACATTTGGAAATAGAGCACCTCAAACTAAAGCGGTGAAGCCCATTCAGCTGCCTTGTTGTAACTTTTGATATTACTTTGCTATCATCTGGTGGCATCAATGGGTGTACATAAGCTTGAAATAATGCACATAATCCTATATTTACATAACTCAAGCTACTTAAATCTAAATTAATCAGCAGGAGATGCACTCAACTCCTGCTGCCCAAGACATTGGCGCGGAAAACCCTTAACTAAGGGTATGAGATTTGGACCAATTAAATCAACTGAATTGTCGCAGTCAGGAAATTTCAAGCTGCTGTTTTATTAAACGATGGCGCCGATTTTACGATGAGCCGGAGTCACTGATTCAGATGATGTCTCGAAGTAAACTCAAAGAATACTATGATTTGTTCGTTTATGACGTCTGACAGACACGACGCGACAGTAAAAAATATAGTTTTGTATAATCTCTTGGAAAGGCATTCAATGGAGCGTTGAAGAGAGCGCCCATAAGGACATTTGAGAAGAAGTGGAAGAAGATTTACAACCATGAAGTAGGAACTACAAGGAAAATATAGCCTGAGAGCTGAATAAAGAAATTTTTGAATGAAACTCGTATTTTTTTGCAAGAAAAAAATTCCCTGACTGAAGCAGGGAATGCGTGGTTTACGCTGAAACATCTAACCTTCTGAGTTAGGGTATGCAATGTCAGTGTTCTTCAGCAGGTATTCCAATCAACTTGTCATCGCTGAGGTGCATTTGAAAAATATGTGGTATTTGGTACTTGTGTGTGGATAGGTAATATTATAGTTTCCTTTTATATTTCCTATAACATTACTTTTTGGACGTAGTGCAGGAGCAGGCGAAAAAATCACCCTTTTTTCAATTATCAAATCCTATGAACGAGACATTTCAAATATATGTCTGTGTGAGGGCTAAAAACAAAAGTGCAACTATGCTATCCATATACAATAATCATTGTTTTTGATTAAACGTATTCACCTCCCTGATTTTTTTCCCCCTATTATTGCACTTGGGAACTTTGAGCCTCCAATACAGTGCCATCCTGACAATACTGTTTGGCTTCCTTCTGAGGGCATCACCTATACACGTGCAATTTTTCTTTTTTATTTGAAGATGTATAGGGAGCTCACCTGTGACACGAGACAGCTTTGCATGCGATATTCTGTTGTGCCAGAATATCCCGCATATAATCCTCAAGCATTTGTTGTTGAAGACTTGCAGTCTCTGTGTTCTCTTTTTGGTGGTGAACCATGTCTCAAAGTGTACTTTACGTACGCATTGTAAATCGGGAGCTTTGGTCGTCATCACTTCTCTGAATATTCTTTTCCAATTTTCGACTGAAAATAACCATGATTTTAGAGTAATTTAACATTATAAAAAAAAAAAATGTAAACTTTTTGATCTAATTTAAAAAACCTTAGCGCAAATTACGCAAAAAGTTGATTGTACTATTCTCAACTTCATGAAATTTACTTTGAGAATTCCGCTTAATTGATTTTCTTACAAGCTCCAGAAATTATCTTAACTAGTATTTTCTTAGGTTCTGTTCCTCCTTAGAACTTTAGGACTTATTATGATTAGTTACAGAAGCACCTGAAAAATGTTGGACAATATTTCAATTAAACTAGTTTAGCTCTGCCTTCCGTTGGGTATTCGTTCTTGTGGTTCAAGCCTATAGGGAAGGCATCTCTCTCTCACTCTATAAATTTCCGTATTCAAATTTTATCATGTTAAAAGTTTAAGAGTTAAAAATTTTGCAGAAGTAACGATACTTTCTAGATTCTTAAAAGACTTAATATAAGTATTATTTCAAAAGAATCTTTTGTTGCTTTGACGTATTCCTTAAGCGCAGAGTGTATGGTATTCCACAGCCGCACTTCACCTCGTGTAAGGGATATGTCAAAGTCGGTCATGCCCGACTTAACGTACGCAATATGCTTTTTTTTTTCTTTTGCTTTTTTTTTGTTTTACAAAATGTTTCTGGTTCTTGTGTCATCGCAACGTTTTGTGTTCCAGCTCTCTTATCTACAACAAAATTGAAACGCTTTCATTGTTGAGGACAACATGTGTTTGTGTGTGTGTGCGTGTGTGAAGGACCTACTTTTGGCGCCTTTTAGGTGCGCCACTTCCACCACTTCTAATGTCATCACCCCATGTTCCTTCCTTGCGCTCTGCGCCTCTCTCTCTCTCTCTCTCTCTATCCCTACGACTTCGCCCGCTGTCGCCTCTATGACTTCCGTTTGTCGACAATTTAAAGGGTTCGTCGTACTGTCTGTCAATTTGCCGTATACGCAATTTTTTTACGTTTTTCAGTTTTCGCCTTTCAATATCGCTTCAATCACGCCAGACGTTTTCAATTTCAATTGATTTTCAATTTCGTCGATTTTTTGTCTGTTTTGTTTGGCTTGCGAAATGTTTGGCGTAATCATATTCGAGATTTTTGATTCTTTCAAAATACAATTTGTTGTCTTCGTTTGTTTTTTGAACAATATATAATTTTATTTTGGTGCCTTTTCGTATTTCTATATATGCATGTTAGTTTTTGTGTTTGGCTTTTGTTGTTTTTTTTTTTCGATTTTCTGACGACCATAGTATTTCTTAGTCAAAATCTATTTTCGAATGTTAGAGAAGACAGCAGCAGCGGCGGCGGTGGCGGTGGCGGCGGCAGCAGCAACAGCAGCATTCAATCTATCTGTGTCTGTATGTATAATATTATTCCTTGATTTGTTCATTTTGTTGCTGTGTTGGGTTAGATTGGCTTGGGTTGGTAGTATTTGTGGGGTGGGTGGGCTGGTTGGCAGTGGTTCTAGTTTTCAATGTTTTTGCTCCACTGCTGCTGATGCTTCGCCGATGTTGTTGTCAGTGCGCATAATAATGCTGCTGACTGATGCCATCACCGACAGTGGTTAAAGATGTATTTCGTTTGGAGTCAAAATTGTCGAAAAACTTAATTCCATGATATGTATAGAGGGCTTGTGTCGTCAACTTTACGGAATTTCAATTTTAATTCACTGTCAATTGGCTAATTGTCTTAGTTTATGGCTACGGTAGCAGAGGGAGGTAAGAGTTCTTCCGCGCAAACATTACGAATTTAGTATATGTATCGTGTCTTTTCTTAAATTCATGCAATGTTTAATCGGTTTTCAGGCGCCTGTATCCTTCAATATAAGTAAGCTATATTAGTAAAAACAAGGAAAACTGAGTTCACCTCCAATCGGCTTTGCTATCGAAGTCTTATTTATTTCGATGCATGGCAGGGCCAAACCAGCGCAGTCGCTGCAAGACATCTATGCAGACTCAGAGCTCAAATAGCTTATAGCTCAGCCAAACGCAATAGTTGACCCCAATTCGAAAGACACCGCAAATTGTGAGTAAAATTTGTTACCGTTTGAAAGCACTTGAAGATTGCTCAGTCCTGTAGAATGTTAGTTTTTTTGGTCAGGAGAGGTCTCTGTTTTACTAAGAACATAGTTCGCCTTTGGAAAAGTCTAACTCTTCGCTTAATCTTTAGATTGGAATCTTAATTAGAAAGTTGAGCCAACCGCCGTGCGAGAGACCGAAGATAGGTAGAATTTTTCCCTGAGTGTGAGTCTTGTAGAGCCTTATTTTTGTCGTTCCACAGCTATTGGAAAGTGTGATTCTTCGCTTAATCTTTAGATGACATTATTGTTCAAAAGTATAGCTGAAGATAGATGTGAGCATGGCAGGGGCACACTCAAGCTAGATAGCCCATTGTGCCATAGCCGAAGATAAGTAAAATTTTTCCCTTGAGCCTGCGTCTTGTAGACACTTAATTTTTTCCCTCCTTAGTTACAACTATTGGAAAGTGCGATTTTTCGCTTAATCTTAAGTGGAATTATTTCCTTAAGTATGAGTCTTGTAGCGCATTATTCTTGACGGTTAACAGAGGGTCTCTGTACATCTGCTTACTAAGACCATAAATACACCTATGAGCAAGATCGTTTCTTCACCTAAACTTTTGGCGGGCATCATTGCTCAAAAGCGTAGAAATCCGACGTATGTCGTGCTCTATCTCACTTACAAAGTGTCAAGTGCCTAGCACTAGCAGAGCTAGCAAAAAGACGCTATTGGCATAAGAAAAGTTTTGGAATGGATCTGGATCCAGTAAGGCCTCCAATTCTCCGTCTTCCAAATGTCTGAGTTGGTCAGTAGACTTTTTGTCTTCTATTCTGAAATCACCACTTGCGAGGCGTCAAAGCCACCACTCTCTACATGAGTTCTCTTTTGAAGCAGATTCTTCGATTTTAATATATATTTCATATTTATTTCAATACAAGCGTAAAATTGAATTCATACATATATCCCGTTTGCTTTTATTTGTTTACATTTTGTTACTTAATTCTTCAACATTTTGTTACAACAAAGTCACTGCGAAACGCAATTTTCCGAAATTAATCCACATTTGAAATTTTTGCTTTGTGTAGAAAGAAAATCAAAATTTTTCACTTTGCACTTTACATTTTTCAAAAGGCGTGAAAATCAATCAAGCGCAAACATGAAAACATTGGCACTTACACGTCTGGCATTGCTTTTTTTTTTTTCAAAACAAAAACATAAAACAAAGCAAATGTTCTTCTCTATAGCTTTATTCATTTGTTTTTATTTATGGGCAGAGAAAAATATATTTAAAAATCAACAAGTAAGCAAAACAGAAAAATGTAAAATTTCTTTGCCTCCTTTAGTGGTGACTTAGTGGCGACAATGGCAGCCAGCCGAATTTCAAAATATTGCAACTTACAAGTGATAAAACAAAGAAAATATTCACTATAAAAATACTCAAGTATATGTCAGGATTACAAATAGCAAAACGTAAAATTTCTTTGCCTCCTTTAGTGGCGACTTAGTGGCGAAATGAAGACAATTGCTGCCAGCTGCACTGAGGAAACGTTTCTCTTTCGTAACTTGTTTCAAAATATGAAATTGTTTCAATGACGATAAAGACATTGCACTTCTGTTGCTTTCTTTTTCGTAACCAAAGCATTTTATTCAACGATAAAATTATGCACTCTGCAGTTCGAGTTATCCTTAATAATTAAATTATATTGCTTTTTCTGGCCGCCTTTTCTTTAAAAAGTTTTTAGATCTTTTACTTTAAAAATTATATGCGCAATAAGCTTTCGTGCAATTTTGTTTCAAATTTCATAAACTTTGACCACTGTGGCAGTCATGGCCTCTGGCAGCGTGATCATATGCCACGATTCGCTTGACGTTGACATGCCCAATGACGCTGCTCTCAGTTGCTGCTACGACGATGCCGTTGATAATGCTGGCGCTTGCGCTGATCACATAGAGTGGCCAAACTGACAAAGTGATCCTCAAAACCAACCGCCCACCCGCTTGATAATTAATTTTGAAAAAATATTCTCTGCGTGTGTCTCAGTTTAATTTTGGCCATAATTCATTGCGTTATTTTTCACACAATTATTCATAAAACGGCTTGCTGTTGGCCATTTAACACTTGTTTTGGGTCTGCACACTAAGTG
Source organism: Chymomyza procnemis (assembly GCA_035046065.1). Lineage (NCBI taxonomy): Eukaryota > Metazoa > Arthropoda > Insecta > Diptera > Drosophilidae > Chymomyza > Chymomyza procnemis. The sequence continues at coordinate 14,902,765 of JAWNOJ010000026.1, read as the reverse complement.
GCAAAGTGTGGTGACCTCATACGAGGGGTTTAGACTTTTCTTGGGGGAGATTTTTAGCAAAAACCTGGCATGTATGCGTCAGAAAAAAGTGCAACTTACAGAAACGATATGTATGTTCCGGTATGTTCTTTGGTTTCCCAGACAGGGTATATTTTTAAAAGAGTTTTGTTTATTTTCAAAATATCTCCAATATTGTTATCTGAATATGAAGAATGCTTATGCTTTGTTTATGTTTGGCTCAGCTCACAAGTCGCAGACAAGTCGGTATGCTTTGAAACCAGATCGATTCAGAGTTTTAAAATCGTAATGTTATAAACAATGAAATGGTGGAGAATTTCAATGGATTTAAGTTAGCTTGATGCATTAATATTATTCATTTTATTAAGATTAAAATTTTATCCAAACTACTTCTACTTTAAGTTTAAACAAGGTGTTGGTTCAGAAAGAAGCGTTCCAGAAATTCGTTTAACGAAAACTAATACAATATTTCTCAATCTTTAAAAACTTTCAGTCAATCAAATTATTTAGAGGTTTTCTATCGTTCAGAGTTTTTTCAGAAACATTTGCTGTTATACATGCAGACGCCTTATCAAATTACCTTCTCTAAGTGATCGTAGAACGTGCCAAGGCGTGCTATTTCTGCATAAGCTTTTACTCGGTCTCATTGACTCTAACGCTCTCCTTAATAAAATTTCTTTCATCATTCCTTCCAGATTAACTCGTAATTATCGACCTCTAGCATTAACTTTTTGTAGAACTAATTATGCGTTACACGATCCTTTTCGTGTCCTATGCGCAAATTATAATAACCTCTATAATTTCGTCTCCTTTGAACGGTCTATCCAATCCATTTCTTTATCTATCCTATCTTATCTTGATTCCCCAAATCGAGCTTCTTTGACCAATCATGAACTATAAAAACCTATCTTGATCAACGCTGTTCTTTGGCTTCTATTTGGATTAAATGTTTAAATTTATATGATACTTTCTGTTTTCATCTTTTACATTGTAAATCCAAGTTCCTGGCTAGCCCCAGATGTGAGACGGTGCATGTCTATAAAAAAATTCACCCATCAGGCTAGGAATACGGATTAGTTTTATTATATTTTTTCCTTTTTATCATTTATTATTTCGTAAATTTTAGAATGTTTAAGTTGTCTAATCTTAGGTCAACTGGACTTAGTTGTACCCTTACGTATTAATAAATAATAATAATAATTTTTAAACCGAACTTTGATTTTAAATCCATACCGGGCAGCTAAGGTCTAAAAAGACATTAAATATTTCCAAAAACTTGTAGCCAATCCAATTTTTATGAGCTTAAAAACGCATCACTAAACTAAAACGTTTAGGGATTCAATTGTTTATTTTATTTTAACATCTGGTCACAACGTCACTGTAGTCGCTCTAATTTATTTTAATCGCAAAACCCAAGCAAAATCATCAAGCGATTTTATGCAAAATAGATTGTTTATTTCTTGCAAACATCTGGTCACGGCTTTTTTTTCTTGTTTAATGTTAATCAGAGTCACTAAGACTGATCTATATCAACTCCTCAAGATATAGTTCGTCAAGAAAAAGCTTTTTTCTTTTTTTTTTCTTTTTTTAAGTTCCCTTATGTAAGCCTTTCCTTACCCTTAGCGTAGGTCAGTTTGAACCTAGCATAAGGCTGACCAAAGTGCCTTAGTCTTAACTGAAATCAGAGCCTCAAATTATGCCGCATTTATAATGCACCGAGTCATGCAACAAAGGGGCGGAAATTCCAGCGTACAAAGGCGTGACAATCTTACAACTTGCTGCAAATGAATTGTAATACTTTGTATAATTGGAGCGCATGTACTACTCATTGTAAAGCCTTTGGGCTCTCTCTCTCTTGCGCGCTTTGTGCAGCAATGTAGGTCAGTCAAGGACTTTGCACTTTTATTAGCCAAGTGGCATACATTTTGTCTTAACAACGGCACGCGAATATCATGTCATTCATGTTATGTATTATATATATATATAGACAGACGATTTACAATCCTAACCAAAGCAACCCAACCCAACCAATGCAACCCTACCCAACGACCCACTGTTTGTGTGTATTCTGATTTAAACCTAAATAAACATATTGTTTTCTCTGAGTGGGGGAATCCCCCACCATATTATCGCTTTATTCATTGTTGCCGCAGAAACCAGGATTCAATTTTCAGTCAATTTGTAGTAAAAATTGCAACAAACTGTTATGTGATTGTGTGTGTGTGTGTGTGTGTGTGTGTGTGTGTGTGTGTGTGTGTGTGTGTGTGTGTGTGTGTGTGTGTGTGTGTGTGTGTGTCTGGGCCAGGACACAGCTCCTCCATTCAGCTTGAAGCCTTCATCTCGTTCTCTGCCGATTTTGTTGGCATAGTTTTTATTTAGAAGCGCGCTGGCTCTCGCTATGAGTCGCTCTCGTCCTTTGTAAAGCGCATTCGCTCTCTCATAGTGAGGCTGTGCCCCGATGTTGTTTGCGGCGTCGCACTCTCTTTATTTTTTTCTTCTTTGGGTTCAACCGCCCACCTGGGCACACACACCTACATGCAAACGTACTCAGACATGCGCTCACATATTTACCCACATATGTTTTGTATATTCGGTTTACATGCAAATGCCTTATGCAAAAACCTAGTTTGTAGACCGGTATCGTCGTTATCGTCGTGAACTAGTAAGACAGTGAAGCCTGCACAAGTGGAACTTCGTAGAGGTAGAGATAGGTAGTTATAAGTTGAGAAGAAATTGGAATGCGGTATAGATATAAGAAGTAGAGTTGGCAGTCCTGAGTATCGAAGATGACAGTTTAGTCACGAAAGCGCTTTTGCAAGATGCAGTCAAGTATTTGCGTTAATTATCGCTTAACAGCAGGAAAATCTTGCACACTCCGCCCTTACCTGGAACCCCATTGGTACTAAACGCAGGGGTCGCCCTAATACTACGTGGAGACCTGCGCTTATGGACGAAACCAAGTAGCCAATAAATGAATTAAGATATTTAGCTCTGGATATACAAAATTAAAAAGTGATAGTAGGTAGGCTAAGTTCTCCAATTGACGTTATGTTACCATGTTCTTATTGTAATATCAATAATAATAATAATCGCTTAAGCTTAAAGTTTTCATTTTCTTAAAAAGATCATATTATAAAAAAGCAACTTACATAGATCTAAAATCTTGCAAGTATGGAAATTCTTTCAACGCTTTTTTATAAGTTTGCTTTCCCAGACCTAATATACCATTTTTCTTCTTTTGGCTATTATAGTACACACACACACACACACACATCTCGCCACGAGCCAGTTCTAAAATCTGCTTATTTCATGTCTTTCAAGAATAAGTTGAAATATAAGCTTTCCACAACTCTCTGTGCTATAACAAGGCACACAATTTGCTTACATTTGAAAAATACGCAATTGTTTCAAAAGAATGAAAATTGTTTGTTGAGTCATTTTCACTGATTCTGCGAGTTCAGTATGTCACGGATCTTGAGCCTATACTTACCAGATTCTTTTAAACCTTTTTTAAATTGGTCCGGACGCTTTGTCATCGATCCTGAAATCAAAACTTTGCAAGCATTGCGACCGGTTTCTGCTTTTCTTATTGGACGAAGTCGATTTGGGATAAACTTCCTCACAAACTTCCATTAAAATCGAACATTTTTGAAGAAAATTGTATGGTAAAGTCAATTCAAGTAAACTTAAAAATAATAGTTGTTGCGTGAATGAGTTGTCGATTCTCTTTGTACAAAAATATTTAACTATTCCTTATGTAGTTCGTTATTGGCGAGTCTCCACTGTAATATTTGTTGGTTGTTTTTATGATTGCGCCATTGCATTACATTTTAATGAAGTTTGCGGTTTTCTTCTATTTTTCACTGTTTGACTTCTCCCATGGAAAACTTGTCATAAAATGTGCGTGCCTGTTGGTCCCACAAATGTTTCCGTAAGGCTTTTATACGAGTTCCATCTGGGCAACTACTCTCTGGGGGCGTTCTCTTAATGGCGACGCCAAAATGTGTGTGATGTGACATGCAGCAAAAATGAGACCGAGATTTTTGGCTCCTACAGACACACACACCAAACACACCCAACACACAGTAAGCTGTAAGATTTACGAGTATCTTATCTGCAAACATGCAATATACATTTGATAAAACGAGAAACAGCAAAGAAATTCTTGAAATTTCCGAAAATGTTATACGAAATGCTGCAGGCGTTATTTATGTATTTAAAGCGTTACATCTGAAACCATAAATATTTACATAATTTGTGTATGTCGGAATTTTGTTTTAACGAAAAAATGCAAAGTATTGCTCGACTCTCGAGGCGAGTTTTCAAGAACTTGTGCTTCTTATCAAATATACGCAGCTATTACAAGCCTACTACATCCGTTGAATTGTTTATAAAACTTGCTTAGTTTTGCTTGAAAATTTAATTGTTATTCAATTCGTAGAAGCATAAACCCTTCGCACTTTAATTTATTCTGAAATGCAGCAAGTTCGAAAGGAAATATATAAGAATGTCTGTTGTATACCATCCAACCTTTGCCCACTTTACATTCATATTAGCTGTGCACTCATTTCCATATATGTATATGCACACCCTGTTTTCAATCGTCTAATAATTTCTAGGCACGCATCTGAGTTTCCTATACATTTGCATAATAGCGCTCCCAATATGAGAAACAATTTTCTTCACTCACTTGTCGCATTATTAACGACCTACATCAAGTTGAACCCAGTTATTCCTGGGCTTGGTTTTTCCCCAACTTTATATTGTTCTTTACTACAATGAATAATTTTCTATATTGTATTTTGATGTCATGCGAATTTTTTTACCTATTCGTTTGTCGTATTTTTATATTTATGACTATTTGAACATTACAAGATACAATAATTTCGATTATTCGTAGTCACGAATTTTGTAGCAATTGCAACAAGCGGAAAATTTTGGACTTTTTGTAGAAATTTTCTTTCATCTTTTTGTATTGCGAATGTAGAAAATTGACTAAAATTATACGAATTTAGAGTGACGTCATACGACATTGCAATTTTTATAGCTTGTTGTTTCAAACATAATTATTTGAGTAGAAAATATGAATCAGTTTTTATATTTCAAAATACTTTATAGAGAAACAGAAGCGCAACATAAATTAAGTCAATAATTTAGCCTTCTGTTTTCTGTTTCATTTCTGCAAGTTTCTGTTAGAGTAAGCGTACTTTGTTGGGTTTTAAATATGACAAATTTAACGAATACCCTACAGTTTGCTGTCTACAACGAACTACCGGTGACTTACTAATAATCCCTGTCTCATAATCTATTTATAAATGTTATATGAACAGGTCAACTGTCATCTGTCATCTTATCGAATTTATTAGACACACGAGCAAATACTCTGCAGTTCGCTGTCTGCAGCGTATTACCGGTAACTTATGGGATCAATGTATTATTATCTTCCTGTCCACTCTTATTTTACTCTAGTACGAGCAGGGCAATCGTCATGTCCTTTTATGGTAAGCGACTGGGAATTACCGGTAAATTACGAGATGAGCTCTACCTTCAAGCCTATCTAATTTTCTATTTATTCGCGATCAGCCACCCTCTGCAAACCATATCAGACATGTCTCGAATAATTGACCACAGTTATAATGTAGACTTGTTCTGGAAACACTAAAAATTAAAATTTTTATAAACTTAACAAGAATATACAGACTTGTGAACTTAATTTTTCCGTTTCACACTTTTACTTACATTGTCATTTCTGATATGGTTTAATTTTATTTTTTGGCCCTCGAAAATATTCTTCTAACATATTTACATTTTGTCCAAGTTTCGTATCAAGTGAATAAACTTACAATCATTAAATAAATATTTTTCCAAAAAAACGTTTCCTTATCCTCTTTTAAAATTGTAAATTTCGCCTGTAACTAAGATTTTTATTACTCTTTAAAATTTCTGCCTGATACCTACCATACCTTATATAAAAAAGTACCCGTACTTTGTATTTGACCAAAATCACGTAAATAAAATGCGTAAAATTTGTATATCCTGTACCGTATATTTAGTTTGTGCAAGCCGGAATAGTATGTATTAACTCTAGGGAACGATCGAAGACCCTTCAAAGTTACCTATTTCATGATCAAGTTGACTGAGAATCTGATATGCCCGCACATCTGTATAAACGCCAGAGATGGGAAAAGCTAGAAAATCTAAATAAAAAAAAGGATTATCTGAGGGATTTTAAATTAATGTTAGTTTCTTGATATCAGGGATATAGGCTATAGGGAGTATATAGCTCCCATGGGGGTAATTTGCACCATAATAAATACAATGAAGAGATTTTGAATAAATACTTCGATTGTTTATACAGACATTTAGGTTGTGCAAGCCGAATTATTAATACATACCAAGGAACGGTCAGAGACACCCCAAAGTTACCTATTGTATGATCAAGGTGACTAGAGAAAATGATATGCCCGCACATCTGTATAAACGCCAGAGATGGGAAAAGCTAGAAAATCCAAATAAAAAAATGATTATCTGAGGGATTTCTAGGTAATGTTAGTTGCTTGATATCAGATATATCTCCCATAGAAGATCCAAATAAAATAATGATTATCCGAGGGATTTCAAGTTAATGTTAGTGATACTGACAAAATGGGCTATTTAGCCACCATAAAAAATACAATGAAGAAATTTTGAATAAATAATTCGATTGCTTATACAGAAATTTAGGTTGTGCAAGCCGAAATAGAATGTACTAAATATAAGTAACGGTCAGAGACCCCCAAAGTTACCTATTGCATGATCAAGTTGACTAGAGAAACTGGTATGACCGCACAACTGTATAAACGCCAGAGATGGGAAAAGCTAGAAAATCCAAATGAAAAAAAAATTATTATCTGAGGGATTTTAAGTTAATGTTAGTTGCTTGATATCAGATATATCTCCCATAGAAGATCCAAATAAAATAATGATTATCCGAGGGATTTCAAGTTAATGACAAAATGGGCTATTCAGCCTGAGAGTGTGAGACGGTGCCTTTGTCGCCTCTATCTATCTAGTGATATCAGGGATGTCGTATCATATAGCTCCCATAGGGGTAATTTGCACCACAACAAATTCAATGAAGAAATTTTGAATAAATTATTCGACAGACATTAAATCTATATAAGGTTAGTTTTCTTATTCCCAAGCACAATAGCAAATTTGAACGAAATCGGCTAACTATATATTTTGTATTTGGTCTAAATAAATTGGCTGATTATCGATATTGTGGAAATCAGTAAAAAGCTAGATTTTTCAAGATATTTTGTTGTAGTTCCTTTGATTTTAAATATATATAAATTATGATTATTATATCCAAATTCGCTACTTTAGTATTTCCAAATACTGTATCAAGTTTCAATAAAATCGTTTGACCATATCAAGCTGGGGAAATCGGGCAAAAAGTCTGTATTTTTTTGGTTTATGAGTGCCTAAATAATATAACTATCCCAAAGTAATCCGCTCTTGACTTAAACTTACGCCTTATTTTTTTATGTTTCGAAGTTCTATACCAAATTTTTTCATAAAACTATATTTTGGTATGTAATGCGCCGACCTTGACCATTAGGTAAATTTGTCGAAAATTTTGATTTGTACATAAAATTCGTTTGTTGTGCAAACTATCCAAGCGAAATTCGGAAAATATAAGTCTTTAACTATTTTAAACCAATGCATTGAATTTGATTAAAATCGGTTGACTGTCACATATAGAGCTTTTAGGAATAATTGAACAAATTCGATTGTTAGACAATATTTGTTGTATTTCATTTGTTTTTGTATATATTCAGATCGACACGGATTTTTGGTATTTGCTAGTACTATGGGACAAAAAGGTTTTTTGTTGGTTTAGGCGTACCTCAGCAGCTTTTCTGATTTGATTGCCAAAGAATGGTAAACATATTTTTTGAGTCCTCCACTCACGACTTCAACGTAGGCCATCTTATTCAAAAAAGCGGGTACACGTTATCAAAGAATTGGGCACGATTGTGCTATATATATCTATACTGCGTTCCCCAGCGTCGTATACCCAACTGAGGTCTTCAAAATTTTGAACCATTAATTACTTTGTGTAGTCAAGATTTGTTTATGAATAATGGCAAAGTATTAATGCAATTAGCTGTTGCCTGTGGGAACAGTAAAAATTCCATAGCGTCTTACGTATAACTACGCTTTCCGATTTATAGGATAAGAGCAACTTAGTTGGTTCGACAAGTTTGTTAAGAGAACTTTTGTTTTGTTTTTAAATGTGGCTCGAAAATGGACAGAATTTGTACTCTACACGTGACGTTTATCTCTTCTTCAGGCTTAAATTTCATAGGTTGATGACTTACTTTGCCTGTCTCTACTTATTTGCTTAAATATGATAAATTATACTTAATGAGCTGCTTGATGGTAGAAATCTTCTTCAGACAACAACAGTCAACACAGTTTTAATTCTATAATGCAGCTGTACAACCTACGCACGTTTTTCTTATAATATTTAGCAGTGAGTACGAGGTACAAGATGTTGATAACCCCTTGAAAGACTGATAATATTAAGCGAAACGCTTGATGCAATGTCTTGGCAAAAGATGATTGCTTAAATTGCTTAAAGCAGATCTACCAACACAAACTGAAATATTAATTTCATTAAAATTATTTGCCAAAAAAAAAAATAAAAAGAAACTAGCACAAACGAAAAACAATATTGAGTAATATCAAATTGTAGCCGGTCTATGTTGCTGACATCATAAGTTACAGACTGTTTTTGGGGGGTGTTGCTGCCATAGGCTGGGGGGATTCGCACTTTAATTGACGCCGCGCCGACTTAAAGTGACCGCGCCTATGGCGTCATTGAGGCGCACAAGTGTAAAATGTATCCATAAGTTGCCATATATTTGTAGAATCTAAGTACATGCATGCTCTCATTTGCTCAGACTGTAATTTGAATTTGCATTTATTTTTTTTTTTTTGACGTTTTGCAGGTTATTGGCTTAACCATAGTGGTCACATCCGTTTGGATGCTAACGGATCCCACATTTATGCTCTCGATGACGCAATCCTATAATCATTATCACATAGCGCTCTATGTCTTCCTTGGCATTGGCATACTAATCACATTGGGCGCCTTCTTTGGCTGCTGGGGTGTCTGTCGCGAATCTCAATGTCTCTTGGTATCGGTAAGTAATGCGAAACTTGGCCAGACAGCAGTCAGCCCACTCATGTTGCACACAACCCACAGTGCACTGTGGAGTTGCCATTTGGCTGCTGTCTGGCTTTTGAGTTACTTACACATAAATCTCCATTCGACTCTTGCAGTTCTTCTGTCTCATACTCATTGTGATGGTGGCACAAATTGCAGCCGGTGCCTGGGCTTTTCATAATAAAGACAAACTAGATGATATTGTGCGTGCCGCAGTTAAATATTCTGTACAGGAGGAGTACGGCCAATCGAGCATGAGTTCCCGCACCGTTACCTTTGATACGCTACAGAAGAATGTAAATATTTGCTCCATTTGTTTGTTTATGGTTTTTTTGATTTATTTGCTTTTCCAGCTAAAGTGTTGCGGTGCTGATGGGCCCGGCGACTGGGCCACAAGTCGCTTCAATAATGTGGATCATAAGAATATTGTCGACATTGCTGTCTCCGCCATGAATGTCTTCTATAATATACCCGAATCGTGTTGTAAGGAGAATTTGAAGGAAAATGATTGCGAGTTGTCGCGTCGTTTGAAATTTGGTGGCCCATTGAATACGTCCATTTATCAGCAGGTAAAATGAGTGATGCACTCAGACAGCTGCCGGAATGGGGGGTTCTTTCGTGTGTGCTCTATGTGTTGGTGCTTCGAGTTGTAAGCTGCGACATGACATGGCAGCGCAGATTAGAGTGAAACAATATATTAGAAAAGTACTTATTAGATACAGTTTATTTTATGGCCTCGTTGGTGTCTTTTTGTTATCAGAGTTATGACCTTCTAAGTGCTGGCAAAGCATGTATGCTTTGTTAGAAGATGAGCAAGGTGAAGCACTGTCAGCTTGCTACAGAATTACAAGTTGTAATTTGAGAGCATTTTATGAGTTTCTGTAGATTGCATCATCTACAAAGTCATAAAAACATAAATTCGAGCAACTTACTGATAAACTACTAAGTTTACTTAAACAAAAGATGCTACCTGAAAATCTACATAATCCACGTTAAGATATTTTAGTTAGGTGTGAAATTTTCATAAAAGAAGCTTACTAAAGTCTTAAGAACTTCATGCCTATATAAACTATGAAAACATTCTTCAGGTTTTAGAAGAACAGTTGTATGGTATATACTATTAGGCAAGCCGTACCAAAATTTATATAGATGGGAAAGGGTGCGTATAATGCTTAGGCCTTGGCTAATAAGATAATAATAAGAATCCAAATACAACGAATTGAAAAGAAATGAGATCGTATAAAACCGTGCAGAATACTTTTATTTTAATTGAATAATCGAATCATTTTTTAGTTATATAAAAATTAAAAATTATAAGTAGATATCGAGAATAAGAATCAATTTGCTTCCATTAATCAGACTGATAGGTAGAGTTTTTATAGGTGTGCATTGTCTTACATCTGAGGATGGCTATAAACTTTAGTTTACAGTAAAAAAGTTGAAACTGTATGTTTTTTAAACATTGTAACTTTTATTAACAAAAAGAGCCACTCTTAATTAAGTGGGAGGAATTATCATCCACGATGGGCCAAGGATGTTCAATGATGATTCATCACGTCATGATGAGTAATGATAGATAAACTAATGGATTGTATACGACTCTTCGAAAGAGTGTAATTAAGCATAAAAACATTAGTGCACGATTGGTGAAGGATGCTCGATTGGGCATCTCAAGATGACTTACGATAAAGTAATGCTTTGAATAGATCTCCCGTAAGAGTGGAAATTATTATTACATAAGCATAATTAGATTATTGCACGATTGGACTAGGATGCTCTATGTGGCTCATCAAGATGGGTAACGATAGAGGAAGTAATGGATTGAATAGACTGTTGTGTGAAAATAATGATTACAGTATATGAAGCGTAAGAGATTATAAAAGCATAATAAGATTTACGAATTGGTAGAGCTAAAGGTCGAAATAAAGAGTTGTTTTGGAATGACAAAAGTAGCTTTCTGAATAACAAGTAGAAGACAAAGTAAGACCTTATGTATATATAGACGCTATAGTAATATAAATGCTGCTGCGATCATTACGGGAAGTTAATTTTATAGAGCGAAGTTTGAAAGAATAGCAAGGCAGTAGGAAATAAGGATGCTTATATAAACCATTAGGAGCAAAAATTAAAAATCGCCTTGAGGGCTGCAGATGCAAAAGTAAGGAAAGAGCTAGTATGATAAAAACTTAAATGAAAACGAAAAAAAAAATATTTCAAAATGTAGTTCGAAAATCCTTAAGGATTGCAAAAGGAGGAACACTGTATACGTTGACTTTAAAAATACTTGCGTTTCCACAATATCGTTTCCCACCTACACCATTTTCAATACGAAGTTACCCCATGAGAGGGTTGGCTGACAAGTAACTTAACTCGAACTCATACAAGGCTTTGTTACTGGATTTTGAGGCATTTTATGGTTTTCTTCTAATCCTCCAATGACGCTTAGCGTTCGGTTGACACGCTGCATACAAAGCTAAGCTTAAGATGCTGAGAAAACTAGCCAGATGGCGAAACGAGGACGCTGTGCATCAACTTGCAATTATTTCAGACAGAGCTGGTTCCGGCAGATTGTCAGCAATCAGCAGCTTTACTTTGTTAAAATGAAAGCCAGGCCCACGAAACTTATGAAAACGATCTGTAGACCCTTTTATGAGCCGAGTTTGGAAACTTTTCTTGCCAATATCATATTTATGAACAGAATTTCGTCCGAAAACGGAGCTGCGCAACATCTTAAAATAAAAAATCATTATTTTAAGATTTTTTTTTTATTTTATGAGGCGGCTCTCAATTCACACTTAGACGTTTAATCTGCGGATGGCTCGCTGCACACAACGCTAAGCTTAAGATGGTAAGACATGTGGCGAAGGAGTCTAGTGGCAATTATTTGTGACTGACATCGAGATAGTTCAAGCTGTCGCCATTGACAACAATCAGCAGCTTCACTCTGTTTAAAAGAAAGCCAGACCCACGAGCTTCGTGACAAGACTCACTAGGCCTACAAGGCCTTTTTATGTTTTTTGAACTATTTTTTATAAACAGTGTTGTGTTACCTGGGTTTGGAAGCTCTTTTTGTCAATATGATCTTCATGAACAGAAATTCACTTAAAACGGAGCTGCATGCAACACTTTCTTCAGATAATATGTCATTATTTGATGAAAGCCTCTTAGGGAAACAATTGCGAAATCTGTTATGATTCCTAACATAATTAAAATAAAAAAATGTATATATGGAAAAGCCACATAAACCAACAAGATTGCTCTGAATAGTTCTGTTTATGTTTCGCTATAGAAGTGCTGAACATTTCGAAAGAGTTACAAGAAGAACAGCAAGCTCAAAGGATATGATTTTGCTTTTAGTATAAAAACGGGGGACTGTCATAGTAGTGTGGAAAGGTAGGACTGTCGTAGTAGCGTCTGAAGTACGTCTTTAAATCAACAAAATCAACTTTTAATGCCACATTAAGAGTTGTTAAAAAAATCAATTGCAGAGACCAAGCGCCGGTAGATTAAAATTCATGACATTAAGCCGAAGCATCAAATGCACTTAAAAAAACCCAATTTCATACCATATTTATTTAGGTGTGTCTTGAACATAATTTCCAGCACGATTGCTTACCAATAATGGCTATCGAAAGACGCTTAAAGACCGCCCAAATGGTTGGTCATAAAAGTTAATAATCCTTTACATTACCATTGCTGTAGGTTGAGTGAAAAGTCGTTTAATATTTTGTTCTTACAAATTCAATGCGCTGCTAATAAAAATTCTACGCCTGACGACAGCAAAGACCAAAAGCAATAAAAATTTATTAATTAATATTGATATTCCGCACGCATATCAAATATTTAAGAGCATGGACAGCGGCGAAACGAAGCAACAATAAAATTTTAATTGTAATGAAGAGACACACAAGACACACACACACACAAAGAGGCAAACCCATTCAAAGCAATTATTTGATAACTTTGAAAACTTTTTTTTGCTAAAATTATTGCTTTTTTTTGCAGGGCTGCGTCGATAAGCTTATCGAGATTATCAATGAGAATTGGGTACCCATCTTTGCCATAACCGCTGCTGTTATACTACTGGAGCTGCTCTCGCTCACCTTTGCCTTGAGCCTGTGCTGTGCGGTGCGAAATCAGCATTACAAAGCCTGAGAATTACAGAACTCCCATAGGGAAATAACAGATGATGAGAAGTACTAACAAACCAAATGTAAATTAAAGCATAAGCGTTACTAAGCGAAAAAACAACAAACAAGACGAGTCGACAAGAATTAGCAAAGAACATCCAGAGAAACGTTTAAGCGGTAGTAGTAGCTATAAGGAATAGGCAGCTAAAATAGCTGGCCAAGTGTGGACAGATATGCATTTAAAGCTGACTGGTCAAGTCCTAAACGGCAGCGCTGCAGTCAGCTCTGGCAGGCAAAAATAATACTTTAAAAACATTTTTATAGTATATATACTTAAAAAGCCTAGTCCGCAGACGCGTAAAACGCGCTTAAAGAAAGCTAGACTTTGTATAACAAAAAAAAAGGATTACTTTGGCGCAGTTTTTATACAAAGTTTTGCCGTCTTTGAGAATGTCTTACATGTCTGCAGTCTGGGCCCCAAAACGTAAGCAAGCAAGAAGCAGCATAAGTTTGTATTTTGGTTTTTGGTAATGTTGCTGTAAAAAGCAAAAATCTTTTTCGATAGCCGTACATGAAAGCACAAATTATATAAGGCCCTGACAGGCAACAATAAAAATAATAATACCGCATAAACAATTAAACAAACAAAAAAGTAATAGTTAGCCATAAGGACAAACGATATGAAATGTCGCGTAACTTTATATAAACTTTGACAAGCAAAACTTTTTCTAAAACATTTCTACAAAACAAAATAAAAGAATACTTAAGTAAATAGCGTGTTTTACAAGCATAGACATTAAACATAAACTAAAACGAAAACAAAAAGTTTCAAATACAAAAATGCATAAATTTGTAGCAACATAGTACGATACATAATACTATAAACAAAAATACATAAATAGCCGAAAAAGTTTAAAACAAAATTTAAACGGCACATCAAACTGAAGTTGAAATTTGCAAAATGGCTGGGAAGAATTTGAGCTGTAGTAACAGCAAAGGATAGGATTATTTGCTAAAATCACAATATTGTAATCTTTTGAAACATACACTAAACTTTGTAATTTAAGCATCTAAGACAAGCTCGATTTAAAAATAATCCGATATATAAGCGTATCCAAATCTATTGGAATTTGTCAGCAAATCTTGTACTACGATAGATATTCGAATGTGTTAAAATTTGTGTGCAAATCTTGTACTACGATAGATCTACGAATGTATTAAAATTTGTGAGCAAATCTTGTACTACGATAGATATTCGAATGTATTAAAATTTGTGAGCAAATCTTGTACCACGATCGATATTTGAATATATTAAAATTCGTGAGCAAATCTTGAACTACGATAGATTTTCGAATGTATTAAAATTTGTGAGCAAATCTTGTACTACGATAGAGATTCGAATGTATTAAAATTAGTCAGCTAGTCTTGTACTACGATAGATATTCGAATGTGTCAAAATTTGTGTGCAAATCTTGTACTACGATAGATATTCGAATGTATTAAAATTTGTGAGCAAATCTTGTACCACGATAGATTTTCGAACGTATTAAAATTTGTCAGCAAATCTTCTACTACGATCGATACTTGAACGTATTAAAATTTGTCAGGAAATCTTGTACTACGATCGATACTTGAATGTATTAAATTTTGTGTGCAAATCTTGTACTACGATTGATACTCGAATGTGTTAAAATTTGTGTGCAAATCTTGTACTACGATAGATCTACGAATCTATTAAAATTTGTGAGCAAATCTTCTAGTGAGCTATATATTCGAACGTACTAAAATTTGTGTATATATTTTGTAGTCGAATTCACATGTTGATTATCAAAGGCGAATTCGCATTGTGAAACGCGAGAAGGATAGTCACCTATAGGTTATAGTCGAATTCGTTGGGTAAAAGGCAAGAAGAATAGAAGTAGGCAGCTATTGTTTAGAGATGAATTCGCATGGTGAAAGCCGAGAAGAATAAGGACCTATAGCATATAGTCGAATTCGTATGGTGGCGAAAAGAAAAAAATCTATATTTTGTATCCGATTTCACAAGGGTATGCGAGAACAATGGGCAGCTATTTTTAGTAATCGAATTCGCATGCTGCAAAGAGAAATGAATAGGCGTCTATAGATAATAGCCGAATTTGCATGTTGAATAGCGAGTACACTACCGATAGCCAATCAAAAAGCTTATATATATTTCAACAGTTACAGATTTTGGTGCGCAGGTTTTGAAATAACTTAGGTAAATGGGTTTCGCTGTATCAAGAGCTTTATACCAATAAAGAGTCTGAAAAAATTATAAACTTATATTATGGATTAGCAGCAGGATAAAACTCAACAGTAGCCGAATTCTCAAAAGCTTGGAAAATATAAAAAAAAAATTAAATTAAAAAAAAAACATTCGGTTTGATGTGCCCAATAAAATATTACTTGCCAAAACAAAATTATGTCAACACTTAGTTATTACATTGGCTAAACGCGTTTATTTTTATGTTTTTAAAAACTTTACACACTTATTAAATTAGCAAAAGTTAAGAGCAAGCCAAATTGTTAAATTAAATGCATTCCACAAGTGAAAATGATTAATTAAATTGATTTGTTTGTTAAGCGCCATGTTGTCCAAAGAAGAACCTAGCAAAATGTATGCAAATTTTTTAGTTATCATTTTTCTTGTGTAAAATCTTGTGCTAAATATTAAATTGAATTTGTTGAGCTTCACGAAATTAAATGCCAAATATTTTATAAATTAAATATTTTTTTGTGTGTAAAACCGCAAATTATTTGCCAATTATGTTAAATAACAGCGACATGTCTGTAACATTTCCGTGTGCGCTAACATGTTCGCTGTTCGAAGCGCTGTTAATTAACAGTGCACAATGTTAACCTGCCATTATTTTTAATGCAACAAAACAAAACGCTCGAGTTGTTATTTAAAACACAAACAAACGAATTTTTCGAATGAATCTACTTACCTGCATTAAATTAAACGTTTTTTAAACAATAAACTTTATTTATTATTTTTAATAGTTAATGAATGACACTATAGAAGAAGCAAAGGCAAAAAAATGCTAAAAAAACGTCTCTGCCTGTTTTGGATTTCAAATTCAACTTGGATTTAAAATATCGACGGATTTTGTAAAAATGCTAACAAAATATTGTAGTCGAGACTGAAATCAGATGCAGGCATTATTTTTAGCCACATTTTTGTTTAGAACAACCTACAGCAGCTGCAACGAATATTTGAAAACTTTTTGCAAAATTTCACATTTTTTTATAATATTTTAAAGAGAAAGCTTGTTTTTTAAGTTTAAAGTTAAAATATAAAATTTCCATATAAAAATTAATTTTTATTTTTATAATTATAATTCCAACTACTATGCGATTTTTATATAGAGAAACTGTCGAAGATGCAACAAGAATTTAAAATTAAATATTTAATCCACAAAATATGTTATTTTCAAAATTTTAAAGAGAAATATTTTTTTTAAATTTAATATTTTCTTTCAAAAAAATGCACCATCATACTATGCAATTTTTATTTAGAGAAAATTCCATGTTTAAGAAAAATAATTTAAAATTAAAAACTTAATTTCAAAAAAATTAATCGATGCAGAAAGTTTAAAATAAACTTTTTTTTTTAAATTTAAAAATTCATAACAACAAATTTTGCTTTAAAAATGTAAACTTTACGAAAGAAATTGTAAATTACGAATATTCGTTGCTCTATCATGCTGCCTCATTACAAAACACAAATTTAAAAAAAAAGCAAAATATATGTTTTTTTGTACAATTTATTTTTTTTTTAACAAACGAAACGAATTTTTAAATTGTTGTTATTAATTTTGTTGTTAGTTAAACGTAGCTGAGCGTCATACTTTGTACCCTTTTTAAGAAAGTTTTGAATAAATCAAATCTACAACCAATCCAATATATATTTAAAACTAAATTAAATAAAATATATATACAAATATATATATACATATATTTAAATTTACACATAAACATAAATATATTTAAATGAATTTTTAATACAAAAAATAAACAAAGATTTATTTACATTTTCTTAGAGTTTAAGTAAAATATTCGTTTTAGTCTGGCGCAAATGGGCATGAAAATGCAATTATATAAAAAAATTTTAATATTAAGCGTAAGTTCAAAAATGATTCACAAAAAAGCTAATATAATTTACTAAGTGTTAGCAACTAAAACAGCATAAACAATATTAAGTGTCTAGTGCGCTAAATATATAAAAAATATTTAGAAGTTAGTTAAAAAATAAAAAGCATAAAATATAAAGTTCACATGACATCAAATCAAAATATTTATCTACATACATACCGAGTTCATGCATAATTAATAAAAAAAATAATACTTAGTTCTAAGTGTGTGAAAGTAATAAATGTTATAGAATTTTATAAATTAGCATTAAAGTGCATAATAATATTTAGCTATTCAATGTTGGGCACTGCACCTACCACAGCCACGCCAAGTTATTGGTACTAAGTGCAATGGCCGCGGAGCTAGTTCATGTCAACTGGTTCCAGCTAAGATTTTGCACTTGTACCAACGACTTACAAATACACTGTCTAACAACATCTAAACTTAGCACTACTCTAAGTATTCTAAACTAAATTTTTAGAAGAGAATTTTTCGAAAAAACATTAAAAAAACGCAAGTGTTGTATAAGCAATATAAAGTTTTTGAAAACAAAAAACAAAAAAAAAAAATGCTCAATTTCATATAGACAAAAAGACGAAGATCCATTAAAAAAAATGTACTTTAAATGCATGAAATCATAAAAAGTCAGCGAAATTTATAAAAAAATATTCAAATACAAAACTCATAATCACAAAAAATAAAGAACAAAAACTTTGCATAGAACTCACTTCATAAAATTTAAATGAAATACAATATAAAACTGCGGCATACAATTGATATTTCAAATAAATTAACATCTACTAAAAAAATACGCTACGCTGTGTTTATTTTGTCGAGTCTTCACAAATTTATATAAAGCAAAATTTTGTATATTATATGGAAAGCATATAAGTTTTAAGTTTAAAATTTCCTCCACTGCTTGTGTATTTGTGGTACGAGTTAGCCGCCATATAGTCCTGACTTGGCATCGAATGACTTCTTTTAATTCCTTTTATTTCTGTACGTAAAAAATAAAATGAGAGATCAACGTTTTTCGACACCTGAGGAAGCGTTTGAAGCGTTCAGGCTGCATGTTTTGGAGATACTTCAATCAGAGTGGCAACTGTGCTTCGACAATTGTTTCAAACGCGTGCCAAAGTGTATAGATCTTAATTGGTAATATTTATAAAAAATAATAAAGCGATTTTTAATAATTAATATTTATTATCGTTCTTTAATTCCGAGATATAAAAGGCAACCCTCGATTTTGTTCAATTTTTAGCCAGTTAGCGATACTTCTGCTTTCTGCTGGTACTGATCGGATTTTAGAAATAACTCTAGGACTGCATTCAAAATCATTTACATTTGTGGAACTATTTCTTTCATTTCACTAGTTCTAAAATCCATCAAGTCATACACTTTTATTTATCTGCAGAACCAAATTTGAGATTTCAAAAACGATTTTCCTGAAGAAATTAACTAAAGGTTTTTTTTTTTTTGAGGTATAGAAATTTAAGTTGGCAATACTGTTCAAGATGGCGACCGATTTCACAGCTGCCAAGCCATTTATTCTCAGTTTGGTTTGGCAATTCATCATGAATTGAAATATTGGAAAAAAATAGACTCACGATCATCAAGATCATCAAGGCGTAGATTCGTCGAATGAGCCCAAAACGAGATTGCCGTTGTTGCCGATTTTCATAAGCGAATGGCAACGTCAACAAACAAAACTGTCGCATTTGGAGTGAAGCAGTTAAAATTTCGCGAAAATTTTGCAGGAAAATCTTCCCGTACGCAAACAATGGCAGCCGTTCTTAAAATGCTCCTGGCATCTTCGGATCCAGTAATATGGAGCTGACAACAAATGCAGCCCAAAAAAGCCACCGTCGACTTTCTGCAAAAGTTGTGAAACTGCTTGTATCATCATCTGCTTGTACCCCGCTGACGGATTTTAGTGCTTTCAGCAGTGAAAGTTGTTTTAAACATAAACAATTCAAAGTTAACGTAATAAAAATGGCTAAGACTTTTTTAATCGTTTACTTCTATTTCTAATAGCAAGTTTCTTTTTTTTTTTTGCGAGATGAAAGTTCAATTTTTGCCAAATTAACCGCCATTTTGTGTCAGTCATTTTTTTTCATTAATTTTGTTACAAGATTTGGATTTCTTGGCTCAAAAGAGTGATTCTACTGAATTTATATCTGCACTATGCTATTAGAGAACACACAACCCCGGAAAACATCTTCAACAGGTCTGGGTTGTTAGTGTATGCAGATGATATTGCCATACTAGCAAGAAACCAGCCGTATTTGGAAGAGATCTTCGTAAATATAGCGGCAAAGGCAAGGGAAGTTGGTTTGATGATCAATCAATCTAAGACTAATTCCTTTTCTTTCTAATCTGCGATCCTATACAGGATGTAAGCGATCACAAGAAATTTATTAAAAATCAAAAATACATTTTTTTTTTTTTTAATTCATGTTTGCAACTAAGTTGAAGTACTCCTCTCTGTTGGTATTGAGGTGAACAAGATCGTCAGCTCTTCTTATTCCAGTCCATTCTCTGATGTTGCGTAGCCAAGAAAGTTGCTTCCTACCAATGCCGCGTCTGCCCTCAATTTTACCTTCCATAATGAGTTGAAGTAGTTGATATTTGGGGCCACGCATTACATGACCAAAGTATGCTGCTTTCCTGCGTTTGATGGTTTTAAGAAGTTCCCTGCTTTTATTAACTCTTCTTAGGACTTCCTCATTTGTGATGTGGTCAACCCAAGAGATTTTAAGCATTCGTCTATATATCCACATCTCAAAGCTTTGTAGCTTGTTCATCTGAGCTACTTGCAAGGTCCAAGTTTCTACCCCATACATCAAGACAAGCGTAGTCTTAGTTGAAAATTGAGTTGTCTGTTTGTGAACAGCTGTCTAAATTTTTGGAAATGAGTACGAGCTATTTCAATGCGGCATCTGATTTCTTGATCAGAGTTGCAATCCACGCGCCACTAAGACTAAGATATGACATTATCTAGATACGTCGAGAGAAGAAGACCACGGAATCTCAGCATAGGTGATTATTACATCGAAGGAGTTGATAACTTTAAATACTTGGGTGTGTTGATAAGCAATGAAAACAGCGGAAGGGAAAAGCATACAAGATCGAATTGTATCTGCTCATACTGCGCACAGAACAAAATATTCAGTTCAAAATAGCTATCCAGGGCATGCAAGCCCTGAATTTATAATTCCATCATAAGACCCATAGTCACATATGGAGCAGATGTTTGGACCATGACGGCAGCAGACGAAGAATCCCTAAGAATCTTTGACAGAAGAATACTGCGAAAAACGTTTGGGTCAAAGATGAATGAACACGGTGCCATGCCGAAGTTGTAAGCAAATTCATTAAATCCCAGAGGCTAAGATGGAAGGGATATGTCCCACGACTGGTACAGAACAGAGCACAGCGCACCACTCTACAGAAGAAGCAGTGGTCGAACAAGAAAGCGCCCCATTGACAGTAGTGACGTTGACATGACAGGAATTGGCGCAACCGAGACGAATGAAGTATAATTGTTGAGAAAGCCAAAACCCAACCCGGGTTATAGAGCTGAATGATGATGATTATTTCTAATCACGTAACGATTTTTGACCAAAATTTTAGGCTCTTGATACCACAGTGCAGCGACCTTTTGATTTAGAGGCGAGTTCGTTAGTGTTAGTTGCCTAAGTTAACTGGAACTTTTAAAATATATAATAAAATACTTTTTACAATTATATAATTAGGTTTTTATTTATTATTTAAATTGTTTATTTTGCCTTAGCATTCGGTTTGTGTTTGTTTTTTCTCAAACTTTTTATCAGAGCAAAAGAGTTTTGCATTGCATAAGTTATTTTTTTTTTTTGTATTCGTTTTTGTTACTAACAACTTAAAGTTTAGTAAATAATTTAAGTTTAATAGTTTTAGCAATAGTATTTTAAATAACATAAATTTGTTAGATTTTTGCTAAATTGGCTTTGAAATCAAACAATGTTGGCTAATAATATGCTAATTACAACTAAAGGTTTTTACTAATTACTTAAATTATGATGCGTTTAAGTAGATATTTTTAAAATTTAGTTTTACAATTTTCTTTTTTTTATTATTAATAAATTTGAAAGTTGACAACAAATATGATATACTAAAGGTTGGCTTGAGTTTTTTTTTTGCAATTTTTTTTTGTGTCAGTATTTTAAGTTAAGACAAATAAGTTTAGCTGTTTAGTTTTGTTTTATAATTAATATTTAGCATCTTTTTTTTTGTTTATGTTTATGAATTTTTTTTTTTATAATGTATACTTATAAACAAGTCAAATCACTAACCACGTTTGCTGTTGTTGTTTAGGTTTTTAGGCTTTTATATAGAAATAAAAGTGTTTTAATTTTTTTTTAACAGCATAAATGATATATTACTATATAAGGAATTTTTAAAGTTATAAAACATTTGAAATGTGAAAACAGCTAAAGTGAAAATTGTGTTTTTTTCTTTTGTTGAAGTTAATTTTTACATTTAATTTAAATAGCTTATATGGAAAAATTATTATCATAATTTACATTTACTAGGTACATTTTGATTAAATTTATGCTCAACTAAATATGCATTAAAATTTATTTAAAAAATTAAGTGTTGAATTAAAATTTGACGACACATGATTCAATTAATGCTAAATACACAAAAAAGTTTATAAATAAATACCGCTGCTAGCTATAAAATTACAGAATAGTTTAATACATGTATATATGCAATTTATTTTTAATTTAATTTTTAATTTTTTGCTAAGCCAATTTTAATTTCATAATTAGTTTAAATAGTAATTTTAATAGTTAGACATTTACACAAATTATTTTAAGCATTTAGCTGCTTAAGTAAATAAGTTTCTCTTTGTTTGCCATATATATATATTTTTTTTTAAGTTATTAAAATAAATTTATTTATTTATGTAAGCGTTTCATTTTCAGTTTAGACGTTATTTTTAAAATATTTTGTTTTTTTAGACTAGACATTGAAGTACAATAATTTAGTTTTTTTAAGTTTCTTTTTGTTAATTTATTGGACAGTATTGCATAAATTTGTTACTAGGTAAAACTTTAGGTTTTAGTTTTATTTTTTTTAATTTAGTACGCATAGTTTTGCATTTTACAAAAATTTTCAATATTTTTTATTTAACATTTACTAAAGCGCTGGATTCTGGTATTGCCAATCATTCGATTAGTCCATTTAGAACTTGATACTCCAATTATTATTATATTCGTTTAAACATACAATTGAAAGTTTTGTTAAACAAAATTTGTTACTTTGTTTTTATTTTATAATCTATACATTGAAAAATTATATAAAAAATTGTCTATCGAATTAAATTCAAGTCAGGGACTTGGGCAGCACATAAACTATTTATTTATTCACTTATTACGACTAACTATGTACTATGTATGTAGTTATCGAGTATGTATGTATCGAGTACGTATGTATCGAGTATGTTTGTATCGAGTGTAGTGTTGCATATGTTTTTGTTTGGGCATAACAATGGAAGTACAAGTGTTAGAAAACGAGGAAATATCAAAAACCACATTGATTGTCTTGACTATGCATGCACACATTATGTGCGTACTACTTTATTGTATTTGATTAAACAATAAACTTAAATAATATAAATGTAACTATTGTTTAAGTTTAAAACATAAAATAAATGCATGTTTGTAGAGTGCTGTGCTTTTTATTGTTTATTTGTTACTGTCGTGCAATAGTTTGAACAACTTAAGCAAAGGCCTTGAGACCAAAAGTCTCGATAAAGCAAACAGTTCCTGACGCCTTTTTAGTAAAATAAATATTTCATTAATTATTATTTATATAAAAATAAAGTTTTATTAAATTTTGCTAAATTTTTACTAAGCATATTCAGGGTTTCTGTTAAGTTGTTCAGTTGAAAGTTCTTTGGCAAAGTTATCAGGCCAGAATAGGAATCAAATTTAACTAAATATTTAATTTTTTATACAGGGTATTCATGATTTATGTTTGGTAGTTAAGTTTTATTTTACTTTCCCCCTTCTACTAATTTGTGCAATAAACATTTAAATCCAAAAAGTCAATTTGAAAATCTGTAGTTCTGAAAACTCATGCGCGTAGTAAATCCTGGTAGCTCACGAGTAGGTTCAGTGCAGCCGCAAGATTACAAATTCGCCAAACTTTATACTCTTTTATACGTTTAATCTCCTACAATCACCACATTCTTTGCAAAAAATGCATAACTCAAACGAGCTGAATACCCTTAATTTTTTAATTTTTTTTTTTTTTTAATTTTCAGCTCTTTAACTCAACACAAACTCTGAACACCCCAAAAAATAATGAATTTATTTTCCCTAACTGTGCTGTCATCGCTGCAAAGGCGGAGCAGAGGATATCACTGCTAAAAGCTGTTCGAAGAGCACAGTAAATCGGTCAAATCAGAGTGGTCTTGTCTTTAATTATTAGAAACTTTCTAAAACAACAGACATTCTTTCGCTAGTTTCGCCAGTGCTAGGCAAATGCACCAGTACAACAGAGCGAGATCGAGCGACCCAGCTTTAATTTTCGAACTAACTTCGTTACCACTACGCTACCGACGGTCACCCTATACAATACTATAAAAAATCGGAAATCGCTGTAGAATCTCATTAAATAAATCGACATTTCAAATTTGTTAAATAAAGTGAATTTTGTGTTTAAAACTTCAGCACATGTCACGCGATCTCTATATCGTAAGAATTTTTCAAGCACCCCCCAGTACTACAAGTCGCAATTGTAAATCCCTCATAAGTTTTTTCGCATTTGAGTATCCTTGGGACGCCAATATTAGGAAAGCAATAAAAGTATTAACCTAGAATAAGTTAAGGTTAAGCCGTTGGATCCCCAGGGGGGGAGAGACCTCACATAGATTAGTAAGATCCCAAGTAATAAATTAGACATGAAAATTTATATTGCTCAATGCCTAGAGCACTAGTCAAAATAGTATAAGTCATCTAAGACTTAAAAGGTGAATGGGGTACTCGAGTAGTTTTCGATTTGTTCAATGGTACGAAATGTTTCCCATGTTATGAGAAAGTACAAGTAAAGATATTGTGAGGGAAATGCCAAGTATTTTCTTTTTTTGGAAAAGTTTTTTCTAGCTCCCACCAACTCAGAGAGCTAACCGTTTATGTAGATGGATATGTCCATATGTATTCTTCTCCAGTCATGTTGACATTGTATTGATTTCAATATTTTAAAGAACAATCGAAATACCCACTACCTTCTTCTGCTATATAATATATCTGCGATTTCCAAAAAAAACTAAAAAAAATTCCGCCAAATAAAATTTGTGAAGTTTCTTTTTTTAGCTCTCATCATTTCAGAAATGTAAACGTTTAGATAGACGAACAGATCTATATAGATCTATAGATGTGAGGGTGGCAGATGCCCCAAAGGCACCGCCTCAGACACTCAGGCTAAATAGCCCATTGTTCCAAATAGATCTATACTAATCATGATTATACTTAAGGACTTCGACTTTTGCCTGTGTGGATTTTCGGCTTGCACACAACTAATATACTCTTTGTGCCATAGGGTACAGGGCATAATTAGATAACCAATTCAGAGAAGAGAATTAATCCATTAATTCGCCATTAAAATCCTTTTAGTTGCAGTTTATTGATAAATTGGGAACATAGATTTTTTATAAAAAACGATGCATGAACGTTTATAAATTAATGAAATTAATTTAAGGAAAAGTTTGTTTTGGGTAAAAGCATTCGAGAAAAATTTTATTGTTGGCTGTATTCATTTTAAAGTTTTCGCTTTTACAAGGTGAGTTCATTCATTACAGCCTGCCAAGGGGGACTTGCTTAGAGCGAAGAATTATTAAAGTTTAACTATTTTCCTTCAATGAGTTAAACATATTTATTTTGAAATGTGGTCCTCGGTAGCGTAGTGATAGCGCATTCGCCACAAAGTCGAAAAGTCGATGGTTTGATTCCATCTTGCAGCACTGATGCACTTGTCTAGCACTGACATAGCTAGCAAATAAATAATTTTTTTTTACCTAGAAAAATCTCTATTAATCAAAGATATCGCCGTTCGGATTCCGGTCTAAACTAACAGCAGTTGATAGAGATCCTCTTCTCTTCAAAAAGCTGTTGATAGAGAGCCTGTTCTCTTCGAACAGCTGTTGATAGAGAGCCAGTTCCCTTCGAACAGCTGTTGATAAAGAGCCTGTTCTCTTCGAACAGCTGTTGATAGAGAGCCTGTTCTCTTCGAGCAGCTGTTGATAGAGAGCCTGTTCTCTTCGAACAGCTGTTGATAGAGAGCCAGTTCCCTTCGAACAGCTGTTGATAAAGAGCCTGTTCTCTTCGAACAGCTGTTGATAGAGAGCCTGTTCTCTTCGAGCAGCTGTTGATAGAGAGCCTGTTCTCTTCGAGCAGCTGTTGATAGAGAGCCTGTTATATTCGAACAGCTGTAGATAGAGAGCCTGTTCTCTTCGAGCAGCTGTTGATAGAGAGCCTGTTCTCTTCGAGCAGCTGTAGATAGAGAGCCTGTTCTCTTCAACCAGCTGTTGATAGGGATCCTATTCTCTTCGAACAGCTGTTGATGGAGAGCCTGTTCTCTTCGAACAGCTGTTGATGGAGAGCCTGTTCTCTTCGAACAGCTGTAGATAGAGATCCTGTTCTCTTCGAACAGCTGTTGATAAAGAGCCTGTTCTCTTCGAACAGCTGTTGATAGAGAGCCTGTTCTCTTCGAACAGCTGTTGATAGAGAGCCTGTTCTCTTCGAACAGCTGTTGATAGAGAGCCTGTTCTCCTCGAACAGCGGTTAATAGAGAAATCTACTCCGCCTTTGAATATGACCAAAGTCAAGAGGCAGCTGATGTAAGAGACTCTGTGTTCTTCGAACGGCTATTAAGAGAGAAATCTCCTACTCAGCCTTTAAATCGAGGACCATAGTCAAGGGGCATAAATGAAATTTTTTTTATTTTGTAATATTTGAAAATGTTAATATTTTGAAAAGAAAATCAATATTGTAAGATGACATCTAAAGTTAAAATGAGAAACGTAACTGCACTGAGAGCTGAAGAAAATGCTTTCAAAGTAGAGTGTACCCTGCGTATATGGCAGATATAATCTATGACACTTTAAAAGGACATGTACACATACAGGACATATACATATATACAGTACATAGATATATTTATATATATATTTGCCTATATAAGCTCTGCATGTGCTTGTCTGATTTTTGTTTGTTGCTTTTGTAGACGACATAAAACCGTTTGCATGTTCTACAACATTTTTATTTATTTTGTTTCAAATTCTGCATATTTATAATTGAATTGAAAATTAAATTTAAACGAAAAATCATGTTATGCATTCATGCTGTTGTTGTTGTAGAATAATAAATAAACGTACGATGCTTTATAAATTATAAATCAATTGTAATTGTCAAGTGCTATTTCAAACGTTTATATAATATTTATTCGGTGGTTGTAATTTTTATTTCTTGCTTTTTTTATATATTTTACTGCTTTCAGTGCTGATTATATTTTTATAGAGAAAATGTACATATAACGGGTGCGCCATCTGAATCGGGCCAATAAAAAAGTCGCTTAACTTTAAGAATATTCAATATATTTTTCAGAAATGTTTCTTTGTTACAAAGATAAACTTTTTACAATTTGCTTGAGTTATTTCCCAAAGTCAACGTTGACCAAATGACCTACTTTATAACGAATACAAAAGGGGGCTGAACAATAGCATGGTAAGTGCTCGGTATTGTTGGGTTAGTTCTTAATCCCAGCTTAACCATATGTTGCCCACAAAGGTTGTGTGCCGTGATGAGCCCCACCAAAGCTTTTAGATGCCTTCTTCCGATATGGAGAATGGCAGAATGAGAGTTCTTTCAGAAAGTATTTTTTAAGTCGGCAACCTGCTGTAAGCTTCCAGTGGTACTTACAACTCTTGGAGATGTTGGTAACAGACCTATTGTTTCGGCGCGATCTTTAGGTATATAGCGATACATGGTTGAAATTGTAGGGTATCAAACTTTACTTAATCGTAAAAATGCAGCCGATCGGTTGAAAATTGTTAACCCTACTCGACTTTTCTATTGACCCGATTGCAGTTGGCACACCCTGTATTTTTTGTGATTTTATTTTTTTGCGATTTGCATAATTAAATGGCCACAAAGTAAAGTGTATAAATATTGTTAAAATAATTATTGCTGCAGTTTTTTAAGTGGCATAAATTATGCGTTTATTTATTTAATTTTTATTTTTGCGACTTAATTGCGCTGCGGCAAAAACAATAATTAATTTAATAAATTATGCAGTTTCATTAAAAAAAAAAACGAAAAACAATTATTATGCCAAAAGTAGTTCAATTTGGTGTAAGTGTTGAAAAAAAACTGTGTGTCCTTTTAAATGTAAGCTTAAAAATTTGTGTTTTTTTATGTCTGCTGCTTGGTTTTAGGTTTTTTTTTAAATTAAGTATACGTTGTTTATTTTAGTAGAAATATTTAAGCTACTTTAAGTAATTCAAATCACACACATAAGTTTATTGTTTTTAGCTGGCTAAATTACATTTAAATATTTTAGTATTTTTTATGTACGCTTTATTTATTTATTTTTTAATTTTTTTTAAATTTATTTAAAGTAAATTGTGTACTCTTTTCGTGTTTAAGCTTTACTCTGTTTTATTTCTTCATTTGTTGGTGGTTTAGTTTTTTTCTTTCACTATTTTTAAATCCATCAAGTTGTTTATTTTTTATTTATTTTTTTTATATATAATAAATACATATAAGACAATTCGCTTTTGACGGCAGGATTAAATTCATAATATTCTCAAAAAATTACATTTTTATAATTTTTTTTTTAAAGTTTTTATGCATGTTTTTTTTAAATTTTTTTTACTATACATTTACACACACACACTCATAATTAGTTTTAATTTTTCTTTGTAGATATTATTTTTGGTAGCTGCCTAAACTAATATTTATTTCTAATATGTTCTTTGTTCTTTTTTTGTTTAATTTCTGTTTACTGGTGTTGTTGTTTTTTTTTAGCTTGCATTTGTTGTTTATTTTTTTTGCCATTTTTTGTTATATTTTTTTTTTTAATTTTACTCACTAAATGTTGCACACTTGCCAGAATCTCTACAGACTTAGAGATCTATAAGCGACATTATAGTCCTGGTATTGCGTATTGCCGGCTCATCGTCTTGTCATCAAAGGTCATTGTCAAACATTTGCAATGAACGCGTTACCAAATCGTCCTTAAGGCATGCTTCCAGAAACTCCTCAATCGTTATAATGCCATCCTGATTTAAGTCCAATTTGCGAAAAACGCGATCAACCTTGAAAAAGATGACAGAATTATTAATTTTTAAAAATTAATTACAGATTTTTAGAAAATATTTTGCAAAAAAATCGATCGGGCTGGACAATTGGAATACAAACGGGCGATAGGCCAGCATCTACCCGCTGATTCGTTTATTTCCTTAAAGTTTATGTGGTCGCGAGATGGTCAAGTCCACACATTTATAGGAATCGTTGTACCACGATGTTTGCCAGTTGATACCATTAATTTATAATCTTAATTTCAATTTCTTCAAACAGAAAAAAAGAAAATTCTCCATTGGGTTAACGAATTTCAAAATATTTCCAAAATTCTTTTTATATTAACACAACTACAGAAAAAATAATAATACGGATAGAGGACCTATGCTGCATGCTCAAGAAATTATTACCTTACTGAAGATATTAATATATACTGTCAGGTTGAGTTTTCGGGCAACTGGAAAGCGATTTCGAGAAAATGCTTTTGAACCTATATAACTAGATATCCCACTAATTCTAGCCTTTTATTCTTAGGCTTTTATGAGAATGAAATTATTTTACGTTTCAACTTTCTTTTTGTTTTTCGAAAATTACACAATGGAATGCTTAAAGTCAAAGACACTTCTGATAACTGAAAAGTAATACAAGGCTTTATATCCCTAATTTCGAACATCATTTGGGGGAGTCCGATTGAAGTCTTGTAAAATGAAGTTCTTCAATTTCAACAGCGTTTTGAAAGACTACGTAAACTGCATCATAGTAATTTCTTCTTTAAAAAATAGTACTTGTAGTAAATTTTGAAACTTTTTAGTTTTGAACGTTTACGATACGAGTTACATTGAGCTGACATGAGTCTACAATCAACTGCATTCCTTCCTCACTTAAAAAAATAGAACACTCTGGTTCGGAATTTGAAAAATAACTCAAAAGCAGCAAGGCAATGGATAACCCATACTGGATGGGAAACGCAATTCTGAAGCGAGAAAAATTTATTTTATATTTTTCTTTCTTCAGAACGAATTATATTAGGCAATCTATGTAATTGCGTGGTTATGATCAACGAAAGCGTATTGGCAGCGTGTAAACTTTTTTAAGCGATGTTCAGAGCTTCGTTTTCCTGCGGATGCATATGCCTAGCGCTGACATAGCTAGCAAAAAGACGCCTAAGTAAATGTATATTTAATTATTCAATGTCACCGTCGTTCAGATTCGGCTATAAACTGAAGATCCCGCTTCTCTTCGCACAACTATTAAAGAGATAACTTCATTTCCCGCCTTTAGAGCGATGACAGCATTGTCTAGGGATTCCTCTTGTATTTATTTTTATAAGGTTTGCTTCGATTAGGCTGACTGCTGACTTAGAGCCAGCACCCTGAGGCTGGAAAGCCCTTTATAATCCTTAAAAATCCACAGCCACTCCATCTCAACCATTTTTTGCTAAAAAAAAATGTTAAACCAGCAACACTTATGCCATACTCCATACAAGGCTAACAAAGTGTATGTCACATCAGTTTTCAGTTTACGTCCGTAACTCTTCCTTCCCTCTTTCGACCGCCAGATACACAATTTTTCACATACTCAATGAAGTGACATAAAAATGTTCATCATTAAATAAAATTTCCGTTGCAGTTTCCGCCCATTGAAGAACAAAAACATCCGCGTATTCAGATTCAAAATCATACATACAGCCATATAGACAGGCTGGCATCCGTTGCGTCAATGGATTGCAATCCTCTTGAGCGGATTTCAATAAGTACATGGTTGTGTGTGCGCGCAATTATAATTACTCATACGCAATGCATGCCAGCGTTAAGGATGATGTATCCGCGTCGCGATATGCTCAGGGATGTTTTTCTTTTTTTTTTATGTAAAAAATGAAGCGTGCAATATTACGAAAGCATTCAAAATTAATCCTTTAAGTCGCGCTGATTGCTAGGACTATGGAAAGTCTGGTACAGGGATGCGGAAAATATTTGTACGATTTGTGCGTGCGTTGAAGAAGCTGACAGACTCATGCCGTTGTGCAAAATGATAAAAACGCTTAATCCCGAAGGGTTCTAGATTGTCAACCAACGATTTAACTGCCGTTACCGTGAACTCATTAAAGACAACTTCTTTGGCGCGTAATGCTTTCTTCAACCATTTTGTGTATAAAATTTCTATTCTCTACTGCATAACTCTAGGATAGTTAGCAACGGTACGACCTAAACTTTGAGTGTCAAAATCACATTACTCTCAACAGACAAGACTGCCCTTCGCTCATGCTACATAATACTATATATATACTTTCTCCATCTTCTTCATGCGATTACTATTAATCTTCAGCGAATAGGCCAGATTAAAGAAGCCCTCGGGATCAGCCTCTACACGACCAGGTAGCTCTTTTTGGAAAAAACTTGAGCATATCCTCCATATCAAGGCACAATAGTGTCTCCTTGCCGGTCAACAGCAGCGCCAACGCCACTTTGAATATAAACTCCATACTTCCAAAATCAAATGAATGACGTACCTAGGTATCCACCTTGACAGATGACGTAGAATGAACGAAGCAAAATGAACACGCCTCAAACTAAAAGCCGACATTGGCTTCATAAGTGTACGCTCTCCCCTAAGACTGGAATATAAGGTGCTACTCTATAATACCGTCTTAAAACCTATCTGGCTTTACGATTCCCAACTATAGGGGTACGCCATTAACAGCAGCATCCCAAGAAGAAAATCCTGAGAACCATCACCGGCGCACAGTGATACGTTCGTAATGAAAGCATCCAGAGGGACTTATTCATATTCCCGGTCCGAAGTGAAATAGCCCAAGAAGTAGAAATATATCGCAGTAAATTACATTCGACTAGGCTCGCGGGTGAGTTAACACGATTATCTAGCCGAACTCGGCTGCGTCGCTCTGATATGCCAACCCAACGTCAAATATTAGGGCCTTTGAAACTCATATTAGTGTCTTTCAGTTAAGCAAATTTTGAAGACTTGTAAACTTATTGTTAATAATATTGAGAAGATTCAATAAATAAAGCAACGTAAAAAAAAGATCAAATTGACC
Source organism: Chymomyza procnemis (assembly GCA_035046065.1). Classification (NCBI taxonomy): domain Eukaryota; kingdom Metazoa; phylum Arthropoda; class Insecta; order Diptera; family Drosophilidae; genus Chymomyza; species Chymomyza procnemis. Next base: position 14,870,845 of record JAWNOJ010000026.1, on the reverse strand, counting down.
AATATCAGGCGTTGAGATTCGATTAAAGCAAATACCTTCTATTTCCGCATTGGCTATAAGATGCATATATCATGTCAGATGGCTTAATTAATTTGTTTAGAACAATACCCAATACCCATAATTAGTATATCTAACTATGCGTTACACGATCTTTTTCATGTCTTATGCGTAAATTGTAATAACCTCCATGATTTCGTCTCTTTTGAACGGTCTATTCAATTCATTTCTTTATCTATCTTATCTTATCTTGATTCCCCAAATCGAGCTTCTTTGACCAACCATGAACTATAAAAACCCAACTTGGTCAACGTTGTTCTTTGGCTTCAATTATTTGGAAAAAATGTTTAAATTTATATGTTACTTTCTGTTTTCATTTTTTACATTGTAAATTCAAGTTCCTAGCTTGCCCCAGATGTGAGACGGTGCATATCTTTAAAAAATTCTCTCATCAGGCTAGAAATACGGATAAGTTTATTTTATTTTTTCCTCGTTATCATTTAATATTTCTTAATTTTAACATATTTAACTTGTTTAATCTTAAGGTCAACTGGACTTAGTTGTAGCCAAATATTAATAATAAATAAATAAATAAATAAATAAAAAAGACTCTTAAGAATTCTTCTATTTATTAAGAATTTATCGAGCCTTATACAACCAAACTTTTGCATGCTTCACTTGTTCGTCGAATTCTGGAATGCTCTTTCTCTTGCGTTTGGAGCCCCTTATATCAACACTATCAGGAATTGATTAAATCTGTTCAGAAACAACTTTCAATATATGCTCTTCGGGGCTTAAATTGGCATCCTAACATTCGATTGCCAACCTACTCATGTAGACTTTTCCCTATAAAATGGCCGTCTCTCTTGATGATTGTAGAACATGTCATATCGCGTTATTTTTGCATATGCTCTTACTCGGTTTCGTTGACGCAAACGCACTTCTTATCAAAGTATCTTTTGTTATTCCATCCAGAGTAACTCATTATTTTCACACTCTAGGCACCACCATTTTGTTGATCCAATTATATATTGTGGAATCCTTTTGGCGTCTTATGCGTAAACTATAATAACCTCTATGATTAACTATCCCATGAACGGTTTTTTTAATTCAACTCTTTCTCTATCTTAACTTCGCTTGATTCCCAAAATCGAGCATTTTTGCCCCATCACTTACAATGAAAACACAACTTGCTCAACACTGTGCTTTTGGCTTATTTGTTTAAACTTTTATTTTGTCTTCTGTTGCCAACTATTACATTGTAATTCCAAGTTCCTAGTCAACCCCAGATGGGAGATGTTGCATATCTACAATATAAAAACTTCACCGCACATTCTCGGCATATGAATTAGTTTTATATAATGTTTTCAGCGATCTAATTTAATATTTCTTAATTTAAAATTCTTTAATTATAGGACTAACTTTTAGGGTTACAACTTAATAATAAACATATAAATCTTTACGCACCTGATCTCTCGCTTTGCGATCCTCCTCCGGTTGATGCGGCCTTCTGCCCATAAGCTCGTGTATAGCCAATACAATTTCACTCAATTCTCCGCGACTAATGCGACCATCACCATTTAAGTCATACAACTTGAAGGTCCAACGCAAACGCTCGTAAACGGAGCCCCGCAATAGCGTCGATAAGGTGACCAGTAAATCCTAATAGGGCGTATAATATTATTAATTCTATGACTCTATATGTATATATAATAAACATCATTTCGTGCTTAATTACCCGAAAACTAATGGCGCCATTGCAATTAACATCAAATGCTTTGAACACATAATGTGCATATAAACTGGAATCTATAAAAATAGAAATGGGTTATGAGTTCATAATAAGTCTAGGTTGGTAGTAGTTGTAGTGGGTTCAAAGATTGCCAGCAAAACATAAATGAATTTCGCTTAAGTGACGCTTTATGAGGCGCAACTATAAAAATCATCGAGTAAAAGTAAAAGGCACAAAAAAAAAGAAAATAAATATAATAAGAGCGAAATTTTGGGGCAGAAATGAAACAAAAGGCACAGCGAAATACTTACTGCCATGTGGAAAGAATTTGGCGTAAATATCCTTAAAACAATCCTCATGCACCACACCCTCGGGACATTCCTGCAAGTAAAAAAGAAATTGCTATGAAATGTGTGCGAAAAAGCAAATGTAATGAAAAAGAAAGGCACTCCACCGCCGCCCACCCCCCCAGCAACTCAAGCGTACAGAGTCGTTGCGAACCACAACACGAAATATAACCAGTACAGCCCCTTAAGGAGGCGCAGTAGAGTTTAAGGGTCATGCCACTCAGCTCAACTTGACCAAGTAAAATTCCAAGTACTCTGGAAACTTTTGTATGCTAAGTTTTGTCGCTAGTCGAAGTTTAAAAAGTTTAAACTTTGCCGTCATTTTTATGCATTTTCTAGTGTAAAATAATAAATAAAATAAAATATGATAAAATATTTCTACGATATTTACTTCAATAAAAATTAACTTGATAAAATATTTAAAAAATATTTACTTGAATAACAATCTTTATAAAGGCTTCAAGTGCCTTCAAATCAAAGTTTAGTTACAATTTTAAAATCAATTTTATAATAGGCCACTCAACCACTTTGGTTGCCCACTAAATTAAATTCAAAAATTTAAAAATAATGCTATTTAATTTTAATTTTAGATCTTTGTAGTACGGCATCTACAGCAGCAGCTTGGCTAACATAATAAAGGGTGATTTTTTCATGAAATAAAATTCATGTAAATATTGTAATTTTTGTTTTTGAGTCGATAAAACATACAATATAATTTAAAGTTAATGTCATGTACAACAAAATATAATTTAGTTTAATAATAAACCAATATTTACGACAGCTTATAGTTCCATTTAAATCTAATTTTAGTTCCACTTTGAAAAACTATACTATACCGCCTAACCGGACTTCAGCTACTGAATGAAATAAAAAAAATAATTTAAAATTATATTTACTATAAATTTCAGTAAACTTTGTAAGCAGCCGCTTGGCTAATAGTATGATAATGAGTGATATTTCAAGCGCATAGAAATTTAAAAAAAGAGCGAATGATAAAAATAGTATAATTTAGAAAAAACATGAAATATTTATTTACGTCTATAAAACTCTAGAAATTATTTGAAGATAATTTGATGTAAATTTTGGCCGCGGCTGTGTTACCAAAGCTTTGACAACACTATTATAAAGGGTGATTTATCAAGCGCATTCAAATTAAAAAAAAAAGAATATAAATAATATCATTTTGAAAATGTATAAAACGTTTATTTCGATAGAACGTTCGATTTTATTTAAAAATAATTTCATGTAAATGTAAATACCTTCCAATAATATACCTCTAAATCTGGTATTGTGTCTACTAAAAACTAATTTCAACCATTTTTTCACCTATCCAAATGTTTGTGGACTTCTTTTCAAACTAAGTTGACTTTATACTTGTAGCGTTGAATCTGATATGACCCTACCTCATCCGATACCTTGCTTAATACATCAGTTTACAAATCTGAGAATTTTACTAACTGATTTGCAATCCAAAGGTTAGACCAGTCTACCATTCGTAGTGGTGATCTTCTTGTGACTGTAAAAGTGTCTATAGATTCTCATCTGCTCTCTCTTCATTTTTCCACAGACATTGAAGTTGAGTCTTTGTCGCTGTCAAAATTAATTTCAATAATTCACTGCAGTTGCACTGCAAATAATCCATACGGTAATTCAAACTCTAGCATTACTTCTTCCAATATATCGGTTAAAATCTGACAAAGAATTTATCTTAAAATATTTGATATTGGCTTTCAGTGCGTGAATCGGGCTTGATACTATAATTACGAGCATTCACTTCAAGTAGTCTGGAGGCTTTAAATCATATCGTCTAGGAGGCCAGTAGACCGGCCCGTCATTAACTAGTTAGCCAAGTATTTCTTGCTCTTATTTGTTGGGAAATAAAAGTTTTTAATCTTCTGGTTCCTTCCAAAAGGCACACCAATAACCAAAAAATAAGTTACAAAAAAATCACCCTTTATTCTTGAAAAAATTAGCTTGCCTTTAATTAAATTATTATTTCACATTTTTTAAATAAGAAACTTCGACTTGTATATTCTCTTTTAGCATTAACTTTAGAAAAGAATTCATTTTGAATCTCATATTTTTGCATTCCTTATCGACTTGTACTATATATTCTGCTTTGCATCAGAAAGTAATACATTTTGGATCTCATATGCATAGGGAATACATATAAGCTCTCAAACTATTGACGCTTATCTTAAAAGTAGCTGAATCCCTACAAAATATAACTTATGCTTATAGCTTTGCGGTCTGTTCCGAGTCATGCGAAGTGCCCCTGTTCACGTTTTCCCAAAAAGCGCACATTTTGCATACGAAAAATTTTATGTGGCAAAAAGTGGAAGTTCCTGCACATATATGGGATGTACAATATATACAGCGACCGCCATTTGCTAGTTGTATTTTTTTTTATAAACTTAAAAAGAAACTGACACAATTTTTCTCATGCTTTTTATATAATTTACTGCTTCCATTGACGTATGCAGACCACATGCGCTCGAGTCTGGTTACTGGTTTGCTTTCAAAGCTTACTTTTTATGCGGAGTTCATGAAATACATCTGTTTTCAAGGACTTTATGATATTAACGAATGGTTATCAAGTCTGTCGATAGGCACATTATAGATGTAAAATGAACCTTCACAGACGTTGGCCGATTACAGATTCTCGTATTGTAAAAAAAGCATATTAGCTTGACTATTCTGATATTACTGCAAAGGTGGAGCATGGGAATATCTCTATTGCCTGCTGCTCCAGAAGAAATCGAATATAGGTATATTTCTTTTTACAGCGGTTCGAAGAGTAAGGGAACCTATTTTCTCTAGACTCTACTTTCATCGGAGCATAGGCATATCAGCATTACTGTTCGAAGGAAACTTGAACTTAACAGTTTTATCTAAGCAGAGGTATATTTAATAATCTGCTCCTTCTAAAGCTTATTTCTATAGCTCGGCCTATCCTGACTTAAATTCTTTCTAGCCAATATTTCATATTTGCCAAACTTCTACGAAGTTTGTACCAAGTTTCGGAATATCTTAAGATTAATCAGTTCTACATTTTTTGTTCACTTCACTTGTCCCAAAGTATCAAGCGTTTTCTAAGAGGGTTACCTGCAATTTTTCTATCTTACGGCATATTATCTGCCACTTGATTGTTTTGACTACAATATTAGGAGCCAGAAATAGTTTATAAAGTTATTGCCTTGTACTACTACAGAGATGATAGCTATTGAAGATAAACGGGCATAATTATCTAACTTTAAAGAATTATTCCCCTAGACTATGGTTATCTAACTTTAAAGAATTATTCCCCTAGACTATGGCTATCTAACTTTACAGAATTATTCCCCTAGACTAAGGTTATCTAACTTTAAAGGATTATTCCCCTAGACTATGGTAATCGCTCCAAAGGCGTAGCATAGGGTCTTTTCCTAGATAAATAGCGTCCATACGCCAGTGCTGCTGGCCACCGAACTTCCGATTTAGAGGCGAGCACGCTACCACTCACGCTACCGAGGCCCACTAACTTTAAAAAATAAAGCGGTAAAATTATGTTTTGATCTGGAAACAAACGAAAACGAAATTTCGCTTTCCAAATGCTGAGGTTCATTCCGAAAAAAATATTAGGCAAAATAGTGTCCTTGGGTATTGCAGACCATTTATCTGGTATGTGTAAGTTTGTGAAATCTACGGAAAACTACACTCTGGAGCCTAGAATGTGAGCTATTCAAATTCTATTATCACCATTGGCCGACAAGAAAAAGTCTGCTGTTTCGATGACCTATCTACCTACTGAATCTATAGATATAGTTTTGCAAATTTCAAGATTCTTAAAAGTATAACACCAAAACCAATTGCACGCTTTCTTTACTTGTTCGTAAAAATCTTGTAAGAGCGACTACAGACATTTTGGGCAAAAATATGAAATTCTTTGAAAAACAAGCAAAATGGGGAATTTATAGCTTATAAAGCTATACTGAAATAATGAGCTTTACTACTAAAAAAAATTCCCAAAAAATATGTAGTCGAAATTTTTTAGAGCACCAGAAATGGAATGAAATTTTTGAAGGAACTCTGCAAAATTTATCACAAAGATGATAAAGACTATTAAACAAATTAAAGACATAATTTTCATGCGCACCCAGAGATTCTTACATTCTGAAAAAGCGTTATAGCGTAACCCATAGTCGCTCAACACAAAAAAAGTTTCCCCCTTTTTTTGGAGCCATTTTTACTGTAGCTCATAAATTTGAGTGCCTTCGCTAAAGAATTTTGTTTTTCTTTTTTCAGTTTTTATATAATACATCAAATTCATTTTTGCACGTACATGCTGGGGGCCCCATATATATATGGTTTATGAAATGATATATGAGCAATCTGACTGTCTGGCTATAAGGACACTTACCGTTTTAAATCCTCGGTACATGACACGGATTTCCTGTTTTGTAAACTTGGTTTGGCGGCACAAATCCTCCAATGCAACGGGTATGGGCTTAGGCACTCGTGTGTGTTCCAACTCATAGACCACCTCCTCGATGGGACTTTCCGGTGGTGATGCCATTGTATATTTATTGTTTGTTTTCTCTCGTACGACTTTGTTACAATTAATTAATTTATTTTTTTAATATAATATCAATTTCCATTGAGGCGCTCGTAAATACGCTTAGAAAATATATGCTTGCATTCGCAACTCATTATCTAAATTCGCTAGCAAAAAGTATACGATTTCAACGAGGTTTTTCTTTATTTAATTTTCTGTGGTTTGCTTGTTAACTTTTATTTTGGCCTTGAAGTTTAATTTTCTAGATTTATTTTGTAGGTAGCAGTTTCTTGGTTTTTTTTGTTTTCTTTGGGGGTTGTCTATGTTTTTAAGTCGGCGGTTTTGGCTTTCACAGCGCATTAAACTTGAGTACGCTGCGCTAAGTCGTTAATGAAGCAAACATCTGCAAGGAAAAATCAAAAGAAAGAGCCGGGAGTTAGTATCAGTGGCGTGGATAGTAAGGGGGGTTCGTAATTTTATGATTTCGTAGGAGAATAATAGTTACATTTGAGGGGAGGAAGTGATATCTTTAATTTAAGTGAAACAAATATGTTATCCTACTTGGTAATTTCTTTTATTTTATTATTAAAATTCAAGATTATCAATAAATTTCTAATATACTACAATTTTATGAACACTAGCTACAAGGCTAAGGCTCTTACTAGGTAAAAACCGTTTATACCAGCTTTTTATGCATTTTTTGAGGGCGATGATATTAGATCTCGCTGGCATTGCAAGTAGTTCCAAAGTCAGCAATGGATTTGATCTGTTTTGATAAACCGCTTTTACCCAGTTTAAGTGAATTTATTGACGGCGATAATTTAGATCTCGGTTTACGAGTAATTCCAAAGTCAGCGATGGATTTGATCCGTTTTTATTAATCGGTTTTCTAACCACTTTTTATGCATTTATTGACGGCGATAATATTAGATCTCGGCTTACGAGTAATTCCAAAGTCAGCGATATATTTGTTTCGTTTTGATAAATCGTTTTTTTCCGCTTCTTATGTACTTTTGAGGGCGACAATATTTAGAAATAAAAAATTTAAAAGTCAGCTGTGGATTTGATTCGGATGGACATGAATTCGATAACTTTTGAATATAGCATTCGAAAATGTCAGCCCTTTTTTTAATAAGCTTCCTCACAACTTCACCCATGTCTCAAATTTATAATCAACATAAACTCGACAAAATGCTCCCACAGGTGTTCAGTCGTATTTAGATCGGAAAAACCAGCTGAAATAAAAAATCAAAACATTTCTTTTCCAATTTCGATACGAAAACAATTTTTCGTCCGTTTACCGATCTGATGCAATCAACCGATTTTGATACAATTTCACGTAACAATGAATTATGGTCAAAATCAAATTTTGTGAACGATTCTCCCCGTTGGAGCTTTATAATATAGATTACCGAATTTGATATAGTAACATTGGCTGTCGAATTTGGTTAACATATTTTGACAAACAAATTACTTACACAAAACTTTTTAAACTTTTAAATAAAAAATAAATCAAAAACATGAAATTTTGCTTAAAAATAAATTTTTGTTCGATATTCGGATCTGATACAGACAACCCATTTTTATCAAATTCTCCGCAGTCTGATTGAGTAGAATATGATAATTTTATTATTTAGGAATAATAAATTAAAAAATGAATAATAAATAGTACAATAAATTTAGTGTCAAAATCATATTTTGTGAACGATTTTCGCCGTTGGAGCTTTATGGTAAAGATTACAGAATTTTATATAGTAATGATGATCATCAAGCGACTATTGGAAGACGAATGTGGTTATTTGATGGCAACAAATCTAGACTGTAATTTGGAAACCTGAAACAAAATTCATTTTTATAAATTTATAAACGATCTACAACAAACAAAAGAATGACAAGAAGGTGGTAAGACCTCTGAAAATCGAGAATATGCGCCAAATTTTTTAATTTTAATCTAAGAGAGTTATTTATTCCCGACGGACAAGTAGAAGATTTGTCTGAAGAGGTAATTACTTTTACACAATGTGTCAAGTGTAGGTGTTCATACAGACGGTTAATAGGATATAGGATAGGCCATATCAAGAAAGCACAAGTGAGGTTCCAAAATAACCATCAAAATACGAAAGTAACTAGAACGTTCTTCACTCATGTGCAGTTGTCCAGAAGATAACTGAGAAACTGTTTCAAAAACGTATTATCAATACAATCCGACAGTACCAAGCGAAAATATCATGTTTACTGTCCACTTAATACGAAGACATAAATTTCATTTTCCCATGCAATTTTCTGATACACCCAAGAGCCCCACCGACTACACCCCTGCGCTTCGTATGAAAGAAAACGCTGCAAGAGAAATGAGCTTGAATATAAAATTACATAAATCAGATTGGGATGTTCTTGTGTATACATTGTACATATATATTAGAGTTTAGTTGGGTAAAAATTGCAAAGTCTGCGCACATCTCAAGTGAGGTTCGAGGACGATGTCTGTGAGGGTGAGCACTCTCTTCTGGAGTGTGTGTGTGTGTGTGTGAATGTTTGAATGCAGGCGTGTGCGTGTATTTGTGAAAAGCGCAACTTGCGCTGAGGAAGCGCATCGCCATTTTGTAGTTGCGCTTTTGCCTGCTTACAAAATAAGTATGCGCCATGTTGTTTATTTTATTATAAATGCAAAAAAATTTAGAAAATGAGCGAGATTGTGTGATAGTGGGATGCTCTATAAAAATTGCGAATTAGAGAGTTGCATCAAATGTGTGCGTGGTTTCTAAGAACTGAAGAAAAATTACAGCCCAGCCCGCTTGCTTCTACATCATAGAATATTTTAGTTAGTTTTAGTGCTTCGAAAAAAAATTCCGAACAATTTTTTGTCGATTTTTTGTGAAACGGCCTTTATAGCACTTCCAATAATACAACATAACTATTATTTCTATGGTTTCAGATCGAATGTCTTATTGCAGTGACATCTACAACAAATTGGATAATATTCTGAAATAGTTCTTATTTTATATTCCAATAATTTGATTCAAAACAGTGTGGACGGTTTTTTAGATTGTCATACCAATCATTCGCAGCGATCTTCGAAGTTGGGAGAATAATGTGCGGAACGATAATTTTCGACAATATAAATACATTTATTCCGCTTGACTATGATCAACGCTCCAAAGGCGGAGCATGGGGATAGCTGTTCGAAGAGAACAGGGATCTACAGTTTTTAGCCGAATTCGAACGGTGGTGTCTTTACTTAAGCGAATAGCCTATGCCAGTATTAGGCATATGCACCACGCAGGGTGGAATCGAACCACCAGCCTTGGGGCTGAGAATTTAGTGCGCTAAAACTACGCTATCCAGTCCCTCTATACAAAAAACTAGCTATTATATGATTTTCTTTATATTAATTCCAGGCTTAAAATTTACAGAAAACAATTGGTTTGTTTTCCAACTCTAAATAAAGTGAAAGCATATATCAGACCCTGCTTACGTGTAGCTTCAATGTGTGTGTGAAACCACATTGAAGTCACATTGTTCGGTTTGGGTTTTATTGTATATTGCAGCAGCGTTTTATTGAAAGTAAATCCACTATACTAAACAATCTTTTTATCTAATTTTTAAATTCTAATTAATATTTTGAAACAGTTTTTTTCTTGGTTACAGGGCACTTGATTCTGTGGCATTTTTGTAACATTTTTTTTTTTGACTTTTAAAGGATAGAAATCAATTTATGATAAACATTTGTAATTATTTAAAAAATGTTTATAAGAAATTAATACTTTTATAAAATTACCAAGTAAGCTCACTTTCTACTAGATGGTGGAAAATTGATTTACCAAAAAAATAAACCACTGTTGAATCTTTGAAGGGCAGACAGCGATGCATTTTCGATGCATTTATGATACAAAACTTTCAACCTATATCCAATATCATCGAAAGCTGAAAATGGCGAAAATTGGACGCATTTTAATAAAAACTTAATATGTTTGTCGTAAAACCCTCACTCAAAACAATCAAGCAAACAGCAGATAAAAGCATCTAAGAACTATATAAAGACGAACAACATTTTAAGAGGCAAACGATTTTGAAAAATTGTTGAAATTAAGTGAAGCAATTGATCCAATAGCATAGTATTGGTACCCAAAGTCTACATAAACACGAACTACACTTAAAAAAACTACATGATCTTGGAAAATATTGGAACTAGGTAAAGCAATTGGTGCAAACCTTTACGGGGTTTCAGTGCTACCCCGATATATTTTGATGATAAATCTGTAAGCCATAATGCAACTTGATTTGTTTAAAATTATTAAGCAATAGATTTTAAGCAGGGTTAAAAAAAGAATACATTTCATAATTTTTTTTTTACTTCTTTTGTTAAGATTTTGTTTTTTATTGGGAAGTATTTGGAATATTTGATTCGTTTGTGCTATCCATAAATTTGAAGTTAAGCGGCCAATGCGTTCTCGAGTTATGATAGAAATAAGTTTGATTTGAAAAAAGCCTGGAAGATAGTATTCACTGCATTTTTGCATTCGTTTGGGGTATCCTACAAATTTCAAGTTAATCAGTCAATGCATTCTCGAGTTATGACAGAAATAAGTTTGTTTTGTAAACAGCCTGGAAGATCGCGAATTCTCTGAATTTTTGCATTCGTTTGGGATATCCTACAAGTTTCAAGTCAATCAGTCAATGCGTTCTAGAGTTATGCCAGAGATTTTTGTTTTTTGTAAAGTCGTGGAGACATAATTTTATTTTCTATAACTCGGAACTTTCTTTGATCAATCGAATTCGAATTCAAAATGACTAACATTATATTCTAAATCAAAATCAATTTATAAAAAAGAAGCTTACTATATTCTTCATAATAGGTTTTGCACGACTGACAAGAAGGGGAGTCACAAATTTGGTTCTCAGTGGGACAACTTAGAACTGCTTTTTGACTGGGCTTGATTATTTTGGCATTTGCGGCCTTATTATCAGAATTCATAATTGAAACTATTGCTGCCTACTTTCAGTATTTTCTTGGGGACAAAAGCTGGTCACAAAGGAGTATATCATGCACCACCAGGATTCAAAGAAACTTTAAAAAATAGAAGAAAATCCATGATAGTACTTTTTGTTGTCCATAAATAAAAAAATGTAAAATTGCCTGCGTTCGAGTTTCCAACTTGCAAAACTGTTGCCGCCGCTAACAAAGCATCACAGAGATTAAAGACGTTACATTGTCGAAGGACTCGCTGCTTTGAGAGTATAACAAGTTGTTGCCCAGCTTGTTTGCACTTCGTAGTGTTTTGAAAGTATCCGTGTGTTGGGGCAGGGGAGGGTAGTATGTGTTTGTATGCATATCGTTATCAACATGCAAATGAAGATTATTATTGCGTGCCATAAATCAAAGTGATTGTGAATCGCAGTTTATGCTCGCGCCTTGGTACATGCAACAACTATTTTCAGCAACTTGCATTTCTTTGCCGCCAGACTCATCATTCTCGTTTATATTTCGAGCTTTTCGTACAGAGTTTCCCTATTTTGTGTGCTATTTTTTTTCAACAGCTTAAAATTAATGAGCTTTTTGCATGTTGATGAATTGAAAACAATTTTATTTGCATTCTATAGAAACGTTTAGTTTGCTATTTGAAAGTTTTTATGCGAGAGAGCGCGCTCGATTAATTAATCCTAATTGATGGTAGATTATTTAGTGGTTTTTATGTTTTTACATTAATTACCAGATTTGCTTTTTATATCGCTGAATATGCAAGCAGCCAACTAAATGCTTTTATTGCATAGAAATAAAACCATTTTTAAACGAAATATAATTTATTTAGGTAGAATAGTAAAAATAGTAATAAATGGCCAGCGGCAATTTTATTTTGTTGGTCAGAAAATTTTTTCATCAATTTTTAAACTACATTTATTCCACTTGACTCTGCTGTCATTGCCCCAAATGCGAGTCGTGGGAATATCTCTATTATTAGCTGAGAACATCTTTGGTTTATAGTTCAATTCGAACGGCGTTGTCTTCAATCAATAAAGATTTTCTTTGACAAATAGCGTATATTTGCTAGTGATGTCAGTGCTAGGCAATTGCACCAGTGCTGCTGCGGGGATTTCGTCCACCAATATCGGAACCCATTTTTACTTAAATGTTCTTATAAAAAACTATTGAAGAAGTAGTTGCCAAGTTCGGTCTTAAGAATTGCAAGTTTTTGCGAATATTTGTTACCTAAGCTAGTGCTTGGCAAACGTAGCTGAGTTGCTGCAGCGAATCGAACCACCGACCATTGATTTTAGAGCTATACTACGCTATCGAGGCCACCACTACCACATTTCAAAGAAATATTTGGTTTCGCTAGTTCACAATAAAATGTTTTCTGAAATAAGTTTACATAGAGAGAGAGAGCTTCAAAGATTCTTAATACTTCGAAAAAACGTACATCTTCTTTCGATCGCTTTTTTATATCTTTTCGTACTCGCTTATACTCCTCCGGGGTTTAGTTATGCGAATTCAGCGCTCTGCGACATACATTCCGATCCTGCATCATATCATCGCTAGGGTCTACTTGGAATTCGCACTTTTCATCTTACCGAAGATTTTTAGGTCTGCTTGCCCTAAGGCGCAACGTCGATAAATATTGTCTTTCTAGTGGGGTTTTCCAACGGTCCCCATTGAACGTAAGAATATGAAATGGGATTTTGTTTAGCATTTCTGCATTGGAGTCTTAAAGGAGCAATCTGCCCCATATGTGCTTGCTCTCATTGGGATCAAATTAGGTCGCAACCGTCGTTAACTTATACTCCGATACTGTATCTTGCCAACGCTGAGGTCTACTTGGAATTGGCACTTTTTTTTCTGACACATAAAAAGCTATGGCTACAGTCTGCTTTTGGCGGAACATCGATGTATTGGATATTGGATAGGGCTCACTAGGTTTGCTTAACTCGAACCTGACATACCATCATGACCATGATTATGTTGTATTATAAAATGAACAATCTGCCACATATATTGTAGTTTCCTCTTATTGGGATCAAGCTCAGTCACTCCCATAATCATCCTGAGTATTTTCATCTCAGTCACAGTTAACTTACTGCGATCTTGTATCATGTCACTGCTAAGGTCTATTTAGCATTGCCACTTTTTCACCGATAATTTTGCCGATAATTTTTCGGTCTGTCTGCCCTACGAGGGGCGATTTGTTCGAACTTTTGCGGATATTGCATTTTCGGTGGGGCTTTTAAACATTGGGCGTTGTTTGCTTTTAATGTGACCAACCTATCATCATCCTTACCATTTTTTTCTCAATCGCCTTGTGAATGGCGAGCGCTACCATACGATGCTTACCTAAATCTAATTGGCCTTCACAACCTAACCCGAGGTTATCCTAACTAGCTTTTGCCAAGCGTCCCTGCTCACGGCGCGCCTTCTCCTATTGGTCATTCCAAATATACATAGGTCTTTCTATAGATAGGTCCTTTCTATACTTGGTCTTTCCATCTGAACTAAGGTCGTCCCCTTCTACTTCCTTCGTCGGTTTGCGCATCGAAAACCTTCTTCGCTGGATCGTTTACGTCCATGCAAACATTACCTAGCCAACGCAGACATTGTGCCGTAAACCGCAGTACGACATCTATATCGTAGTAGATGTAGTAGCTCATGGTTCGCTTGGATGCGATAGTCGTTCCTAATCCGAAAGGGTTCGAAGAATTTGCGTAGAATATTTCTCTGGAATACTCATGCGTGCCTGCATCAGTCCGCGACCCATGCTTCTGTACTACATAGCACGGACAGGATGAGCGTCTTGTAGAGCATGAATTTTGTCGATCGTGATGGGTCACTGCTATACATTTGCTTACTTAGATCAATTGTAACACCTATTTGCCCAATCTTCCGGTTGAGATTTTTGTCGGTATATACTTCAAAAGTATAGCCATTTGCTATAACCCGACAGTCTAGGCGCCTCGCATCTCTATTTGTAGACAGATATACGATGCTTACAAGCTCGGCTTGTATAATAATTAAAGCCCCCCAACAAGCTACCCGCTGCTCATGAAAAATTTACCCAATTAAGAAGCGAGTTCACTTAGAAGTTTCAATTTTGGCGTCGGATAATGTGAAGTCCCATGTCCAAGCGACAACTCCGCAACAAGTTGAAGTTTTGGACGTGAATTCCACAAAAAAACCAAATTCATTTCTTATATAACATTTAACATTAACAAAAACTTGAACAAAATTTTGAAACTGATTAGAACGAGCAAGATAAAACAATTAACTAATTAAAATTTTCAAAAATAATTAGAGACTCCATTTTTTGTCCCCGCTTTTTGAGGGCGCTTTAGACTTGGTGGCTGCTAACTTGGATGTATTGGTTACAGTTGATTTGCGTGCTTTAGCAGCGCCGGAAGTCTCGCCAGAACGTATAGCTTGGGATGCCTTCATTTCTGCAATCTTACGTTTGCGTTCTAAATAACATTTGGGTGGCGAATTATCGATTCTCTTTTTAACTTGACTATACGCATTATTTGACACTTTGTTTATATATTCCAGCGATTTTGAGGCATTTCGATTTTTTGAAGCCTCTGCTTTCGGCTGAGCGGATAAATTAACGCACGACTTCGTAATGGTAGGAGTTTCATGCTGTTTGACAGTTGGCTTTGGTGGGATCTTTGTCACTGCAGCGCTCTCTATTAATCCCGGACATTCTTGAATAGTAAAATGTTCATTTTTCGCTTCCAAAATAGTTGATAAACCAGTGCAAGACTTTTGACGCTTGACTTTGGCCATTTCTTTTTGTATTTCTTGATTAATTAATTTTAGAGATGGCCAAAGATGTGATGGATCAACTACTTTATGTTGTAAAGTTGGTAAATTATTGCATACACTTGGCATTTCCTCTGAAATATAATCTCTGTAGTTCTGTAGTTTACATGATTTTATAATCTTTACCTTCAGCCTGTGTGGAAAGACTGTCAGTTGACTTCACTTTAACATCCTCAGACTCAGTCGTCTCGCTTATATTCTCTTTTGTGACTGCCGTGCTATTTTGTGGCAGCACCTCATCCTATATTATCTTTGATTTACTAATCAAATAAATTACAAATATATCAAATATTTACCAATTCACGCTGATTTTGCAATTTACGCTGAAACAAAGCGTGAAACTCTCGAATTACGCCTTTCAAACGTGCAACTCTCTTGCGTCCATTCGGCACAGATAAAGATGTAACATTGCCAACCATATATGGTCTTTTCACGCTTGCAATATTCTTCACAATTATAGCATCTTGTTTCCAAAAAACATTACCGCTACCATAACGACCTTCAAGTTCAACGAACAGCTCTTGAGATAGTACACAACGCATAGATATATTGGACTCCAGTTCCGTAAGTACCTGCACACTTTTGCAATGATCGACTTTTAGGACTCTTATTTTTTTACTATTATCGTCTGGATTTATGCAACAAAGACAGATTATATTATTCCAATTATCCAAGCCAATGACTGTGCCTTGATGGGTCTCATTATCACAGGTGATAACCTTAACCACGCGGCCCCTTTCAAGGTCGCAAATTTGTGAAATCTTCTTCGTCTCCATTTTTAAACTTTTATAAAATTTTTTATATTTCGAAATAATTTAAGAAACTACTATTTTTTTTTTTAGTACGCTCCCGACAAATGTTTGCTTTAGAATGAATTTGTAGTAATACATTTGATCAAGTCTCAAGTGAATGCATGCTTGTTTTTTTAATATTTAAATAAAATTAAATATTTCAAACTTTGTTGAGTGTATTCAACAAAATCTTACCCGTAGATGTCAAATTCTTTGTGTGTAATTTTTTTGTATAATTACAATAGAAATTTGGTTTACTGCTTAAGGGCTTGAAAATAATAAAATTTGCTGACGATTTCTTAAAATCTTTTTGGTATAAAGATATTAAAACTCAAACGATTTCGCGGGTAGTGGATGCAGAACATAAAGGCTAAAAAAATAAAATTTTTTCTATACCTAAAACTGAGTTTTAATTATTTATAACTTTAGCTCTTTGTATTATGAATAAAATTCATACAACTTTGTGTTTATTATTATTATAAAAAGAGTTTTCTGTTATTGAATTTCTTGTCTTCTTTGCGGGACCTTCTTCTTGCGTGCGGCCAGCTGCTTAGCGCGATTAGCAGCGGCTTTTGTGGCAACACTGACGAAGTGACTCTTGGCCAGCTCCACATTCTCTTGCAACAATTTTGGCCACGGTGTGCTTTTCAGCCGCCAAAGCAGCGCGACGCTTCAAGACTTCTGCGTAGGGATTCAACTTAATGAGTTGGCGCACATTGCTCAATGGGTTCAGACGACGAACACTGCGGAACACACGTTTGCGTGGACCACGCAAAACCTTGCGGATTTCAACAAGCGTGTCAAGTCAGTGTTAGACATTTTAGGCTGTGGTAGATTGTAGCCCTTCTTCAATGTGGAAGGCTTCTTCCAGGTACCGAACAAATCTTTCAAACGCGAGAAAGCCGATTCGGTACAGATGACACAACGACCAACATGACCACCAGGTGCCAGTTTCAACAAGTTCAGTTTATCCACATTGATGGTCTCAATGCCGGGGATGTTGCGGAAAGCGCGACGTAGACGTCATCCTTGTGGTAGACCACAAGAGGACCACGACGAGCAATGCGGCGCCGATCGCGCATGGTACCACGACCAGCACGGAAGCGCTGAGACTTGTACACCTTCTGAATGTCAGCCCAGATCTTCAGGCGACGCAGGAAGGTAACAGCCTGCTTGGTCTTCTGCAGCTTTTGCACTTCATCTGACACAGCCAATGGGAATTCGGAGACACCATCGATAATGTGGACCTTGGATTGCACCAAATCTGGCACGCCGGAAGCGGTGATGGCCGAAACCAAAGCGTAGCGGCGTTGATTCAAATTCACCTTACGGTGCCAGCGACGCATGTTGCCGAAAGCACCCTGACCGGTACGGTGGGTACAACCACCACGAGGAATACGGGCAACGGCGCGACCAGTACCCCAAGACTCAGCATAGGTTTGGTGGCCAGCCAGTTCGCTGACGGCATAGGGTTAACGGTTGTTGCGGTGCATCAGTTGATGCACATCGTTGACAGCATCCGGACGAATGGGCGCTTTGAACACTGCTGGCAGGCAGATTCTCTTATCCTTAGCAGCTTCATTTTTTTCCGTATAAACGGAGACCAGTGGCCTGGCGTTAGCTAAGCTAAATTTCGTGAATTTCTAAACCCAATAAATGGTGTTAAATTTTCTGCAAACGCAGATGCCGTCCTCTTTTTAGTAAAAAAGAACGAAGAAAGAAAGATATCGTCTTTCGGTACCAAAAAAACCATGCAATGGTAGTGACGTAGCTTTCGTTGCAACAAATGATTGCAGAGATGTTGCGTTGACAGAAGCAGCTTACATTGGTTGTAAGCATTGAAGCATTAAAGTACGCAGAAATCCGTAATGATGACTTTCGTATTGAGAAGTTGCAAATGCCCATCTGTATGATCTAATTATTCCTGAAAGCCCAGGAATACCGTAAACCGTAAAGTACCGTGGATACATTTGGATAGACAACTGTCTTAGGAGCACAAACATCTTGCCTTTTCGGCCAAGGTCGCAGCTTAGTCAGGAATTTTAAGTGCGGCTTTACTAGACATAAGTCAATAAGCCCGTTTGGAGCTATACCATAGCATGCTGGGTGACGGCGAGCAACTTGAACATGAAAATTCTGCAAAGATAGCAATCAATAACAATAAGAAACATTGCAAGCGCTGCTTGGTTTGTAAGCAGCGAGGAAATACATAAAGATTTTCCTTATGCCAAAGATGAAATAAGCCAACCAACGCTAAAATATTTAGAGAGACAAAATAAATTTGAAAGCTCGCTGCTGGAAAATAGTATGGATGTAGGATGTACAACAAACCATTTCAGTAGCTGATTTTTTATGCCTAAAACGATCCAAGTTCGCATGGCTGAAAATTCGCTGCAATACCCCTATAGACGTAAAATGTTTTCAAAAGAAAATGAATTTCAATAAATAAATCCAGTTGTTTCAGTAGCGATGAGACTTTTTATGCACAAACCATTCAATTTTGAATAGTAGACAATTTGCGGCGTTGACTTTAAAATAATTGTCAATAATGTAAACTAACTTTATTACAAGAATTAGTCGAAATAAAAGTTTCTACTTTAGCTTGTGTCGCCGGCTGCACATACTCGCCAATGCTGTTGATATTTATCTTTGTTTTATAGTTTTAAGATAACAAACATGCCCTGGCTTAATTTGTCAAGGCAAATTATTATGAGTAGTGCAAAATTTTATTAAAATTTACAAATATTTGTATACATTTGCGCAGCGCAACTTAGCACCAAAATTATTTGTAACACTAAACGTCTATGGGCCTCCTATTTCTTACTGAAGGCACTGATTTTTGGTACGATTTTAACTAACAGCTGGGTACGATGGTTATCCAAGCATTCAGTTTAACACTTTGTTGTTGTAAATTGCATTGTTGAATTAATTTGTAACAAAATTTTGTTTCTGCTGTTTCGATTCCGATTTGTTCCAGCAGCATGCAGCACCAACAGCTGTAATGCTGCCGTTTAGGGTGACCAGAGTTTTGGATTGTCTTGCTCTATGTTAATTGTACCAAAGACAATTAAATATTTATGAATTGATAAATTCTCTTTAATTGTACATCGCGCAACACAAACGCGGCCAATACGTTCAATATGCGAAAGGTTTCCCATGTTGTTTGGCCGTATTTACTTGCACCAAATAGCCAAGTAAAATACGAGTTACATGCGCACATATCTAATCTCGCATTTATGAACGCTATGTTTTTATTTATTTGGCAATGACAAAACGTTACAGCCGAACTTACTCTAGCCAGCTGCCCCTGCTTTACGTGCGCCTTTTCCAGTTGGTGACCGCTATATTGTTATTATATATTAAAAATTGCCAAATTATGAACATATGCATTAGGCCATACACGCTGTAAAAACACTTGTTAAAACGCATTATGTACTTCTTGTCAGCATTGCTTGTACATGTTTCCAATTAGTTTTTTTTTAATTACATATCTACTGCATGTTTGCCCAATAAGCAGGCAAAAAAAAGAACTGACTGAGCTGTTGCTAAGGGCGCAAGGAACAGTTGGCAAGTGGAACATAAACAAAGCTGCAGTAACAAAAAATAATCACAATTTAATGCAAATTAATTGTTTAAAGTTACAATCAACTTTAGTTACATTGCCTGGAACTGCAGTGTAGTTTTATTTATTGAAGCCTGCCATATTTATGCTGCTCCAGCAATATTTTCTAGAACCTTCTTGAATGTAGTCACCATTTGCTTGTTTTGAGCTAAGTTGCGCTGCATCTTGAAATATGACAAAAAAAATTTTTTTTTATAACACAACAACAATAAGTTTCTATGATTGTTTATAAAAAGCGCTTATGGCTTTTAATCAAAGTTTATTTATTACAACATCAGTTGAGTAGTAATTTTAAAGATTTTTTTTTCAATGAGCGTCCGTCCACCAGGTTTGCTGCAACATCGTAAACAATTCGTCTTGGTGGCAGAAGTTAGTTGTTTTCGCCATTGTCGGCTGGTTCAGTGGGTGCCGGTGCCGATGCCGGTGCCTCATCTTCTCCAACGTCTATAAACTCAACATATTCCTCAACGGGTTGTGGATCTAGCAGCTGCATTATCTGTTCGTTGAAGATGTTTAGTCGTCTAAAATGATTATAAAGCCAGCGACGCTCAATCTGATGTAGAATCTGACGTTGATCTGCATTCATTTTACTGCAAAAACTTTTATATGCAAATGTTTTCAAGAATAATATTGCAAAGCAAGTTTTTCTGTCCGCTTAGTATACCGCGTGCGTCTATACGTTTGCAGCAACGATAAGTAAAAGATGGAGGCAAAATATCGATACATTTAGAAAGTACAGAGTCATCATTTTATGCGTGATGCCAACTTAGCTGTTTGCCTTTTAATAGAGTTTAAGATGCATGTGCATTTGGCAGGGCTACACAATCGTCAAAAATAATTGTAAAATCGTCAATAATTATTATAATATTACATTTGCCGATAATAATTATAAAATCCTCAATAATAATATTACATATGAACCAAAATGCTTCAATTAAAAAATATGCAATAAGAATGGCAATTTAGACAAAGAAAAAATCTTTCATTATCGAAGAGAAAAGCGATTTTCATATAATGATATAATCTTTCGGTACCCAAAAAAACCAAACTTTCGTTGCAACAAATGATTGCAGAGATGTTGCGTTGACAGGAGCAGCTTACATTGGTTGTAAGCATTGAAGCATTGAAGTGCGCAGAAGTCCGTAATGATGACTTTCGTATTGAGAAGTTGCAAATGTCCATCTGTATGATCTAATTATTCCTGAAAGCCCAGGAATACCGTAAACCGTAAAGTACCGTGGAGACGTTTGGATAGACAACTGTCTTGGAAGCACAAACTTCTTGCCTTTTCGGCCAAGGTCGCAGCTTAGTCAGGAATTTTAAGTGCGGCTTTACTAGACATAAGTCAATAAGCCCGTTTGGAGCTATGCCATAGCATGCTGGGTGACGGCGAGCAACTTAAACATAAAAATTCTGCAAAGATAGCAATCAAAAACAATAAGAAACATTGCAAGCGCTGCTTGGTTTGTAAGCAGACAGGAAATACATCAAGATTTTCCTTATGTCAAAGATGAAATAAGCCAACCAACGCTAAAATATTTACAACAAACTAACTAAACTGTTGTACAATGTACAACAAATTTCAGTAGCTGCAGCAGCACTCTGATTTTTTATGCCTAAAACGATCCAAGTTCGAATGGCTGAAAATTCGCTGCAATACCCCTATAGATGTAGAATGTTTTCAAAAGAAAATGAATTTCAATAAATAAATCCAGTTGTTTCAGTAGCGATGCAACTTTTTATGCACAAAACCATTCAATTTTGAATAGACAATTTGCGGCGTTGACTTTAAAATAATTGCCAATAATGTAAACTAACTTTATTACAAGAAATAGTCGAATTAAAAGTTTCTACTTAGCTTGTGTCGCCGGCTGCACATACTCGCCAATGCTGTTGATATTTATCTTTGTTTTATAGTTTTAAGATAACAGACATGCCCTGGCTTAATTTGTCAAGGCAAATTACTATGAGTAGTTCAAAATTTTATTAAAATTTACAAACGTTTGTATACATTTGCGCAGTGCAACTTAGCACCAAAATTATTTGTAACACTAAACGTCTATGGACCTCATATTTCTTACTGAAGGCACTGATTTTTGGTACGAATTTAACTAACAGCTGGGTACGATGGTTATCCAAGCATTCAGTTTAACACTTTGATGTTGTAAATTGCATTGTTGAATTAATTTGTAACAAAATTTTGTTTCTGCAGTTTCGTTTCCGATTTGTTCCAACAGCATGCAGCACCAACAGCTGTAATGCTGCCGTTTAGGGTGACCAGAGTTTTGGATTGTCTTGCTCTATGTTAATTGTACCAAAGACAATAAAATATTTATGAATTGATAAATTCTCTTTAATTGTACATCTTGCAACACAAACGCGGCCAATACGTTCAATATGCGAAAGGTTTCCCATGTTGTTTGGCCGTATTTACTTGCGCCAAATAGCCAAGTAAAATACGAGTTACATGCACACATATCTAATCTCGCATTTATGAACGCTATGTTTTTATTTATTTGTCCATCATAATACGCTACAGCCGAACTTACTTACTCTAGCCAGCTGCCCCTGCTTTACGTGCGCCTTTTCCAGTTGGTGACCGCTATATTGTTATTATATATTAAAAATTGCCAAATTATGAATATATGCATTAGGCCATACACGCTGTAAAAACACTTGTTAAAACGCATTATGTACTTCTTGTCAGCATTGCTTGTACATGTTTCCAATTAGTTTTTTTTTAATTACATATCTACAGCATGTTTGCCCAATAAGCAGGCAAAAAAAAGAACTGACTGAGCTGTTGCTAAGGGCGCAAGGAACAGTTGGCAAGTGGAACATAAACAAAGCTGCAGTAACAAAAAATAATCACAATTTAATGCAAATAAATTGTTTAAAGTTACGATCAACTTTAGTTACATTGCCTGGAACTGCAGTGTAGTTTTATTTATTGAAGCCTGTCATATTTATGTCGCTCCAGCAATATTTTCTAGAACCTTCTTGAATGTTGTCACCATTTGCTTGTTTTGAGCTAAGTTGCGCTGCATCTTGAAATATCGCACAAAAATTTTTTTTTATAACACAACAACAATAAGTTTCTATGATTGTTTATAAAAAGCGCTTATGGCTTTTAATCAAAGTTTATTTATTACAACATCAGTTGAGTAGTAATTTTAAAGATTTTTTTTCAATGAGCGTCCGTCCACCAGGTTTGCTGCAACATCGTAAACAATACGTCTTGGTGACAGAAGTTAGTTGTTTTCGCCATTGTCGGCTGGTTCAGTGGGTGCCGGTGCTGGTGCCGGTGCCTCATCTTCTCCAACGTCTATAAACTCAACATATTCCTCAACGGGTTGTGGATCTAGCATCTGCATTATCTGTTCGTTGAAGATGTTTAGTCGTCTAAAATGATTATAAAGCCAGCGACGCTCAATCTGATGTAGAATCTGACGTTGATCTGCATCCATTTTACTGCAAAAACTTTTATATGCAAATGTTTTCAAGAATAATATTGCAAAGCAAGTTTTTCTGTCCGCTTAGTATACCGCGTGCGTCTATACGTTTGCAGCAACGATAAGTAAAAGATGGAGGCAAAATATCGATACATTTAGAAAGTACAGAGTCATCATTTTATGCGTGATGCCAACTTAGCTGTTTGCCTTTTAATAGAGTTTAAGATGCATGTGCATTTGGCAGGGCTACACAATCGTCAATAATAATTGTAAAATCGTCAATAATTATTATAATATTACATATGCCGATAATTATTATAAAATCCTCAATAATAATATTACATATAAACCAAAATACTTCAATTAAAAAATATGCAATAAGAATGGCAATTTAGACAAAGAAAAAATTAAAACTCTGGTCACTCTAACGGAAGCGAAACAGCTGTTCAGCTATTTGTTTACATTTCGCGGGTAAAGTTCGCAGCATTGCTGAAATAATTAACACAAAAAAAATTTTATACTAATTACTACCCAGTTGTCAATGTGTACTCCGAAAATGAACTTATTTGCTGCCAATTCGACAAAAGTACGTCGCAACGCCCAATGCCATTTAAAAGTTTGCTGAGCTGTAATCAGAACAGACAGCCGAAGCCTATTTTGTTTATCGTACGGAACTGCTCAACCAACCCAACTCTCTTCCTGACGATATTGGCGGCTTTTGCTGACACATATATATGCATTCTGCTCCGATAGCCTCCATTGGGTTTAAGCGCCCATCACCATAGCAGCAATGGCACGACGTGCAGTGTCGCAATGCGTGCCATGTTATAAGGACCCTTTTCAGACGGAACGAAGGGGATCCGCCAATCTTCGAATGGGCAGTGACACTGTGCAACATCGGAAGGCAACTACAAATTACGCTTCAAAACTTACCAAAGCAAACTTATATGGCGTTCAGAATGTTCCTGCGGCAAAACGTATCAAGTTTTAGTGCAAAAGCATTTCGCTTCCAATCCGCTTCATTTTCATTATATTTACACTGCACACACACATTGTAACACACACATAGACACACACATACTCTGCCCTTACCCCACCCACCCGCAAACACATAAAAATGTCATCAAACTTTATACTTAGTATATTTGCTCGTACTACTTCCGATTTAAGTGCAATTTTTCAGTTTGAATTGATTTACCAGCAGATAGCCAAAATGGGTCACTACGGAAATAGCTGTGACAGTTTGGAATCAAGCAAATATTCTCTCCTTTTTTTCAGAACCAATTTGCTAGAGTTATTTCCTTTTGGCTCGAATATTTATTTGGCTTGTATGCTGTTTTTTTTTTTTGTTTGGTATACACTGTAATGCAAGTCCCTGAGGTATATAAAAAGCAAGCGCGATGGAGTCATCAGCTTAAGACCAAATACAATAGATTACGTTGACAAAATTATTTGGTTGAGGATTGTTATTGTTGCTACGTTTTTGCACAAAATCCTTATATTGTAAAAAAATAGAGTGTTGTTCTTTTTTTTGTGCTTAATGGTTTTTGTACTAGAATTTATTATGGACCAAAATATACTATTTTGCCTTTTGTTTAGCTGAATCAGTATAATTGGAACATTTTTCAATTTAAGAAGAAAAAAGAAATAAAAACCTCATAATACCTTTTCGGTTCTAACATAATACTTTTATTATTTAATTGTTTGCCTACTCTATAATCATGCTCTACCCCTAATGACTGTAAAGCGTGTAGAAATGCAGAAACCCAAGGCAAAACGTGCAGCTGCAAGATATCATCAGTCACAGTTTAACTTATTAAAATATCTTGATTGCTTTGGAAGATATGATTTTTGCAACAATTTGTCAGCTTCCGTACCACTGTGTGACGCATTAAAAGTGACGAATCGATTTAAGAGAAAAAGTGCCTTGACGAAAATGAGCCCTGGATCTTTACTGGATTAAGAATCAAACTCAAACAGAACGCACAGAATTATTAGGAGTGGCTCGGAAAATAATTGGCATGCCTTTAAATATATGAAAATTGGACTGAAGATTAAAGATATCTTAAGGTAATTTTTACTTTAAAACTTTATGTAAGACATGAAAGGGATTTCCGCACCGGATCGTTACTTGACCAAAGGAAAAATACTATGCTGCGCCTGGTAAGCCTGTTATCGACACCAAAAATAAACATTCGATATTCAAAACCAATGAGTTTGCATTGTAAAACTTATTCGTATCCCTAGCCTGATGGGTGAAGTTTTTAGAGATATTCAAGTCTCTTTATAAAGACAAAAGAGTGTATTTCAGGTGGCAAGCCAAACTTTAATGATGCGACCTTTATAAATTTATTATTGGATATATTTTCCGAAAAGTTTGTTTTTGCTGCAGAAATTAAAAAAAAGAGTTAAATTTGTTAGCCAAAGCAAAAAAAGAGCTATATTTCTAAAGGAGCTTTTAATATTTTTATCATCTGAAGAGTAAAGAAATCTATCCGAAATAAACCCAAATAGGCAGAACTTATTATAGGGTATTTCTAAGTCGACATAGCTTTACTATCAGCAGCTGGCATGTGTCTTTTGACTTTTTTTACTCGATATCATAGAAGAATATCAAATTTCGTCGGTTTGTCTGGGAATAGCAATAAGTAAATTACGAAATTCCCAAGGTATTGCCCGCTGAAAGCATTGGATGTCTGATTACAACCTTGGAGTTGTTTATATTTAAATCAGTTCAATATTGGTAAGACTTGTGCTTCTAAAATTAAACAGTTGTAGAGTTCCTATCAATACTAACTTTTATGGTCACTGGCTCTTTACTTTTTTTCGACGAGTTAATGGTTAGCAATACATATTCAAGTCTCTTTGGGATTGCGTGGTTAGCAATTCGTATATCTCTACGAATACCTACGAAATCTCCCAGACGAACCAATGCAGCAAGTTGCTTTAACCTCTTACTTACCTGAAATTGTGCTGAAATATTCTTCTTGAGTAAAAAATTATATTTGAAGTTACTCAATCGACATGAGTGATAGGATATAATCTAATATTTATCAACTTCTACTGCTAAACTAAAAATCATAGAACACAATCTTACAATTATCAACTGCAAGTGTCAGACTGAAAAACATTATTATAAAAATTATTTACAAGATGAAAAATTGAAAGGCGGAAAAATTTAAAAATAGTAATTAAACAATATGAAGACTTCTCAAATCATTAAGGGGGGTGTCGCTCCAGGCGCTTGCTTGCTCTACAAGCGGTTAGGGCATGGAAGTTGGCATGAGATTTTCAGCGGTGCGAGCTACGACCACTTACTTCATTGAGCAAGTCGCTGACTAGCGAGATTTACAGATTGTTGTGGATATTAAAGTTGCGGTTGTGCCAAGCGGCGACAGCGATTTATCTTTATTTTGCATGAAATGACGCACTATTGTCATATTTGTTTTGGCTGCAGTTTTTCAAACTTGACAAACACGAAATTGGGGTTATTAAGGTTTTCAGGGAAAAATTAGCTTCTTTTGTCAAGTAAGCTTTCCATTCTGCCAAGTGTCTTTGGACTTACTCGGGCGTAACATATTCCGGACGGAAGCCGACAAGTGACTTAGATTAAGCCTTTTCGAGCTTGAGGAATTTTCGAATGCTTTTATCAGAAACCGGCATATAGATAAGGCATGCAGGCTGTACAATCACAACGAATTTTTTCCATTTAAACAAAAAATGTGCGAGACGGGTATGTAGATTTCCAAATAAGTCCTAAATGAGTTTCAGCACTCCCCTTTGGAGTTACTCGGTCGTACCATATTTTAAACGAAAGCCGACAAAGAGACTTAGATTAAGGCTTGTTAAGTTTGAGGCATCTTAGAATGCTTTTATCAGAAATAAGCGGAAAGCTAATCGCTGGCTAAGCAGCGGTTGACATGGTAGGCTGGCTGGTCTGGACTTGAAAGAATCTATCAGATGCATAAAAACTTTGAGTATCTACTAATAAGTGCGTAAGCTTCGATATAATTTTGCTTAAATCGACACTAGCTGACGTTTCGAATCGGCGCTCTTGGTATGACAAACTCGCTTCTAAATGTCAAATTTAAATTCACGTGAGTTTTTAAGAATTGTGGGCGTTCTTTACAAATCAACTAAGCCCTTGTCTGCCATTTAGCATCTAAATTATGCACACGTTCGAAAAATTACAATAAACTCTATTAAGCCACTTGATGATGTTCAATGAATGGCCAAAAATACATAAGTAATCATATTTATGCATACAAAACTTGTATTTATATTGAATGTATCACAAGAAAATCGTTGATAGTATTATATACTCGACGCATGTGTGCATGTATGGAGAAATTTATGCAATGTAGGCGTCTGTGTGCGTGACCCTACGTGTTTGTGAGCTCTATGTTGGCGGAAGCACATGTCGTATACGTGATATTTGACAAACATGTAACATGCACAAGTTTGCATTGACGAAGCAGCAGCAGCAGCCGGCAAAAAGGCTAAATGCATTTGGAAGTAAAATTCGTTTGGGGGACATGGGTGTAACTTGGTTGGATTTCCACTTGCTGGTTTACTTGCATTCTTGATGGGCGTTCGACATTGCTTCCGCTGTTTAAACGGTATAAAAATGTTGTAAAATGCATGAAGTTCATTTTTTTGCACTTTTGCAGTTGCAGCTACTTAGTCGTTGCAAGGATTTTATTTTTTTTTATGTTGCAAATAAAGTCATGAAATTATTTTAGTTGGTTGGCAAGCAAGTCGTTAGCGACATTGAACTTAAGCTGCAGCAATGTAATGGCTCTATTTGGAGCGTGCCAAAGATGTTGACAAGATGCGCAGCTCACCAAGTTACTTATTTTGTTGGGAAATCCAATAGAATGTGGCCTTTGAAAGTCAAGTATTTAGAAGAAATTGGTAAATTACAGAGAATAAATACGGCAATGGCACTCTTTGCACGCTTCAATTGAGCAAAGTTTTTGAGGAGTATATGAAAGCCGCGAGTTTTTTGACATTTTAATGTCGTATGTTTAGCGTTCTCAGCTTTAAACCGAAAGATCGGTGGTTCGATCCACCCAGCAGCGCTGTTGCATGTGTCTAGCACTAGCATTGCTAGCAAATTAACAGACGCTCTTTAGCTAGCAAATTCTCTATTAATTAAGGTCCCTGTTCTCTTCGCACAGCTATTAAAAGAGATATATCCATGCTCTGCTTTTGGAACGATGTAGGATCGTCAAGCAGAATAAATTTAATTTTAGCACACCGTATCAAATATCATTAGTAAAAAAAGCGACACCAAAAATCGTTCCAGAAATACTTCTTTATGCGGATAGCTTTCCAGAGAGTAAGTCATTAGGAAGTCCTACTGTGTTGCAGTGTTGAAACTCCACAACAAAACCTGTTCCAAATGGGTTAAATTTTGAATCATGCAATCTGCAGAGTTTCGCTGAGAATTTCGGTTTCTTAATTAAGATTTCTTTTTCTAGGCATTTACGAAAAAATGTGTTAAATTTCAGCCTCAGAACATTTCACAACCAATCTTCAGTTTTTCGCACTGAATTTCGGTTTCTTAATTAAGAATTCTCCTTAGTATTTATGTAGAAATGGGTTCAATTTCAAAAATACTAGAAAAGCAATCAGCAGCTTTTTACTCTGAATTTCGGTTTCTAATTCAGATTTCTGCTTGCAGCTTAATAAGAAATGGCTTAAATTTCAGCCCCAAACACTCCAAAAGCAATCAACTGTTTTTCGCTCTGCATTTCGGTTTCTTAATTAAGATTTCTGCTTAGTATTTTTGAACAAATGGGTTAAAATTAAGCCTCAACACAACAAATCAAATCTGCTGCTTTCCGGTTTCTTAGTTAAGATTTCTGCTTGACATTTACGAAGAAATGGGTTAAATGGAAGTCTCGTTGAATTAAAAACACTCCAGAATCAAAATCTTGTTTTTCACTACAAATTTCAGTTCCCTAATTAAGACTTCCTCGAAGAATTTATGCAGAAATAACTCACTTTATCTTAAATTTAACTTCACTCATATAAGCTCAAACAAACCATTAAAAAATGTAGATAAATCGCAAAGGTCAACTAATCCATCTCTGTCCAATTCTACAGATCCATCTGTACGTTGTCAGAAGCTGCACATGAATCCTCTTAATGCATACAAGTATCTTGCATTATAAAATATGTGCATTTAATTATGATACAGCTCGGCTTGCTTGAACTACATTTGTATCGCATTCACCCATATGTAGCAACTGTATCTGTTGCTCTTGTTGCTTTTGCAGTTGTTGCAAATATATCAAATGTCCATTAAGCTGAAATCCCTATAGACAGCGATCAGCAAAAACATCATCATTATTATTATTATCATCATCATCAGGAGGAGGAGGAGGAGCAAACAGCCAATAAAGTGCATGGGAATAAGTGCATGCCAATCCACAAGGCACACCGACACACAGGCGCACATTCAAACATAAACACAGAAATTCATAGATACATGAAAATGGAGATGCATTTATGCGAGGGTTGGATGACAAGTAAGTGACATGGAAAAGTATAATTTCGTTTGTATCATTATAAAAACCGATGATCAGGATGAAATGGAAACGTAATTAATCAAAGAAGTAAAAAGTCACATTTGATGAGAACTGTTCTAGTTGATTGAAGCAAGTCTTATCATGTATAAAAATATTATCTTTCATATCTTTCAACTCCACACGTAGTTTCGGTTACCATATACTTGGTAATTTTATAAAATGATAAAAAAAAGTCAACGACCTCATCTATAAGATTATCATTTTAGGGTGAAATCTTTAGGTCCCATTTCTATTTAGTAATAAGATGATGGCAGTTATAGTTGGCGATACATCAAAGCTAAAAGTTTCATCCATGCTTTTAAGAGCTAAGAATTTGTAGGTCCAATCCGGTAGATTTTGAAAATCAAACTGTTTTTGTGTGTCCTTTAAGCTGTAGTTTTTATGTATCCTAACTATTTGTATAGATAAAATGGCTAGCAGCTTAACTAAACTTTATTCCCAATAAATTTCGCATATTTTTGTTTCCCCTTCAGGTGTATCAAAATCCTTCATTCATAAGGGGAAAAAATATATGCAAGTTGACTTCATTTCGGCGTTCTAACATTCCGTAATATTCAAAAAACTACAAAAGGAACTCGCGGATCTCGAAATATATGGATTTTTTATGTTAAAGTACCGCGAATGTATAATTGTGTTAGAAAAAATGTATGTAAAAATCATCTAAAAGCAGAATTTGGTGGGTTGATTTGGACCGCCGAATTAATCCAAACTTTGTCAGAATGTACAATTATAACATATAGATCAGTCGAGTCAAAAGGCACATTATAGCAATAGTATTATTTGTGACTCACCAAGATCGGAAGGGTGGTAAAAAAGTTTAAGAAAAGATTCAGCAGGTTTGTGATGAAATCTTTCATGAAGAGAAGGTTAAAAAAAAAGTGATAAAAATGTTATTTCAAGACAAGAAATTAAATTCTGCTACTAAAAGTAGGGGGTTTTATTCACGAAACGTATCCACATAATTCGTTAGTTAAAGTTTGTAGCAAGAATATGTGTTGAAGATTATTGAAAAATTTAAATCTTCATGAAGCGCGTATGTTGTACAATTTAACAATTTAAAAAGTAGTTAGTTGAAACTACTTTTTTTAGTCTCCACTCTCTTTTATATAAATACCATCTATATGTATAAATTACTGTTCCCTAAAAGCTCCACAGGCTTTAGAGAATAATTTACTGCGCTCCTACTAAAAATTCCTTTCTCTTTGCGCTTCATTGCAAATCTCTTGGCCTTGTTGGACTTGCCAAAATTGCAATCGTTTATGCTAATAATAATGACTTTAGGCAAACAACTGGAACCCCATCCCAGCAACGACCAAAAATGTACTTATTCCATTATGAAGCGCATAAAGAGTGACTGAATGCCGATTTATTGTTGCATTCGGCTGCCAATGGATTCCCCACTATTGTTTTTGGAAAACAGACAAAAAAATGAAATATAATACAGTTTGAAGAGTTTTGACTTGGCTAAATTTTGCATGCTGGCTGGCAACTTACTGAAAGCCATATATCATTTTATGTGCGCGCTTTTTGGCCAAACCAAATACTTATCTATAGAAAACTAAGCCCCAAAAAATGACCATAATTGGCGTTGATTTATTGCCTAAGACAAAAGTGGGCGAGTGTACTATTGGCCCCGAGACTCAAACCATATTTTCACACATTTTTCTTAATATACTGGAAAGTCTAAACTTATCAAGATTTGGTGGCGACCTCGGGTCATGAGCACTTGCCAAAAATTCAATTGTATAATTGTAACGATTTCTAGGACATCAAAATAGCAGGGACGGCAGGAAACCCATGAACTTTATTTTAACGAAGTTGAAATACTTATTCTAGTTGGAATAATTAGCTCTTGCTTATAGGTAGTTCTGAAGAATGTAGTCATTTTGTTACAATCAGATAAAATATGAAATATTTATAAGTAAGATTCCTAGTTGTTAGATATTAACAAATTTTTTAAGAACACCGTGATCCTGAAATGGGGCTTATATTATGATATTGGTTAGGTTACGTTGGCCTAAAGAACTTTCGGTTTTAATTGAAATCACCCGGAGAATCTTAGATCAATTATGGGAGCTACTTCAGGATGTAAAGAAGAATCTAATGTATGGTTATTAGTTTTTAATTTACATTGCCCAAAGAATTTTAATAGTATTGTCGGAACTATGTTATTCGAAGATAAATGGAAGAAACTAATAATCATACACCAACTAAAGCAGAAACTAACATATACTAATATTTGATTATTAGTTTCTTCTTTTCATACTTAAATAGCACTCTTAATTGACGCAATTTCTAATTAAAATCACCGAGAGCACACTTTGAGTCAATTGCGAGTTCCATTGAAGGATGAAAAATTAAACAAATGATGTGGAGGAAAGAATTGCACTTCACGCTTATGAGTGGCGGTCGCCTTTCATCTACAATCTTTTCGAGAAGAGATCAAAAATGAAATGTTATGAGGATTACAGCCAGTCAACCTCACTAGGTGACTAAAAGACGGATTTTCTAGAATATGAATTTGTGCTCTAAAAAGAGCTAGACAGTTGCTCAACACTTTATAAATACTTGTCGTCTCTGCATCTGCGGCAGATGTCGTGTTTGGGAATTTCCACCATTCGGCTTTGAGACCTATGGCACAGTGCCCTATTGTATTTCCTACCATCATTCTAGAAAGTGAAATTATAAAAGTTCTTAAAGTTATCCATTCCCAGAGTGGACTAGAAAGGCTACAGCTGGATACTGCGCCAGCTGTACGCTACCCGCTAGTGCGCTGGTTATCCCCTTGATTTCAGAAATAGGAAAATTAAGAAAGATGAATGGATTGTAATGAAATATATATTATTAGCTATGCGATGAGACATTTACCTACAGTTTATCAACGAATATACGAAAAGCGATTTAAAGAGATCTACTTAGGCAAATAACATATATTTGCTAACTATGCCAGTGCTAGGCTAGTGCAACTACAAGGAATCAAGCCACCGACCAAGGGCTTTAGAGATAAGTGCGCTATTACCATTTGGGTGTGTTCTAGTGGTCTTAATTTATCCATAACAGCATAACAGGCTGGCAGCACTTAACCTGTCCTCACGCATTTATGAGACCACACTTCCTGGTACACAATAGATAGTATATGGGTAGCGAAGAATTTAGGGTTTAGTGTAAGGATTCCATGATGTTAAAATTGTTTAGATTTCTTGACATGTAAATCCCTACAGAACTGAACGATCTATTTCAAATATGTTCTCAGCACTCCAACACCTTAAAATTATTTGATAGTTGTTTTGAAAGCCGAATCTTTAATAAAAAAAACCTTTTTATATCAGCACCCGAAAATTCTCCAGATAATACCATCTTCAACTCAAAAAAATGCACTCATTTATCATACCAAAAAATATATATTATACATTGCTTTTGTTCCTAGAACATCTGAAATTCGTGATGACACGACAAGAATCAATATATTTGCAGCATGTAAACTTACTGATAAAAAAAAGTGACTTTTCTTACTTAGATATATATATACTCTACTCTACTGCCAAGTCTATAAAAATTCCGCAATTTAATACCGAGCAAAAAAATAAATGCGGTTCTGGCAGTTATCAAGGCTAACTGGTTGACTGGTTGGCTGCCTGTGTCTGCCTGTGGTTGCGTGTTGGGGTTTCGGTTCTACTATTTAGATACCTAGTTAGTTGTTTTTGAGTATGTGCCGAGCTGGCACTCCTCTTGATGTCCATGAACACAGCAGGAGTAGTAAATGACAAAGGCTTTCGGTACTGAGATATGGAGATATGGAGCCCTCCCTCCCTTTGCCGCATGGAAGGGTAGAAAGCGAACTGCGTTCGTTCTCATTTTCATTTCGAGTAGCATTGCATGACTGCATGCAAGTAAGCCCCAAACGAGCCTTGTCCTTCATCATCCTGCCGTTTGTTATTTAAAAGTTAAAGGCCCGACATGCACACTAGCCATCGCAGAAACACACACACACGCACACACACCTAGGCATATACAACGACACAATTAGACAAATGAATAAACATGGAATCTACCAGGGCTGCAAAGCATAGGAATTTACTTTGTTTTTTTTTTTTGGAAAATGTGTTCAGGTTGCAGCAATTGATACAGTTGTGGGGAAGTTTAGAAGTAGATCTGTGTGCAAAGATATTTAAAGACAGATGGTGTCCATAAAAAAGGTACCCACCAGGGATACGATTAGTTTCACATTATAATTGACTAACATGAGTTGTTCCTCTAAATTAATAATAAATAATGTCTTACTATAATCATATTAAAATAGAAAATTTTTGTTAATATATGTGAACAAAAAAAGTCAAAAGTGACTTTTATCTAATAAGATCTAAAAAAGATTAAAACATTTTGAAACTTTAAAGTGTTGAAAAGTATGAAAAAAGCTTAAAGAAAGTAAGAGTAAGTCTAGACTATAAAATTTCGACTAAGAGAACATATAGTTCGGGGTTGAAACTACTACATAGTTTGTTGTTGCAAGTGTAACTTAATTTTCAACTTCCAAATTTGCACAGCCACCATGAATACCCTACAAATCTTGTAAAAAGCTGTATGTGTAATATTGTGCTTAAATACAAATACTGAAGGAATCGGAACTACTGAAGATATGACTAATATTGATGATTTTTAATCAAATAATTTTGATAGGAAAAAATGTCATTTCGGAGTTGGAACTGTCAGCTCTGCAAAAGTTTCTTGTAGCAGCACAAATGATTGTCATGTCAACTACTCTATTTTAGAGTCATGCTGAATAACCAAAATATTCTAACTTCTTTTTTATAAGGGATTATATTGTGAGTAATCAGAAACATTTATTACTAAAAAAATGGGTGTTGTAGAAATTAAGGCAAAAAAAATTGATTGTAGTAAAAAGAATATATCCAATAGATGGCGTTATATATCTGTATCGCTTCTACAATGTTCGATTGGGTTCCGACAGATGGCGTTAGCAACATGTCATTTTGTCAAAAAAAAAACCTCTGCCAGTTGTGTGATTGGTTGATACAGTTTGGTTTGAGTTTTTCTTCGATAAGTGCGAAAACGCAAGCCTGGCAGCTGAAACTTTAAATAGCGTTTATGATAGCCGCAGCTTTGGTTTCGTTGATTTCGTTTCGGTAATTTCGATGTCAAAGGTGCACCATGCACTGGAAGGCCAATTGTCGAAAATGTCGCTAAAAACATGAACATTGTCGAGTCCGACAATCTTGTAAGCACTGTTTCGATCCAAGGGCTAAAGAATGCATAAGAAACCTTTTGGAACCATTTGAATATGGCTGGATATGTAACGTAGCTCAATAGTATCATTCGAGTCAAGGAAAAAAACATTATAGACCGAATGGACCGTCTGCGAATTTTTGCAAAAAAATCGACCAATTTATGAAGCGGTTGATGACTGGCGATGGAAAGAGATTTGATTATCTACGACAACGTCAAGCGAAAACGGTTGTAGTCGAAACGCGGTAAGGTGGCTAAGAAGATTTTACTGTGCGTTTGGTGGGATTAGCAGGGAATTATCTACCATGAGATGCACCCAAGCTCTTAACTCGGAACTGTACTGTCAACAATTGAACCGTCTGAAGGGAGCAATTGCCCAGAGGCGGCCAGCTATCGCAAATAGAGGAGAGGAATTGTGTTCCATCAGGACAACGCTAGGCCACACACATCGACAGGGACTCGGCAGAAGCTCCAGGAGCTTGGTTGGGAGATTCTTAGGCATCCAACTTAAAGTCAGTAGCTGAAAGTTATTGTTTAGAAAATTACCTTCAAAATGGCAACAAGTTATTGAAAAAAGCAATTCTCATATTTAAATAAGAACAAGTTAACTCGCACCAGACTGTTTGTCTGCCTCTAAAAACAGATATTCTTAGTTCATCTACATATATATATATTTTAAATGTAAAAATGAGCGTACTTTCGCTCTGTAGTTGCTTTTAAAGGAGCAATTCTCTTATTCAAATATGAACTAGTTCGTTTACCTCAACACTAGTAATGTTAAAATGAACTAGATCATTATGCCACGTTATGCAACCCTGTAGTTAGTTCACTTTGTTGCTTTTAGCAAATGTCAGCCCGTGAGCCTGACTATCTAACTGATTTACATATTCCAGAACATAGCTAAATATACGAAACAAAATAGAGTGTCTAATTTTGCCATGTAACCACACCCACACACCCACACACCCACACACACACACACACACACACACACACACACACACACACACACACACACACACACACACACACACACACACACACACACACACACACACACACACACACACACACACATCGGACTTTTGTACACAAACCCGTAATTGCGGCTGTCAAAGCTCTTTAGGATCATTTAAAATGTTTTAATGCAAATATTTGCGCATCGAAATGACAATTTTCAGATGTTTGAGGATTGTGGATTTGCAGGCTTAAAATATTGCAACTTTGACCTGATTTAATATTTAATAAACGAACTGAGAGTGTGTGTGTTCGGGACCAACAAGTGTTGCAATCAATAATTAAGTTGGAATATGGAAAAGTGTCTAAATTTAGATGTAAACTTGAGGAATTGACTTATTTGTTGCACAAAGTATTTGAGGTGTCAGAAAAGTTGATTAAAATGAGTCAATAAACATAGGCAAAGACTTTTAATTGTTGGGGTGTCAACTGAAAGTAATTTAAAATGTGGAGGCTCTAATAATCTTGAAGTTTTGTATGTTGAAAAAGTAAAATACAATATATCAAGTAAGTTCTTTGCATATTTTTTACAAATTGCTTTTAGTTAAGTTTTAAATAGAATCAGGGATTGCTTATTGGAAAATATAACTCTGCCAAATTTGACTTATTTCACCTTCGGGAAGTTTAGGCTAGCTAAACTTCTGGTATGCCAGTTTTTATTTTATGCTCATTTTCAATTAAATATTTTGTTTCCGAAAAAAAGAGCAAATAATACTAGACAAAATGCAGATAGAGCAAGTTAATCCAGATAAAACAGATGATTAGGTCATTTGTAGCAAGAAAATTTCTAAAATAATTAATAGATTTTATGGAGGGTTGAACTAACATTAACATTAGTTAAACAATTTTAAAATTAAGAAATATTAAAAAATAACGAATAACTAATTCGTATCCAATGTGTCATATCTGGGGACGAGTAGGAACTTGGATTTACAATGTAAACGATGAAAATTGGAAGTAAAATAAAAGTTTAAACATTTTCAATTCTTAATAAAGAAGCCAAAAGATCAGCGTTGACCAAGTTCGATTTTTATAGTTCGTGATTGGTCAAAGATGCTCGATTTGGTGAATCAAGATGAGTTAAGAGAGAGAAAGAAATGAATTGAATCGACTATTCACAAGATAGGAAATTGTAAAGGCTATGACAGTTTGCGCATAAGACGCGAAAAGGTTCGTACAAAAAGGATCTAGTGCTACAGGTCGAGAATAACGAGAATGGAATGACAAAAATATGCTTTATTAAGGAGTGCCTACAGTCAATGAAACCCAGTAAGAGCCTATGCAAAAATAATACGCCATGATATGTTCTACGATCATTTCAAGAAGGTATTTCTATAAGGTGAAGTCGAGAAGAATAAGATGGCACTCATACAATGGGATCCCAATTGAAACATCAAAGTGCAAATACTAAGAATTATTTTTAAACAGACTAAATTCCTGATAGTGTTAGTATAAAGGGTTCCAAAGGTACGAGCAATATTCCAGAATTCGACGGACAAGTGAAAACTACAGCAGTTTGGTTGTATTTTTAAGGGTGATTTCTTTGGACCTCCGCTTAATAAATGCAAGAATCCCTCTGGACTTATTTACAATATTGTAGATGTGTTTATTAAGGTTAAGTTTCAAATTCATATTGAAGAAGTAAGTTTAAAAAAGAACATAGGTCAAGCAAAATGTAACGTCATCTGCATACATAAGGATGCGAGAATGGAAGATAACTTGGAAAAGATCGTTCAGAAATAAGTTTAAAAAAAG
The DNA here is from genome assembly GCA_035046065.1 of Chymomyza procnemis. NCBI lineage: Eukaryota > Metazoa > Arthropoda > Insecta > Diptera > Drosophilidae > Chymomyza > Chymomyza procnemis. Next base: position 14,832,955 of record JAWNOJ010000026.1, on the reverse strand, counting down.
ACACCTAAATGGCAACCTTGTGTAGCCCTGACGTGACTTAAAATTCTTTAAATTCACACACTTATAAAATTGCCCTCTGAACTCGGTTAGATAGATAAGATGATATGATAGAGAAGAGATGAGAGATCAGAAGTCAAAGCTAATTTTTTTCGGATAAACAGACTAAGTCAGTTTTACCAAAATATGCTTCAAAGTGATTAATAGGCTTTAAGAGAGAGATTTCAGATGCATTCCAAAATGACTAATAGGGCTTCAAATTTGAGAGAGGGAGAGAGAGTGTTATTAACTTGCACATTGCTTGCTATATGCAATTTTGAAAAATGATATTAGTTTGATTCCAAAACGCAGCCAATTCTGTCATTTATATAAGCAATTTTTTTTTTGATTCGCTAATCAGATGCCTTTTCAAATGTAACGTCCAGCTTCTTCCAAAAAAATAAACTTTTTTGCTGTAATAAACAAAGTATATTATATATAACCATACAGGTCCTTAATAAATTCCAAAATTCCCCAACAAAAAAAACCATAGCATACTTTTTAGCGCAACAGACAGACAAATTATTTTATCTTGTTGGTCCTGACTTTGGCTAACAAGCATATCGTGTTATATCGTAAGCCGTTGAGCTTAATATATAACCAAGAAATTATTTGCAAATTTACTTAAGCACACACACACACACATCCAAACACACACACACTCCCATACATACTCACAGAGCACACATATGCGCTTAGGGGACTCATTTGTTATTGTTTCTTGGCTTATCTGGGCGCCCCATAGGGAACTGTGGCGCGGCAGCTTGCAAATGTTCTTCAAAATATTATTGTTGCTTTTTTTTGTGCGCTCTTATATAAGTTAAAGAGCATATATACGATATATATACATATATACCCACTCAGAACACAAAAAAAGCGAAAAACTAACCAAATTTTGGACTACTGCCTTTAAATGTGCAACTTTTCATCAACACTTTTTGCTTGATTTCCCTTGTGTGGCAACTAAATGCACATTGAGACCAACTGAAAACTACAATTTGGTTTGAGTTTTATTTTTTATTTTATTTCGCATTATTTTTTTGTATTTTTTTGTAAATACTCTACACTAATTGTGTAGAAGGTTATATTAGCTTAGGCAGACACTTGATAAAAATAGGAAATTTTTGTAAGTTTTATATAAATTCGTTTGGTTAGCTTTTCCATTGTATATTTCTTATTCATTGCGGTGAATTTTTTATATTTTTTATTATAACTAAATGTACTCTACTAAATGATTTAATTGGAACTACCTGCGCCGCTTTTGATAGATCAATTTCTATTGACTTCGTGCCAACATCTTTATTCTAAGCATAAATCGCTTTATATAAAAGCTTAAATTATGGTGAAGAAAGCGCAAAACTTCTAATGAGTAGTTACACTGATCAACAAAAGTAATGTGACAATATTTGATGTATATTTATATTTCTTAATTTATTCACAAACGTAAACGAAAACAGCATTTTATAGAAGTTTTAGATAATTTTGATTTTAAAATATAGTTTTTTGACTTATGTGTTGAGTCGTAAGTTAGGTTAGGTAGGTAATTTTCGATTTTCTTTATTTCTTCATTCAAAAAGTACGACAAAACTTACCAAACTAACTTAACCACATTAAAAGAAACACCTGATCGTTACTGATTATTGATTTCCCAACAATTGCAATTGCCACCGGAAAATGTGCTTCGTGGCTGAAGCAATTTTAAATCAAAAGTTCATACAGCCAGAATTACTATTTTTTTTTGAAAATTTTCACAACTTTAAGACAATCAGAATTGATAAAGGGCAAATCTTTAACTAAACATATGAGGGTCCTACATATCACGATATGTTTGACATAAGAGCATTTCCAGCAGCGTGCACCCGATATTTGTAGGTTTTTAAGCTGGCAAAAAGTAATGAAGAAACAAATCATTTACTTTTTAAATATTTAAATATATTTTTTGCCGCATTTTATGTTTAGAAGGTGTGACTCTCGGTGGCGTACTCGCCTCTAAACGGGAAAATAGCTGGTTCCCGTCCACTCCCCGTGCTGCAGCACATGTAGGCAGCAAGTGGAGCGGTGACCAGAGTCAAGGGGAATGCAATTATTATTTATTTATATTTATAACAAAAAAGGTACGAAATCGTCTGGTCGACGTTTATAATTAATTTAGCGCGCAATACGAATATAAGTTGTTTTTGACAATATCTATATCTTCGGAACGATATAGTAATATTAAATGAAATTTACTTCTGTTTTAATGTTTAGAATTTAAAATTTCAATATTGTATGCGAAAAGTTCCTAGCCCAGTGTGAGACGGCACATATCAAAGAAATAAATTTATAAAGAATATATGAAAATATTTACATTTGTTCAGTAAAACTGTACGGTTTGGTGAAACGAAAAATTTTACGACTTTTGCTAATTAAATTAATCAAAAACCAAGAAATCCCAAATATATATATTAATATTTCGATGGAATAAAAATATATTATGCCGCAAGTTGCTTATTTTAAAGTTATTCCCAAAATCGATGACAAGATTGTTCAATTTAATTACTTCTTATTTATAAACCGCTTATTATATATTATATTAAAAGTTATTCCCATGATGCATCTTAATAGCGATGAGTTGAGGAATAAGTGTATATAAAAATAAAGCATCAAAAACAATTAAGATATTTGATTACCTTTGACCAAAGTACAATTCACTTAGTGTCTTTGAAGCTTACCTGTAAATACAAGAAAAAAAATTAAGAATTAGTTTTAACATTGCATTTTTAATCTATTTGTTAAATTATGCACTTTAAAAATGTTTAAAATTTTTATATCCATATTAAGCAAGGGAATTAAAATTGAAATATTTTGTTTTCAGATTTTCGGTTTATAATATAATAAATAAATAAATAATCAAAATTAATATTTTAAGCAGAAATTTGTTTTTAAGTCAGCTTCTTTCATAAATTATGAAAGAAATTTAAAAACGTACACTACCGCAATTTAAGTAATGATTGTAAACTTTTTTCGGTATGATGTCTGGGATAGCATATTCCGATATTCTTTGCTGTGTGCAGGCAGTTCTTCTATTATATTGATCTTACGGCGCGATTGAAACAACTGAAAGCAATCTTCAAAGATTAGCACATGCGAATTGGTCTAGGATCTGAAGACTATTTCCGATGCAAAAAAATATCTCTTGTAAAACATATCCTACAAAAGTACCAAAAAAATGAACTGTTCTCAATGGGTATCAGCGGTGACCATGATTCAGGTACGGAATTCCCGAAGAAAGCTGAGACCGCATGGAAAGAAGGGTCTGGAAGAATAAATATCATTTTTTTGAGTCAAACTCAATAGTTAACGAATTTTCTATCTAATATATTATGCTAAACTATTAACTGCTAAAACATATACGTGTAAATTTGAAGAGTGCGAACCCATTTATGCAACTTTTCCAACATGGACATCTTTAAAAACGCTTTGGATTTTGTACCGTTTTTGCAAAACAGAAGCTAAAATCGTTTAAATTATCTATTATTTCCTTTACCATATATCCTAGGAATGAGTTGCGTTTTAAATTTTTAAAAGAATTTTATCATTAAAAGTAAACTAGTCCAAAGAGAGTATTAAACTATCGTCCAACAACTAAAGAAATGCCTTTAAGGTGTCTAGTTGCCGCCAGACCTTAAGTGCAGCTATTTTTCCTTAACCAAAGCCAAATGAATGTCTAGTTCTTTTGGTTCCTTAAAGAAGGAGAAAAAAAAAACTATTTAAATTTCTTACGCATTTTAAATGCTTTATTGGAGCGAGAGGCAGCAACCATAAAAAACCAAGTCAAGTATGGCCATAAATAAACCTTAAGGTTCTGCTCTTTGGGTATATATATAGAATATAATTGCCATGTTTTTCTATTACATAAATATGCAAATAAGATCTTATTTGTTTGTTTACGTTGTTTTATGTTATGTTTTTGGGTTTTAATAAAGCACTTTTCACTTGTGCATAAATTTCTATTGCAAATGTGCCGAGAAGATTGGAATCAAATGGTATAAATCGTCTTTTGTAGCTATTAACGATAGAAGTAGGTTTACGTTCCAACAAGCTATTGTTATGATGCTGGAAATCAATATTTGCTGGGCTTTATCTTGAGTTGATATGAAATTTAAATTTACTTAACATCTATGAAGATGTTGAAAAGGATACAAATAAAATTGGATGCGAAATGGAATGGAAAACTTCAAGGGCCATGAGCTGTTTTTGGGGAGTTGTAGTGGTTACTTTTGTGCAACGTAATTTCTCTTCCTAAAGCTTCAAAGACATAAAAAGTTTGAATATCGAATGAAGTCCGCATTACTGACAATTTAAGTTTTTACAAAATTTGGAATGTATAATTTTTTTTTTTATATGTGGAAATTTGCCTTGGATGTCAAAAAATCAACCCATTATGACAAATCGGAAAGACAAATAGGAATGGGTAGGTTGAGAACCTACAAAGCACGCATACTTCAAAGTTTTATTTCAAGAACCAATCAAATTCGTAGATAAACTTATAAAATGGTACAGCATACGAAGAAGATGTACGCCTATTAGAACCCACATCCCGAAATGCAATTTTTAGTTGCGGTCAAAGGTCTCATTGATTATAGTTCTGTATTTCGAAAGTTTGGCACAATTTTCTTAAAACAAGATTTTGCATCATTTACTTTTACAAATACTAAACATTGATAAGCTATATCTGAAACACTATTTATATTTTTCGAAAGCAACAGCGGTGGCAGCAAAATGACATTCCAATTTTGCAATTTAAATTGAACATCAAAATGGCCGAGTGACATCGTTGACCAAACGGAATACCAATCAACTGTCAGCTGTCAACTGAACATTCGGCGAAAACAATGCCAGCAATCCAGAAAATAAACCAAAATTTTTTGGTAAATGATAAAAATATTTCTTGGTTGGCTATTTACTTTTGCCTTGAAATGTTAAAAATATTTCCAACTGCAGCTGTTGCATTTAGCATACGGCTGTGCATTTCCGTTCGACATTTTTAAAAAATTCTTTCAACATAGCTTTGGTTTGTATGGAAAGTATTTACGGAAAGTTTGCAATGTTTAAGGAATTCACAGTAAGTCAGTATTTTGCTTAAATTATTTCAGTTACTGCTGCTCAGGGCCTCAAAAGTATTTCTGCCTTTGATATAAAACCAAATGCTTAAAGATCATACCACTTTGGCTATAAATAGTTTCCGGCCGACAATTTTGAAAAAAATTCTACCAAGTGGCGGACATAGCTTCGGTTTTTATGGAAAGTATTGTATTCAAAGTGAGCCATTTGTTTAATTTGCTGCAGCTACTCCTTTTGAGGTCCTTAAATGCAGCCCTGACTTTAACTTCAAGTGTAAACTTAATCAAACGCCTGCGGATCATACCACTTTGGCTATAAATAGTTTCCGACTGACATTTTTGTAAAAAGTTTTTCGAAGTGGCGGACATAACTTTGGTATGAATGGGAAAGGCAGTTTTCTTTTCAAAACGGAAAGTTTGTTATGTTTAAGGAACTCAAAGTGAGCCAGTACTTTGAATTATTCCAGCTACTTCTTTTCCGGTCCTCGAGAGTAGCTCTGATTTTTATTTCAAAGTGCACTTAATCAAACGCCTGCGAATCATACCACTTTGGCTATAAATAGTTTCCAGTCGACATTAAAAAAAAAAAAATGCTAACTGGCGGACATAGCATAGTAGGGAAGTATTATTTGCAAATCGACATGGAATTCAAAGTGAGCCACTACGTTGTGTTATTTACTCCAGCTACTCTTTTTCAGGCCCTAGAAATTTCAGGGATTTGAAGGCCTTTAATTTCAAGTGCACTTAAATAAATGCCTGCGTATCATACCACTTTGCCCTATAAATAGTTTCCGACCGACATTTTTGAAAAAAGTTTTTCGAAGTGGCGGACATAGCTTAGCTTAGCATAGTATGGGAAGTATTATTTTCAAATCAGCACGGAATGCTAAGTGTACCACTACGTTGTATAATTTAGTCCAGCTACTACTCGAAATTTCTTTGCTTTTGCAGGCCTTTAATTTCAATTGAACTTAACCAAATGCCTACGGATCATACCACTTTGTCCTATAAATAGTTTCAGAATAGAGTTTTATTTTTATGGCCTTAATAATCGCATCAATTTGGTAGTATTTTCACGCTGACCAAGAGAAGAGAAATAAATTAAAACGGCTCATAAATTAAAATAATTCAAGCAAATAAATTGTTGGCTAGTCGAGTTTTGTGGTCTCATTGACCATAACTTGAACGGAATTATTGTAATACCCACACACACACACACACATATATAGTCTCACACACACTTACATACACACACACATATAGTCTCACACACACTTACACTCACACATACGCATTCCGCCATATAAATATTCCCGCTAAGCATTTTTGCGTTTCGATGTTTTCTTGCTTTTTGGGGGCCAACACAGAAAAAAATAAGGAAAAATTATTGTCTAAAACTTGGCGTATTTTGCTAAACCGGAAGTTCGAGGGCCATAAAAACTAGCGGGTGTACATATATATATACATATATATATAGTATATATATAGAGCTGCGTGAGTGTGTGTGTGCGTCGCCAGAGCGACGGCATTTTATGGCATTTCATTGTTTTGGGCATTTCGCATACGAAATGTGTTGCCTCCAACGCGCGTTTCGCGCTGCCAAACCGAGAAACTATTTTGGCACTTTGTTACTTTACTTTGGCTTTAACTTGGTTGACCGTAAATGAAGCCAGTGCCAGGCCAGGCCAAGTTATATATACTACCAAAATGCGACTACTATGTCGTTTCGCAATTGTGGGAGTTACTTAACTATCAAGGCAAATGCGAGGGCGGGTTTTGGCATTTCGCATGATTGAATGTTTTTTTGTAGGCTGAAAGAACGTATTTCTAATATGAAATTTTGACGTAATGCGCTCTATTTGTAAGACAAGTTTGCAGAGAAAGCAGAAATCAGGCATCTTTGGAAAAGTACGGATCGTTAGTTGAAGTGTATCTCACTTTTTTTGACTTATTGTCTTGTATTTATCAATTGCTTGCTCTTGGCTTAAAATTTAATTGTATAATTTTATATTTAAAATTAAAAGTGCGCAACGATTTAATACATTATTATTTAATAGTTTTTCAATGATTATTACGCATCTCATAGACGTTATTCAAAAAATTACTTTGCAGTCATAGAACATCTAAAGAGATGAAATGCGGAAAGCTGGGAGATCGATTTTCATGACGAATTGTAAGGCATGCGTCGGAGACCGATAAATCATTTTTATTTTTTTTTTCTTTTAGCAACTGCAAAAAAATTGTATTGATTACAAAATATTTAATTTTATGACTTATCTTTATCAAGTATTTCACGGCTCTTTAGTCCTTTGAGAACTCATTGGAATTTGCATATAAAAATAATATAAATATTTTGCTGTATTTACAGTAATTTGTAGAATAAACTTGAGTAAATTTTCAATTGAATGAAAATTATTTATTCATTTATTCTACGACCAACAAATATTAACTGCTTGATAAGCAGATCTTCACTGCTGGAGTAAGCGCTCTTGGTTTCAAATGTCCGAACTTGGCCTTTTCGTTCTTAAGGTTTTTCCTATAATTTGCTTGGGCTTAGTTTCTTTCGTCTAAGTGGTTTGCGTTTTTCTTACATCTACTATTAGTTTACTATTGCTTAACATATATATACAATGAGTAACGCGGATAATTTATATATATATTATATAGTTTTTTCTCTCTTGATGCAGTTCAATACGTCTATCACTAGCGTGGACATATACAATCTTTGGCAAATCGAAAACTAGGTAGGCAATTTGATCCATTATTCATACAAATTATTCTTAATAAATTGATAATAATAGATTTTGGAAGCCTTAAGCTGACACGAAGTACAATCATAAATATAATGGCTGTACAATTCCTTTGCAGCTTAAGCTTTTTTATATACGCTTTTGCTTTCAAGAACATGTTTTTGCTATAGAAGAGTCGCCAAAATAAACTTATGATATTGAATACTCTGAGGGTACTGTACTTAAGTATTTCATTATTATTATCTTATTTCTATTGACTTCATGCCAACATATTTATTCTAAGCTTCAACTATAGTAAAAAAAGCACAATTATCATTTCCAATTAGTAATTGACTATTAGTAAATTAAATTGCATAACAATATTGCTTAAGTGACTCGTCCTGAATATGTACTCTTAGCCTTTTTAATTCGAGAACGACAAATGATTCCGTTGGCAAATTATTCAAACTTGCTTGAATCATCATGCTCTCCTTCACCTAAGCCTCGTTCCTTCAGCTAGACCTCGAATACCATAAGTCTCAGTTAGTCAGCAAGCTATACCATTTGTGAGTCGAATCATGTCGATATCTTTTTCCGTTCAAACAAAGTGGAGCTTTGCAGCTTAATTCCCGTGTAATATTATATCTTGAATCTTGATTATGCCTGACAAAATCTTGTCACAATTTGTCAAAAGGAAACAGCTGAATGATCAGCTAACTGCAAAAAATTTGTATATATATCACATATGCATCAATTTCACTTCCACAAAACCAATGAGCTTTTTCAATATTAGATTTTACGTTCTTATGAAACGGCATAGAATCCAACCAATGGGAAGTATGATTTGATAAATCTACATTTACATTTTAATGATGCGAGTCCAATTTCCCTCACAAAAGAATTCTCCAATAGCCTTCAAATTTTAAATTTATTTCAAATACTCTCTGTAAAATATTAGTGGAATTTTAAACGTAAAATTCTTCGAAATTTAAGCTATTTTAGCTATATCTATCGTTACGCGACTAAACGTAGAAAATGAAAATGCTATTATATCATTCTTGTTCTAAGAAATTCGAAACAAATGTACTTTTTACCAAAAGAAAGATACAGATTATTCTACTGCGGGCACCTCTTCGACTGCTTGTTTTTGTTCAGAATTTTTTGTAACACTTTTTGAGCCAGCTGCGAACCCTCAAAACGAACTCATTTAATGCACAAAAAATGGTAATTTATAAAACAATCGGAAGTCGGAAATATGCTTAAGTAATCTGATCTGAAAATTCTCGCGGCAACCCTCGCAAACACGCCCCTATATGCAACGTGTGCAAGTAATTTAAGTCAAAAGTTTTTAGTCTTATTTCTATTTCTTTGCCCGCTGTTGCCCTCAACTAGTGCAAATATTTTGCAACAATTTTTAGCTACGTATTTTGTGTGTAGCCAATTAATGTAAACAATAGAATCAAGTTTCCAGCGTGTTGCCATCTTTTGGGGCAATAAGTGCTCCTTCTCACTTCGTATGGAGAAACATTTTACGGAGTTGATATTTATGGACTTGTTCCTGAAGCAAACACACACACACACACATACGCACCACTACAGAGGCACTTTACTACTCTAATGACTTTGACATTTGATGTGGGTGGGTGCGTGGGTGTGTGGGTGTGTGTGCGTGTGTACATTTGTGCATTTGTATGAGTTGGCGTTGTGCGCGTGTGTGTGTGTGTGGAAAAGTATCATGTCCTTATTGGTGCTTAACCCGGTATCCTAAGTGGATGCTCTTGAAATGAATGCGACAGCATTTTCCTTGCTCGTTTTAATAACAATTTTCACCAGTTTCTAGTCGAAAGCTTCACAAATACAATAACAAACGTCAAGTTGGTTTTCTTTATTTCTTCGTAGGAAAATTTTGGGCTTCTTGAAGAGCTTTTAGTGTTCAGTTAATTTGGCTTAAATGGTATGATGTATGCAGTAAAGTTGATCGATAATTCAAGGTATTTGCCATTATTATTATTATATATGTTTATTATAAAAATATAGTTATGTTTTAGATTTTTATTTTACCCCAATGGCTGGCTTCGATGTCAACAAACTAATGTTGGATCTATGCTCAGTCTTTGATTATTTATAGACATTTTGAAATGTTATAAAAAAGAAAATTACCTTGGGCCAATTCCTACATATTATTTTGCGGTTTCTACTACTAGCTAATTTTTTGATATTTTTATTTGAGATTCCTAAAAAGCGATACCGAAAATCCATTATTAAGTAGCTAGTTTGAATTATTTGCTAAAACTTCATAATTTATTATTAATTTTGTTGTACAACTTAGTGCAGTTGTATAAAGTCTTTGAGCAATATTTAAGCTAGAAAATATTAGATTAGATCGAAGAAGATATAATATAAAACTAATCCGTATTCCTCTAGCCTGATGGGTGAATTTTTTATAGTTATGCTGCATCTTACATTTGGAACTGGCTAGGTACTTGCATTTATAATGTAAAATATCAGAACAGAAAGTAACATAAAAGTTTAAACATTTCTTAATAAAGAAGTTAAAAGATCTGCGTTGACTATGTTAAGTTTTCAAAAGGGTTCGTGATTGATGCACGATTTGGCGCATCAACATAAGTTCGGATAGAAAAAGAGATAAATTGAATAGATGGTTCGCAAGTTAGGAAATCCTAAAGATTACTATAGTTTGCACATAAGACGCGAAAATGATTGTGTAATGCACATAATTGGATCTACGAATGGCTGAGGCTAGAAGGCGAAAGTTACAGGTTACTTTGGATGGAATGACTAATAATAAACTTTGTTTAGAAGTTCGCCAGAGTCAGTGAACACGAGTACGAGCTTATGCAAAAATAAATATAATAAAATAAATTAACAAATTTTGAAATTTGAAATTTGTACACCCTGAAATCCCATAATTGCCTACTAATTGCAGCATACATGAGCTGTACGATATAGTCAGATTGGAAATATTCAAATATTATTATAAGCCGAACTTGGCTTTAATATTTCCCTAAAAAAACAATACATTTCGAACAATACTCATGTTTGGATCGATTGGTGCTAAGGAGTTATATGATATACGGTTTGCTATACTTTGAGCATACCATATACGGAAATTGGTAATACTAAAAGCTTTCAGAGCAGCGTTTTTTATCAATACCAAATGAAGACTAAAATATGTTTATAAGCCGAATTCAGTAGGGTTATAAGTGCTTCTTATATTGCAAAAAAGAAACGAAAAAATTTAAATTTAAATAAACGATTATAAAGTTTATATTGTTCAGGAATGCCACAATGGTATTGGGTGCTATATAAACGTTAATATCGAACTATTAGAAACGATCGAACTATTCAACAAAAAAGTTTATTTTTTTTAAATTTTTTATATTTTTAGGGCGCAACACTGGTGCATTTGCCTATCTTTACTATTGCGAACAACTTCTGTTAGATTTAGCTCTTCTTGAAACACCCATACCTTTGACTACTCTTTACTTTCGGGCCATGATTCACCACCTGTCACAATGTCCGCGATTGTATTCGGATCAGTCGACACTAGCCTCTTTTTGAACGATTGACAAATTGTATGGAATCCAACGCGAATACATTTTTTTTGACAGTAAAATGTAAATGCAATATAGAATATATGCTGTTCCCACTAATGACTAAGGTTGTATCAATCTTACGTTGGGTCCCATGATGATCTTACAGCAATAGTTGCTTACAGCATCAATGATTACCGGAACAACAACTGCTTTTGGGCGATCTCCACGAAATTCGTTTTGGAGTGTACTACGACCTCAGTTGAGTTCAACAAACCCACGATAGACACTGGTCTTTGATGAAGCTTCATTGCCAAAAATGGACTTAAGTGCATTCATGCACTGTTGTTCAGTTGCTCCACGTCGAAAGTTGTTAAAAATCCCACGAAAATGTTAACAAATTATTACAATTTTTGGCCGAAATAAAACTTTTCAGTTAGTGAAAACAATACAAATGGCGCCCATATGTCAAAACGTTCTGAGTACCTAAAACCTCAAAAATGCCAAACTTTACGATACAGCTGTCAGTTGCCAGATTGCAGCACTTGTATTGCCCCATGCCGATATATGAAAGCCAACTCTCCTAAACCTCTCCCAGGAAAATCTCTATTAATTAAAGACATTACCGTTTTTTAATTTTCCACGAAAGTCAAGGCGAAGTTTAAAAGTAAAATCGAAGCCTCTACAGCGAACTAGCTAACTTAATTAACTTCAGCAAATAAAAAACTTAAATAATGCATTTTATGCTTAAGAGTGCTTAGCCTTTAGAAGTTTCTAGGCCAAAAGTGCACAACCTATTTTCACCTTTGTGTCTAGTTGCACTATTAAGAAACTAAAAAACAAGGACGTAAAATCTTTACGATTCTTTTGTTGTAAAAAGCACAAAAGAAAAGTAGAAGGCCTGATGCATCAGAAAGCTTGCTAATTGTTTTATTTTAATACTTCTCGTCCTCTTTTGAAGCAAACTAATTTTGATACTATCCGTCGCTATTTGCATTCCCAGCAAAAACCATACAAAATTGTTTGCCAACAATTTTTGACTCCAAAAGCATGCATGTGACTAAAATTTCAACCAACTTTGAACTTGTTTTTTTCCACCAACCAACATTTCCAAAAGATGCAATCAATTTTTTAATTAAAATTTTTCCATTTTGTGCCGGAATAAAATTTCACTTAGAGCATGACTTTTGATTTATTTGTTAAATTAGTTTCTAGTGGGGTTACATGAGCCCCCTCCCCCCAACGCACATAAGCTTGAAAAAGTATATATATATATATAGTATTTGCAACAGCAAAGGAAATGTTTCTTATGTTGCAAACAATTCCGATTGTTAAACAAGCCAAAAAACAAGAACTACAGCAAAAACAAACGAACAATAATGCGCCCACGCATTGTAAATGTTTAAAAAGAAAAACACAGCCAAAAAAAACGAAGAAAAATAAAATAAAAAAAATACTAACAAAAATCCAAAATAAAATGGCGTAAAAGTTTTGCTAAAAATAAGCCAAAAGTGACTGTAGCACCACAAGTTTTGTAGAAAGTGCGGGTGTGATGGTGTACGGGTGTGCGGGTGTGTGTTTTTGAGGGTATGGGTGCGGGTGTGTGTTGGGTGTGCGGGTGTGTGTGCAAAAAAAGTATGCTACACAAATAAAATGTTGCTGTTAAATTGTCGAATGACTTGGTTTCTTACTTTACAGAGGCGCACAATATTGGGGGCGATCGATGCCCCCCTTGAGAAAACTATGTTGAAGAGATTCCCTGTTGCGTCCTTTTGTTATAAATAGTTAAGGAGGTTCCAACAGTTTGCAAAATATGTGAACGTTTCAATTTGTATAAAAAGTAAAAAATAGTACTTCTAAGATTGTTTCTGATAGTTTCAGTTGAAGAACTATGGGATGCAGTGGGCCTGTCTAAACTCTTTAGATTAAACATTTACTATATTTCTACAACTTGTACAATTGCAAGTTATTGGTGCTTGATGTTGTTGTAGCTGATTCGGTGCACCAGAGGGGGTTTGGCAGTCCTGGGCAGGCCGGGGCCTGCATCGATTTTGGTAAGAAGGACCGACTGCTTTGGGAAACGAGTTATTGTGGGTTATTATTTTCGATGTGGGAGCGCTCTACAGCAACCTCTGCTTATATTTTAAAGAAGTCCAATGGTATCTTAAAAGTTTAGTAGTATGCCAGCTTATCTTTATATGGTTTTGCTAACAATCCGCTGTTTTATGACAATTTATCATCCGCCTACTTTCCTACATTAACGCTGAGCAGTCCCCCAATAACTAGCCCAAGATCCCAAGCGGCACTCCTACAAATTCATAGCCAGTAGTTGGAAAGAATTAAGGTCTGGGGAATATGGCGATAAGTGTAAGACATACGATTTCCGTGTTTCCACATAGTTATTCAACCTTACAGCCACATGCGGTAGAACATTATCATGCCGTAAAATCATCTTGTCATGCCTTTCGACCGTTTCTGGCAAAAATGGTTGATATACGATAAGATTCCCCAATAATGCTTTCACCAAGTTTTTTGTTTCTCAATTTGTCTCTCATAAAGCAGTTCCCAAGTAAAAAACGCCTTTTGACATTTCTCGGCTTTAACATTTCTCACACCCAATTTTCTTGCATTTGATATGGGATTGAGTTTGCATAAAACAGCAAAGTCGAATTGAGCGAAATGTGCGAGTTTAACTAATCTGTAATTTAATGTACAAATTTTGGCGAAAAAAAATTGAATCAGTTATAAACTAGAGACGAGCATATAGTACAAATCTAGTACCCAGAATAGCATTTGTAAGATCACTTCAGTGTCTTTATACTTTATAAAACATTAAATCGAAAATGATATAGTATATTCGACTGTAAGTCAAAGCTTTATAGCCAAAAAGACGTTCGTTCTGGTATCAACTAACTAAAATATTCTTGAGATTCTAATATATTCTTGAGATTATAAACATATTTCCATTATATGTATAAAATGTTGCTTCCGGGAGGGGCGTGGTTAGAAAAGCGAGCAAGGAGTTGGGCTTTTCGCAACGCTAAAATTCGGAAGAACTGAAAACTACGAATAGGTGATTAAAACGGTTGGTTGTCTTAGCTCTTATAATTAATAAATTATTATATTATTTATTACCATTTAAGAGGTATAAGTAAAATGAGTTCACATTATAATTCAACAATTTTCCAATTAAGAAATATTAAATTAAAACGAGGAATATATAATATGAAACAAATGTGTATTGGTAGTCTGTATTTTTAAAGTTATACACCATATCTGGCATTTGACTTAAGATTGCGATCCGATAATTAACCGAAAGAAAATACTTCCAATGTAGAGTCCAGTAGAGTCTGAAGCCTTTTTTATTTTAAAACCTTTTTTGGTTGAAGTAAGTTTTGGTCTCAATACCCGGAAAGCGTCGACACCTGTCACGGCATAAACTTATCGTTCTGCTTTATTTTTTTAAATCCTTGTCAAATTGTACATCAAATTAATACAATAATGAAGTTCAATTGACGCTCCTATATGGAGCATAGGACGGACACAAATTCCTTTCAGCGCCTTCTATCTTGGACGAAACTACGCAATTCATTTCACGACGCTCTCTGCTGACTTTATGCAAGCACCGCTTCTCACGCAGGTGTGTCGAAGGCGTCTTCGGCGCAGGGTATCCTGCGGATTTCATTGGAAAGAACTCTTGGCGATGTCTTCATCCGACTGCCTGATGTTATGGCCAATACAGTTCCATTTTCTCCTTTTGAATTCGGTTTTGATTGCAGCACTTCTGGAGAGTATCACTTCTAGAGAGTATCACTTCTAGAGCGTAATCGGTCGGCTCTGATTCACCATAAACTTCCACAACATTTCAAGATCTTCTGCTGTACTTTTCATTCCATTTAAATAGAAAATCAAAACTTCCCGTACAGTTGTGAAGCGGTATTGAAGTCTAAATTTACTTATTTTAAGACATTTTGAGTTGGCCAGCAGGGTCTTCATTCATCACATCTCGCCAACACTCTTTGCATAACTTATTAGACGGTTCAGATTTACCTTAATCTTCCACAACATAAGAAGAACTTCGGCTGCAGTTTTCTTTGAATTTAAAAATCAAAACTTCCTGTACAATATTTTGCTTTAAAACCGATGCTGATGCACTCCGATTATTGTCGACAAATGTTTAATGTTTTCAATAAAATAAGAAATCGCTTTCAATATGAACAATATTTCATAACTAATAGGTAGACTCAGAGTTATCATAAACAACTACAACATTTGAAAAGCTTCTGCTGCACTTTTCTTTTCCCTTAAACAGAAAATCGATAAATCGATAAATATTTTTACCAACAACCGATGCTGATGAATTCCGATAATTGTCACTTAAATAGCAAATCGATAAAAAAATATTTTTGCCTACAACCGATGCTGATGAATTCCGATAATTAAAAAGTTAAACTTTTTCAATAAATTATGTAAATGCGTACAATCTCGGGCAAATCTTGCAAATAGAGTCAACTTTCGAAAGCAAATGAACTAATATGTGTTTAAAGTTAAACTTTTTATAATCCGTTTTGATTGTCAACAATCTATCAACTAAGTGAAATAATTGTTTAAAAAGTATACTGGAATTAACAACTGAGACAATACATTTCAAAGGAATCCGTGCTTTCCGCCCTTTTACCTAATAATATTCTTTCCCAGAACTCAGAAAGCAATTATTTTCTTCAAACAAAAATAATAATTCAAATAATCATAAATTCAACTATTTAACTTTGAAACTCATAAAAACTTGGAACAAGTATTAGAAAATTATGTCACTTCCCCTCTAGCCGTGTCTTAAAAGTCAATCTACACCACTGTAACTTGCTAACGGTTGTTTAACTGTTGTTGTTTTATTGTTGTTGTTAAATTTTGATGTTGTTGTAGTTGTTGTTCTCGTTTGTTGTTGTTGTTGTAGGCGCGCAAAGAGTCAACGTTGTGCGCAGTAATTAATGCTTGTAAGAGCCACTTGTCAATGTGTGTGTGTCTCTCTGTGTGTGTGTGTGCGTGGGCTGCTCTTGCTGTTGTTCTTGTTGTTGTTGTTGCTATTTGCACAGGGTTGCCACACTGCTGCGTTTTGCCGCATATCGTACATATTTCTGATACGATTCCCTTCTTCATCTCGTACTTTGCCCTTGCCGGGCTTTCCGGCTGTTTGTTAATTGCATGTTGCCAGCATATGTTGACTTGTTCTTGTGGATTTTCCGCCTGTAAATGGGCAGCAATTAAAAAACGAACGAGAGACGAAATGGAAAATCTTGACGCAGTTTTTCAGCTTTGTCCAAGTGCTGTTCAAAGGCAGTAAATTGGCAGCACTAAAGCGTCAACAACAGCAACCGGCAGCAGGCAAGGCAACAACCATTAACTTTTTGGTGTAGCCCGCAGCACACATGGCGTATGCGTGCTTTTAAACTGCAGGCGCCAAGTTTGACAACTTTCTGCTACTATCAGTGAAAGATAAGAGTACAAGCAGTAAAGTTGAGATCAAGTAGACGTTATGATACTCTTTATGGTTTTGTCTAATATTTTTGAGAGATTTTAATGGGTGCTGCTGTGGCAGAAGCGTTTTGTAAGAATTTTTTGAAGAACTTTTATGTATGACTACTGACATGACCAATTTTTTGTAAAATAGTTTGTCGAATTCTAAAAATAAAACTCTTTTGTTTAATTTTTGTCATTGCATTTTAAATTTTTTATATTGGTAGTGGGCCTACATAGCCTAGTCCTAGTGTTCTCGCCTCTACACTTCGGGCTTCAGGTCAGTGCTTTGATTTCAGCCTGCAGCATTGATGCATTTGCCTAGCACTGGCATAGCTAGCAAATAAACACGCGCTGCTCACCTAAGCAAATATCTATGAATTGAAAACACCGACGTGCGAATTGGGCTATTAAGTATAGGTGGTTCGATTCCACCATACAGCACTGTTGCATTTGCCTAGCACTGACTAAGTTAGCAAATATGCGCTATTTGCCCAAGTAAATCTCTGTTCATAAAGCATTTGATTATAAACGTTGTGTTGCGGAACAATACCAGAAAGTTTGAATTTTTTCAAAGTCTTATTGCAATTATTTTTCTGAATATGTGTTTTGAGCTTTTTGAGGAACTTACTGTTTGGTAAAAAAAATGTTATAATGCAATATGAAATGTCAACAAATGTTGGAGTTTTTGGTCTCCCCCGAAATGCAGTCAGTTTTTATAGCGGTTTATGGTGAGCACGATTTCGGTGCAACATCTCAACTGAAGACATAAAAACCCAAAAATTTGATTGGTTTGCAGATGCGTGAAGTCCGTGAACGAAACGTTTTACGCAAAAAAAAATTTTTGTGAAACGAGAGTTTTCTAAAAAGTCAAAAATTAACTCTCTATTATATAAAAAAGTTGTAGGACGTCGGTCACGTTTTATACATAAGATATTTTTTTAATTCCTCGTCAAATTATACTACATAATAATACAACAAAGTAAAACCATAATGAAGTTAAATTGACGCTCACATATATATAATGTATACTTAAAATATAATGGGTAAAAAAAGTTGAATATATCTGCAGAAAAACGAAAAATTCGAATTGGGAAATACGAAAAATTACAAACCGATGGAAATATCAATTGAGAAAAAAAAGATAAAATAAAATGCTTGCAAGATAAATTTAGATAAAAATCAACTTTTGAAAAAACGAAAAAGTGATAGAGTTAGACACTTGAAAAAGAGAACAAATTGACAAAAAGATGAAGCGGATGTTGAATTGTAGAAGGGGCGAGTGAATCCCCCTAATGATGGAAAATAAAATTTATAAAGAAGCGGACTGCCTATCTTAATTATGAATAATTTAAAAAAAAATATGAAGAAAATAGTTTGACTGCATTCGTGCTCATGTAATGCATTTTCGAAAAATCACGATTTTGAGATGATTGGGTTCATAATTTCAAATGCTAGAATTAGCTTCATGGCGAGATGCTCTATGAAATGCCTTTGCGTTAGCTTTGAAAGCACGGATATTTCTTAAAATTTAGGAATACATTTTAAAATACATGTAGTTTCGTTGAATCAATAAATTTTTTTGAATTTTCGATCAACCACAACCTATACAAACTCTTAAAGTCACCGAAGTGTGAATGCGAGTTAATGGGTTCCAGTTCTCATCGAACTGCTATTAATAGCGATACCTTTGGAGCTATGACCTTAGACAAGGGGAATTTAAACTTTTTAATATTATTTATTTTTTAACTAACGAGTTATAAAGTCTCTCATGTTGAATCCACAAAATACCAAGATTTTCGATGTTTTTTATTATATATAGAGTTGCCGTATTCTCTAGACAACTAACATCGCCTACGAAAGTGTATAGCGCCCTCTATGTATTATAAACATAAACACATTATGTTTCCATTTAGTTAAAAGTTAAACGTTTTGTTTTTAAGCGTTTTGATATTCCAAATGTGCGTAGTTTCGTGTATTAGCGATAAGTTGACCAATAATGTTACGATAAATTTTCAAAGTACTATTAGCCAATGAGTGTGTGGTGTGCGTGTCTTGAAAGCCCATTTATTTCACAAGTTTTTGGGTAAAAGTTTAAGTAGCAGGAGCTACACGTTCTAGTGACAAATGTTTAATGACTGTGGAATGATAGTTGATTTATATATTGTTGCCACTTCGGGGCTGCCAAATAGTTTATGGAAGACGCACACAAACACAACAGATGGGCTCAATGAGGCACCAAAGTATTGTGCTTGATCCTTGAACATGAATAAATATATTAAAGTTGTGGTTGTTCAAGGACTTGCTAGTCCTTACATATATTTATATGTAATTTATATGTTTTTTATGTCTGCACCATTTGGCTGCTATAATAAAAATGTTATTTTTTTTTGAGGGAATTTGATAAGTTTGTGTTTATATTGTGTAAAGTTTTTAGTTAATAGATAATTTGCTTACTAAGGACAATTGATTTAGAGGACCTTTGATAGAATGTTTATAGATTTAAATGATATGGAAAAGTGATTCGATACATTACTATCGATACATTATTTTCTTATTAACTCTGAATTTAAAATTTTAAAAATTTTAAAAAATATATAAATTGTTGGCTGAGCAGCTGTTTTTGGTAAATTAGAATTGAATAAAAAATAAGAGCAAAGTACTTCAAATTAATTATAAAACCCTTTAATTTATGGTGTTCTGTAAATTTCAATAAATTATTAATATTAAATATAAATAAAAACTATTTTTTATTTTTTTTAGTTTTTTTTTCAAAAATATTAAAGAAAATACACATTTTGTTGAAAATTTACCATTTTTTTTTTAAATAAAATTAAAAAAATGCATTCCATAATTCTTAAATAAAAAATTATTTTAAATTAATAAATAAAAAATATTCAAAAAAAAATTATATATAAAACAATAGTATCTTTAAAATTTTTTTGAATTAATATTAAAAGTCTAAATATATACATATAGTTGAAAATTTTTAAAACAAGTTATAAAAAATAATAAGTGAATACATTAAATAATAAATGCATACCTTTTGAATAAAAAATTCATTAGAAATTATTAGAACAAATATTTATTTAAAGTATAAAAATACGCATTTCGTTGGGAATTTGAAAAAATTTAAAAAAAATATATAAATGAATGAAATAAATAGTAAACTATTGTTTTAATAAAATCAATTTAATGAAATTATCTTAAATGATTAAATAAAAAAATATTACAAAAAATACTTTTCCCCTAAAAATAAAAAAAAAAGAAAAATATGAATGAATGAATTAAATAATAAATTCCATAGTTTTTTAATGAAATGAATTTAATGAAATTGTCTTAAATGATTAAATAAAAAAAATATAAGAAAAAATACTCTATCCCATAAAAATAAAGAAAAATATTTCAAAAAATACTTTTTCCCATAAAAATAAAGAATACATTGTAGTAACTTAAAAAAATTTTTAAATAATATAAAAGTACAAAAATATACATTTTTTTTTTTAAATTTAAAAGTTAAAAAAAAATACTAATAGTATAAACTAAATAACAAAATCCATTGAGTTTAAATAATAAATTTTCTTAAATTATTAAATAAAGCATACGGTTTATTTAGAAAAAAAGTTGTATTTACTTGAATAAATCATTATTCAAAGACTTTTTGATTTTGGGACCAGTCTAGTGTGTTGCACTACGAGTTCTAAAAATCTGGTGAAACGGTTCATAAGGATCGCTACCGACAACAAATCCTCAATTTGAATAATAAGTTGATAGAAAAACGGCCGGAAGTTGACCAAAAACTTGGCGAAGTTAACTTGTGTCATGACAAGGCGCCGTTTCATACAGCAAAATTGATAAAAAAATTAATTGGGAAATATTTTGCCACCCGTCGTACTCTCCAGACCTCACCCCGTCTGATTATCCTCTTTTTGTATCAATGGGATGCTCACTTGCAGAACAGCGCTTCACCAATTTTGAAGTTGAAATATGGACTTGTCGGATTCTTCGCCCAAAAGAAAAAATATTGTATGGGGATGGCATTTGGTGGGCCAAATGTGTAGAATCGATGGGTCAATACTTTGCATAAAAAAGTTTGCATGTTCCCCTTTAGTGTTTAATTTATCGACAAAATCAGCAAATTTTAACTTACGCGCCTAGTATTGAATACATTGATATAGCGAAAAATATATTTCTTAAGAATAATTACTTATATGTAATTGATTCTTGATCATAATAAGTAAAAATACATTTTTTTTTAAGATATTGTTCATATTTTAAAAATTGTATATTATATATTAAAAAAAAATATTTTTATTTTTAAAAATGGTATTCTTATTTTATTTAAAAAACGATATAATTTAGTTTCATAAACATATAAAATCTTCAAATCGCTTGTTTTTATTCAATTTTTAATTTTATTCATTATTATTTTTGTCATTCCAGTAATCTTTGTTTTAACTTCGCGCAATAATCTATTTTTCAAAACAAAACTATTTTTGACGGAGGCAAGAAAATACAAATAAATGAAAACAATAAACGAAAAAAAATCAGAGGAAAAATAATAATAAAAATTTAACTCACAGTTTTTGTATCAACAAACATTAAATAAACTCACCACAATAAATTGAAAAACAAACCAAACTTGGAATGCATACAAAAAAGAGGACCCCAAATTGTATTCAGTTTGTATTTGCATAACCCATTCTTCGTTTATACCAAAAAAAAAAGAAACTACAGATGTGCATATGCATATTCATTCATCGGATACAATCGAATACATATGTATGGATTTTTTTTATGTATTTGGATGAATTGAAGTAGAGCGGAAAGCCTTTTAAAACGTATATTTTTGGTTAAATATTTTTGTATAGAATATTGTTTTTTTTTTTTTAAATCAACAGTTTCTATTGGCGCCATCTATTGGTAAATATACCCAAGTTATTGCATTAATTGAGAAAACATTTTATTTTTTTAGTATTGCTAAAAAATGATTCTTAAGCAAAAAAAATATAAGCAATAACTTCGCTAAGATATTTCAAAAAATGAATTAAGTTTAAGAGTAATTTTAACGTTTTTAAGTATATCGTTGGGGCATCTGTGATTATCGCAAATCGGCCTTGTCCAAGTCACTTAAAAAATTAAAATAAAAACGCGTCTTCATAAAATTATTCAAAATCTTTACTGCATTTTTGATAAATAATATTGAATAATTACCAAAAACACAATGTATAGCTCAAAACCTAAGAAACGCTTTTGAAATCCTTCAATATTATTTCGAAAGGTGGAAAATTGTGATAAAGATTTATAAAACGCAGGAAATATTCTGTACTGACTTTCATTTGTATAGCTTCCGAATGCTGTCACATCTGGCGAGAGCCAGACAGATCTCTGTCTAAAATGAATGCATGTGGACACACAGCCTTCTCGAGTCACCAACTTGTAGCATTCTACTATCCTAAATACTACTAAAAGTTTGATGGTATGGGACCCAATTAATAAAACACAAAAAGTGATGAAATACACTTTGTCTAAAACTCAATAACTTGTTTTGGTAGTAGTGGTGGTAGTATACTTTTTCAAAAGAAAGGAAACTTATTGAACTAACAATACGATATCGATTGAAGCGAAATCTCCTGGGAAAAATGGTTTGTGCGCTAGGCTTCAATTTATTTTTTAATATGTAAGGGTACAACTAAGTCCAGTTGACCTTAAGATTAGACAAGTTAAACATTCTAAAATTATGAAATAATAAATGACAACGAGAAAAAAATAAAATAAAACTAATGCGTATTCCTAGCCTGATGAGTGAATTTTTTAATGATATGCACCGTCTCACATCTGGGGCAAGCTAGGAACTTGGATTTACAATGTGAAAGATGAAAACAGAAAGTAACACATAATTTTTAACATTTTTTCCAAATAGAAGCCAAAGAACAACGTTGACCAAGATGGGTTTTTTCAGTTCATGATTGGTCAAAGAGGCTCGATTTGGCGAATCAAGATAAGATAGGATAGATAAAGAAATGGATTGTATGGACCGTTCAAAGGAGATGACATCATAGATGTTATTATAATTTACGCAAAGGACACGAAAAGGAGCGTGTAACGCATTACTTTTACAAAAAGTTAATGCTAGAGGTCGAAAATTACGAGTTACTCTGGAAGGAATGATGAAAGAAATTTTATTAAGGAGTGTGTTAGAGTCTATAAGAACGAGTAAAAGCTTATGCAAAAATAGCATAACGCCGTGGCATGTTCTACGATCACTTAGAGAAGGTAATTTTATAGGGCGAAGTCTGCATGTATAGGATGGCAAACGAATGTTAGGATCGCAGTTTAATGCCCGAAGAGCAAATATTAAACATTTTTTTCAAAATTTAATTTAATGTAATCTTTCATCCGTTAATATTATAGTCTGCTTCCATTATAATCAAAGCAGTAATTTTTCATGGAATATGATACATTCAAATTTAATTATCAAAAAATAATTTTGAGCCATAATTTGGAGAAGAACGGTTCAGAAGGCGACTGGAAAATTGTTCAAGGAAGTTCTATGTTGAAATCTCAATCTTCTAGAAGGAGTATGGTAAATTTATGTATTTATTGGTATTATCATAGCCAGATCTGTAAATGTGCAAATGATTCCGGACAGATTATGCTGACCTACGCAATGCTACAATCATATTAAGCATATATGATGCCGGATTAGATATAAGCAGTTTTACAATTTACAAGCCATTCTTTCAACTTTTTAATTCTTCTCAATGATTAAAGAACAATTTATTATAAAAAAAACAATCTAAATAATATAATCTTAATAACAAAGCTTAAAATCCACATGAAGCATAAAATCCCTACTTGAAACTGTAGAATTTGTATATATCGATGGACTTGGGGGAGTCAATGGGTTTGACGTTTTGAAGGAATTGCAATTGATTTGTGAACCTGTGAGTTGAAACGAAGCCATAGAGAACTTGTAAGCTTGGGAAAACTAATTACTTACGACAGACAATACTTTGAATGCTATAATTTTAAGCAGAAAAATTCTATTCATATAGCTGCGATTCGGGGGCCTCGTAGCTTAGTGCCTTTTAAACGCGGGGTCGTGGGTTCGAATCCCACTCATGGCAAGAGGATTGACCACTCCAACGTCCCTCTTAAAAATTGCTTCTCTACTTAATAGAAAGCTTTTCTCCATTTGCACAATGCCTGTCAAAAATTTCTGGCAACCCCCCTTGCCCCACTCTTTACCCCCCACGCTAAATGGAGGGTACACCATAGAACCAAGCGCCATTCATAGCTTTTCGGCGTACAGCAACAACACCAGCTAGAATGATGCCAACAATTAAAAAAGACTGTATCGTCCAACCTTTCCGCGCAGCCAAGCGCAGACGCCACTCCCAGAAGGCGTCAGGTGGCAGCCCCACCACTGGGATAAGTCGCATCTGGCCAATCACCAGTTCGATCGGAAAAACTCAACACCAGATTATAGAAACCAACACAAGAGAATTAAACATAAAAAACGGCTCCCCAAATTCGATGACGTCCAAAGGCATTTTCAAAAAAACGGACACGAGTAGGACAATGGAACGTTTGAACCCTAAAAGGAACCATCAAGATTAGCACAGTTCGAGGAAGAAATGGAGAAACTGCAGATAGCGATAGCTGGCATCCATCCACAAGGCAATAGACGGATCGGCAGACCTAAGGCGACCTGGAGAAGATCCATCCTCCAAGAACTGACCCAGGCGAACATGGGACAGAGCTAAGAACAGACGGCGCAAATTAGGGTTCGATGGATGGCTCTTGTAGAGGCCCTAAGTTCCCAAGCGGAAATAATAAGGAAAAAAAAAAAAAAAAATAGCTGCGATTCTACATTTATTTGTTCAATTCCCGAGCGGCGAAACCATCTATTTACGAAGCTTGTCGCTTGCCCCACTTTGTGGCATCTACAACACATATTTTATGCGTTTCTCAACTTTTGCTGTTCATGGCCTCTTATCATGGTAGCTTTCATTATATTAATGTCATTGCATTTTAATTTTTAACGTGTGAAAGACAATGCATTTTGCCCATTTTCTACTTTGAATGGAGGTATTTATGTGTCCTCTCGACGCAATTTAACCAACTTTGTATATTTTTAAGTGCTCTGTCACTAAGAATAACAAAAAAAAGGAACAAAAGGCAAAGGATAACTAAAGATGGGCGGGAAGCTGCACAATGGAACCCAACACACACATAAATATTTATATAGAGCTTGGCACGGAACTAAGCGACAATTGTTAGACGTCATGTTCACGTGTGTAAGGACGAGAGTCAAGAGTGTGTGCGTGAGTGTATCTGTGTGACACTTATAAATAGCATCAAGGTGCGCTCTAGTTTTTTTTTTTTTTTTTTTGTGTGGACGCTTGCACACCAACGCACACACACACAGTTACACTCATGCACACACAGATACACTCATGCATACACAGTTACACTCATGCACACACAGATACTCACACAGATGCATAGGCACACTCGCGTATTGTGTCGCATATGTATTTGACTTGTGCCTGCTATTAATTTGAGTGGGCGCCCGCAGAAAACCAAAAAAAAAAATAAAAAATAAAAATGAGAAAAATTGCAAATGCTATAAATATCAAAAGCTAAAATTAAAATGAAGACAAATGACCAAAAATAAATGCCGCGAACATGAAAGTGAAGTGTAAATTAAATGTCAAGCCTAATGGAAAAAATGCTATTAATTAATTAATATCAAAATGCACAAAATGTCAATTACATGTAAGCATTTAGGCATTAGAAATACCAAATGCAAAGTTGGAAAACTTGCAGCAAGTGCGCTTGATGCTCTTAATTAGTTTGGCAAATTGTTGATATTCAATCTATTGGAAAGATGATATGTGCATTAGTTATGACTGCCACATGCAGCAGAGTTCATTTGCTAACATAACTCATTTTCTTGGGTTTCTGTGAGCCATGGGCTACTTTGGAACTATTCGTATGCATAGTATTGGATTACCTTTGTGAGCATAATTCAAAGTTAAAGTATCTTAAAGTTGTTCGCGTATGACTTTGGAATACACTGTATTACTCAAAATACCAAAATAGAATCAACTTGCAAAAATTTGCTTTTTTGTGCAATTTTGATTTTTTCTTTAAGTTTGGCAGGACTGTCTTTGATGTCCATGTCAGATTTCATATCAATATCTCAATTTTTCAGTTAGTTGAGCTTGTGCTTTGTAAACAGCTAAATGTGTATTTTTCGTTTATTACCATGACTGAAATTATGCAACAACGCAGTTACATCAGTTTTCGTTCGGAAAGAAGTTTCTGCAGCCGAACCCTTGAGAATGTTGCAAAAGGCCTTTGGCCAAGAGCCACTATGGATTATCGTCCTTTGAGTGTGAGAAACATTATTGGTTTTGTTGAAATATCAGAAGGATCAGTTAAAACCATTTTAAAAGACCATTTGGGCGCCGAAAAGTCAAGCCAAAAACGCGCAATTTCTAGGAAAAACAGCGTCGCGTTGATAGATAAGATGAAATGCATTATAACTGGAGACGAGAGGCCTACGCTTAAGATCCAAAAACAATTGAGCATTGAAGTTGAAGAAAATGAAAGCCATGCCGGAAAATGACTTTCTGACTGATTCGAAAATTACAAAAAGCGCTGGCATAAGTGTATTGCATGGGAAGGGCACTTTTCGGAAGGGAACGACAACAATTTAGAAGAATAATTAAAATTCACTTATATTATTTTTTGAAATATTAACAAATTCCCCTTATTGTGTCGCTACAGTAGTAAATCGAAATAATATGAATTCAGATCAAAAGTTTTATTTTTATGCTAAATAAATCGAATTTAGTAATGAGTTATAAAGCAAATGAAAACATCATACTATTGCAGCTTTCAAAAACTTTTTACCGAATGGGTAGGATATTAAAAAGAACGTTATCTTATGGGTTTATAGGTAGTAAATAAATCTAATTCTTGTAAACCAAATTCAATTTTAGGCATTGATTTATGAAAATATTGGGACATAAGCTGATATGAATCAGCGATGCCAATTTAGCCTTATTCCAGATAACTTCCGCAAAAACCTTAAACATCCTTAATTCGAAAATTATTCCAATTTTTAAATATCTTTTACTTCCTTTTTATGAATTTTTAGCGAAAAAAAATTTTAATCGAAAAAAGCGCATCATACAAAATAAGCAAAACTTAAGATTAAGAAAATGTTCATTAGTTATAATGTAAAACTACAGGTTGCGTTCTAAAATTATGAGACGCAACAACAAAAAATAAATGTGTTTGCCAAAAAAAAAAACACAACCTTTTAATGTTTTTCGAATGGCAATTCATACCAGCTTTTTTCAGACTTCGCGATTTTTAAACATTCAAATACTATTGCGCGATAATCGGCGAGAATGAGAAAAACAGTGACTCCTTTAATGCATTCTCTATTATACAACTACGACAATCTTGAGATCATTATCTTTGTTATTTTGTTAAAAATTATCTTTTTTTAAAAAGAAAATTTTTGCTTTAATTTGTCGTTATGGACTCATGACTTCATGGTCTTCAAGTGATTTCTAAATGTTTTCTGAATGCTTGTCGCTTTTCGAATACCATTCCGTTCAATACACGATAGTTTGCGAACAACCAATGTATCTTTTAGATAGAGATATGTTGTTTTTCGCTTTTGGAATGCAAAATTTAAGTGTCTGATCTTCAAAAGTTATCATTCCTATGAGCTGCTCTTTAATACTCAGCAAAAAGTTATAAAAATTCAGATTTTACGATTTCTCATCAAATTCAACAACTTTACTTTTTATAAATAAATTTCAATAAGCTTCCTACCAGTGCACCAGATAGAAATGTATCAAATTATTATGTGTGCCCAATTAAAATTGTTTTTCAAATATGTATTGAGCCTTTTAATTAACCCAATTAAGCGTAGGACATAGGAAACTTGAGAACTGCATTGATTTTAATGCTTGATAATTAAAGTGTAGGTAAAATAATATGCGTACAATATATGTTTACCATAAAATCATATTATACATATACCACATATCAATAAATCAATGGCATGTAGAAGGTGTCACTATATACTATAATAAGCGTAAAATATATATAAGCTAAATAAATACAGGCGATGATATGGCTTTTTCACAACTGAAGCGTTATATTAATTATTTATGGGAATGTCCAAAGAACGACAACTACATAAAAGTTTCAGCTTTTTGTTGAAAACAAATAATGACTAGTAAGGCTATGATATCAATTTAACTTTTGACATAAATCAAAGTCAGCGGCATACATTTGATATATGCTAAAAATAAAAGATATATATTAAATCTATATATGGATAGATATTATGTGTTAATAGTACGTCGTTGTCATAGCCTGTACAAATTCTCTGTAATTATGTTGGTAGTTTTGCTTAAGTTGGCTAGAATATTTTTAGTATCAATCAATTTTGAAAAAAATTTGTTAAAATAATAAAAAGCAGAGAGACCAATAATGATATTAGCCTAAATATTAAGCGAAGAGTCAGAATTGTCAAGAATTTTCATATTCCTAGTCAGCAATGCAAATACCTCTTCATCTTTCAAACCTTTGTTTACCCCTTTTTGGATACTCCTGAGATTAAGGTATAAGATCCCAACGTTCTTCGGCAGGCACTCTGATCCTGTCATCACTGAAACATATTTGATATTGAGCCGATTGTTGGTACTTGGCCGGATGTTGCGATTTAAGCGGGGTTCACCAGTAGTCCCCTTTAAACATGACAATACCCTCACATTTGCTTTCGCGTTTCTGTGATAGAGTTTCCAACGAGCAGATTGCCATTGCCATATGTTGAACATTTTCAGCTTAGTTATCTACCTTTCGGATTTAGTACGACTGTCATGAACCTTGTATGAGTTCTACGACGTCAGACATGTCATACAGCGGACTCAGGAGCATTTGCTTGGCCTTGTCGAATATATAGATGAAGAAACTCCAGCATAAAAAGGTGTTCGCTGCGAAAGCCGAATCTGCGATGTCAGCTTGCACGGATCTTGATGCAGTAAAGTTTTTAATTCCTCATCAGGAAACATTTTGGGTTAGTTAGGACTTCCTTTATTTTCATCTCTTCAATATTCAGGAACTAGTAAAGTTTTTAATTCTTTCTTCATAAATGTAAACTCGTACATTTTCTACATCGTGCAATATTTGAACTTTTACAAGACTATAGCCAGAGCTCCTCTTTATCATTCAAAGCTATTTTTTCGAAGAAAGTCGAAGAGCTTTCCCGCCACTTCATCTACCCATCACTGATGCGATCTTTAATTTCAACTTCGGTAGCTTTGTTATTACCTAATAAGCCCATTATTTAAATTTAAATAAATGAAAATGTTTTTTCTAAGTGGCACATAATATTGAGAAACTCAAAATTAGCGTAAAAAACTGCATTTCTTCTCTATCAAATTTTGGGTACTCAAAGACCAAGTCCAAAGAATTTTTCATTTTTTTTCCTATACAGATATCTGGACTTGGTCTTTGAGTACCCGAAATTTGATAGAGAAGAAATGCAGTTTTTTTACGCTAATTAGAAAAAACTTTTAGAAAAAACATTTTCAAGGCTACAATATCCGCTACCAAGAATCAGAACAAATAGGAACATTTCCATTTCATCGTCATAGATTTCAAAGCACTGCCTGAAAAGCGAATTCGTCAGATTTCCTAACTTTCAATTTGACTGTAAATAAACCTCTACGATGACAAAGATCTCTTTCATAGTTTTGCAAAAGAACTTTTGCGCTGGCTTGGCCATGTCGTGCCTATGAATGAAGAAGCTCCAACAAAGCGGGTGTTTGATTTAAAAGCCCACGTAAGGAGATGTGAGGGATTAGATGTGAGGGTGGCAGAGGCGACAAACACCGCATCGTAGTCTCAGGCTAAATAGCCCATTGTGCCATCCACGAAAGAAGACTTAGGAGTTTGTCCCTTCAGATGGAAAACTAAGTGTAGGAGAAGCTAACTTCCATAGGAATCACCAACTGGAGAAAGTGAGAACCAAGCTGAAGCGGCTTAAAATAGCTGTTGAGGTCTACAGTAATGTCTTGTAATGGCTCGCTAAGATACAATTAGAAAACTTTAACGTCCCGATCCCCTACGATATAGGGCACCAAAATCCCTACAACGGAAATATTATATTGATTTTCTAAAATTTTTTTGTTCATATTTTAACAATTTGCTTTCATGGGAACTTTAATAAGCAAAACTGTCTAAATGGTTTTTCGAATTGGCCTATGGAAGGTACTTCCCCAAACGAATGAGTCAAATTACCTTCAACAGAATGACCACAGAACCTAAATTCCAACCTGGTCACCAGTCTTCAGCAAACGCAAAATGTCATAAAAATTAATTTATTTTTTTTTGTAAATGGCTGGTTATGCAGCTAACTATGGAGTCGCGCTTATCCGGCTTATCAGATTTCAGTACATTTTATTATCCCCCCCTACCCCCACGTATTGTCCTTGCTGTACCTGGAATTACAATGTTGACTGCATTTAATTGTGTTGTAAAATTTCGCCTGGTACTATGCCAAAGCTGTGCTACAGTTTTCTAGTTTTATGACGTCAATGCAGGCGACTGGAAGATGATTGTGACACACGAAACCGCCATCTTGCCGTCATTGAAGGAGTTTTGTGCATTGTGTTATTCAAAGAAACTTTTTATTACCTTAGCAATTGTTCTTTATGGCTTGAGTTCCCGAAACTCAGCCGCAGAATTAGAATTTTTCTGCTTTGATGCTATACATTTTATAATAATACGCGCAGGTTGCTAAGCTACATCCTTGTAGCTGCTTTAAAGCTTTATGAGATTAAACAATTTCTTTTTTCATATAAGACCACATTCGATAGTGAGAAAACGAACGGAGGGCTTGAACAGATTTTCTTTAAATTTTCTTTAGATTTCATTGTAAAGCAATATAATGCGCAACCTGCATAAGGGCGTACTTCATCTCAAAGCTTTTGTTTTGCAGGCTTTTGTTTCATGATTTTCAGGATCCTTGCCTATGATGCTTCAGCAAAAAAGCTTTTAAAATTCAAAGTTTTCGATCATTTTGGCTGCATTGGCATTCAATATCTTAAAGCATACAGAATGTAGTATTAAGATGCTAATATATGTTACGATATTAAATATTGAATTGCTTGGAAAAAAATTCTTAATTAAAATTCTGCGCCAACAAGATGTTATAGACGTTACGAAAATACTAACTTCAGCGTCAAAGATAGAAGACCGTCTGCCCAACCCTAGAAGCAAATCGTACTCCCAAAGGGGAGCAACAACTACATATAATATTTCCATATGGTTAATATAATGGGAATCTCTTCAAATGTACTGAAATTGGGTGCCATACTTGTTGAAGCCTATAAATGTCTAAAGGTGATTTATCACTTCGGAACTACTTTTTGAAAGACATGAAGGGTAGTGATTTTTCTGCCGTATCGTGACTAGAGATTCATATCTGCGAATAATAAATGATGGTAAAAATGAATTTTCAATTCGTAACTGCTGCTTTAAAGGCATCAGAAGGAATTTTTGCACTAGTTAATATACTACGATAAACCCACGGAAAAAAATACTATGTCAAGCCTAATGAACCCGCGCCATCGTCGTCTATATCAAAAGGATATGGAGTCGCACCTTTTAAGCTCTCTGAAAATAATCAAAATATGACTCAATTATGGGATCAAAACCAAAGAGGAGCTACTTTTATTGATAAAATATTCAAATATTCAAAAACTCGTGTACCTGTTGCGTAGCAGCAATTCGTGCATTTCGATTACACTTTGCAGTACAGTGCCTAGCACTGGTATAGCTAGCAAATTCACGCTATTTTGCTAATTCGTCATTAATTGAAGCCGCCGCCGTTTGGATTCGAATTCTACAAACTATTGTTCTCTGTTCTCCTCGAATAGCTTCTATTAGAGATTTCGCTATATATCTTCTAGTCAAGGGGATTAAATTTTTTTTCTTAATAATTGTAACTTACTCTTTAGAGACGGAAAATACTTGCAAAGTTATATTAGAGAGCTTCTTTAAACTGGCCGATTTGAAATGTACTCCCAATTCTATTCTATTTAGTGCAAGAATCATAAAAAAATTTATATTGAACTACATTAGTCTCTTCATGCGTAGAATCCTAATTCGAGATACTTTGAGTCATCATCTGCTTGAGTAATAATTATTTTAAATAAAGCTTAAAAAATTTTTAGCAAGTATTTAAAAATACAGATCTAGAAGTCATTTTATGCGTAGAGTCGTGATTCGAGATATACATTACTCCATTAAAAAAGTTTCAGCGTTAAATAAAATGTCAAGAGTTCTTAAGTTTTGTTTTTATTTAAAACGTGACAATTAACCGAACTTTTAACAAGGTAATATTGCTTGCTGATACGGAGTTACAAAATTCTTCGCAAAATCTACGAACCCTTTCAGATTGTGTGTAAGAATCATATTCGATTCACCCTGAGCTGTATAAGTTCGAAAACGACAAAGATGTTGTTCAGCGTATTACGGCACAATGTCTGCGGTGGCTCGGCCATGTCGCTCTTATGGACGACGATGCTACAGTGAATAGCGTATTCGATGCGAGAGCAGTCAAAAAGAGTTGATGGGTAAGAACAAAGCTGAGATAAAAAGTCCTGATAACGGGTTGTAATGATCAACTAAAGTAAAGTAATCAACCAACTACTATTCATGCATTTTGTTTGCTGAAATCGTAATTTTCGACTTCTAGCACTAACATTTTGTAGATCTAAATATGCATTACACGATCCATTTGGTTTCTTATGCGTAAATTAAAATAACCTCTATGATTTCCTCTCTTTTGAACAGACTATCCAATTCATTTATTTATCTATCTTCTCTCTTTTTGATACCTCAAATCGAGCTCTTTCACCAATCACGTACTATAAAACCCAACTAGGTCAACATTGTTCTTTGGCTTCCCTCTTTGTTAAGAAGTGTCTAAATGTCCCATCAGACTAGAAATTCGAATTAGTTTTATTTCATATTTTCCTCGTTACCATATAATATTTTTTAATTTTTAAATTTTTAACTTGCCTAACCTTAAGATCAACTGGACTTAGTTGTCTCCATATAATAATTAGAAATAAAAATTACTTGATTATACATTAAAATCTAAATTGTCTGTTGCAAAGAACTACCCATTGACTGCAGCGTATTTATGCCGCCGCTTGATTCAATCTTGGAAACATTTTGGTATGACACTAAGACCTGAAAAGTGGCCTCAACGTTTGCTCTTTCAGTTCACTAAACATAAAACTGTTTTAGACTTTTGAGAAAAACAATGTAAAACTAAGAGGTTACTACAAATTTCTTAGTTTTTAACATAGCAAAACATAATTCAGTTAAAGTACAGATAAATTTATAGTTGTTGCTTAAAGGTAACTTCGCTTAGCTCAGTTTTACATAAGTTGGCACTTAGCCCAAAGATACCCGACGGTAAAGCAAAGCAATGCCAAATAAAAACACAAGTTTCACAAAATATGCAAAGTTTGCAACTATTTTAACTTTATTTAATCTAAAAATATTTTAAACTGTTTCATTGCAATTACTTGATACAATCAGACAAAAATGTGTAGCATACTTTTCAGCGCTAGAAATTTTATTCCAAAACTCTTCACTAAAAATAAATTTCAATTCTGGCAAAATATTTATTTTAAGCAAATTATTTGAGCAACTAACTCATTGAAGAATATTTTAGTATCTTAATTTGTGTGCAAATGTGTATGGGTATGTGTGAGTGTATCTCTGTGAGTGTATCTCTGTGAGTGTATCTCTGTGAGTGTGTATCTTTGTGAGTCTATCAGTGTGTGTGTGTGTGAAAGCATATGTGGGCAATTGGCGCCTAGTCAAATAAATCGCATGCGATTAATTTTTTATACAAATAGTTTTAGACGCGTTCATTGTGTGCTTTGCTTTGCTAAGCTTTTTTTTCGCTCATTTTTTGTTTTGTTTTTGCATTTTATGGCAGTTGGCGTCACTTAAATGAGTTGTTGTTGTTGTTGTTGTTAGTGTGTGAGGGTGTGTGAGTGTCGAGCGCAAAAAAGAGAAAATTTGCATTTGTAGTATTTTTTGTTTTTGTTTTTTGTTTACTTTGTAGGTTAGTTTGTTTGCCTATGCAACACACACACACACGCATAGAAAGAGTAACAAACAAACAAACACACACACACTGACACACACTGGCACACACATACTTAAGCATATATTTACCTTCGATGTCTTGTGGCAGAGCGAGCGGAATGTAGCAGCAGTTGTGGCAGGCGGCAGAAGAAAGAAGCAATAGAAGACGGCGTTGACGACGACGACGACGACGGCGGCGAGGACGACGACGTTGAGTTTAACCTTAAAACATGCTTGACTCTCGACGCACTTGACTCTGAGGCCAACAAGAACAACAACAGAAACTCGCTCTTATTTTATTTATTTCTATTATTATTATTAGTATTTTTTATACTTCTCCCTCCTTTGGCTTGCGTGTTACGTTTAATTTGGTAATGATTTTTCTTATTAATTTATTTGCATAGTTGGGCACACTATTTTTGCGTTTTGCATTTTGTTTTGTTACATTTCTCAATTGTTGTTGTTATATTAATGCGTTAATGTTGTTGTTGGTTGTTGCTGTCTGTCACTTAAGACGCTGCAATAGTTATGCTATGTTTACATTGCGTATTTATGTGACATTGTGACAAGGGATTGTCACAGTATGAAATTGTCTCAGATTATGCTGCTGCATTGTGCAATTCATTTTTTGTGACTTAACTAGAATAATTCGTAAAATAGTAGGGGTTTTAGACGACGAAAAAGGTAACAATTTTTACATAGCCTTATTAATTTTTCTTAATTGCTACAATAGCTTAATCTGGAAAAGTGCTTGATTTGTGACCAAATTTTTATTTAGTTATGTTAAATACAAAATCTTTTTTAAGAAACTACATATATTCAAGCAGCATGAACTATAATACATTTAGTGCAGATTTAAATATAACGACATCGTCTCAATTGAAAAGATAGTTATTCTATAAACGGTTTTACCTAAAATCGAATTGTTTAAGCACAACTTAGACTTAAAATTATTTAGTTTTTCTTGACAATGCTATTATCTTTCCAAAATTGGAGCATGATATATCCATTAAAAATTGCACATAGTCTAACCATTCATAGCCGATTCCGAAGCGGAGATTCTGCGGAGATTTAAATTAAATGAGATTTACTAGAATAATAGCGTCTTCTTTCTATTTATGCGTACGCTGCTTCTACGCTATTGAAGACCATTCTTTCTGCTTTTTGATTTCTAATAAACTTTGAGATTTCTAATGAACTTTGGAATACCGACGATATTTGGTACTAAAATAAGCTGCCACTACGCTACCGACGGTTCCTTATTGCGTTAAGAAAAAACAGCAGCAAATATTGGAAAATCAAACATTAAAATATATTTTGCTCAACAATTTTGCTTAATTTGTTCGGCAACTTTTCCATATTCAGAGCAATTTCTTAGTTTTGTGCGTAAAAAATCTTAGTTGCAAATCAATAAAAATCTTGACTTATACGACTGGATCATGGTCGCTTTAAAAGACGCCCCAGTACAAACTCATTATCATTAACCAAAATTTAATCATAAACTTGAAATAATTATATTTAATTAATTTTATTAGAAGAGAGTTCATTTTAAATTAATAATTGGCAAGGCATCCAAATTCATATCGTTTCTGGTTCATTTTTCGTTCTCAGATTTGGAATCTGTGCATTCTTTGTCGTTTATATGACCGGAATGAAATCGTTAGAAACACAGATTGACTGCTTGCTACCTTAAGTCCAAATTCAATTTTCTGCCTACCTACCTTGTTCTTTTAATTTATCTTTAAAAGAACTATAGAATGTTTAGAAATTTTTCTTTCTTTAAAAATATTTTAGCCAAAATGGGCTTAACCAAACCTGAAGTGAAGCAGACAAATTAAAAGCAGAGTACACTATGGGATTACCGAATTTAGTGGGATATATAAAACTGAAGGCAGCTAGCTTACGAAGCCGGGTGCTTAGAAAAAGAACAAGATAACACAGCGCTAAGACTCTTAAGGAATTTGAGTTGTACAAATTATGTTGAGCATATACAAGCAATAAAGCTTAAATCTAAAGTATGTGCCAATTTCGTTGGATATATAAAACTCGTGAAATCTGTCTAATAACAATGGCTGCTTTGAAAAAGCTCAAAACAACAAAGTTAGATCAGACAAACTAATAAATTTAAAAAGTAGTATGCGCCAAAAGCTAACAAAAAATAGTGCTATTAAGCGAAAATCTTAAGTTTCAGTTTAGATTTTAATGTCAATCCAAATATTTTTAAACGACGAAAGTAACTTGCCAAAGGACTATATATATAGATTAACTTAGAGAAACAACAAAAATTCGCCAAATATAAATTTTCTCAATTTTTTGGCAATAGAAACGAGTACTCTAATGAGGGAGGCATACTAAAATTATCTTTAAAATGGCAACAAGTTATAGAACAAAAGAGCGCATATTTGATCTAAAAGTGATCATTCTAACTACGACAAATTAAGCCTTCAATTTCATTTACCTGGACAACTTTGCTATTTATCATGCAAAAGCTTAAAACTTTCTGATTTCTGAGTTGGGTTTTCTGCATATTACCAAAGTTCTGAGCTTTACTCCATAAAATTTAGCAATTTGTGGGAGCTACTCAATTTGTAGACTACCTACCTAGGGCTTTTTGATAAAAGTGTTCAGTTCAAGGACCAAACACTGTAGATGTAATTGAGAGTTGGTTATTTTGTACAACAGTCAAGTTTATAGGATGGTTCGGTTTTTCGACTTGTGGTTGGTTTTTTTTTTAAATAGCCAAATTTATAGGATGTTCGTTTTAGCTTACATTGCAAATTTTAAAAATTTGTTTATCAACTGTTTTGACTTGAAAATTTTGACATTTTTATGCTGTGACACAATGTAAACCCAGCATAAGCCAACGCGCCTTCTTCAAGTGGCAGCCTGCTCAAACAAACACGCACACACACACACCACACACTATACACACGCACACGCACATGCACGTATAAATGTGAAATTTTTTATCAACTGCTGGTAGCACGATGTTGCTTTTGTTGTTGTTGCTATTGTTGCTTTTTGTTTAAACATTTCATTTTGTTTGCCTAAATCTTAACTTCAAAAAAGTATAACAACAAAAAAATTACTCTGACAACCCGCAAAAAAAGTGTATCTTTTTTAGATCCGGGTATATCCTTTATCTCTGCTGTAGCCATGCCATAAGCAGCGCAGCAGCGACGCCAGCCGAGACAGCAGCAGCAGCTGGAAAATTTTGTGTACCAAAAAAAAAAAACGGAACCAAATTCAAAGGAAAAACTGTAAAGCATAAGAAAACTTTCGCTGGCTGCGAAAATAAACGCACGTTTAAACAATTTCCAGCAGCAATGACAACAACAATAAGCACAGGAACAACAACAGCAGCAGCAGCAGCAAACGACAATAGCAGCATGTGAAGCAGCGCAGCTTTGGCGTCCTTTTGTACCATAAATAAAGTTGGCCCAAAGGCAGGAGTAGCAGCAGCAGCACAATTGTTAACCGCGCAGCAATCAAACACAAACCTAATTAAGCCGCTCGTTTCGTATCCTCGACGCGCGCACGCGAGTGTCCTATACACAACTGATTACAGATTGGCCACGGCGAAACTGTTAGAGACGCTGCTCTGCTCGGCACGAAGCGTCGTCGTAAGCGCTGACGCCGGCGTCACTTCGTGTTTTGCTTCGTTTCGTGCGGTGCTGATGCTCTCTCGTTTTTGTATATTTTGACTAAGCACAGCTTTGGCTCTCACTTCGGCTGACTGCCTGGCTGAGTGACAAGGAGTCCGTTGCGGCGAGAGAGCGAGGCGACGAGTGGCTTTTGTGGGTGCGTGATGCTCTCCCAAATTGCCTAGTATTGTGTGTGTGTGTGAGTGTGTGTGCGCCACAACAGACGCCCGCATGCACAGTGGGTCGAAATGTTAGCAAACTTTTCTACTGAGCAACAATATGGTGTGGGTCCTATGTATATTTTATGTTTTCGTAATACATGGTAAAATCACGGAACTTGCGATTCTTACATACGACAATTGAAAAATTATTTTGCATGTAAAGATGATTTTTTTGTAATAAAAAACTTTTTTCTTTGCTTTGTTTCTCAATTGCATACTATGAAATTTGTGCTAATATTGTCATACCTTTAGCTCTAAATATCAGGAGCTCACGCATTGTAATCACAAAAAAATGAATTCAATATAAATTGAAAATTCTTAAATAGATTATATTTTCTTGAGTAACATTGTCATTGTTTGCATAAAGTTTTTTGCTTAAAATATTTATTAATTAAGTATACCGCCTTTTGAAATTGGTTAGGAACCGTGTGCCTGTTTTGCTCGAACACCTTTTATAAGAGATATTCTCATATTCTGTCATTAAAGCTGTGTCAAATCTAAAAAAAGAAAGAAATTTTTTACATAATATTTAATTCACGCTTATTTTCAATTTATATTTTTGTAAAATTGCAAAATTGACATCTTTGCATTTAAAACTTGTTTGTATGAGTTATTATTATCAAAACTTGCAAGAATATGTAACTATTTTTAGTGTCTAAAAAATACCATAGAATTTACTCATTTTTTATTATAATATGATTTTTTTTAACAAACTTTGAATATATATGAAAACAAACAAATGCCAAACAAACGCCAAATTCCTGCCAAAAACACCTGTCATCCCAAACGCAAGCACTTTTTTGGCAATGTTCCAAACCACTGTGTCGACATTCACCCAGTTTTCGAAGCGTTCTCTCATCAACAAGAATATCAACACGCTGCCCGCCGCTTCCTTTCGCTCTGACTTTCTGCTGCTGCTGCCTGCTGCCTGCTGCCTGCTTTTCCGCACACATTTTCGCCAACAACAACGACAACGTCGTTGTCGCACATTTTTCGCCTCGCCAGGCCGAGTCAAGCAGTCTGGCAGCACCTTGCTTGGTTCCTGTTTGTCTGTGGCCATTGTTGTTGTTGTTCTTGTTAGTCCTGCCGCTGCCGTTGCTGCTGCTGCTGCGTTGGCGGTTTCTTGGGCATATGTTGGCCAGCATGCTGTCGACTTTGACGGCGCCGTCAGCGTCGACGCTTGGTGTGCGCTGTTAATGTGGGTGCTGCGACGCTTTTGGTCTCTTTGGGTTGCCAGTGCCTGAAAAATTACACCCAAGAGCTTAGGGACGCTCACCCCGCGCACTGGGCCACATTGTTGAGTGTTGTTGGGCAATGCCGTACTTTTCACCAACGCCACGCGGACTGTTGAAAACGGTTGGTGTGAGAGTGTGAGAGGGGTAGGCAGAGAGACGGACAGACGGGCTAAGGAGCGACAGACGGACAAACAGGCGCACGACAAATGAACGAAGCGACTTGGGAATGAACGTCGTTTTACAGCCAAATGACAAGTGCTTAGTGTGTGTGTGTGTGCGTGTGTGTGAGTACGTATGTGGGTGTGGGTGTGGATGTGCGTATGTGTGACTTCTTTTGTATTTTTGTTGTTTTTTTTTTTGCAATTTCATCCTTCAAGCTCTTGTTGCGCTGGTAACGTTCGCACTTACAGTCGAAACGAAAAGTATTCGGTCTGTGGGATTTTGGTTTTTTTTCAAATATTCACATTATGTTGAAAATTTTGAATTCTTCAATAAAGAATCTGCTTTTGATAATTATTTCCAAGTCCACAGTAATGAGAATGTTTGTGGCTCACTAGACAAAATACTTAGAAATACTTTTAAATTGTAACAAACCAAGGAACGAGTATGATGTTGTGGTTTTACTTTTGAACTTTTTATACTTTATACAGTTTTTAAAAAATTTTTTTTAGATTTATTTTATCGATTCCGAATTGAATTTAAATGAACTAATTTTTTTAAGTCTTATACATTTTAAACAAATAAATGTTTTACTCTTGAATATCTTGAAATCGCTCCAAAGGCGAAGTATGGAGATATCTCTTTTAATAGCTGTTCGCAAAGAAGAGCGACCTACAGCTTGCAGCCGGATGCGGACGACGGTGTCTTTCGCTTCTTTTTGCTAGAGATGCCAGTGATAGGCAAATGCAACAAGGCTGCTGCGAACCACCGATTACGATTTTAGATCCAAGAACGCTACCACTACCGAGGACCTCACGCCTAATGCATTTCTTTATTTTATGAATAAAAAAAGCTTTAAAGAAACCCGGAGAAAAATTGCTGATCACCCGTAAGCGCAACGTTCAGAAGGCTCATGGGGTTGCTTTCGGGCCTAATAGTCGAATCCGAACAGCGGTGTTGTAAATTAATAGAGACCTACTTCGGCAAGTAGCTTCAAAAAAAGCTTATTTATATTATATGAGGCAAACATTCTGGCGATGCCAATGGTAGGCAAAGCTGCTGTGGCGAATCGAACCGAGCTGCGGTTTTGAGTGCCAGTACGCTACCAACAGCCACAAAGTCTAATCAAGTTCTAAATTATACAAACAAAGGATTTTAAAAGCTCAAAGCAAAACTCCAAGAAAAATTGGTGAGTCGCCTTGGTATACCTGTAAGCCCGTCCACAAGTATCTGAAGATTACCGTCGTGGGTAACATCTTCAATAAGCTAGACGATGTTTAAGGGGTGCGCCTACGAGCCTACGATCCCCAAACGCTTTCCGCGCTCAAGCTGATCATTGCCCCAGAAGATGTTTGTAATGCTGCTACCAATATTACCTTAGAAGTCAGTATATAACTTAAATTATTTGAAAAACGAAAAAATTACAAACGTTAAGAATCTCGATGCTGGCTAAATATCGACCCAGTATATGTCAGAAATGCCCTTACGAATATGAACTTGGAGCTGGTCATATAACATAAGTTATTTTAAAATCGAAAAAAAAAATATTAATCTCGATCCTGGCTGTAAAAACACCCAGAAACCCCCAAACTATTTTAAAAACGAAAAAAGACTTAAATGGAATGTCAGGAATGTCGGCTGATATTTTAAGGACACTATTACCATTAATGTTATCTGCATTATATCACAATCTCAGCGTCGAAAAAAAACGTCTTAAAAAATGTGTGCGAATAATTTCAAATCTAACTGTAGACAACCAAGGCGTTGCTTCTTAACTGGGTAACAAAAAGAACGTACAATAATACAGGGTCTAGTAAGCACTTGGAACACGCTTGCGCGGCTTACAAATTTGCCGTATTAACTCATTAAACGTTCCTTAAGAAGGAAAGGAATAATGCTTATTCCACGTTTTAAGAGCGCGCCAAATGTGCGCACACGTGTCAAGTGTTGCAAATGTGCATCTTTGTAAAGGATATTACGCTCTTAACTGAGGGTATTATATGGTAATCAGGAGGATACTTGCAACACGTGAAATTAATCGGCAAGAACGAAAAATATGGCGATTTGTATGCAAACAAAAAGCTCGATAATTTAAGAGTTTTTTAAATATTTGTGTTTTATTTATTTGAGGATTTACATGAAAGATATAAACACTTAAGGAATGGCGGAGGTCAAGTACTTAAGGAAATGAGCAAAGCTTTTGAGTCTTGAAGTGCGAAGAGTTAAAAGATTCTAGGCGGAGACACGGATTAGTTTATATCTATATATCTTTTCCAATTTTTATTTTTTACTATTTCAATGTAAGTTAAGGTCAACTGTGCCTTGTTGCATTAAATCCAAATATGAATACAATACTCCAAGGTTTCAAAATATTTCTGAGACATGTCATCTGAAGCCTGCGTACGTAGTCTATGGGAGAGCAAAATTGTGTGTAGAAACTTCGTCGTAATATACGGCGAAGTATGCACTGGAATAGTCTAGAGCGTCTCAGACACTCGAAAAGATTTTTGTGCCAGGCCACTTTCGCTGCAACGACCAGCAACAGGACTTGTAGATTCTGTCAGAAGAATGCCGAATCAATGGAGCACCTAATCACTAACTGCCCAGCCACGTGGAAAAGCAAAGCACCTAGGCAACTAAATACGTAGGGGACGAACCTTATGTATAACTATATGTTGGTCACAAGGGTTGAGTCTTGTGATGAGCCTCACCAAAGATATCAGATTCGTTTTTCCGAGATGGAGAAGAAAGTCTGCAGTTTGGGGTGAAGGTCCTTTCACGAAGTTCTTTTTTGTAACTTGGCAATTTGCTGTAAGCTTCCAGTGGTCCTTACAACTCTTGATCGTTAGTTCCGCTATGCGTCTCATAGTTACCGCGTTACTGATAAAGGACCTAATATAATAATGACAATGGCATTTTATTTCTTTACTTTTCGAAAACATCGAAGATTCCGCTTTTTCAATTTGTGGCAATGGCTATTTCGATTCCGAATACGTTACGTCAAAGGGATCATCGATATCAACGATTTCGCTCTTTTTATTTGAGGCAATACCTATTTCGATTCCGGAAACGCTTCCTCAAAGGGATCATCGACATGGACGATTCCGCTCTTTTGATTTGTGGCAATACCTATTTCGTTTCAGGAAACGCTTCGTCAAAGTAATCATCGACTTCGACGATTCCGCTCCTTTGATTTGGGGCAATACCTATTCGATTCCGATTAGGTTGATTTGATTTGTGACAATGCCTAAATCGATTCCGGACTCGGATTCCACTACCAATAATGGGTGTATCGCAACCAAACCCATAGTTGTTGCTTATTGGACATGTCGAAACAGAGCACTTTTTAACATTTTCCATAAGTTGCGGGGAGTACTAAAACTTTATCACTGTCAAAGTTGCCCCAGGATTACATTTTTTTTTTTTGACATCCTGCCATTCTAAACCGTGAAAACAGCTCTTTTTATGGCAAAGTGTTAGCTTTATGCAATTTAAATTAATATATGTAATTATAAAAGTAATAACGAAGCTTTTAATGGCTTTATTAGGACCCCCCATATATGCTATATATCCTTATTATTATGTTTCTGTGTGTGTGTGTGTGTGTGGTGGAAAATGTTTGGGGTCAATCCAAATGAACGTTGGCGCTCAGTCAACTCAGGCTGGCACACGTATACTTGTTGGCATTACGCATACGCCACGTTGACCCACAAAAGTAAATAAATAATGCATATGGAAATGTATAACAATAGAAGCAACAATTGCAAAATGTCTGAAAAGGACAGCTGCGTGTTTCAAGTAATTGAGACCTCATTAAATAGCACATTTTTTTGCTTCCATTCTCATATATAATTACACGAAGGTTGCCAAAGTGTTGCATGCCCCGTTCGTTGTGCAACGTGGCGGCAGACCTTAAGGCGGCAATGCCGATTTTCTTCATGCATAATGTAGTATATATATACTATATGATATAATGCGACACGTTGACGCTAAGACTTAATTGCCGGAAACTTTAGTTGTTGCTTTTTATCTAAGAAATTTATGGGCCAAAGCACAACAAACAATAATTGCCAAGAGTTTTGTTAAACAAATTGCAACTTTAAATGGATTGCATGTTGCAAGCAGTTTGTTTGAACTTTGGTCCAAAGTTTTGTTTTTTTTTTGTTTTTTATCCCAAAAATTCCCAATGGAGCAACTTGCGCATTGTGCGGATT
The DNA here is from genome assembly GCA_035046065.1 of Chymomyza procnemis. Classification (NCBI taxonomy): domain Eukaryota; kingdom Metazoa; phylum Arthropoda; class Insecta; order Diptera; family Drosophilidae; genus Chymomyza; species Chymomyza procnemis. The sequence continues at coordinate 14,789,333 of JAWNOJ010000026.1, read as the reverse complement.
AGCTGACAAAGCAAACTTTAACAACATAATGCGCATAGTTTTGATAAGCTTCAAAATAAGTTTTGCCGCTAAAAGCAATGCTGATGCGGAAGAAAAGGGAATATTGTTAAATTGCGCAGAATTAATAAGAAAATTTAAGTGTTTCACCAACAATGTGGGCTGATTGTGGAAGGTACCTAATAGGCGCAAATTATAGATTCCGTAATGTTTGAAGAAAATGCGTAAATAGAAAGGGAAAGCATTGTTTACTAAGCTTTACTGTATTGACAGAGAAATTTTCGGAAGACCCCAACTGCGCCTCCGGACATAGAGATGAGCTTGCGGATAAGCTGTCCAAACAAGGAACTTCATAGCATACTCCAAAGGAAAAGGATATTATTTTGGTAGCCAGACTATACAATTTACAGCAAGAAGAGAACTACAAAAATTTTCAAGCTTAGGCAGAGTCCAATTCTCGATCGTCATAGAGCAGATATTAGCCAGTAGGTGCTCATGCTTTAAGACTAAGTACATATCATCATGATGTCTTCAGAAGCTGTGGAGTTGAGGGAAAGTTAGGAAGAGTTTAGAGCCGTTTATGTGACTGCTCGGGAATTTGCAGATATAACCACTTAAGAAATGGCGGAGGTTAAGGTACTAAATCAAATGAGCAAAGGTTTTGAGTCTTGAAGTGCGAAGAGTTAAAAGTTTTTAGGCGGAGACATAGATTAGTTTAAATCTCAATTTCTTTTTCTATTTATATTCTTTAACTACATATTACAACGTAAGTTAAGGTCAACTGCGCATTGTTGCATTAAATCAAAAGATGCATACAATACTCCCAGGTTTCCAAACATTTCTGGGACATGTCATCTGAAGTCTGCGAACGTAGTCTTTGGCAGAGCAAAATATTACTCATCCTGAAGTTAATTGTTATTTATTTCTTTTATTGCTTAGGGTTCATTACGTTGGCCGGTTGGCTGCGATTCAAATCACAATTTGATTTCAATTCCCTAACTTTTTGGTCATCGTAAGTCAGCTGAGTCCCAACCTAACACCAGCATTGAACTAATTGCTCTACAAAGTCCCCTTCCATTCCTTTCTCTATTTAAACGAAAACGAAACAGTTATTGAGTTCACATGTCTAAAAAGAGAGCCTCATAGGTATAGCTGCAAAGGCAGAGGAAGTTGGTTTGGCAATCAACCAATCTAAGACCAAATATATGATACTGTCCAGATACGTCGAGAGTAGAACACCACGGAACCTCAGCATAGGTGACTATCACTTCGAAAGAGTTGACAACTTTAAATACTTGGGTGTGTTGATAAGCAATGACAACAGCGCAAGGGACTGCCTACAAGATCGGCTTGTAGCTAATAAAACCTACTACGCGCACAACAAAATATTCAAGTCAAAGCTGGACCAGAGATAAATGAACGCGGTGACTACATCCCAAGGAACAATGTCGAATTGTTATGCTTAAACCATGGCTGAGATGTAGTCAAATTCATTAAATCCCAGAGGCTAAGGTGGATAGGACATGTCCTACGGATGGACCAGAATAGAGCACAAAAGCTTGTGCTGGCATACACACCACTCTCCACAAGAAGCAGGGGTCGACCAAGAAAGCGCCTAATTGACAATATTGACGATGACATGCTGAAGATGGAAGTAAGCAACTGGCGCTGCCTTGCTAACAACAGAGACGAATGGAGGAGAATTGTTGAGAAAGCCAAAACCCACCCCGGGTTGTAGAGCTGAATGATGATGATGATGACATGCCTAAAGGCTTAATATGCCCGGAGTTTGGAGTTCAAAGTGACTCAAATGAAAACCGTAATACTAAATAATTGTACGTATGTTTAAACTTTAAAAGGACCTTTTCTTTCACTCCAAGTCCTTGCCGTGAATATATCGACGACTGATAGAGCCAAATCCCAAGTCTTTAATAATAAGTTCTAGAGTTCTAAGAAGCAACAAAGGACCACAGGTCTTCACGTAATTTAGAAAGGCTTTTACTTCTATGAGCCAATGGTTTTTTGTAACTAATTTTATCAACCGTAGTTATTAAGCTTTTTTTTAGACTCCAAAACTAGCTAAGAACTCATAGACTCCAATCCCGAAAATAATAATTTCTTATAATTGAAAAATATGCCGCAACATTCACGTTACAAATTTCTTTATTTTCGATTTATCCATCAAACATGTTCATGAAGGCAATTTGAAACTTGGTTTTGATTGCAAGCAACTCATAAAGAATACTTAAACAAAATAAATAAATACATTAAATAAGCTAGGTGTTATTGTTACATTCACTCTGACCGTTTGTTGTTTCATAAATAATTTGTTAAATGTTATTTATTTGCAAATCGTCAAAAACTACAAATGAGAAGTGATAGAAATTGACAAAGGTGTTGCAAGTGTAAAAAATCTACTGACAGTTTTGCGGCAAGTCACAGCGGACATGACTAATTAGTTTGCATCGATCAGATCTGGCACATCGGCATCAATGCGTTGAGCTGCAGCTGGTATATTGACATTCACAGCTTTATCGGTAGTCTCTGGCTGGTGCGGCTGCTGCTCCTGATGAGACACAGCGGCATTTTCAATTTCTGGCACAATTTCGGCGGGCAACTTTTGCTGGCATGGTGGCGGTGTAACTTCACCATTAAGCTGCTCAGCTACTGGCGCAATTTTCGGCTCATTATCAGGCGCTGTCTCTTCTTGATCCTCTGATGCTGCCAACTGCTCATCATCCTCTGAATTGCCAATGGCAGTTGAGTGCGCTGTCTCCTCTTGCTCATCTGCTGCTGGCGACTCCTCATTATCCGCTGGTGTGCCTGTGGCAGCTGCAGCTGCTGCAGCCTTATTGGCCTTGGACTTGGCCTTCTTTTTGTTATTTTTCTTGGCTTGGTTTGCCTTGTTTTGCTCCTCTGTAGCCTTGGATTTCTTTTGTTGTGTTGCATTGTTAGTACCATTGCTTGTTGCTGTCTTGGCTTCTGGTGCTGTCAGCAATTTCATTTGGTTCTGCAAATTGGCCAAAGTCTGCTTAAGCTCTGCACAATTACGTGTCATCTGCTCCATTTTATCCTTTTCGCCGTTAATGGGTACAATTTTCATGGTCTCTGGTTCGGGCGGCAACGTGGGCATGGCTGGTATTTCCAAGTTGTTATCACGCAGCACTTTATGCAAATTGGTGCGCTCCAGCTGCAAGACGCGCAGCAGTTTCTGCAACTGATCCACCTGTTTGTTGCAACGCTCAGCATGCTGATCTCGCATTTGCTTTTCGGTGGCCAGCTCAATGACCATGGCATTAGCCTTTTCGTATTTCTGACGCCAGCTGATTGCCTCTTTTTCAATTTTCTTTGTATGTTTGGACATTTTTTCCAATTCCTGCTTGTAGCTGGCAAAAACCTGATTGGATTTTTGCAGCGATTGCTGGAAGTCATCATATTTGGAAGTGTAAACGTGTAGCTGATCCTTAAGCTGCTGCTCACGCTCTGTCAAGTCCTTTATGGCGCGCTGTGCCTGCAGCAGCTTCTCCAAGCCAATTTGGTTTTCCCTGCAAGTTGCAAATGTTTAATATGGCATTAAATTATGCGCTGACTTCAAGTTAAAGTTTACTTGGTGAGTATTTCCTTTTCCATAGCAGCCTCTACTTGTGCCTTGCTGAGTTTGGCCTGATGCAGCTGCGACTCCAGCTGCACCTGTTCGTTGAGTTTCTCCAAGTGCTTTTCGCGCGTCTGATACTGTTCCGCCAGTATTTTTAACCTAGAAAAAACAAATACCACAAATAGTGCGTGGTTCGTGTGAATGTTTTGTGCGGCGCGCTGTAGGCAGACAACATGCAGTGCCTATAAATAGACATACGTTGGGACGGCATTCGCCTGCTGCTGCTGCTGCTCGCGCCGCTGGCTGGGGGGGGGGGGTTTACTTACTTTTTGGTCATTTCGATGTTGTAATCACGCAACTTCATGTTCTCCTCGTTGTTCTTGGTCAACGATTGTGTGATCTCGTTTAGCGAACCCTGAAACTTGATTTGGCTTTCCTTGCGACGCTCCTCCTCCACCTTGATCTGCAGCAAACTTTCATTCTTCAACGACTTGATAACACGTTGCTGCTCACGGCACACATCCTGCACCTTGTCCCGCATTAGCACACTTTTGTTGAGCTCACGCTGTATATGCTCCTTTTCACGCTGCTGTGCCTCAAACAGGCGTTGTTGTGCTTTCAGTTCATTGTTCAAACGATTCAGATTTTTCTCACTTTCCAAATGACGTTGTAGCAATATTTTGAACTTTTCATCTTGAGTGCTGGCATCTTCAAGATTCTTCAGCACCTATGCGGGGCAAAAGGGAGTGTCAGATTTTATTATTTTTGGTTGCCATGCCGGTGGCACACCACGAGCCCGGTTACTTACGAGTGCCTCGATTTTTTGCTCGCGTTGCTTTTCTTCACGCGCCTCACGCTTGCTTTTAGTTAATTTCTCCATTGTGACAAAAGCAAAATTGTGCTGTAATTTTAAATTTTGACTACTTTTGTGTGGCAATAGTTTTTATTTTTGAACAGAAATGGAAGTGAAGCAAGTGAAGAAGAAGACTAGCAAGACTATCGATAGCAGTGGTGTTCACGTATATCGATGATTGTATATAATTTAGTCATATATCGTTACACTCAATGGGCGCATCGATACTTCAAATTATCGTTAAAGATTTTGAATATTTTTTTAATGAATTATTCAACAATAAATTTGTTCAGTACAGAGCTTGTGATAGTTGAACTTGCCTTGGCACATACGCTTTCGATACTAAATAATTATAATTGAGAAATTTGTAAATCTTAAAAAGGACACAATGTAGGTAGAACTTGTAATTTAACAGCAAGGAAAATGGAACTCTGTTTCTACACATTCATTAAACTTTATACACAATTTAATAACAAATAGGCCCAATTAAAAAGGCGATACTATAAAAAATGCATGAAAATTATTTTTGTCTTGAATTATGAATAAAAAACTCGGAAGTTGGTGGACATAAAACAAGTTTTAGAGAGGTGCCTGACACTCCGGCTGCTGCACAAGATCAGTAAAAGCTTGCACCAGCCGCACAATGCCCTATTGCGATCCAGGCTTGACGACAGAACATTTCTAGTGCAAAATAGCGAAGCATATTAAAAAAAATTAAGACATGCCGAAGTGGTGGATGCAGCGTACTTGGCCCGATCTTATATACGCTCTACATAGCTAAACTGCCAAGTATCTAACTATCGCTTTTTATTCCAACAACATTTCCATCCTTGTAACTACTTACTCACCGAATGATGCCACTTATAGCCCGCAGATATAGCTGTTGGCTATCGAACCTTTACTGCGCAGATGGAGCATTACTGTGAACGAGCAGAAGCCCACACAATTCACATTCACTGTGCATGAGGGTAACTGACCAGCCGTCAACCTCAACCGAGTCTGGATGACCTTTGAAACAATACCTAAATATTGCTCTTAAAAGGCGACTTTTTTTTTTTTTTTCCTTATTATTCCACTTGGGAACTTAGGGCCTCTACAAGAGCCATCCATCGAACCCTAATTTTTCGCCTGGGTCAGTTGTTGGAGGATGGATCTTCTCCAGGTCGCCTTGGGTCTGCCGATCCGTCTATTGCCTTATGGATGGATGCCAGCTATCTGCAGTTTTCTCCATTTCCTCCTCGAACTGTGCTAATCTTGATGGATCCTTTTAGGGTTCTAACGGTCCATTGTCCGATTCGTGTCTGTTTTTTGAAAATGCCTTTGGACGTCATCGAACTTGGGGACCCGTTTATATATTCTCTTGTGTAGGTTTCTGTAATCTGTTGAGTTTTTCGGTCGAACTGGTGATTGGCCAGATGCGACTTATCCCAGTGGTGGGCTGCCACCTGACGCCTTCTGGGAGTAGCGTCTGCGCTTGGCTGCGCGGAAAGGCTGGGCGATACAGTCTTTTTATTGTTGGCATCATTCTAGCTGGTGTTGTTGCTGTACGCCGAAAAGCTATGAATGGCGCTTGGTTCTATGGTATACCCTCCATTTAGCGTGGGGGGTGAGGAGTGGGGCAAGGGGGGATGCCAGACATTGTTGAATTTTTGTGCAAATGGAGAAAAGCTTTCTATTAGGTAGAGAAGCAATTTTTTTTAAGAGGGACGTTGAAGTGGTCATGCCTCTTGCCATGAGTGGGATTCGAACCCACGACCCCGCGATTAGAAGGCAAGTGTATTACCCACTAAGCTACGAGGCCCCACAAAAAAAAGGCGACTTATCTGGCGTAAAAGAACGCAAGCTCTAGAGAGATTTAGGCAATATTATTGACGCAAGCCGCTGGTATGGACCTACGGTATTCTGCACTTAGGTGTACAGCAAGTTTCTCCAACTGAAGTATCATGCAACACTTCCAAGATAGACCTACGGCATCCGGAACTATACAAGCTCCTCCAACCACAGTGTCGTTCCAGGCTTTCAAGGTAGCCCTGCGGCATACAGTACTATGCTATACTACAAGCTCTTCCAACTGTAAGCATTCAAAATAAAGCCTTGAGAATTGTCTCTATCGCTTACACATGACAACGTTATATTCATAAATGGAAAAAATGATCAGAAATTAAGCATATTTGCTTTTTAAGTTTATTTATTGGTTCAATTTTTGCAACCTTTTCAGATCCCTCATGACTGCAAACAATCGGCCAGCATTCTTGCCGATCTACGGGCTTGGAAGCTTTTGGAAAAAAAGTAATTACAAACGAAGCTTATTTTTGCTTGAACTGGTTGTACTCTGTTGCTACAAGAAAATCCAGAGCTAGATAAACCGAGAATCTGCACAGCCACCGAAACGTAGGGACAAACAAACTGCAGGACAATCGACGAAAAGACTTTGAAGAACACACACACTTGAGCTTACTATAGCATTTCTAATACCCTAAGCTCTGCCTTAATACAGTGATAAAGTAATTTTATGCCCCTTGACTATGCTATCATCGCTCCAAGGGCGGAGCATGCAGATATATCTATTAAAATCTTCGAAAAGAACAGGATCCTACAGTTTACAGCCGAAAACGAACGACAGTATCTTTAAAGCAAGAAGAAGAACCTTTTGTAGGTAAATAAGCGCCAATTTATTTGCTCTGACCTTCCGATTGAATAACTATTTGAAAAGCACAGGAACCAGAATCCCAACGGCGGTGTCTTTAATAAATACAGATGTATTCAGGCAAATAGCGTCTTTTTATTGGTTAATTCTCTGCTAGGAAATTGCAAGAGTGCTGCAGAGTGGAATCGGATGAACGCCTTTGGTTTTAGCGGCTGATACGCTACCAAGGACGATCACCATAATGAAGCCTTTTTTTAAAAATAATTATTGTGCAATAATAGACGTTACATAAAAGAAACATGTAAGACGCAGTAAAAATTATACTGCGCACAATTCAAGACTTACTTTTCGCTGTCAGAACATTGCATTGAGCATTTAATCTAAACAAATTCAAACTTCAAATTAAAAAAAAAAAAACAAATCAAATTAACAGCTGACTGACGATAAACAACTACAATAACGCAACAAAATCGATATATCACATCGATAGCTGTTATCGCACGCCGCAAGCACACACTCACACACGCACACGCAACTTTTTAGTGTTGCAAACGTATGTAAATACAAACACATGCGCATTGAGCTACAATGTATGCATGCATGTGTGTGTCTGTGTAATTCGTCATATGACAATTTTCACAGTTCGTGGTCGTTTGTATTAATTCCAACGTCGTCACTTGCTTTTTTCAACTTGTCTTGTGCGCACGGATTATTAAGAAAACGCTGTGTTCTTTACTTGTAAATAATAATTAAATATGGCCAGCCAAACGCAGGGAATACAACAATTGTTGGCAGCTGAGAAGAAAGCAGCCGAAAAGGTGGCCGAGGCCAGAAAACGTAAGTAAATTCCGCCCAATAAATTCCAATTGGAACGCGCTGCATAGATACCAGAAAAAGAGTTACGTTTTTTTTTTTTTTGCACCAACAATGCGCGGGTCACATGACCAACGCTGCTGTGCAGTGAACTAATTGAAATTGTGTTTATTTAATTGCCCAACTTGCAGGCAAGGCAAGAAGATTGAAGCAAGCCAAGGATGAGGCTACTGAGGAGATTGAGAAATTCCGTCAGGAGCGGGAACGTGCATTCAAAGAGTTCGAAGCCAAGGTTAGTATATATATATACTATGTACGCCATTGAATTGAAACATACTTTTTGTATACACTGCCTTGCAGCATATGGGCTCACGCGAGGGTGTTGCAGCCAAAATCGATGCGGATACTCGTATCAAACTGGATGATATGCAGCGTGCCATAGAAACGCGCAAGGAACCGGTCATACAGGAGATCCTGCATTATGTCTACAACATCTCGCCGGAAGTGCACAAAAACTACAACATAAAGTAAAGTAGTATAGCCTCATCCAAGTCAGCCAATGAACACCCTTGCTGCGGCGCTCATTGGTTTTATTGATTTTTGGATATTTTGGCCACGGCTCGGCGCTTGTTTCTAAATATAAATTTTGATGTACACGTTTAACTCGTTTAAATCATAATTTAGCCCTGTAACCATAGTGTATACTCTATACTAAACGAAACACACAAATAACACTGCTGTATTATTATTCCATAAATATTAAACAAAATTCGTTGTTCCATTTAAAATAGAAAAAAAAAATAATATTAATTGCGAGTCTTTCAAAATTCTAAATTTTTAGCTTTTTGTTAAATTGCTGATTATTTTTTTTCAGCTTTGTATTTACTTTTTTGTTTGTATTTTCAATTAAATGTTGTTATATTTTGTTTGATTTGCAAGCGTTTTATTTAAGTTTTTGTGGGTTTCTTTTTTCGAAGAATTTTGAGTAAATTGTTGAAAAAACCAAGGCGCGCGGTCAGCTGCTTTAATTGCTGCGGCTGCCTAGATACGTGCAGTTGTGCATGATGGTCGTACAGCTGGTATTGCTGTTAATCAATAGACTGCTCAGCAGCGGTAGACGGTTTAAGTTAGTTAAATTTTATAGTTTAAATACTGAAGTTTATAAGCTGCTTGTGTTAAAGCATTAATTTTCTCATAATTTGTTTAATTTGTTAACAATAAATAAAAATGCTGTTAGTTGCTGCAGGCAGTTTAGGCAGTTTAGATACGTTACATTCGGCATGACGGTCGTTGAGCAGAACTTGCTGCTTATCAATTCTATCAAATGCGTTTTTAAATGTTCACCTAAATTGTCTAGTTTCTGTTCATTAAAAGCTGCTTCGGTTTTGCAGTAAATTTTGAAACAGTTTTTGTAATTTTTTGTTCAAAGTTCAAAATGTGCTGTTAGTTGCATCAAGCAGTTTAGGCAGCCTATACACGGCACAGTCTGCATGAAGTTCGTTAATCAACTGCTTCATTATTGAATTTGACACAGTAAGTTACTAAATTTACGTAATTAAATAATTATATACTTTATAGTGGCTGCGTTTAAGCTTAAAGTTGTTTTTTTTTTGTGCATTAATTTTGTAAAAATTGGTGTATATTTTGTTGAAAGTGAACAAAGTTTTTACTCAATTGCTCTAAGCAGTTGAGGCAGCTTAGACACGTCACATGCTGCATGATGTTCGCATGACAGTTGCTCTTAAACTTCAGAATTCATTTTAAATTTTTCGAAACAATTTGAAATCACTCAAAACCGCTTCCATTTCTATATTCACTTATTTGAGGCAGAATATACTAAAATTACTCCCAATTTCTGCTACCAATTTCACCTAATTTCAACTGTTTGGGTGTAAAATTTATAACAAATCGTCAAATAAAAAAATTAAATAAATTTTCCATATAGTACAAATGCGGAATTTGTGATTATTGAAGAAAAAAGCTTGCGAGAATAAAGTGTAAGCAGTATTGATAATTGCATAGGCCGATATAGTTGCCGAATCGCGCAGAATAATGAAAAAAATCAATATCGGCAATGAAAATTAATGATTTCTAAGCGCTTTTTGAAAGACGCGCCATGCTTAAATTGTAGACTGCGTGTGATTGACACGTACTCCACCTCAGCGGTTCGACAAATTGTGCTCAAAAATAAGTTGCTTAAAAATAAATCTTTTCATAACTGGAACTGGCTTTTTTTTGAACCAAGTAAAGCCTTTAATTGCTTTGTTCCCACAGAACCACAGTGAGATGCAAAGTATGATCAAAGCCCTATATGAGATTTCTCTTAAAACTGGCCTAAAGATAAATTGTGGTAAATCGAAAACCCTGCACGCTAACTCTCATAATCAAACTCCACACTCTGCTGATAATCTCAATTTAGAGTTAAGAGATGAGTTTGAATAACTAGGTAGTATGCTGATTCCGAACGGTGGTACGTGTATGATGTACAGTACCGGCTATAGAAAGCTAAGCGATCTTTTGCAGCGCTTTCTTGAGCTTGGAAATCCGCCGCCAGAAGATCAACCAAGAAAATTTTTTAGCAAAACCTGGCATATAATGAATACTATCAAACAACAGCTGCAATGCTTCGTCAACCGAAGTCTTAGGCGATATATTCTGGCCTAGTCGAATCTCTAATGTGCGATTATGGGAGTTTACAAGACAAAAAGGTAAACTAAGCGACATCAATCAGACAGACAATACAGATGGCTAGGACACACTCAAAGATCAGAGAAATCTTGCTCACTTCGCCTTTACCCGGGCATCCCATTGGTACTAGACGCAGTGGGCGCCGGACTACGTGAAGACTAAACCAAGAAACCAATTAAGATAATTAGCTCAGAATAAACAAAATTGGAAAATAATAGTAGATAGGCTAAGTTCTCAAAATAACGTTGTGTTACCAATAGCAAAAATGTCAATAAAAATAATAAATCTGTCTAATTGCCAACTCATATAAGACTCTATACTCTGTGAAAGACTTAGGCGCATGGGAACACACTGATGGAACTTATTACGGCGACTTCAGAACCGGTAAATGAACCGTAGAGCTGGTCTTTACTTTGCGCCAAATCTTTCACTAGGAATGACCAACTAGAAAAGGTGCATGCAAATACGGGAGGCATGGCGAGAGCTGGTCAGTTTCGCTGTAATGCCATATCGGGTGGTAGTGGCCACGTAAAGTTATATAGCTTGACGATTTATTTTAAATTGGGGAGCTAAAAATTGCTTAAAAAAGCCTACAAACAGCAGCATGCATCACTACCGTTGAGATTTCCGCCTCTTTTACTTTTTTTTTACTGCAATTTAATTCGATTTATTCACTTCAATTCGATTGAATTCACTTCAATTCGATTGAATTCACTTCAATTCGATTGAATTCACTTCAATTCGATTGAATTCACTTCAATTCGATTGAATTCACTTCGATTCGATTGAATTCACTTCAATTCGATTAAGTTTACGTTACTTCAATTTTTTGTTGCCTTCAATTTTGTTATTGATTGATTTAGAAGTAGAAATAAACTTTTTAGATAAGCTCTGAGCAACTTTACAACTAAGATAGCATAATAATGTCTTTTCAGTTTTTATTTATATAACTAAAGCTTTGTTATATTTAAAGTTATTTTTGTTTTTATAAAAATTATGTAGTATATCCAAACAACGTATTGATTTTGATCAAAATCTGTGGTTTTCTAGAGCACGAAAGCGCTAAACTGTACAAAAAAGGATTTCTTATAAGAGCATTTTTATAATTCGCTTGTTTTTCAAGTAATTCTAAACAAATTAAGTACAAAAAGTATTTATAAAGCCAATAATGAGATAAATAAAAACAAAATCTACAAGAAAAAAAGCTTAGATAAGATAATTAGCTAAGATTTTGCATTGCTGCTGATTTAAGTATTTATTTTAATTGTCTGACTTATTTTTTCATTAAAAATGCAAATATCTGTCATTTCATAGAAATTGAAAGTAGAAAAAGGATCACAATACTTATAATAATTGAAAACTAAAATCCAATCCATTCGAATGAATGTGAACCAACTTTGGCTGTGCCGCTGCAAACCTAGCATCAAGCATTTAACAGCTGTTAACATTAACAGCTGTATTTAACAGCAACAGCTGTTACTGTTACCTGCTGTGCACTTTGCCAGCAATTTTGCTGTTTCTCTCGTTCTTGCTGTTGCTCTCCCAGCGTGACGTTCGGTCGTTGTGCGCGCGCGTTTCTGCTTTTGGGTTTTTCATTTTTTTAACACAAAATTATTATTTTTTATGTGCAATTTAAAGCAAATATATAATTATTAGTTCATTTCAAGTGTAAACTGCATGACAGTCTAAAGGCGCAGACTGCAAATATGTTGTCGCACAGAAAATTCTGACCTTGCGCTGTTTTTTTTGGCCAGCGAAATTTTCGCCACACATACACGCATGGCGTCTACGTATACAAGCGCATATACATGTGTGTGTGAAGTAAACAAGTCCAACAAGAAATAATAATAACAAATACTAGCCGAAAATTTAACAAAAAAAAAAAAGCAAAAAATAAATAAGCAAAATGCTAAATTTAGCAAACGCCGCCACAGACACCGGCAGCTGCGTTGCTGCTGAGCTGGAAGCCACCAATAGCAGCTCCAATGTACCAAACGCGCAAGGGGAATCCCTGACACCAGAGTCCGCAGCGGAACCCGCAGCGGTAGCAGCAACCGCAGCGAAATTACATTTGGATCCACCATTTACAGCACCGCTGGCACCCTTCGACTTGGAACTGATGCAGCGCGTCGGCTTAACCCAAGACAGACTGATCTCGAGCGAGAGTCTTTGGAGCGACAATGCGATGACGCGTTTTATGCAACAAGAGCGCGCAGCCTCGCATGAATCACTTAGTACGAATGATAAGCGCGCGCGTTTCGCCGAAAGGTAAGAACAACGTTCCATATTTCGTATAATTCCGAGTGTAGAGGAAATGCTCATTAAGTTAATTACATTTCGTTTCAATTGGGGGTTTATTCTAGCTTTTGTCATTCGATATATAGACTTTGGTTGGGTAGTAGTGTGCATGACTGAAAATGATAAGCTCGGAAATGTCATTACCGGAGCTGCACGTATACAAATTGGTTTCCGTGAATCCCAACAAGCACTCTCTCATTTATGCGCTGCACATTGGGTTCAGTGGTGTAGGGACTTAACACGGGTTAGGGTGAAGTGATCCTAAGCAGCTGTACTATGTGTACCCGCTTATGCACTATACTTTGGGTTTAGGGATTGAGTTGCTTGTTCGTATATCATAATTGCGTTAAGGTTAAGGTCTATAAAGATTGAACATATTTAAAGTGTTATCCCATGTAGCTGTCGTCACCATTATGCTCTGTGTTTTGGGTTTAGGGGTAGAGTAACTTGACTTTATGTAATAAATGGGTTACGTTTGAGGTCTAAGTTGCTCATATATAAAGTAATCCTTAGAAATTGTACTATGTGCTCTTGGGTTCTGGGGAAGACCAACTTGACATGATATTATAAATGGCTTGGTGAAGGTCTATGTGTGCTCCCCGTATATAAAGTGGTAACTGCAAATCCCATAAAGCGTTACTATGTGTTCTCGCTTAGGCCCTGTAAACTTGACTTAAGCTCATACATAAAGTAATCCCATGAAGCTGCACTATGTGCTCTTGCTTATCTGAAATTAATCCCGTGTTAGGGAGCTTAAGAGCATATGACTGCTTATAGTAAGTTCGAAAATGTAATAATGGGGTCTGTGGTTCCCGTAAGTCCCAAGAAGCGGTATTCTCTCATTAATACCCTTTACTTTGGGTGCAACTTGACTTCATATACCAAATGAGTTAAGGTTGAGGCCTAAGGGCACTGTTCATAATAAAGTGGCACGCGTAAATCCCATGAAGCTCTATTAGGTGCTAGCCTCTCATTTAGTTTCATTTAGAGTAACTTGACTTTTTATAATAAATGGGCTAAGGTTGAGATTTAAGCGGGCTGTTGATATATAAGGTAATCTCACAACCCTGAACTATGTGCTCTTGCATATCTGCAATTAATCCCATGTTCGAAGGCTTTTGACCATACGGTTTCCAGTTCGGAAACACATATTGAAAGTGCTCCAATGAAGCGGTACTCGTTCTGTAATATCTTATACTCTGGGTTCAGGGGTACACCATATATAAAGTGATACACATAAAACCCATAAAGCTGTACTAGGTGCTCTCGCTAATGCGATGTACTTTGAGTCCAAGGTAAGAGCAACTTGACTTTATATGATAAATGTGTCGGTTAAGGTCTAGTTATCTCGAGCAAGATTTCGAGGCGTTCTAAGTAAGGCGCTGAGTATGAACTAGTTTTCTGGTATATACGTACATAAGGTAGCGTTTGGCGATAGTGTGTCAGGGGGCAGCAAAGGGGCATTTGTTTGAAAGAGCGTGGCGGATCATAAAGATATCTCGATAAGTAGCTGTCCGACGAGAACAGAGACCCTCAGAGTCTAACCGAATTCAAACGGCTATGTCTGTCATTAATAGAGATCTACTTAGCCGTTAAACTTTCATTTGCTAGCGTTGCCAGTGCTAGGCAAGCATGTAACATATATAAACGAAAACTTGCTCAACGCATTCCTCAATCCTTACTCGAGAATGCCCAGCAAATTATTTTCAACTAACTTATTTGATATGAGTCAGCGACTGAATGTTGGTCAAAATATGTGGGCAGCGGTGTGACACACATTTTATCTTTTTTGAATGTTTTGGTTTTAATAAATACAATGCATTTCCAGTGAGCATGTTGTCATCGGTCCGAAAATAGATCACGGGCAAATCTTTATTAATAACGCTTTAAAAGTACAAGGACCTACAGGCAACCAACTACCTTCGGCGTCTTAATAGATATTTACGTAGACAAAAAATCATTGCTTGCTGGTGCTAGGTATATGCCGCCTTACCAACCGCAAAACGCTTCGAAAGGGTAGTCTATCGGGGCATTTTGGGGCGGAACGCAGTCAACACTAAGGGCCCTTTTGACAATCTCTAAAAGGTCCAAAGATTGGTTGATCTAGGCGGTGCTTGTAAACCAACACCCAGGCAGCCGTGTAGTTATGCTAAGCCAAGATCACTGATTCGAAGTTCATAGCAGTTAGAAACGAGCGCTGAATCTTCAAGCACCATCAACAGAAGTAGACGGTATCCAGCATAAGGAAGAGACCCAAGCTGAGACCCAAGAAGGTGGCTACTATTCCGTGATTTATAAACAGCATATAATAATGCAATCATCCGGAAGCCAGAAGACTGGAAGCACACGGATAACGTTGTGCCAGTTTATGTTAGAAATAGAAATGATAACCAGTTACCGGGCAGAACTGGGACACTGTGGCCGGTTATCACATTAATCAAGCGCTCAGGCCCAAATACAACCCAGGGCGCACATTCGAATTTTTTCGTGTCTACAAAGGACGGACATGGATGGGAATTGGTATTGTAGCGGAGCACAGCGCCATAGGGCTCCGAGGAGAAAGGATACACGTGCCCTACAACAACTTCCGATGCAACTATGGGGATGCAGAGGAGAAAGAACACATAAAACATATTTCTAATCTAAATCTGGGAAAATTATTTTTTGAAGATCTGCGCAGTTGGGCAAATATGCCCAACCGCTTTCGCTGTTTTCATTCAATCCTGAAAATGACTCAGCTCTATTCTCTTTGCATCTTTATCTATCTCTTAAAGGCAGCACAGAGGTACGCAATGTCTTCGGGCGATTTCGAAAAACAAATTTTCTGAAAAAATATTAAACCCAGCAGTAGTTCTCTTATTGTATTTCTCACATCATTGCTCGTTCACGTTTGCAAATCTGCTCGACGGCATGAATACCCTAAATATGGTTATCACTTCCGACTTTAAAACGAACAGCTTCTACTTTCTGGGACTAATCGTTTAAAACTTAAGTTATATGACATTAAGAAGTTATCATAATTAATATCTTTCTGTTGTGGAGCAAAAGCAGTACGCCTGGAGCATATGTCAAACATATAGATATTTATAGAACTTAGCTAAGCGATAATCAGCTTCCAACTTGATATATCAGTTAATTGTTTTTCGACTTTAAGGGATAGAGTAATTTTTGGCTATAGTGACTTTGTTTGCCTGCCAACTCCATTAATAATAAATAACGTGCAAAGGTTACGAAAGCTGAACAAATTGACATTATTGATTAAAGGTCAAAAATTAGGGGGCGCAAGTTATAGTTTAAACGGTCATGTGACAGCACTTGAACGCTTATTTACCAATTTGAGGGGAAATTGAGTGAACTTTTACTTAAAAAGTCTCCGATGAGTATTAGTTTCATGAAAATTGCATTGGTATTATTTTTTTGATTTGCGCATTCTACTTAGGGTCGTTCACAGCATTATTCGCGCACTTTTGCAAGTCTGCTCAGTGCAGTGAATACCCTAATTGTGGCAAAGTCGTTGCGTTGGCCAACTATTGCATGAATCGCCTTTTTGCCTCTTATATCAGTTATATTTAGACCTTTAAGCATATTTCGTTTACCGGGATAAATATTCTAACGATTGGGAGGACTAGTTCAGATGAAGTGATTTGAAGATTATTTGCATTGCTTTGCAATCATCATCGATTTATTTCGGAGATATTTTTAGAACACAGCTTAGCGGGAAACCCCTTAAAAAGCTTCTCTTTGACTAAACTGATAAGATCGCAGAATATCGACTATAATATGCTCTGCATTTTGCTCCAAAGCACAAAATTTATCTAAGGCAATGTACCTTCCGTAAGCCCGTTGCTTCCAAAAATGGTGGAGTAGAGGATTTTTCATGTAAAAGTATAAAACAGCTAAACACGTCACAGCGATTAAAAGTGCCAAAATTTGAAGATTAATCTGGTTATTTTATTTTGACTTATGTAAAGTCGGCACAAAACTACCTAGGGTTTAGCTTTCGCCATTTGGAAAACTGTCAACACGGATCGCAATGGGTTTACAGTCAAGAGGTTTATCTGATGTTGCATTTCCAAAGCAATGGATGCGCTTCCGCTGTAAATTTCTTTCCATTAATTCACTTAAAACTTCCAGAAAACGCCGATAAACACAATTCATTTTCGAAAGTGACCTAAGCTGTGTCCTATTTAAGGATACAGATACCTTGGCTCTTGCTGCATCAGGGCACACAAATCTTTGTGAGTGTCTGTGACTCTCTAGATACTCTCAAGATAGTTCTGACCACTGTATGTGTTATAAGAAGAGATGCCAGTGAATACCCTTTAGATGTTAGAGAAAGAGCTAAGCATCGATAGTATTATATTTTTGAAGAATTCAATTGACATCAGTTTGAGCATGGATTTTCTTAAGCAGTTCTTGAAATTTTTTGAAATGATAAATAGAAAGTTAGTTTTTCTTAAGCAAATAAAGGCATTTATAGCACGGGTTGCTCTTTCTAAGTCGAAATTGTAGCAACACAATGGAATTTTAAGATATGTAAGGTTTTGCATTCAAACTTTTGCAGCGCACACTGCATGCTGAAGCAAAAAATCACACTATTTTTAGTAGTTCAAATATCAGGCAATTCTAAAGATACTGACCTCAGTAAGCGAGCGGAAATATTCCTAATTTTCGATTTTTTACTAAGCATATCAATACTGTCGTGCTTTTAGCTCTAAGTTAGTTTTGAATTTACAATCAAATTATTTCTTAGAAATAAATTAGTGAAAAATATATCTTTAGTTATCAAAAGAAACCAAATAAAACGCTATTTATTTTATGTTTTAAGTTCTCGCGTTAAAAATTTGTTGTTCTTTTCATCATTATTATTGTTAATTGCGAAATTAGTGTACATTTGCTGCAAATATTATTTTTTACGCTTTAACTTACGAGTGCTGAGCGATAAACGTTTTTTTTGCTTGAGAATCGAAAGAAATGTTATTGTTTGTACTTTGAAATACACGTATGTTCTCAAGCAAACCGATTTTGATTCTTCGGCGTACATTTTCCCCCCCAAAGTCGGAGTGCACTTTTTATAACAATAAAGTGAGCCGAGAGAAAATTTTCACGTAAGTTAAAAAGTTACGCGTAACAATTCGAACACAAACACTTTTTGAGCAAAATATTATTATTCAATATATTTTAATGCAATGGATGTCTCTAGTACATTCTATGGTTCAGTCAATATAGGCAACATGATCGAGTTGGTTACCTTGGAAAATTGTAAACATAAGGGCAAAGTTGTGGCATACGACTATGATTGTCATTTGATTTTCATTAATTTCGAGACCAGAGAAATAAACGAAACGAATGTGGGCGTTTTCAATCTGGATTGCTGTAAATATGTGAAAATTGTGCAGGAGGATGTGCCCAACACTACCCAACTAAGTTGTTTGGCCAAGGAGCTGCATGAGCAATTATTGCGTCAATTTCATTTTAAAGATGTCAGTTGGGATGGTGATAGCATCATCATTTTCGATGCAGCGCGCATTGAGCGTCCATATTTGGTGACGAATGTGCGTGGCCTTGGCGGCGCAAGGGGTAACAAGCGTCTGGCGCACATAAAGCGTTTAGTACGCCATTTTCACGACTTGCGCTCACGCAGAGTTAAAGGTCAGCAAAAATCGAATCGTGATAAACGTGTTGTGGTAAATATATTAAACTTTTCAAAATTTAAAGCAAAAATTTATGCTATTTGCCATTGGTATAGGTCATGCAAGAGTGGACACAGGGCATGTCCGTGTACGAATATAACTATATACCTAATGTAACATTTTACTTGGTCAAGATAACAATTAAGGGCAAAAGATTTGCAGAAGAGCCGCAAGATGACTGCAAACAGGCGGCTAAAGACTTGGAGCAGCGTTATATTAGAAAATTAATGAATCAAAATCGAACGCAGCCAAAGTTTAACGAAAGTGCCGCAGAGCCGGCAGTTATGCCGAACGCTAGCAGCGTTCAAAAAGTAACGAATTGGCGCTATAGGGACGATGTGGCCAGTGCTGCGGCAGCATCAGCTTATCGTAAAGTATCTTTTGATGAGATAACAGATTCCGAAACGCTGGAACGCAGCCATTTACGTCAATTGGGATCCAGGAGTTGCAGCGAATTAACTGAGCCAATCGTTAGATCTATATTGAAAAAAAACTCATTTTCACAAAACAATTTAGACAAAACTACTACAACAAAACGCTTAACTGTCAATAAGCATCATGGCGTACGCCCAACTAGAACTTCACTAAGTCGTGCAGCAGTGGCACAGTTGGCAGCAGCTAAGGAGACCAAAAAGTTGGCGGAACCACCACAGTTAGCTAAGGCAAAGTCAATGCCGCCGGCACGCAATAAGCACGAAACTGCAACAAAGCCAATAAACTCAAATGCACATTTAGCCAGCAAGAAACCTAAAGTATTGTTGCAGCCAAAGCAGGCAGAACCACAGGCTACAAGCACTTTGCATACAAAAACTGCCAAGAAAGAGCCGCACATACCGTTGCGATTGCCTAAAAACTCGAAAACAGAACCTAAAACTGAACCGTTGGTACGCTCGCGAACCAACTTTCTTGAAGCCAATGCTACGCCCTCGACCGTCACAAAACTAAATCTTGGCAGTTTGCCAACACTCTCCGAATCAAGTAATCCCAAAGTAGTCAATCTAACGGCTAAGAAAACATCGGCTTCCCATGCATGTTTGTTGAAATCCAAGCTCAAGGATATATATAAAACTGTTGAAAAACGCATTGACAATGCGCCGCCAAAAGCTTATTTGCTGCGACAAAAACAATTGGCCCAAAAGCGGGAGGAAAAATTGCCAGCCAAACCTAGTCCAACTGCAGCTGCTGCAGCATCTGCAACAGATGCTACATCGCTATCGTCCAAGTATAGTACAATTAAAGCCAAGAGTGCTCCAACTATAGAAAAACCCGTCAAGAGCAAAACTGCCGCTAACGCATTTTGCACTTCGATCAAAAAAGCCGTACAGTCTTCGCTTACAAAGAAATTTACAAAAGCTTCGGCCTCAACAAAGCTTACACAAGGCAAATAAATTGATATATAGTGGCTTCTTATACTTTTACATGAAAATTGAAAAGCTTTTGTACTACTCTATCTATTATTTAAAATTTCTTTGTTATATTTATAATAAAAATAAAGTTGGGAGGCATCACTTGCATTGGAACTATGATTATATCCTAATTGAAACTGTTTGAATATTAACTGACGAAAGAGACTACTTTTCTGCATATCTTTGTTAATTTGTGAATTCCATCTTAAAAAAATGCGTCCTTTTTTCCTTGATTAAATCATAAAAGCGCATTTTGATTTCTTCACAAGGCTCATAGCGGCCACCCCCCAAATCCATTTTTATCTGTTCAAAAACCAATAGTCAGAAGTAGGAAAGCCTGAGGTAAAGGGTGTTTTTTTTAGAGGTATAGAACTTTAAATTGCTATAAAATAACGATGGATTATTCGATTGACATGAATTTTATTTATCAGAAAGATAATCTTGTGGCATTACATTTTAAATATGATTTCTGGCATATGACCGTCATGGTTGGCTCGGAGGTGGTCCAATCTAGACGTCCAATTTTCGATGACTTTTTCAACATTTGTGGCAATAACACGGCGAATGTCTTCCAAATGGTTAAGCGTTTTTGGCCAATGATGTTACATAGCCCCAACAGAACGTAGTCTAGCGGTGTTAAATCACAAGATCTTGGATGCCAATTCACATGAAATAAGTCGGTGACAAAAAGTATTTTGCAGTAAATCGATTGTGGCACGAGCTATGTGAAATGTTGCGCCGACTTGTTGGAAACACATCTCCTGAACCTCATGGTTGTTCAATTCAAGAATCAAAAAGTTAGTAATTTTAGTAATCATGGCTGTATTTCGATCACCATTGACCGTAACGTTCTGGTCATCATCGTTTTTGAAGAAGTACGGACCAATGATTCCACCAGTCCGTAAAGCGCACCAAACAGTCTCTTTTTCTGGATGTTGCGGGTCTTCGACAGACACTTGAGACACTTCAAATGCGGCAGTTTTGTTTGTTGACGTAGACATTCAACCAGAAGTGCTTCAGCGCTAAACAAAATTATATATAAAAATCGGGAACAACGGCAGTCTCGTTTTGGGCCCGTTCGACGCATCTATGCCTTGCTTGATGAGCGTTTGGCTTCAATTCTAGCACGAGTTGGATTTTGTAAGTACGCAAACCAAAGTTCTTCCGCAAAATCTTCCATAAAGTGGATAAACACAGATCCAATTCGCGTGTTCGATGGCTTATGGACTCTTTCGGGTCTTTCTCAAAGCTACGCTCTACAGCAGCAACAATAGCTTCTTCTGTTCCTTTGCGAGTTATTAATAAGAGAAAACGTGGTGCGAAAACGGGTTATGGTTAATCGAATTAACTGCTCTGATGAACGACTTTGTCGACTATAAAAAGGACGTAGTGCTCGATACGTATTCCGCAAAGAAGCTTATTTTCGAAATAAAATTGCATTATATGCCAGCGATGTTCAGGCGTGTGTCTATTCACGATGAACTGCCACACCAAACTGAGAATAGATCACTTGACAGCTGTTAAATCGTTCATCAGCTTGAACAGTAATGCCAACTTAAAGTTCTATACCTCAGAAAAATCACCCTTTATAAATAATTGAAATGAAATTTAATTCCAAAAGCAGCCGACTTCGTACTGCAAATTTATTTGCGATCAATCTTAATATAATAAGCGACGAAAATGTTCGTAGAGTGAATACGCAGAGTATGTGCACTAAATATAAAAAGTGGGCTTGCAGTCTAGATAAACAGTTTTTTTGCATTAAAATAACTTAAAGTGATCTTCCTAGAAAAAGAAAGCATAAGCAAGAATACATATTTTCATGTGTAATCATTGCATTACTCCATCTAATGTTTTGTCGACTTTATTTCGAGAATTATGTGTCTCTCGCAGCGTTTAAACTTGCTTGCTGGAAAAAAGCGGGCAAAAAAGTTACGAGATCGTTTTCTTCCACCGACGTTACCTGCACATAATTATACCATGCTACCTTTATCTGTCGCACCATGAGCGCTTAACACTCAGCAAACAAAAATGCTCTCGCGCAGCTGTTTTTACGCTCTCTTGCTGTGCGCTCTCACGCTTTTGCGAGACGTCATAAACAGCTGATATGCCCAAAGCGTTTTGCTGCATGAAGAGTGTGCGATTATTGACAAGACAACCCGGCGCATACTTAACGTAGCTACGACACCTTCACAGTGGCGTGTCTCTTGCCTTCCCTCGCCTTGCCTTGACTCATGCACACTCTGCACTCAGCTGTTGCTTGCTTGGGTCTCTTGGTTACTCAGTTTGTTGTCGTTGCCAAGTCGGTACGGTTGCTGTGGCTCTACAACGCGCACGACATTTCTGTTTAAACTTTTTTCTAAACATTTTCGAGGTATATATGTGCATATATATGTATCTTGATATTTATTATTATTAAATTAATGTGGCCAATGGCAAACTATTAAACATTGTGTTTATTTTTATTTGGTGAATTTTGTTTGCGCTGCAGTTGAATTAAATACGTAAAATTTTCGGTGGGTTACGATAATTTATTGAATGGCCTAAAACATAAAACACATTTTTTCGCGTATTAATGAATAAAAAAAAACGAGTTTGTTGTTATACTTCCCTTTGTTGTTGTTTTTGTGGATTAATCATGCACGCTGCCATCTGACAAACTGAGTCAAAAACGTATTTATGTCTCGGTTTGGCGGTCTTTCACGCGAGTGGATGTGCACTTAATTGTCTAAAAAAAAAAAAATTGTATATAATGTAATAAGTATATAACTGAGCGCGGCTACATAAGCAGCTTAGTTCCGTTTAAATATAAAAAAATAACTTAATTGCAGATAAGCGCGGCAAGCTGCATTATCTACGAACTTCAATATTTCAAAGTTCCTTAGCGGATTTGCTGCATTTAATGAGCAGCTTATCATCATATTGAAGCAAGCACTGTGTTTTCCAAGTTCCTAGAACGCAAACATTTTTGCAGCCTCTTTAAAGTGTCTACTCCCAATTATCTCTGCGGCCTTCATTAAACTTATATGCGCGTAGGCTGTAGACACCTCTTAAATTTTTGTAAAAAAAAAATATCCAAACTTTTAAATAAGCTTGTGAAAATCTCAAACTACATTATGCGATACACGTTAACTTATTATATGTAAATATCTACACTCTTTGTTTATAACAAAAATAAGTTAAAGTTAATTATTGTGCGCGTCGAGGTCATTTTTCATGATTGCTTTCGAAAAAAAAGACCTATGCGACGTAGGCTTAAATCTTTTTAAACAAAAATCCAATCGCGAATACACTAATTGCTGTTGTCTACAATTCCCTACTAAATAGCCGGCACATAAACTTATTCTAAAATCTACAAAACTACAGATTACAAAGTCTGTTTAAGATAATAATTGCCATAAATCAGCTGAAGAAAAAAATCCCAAAAAACCGTTATAAAGGGGTAAGAATAAGTGAAGCGGAAGATTATTATAAGCCGAGGATGTTGATCTAGAAACACCCAATAATCTGTGTGGAAAGCTGTGAGTCGGTACATAGGACTTAATAAAAATGGCTATACCCTATACCATATGGTATCAAGGCTATACTAAATTTGTGCAAGTTGAATGTAGGTAACATATATACGGAAAAGTCGAAGACCCCAAATGTTATTTAGTAAAAGATTAGGATGACTAAAGAAGTTGATATATACACATTGCCTAGATTTTAGAGATACAAAGTTGATATTCAGTTTGTGCAAACCAAAATTGTTTTAAACATTCAAAGGCAAAGTCGAAGTCTTCAAATGTTATAACGAAAAAGATGAGGATGATCGAAGATGTCAATATATCCAAGTACTTCTGTATGAACACCAATATCTCAGAGATGGTAAGCGTTAGAGAAACCAACTTATCAGATAAAATCTTGTTTTTAGGGTATTATTTCCAGTCGACACCCACGTCATTCAGCACACCCAAGAGTTGTGCTGCCATACACTATATCAATATATATATTTCATCAAAATTGGTTATCGGAATTATATAGTTCGCGTAGGCAAATCAGAGGAAAAATTGGTTTGTGCCACTAAGTTCGTTGTACTACGCTTATTCTTCAACTTTAACTAGTTTTAAATTTCGCTTTCTGTTCTCTTTAAACTTTCTTTTTCCAATTCCATTTTTTACATTTTTCTTCACTTCATTTCTATTTGTATATATTATAACGAAATTCTCTGATCTGAAGGTTTTAAGTGTTTCGGCGTACTATACCAAGTTTGATTAAAATCGCTAGACATCTCAATTTGCAGAAATTGGTCAAGAAGGAAGATTTTTGCTCAAATAATTTAATTGATTTTTTTCAGAAAATTGGTACATGGTACCCAAAATTTTTCGCGATTTTAAAATTCGTAACGTTTCGTACCTTGTGCTATTTCTTCAAAACCCTTGTTTACACCTGTTCGCAGTCGCTCCAGGGGATAAACTTTAAGACTTCTTCTTACCACGATCGGGATACACAGGGTGCAGTAACTGAATCGTATCAATAGAAAAGTCGAATAACTTTAAGAATTTTTAAAATATTTTAATAATAAATATTATTATGACAATGCAATTTCTTAAGCGCCACAAAACAAACCAAAAACTTATACAAATCAGTAAAACAAGAAGTACCCTCCTTAAGGCAGATTTTTATATCCAATAATTTCATCAATAATAAATAATGCAACAATTATTCAACTGATTAATTAGTAATCGGAATTTTTAGAAATTAAATATACTTTGTTAATATTCCAGAGCACACACCGATACAATTATCAGCATGCTACATGGCCATTGAAAAAGCTATCCGCTTTATATATTTCGACCTCAATGAGTTTTTTCAGCTTATTATGGATTATGGGATTTCGCAGAACAAAAAAGATAAAGGTTGCGTTTGTAAGCCACGAGATGAGAGCAACAAGTGCAATACTATATATAAACCTTTTAGAGATAAGATGCTATAATTATTTGAGAGGCTGTGAAAGTTTTTGCTTTTCTTATTTACATGATAAATTGTTATTATGCTCTTATTTAGGGCATATTGGTTGTAATGAGAAGCTTAAAAAGGGTAAAGAAAGTTTTGCTGAAATTGAAAATATCGCAAATGTCAGGGATGGCAAAAATGTTAAATTTTATGTATTGAAATTTTAAAAATTGCTTTTGCTTGTCCGAAGTAAAGCCAAATGTTTGACAGACAGAAATTAGGGTGATGAAGGAAAGAAACATAAATTTATTGCTCTTGATTATGGTCATCGTTCCAAACGCGATTAGTAGCTATTCGAAGGGAAGACAGTTTATAGCCGTATCCAAACAGCGTTGTATTTAATTCATAATTTTTTGCTAATTAGCCAGCGCTACAGCGTGGAATCGTTTAAATATTCTTTATAGAATTCCAACTGCGACATATAATATCTTTCACAATTTGTTAAAAATAAAATATATTATATGAAAGAAAACGACGAACAGCAATTCTTTGTTTTATGCAAATAAAAGTTTTCTCAGGTTATTCCCCTCAGTCGGTAGTTCAGGCGTTGAAGTAAATACCGAGTTCGGTATCCTATTTTGAGATATTTGAAGTTATGTACCCGTATGTATGTCTTCCCAGTTAAATTGTTTATAAGGTCCAGCGGTCTGGGGGTTGAAGTAATTTCCGAGTTCGAAATCGAAGTTGGACTATATCATGTATGTACGATTCCCCATTTAAATCGTTTATTAGGTCCAGAGCTTAACTTTTCTTTTGTTATTTGAAACAACAATGATCTTCAGACTTTCAACAAACTACAAATTATGTATTATTTTTATGCCAAATTCACAAATTATCAAAAAACAAAAAGTGTGAACGCATTTGCCCGACTTCGTAATTACATGCGGATTTTGAGTTATTTGAGGTTATGTACACGTTTGTGTGTTTTTCGAGTTGAATCGTTTATAAGGTCTGGAGTGTCGATAAGCCTGGGCGTTGAAGTTATTTGCGAGTTAGAAATTGGATTTTGACTATTTCCCATATGTACCTGTATGTATGTTTCCTCAGTTAAATTTCATAGTTCAAAAAGTACAGAATGGTTTTAATTATCAATGATCCTCAGATTCCCAACAAACTAAATATGAGCTATTTTTTTATACCAAATGCAAAAAATTGTAAACGCATTTTTTCGACTTCCTAATCGGAATTGGCTTATAAAATCAGATATACTTCGGGTTATGTTCGCTTTGCCAATAGCATTGTTAGCTAGGATTTTTTCGGAGATTACATCAACCTCCTAAATGGGGAATCGTACATACATGAAATAGTCTAACTCCGATTTCGAACACGGAGATTACTTCAACCTCCAGACCGCTGGACCTTATAAACAGTTTAACGCGGAAGTCATACATACGGGTACATAACTTTAAATATCTCAAAATAGGAATGCAATAGTTCCATTCCCATTTTGAACTCGGTATTTACTTCAACGCCTGAACTACCGACTGAGGGAAATAAGCTGAGAAAACTTTTATTTGAATTATTTTCATTCGCATAAAACAAAGGATTGCTGTTCGTCGATTTCTTTCATATAATATATTTTATTTTTAACAAACTGTAAACAATAATACAAAGTACATTTTTTAAAGAATATTTAAACGATTCAAGGGGAATAAATGTTTTATATGAAGCACGCATGATCCTCATCATTACAAAAAAGTAAAACTGCAACAGATGTTATAATTGTTTCTTAAATCAAAATTCACAAATTGTTTATTTTTTGTATTGACTTGGCGCCTCCGAAAAAGTTTAATTTTTTGCTTTATTGCTGAAAGATTTTTCTGTATTTATAATGTAAACTTCTTGACTATCCTCTAAAGTTAAACACTTCAAAGCTTCGATAAATACCATTTCATGAATAACTTATAGAGCTATAAAAGTAATACTTCAACGAAAGTTACGGCTGATTTGCAACAAAACTGCATAATAAATAAAACCCACCCAACTACCGATCTATACTATAAAAAATATTTAATTTTATAATTTTCACTGTAAATTAGTCAGCTTTATGTGAGCTTCAAGTTTTCGTTGTATAAATGCAATGATTGGGCTGATTTCAGCAATGAATCATTAAAGATCATAGATACAAACGCTGGGAGTTACCATAACTTCAACTGAATCACATGTCTGTTTCCGTAAGAATCAAGTAGAGAGAAAGAAATGTGTTTACATTCAAATATAATATAATATTTACAAACTTTTAAACTCATTAGCACCTCTTGGCAGCGCACAAAAATGAAAATCTTTCAGACATTATATATTCCTATATATATATAGACATAAACTTAATATGCATAGAATAATATTTTTTCGCGCACATTGCGCTGTTCTGTTTATTTTGAGATTGTTGCTTCTAATGATGACTGCTTCATATAAACAGCTGTTGATATTTATTATCTAATATTTGTTTATTGACTCGTTAACTTTCGGAATGCCTATATACAAGAGAGTGAAAATTCTCACTTGTTTCGTTTCTTTTTTGTGCGAACCCGAAATGGGTCAAGCGCGCTTAAGTACTTTTGTTTCAGGCTCCATTAAGTTTCTACAGTTTGTCCGATAACATTGACCTAAAAATATAAACGACGCCTGGCTGCTTTGTCCCTTCCAGCTCGATTCGGACAAGGACGCTCCTATCGCAACGTATTTGCATGGTTGGCATTTAATAATGAGCGCACAGCACGCCAATTCCCCAACACATGAGGGGGTCTTTAGGTGCCAATGGGGCTTGTCAAATCAATGGGGAACTTTTTACTACGGGCTAGATATGCGTTTTTAATGAAATCAACAGCTATAGCTATGTCAAGCTGTTTGTCGTTTTATGTAAAGGAAGTTAAAAAGAAAAACTTCAGCTCTGAACTAAAGAACTGGGAATGCTCTATAGATGTTTATAATGTGGGCAAAAAATATCGGGTATTTAGTTATATTTCTAAAAATCTTTATTTGTACTTTTCAAACTATTTCTTTCGCTGCAAAAAAGTTTCCGTCCGTTGCAATACACTTATGCCAGCGCATCCAGTTTTCGAAACAGTCAGAAAATTCCTTTTCCGGCATCGCCTTCTGTACCTTCTTCGATTCCGTTTGCATCTGCTCAATCGATCCAAAATGAATGAAGTGTATTATCATGCTGCAAAAACCCACTGTTGTCTCGCCACAGTAGTATACCTATCAACATCTGAGTGTTATGTCGTATGCATTTAAGGTCTTTAAAAGTTTTTCAAAAATGAGCTATATATTTGTTTCATGTGGTTTGGGATTAATATATAAGATTTTAATAGCTTGCAATTTCTTGGAATTTGTTTAAAAACGATTGTTTTGTGATCCCAAACTTATCGGTACGAATTTAACGCATGAGTGATTTCTTGTCCTTAAAATTAACTATTCGCCGAAATATAGTGAAAAAAACAAGAAATTTACGCCGAAATTACGCGCATTTAATGATGCAAAATGCATATCCAAATTTTTTGGTATTGCTGTCTGCCCACTTTTCAACCAAACCAGAGAATTCTACACTGCAATTCTATATAATAATGCCCCTGATTAAAATTAAACCGATTTTTCTGTGCGGATTCAAATCGTATCGACCGAAAAACAAATAGTTAAGAATTTTGTAGTAAATTAATTTTATTTTCAATAATAACTTGGCTTATTTATAGACAACAATATTTTCAAGTTCTCATATATTAAACTCTTAAGTAAAATAAAACATTTAAATTGAAAATTACCATTTAACATTTTATCATTTGGAAGTTCTCAGTTTTGAAACTCTTATTAAGTAAATTACACACTAATTGCTATATAACAGCTCTATGGGAGCTACATCTATATCTGCGATATCAAAAAACTAACATTAGCTGGCAAGCCCTCGCATAGGTTTATTTTTCCGAAAAAATGTGTGGGCTAGCTCTTACCATCTAGTTTTATACGTAGACGTAACGTTGGACATAGATAACTTCTCAAGTCATCCTAATCATACTTTAGCTTACATTGGAGGTCTCTAGCTTTTCTTTCCGCATGTTACACACATTTTCGGCTTGCACAAATTTCATAATGTTCAAATGTCTAAATAGTCAGATCTAGTTGTATCTACGATGATTTTATGTTGACTTAAATTTCTAAGATAAGCTTGAAATTACAGTCTATTCAGATAACTATTTATAGAGATATTTGTACATACTTTGATTAGAAATATATCTAGTGCAAAATTATCCTTAAAAGTGCTTTTTCCGAAACAATGGCTTAGGGGGCGATGATTACTCTAACTTCAAAAACGGCTTAAGCAATAAGTTTCGAATTTTTCTGTCTTATACTTATTATAATTGTTTTGCGTATAGTTGTATTGTTTCTTCCTCACCGAAAATTTGAGCAATATATGATTTCAAAATATTAGCTCACGCATTTCAACATCCGCTATTTTTCGAGAAATGTAAAATTTTTTAAAATCTTTCGACCATACGATACGATGATTATAACTTTTATTAATTCTGAATCTATGAAGAGCTGCAGCTAAACGATTTTGAGTCGTAAATTAAATACATCTCATGTTTTATTTTCTTCTTTTAAGAAAAAGCTCACAATGTGATCAACAAATATAAGTTTTTCATGTGAAGATACCGTTTTTATTAATAATTTTATTAATTTGCTACAAAAATCACATTTTTGTCACACACATTTTTTACTTTTTGACCAAAATAACAATTTCCTATAAAAATTCTCTCAAAGTGTATAAATCAATGCTCAAATAAGAAACGAAACTTACAGCAGATGGCGCCAGTAAAAAATTCGTTTACGCGCTAAATAAATGTGATTGAAATTGTTCAGTTTGGCTTTTTGGTTCTTTTAATTTTAATTAAATTTGATTTAATTTAATTTTAATTAAAATTTTCTCCTTAATCGACTTAGTAAAGTCTTTAAAATTAAAATTTTATTAATTTAATTTTTAGTAAAGTTTACTCTTTAATCGATAAAAGGCATAGTGCTTTTTTATTCATCGAAAAGGTAACTTAAAGTAAACTAAAACTAATCCGAAAAAATAAAGTCTCTTTATTTTTGCGGCCATATCCAAACATAGTCAAAGAACCCATATACCCAATGTACCCTAAATCTGCGAAAGTGCTAAAAGTGACGACGTCATGTCAAAATTAAACTTCTGCTAATGAAATTTTTTGGTATCCATATAATTTCAGCAAGCACAACGGGAGCAGCGCCTCAACTTTACAACTGCCAGATACGGTTGGGCCACTGCCAAACGGCAAGCACGGCAGGAACAGAAGAAATCAACATAATACTGCTCAACAGACCACACCATTGCTGCCAATGACTGAAGCCACACTGCAGCCGGATAACTACGATGAACGAGAATGCAGTTGCCCACGTGAATTCTACCAAAGAGCCGAACTAAATACCTCATTATTTTTCGAAGATTGCCAGCGTTCTATAGATTTTGTGCTGGCCTATAAATGTAATCCACACGAAGAGCTGGAAGTGCAAAATGCGGAAAAGCGTAGAGTATTCGAAGCGAATCTCGAGAGTCAGGGTCTCGAGGTGGAGCGTGTGGTCAAGGAGAAGGAACAAATTTACTTTGTGAAGGTAGTTGGACTGCTTATAGATGTGTTGAGTGAATGATAATAGTATCTAAATTTTGCAGATACATGCACCGCTGGAGGTGCTGCGTCGTTATGCAGAGATCTTGAAGCTGCGTATGCCCATGAAGGAGGTGCGTTTGGTAGAAGCTTTAGGCAAAAGTTTGGTTTATTTTTTTGAAAAATTTAGTGTGCCCAGAGTTTGGAGTTTTGCTTTTGACAAAATTATGTAGCATACTTTTAGGCGTAAGCCGTAAAATGATTTGAATTTATTATACAAACACACACTTTGAACTCTTTGCGCAAATAATTTTTATGTTATGTGAATTAATATTTCTAATTTTTTATATAAAAAAAAACACCTTCTGTTATTTTAGTCCCTTTGTAGTATGGGCATATATGAAAAGTCCAATCGTCTACACAATGCGGCTCAATATCTGTCCAGAAAGGTCTGCATAAGCTGCAAAAAATGCTAAAAGTTTTATTTGCGCTTCTGTTTTTTATAATAATTGTTTATATTACAAAATATGTTTTGTACTCTCTGTATATGTACCCCTCGCCCTACTAAAAATCGTTTTATTTGGTTGTAGTTGCTTTTGTTAAAAAAAATGGCTTGAATGACGCAGCAAAGTAAATGCAAATGCAACCGGAAAGTTATTAAGTTTTCATATCATACATAAGTCAGTTTATTAGTTGCATGTATGCCATCTATTGACATTAACTCTATTAAGTTAAGTAAGTTAAGTGCAAGTTATTTACTTTCCTGCGTCTTTTATGCCTTAAGCTCTATTAAAGCTTTGCTGGCCATATGCATATTTTTTTGCCTCTAAACAAGTTTGATCATTTTTAACTTTTATTACTTCTCAGATACCTGGCTTATCGGTCGTCAATCGCACAACCAAAAGTGTTTTTTCTAGTCTCAAATCTGTGTTCAAGTTTGTCTTGCGCAATGTGCACGTCGATGAGGAAATTTTTCCTAAGCGTGCGCATCGTTTCACAGCCATCTACAGTCGTGATAAAGAGTACTTGTAAGTCTGATATGCCATATAACTTGGATTTGCTAGAGTTTAGAAATCTTAATTATTTTTTTTTTTTTACAGATTTGACATACGTCAGGATTGTTTCTTTACCACCGCCGTGCGTTCACGCATAGTGGAGTTCATATTGGATCGTCAACGTTTTCCTGCCAAACATAATAATGAAATGGCCTTTGGCATAGAGCGTCTGGTGGCCGAGAATGTCTACTGTGCAGCTTATCCGCTGCATGATGTGAGTTATGAGCGCTTTATGGCCTTTTGAGAATGTTAGTCTTTGGTCTGCACCCCATTAAGACAACAATAAGAGTCTTTACTCGGTTTTCATACATAATGTTTTAAGCGGGTGGATCATTTAAAAATTCGTAGTTAATTTTGCTATTAAAAAGTAGCAATATTTTCAAGGCTTGGCGGTTTAAGTGGCTCTGGCCCATTAGGGCAGCAATATTTGTTTAAAAACTCTTGTCTTTCTGATACACAATGTTTATAACGGTTGGAGCATTTCAATGTTCGAATTAAATTTTGTTGTAAAAAAATGGTTTAATATCTTCAAGGGTTAGCGACTTAAGTTACTCTGACTCTAAAATTATAATTTATGAATAATTCTACTTCAGAAATCATATCAAAGTAAGTTTTTAACTTCACGGACATTAGCTCTATATTGGGGAAGCGAAAGCTCTACTCGTTTCGCAAAGCAAGCTTGTAAATAAATAAAAAATATTGATTATTAAGACATTCTTCGCAATGGTCCTATCACCAATTTAAGTGGCCTGCAGCGCTTAGTTTCAATTGACGCCTTAACCTAAAAGAAAAAAATCTCGATAAAATAATAATTTGGGTAACTTGGCGGTA
Organism: Chymomyza procnemis; assembly: GCA_035046065.1. Taxonomy (NCBI): domain Eukaryota; kingdom Metazoa; phylum Arthropoda; class Insecta; order Diptera; family Drosophilidae; genus Chymomyza; species Chymomyza procnemis. The sequence continues at coordinate 14,756,844 of JAWNOJ010000026.1, read as the reverse complement.
CTCAATGCGATCTACAAAATTTTTGCCAAAAAAAGTAGCTCTTGCATTTGAGGTCTTGCATTATATTTCGATGACTGACGTAATATTCGCTTATAAGATGTCTTTGAAGAAAATAATTCAATGATTTTGTAGAATCCTCTGGTCCCGAGGGTATCGTGAAAAATCGATTATAGTAATAGCTGTAGGGCTATTCTATTGAAAGCAAATATCTGCTAGGTTATCCGATCATTTTATGATAGCTCCATAACTATAGTTGACGGTTGAAAAATTTGCTTTTTATTTGTTAAGAAAAATGTTGCGATAGTGCAAGCAGAACCAAAAACCAAACCAAAATCTTGGTGCATAAGCTTCTCTATGACTACTTGCGGATGATCGGTGCACCATTTGAGACAGATTTGTCATACTCTCTATATTCAAGTCTCTAAAAAGGTCAAATATCGTACTGAACTATGGTTATGAGTTAATGCCACCGATTAAGATTAAATTTCGCACAAATTAAAGACTGGTCAAATTCGTCATCACCAGCCATGGCAGTTTGTCCCAATTTCTGCAATGTAAATGTATCATTTCGTAAATGTGAAAGTTTTAGATATATATCTGTCACTTTTAGTACGACATTTGACCTTTTTAGAGGCTTGCATATAGCACTAGATGAATCAAGCTTCACAAATAACGATGTGATAAACCCTCTAACACTCTTAAGTCTATGTCCGCACCTTTTTAGGAGATATCAATTTAAAATAATGATATAAATTTAAACTTTATGAAATTTTAAAGGAACTTATGGGACTTACGACAAGGAAGCATTTTTTTTTTAATAATTTTGATGTTTTTACGGTTGAATTGTTAATTTCGAAACTAACGAACACTAAACTTGAATTGTTTCAAAAATATTTTATTACAATATTTTATCCAAATCTGTAGTCAGAAATAATAAAGTTCAGAATTTGAGGACTTTGAGATACTCGTTACTTCGAAAAGCCATAGGTCTTAAAAAAATTGAATCTATATTTAATATATATTAAACTAGTTTATTAGAGAGTAGTAGTTACCTAATTCACTTTACTTTAATTGGTCATCGCCGCCCTAACTAGCCGCCAAGAGCTCCTGCTTTTTCCCAGTTGGGAAAAGCAATCACAATTATTTTTTTCCCATAATCATAAACTTGAAAGTAGGACAAACGTTATCTTTATAATACATAATCTCCAATATATACCAATGCTGATCTGTTAAATTAATTCTGGTCTCAAATTGGGACTCTATGCAGCAAATTATTTGATAAATGCCTCAGATTTTCAATAATTAAATCATGAATCCAATATTTTTGAAGTATTTGCTTATCAATAACTAAATTTTACATTAGATCCGAAATATGGATTAAAAATTCGTTACTTTACTTTGGATACAATTATTGTTGTCTGCTCATCACGGAACATATGGAGCATATATGTAGCATTAAGATACTTCTATTCGTGCGATAAATAATCTACATAATATCTGTTATTTGGACAATTTATATATTTCAGGGCGAAATAAGCGAGACTGGTACCATGCGTTGTTTACTCTATAAACACTGGGCTTCAGTTAAAAAATGGTATCGCTATCAGCCATTGGATGACATTAAGGAATACTTCGGCGTCAAAATAGGTATGTTTCATGGATGCTCATTCATTAAGCAATAAAACCCATAATTTTGCGCTTTCAGGTCTCTACTTTGCTTGGCTGGGCTACTATACTTATATGTTGTTGCTGGCCTCTATTGTAGGCGTGGTTTGCTTTCTGTATTCCTGGTTTTCCATGGTCAACTATGTGCCTGTGTAAGTAATTGTAACTTCCATACTCCTTACCAACTAATGTCATCTCAACCGCCCACAGCAAAGACGTCTGCGAGCGTTCGACCGCAAATATAACTATGTGCCCGCTCTGCGATTGGTGCAACTTTTGGGACCTTAAAGAGACTTGCAATTATGCCAAAATTACATACCTCATTGACAATCCGAGCACAATATTTTTCGCCGTCTTCATGTCCTTTTGGGCTACATTATTTTTGGAACTGTGGAAGAGATATTCCGCTGAAATTACACATCGTTGGGATTTGACGGGCTTTGATGTGCACGAAGAGCATCCCAGGCCGCAGTATTTGGCGCGTTTGGAGCATATACCACCGACACGCACAGACTATGTGACCAATATGAAGGAGCCTACGGTGCCATTTTGGCGCATGAAATTACCGGCCACGGTTTTTAGTTTTTCCGTCGTGCTGCTGCTCATAGCCTTGGCTTTTGTGGCACTGCTAGCTGTGGTTGTCTATCGCATGTCCATGATGGCTGCACTTAAAGTGGGTTCTACGCCCATGACCACATCGAGTGCAATTGTGGTGGCCACAGCTTCGGCGGCGTTTGTGAATCTGTGTTTGCTTTACGTTTTGAACTATGTAAGTTGTGGGAGTGTGTTGTCTTGACTATAAGTTACTCCCAACGTAAACTTACAGATGTACAATCACTTGGCGGAGTATCTCACTGAACTGGAAATGTGGCGCACACAAACGCAATTCGATGATTCCCTCACGCTTAAAATCTATTTATTGCAATTTGTCAACTATTATGCCTCCATATTTTACATAGCCTTCTTTAAGGGCAAATTTGTGGGTCATCCGGGGCAGTACAACAAGCTCTTCGATTTTCGACAGGAGGAGGTAGGTTGCTTAAACATTTCAAGGGAAGTTCTACTCAATAAAGTTTTTTTACTGCAGTGCTCTTCCGGCGGCTGTCTGACTGAACTCTGCATCCAACTGGCTATTATTATGATAGGCAAGCAGGCTTTTAATACCATTCTGGAGGTTTTGATGCCCATGTTTTGGCGCAAGGTGCTGGCTATACAAGTAGGGCTCTCGCGGCTGTTTAGTAATAGACTCAATCCGGACAAGGCCAAGGATGAACGTTGGATGCGTGATTTTAAGCTGTTGGATTGGGGTCCACGCAGTTTGTTTCCCGAGTATTTGGAAATGGTTTTACAATATGGTTTTGTCACCATTTTTGTGGCTGCCTTCCCCTTGGCGCCCTTCTTTGCCTTACTCAATAATATACTCGAAATGCGTTTGGATGCCAAGAAGCTGTTGACTCATCACAAACGTCCGGTGTCGCAGCGTGTACGTGATATAGGAGTTTGGTATCGCATATTGGATTGCATAGGCAAGCTCAGTGTGATAACAAATGTAAGTGTTTGAGTTTGGATGAGACTTGGCTTTAGGGTTTGAAAAAGAATGTTAAGGATTGGTGCTTTGGCTGAGGTTGTTCAATTACAGAAGTGTTTCTGTTAATTTAAATAGGCGGTTGAAATTTTATCGATTTTGGAATAATCAATTTAATCTGTAGAACATAGCATTCTTTGTAGTGATTGATTGTAGTGAATTTTTTGGTAATGATTAAGACTAATTATTGACAGAATTTGAGAATCTTCTTCAATAAGATCATAGTGTTTCTTACTATGAAATACTTAGTACTAAACTAAGTTTACTTCATTTTTTTGTGGCTAACAAGTCTAGTTTAGAAATTTATAAAAAAAATGTGTTATCCTTATTTTTATTGTAAAATAGCGCGATATAGCTAACCATTAATTTATAGGCCGATATTTCTAGTTTTTGGCAGTAAAATGAGTCGATATTGTCAGTAAACTAAATTCCGCTTGTATCATTTGTGGCTGATCTTAAGTTCTAAATGAGTTTTTTTCGAAAATATAATATAGACATTATATTATTATTATTGTGGGCCTCGATGGCGTACTCGGCTCTATATCGCAAGATCGGTAGTTCGATTTCACCCAGCAGTACTTGCCTAGCAGTGGTGTGGCTACCAAATAAACGCTATTAAGCTAGGAAAATCATTGTATGATCTGCTTTTGGCGCGATGACCATAGTCAAGGGAAATAATTTTTTAAAAATATTATTGTTATATATTATTACTAGGGGCTTTGCGCCCTGTTCGCTCGTTTTCGCAAGTTAGAGCGTTACAATATTGACACTCTGCATTTGCCCTATATCCAAATATTCTACTTTTTTTTCCTGATTGCATGAAATCCTTACAGCGACTTCTGCTTTTTGGATTTCGAATTTTTGTACGAGTCAAACGCACGCTTCCTTTTATTTTTAATTTGTTCTTCCTTCAAGTGTCAACTCTAAAATTTTTTTCGATTTTTTCAAAAGTGGACTTTGGTCTAAATTTCCACGGGATTCTTTTCTTTTATCTTTCCTTTTTTCTCAATTCACATTTTCTCTCGATTTTTAATTTTTCGTTTACTTTGTCCTTTCGCGAGTTCGAACTTTTTGGTTTTCTTTAGAAATATTCAACTTTTTTCTACCCATTATATTTCAAGTAAAAAATATATATATAAAACGTGACCGATGTCAAAAAACTTTTTTTCTATAATGGGGCGCCTGACGAGAGTTAGTTATGTCGGCTGTAACCCGATAACGGTTTGTCATGGCCAAGTATAGTAAAGAAAGTAAAATAAGAATAGACTCAAACCATAGTTCCAATACCAAATACTGAATGGCCCACCCTGCAGTTTGAGTCAGCATATAACTTTGAATCGTTACACTTACCAGCATTAAATTTTCTCCTAATTAAATAAAGTTCACTTTGCGCGAGGCATTTAACTTTGAAAATTTCTAAAACTCAGTTCCAATTCCAACTGCTAGATGTACCACGCCGTAGTTTGACAGATCGTATATCTTCGAATTCTTATACTTATTACACAAATATGTTTTATCCGCTCTAAGTTTCGGTTACTTTTTGTGAAATATACTCCCAAAACCCTTAAAAGGTGATACCTTTAATTTCAAATACTAAATGGAACACCCTATAGTGTGACTGAAGCTAGAACTTAGAATTGATAATCTCGCATTTCTTCCTAAACCTCTTGTCGTTTGGTGCTACTTAATTTTCTTTCTTAAATCAAAACTCAACTTACGTTTATTCAATTTCAGGGCTTCATTATAGCCTTCACATCGGATATGATACCGCGCTTGGTCTATCGCAGCATAGTCTCTACAGATGGCAGCTTAAATGGCTATTTGGACTTTACCTTATCCGATTTTGAAGTTATTGACTCGCCTACACTACGCAGCTTAGCTGGAGATCTCTCAAATATAACCGTTTGCAAGTAATAAGCACTCTCAGCTTAAGTTATGAAAAACTTCTATTAAAACATTGTATTTTCGTTTTTGCAGATATTCGGACTATCGCCTGCCGCCATCATCACCAGAGAAATACCATTTGAGCAGCATGTTTTATATTATCTTAGCCTGTCGCTTAGGTTTTGTGGTGGTGTTTGAAGTAAGTTTTATGCAGTTGCTTTATTTTTTTGTTTTAATATTGTTAAGAAAAAATACCTTGAACATATATAATGCATTCCGCTTAAATAAGTTTGCTTTCTGTTTTGTACAGATAAGTGGCACAAGTTAGTTATGCGCAAAAAAATTCTAGACCTTGACATGTTGAAACATACCCGAAGTTTCCACAATGCTCTCCTGTAGCGTGCGATTCTCGTTTGTGGAGCTTTTCAGCAAGCGATAGAGCGCATATATGGCATAGCAGAAGAGCGCATTCAGAACTTTAAAGGATTTGCAGTTAGATATAGATAACTTGGTAGGATAATTGTGCAAAACTTACTTGTAAACATGCCAAAGATAATGCTGCGCGCTATGCGTTTATCCAAAGAGGCGTCGGCCTCTTCGATTTTGATCTCCAGACATATAAATATGGAGATCTCTATGACCATAGATACCAGCGTATTGATAATCCATTGCACAATACAAATAAGACGTTGCTGTGGGTTAAGTCAAAAGTGTTGAGGCTATGTGGGTGTTAGTATTCAGTTTGCTTGGTTACCTTTTTGATGCCATCGATTAATATGCTGGCCACCACCAGATTAATCGCCGCCTTAATCCAAATGGTAACCGTCAGTATCATATAGAAAGCCTGCGAGAACTCATGCACCAGCACATAGTCCACTAAAAAAGCAAAAGTTTAGTTAGTTTGCTTTTGTATCTATTAGACTGCTAGTAGCTTTCCCGTACCCAATGTGGCCACCAAAGTGCCAAAAGGACTCAGCACCTGCACATCATCTTCTTGCCATTGTGAAAGATTTACAAAATCATTGTAGAGATAATAACTGCATAGACTGAGTGTGCTTAGCGCCAATAATATATCTATCAAGGCTATGCTTATGCCTAGGGTACGCAGATTTAAACAGGCAAAGCGTTTCATGATTATTATTATAATTTTTTTCTAATTCTTTGTTTATTTTTAACTCTTAAGGCACTGCACTATTTTCAATGCATATCCTTTTTTTTTGCAAAATTCTTTTTTCCTTTTATATTACAACGCGTGCATTCGTTTCGACTTATTGTTCACGACTAAATTAAGACTCGAACTGGGAGCTAACAATTAGCGCCACTTTTCATTTCAGTTGACATTATTCGCTTTATTTTCAGTTCATGGCATTTCCACAGCGAAATTGCTCTAAAAACTTAAGCGATGCGTTTGAGTGCGATTCGTTTTCAATCGAACAAACGGCAAAAGTGCAATGATCTATGCGTTTGAGTTGGAGCAAAACATGAACTAGTTCATAAGGGCGCGCGTTATGGGCTATCATAGACTTTTGCATACACTGCGCGTAGCTCTTCGTTGGATGGAAAAGTAGTTTTTTGAAAAATTTTATTGGTGTATTCACAGAGGGATTTGAGTTGAGTATGAGCTGAGAATTTGAGAAGTTTTACCAACAAGTTGGGATCCGTGCACTTTGAGATAAACTGTAACAGATATTTTAAATGGCATCAGTATGTGGGCTCAAGTAATACGTACGTGACTGACTTAGTTACGATTTTTTAAGAACTAGAGAATTTTATGAAAATAAAGTTTTTTTATACCTTTTAACACAAAACTGAAGAAAACCTAGAAAGTAACGTTTTGGGTCAATATATCTAAAAAATAAAATTCTAACGACTTAAGTCTGAAAATCTATTTTCTTTAACAACTTTTGCCCTATAAGAGCTATATAGATGTCGTAGAATAAAGCCACATTGTATCATCCACTTTTCGGGAATTGACTCAGTATTATGGCTCCAAACCAATTTTTATAAATTTCGACGTAGGCCTTTAAAATATGAAAGTACTTCTATAAAATAAAATTGGTAACGATTTCTTGCAAAACAAACGAAATGCCATGAATATACTAAAAAAAAATTCTGTTTTGATCGATTTGCATAGCGGCATAGGCTGCTATATAACATAGTCAATCGTTTTTAATCAAATTTAAAATTTCAAAGTATTTTTATAAGAATGCCCAATTTGATTAGAATCACTTGAAGACCGTACAATAAGTACGACCGATTCTCGTATGCCTATGTGATATAGTCAACTGCTTTTAATCAAAATCAACGCAATGTTTAACACGACTAAAATAGTTTTATAAACCAAATCAGGTAAATTTACAATATACAAGTATTGTAGTTGAGTGCCAAAGACGGAACTTTTCCAGAAGTCAACGTCGGAGAATCCTAAAAATTACCTTATATATGATATACTTAAGTCAATTTGCACCTTTTCGTCTGAATGAACGTCCAGACCTCGATAATGGTAGAAGAAACGAAATTTTCAGATTAAATTTGTCTTATGCGATTTCCCCCATGGCTATATGATATAGTCAACCAATTTTAATCAAAGTTAAAACATTGCTTAAGAATACTAAAATACTTTTGTAAGTTGAATTTGTTTAGGATAACTTGAAATCAAAAATAACAAAAATCGAATATCTCAATCGCTAATCAATGTGGGAACATGAAAAATGGTTGAATGTCGAGTCTGGTTAGCTCTAGCTCTAAGATATAGCTCTGAGATATAGACATTCATATAGAAGGACCTGGGTATATCAATTTCTCTAGTCACTTTGTACATAGTTAGGGTTATTTTTGGGTAAGTCTTAATCTTTTTTTTCTGGGTGTAGTGTACATTTTCTGCTTGCACAAACCATTGGTACCACACGGAGTATACACGCTTCCTTCGTCTTCCTTTGAAGATTTGGAAACATAAAATGAAACGTTGTATGCTGAATTTGACTGTAAATCCAAAAAATCAAAGTAATTTTCTTCCAAAATTTATGATATATTTGAGGTTTATCAGATATCAAAAACTAAATTAAACTTGCATTCCCTTGAATAAGAAGTTTTTCTCTAAAAGTTGAAAACCTTCTTGCCATCTCTGAGAAATAGACGTTCATATAGAAGTAAATAAACTTCTCTACTCACCCAGATCATAGTTAACGCAACTTTTGGGAGAGTCTTCAACTTTTTCTTTTGGGTGTTACATACATTTTGACAGATGATATTTGAATTTCCAAGTTAACCCCGACTATATTTCACTTTTTCGTTATTAAGTTATTGAGATACATAAATATATAAGATGAGATATATAAATATGAGATATATAAATACATAATGTTTTAAGTCTTTCCCAATATGAAAACCAAGAATCTTTGACCGAACTTTCACCGAACTACATCAATATTGAAGAATACCTTATTTCCGGTAAGGCAGTTTTAAGGCAAGCAGCAGTAATATATCGGAAACATCAGAAAAATAGCAATAACAGTTTTTCGAAATACTTAGCAATTCTTAAAATGTTATATCTCATTGGCGTACGTATAAGCTCGCTGTGTAGGGTATCTACCAACCAGTTGCTGCGAGACAAAAGCTGCTCAAAGCGTGTCGTGTACTTAATACCCCATAACATTAGGGTTGAGGCTAACACTCATGTGGCAGGCTTCGAACTAAGAAGTGCTGACTTATTTGTAATGTTTTGTTGCAACATTAAGTGTGGCAGCTGCTAGGTAGGCCCACCAGCTGTAGCTGCTCCAGTTTGGAAAACTTTTTTAACCAAACCAAACAGTTTTAGGGCTTCGCATTAAGCTAATGACCCAAATAGTGCTAAGTTGAAAAATTTTGCCAAGTCTTGGGGCAACATTTTTAGTAGCGCTTGGAAGGGTCTCAGATATGTGATAAGTTTCATAGGACAATAATATTTTTCAACTTATTTTGCAGAACTTTGTGGCTTTGGTTATGATATTGGTGCGCTGGTGTATACCGGATATGAGCGTGGAGTTACGCGATCAAATACGACGCGAAGTGTACATAACCAATGAGATTATAATCGAACAGGAGGCGCATCGAGCACGTTTTGGTAAGTTTATTTTTATAATTTCATAAATAATAATAATTAATTGTTGTTATTTTCTGCTGATAGAACGCGCCAAACGCAGCTCTTCGATTATGCAAAACTCCGCGGATATGGAAGTGGATGCAGCTTCTATACAGGAACCTAACGCACAATTTATTAAAATAGAAAAATTACTTAACGCAAATTTGTCACAAATCGAAATGGATACCATCATACATGGTGATAATCCCGCAACAGGCATTGCCGGTGCCGATAGTTGAACTCTTAAAAATCTTAACGAAACTCACAAAAGAAAATGGCATGAAATGCTCAGTGCTTAAAAATTAGTTGAAACAATTTAATTTATTAAGTTTTATAAAAAGTGCTTCATTGTGTTAATATGCAAGTTCCTCTCTCGCTCTCTCATAAAAATAACTACTTAGTTACTCATGCAGAGAAAAAGTTAAAATAAAACTTAAATAAGTTTTGCAATGCTGTGCATATATTTTATATATAATTTCCTTAAAGGTTACCAGCTTTATACAACATTTTTATTTAAATTTAGTTAGTTTTTACAATTATTATCATTTTTTATAATTATGATATGAAATTTATTATTTTTGCTTACTTATGTACTTACACTTGGCGTTTCTCACAGTGTATTATGCTAAAGCCCAATGAGTGCCAATTGAAGAAAATTGCACAAACTCATTATTTACTCACGATATTTAGGTATATAGTACTTTGTCAGAAGTTTGACTTTCTATAACTCATGCCTCGAACTCATTGTTAAAAATCTCTTAGAATAAAAATAAAAATTATAGAAAAATACTATAAAATTTTATTTAGAAAAATTTTACATTTAATCTCAGTCAAATCTCGCCTATATTTACTCAGGCTCTCTTGAAGAGTATATGAAGTTCATCAATACATATATATTTTGTATAGCGAAAAGTTAAAAAAATGTATTTATATTTTATATAAATGTTGAAAATGTTAAAAATTAAGTAAAGATATGAAATGTATATGAATCTTGTAACTGCGACTTGTAATTTGAAGAAGTAAAAATATTTAAATATTCGAAATTTGCAAGAATTTTTTATTTGTTTTGATGTGTTAAAAAATTATAATAAAAACAAAAATACCAATTCAAAAAAACTATTTTTTAATAAAAATAAAAAATAATAAAAAAATAATATTGGAAAATAATATAAAATAAATTATAATTGTAAAATAATAAACAATTTTATACATAAAAAAATTATTAAATAATAATGATGCGAAAATAATATATAACAGAATTATATTAAATAAAATATAAAAAAAAATAAAAACATAAGGTAACAAAAAAGAAATAAATAAAAAATGTATTCAAAATAATAAAAAAAAATAGTCTTGAAAAAATAAAATAAAATAAATAAAAAATATAATTATAAAATAGTAAATAAAAATATAAATAATATTTAAAAAATAATAATTATCTTAAAATATTAGTCCAAAAAAATTAAAATTACACCAAATTTTAATACATAAAATATAACAGCAAACAAAATATTAATAATACAGACACATTAAATAACAAAATGGTAATTAAAATAAAAAAGTGCAATAAAAACACAACTAAAAAAAAGCAACAATATAAATTCAAAAAATTAAATCATTCAAATTAATTATTACATAATACAAAAATTAAATATATATATATACTAAACTTAATTACAAATAAAAATAATAATATAAACCAAAAATAAATAATATAAAGTGGAAAACATAAATATAGAAAAAAATATCACTACGGAAATCAGTGCGTGGCACAATAGATCCCCAAAAAGAGAACTAGCCAGCTGTTGGCAATCTTTCCATAATTTTGAGTCCGAGGCACAATCTTGAAGATTCGATTGGTTACCGGCAATTTTCTTGTATAATTTAACACCTCCACATTCCTGAAAATAAATGGAAGTTATTCTGAAGATTTGCCAGTTGCTTGAGAATTCGATATAATAGGTGCTCACTTCTATTCTATATGGAATCATATAGCATTCCTTATACTGATTTTCTATCGAAAAAAAGGGTATTTAACATTTATAGTGGATATTTATCTCTTAAGAATGATAACGCTGAATGACGCTGAATTCGCAGTTCTTGGGACGACTTGGGTTTGCCAGGCGCAAAGCCAATTGAAACGGTTCGTGTTGCACGCGAAATTTGAAATTGTAAAAAAATACTCTTTGCTATTACTACTTAAAGTAGTTATGAATTATAATCGAGTTAAAATGGCAAAAGTTTTGTATTTTTAAATATATTTTTATCTACCTTTGTATTGCTGCCATCGTTATATAAATGCTTACTCAATTCTTAGTCTTAGGCTTATGATTTCTCAGAGTGACAGTTAATTGAAACCTTAACAAGAGAAATGATTCAAAAAGCAATTAAAAATAAAGGATTTAATAAACTAACTTCGTGCCAACAAGTTGAAGGTAATCTGTTTGCGTGCATAAATGAGCAAAACAACATTTAATATTTAAATGTTTGCTCACAATCCAATAAAATGATAGTCAAGTACAAGAAGTGAAATGTTTGCACGTAACGAGCATCTAGCGAAGCCCCCTAAGCTATGCCCAATGTCAACCCTTGACAAATGCTCGCCTTGACTGCTGCGGCAAGAACGTCAGGCGGCCAGGACATGTGCTCAGGAAAAAGACGCATGGAGAGTAAGGAAGCGCAGCTACTCAGAGGCAACGCAACAAGCATGCAATTAAAGGACTCGGCAATTTTACGCACGTTTGGAATACATGCGGCTGCCGGAGAGCCGGTTTCCATACACACTCCCGCCCAAGCACACCGTGACAGAGTGTGCGAGCGAGATACAAGTATAATTTTTACATAGCAACGACGCAGTGGATAAAGGTAACGCTTCGCTTTTGACTCTCTCTGCGCAGCTACGTCACATGAACAGTGCTCTCCGAAAGTGAATTTCGCGAAAAACCGCATTCAAATTGACTTTTTCAAATGAAACTTTTGTAGTTATGCATTACAAACTGATTTTTAAAGCTTGGAATCATATATTATGGTATGTTGCTGTGGCCTGAATTTGCTTTCAATTTTGGAATTAGTGCCATAAAACTCGAACTATGCAGGTAAGGTTGAGCGTAATCAAATTCGTAAATTTTCAGTGAAACATGCTGCTTCCAACAATATAAGGAAATTTAAGTTTTCTGAATTTAAAAGAACTATGAAAATCAACAATTTCGTGCTATTCCAAATTCTAAAAAGCTATTTCGGCAATACAATTTGATTCATAAATACACATATTGGCAAAGTCCTTGTAGCCGATTTCTTTTCTGAGGAGTATATGCCACAAACCTGATATATTCAGATAGGAAAAGTCTAATCAAATCCATTTTTATGGAGTGAAATATTTTGCTTCCAACAAGATGAGGAAATTTGAATTCTCTCCATTCAAAAAGCCCAAAACCAAAACATTATACGATTTTACTGCGGAGAATAAGTTTCGTGCAAAAAACGCGCATCAAATAACATTCATTGTTTTAAAATTTAAATTTTCCTGCGTTATACTAAAATACTCAACAAGCAGCAGCAATTCCAGAAAAGCTTGAAATGATTTATAATAGAATGTCCTTTGTAACTTTTTCTTATTTTGATGAGTGCCAAAACGAAATTTGTTTAAATCAGATCAATGTTTCTTAATCTCATATTTAGTCAATGAAAAATCGTTTTTTTTTTTTCTAACAAGGAAATTCCGGATTTCTCGATCCATAACTAACCAACGCGCAACGATCTTAGACAAGCATGTAAATGAGTAGTTTTGGAAACTCTTTTCGTGCGAGATTCCTTAGAGTTAAGAGCAATTAAACGGATCTATTTATCTTAGTGTAGAAGCTTATATTTATTTTATGTTATTTATTTCATAAAAGATAGTTCATAAAAGGCAAAAAATTCACATTCTCAAGAAGAATAAAAAACTCAGCAAAAAACAAAGCGTAGAAAAATTTTGTTCGAATTTTGCTGTTGCTGCTTGTATTGTATTTATTGAATAAAAGATTTACTTTTTACAAGTTGCGAGAATTGCATATTTCCATATATTTAACTCTTACATTTTTTTTGTTAATTTTTTTTGCTGAGAAAACTGCTCAATTATCAATTTATTCTAATTAGTTTCCAATTGATTGTAAAGTTTCTTTCTAAAAGATACATTAATTGTGAATCTCTTCTTGCTTCAGAACTCGCCAAGGAGCAAATATTTAAGCAAAGCATCGAACAAATTTTTTTTGGGGCAGTTTTTTTGAAAATTTTTTTCCAAGCTAAAAGAATGTCATTGGAATTAAAAAAATTGTTATTAGAATGACTTTGTACCTCAACTATTTGTGCAAGTCATAATAGAAGTAGTGTTGCTTAGAAAAGATTATTTGAAAGTTGCTTATGATATTGTGCATTACTCATACGCCCCTTTGACACTTTTACTTCTGAAGACCATCGCTTTGAAAAATTTTGCTCATGGGACGTCACCAACGGCTTATGCTCGCTTTGCCTAAGCACAATGCAGGTTAGCACAAAGCGTTACCTTAGTCGTCAAACCCCACCATGGCTGACTAGTACAGCGAGCTCGCGCATGACCACAACTAATGACGTCACAAGAGCGGCAATATTTGGTTGGTTCTCTCTATCTTTCTCTCTCTCTCTCGCTCGAGCATAAAACTCTGACGTTGGTGTGTGTGCAGCGGAAAAATAATTTCTCTACAGCTGATTTTGCCGCCAAGTGATGATGATGGCGTCGACACTTTTACCGCTTGTCGTTTTCCCATAAAAATAATAATTTTCATTCGTTTGTTTTATTTTCCACAGGGCGGCGGTGCGCGCTTTTCCGTTTTATCTATTTGGTTTTGGTCGTTTGCTTTTTCAATTGTTGTCAGTTTCGTTTACGGATTTCTAGTGTAAACAACTTGACGCGGAAAACCGATTATGGCGTGTGCGCTTCAAGTGCAAATCCTGCGCGTTCCGACGGCTACGACGTCCGCTGCATATCCCTAAACTTAAGTGAAAACTCTAAAGTGCAATAATATAGGAAAGTTGCCGAAATATAGGAAAGTTGTACTAATTGACTGCGGTGAGTCTGAGTTTTTGCATATCTTATGCTATTTTTTTTGCAATTTTATTATTTCTCAATTATAATCCCCAAAAAAAAAGCCCCAATTGTGGCTAGTTTTGCATTGCAGCAAAACTATCGATTTTCATTATTACCGGCGCCACTTTTCATTCAAGGAAGTTAAATACGCGCGTCCATTGGATTTTATATTTGGGGGTCGTTGTTCCCAAACTTGCAACAAATTGCGCAAATTTTTTGAAAGACCTCTTTGTCTTCTTCGTTCTTTGTGTCTGCGTTGGGTGTTATTTTCTGGCGTCTCCTAATTAGATGTCTTTGAATTGTTGTTTGTTGACGGATTTATAGCCAACAAATGGCTGTCAAAGCGAAATGTTTGAGAGATTAAGTAAATTCTAGGAAAAATAAAGACTATGCGCAGTTTTGAATATTATTCATTTTTCGCAAGATATAAGTTTGCTTAAAGTTCAGGGTCATAGCTATAATTGCAAAAGTTAAGTGCTACGAATCGGTACCGCTTGCGAACTTTGAATTAATTTTGCTTCGTTGTCCTTGACTTAATTGCATATCATAATTTATTGATCAAATAGAATATTTAGAGGATTGCTTGTTTAATTTATTCTTTGGTAGTTAGAAATTACCTATTTGCCATTTACGGGTTATAGCCGACCTCACTTTGTTCAGTAAGTTATTTCAAGGAATGATAGGTCTTGCTCGATATGGTCTTTCTGACTTAGTTTAGGCCGTCCCTTTTTAATTAAATGATTTCGTATACTTTTTTGGTTTTCACCAAAAGCACGTATATAAGTATGGTACTCTACATTTCGTTTCTTCAATTTTTTTCCTAAACTTTCTTTCTTAAGAAAAATTTTGTTAAAACGCTTCATTATTTCATTAACTCTTAAAATCCTTATACATAGAAAAGGCTTAACAACAAATAAACCAAATTTCAAAATAAAAAACTTAAACTCAAAAACTTAAAACAAATTCTTTCCAGTATATTTTGTTTTGAAAAACTAAAATTTTTTTTCAGGATGATTACTCTCTTCTTTTTCTTAAGTTATTTGTCATAGTACGTATGAAACCCTCCTTTGCAGTCACCCAACCAAACTTGGTATATTTGTGCCGATATTCGCAGATTTTAAAGTTTTCTTTTTTATTGACTTTAAATTTTGTTAAGGACTTCACAGAGAAGTATAGCACTGCTTCCAAAGAACCCACTACACTTTCAATATGAACAGAAGAATGTGTTCAGTTTGTGTAGCTCTATGCTACAGAGGATGGATCATTTCGTCACCTCATATTCATCGAACTGAGATAATGGATCTTCTACAACTTAGATGATCGCACGATTATAACTTGCTTAAATTGAGCCTTTTGTTGTATGAAACCCATTTATCCATAACCTTGCTCCTATATGACATATTTTTTTACTCCAAATAAGTCTGTTTAGATATTTTATTAGTTGTTAGTAGCACCTTTTTCTCAGATTTGTTACTCTTAACCAATGTTGCAGAGAGTGCTGACGTAAGGAAGCCCAGAGCTTCAGCTGTTGAAAGCATCTTTTCCAGGGTGGCTTTGAAGAGCCCGGTTACTCAACATTTCGACGGATGTTTCTGTCCTCAGATTGAGCATCTCAAAAGTGCTGCTAGGCGACTGCTGCAAGACAAGACTTCCGGAGTCATTCATGCCTGGCGCCAGTTATTGTTACTGAGAGCTGTAATCCATTAACTCGAGCTGCCGTAGAAGCGCTAGTTTTTCCGGCTAAGTTTGTACTGACGGATCTTCCGGGAAAGCTACCAGTGACAGAGCTCGAATATCTGCAGTAGGCTCCTTCGCTTTTCTGTTCAGGGTAGTAGTCGGCTTCACAACTGCCCCGATCGCACTAGGATTGATGGAAGATTTGCTTTTCTCTTGGGGACATAAGAGTGTCAGCGAAGTTATTTGAAATACCTAAAATATCCATTTGATCTTACCAGAGATAATTAAACTTTTCGTGTGATATGATAATCGTGCGGAAGTGAAAGATTGAAACTGCAGGTTGACAAGTATCTCGTTCATGCGTCTTTCGGCGTATTTCACCTTAGATCGGTGAAATTTTTATAGAGTGTTCTCCTTGTCCGACTACAATTCGTCAGCATTCAGAGCAGACATATGTCAGGGATTGCTTCCAGCTGCTTTTACGTAGAGAGTATAATCGTCGCATATCACATAAAGTGGTTACATGTTGATATATTGCGATATCTTTTATTTGACCGCCACGCCAATTTGGCTAGTTTTAGCGAACCGAGATTTTTTTCGAGTCAGGTGCAATTTTCATAGATTTATTTGTCACAAATACTAAGCGTGCTGAGAGAAGTCCATCTATAAGAACTCTTAGATGTCCGAGATCTTTTGATAAGAGCCACAGCAAAAGATTTTAGGATTTCGAGTTTTATGATATGAGAAATATTTGTTATAGTTTCAAGGGGAGTGTTTCAGAGAGACTCGGAAATTTAAGATGCACACCAAAATTGCATCTTAGCACTTTGTCGGCTAAAATCGGCTTTTTTATATATATTTCCTCTCAAGATAACAATAAAAAGGGGCTTACATTTTCGAAAGAAAGGATCTATAATATCGGTTCTTATTATTTTAGCTATATTATAGCGTTCTACAGAAAATTACTTTTTTACTTTATTAAGAGTTAAACTGGGGGAATACTGAAGAGTTATGCTGCCAGATCAAGTTCATTCTTAAACAATAATCTGAACATATATTTTTTTGATAATTCCTTTAGGGATTTTTTTTTAATATTTCGACCCAATTTTAAAATACACGATTAACATAAAAACTGAGACACAAATCAAATTTTTTTGGAATACTAAATTTTGTCAATATAATTATTATGTAATATACAAAAATTCTAATCTTAAAGCCATTTAGCGTTGTACTTGGATTTTTCCATACTTGTAACTTCACATTATGCTCATCAACGATTATGTCTAGTCATTATAATATTTATTATTACAACGAAAACAAGCTGTTATAATGAGCGACATGCGGAGGCGGAACCGAAAGTAATTTGTTTTTTTTTCAGGGGTGAGAGTTGAAGTGTCTTCTCAAGTTCCCAACATAATACAAAATAATGAGAGCAAAATTAGTTCTAAGGAAATTTTAATTTGAGATTTATCTGTTTTGGTTTATTTAGCAAAAAAGGTAAGCAAAAGCGATTGTGCTTTGGCTTGATTATGTTGAAATTAAGTGAAAGGATGAGTAATATAATATTTTGATAAGAACTTCTTAAGAAACATGTAGGCAAAATATTTCCACTAGTGTGAGCATCAAATTGTTGGGCATTTGGGGATACTGACTGTTTGATTCGGGACGATTTTTAACTAAACACAGCAGCTTCCTGCTTTTTTCTACTAAATTGGAGAGCTGATGCTACTTTTCGCTGCTTTCGAAGTCAAAAGTTTCGTAATATGCCGAAAACTTCAGTATCTATGTTGAGCATTTGGAGAAACTTGACGATTTGATTCGAGATATTTCAGCGTTTTTTTGCACAAAAAGAAGCTGTTTTTTACTATAAATTTATGAGTGAAATCTTCGTGGTAAGCGCAAGATTTAATCGAAACACAGGTTCTTCATTCATTGAAGATTTTCAAAATAAATTTCCTTCTATTATCTTTAATTTTGTATTGCAGATAAACCTTCTGCTTCAGCAGCAATGGACATTCTATGTTGAAAAAAGTGGTCAGAAGCAGCTTTTTCTCGCTCTAAATTCTCACTTTTTGGATTTGTGAAATTTCTTGGGTTTTGAAAATAAATTATCTTGGATTGTTTGTTTTTTGCATTATTTGTAACTTCCGCCTCAACTAACGATCTGCAGCAAATATTTTTGATGGGGTGCAAAAGATTGTAAAGTCGAAAAATATGAAGAAGATTCAACGATCTTTCGTTAAGGATTTACAGTCAACATTTTGAAAATGATGAAATTAACAATCAACTTAAGCAATGGGTTTTGTCCTAGAAAAATTGGTATATTGAACTTTTACGATTTTTTTATAAAGTAACATTTGGATAAATTCTCTGAAGCTGCCTTTTTGCGTCGAAAACGATAAGATTTCACACAGATATAGCTTTCTTTTCTCTCGTTTAGGACTCGTGGCCATTTAAACTCTTGAATAGAAATTTTCTTGGATTTTTTTTTTTTACATAGTCTGTAGTTTTTATCTCAACAAGTTTTCTCTTAACTAACGAGCATCATCAAACATTTTTGATGTGGTTCGAAGTTGCAAAAAGGGATCACAGATGAAAGCATATTTTTGATCTAAGTTAGGATTTATGGCCGCTTAAAGTTTTGAAAATTAATCCTTTGATATAAAGAAATTTTGAATACCCGTAAGTGTGCTTTTGCCCTGAAAATATTGTTATCTTGAATTTTTATGATTATAAATAAATTCTTTCTTTATGAATATAAATAAATTAGACAAATTTTGTCTGAAATTGCTTTCTTGAACCAATATCGATCAAATTTCACACAGAGAAAAATTTTTGCATATAAAACGAAAGTTTTCGCCATTTTTGAACCGATAACGATTAAATTTCACACAGCTAAAAATTTTTGAATATAAAATAATATCTTAAAAACTACAAAATAAAAGTAATTTTGTACAAAACCGATTTTTGTTACCGGTTTTACCCTATGGAAGCTCCTGATGTAGTCTATCCATTTTTACTCACTTGTGCACAATAATTTTAATGGAAAAATCGCTTATCTTTGATAGAGGGCTTGGAAACAAAAAAAATATAAATCATAAAATTTGTAGATCGAATTAGATTGTAAAGCTAAAGCAGTATTTTAGGCGCTAGAGGGCGCCAAAATTATTTGAGTGCAGTTTTTTATATTTGTATTCAACTTGAAAACATATTTTTAAACATTTGTTTACTTTTTCCGCTTTTTTTTAAAGTCATTTAATAATTTTTGGTAATTGAATTCTATTTTGTTGTTGATGCTAATTTATGTTTTCCAAGTGCCAAAATGGATTGAAAAATCTCAGAAATTAGTGAAATTTACAATGTTTATGATATCTTGTCTCTAAACTCTAACCTAACCACGATAAGGATAATATCTGTCTAAGATCGCCCACACCATCAATCCGAAAATAAGTAAACAAGAGTTTCGAATAAGAGGAACATATAAGCAGGCTGTTTTGGTAATATGCTCGTCCCGCTTGACCAAAGGGGAATCATTTTTATAAAAAATAATAAGATCTAATTAAAATTGAATATAGTTTTTTTTGTATATAAAGCCGTTTGATTACTAAAAATTGGATGTCATATAGAGAAATTAACAAACCTATTTTTCGAGCTAGATTAAGTAAATTGTTACAAAAAAGTGGAAGAAAAAGAATATATGAACATTTTTGGAACATTTAAATCGACAAAGGGACTAAAAGTTGGTCAGATGGTCACACTATGCTAATTCTGTTATCTGTGTTAGGCAATCATCTAAAGTCATATATTAACTTCAAAATAAGATTTCATCAGCTTAATACTTTAAACACAATTCCCATTCCCGCAACATTACGCAGCAAACATGATTCTTATTCCAATCATTGTACTCCCATCAACACCCAACCCCACGATTTCTACATCTCTTCTAATTAGACATATAAATGCCAAGTCAATGCGATATATCAAATATCATACAGACGCATCATATCATAAGCCCCAATTCCGTTGAAATCAATGCTGCTGTTGCCTATTGCACTCGGAGCAACGTTTCCATGCGCCAAACTCTCTCTTCCATGCGCCATGGTGACTGTGTTTAATTGCCATTGACGCATATGCTCATATAGCCAGAACCTCCGGCTCTTGGACAAAGAATCAAATTACAATACAGTAAACAAAGTGACGAACCAGCACTGACAGTTCCCTCCACACACAGCCCGAGCATTTCATATGCTTAACTTTGACTGAGTGTTAAGTAATGGTCAAGTGCGGAAATTGCTATGATTGTGCTGTGCTCTATTTAACAGTATTTAGGTTGACCATATAGAAGGAACATATATTGTTGTGTATAGAAAGTATAGCAAGTATTTTGAGAGACTTTGAAAAATGATGCTTGTGCAGAGTATATCAATCTGTCAGCGAATGGTTTATTATTTGCTTAAACTTATTTTGGCATACCAAAAAAAAATGACATCATCTATGCGTCTAGGGTATTAAGCTATTCGGTTAGTTCCCTGCACACAGCTGTGCCACTGCAAGTTCATTCACATTGCTCAGGGTCTTGCGTTTTAATTTGCAATGAACCTTGCTTCAATTTGTAGCAAAGAACGTGCCACATTACGCATACGACACGTGCGCCAATACACCAAAATTTTTTTGTTTACTTCAGCGCATTTGCTTTCACAAGCTGCCTCATTTTTTTTTTTTTAATTTCAATTTTCTTGTCTTTTCACTTTCAGTTCAGATATATATATAGATATATATATTATATATATATATAT
This sequence comes from Chymomyza procnemis, assembly GCA_035046065.1. Lineage (NCBI taxonomy): Eukaryota > Metazoa > Arthropoda > Insecta > Diptera > Drosophilidae > Chymomyza > Chymomyza procnemis. Next base: position 14,736,016 of record JAWNOJ010000026.1, on the reverse strand, counting down.
ATATTGAGCATTGCCCTTGGGGGGTTTCTGTGTTTAATATTTCTGGGTATTTGTTAGCTCTGCCAAAACCAAAAAACAAAATTGACTCACTTAACATATCGAATGTAATATATATCTTGCAGGCAAAGTTGTTGAATAAATGCTAACAATAAGCTAATTACCGGGTTTGTGTGACTTGGTTTGGCAAAAAAGTATGAAGCCCAGCATATGTGGCTTTGCTTAAAATGCATTTTGCAAAAGAAGCGGAATTTTATAATCCTATCAAAGGTTACGAATTTGGTTTTGACTTTGATATACAAGATTAGGTAATTCATTTATTTTCATCGTTCTGGCATACTTAAACATGTCTTTGATGTTTCTTTTATGTTAACTTTAGTCAAATATTTAATTGTTTAAATTTAATACAGACTGAATTATAATTTTTAATAGCAATTTTCCAAGAACTAATTCAATTAAGTCTAATGCTTTGTCTGCAGATATTTTTAATTACTTTATTAAATGGAATTCGTGTGTTTGCAAAACAATAATGATTCTTTCAACTAAATTTATGAAGGAGTCGTGGAAACATCAACCCAGGGCGATTCTAAGAATTCTCTATCATTGAGTGTTGAGCTGAATAATGTGCAGAAAAATGCTGCCAGCGAATTTTGAAAAACATCCTATGCCTTCGATTGGATATTTAAAATAAAAAAAATGTCTAAGTTATATAGGCAAAGGTAGTTGGTTTGATGGTCAACCAATCTATGACCAAATATATGACATTCTCAAGATACGTCGAGAGAAGAAGACCACGGAATCTCAGCATAGGTGATTATCACTTCGAAGGAGTTAATAATTTGAAATACTTGGGTGTCTTGTTAAGAAATAACAACAGCGCAAGGGTCTGCATACAAGATCAAATTGTATCTGCTCAAGAAATCTACTACCTATCTATCGAGGGCATGCAAGCTAAGAATTTATAATTCCATCATAAGGCCAATAGCCGCATATTGTGCAGAAGTTTGGACCATGACGGCAGCAGACGAAGAATTCCTAAGAATCTTTAAAAGAAAAATACTGCGAAAAAGGATTGAGATTTTTCTACTAGAATAGCGAGTATTTATTTGCATGAAAATAAATAGTTGATACCAGTTCTCTTTTGGAATAGTTATTAATGTGGTGGAGATATCTCTATGCATCGCCTTTGCACCGATGCACATAGTCATGGGTAATAAATTTATTTTTTATATTTTTCACTTAAATTTCAATTTATTTTAGTTCCAGCACAAGCAGTTATATATTATTGAGTAACCAATTCGAAAGACATTTTTATTAAAAATCTGAAAAATAAAAAATTTTTAGAATTTGTATGTTTCTTTCTCCTATTGTGAAATGTAAGATTATTTGATTTCCGAAATGATTTAAGTATTGTAGAATATATGGAAAACTTCTATCCCATTTTTCAATCTTCAACACGACAATGCGAGCTTCCCCACTTCGGCTCAAGCAATTGCATTTTTGATTACTCAAAACATCGATTTATTGAGTCATCCGCCATATAGTCCTAACTTGGCATCGAATGACTTCTTTATATTTCTGTAGGTAAAGAATAAAATGAGAGGTCAATGTTTTTCCATTGCTGAAGAAGCGGTTGATGCATTCAGAACGCCTGGGATACTTCAATTATAGTGGCAAAAGTGCTTCGACAATTGGTTCAAACGCATGCACAAGTGTATAGATCTTAATGGGGAATATTTTGAAAACAATAAAGTAATTTTCAATGAATATCATTTTTTTTGTTCTCTAATACCGAAATATAAAAGACAAACCTCGTCTGCCGTACTGATGCAGTCTGTTCAAAAACAATTTTTCATTTCTAACATTCGATTGCCGTTCTATTCTTGTAGATTAATTTTTGTATCAAATTAATAATTATTGCAGCGTTGTTTAAAATTAACTATATCTGTTTATCTTGACTTTAAATCATAAATTTTTTGAAATAAAAATTGTATCAGTTCCGCTTTCACTTTTTCTTTACAAAATCGACAAAACAGCGGAAGGCTGCGCATCTCGGCCGCCATGACGTATACGTAATGTGCGCAAATATTACACGTGCCAAATTTTTATTACAAATTTTCTCCTCATCTTTAACAGCTCATTGCAAAATTTATAAATAAATATTATAGTATAATTTATGCAGAATGTACATTTTATAAAATTTATTTAAAATGGCAACGTCAAGCTATAATATTTAGGCATTGATCGGCCGTTTGTGTTTATTTTTATTGACAATTTTGCTTGCTCGTGAATTGTCATAAATTAATTGAACTGTAAATATGTCATTAATGCAAAAATTTAAAAAAATGTAATCTAAAATTAATCCACAATCAACTGGACCAAAGCTTTTGTACAGATTGCACGTATTTGAGATTTGGTTAGGAAAGTGATGGGCGTTGGGTGAAAAATTCCATTAAAATGTATCTTCAGGCATTTCCACTCTAAAGACTTTATGGTTGTACAAGGCGAACTGAGATTTACTCCCCAAAGATTTATGAAGCAAAATGAAAAATTTTAAGCTAAAATGTTATTTGACTTGTGTGACCTTTGATTTTTAATATCCAATAAAGCAGGCATGATATTATTTATATGCTTGGAATGTACAATTTTGGGTATTATGCAAATTATATGCGAAATGTGACAGATATTAGACAGTTGGCAGAAATCTAAATATTTGCGAAATCGAATGCTCTTAGCGTGAAAACTGGAAAATATGAGAAACTTTGCTCTGGCCACCCACTGCGGCAGCTTTTTAGCGCAATTACTCATTCCACAGCGGAATCGATTTAATACCAAAACTGTCTAGTCTTCGAGAAGTCAATGTAGCGCATAAGTAGTAAGATATCAAAAGGCAGCTTAGTGATAGCATTATCGCTTTTCAAACCAAAGATACCAATCCCGATTACCTCAAGCAGCACTGACATAACCAGGAAATCTCTGTAAATTATAGACACCGCCGTAAGAATTCGCCGATAAGCTGTAGGTCCCAACTCTCTTGGAACAATCATTAATAGATATGTCTCCATGTAGCGCCTCTAGAGGGAAAACAGCATAGTCAAGGGAAATAAAAATTATTTTCTATTTTGGCAAAGTTTATCCCACTTTTTTTTTTTGGCGATTTTCATAATCCAAAAACGATTGTATAATATTATTTTCAACATATTTTGACAAATAAAATTAATCTTATTTATATGGCGTGTTATTTCGAGGTATAGAATGAAAGAACGATGGATTATTCGATTGACCTGAATTTGATTTACTTTAAGATAATCTTGTAGCATTACATTTTAAATATGATTTCTGGCATTTGAACGCCACGGCTGGCTTGGATGTAGTAGAATCTGAATGTCCAATTTTTAACGACTTTTTCCAAAATTTGAGACCGTAAATCCTCAATAACACAACGATAAGCTCTTGTGGCTTATCCGCATAGACCAATAACTTCATATAGCCCCACAGCGAGTAGTCTAGTGGTGTTAAATCACAAGATCTTGAAAGAAATCACTTAACATTAATGACAACTTAAAGTTCTATACCTCGAAAAAAAACGCCCTTCATAAGATATAAAATAAAATATTTTTTCACCAAAAAATAAAAAATTATCTTTAAATTTGAACAAAGAGCAAAGCAGCCTAGCTCTTAAAAATATATTTATTTCTCGAGTCCGATTGCCGGAAGCACTGTTTCTATTCTTCAAAAGCTAAAGATTGAAGAACCTTTTGGAACCATTTGAATAAGGCTGGATTCGAAAAAAGCTCTATGTATGGGTGCCATGCCAGCTAACGCAAAAAATCTCATTTCATCTGCGAATCTCTGCTCAATAGCAACAAAATCTACCTTTTTTCTAAAATGAAAAATGGATCACTTTCGACAACGTCAAACAAAAGCGGTGAGCCAGCGGTTCGTCAAGCCAGGAGTGACGGCTTGGATGGTTATGCTGCATTAGGCTGATAGGAATTATTACTATGATTTGCTCCCCATTCGGCTAAATTCTCGGAACTGTGCTTTCAAAAATTAGACCTTCTGAAGGCAGCAATCAACCAGAAGCGGCCAGCTTTGGCCAATAGGAGAAGAATTGCGTTCTATCAGGACAATTTTAGGCCACACACATCGATAGTGAATTGGTAGGGAATTATCTACCATGAGCTGCTACCATACGGCAAAATTATTAACTCGGTACCGGTACCGTCTGAAGGCAGCAATTGCTCAGAATCGACCAACTTTCGGCAACAGGAGAGCAACTGTATTCCATCAGAACTACGCCAGGCCACACACATCGATTTTGACTCACCAGAAGCTTTGGCAGTTTGCTTGGGAGGCTCTTATGTATTTACTTTATAGTCAGGACCTGGACCATCTTTTCGTGTCTCTGGCGAACCATCTTTGCTTGTGAAAAATTCGCTTTAAGAGTGCCTTGTGAAAATCGACTGTATCAATAGGAACGAGGGCTTCCATGAGAAAGGTAAAATGAAATTCTCTTTTAATTATGCAACAAGTTATCGAAAAAAAAATAAATAACAGGGGTTTATTTCTTTTCCACTTATGGTAATATTGTTTTAGATTGTTTATTGCGTCTTGTAGATGGGCTTGAATTGACTTTAATCTTGGATTTAAACTATATATTGCTGTGTCGCCAGCAAACATGAGCGTGTTATTTGCTCGATTGGGTATACCAGCTCGAAATCAATGTAGTTGCATGAACAATATGTTTCTCAATTTGTTTTGTAAGACGCAACTTAATGAGTTTTCAAACATTTTGTATAGACATGAAAGCAAGCTAATAGATAACGAATTTTCAATAATAAACTGCCTCATACCTGCAAAAATCGACTCGTCCTGAATTCACTTAAAAATAAGTTCCAAGAATTAATCTTCTTCAATGATAAAATAAATGTTTACCAAAATTCTCCCCACTTTAAAATAACGTCTACTAAACGTTTCCCATTAAATCACTGATATCTTTCAACAAAACAATTACTTAAATCAACAAATCATAACAACAAAAATTGTGTAAACATTTTATTGTTAACTCGCAAAATTGTCGAAAATTAGCTTCAATCAAAAAGTGAAGCCCAACAACAATAAATCATTAATCAAATGTTAACAAAAAATAAAATCATTTAACTTGCGTCTAACAACATTGGAAATGCGCCTATTCATGGGGGTAGCATCGCCTGGCTACCATGGCGTATACACAATATTTGATAAACCAAAGCAATATATGTATATTGCTACCCTCCTGCGTAGCTGTGCAACCCCCACCAAAAAAAAAACATAAACAAAATATTATGCATACAAATAAAAAAGTGTATGCGAGTGTGTGTGTATGGGGGTGAGTGTATTGCTGTGTGTGTCTGGGTGTGTGTTTTGCGTGTTTATAACTTAACACTATCGCCATGCTACTCTGACTTTAAGAATATCCTTGAAAACTATTTATAGACTCCACACAACGCAAATAAAATTTACATGCAAGCCGCGTTTGATTATTTGTCAGTCTATGTCTTGGTTACCAGTGCGACTCGAGAGGGCAGTGGCATAGGTTAGAGGGTGCCTTAAGGGGTTGACAGATAATATGAAGTGAGAAAATGGAACACTATCTAAGTAACTTCAAACACTTTCTGGTGGCTTAAATTACGACTAAGCTAGTCAATAGTCTTAGTGAGCAATTTAATTTTTTTAGCAAAAAGCTTTCAAACCAAATTTTTAAAAATATTTTCATTAAAAATTTAATTTTTATGTAATATTTGCGCACATTACGTATACGCCAAGGCTGTCGTAATATGTGCCCTTGCGCCTTTTTCTAAAGAAAAAGTGAGAGTGGAACTGATGAAAAACTTTTTATTTAAGTTTATGACTTAAAGATGATATAATCAGATGAGGTTAATTTTTAACATTGCTCTAAGGATTATTATATTTTAACAAAATTTTTGCAATAATTTCACATGGCCGTCAAGAAATGGAACAATTATGTACCGATTTAAAAATTAGATAATTCGATTAGTTCAATTTTTAAGATTTGCTGCAAAAATTATTATTTTGATAAAAAATGAACTCAATGCTGGCGTTTTAAATGCTATGCATGTTCTTTTTTTTAACGAAAAAATGTTTTTTTAACGAAAAATTTCTAACAAAATTTTTTAAATATTTGTGAAATATTTTCATTTAAAATTTTGAAATTTAATTTTTTATTATAACAAACAATTATTTAGTAATTATTTTCGACAACATTTTGTTACAATTCATTCATATTTTTGCACAGAATCGAATTTTATTTCAAATTAATTCATTTCATTCATTTATATGAACAAATTAAAAACAAACATTAACAAAAAAAAAAAGCGAGCCAAAAAGATATATTTTGCGGAAAGGATTACTAACAGATACTATAAAAATAGTGCTGCAAAAAATGTTTGGTTCATCTTCATGTAGTTTTTTTTGGAAATCATTTTTGTGAATTTTTGCATAAGAAACTTTGTTTTCTTTTAAAAGAAAAATTAGGATATGTTTTACAAATTAACGTAGTTTTAATTTACTTACCGCTATTGTTACAAGATTCTCAACTTTGCTTTGAAATTGAAACGTGTTGAGAAACTTAAGCGAAATTATATTTGAATATTACCCCTCTGATTGCGGCAGAGGAATATTTCCGAGGAAATCCAAAAACTAAGAATTGCTGCAAAAATCTTCGAAGTTTTCATGTACTTTTCACAATTCTTACAAGATTTTCTTAAAAATGAAATGTGCCGTTCAGCAATTTCTACCAGCGGACTATTTACCTTGAATAGCTGGTTTCTTCTCCCTTTTACAGCCGCAAAAAGTCTTATCACTAACTACAATTTCTTACCAATTCTTTGACAATTCCCCTCTCTAGGGCATCCTAACTCTATTACCCCTCCACAATTACTATCGAACTACGTCTCTGCATGCCAGCTCTGGTATTAGTTTGCAATTTTCACTCCTTGCGCATTATTTCTTCCGTGATTTATACTCTTCTAATTTGCTTAACTCAATCATATCTTGGCCCAGCCGTGGCCCAGCTCTCCCTCGGTGATTTATTAAGAGGGAGAAAGTGGATTGGCAGCCGGATTATGGAATGGTTTACGAAATAATAATTTGAATGGCATTTACGTCATTGGAGCCCTAATTAATTATTAATTTATTGGGTCGCTAAAAAACCAGTTCAAGCCTGTGCGGGCACTTAACATGCTCGTAAATGAACTTCAAAGTCGGATGGGCAGATTTGATAAACAAAAAAAAAAAACAATAATAAAAAGTATTAGAAATTGGAAAAGTTTTTGGTACAAATGGAAATTTTAAAACGAAATCTACGTTTCATGTAAAATTTGCGGCTTAAAATGTTCGAGTTGTTAAATAAAATAAAAAATATTTCCATAACTTTGTTTACGTGCTGGGAGTTTGATAAGTGCGAGGGTTGTCATGTAGGTATCGAAAGAATGCTATTTGTTTTTGTCAGCATGTTAGGTGGGTATTTGGTGTAGTAATTAAGTTAGTTATAGTTATATGATTTGAAGGCAGTGACAGTATTCAGTATATTTGTCAATCTGTGAGTGCTATAAAAGTCGGTAAGTTAGATTCATAAAATTTTTGCAATTTAACAAATTTTATGAAAATAAATTTTTTGACTTTTTTAAGAGTTTAGTAGTTTTACGCCGCTTAAGTGAATAAATATTATTAATAAGATTGAACAAATATCTTACAGAGGAATTTTTCTTTTTAAAGTATAACTGCTTAAGAAATATTATTGTTTATTCAAATCTCTAAAGAAAATTTTCTTTTAAAGTTTAACTGACTACAGCTCTGCTTCGAGGAGTAAAAAATATGTAATATGCTAGTTCTTGAAGTATAGAATAATACATTTTCTATTTTGGTAGAAGAGAACAAACTTTTTCCAAGCAATATTTATCTTTACTATCTATTCGTTGAGAAAATAACCCGTAAAATAGGTTTGATTGGATTATAGAGGGTGTTCAACGCTTTTTTGCCAAAAAGATACGCAGATATAAACTAAAAAATAAGTTCGGCTGGATTACGGCAGCTGTCGTAGCCATTTTTGCCAAAGAGGAATCGAAAAACAAGATCTAAACCTATTTTGTCAAAAAGAAACGCAGTTTTGGGAAACAATATGGCTCAACAAGAAAAATATGTGCCAAATTTACGAATTATTTATTTTCAAGACTTTTAAGCGGAAATTCTAGAGTAAGTTCGACTAAGCTCGCTTTATACATTTTCAAAACGTTATGAGCAACCCTCGTGCAAGTGTGCGAATTGATTTTTCTGGAAACGCAATACATATTTTTACTAAGAATTTGCGTTGAAAAATATTTACTCGTTATTAAAGATGTAAGAGATTAGGATTAAGAGAAGCTTAAAAAATTCTGCGAAAATAATACCAGAAATACTAAAATCACAATTTAGATATTCAACATTTTCTATATATATTTTTTTTAATTTTAAAAATAGTTTATTTAAAATGAAAAATATTTCCATTTGAGAAAGTTGAACATTTTTTGCAAAAATAGTTGGTTTCTGGCTGTGGTACTAAATGTGTATGGGTAGTGCGGTTTATGTCATATGTAGTATTTTCTGATGACGCTTTTGTGAAGTAAATTTTTAGTGAAAAATTAAGAATTGTTGCAAAACTCTCCAAACAAATAATTTACTTGTCACAATAGTTCTCAACAAAGCGTGCCTTTTTTCAGTTTCTATAAATTCCAAGACTAAAAAGTTAATTCTGTAGTCTAGAGAAACTAAACTTTTTACTTAAATTCAAAATCTCAAAATACAATATTCGAACTTTGACGCCACGTAGCCGTACAACATTTTCTGTTCTCTTTGAGACTTACGGGCGCCTTGTACAATTCAAAAAAATTTCTTATTCCTAAACTTATTATGCTCAATGCCCACGACCTTGGCATTGGATATGGCTAAACAGTCTCTACAAATACATGTTCCGTACTAACCATTTCCATTCTATCAAATAATATAAATAGAAATGCAATTTGGCAACAAAAGTGTTAGGATAAGTTTGCCAAGCGCCTGCAAGTTTGAATGCAACAGAATCCAACCGCAATTTAAGTGTGTCTCTTACATAACAAGAGCATATCGACTTTTTTATACACTGCTGCCAAGCCATATTCATAGGAATATCGGATTTGGAAATATGTATGCGATTTTTTCGAGAAAAAAGTTAGGCTATGCAAAAAGAAGTTTTGTGGCGTAATGTAAATTTATCAAAAACTAACTGAAAATTGAAAGGAATGCGGAATCAACAAATCTGTTGTAATCTTTTCTCCGCGCATAATTTAAGCAACTGAAGGCAGCGCAGTGAGCGGGGGATTGTGGTGGTGGACAAGGAGCGAAGCGGGCCAGAGACTGGCCCCCAATCTTTACAAAAATATTTTTATTGCAAAATAGCTTTTTGAATGAAAATTTGAGGCAGCGGAAAACTTGAAAACCTAAGACCTTATTTACAAGCGAAGCGCGCTAGGAACATATATACAAAAAATATTTATTTTAAAATGGCTTTCTATGAAAAAAAAAAGATTTCGAGTTTTAGATCCAAAACTAAGATATGGTTTATAATTTAAAAACGTTAAGTTTTATTTGAAAATTGCTTTCGATGACCGAATGAAGCGTGGAAAAAATTCAAATATAAAATCTAAATTAAGAATTGATTTACAATTTAATGAATTTTTTCTAAAAATATAAGTGACGTCACGTCAAGTTGTAATGCTAATTATTTGGAAAGTTTCTTTTTATATCTAAGGGGCTTCGCTTCATGCTCGCTTCGCTTACCAACCACCAACCAACCCCTCCTATGATCGTTTTGCGATCTTCAGAAACCCCTCTAAATGTAAATAAAAATTCTAGTTAATTATTTGGAAAGTTACGGGGCTTCGTTCCCTCTAAATGTAAGTACAAATTCTAGTCAATTATTTGAAAAGTTTCTTTTTGTAACTACGTGGCTTCGTTCCATGCTCGCTTCGCTTACCAACCACCCACCCCTACGCCATCTCCGAAAGTCCCTCTATAACTCCAATATTTTTCCCAATGTTTTTAAATTTCTTCATTTTCATACAACATTTAATATCTCTGAATATTTATCTTGAGGCGGCGGTACAGTTTTTCCTTGATTTAACAGGAATGTTCTCAACGCGGAATTTCATTTTCGAGAGTAAGAGCGTTACAATATTGACGTTCTTTCTTCATATTCCCTCTATGCAAATATACTACTTCCTTTCCTGCTTCATTCTAAAATCAACTTCTGCTTTCTGGATTTTACAATTTTGTACGAATCCCACGCACGCTTCCACTTTTTCTCAATTTGAAGAGAAAATCAAGTGTCCAACTCTGCAATTTTTTTGTTTTTTCAAAATTTAATATATTTATTATTATTATTTCTTCCTTTTTCTGAATTGACATTCCGATTTTTAAATTTTCGTATATGTACTTGTCTGTTCGCGATTTCGAACTTTTTGCTGTTCTTCAGAAATATTCACTATTTTTTTTTTGTACCCATTATATTTCAAGTATATCTTATATTTAAAACATGACCCACGTGTAAAAAATATTTAATATAATAAAGGAATCAATTATTATTCGTTTCTTTTTAATGGTTTTTCTCAAATTTTTCTACTCTAGCGGAACTTTCAAATAAGTTTTTTTTTTGTAATTTGACATCATCCGATTTTTTTTTATAATATAAGTGAAAGTAAAAAAAAATCATTATGAAATATATTTTGTTCACTATTGCAAATATGTAACGTCACGCCAGAATAAAACTGCCTAAGTGATTGCCATATTTAGCGAAACAGTCATAATCCTTCTTTAAATAGAAAAATATAAAATATAATATATTTCATAATATAATTCCACATATTTCTCATATTCCTTCAACTTGTCTCACACAGCTATACATACTTCTTGCTGTAATTTTTATAGAGTATAAAAATATGTCATTTGCCAAGAGCATTTCGTGACGTCAGCAATGTGAACTCTGAGCAAACTAAAGATGCAGAGACAGTTCAGGCGGTAAAAAAAATAAAAATAAAAAAAAAAAACGAGAAGAAACAAACACATAAATTAAATTTAAATTGACGAAATAAAAACATAATAAAAACAAAATTCTTGTTAAACATTAAGACAAAAAAACGTCATTAATGAAATCAAAAACAAATAAAAAAAATCCCAACTATTACGCCGATGAACCGGTTCAATTTGGTTAGTTTGTAAAAATTGTACAAACCTGGTTGGATTTATTTATAATTTTAATAATAAAAATAAAAACTTGCAATTAATTGGATTTGTCGTATTTGACGCATGTTCCGCGCATCCTCTACGTAAATCCCCCAATTCAAAATTGTGAACTCTTTTTGTGCTGCATTTTCTGAGATTTTCATCTTTGGTTCTCTGCTTTGCTCGTGGCATGATGATGCTGCTGATTTTCTTTTGTTGACGCAGTTTTCCTCTGGGATGCATAAATGCAGAATAGAAGGGTTGCTGGCGTTCTTTTGTTTGGTTTTTGGTGGGAATTTACTTTATTCAATTTGTGGAGATGACAGACCTTTGAGGATTGACAATGAAAGGGTTTATTTTTTTGTCATTTGGAGTTATTTGACCCTTGCTATCCGTCGGTATGATTTCTTATGCTTAATCCTTGGATTGAGAAGGAATGCATAGTATTTGAAGCTCTTTGTGGTTTTTTGTAAGATGCATTAAAAGTGAGTGGAAAATTTTATTTGTGAAAACCATTTAGCTTCGAATATCAAATGTGCTTCAATAATAATCGTTTTTGGCCAAACCATGAACTAGCTCAAAAGAAGTGCTACAACCTTCTGCTTTTGGGTTACTTTTTAGGAACTACTTACTATTTGCGGCACTTCGGGACCATACAATATATATTAATAGCGAAAACGAATATACCTACTCACTCAACTCTTTCAGATTAATTGCTTTAATATACTTATAGATCTTCCAAGCATAATCGTCCTTTTCAGCAAAATATGCAAAAAAATATTTTAAGGAAACTAATTACTTTACAGATTTATAACTAAATCTTGAATACTGTGTTTAAGTTCCGTGATTTTTGAAACAAAATTTGTATTTGTATTATAAGACTCTTGTAATGCAAATTTTTTGTTAGATCAGAAAAAGTAAAAATATAAAACATTTTTAAAGAATGCTACGGAAATTTCTTATAGGAGAACTCGTCTTATATCGATACTATTTTTTTTTAAAGAGTTGCCACCTTAATATTATGTTATTAAAATCGAGCCCATTAAAAAAATTCCTAAATAAAAGCAATACAGTGAACTATTTTTTTTCCAAAAAATCAATTATCTTGATATTTTCGATTTTCAAAAAATAATGAACCTACTACCTTGATCATAAAAGTTGAAATCGAAGATGTCACAATCACTGCCTTGATAATATCACAGAATATAATTGAGAAATGTGGCAACCTAAAAAAAATTACTCGCATTGAGTCACTCAAGGCAGCACACGATAATGACTCCGAGAACTTTTTGATGAAGGTAGTAAACTCAGGATCGTACGTTTTTGGGAAACGCTGTACCATTTTATAAAATAATAATTTATATTCCTGAGACAATTCCCACACAAAACTAACTTTTTTTTTGACGAATTTGTCCATTTTGAATTAGTCAGTTGACTCTAAATTGGTTGGTACAGTAGTGGGAAACTCTAAACTTACCAATCTACAGAATAAGGAATTTTGTTATATGGAAATTTGATATATAACAAACTTTTGTGAAAAAATCTATTATTTTAACTAATTTGCCTTAAGGGAGCTCATTGGTTAGTTTTCAGATTTCAATATACAACATTTCACTTCTAGGAATTTGAGTTTACAATGTAAACGAAGTAATATAAATGTTTAAATATTTCTTAGCTAACATATTAACGTTGACTAATTTGGGTGTTCTTAAGGATAAGTTGAGAAACCTCGATAGCGTACTGGTAGCGCGTTTGCCTCTAAATTGGAAGATCGGTGGTTTGATGGTCTAGCAGTTGCATAGCCAGCAAATAAATATACGCTATTTATCTAGGAAATAGGTGAATTGTAGCTCCCTTTCCTTTTGAGCAGCTACTAATAGATATATGCCCATATTTCACCTTTGGATCTATGACCAAAGACAAGAAAAATAAATTTTTTTATTAAAATTTAGTTGAGCTACCAAACGAATATGGTTCTATATTCCGATTTTCGTAAATGCAGCAAATATTGCGTTAAAGTCAAATATTTTCAACAATTTGCTTTTGCTGCTTTGGATTGAATGCGATGCACTAATCTAGCAGACTTAAATTGTTTTATAAACTGTGATGAATAAGTTGAGAAACCCAGCGAAATTCAATGAACATACATTTTCGGCTTACTCCAACTTGATATATATGTAGTACCAACTGGTACAGGCTATATAATTTTATCTAAAAAGTATTAAAGCCTTAAGAATTTTCTAAATATTCGTTAATTTTATATACTTAAACGTAAAAATAACAAATGGATCATGCCAGAGAATGTTGTTAAATTATAACTATCAAAGCCATAATCCCCGAAAACAGTTTCCTCTAACAAAAAATTATTTGAAAAAAATATTGTCAGCAATTATGTCACGGTGCCGGCAAAAGCCCTACCAATAATATTCTTGGCATAATGCCGTCTAACACGATTACACCTTGAACCTTACATGGAGATAGGAAAGATTATGAAAAAGTGTCTACTAGGTGCAGTGCATGCACTGAGCATTGCGCACAGAACCGGTTCTAGCCGGCCGGGTTGAAAAAAAAATGCAGCACAGTCACGCATGAACAAAGCAAGGCATTGCTACGGTATAAAAAATGCATTCAGCAACAACAACAACCAAAGAAATCAAATCAAATGCAAAGCAGAAAAATGAAAAAAAGAAAAAGCAAAAGAAGAAAAAAAGCGAAAGAGCAAACCATGAACATGAACATGACAACAAAAGCAAATAAGGAAACCAAAAGGCAAAGCAACAACTGCAATAGCAGCCGCAGCCGCAAAAACAATTTTGCTTTTGCTTTTGTTTAGTTTTGTGTTTGACTTTGATTTTGCTGCTGCTTTTGCTTTTTGCTGCTGGTTTTTGCTTTTTGCTGCTGCATTTGCTTTTTGCTGCTGCTTTTGCTTTTGTTTCAAAGTCATGGCCGTCGATATAGACCGAATACCTGAGGAGCATGTGAATTATTCTAAATGCTCCCGGCCGCAGTCGCACGAGAGCGCTCGCGCAGCAGACAAGGAAACAAAACATACAAAACGACGCACGGTTTCTAATAATATATAAATAAATAAATAAATAATATAACTAAATAATAATAATAATTGTCATTTAATTATTAAAAAAATGCAACAAATTCATAAAGCCTAAAAAATAAAAAATATACAAAAAAGTTGTACTCGATTTCGTTAAATATTTTATGTGCTTCAAAGTGTGGAACATCGGTGGCAAGTGATTTGTGTGTCTTTTGGGTTACTAAGTGTTCAAAGTATTAAAAATAACTTTATGTAAAATTGTATTTAATTTTTAACAATAATTATACAAGTGGAAAACAACAACAACTACAAGAAGAATAACACAATTTAATTGCTGGCAATTGAAGTGAGTGCAATATGTTAATTTCTTATATGCAAAAGTGGAAAGTTTTTATTTTTCAATAAATTGCCTTGTCCAATCATTTAATTGTAAAAATAGAAAATTTACAAATTTATGCAATCGTCATACATAGTTGCATATACAAGAATAATAAGAACAACAAGAAGTATAGCAAGAACAACAAGAAGAACAACAAGAACTATATGCTCAGAGTAAGAGTGAATGAGTTAAATTTTGGTTTTTTACATTAATGGGGAAAAGTATTCGGACAAAGTAGAAATTTTGGTTGTAGTAAAAAGAAATGCACTGATTTCCAGTAGATGGCGTGATTTATCTGTATTTCTTGAGTTTTATAAATCCGAGCGGGTTTCAAAGGAAGACGTCATAAAGATGACATTTCGTACTAAAAAACTTTGCTGACAGTTTTGTAATAAGTGATTCGGTTTTGTTTGAGCTTGCATCAAAGTTGGACACTAGTGAAGTGAATAAGCTTCAAACAGCTGAAAATATGATATAGATTTTTAAAAATAAAAATGTACTAGCGTCTTTAGATTTCTTAAAAATATTTTTAGTTTCACAAAGACGCCAAAAACGAATTCAAAAATGTAAAATTTTTTTAATCATTTTTCTGGCTTGATGGCAATACTTAGAAATTTTAAGCTTATTCTTTAAATCTACCGTTTCTCTGCTGTCCATTTCTAAGCAAATCTTTGATTCATGAAATAATCAGTCAGTTTACTATTAAATTTACTACTAAAAACAAAATTAATTATTTTTGTCTTACTTTTGTTTATACCCTGTAACATAAGAAAGAAAGAGTATTTTAAGTTTGTAACAGGCAAAAATGTAAAAAAAACTAGAGAAGTTATATATTTCTGAATAGTTGATACTTTTTGCTTCAGTAATAACTTCATATACACAAACATAAGCACGACTTAAGTATAATATCTTAGTGGTAACGCGGTATTGCAGTTAATCTCTTTAATATTTTGTAGATCTAAACCAATGACAAAGTTGTATTTTCTAAAGACTTGAACTGAATAACATTTGGTTAGTATAAATATGGATTATAAGTATATTTTTGTTTTCAAAAGCGCATTATAATCGATTTGCGTTGTTTTTTGGTTTTAAGGTCGTTTCTACGATAATTTCCTGTTTCCTGAAATTCCAAATTTAGATCCAAAAACTTATTTTTCTTTTTATTTCGATTAAAACTTTGCTGAAACCTTGTTGAAACAAGTTAAAATAATAAAAAATCCTAAGCCTTAGAGAGATGTCGTTTTTGGTTTTAGACGTTTTGGGTAGTTCTTATAAAAAAATCGGAATTCTCAGTTTCCTCGAAGCAGCTACAGTTTCACAAAGCTGTCGAAAATAAATTTAAAAATTTAATGTTTATTTAATTGTTGTGCATGAAGACTATGGTTGGTAATTCATTTCTTTGATACATTATGATTTTTCTAATGGAAAAAATTATTTTTTTTTTTCAGATTTACAGCAATTCGGTATTTTGTAGTTGGATACTTTATTGATAAATTCGTAAAAAGTGGGCCCGAAAATTTATATGAGAACCATACGAGTTGGTGTTAATTTTATAAAAATATCAAAGTCTCAAAAAAAAAATTGCAAGACAAATTAAAAATCATTACTTTTTGGAACCCCCTTTGACATTGTATATAGTTGGTTATCGAAATTTTGCTTACTATATTTTCCGGTTAGATTAAGAAATCGGAAATATTGTTATATTCTAAGTTCCGCAATATACTTCCTGGCTGTTTATTTTGTGCAGTTAATATCATAAATATAGCTACATCATGCTGGACGCCAAGACCCTGACTCTTCATAATTTATCAAAATAATTGCATGTATTTTGTTTGTCAGCATACTTTTGCCACCTATTGTACAACAAATTTGAATTCTCTTTTTTACATTTAATTAGCCGCAAATTGCTGCAACTAAGCAAAAATTTCGTAGTTTCCTTATTTCAAATAAGACCATCCAACTTATAGAGCATCAACATAATATACACATTTCTCTCGCACGTTTATTATTTGGCAGTCAATTCGTTATTTGACTTTAGAGAGAAATTCTATTGCCTTCCTTCCGTCTATGAGACATCACGTTTTTATTGGCATTTACATTTTATTTCATTATTCCATGTTTCTGTCAATGTGTCCCTGGGCTTCATATATGCAAAGAATACCCCGAGGAGACATAAAAAAAAATATATTATTCTGTAGAACCTTGGGTTTCATAGTATTTCATTCTTATTTTCTTTTTTTTTCGTTTTTGTTACGAAAATTAAAGGGAAGTGCGTAAAAATGTTGGAATATGTGCGTAATGAGCATTGAAGGTGTAAAAGTTCAGATTGCACCTAAGTGCACTGGGAAATAATACTTATGGTATATATTTTATTTTATTGAAGAAGGTATCTCCGCTGTAATCTCTATAAGGAGCTTCAAATAATGAAAAAGATTCTTATAAAAAATATAGTTGTAATTTGGGAGTTGAATTACTCAAGATATTAAATAACATTACAAGAAGCAGAAGTAGCGTCTTTGAGATGCTTGTAATTATAAACAATCATATTTTGGTTTTAAAATTTTCGAGAATATTTTAGTCTTAAATTTATAGAAACCAACATATTGGGATATGCGTGCATGAATATATTATGACAATTTTATTATAAACGAATAGGGATAAAGAGATGTAGGCATTTAGAGGATTACAGATTTAATGATATATAGACTAAAATAAATAGGGATAGAAATTTGGAAGGTTGATAATTTGTGCGACGAATAAAGAAAATTATATTAAAATAAGAGAAATATCTGTGATAAGCATCTTTACAAAGCAACAAAGATTAAGATATGGAGATCTTAAGATATAGAGATATAATGATGTACAGATGTAGAGATTCAATGGTATGAAGATTTAATGGTATAGAGATAAGGAGACATAGAGATATACAGATTATTAGGTAATTATTTGTGTGGAGGACAATTAAATTTATGGAATTTAAATTAATTTAAAATAAAGGAAGAAATGTATGTGAGGAGCTTCTCTATAAAGTACAAAAAAAATTAGAGATATGAGATGTAAAGATATAAAGATGTAGCAATATATAGATATAGAGATTTTACGAAATCAGGATAAGGAGATATAGAGATATATAAAATTAAAAAAATTAGTTTAAAATAAAGGAAGAAATATATGTGAGGAACTTTTCTCTAAATTAACAAAAATAAAGAAGATGAGAGATAGGCATGATATACAGAGGTGAAAAGATATAAAGATGTAGCAATATATAGATATAGAGATTTTGCGAAATCAGGATAAAAAGATATGGAGATATATAAAATTTAAAAAATTAGTTTCAAATAAAGAAACAAATATATGTGAGAAACTACTGTATAAAGCAACATAAATAAAGATGATGAGAGATATGAGATGTAAAGATATAGAGATGTACCAATATATAGATGTATAGATTTTAAGAAGTAAAGATAAGGAGATATAGAGATATATAAAAAGTAAAATATTAGATTAAAATAAAGGTAGAAATATAGTAATTAGCTTCTTTTTAATGCAAACAAAATAAAGATGATGAGACATAGGGATTTATTGGGATATAGAGATGTAAAAATATGAATATATATAGATAAAGAAACACAGAGATATGAAGGTAAAAACTTGTGAGGACTACAAAATAGCTATTAAATAAAAGATTAGATTATTAAAAACGATTAAGTATCTGTGAAGAGCTTCTTTATAAAAATTATGAGATATATGATATATAGAGATATATATATTTTAAGAGATCTAAAAATAGAGGTAAAAAATATGGAAAAAAGAGTTGCAGAAATGTTGGGGCTTTAAAAAAAAGGTCATGTCATGAAAAAGTATTTACTCTCAAAGCAGAGTTTTTCGAATGTGCTTTAAGTTTTATGCGAAAATATATAGTTTGACCGTTATTACTACTTTCGATATAAGGTGTATTCGTCGAAGTAAACCGCTCGGAAGACTAAAATTATCATCCGTTTGTAAGTGCAGAATATTTTTTGTCTAGATGGAATGTTCTCTGCTATAAGACCTTATTGTTTGTTTTGAATTTTTTTAAATTTTTTTGGATAGTCTCTAAAGCTGGACATATTGATATCAAAAGGGTGAACTTAGTAGGAGTGGTTCATAGCATAGAACTTATATTAGCTACAATATGATAATTTGCTTGATTCGTGAAGACTTAAAAAATCATTCTATAGGAACATAAAGTAATCTTTAAAATTACGATAGTTTAGGTGTTTCTTTAACATAGTATAATATATTATATAGTAGTAGAAGTAGTATAAGTAGGTTCTGCTAGTTCATATAATCAGTTCAGAAACCATGTGCAGTTTGTGATAAATCGGACTAAGCGTCTAGCATGATAAAAGAGACTATTAAAATATAAAAACTGAAAAGATATTTTTGAAAAGGTCTTTTTTTACTATCGGCTGTATAACCAAAATTTTGTTTCATAAAAACTGCCCTGAGAGCTGTAAAAAAATACAATATTTTGTTTTGTTTATTCGGAACTTGATTCAAGATTTTTTTTTCGCTTTAAGCCTTTTGTCGAGTTTGATAAGCTTTGCACTTAAACTGCTGATCATGAGCGTTGACCGAGAGCGACCCAAGTAGTTGGCAATATGTAAAACTGGTGCAAAGTAGTTTAAGCCGATTCCATTCGGTTTTGGCCAGACTTTGATGCAACTGGTTGCTATTTGGCCCCTTGGACGTGACACTTTACATTTGCAAAAAAAAAAATTGTGCTTACTGCGGCATTTTATAAAACAACTTTTCCGTTTTTGTAATATTATAGAGCCGCGTTATAAACTCGTACAAACAATCACCATATAATTCTACAATTCTAGGTAAACTGGCATTTGAAGCGTAACTAATTATTTCCGTAACTGAATGAAATGCAATTGCAAGAAGTTGTTCCCATTGCTATCCCCCAGAGCAAACTCATATAATTGCTTTTAATATCAAAGTGTTGTTTGATATGGATGCTAATTGTGTTTGTTCTTGGAAATGCATGCAACTCACTGACTTTGGTTTTGTTGGGAACTAAGAATTTGTTGGAGTAAGGGGTTTAGGATAACCTGTTTTTTTACTTCAAATGTATTACATAAGGCTCTTGATTAATTGTTCTACTTGATTCAAATGAATTTTATTTATGCATAAAAAGCCATGAATAATGATATTTTGCTTAAAATACTCTTTAAAATGTTTGTATAAGAGAAGGTAGTTGGAAAGTTTGGCAACTTTGTGAGAGAACTTTTTAATAATTAAAATTTGTATATATAGCAATGGGGATAACGGTGTTATGTTGAAAGAAAAGAAGCTGGTACTTTCTTTACAACTAAAATTATGAAATAATTATTGATTTTTACTTTTAAGAAATATGAGCAGAAAATAAAATCTAAGCGGTAAGGCACTTTGAATACCAATACTCAGTTTGCTCAATATAAATTGATTCCCCTTGACTATGGTCATCGCTCCAAAGGCGGAGCATTGGAATACCTTTAATAATAGCTGATCGAATAGGGCAAGGAGCTGCTACAGTTTATAGCCGAATCCGAACGGAGGTGTCTTAATAGAGATATTTCTAGGTAAATAGCGTGTCTATTTGCTAGCCATACCACTGCTAGGCAAATGTCCCAGTGCTGCCGTGTGGAACCGAACCATTTTTTTTTAATATCTCTGGATATTTGTCTTGAGCCATCAGAACAATTTTTTGTTGATGACAACAAGAAAGTTCAACACTGCATTTTATTTTTGAAATGAAGAGCGTTTACATATCGATACTCTTTCTTTCTTCATATTTCTAATATCCACATAATCTAGTTTTATTCTACTTCAATCAATCCTAACATCAACTTCTACTTCTGGAATCTTACACGAATCCAAAGCATGCCTTTTCTTTTTATCGATCTTTTCTACCTTCAAGTTTCTTATTTCATATTTGTATTGATTTTTCAAAAGGTGATTTATGTCTTAATTTTCTACCGAAGAATTTCTTGTATCTTTTCCATTTTCTCAATTGATATTTTCTCTCGATATTTAATCCTTCGTTTTCTTGCCTGTTTGCGAATTCGTTCTTCAGAAATATTATATTTTTTTACTAACTTTTTTCTACTTAATATATTTCAAGTATATCTATCTATATATATCTAAAATATATATATAAAATGCGATCGACGCCAAACCACTTTTTTATACAATAGAGGGATTATTTTGTGCAAAATCCGAAGAATCTTTGTATAGTTTGCTATTTGGCCAAGTGAAGCGATTGATACGAACTTCTTTACTTAAGATATCATATAATTTTTGCTCTTCGGGGTTGGCAATGGAATCCTATTATACGATTTTGTAGACTTCGCCTTATAAAATAAGTTTTTCTAAATTATCGTAGCACATGCCATGGCGTGTTATGTCGGCTTAAGCCTTTACCCGTTTTCATCGACTCTGCCACTCTTCTTAGCAAAATTTCTTTTGTCATTCCATCCAGAGTAACTCGTTATTTTCGACCTCTAGCACTACCATTCCGTATGGTTTCCATGATGCTTGTCGCATCTCATGCGCCAAATATAATGAACTTGGGATTTCTTCTCCTACGAACGTTCCATTCAATTCATCCCTCTCTTTATCTTAACTCATCTTGATTCCAGCATCCTTGACTGATGACGAACTATGACAACCCAACTTGCTGATTGTTTATCTTTTTGCTACTTTGTTTGGAAATGTTTAAGCTTTCATGTTACTTTCTGTGTTCAACTTTTACATTGCAAATCGAAGCTCCTAACCAACCCCAGATGTGAGACGTTACATATCTATAGAAAATGTAAACTACCAGACTGGGGATACGGATTAGTTTTACATATTTTATTTCTTCTATTTTTATAATTCTTAATTTTAAAATTCTTTAATTTTAAGGTCTACTGGACATAGTTGTATCCCTAAATTAAAATAGATAGTTCTATAGCAAATAATATGTAGGACATGCCAATTCCACGCAAAATAGTAAGGTTTGAAAAGTTGTTATAAAAAATTAATTCAAATTGTAATAGGAAGTTTGTTCTATAAACGTTCACTGCGGAACCACAATTGTATAGCTCAGTAAAAACAAATGGCCAAGCTTAACCATCGTAACCTTAATTACCATTAAAAAGGGTATTATGTTTTTTTGCTTAATTTTCGCTTAAACATCTTTGCATTTTTATCATTAATTTGTATTTTTTTGCTTAATGCAAATTGAGATACACAAACAACAAATTAATTTTAAGTACGTTCCTGTTAAAGCTTTTAAAAATATTCCATACATAAGTTGGTTGGGGACTTGAATAAATTACCACCACAGTGACATACAGAAATTGAAAAGAACAATAACAAATTAATAAAAACAAAAAAACGTAAGTCACGTTTTTGACTCATATAAAAAGAAATCTATAAACGATTCGCTGTGTGTATGCAAAAATAAAATCATTCAATCATATTTGAATGCCCCAAGCGTTATATCAATAGAGCGATGTTTATATCTAGGGGTATTTCATTTCTTGATTGAGGGTCAGCGACTTCAATTATTTTGTATTATTTTCTACGTAATCGACTGCATACTAATTGAAAAAAGAAAAACAAACAGCATTGAAGCAAATGGTGACTGTGGGATATACTGTAATATCTTTGTTTAATATAGATTTTATGCGTTCTTTATTTGTTTTTGCTGGTAGGGGTTACTATGAGATAAAACTATGTACTCTTTCCTTATGAAATATTTTACTTCATTACAACTTCATTACATTGGATCTGGTCACACTAATTCCCTGATGCTAACAATTCTTAAAATCTGGTCACACTAAACCATACAATTTTCCTTCCCAGCTGGTAAGAGTATTGAAATGAACAAATCTCAGACATTGCAGACTTGTTGAACGGGTTTCGCCTGACTGGCTGGCAAAGCAGCTCTTATCACAACTAATTATCATTATAGACAATGCAATAATGCTGATAATGACCGCGTTGATGACAATTGGGATGCTGATGATCATCAAGTTGATGACGTAGCCGTTGCCACCGTACAACTTGTTGTCATTGTCTTTCAAGCTACATTGAGAATTATCAACGTTTTGTTTGCGTTGTGCGCCCCGGCTTTGAAGTGCGATTATCTGTAGGATCATCGTTGAACTTTTTTTTTGTTTTTGTAGTTGTAGTTTTATTTTATTGTTTATTTGTTTATTTTTTTTTTGTAGTTTGTGGATTTTGTTAAAACCAATTTATACCAAACTCAAGCGGTTCAACAGAAAACTTTAAAACACAAGTACAGATAATTTGTGAAAAAAAAACCTCGTAGTGTTTCTTTCCCAAAGCCAATTGGTTTCTTTATTTATGCAAATTCATTTCTCTTTTTTTTTGTTTTTTGTATTTTATATTGTTCGATAACTGACAGGGGTTTGCTTTCGCTTTGACGTTCAATTTGTTGACATTAGTTTTATGGAATATTCCCAAAGTTTTTTTTTTTTTTTATGCTGGTACAGTAACAGGCCATGAGATCATGTATCGTCACTTTCCCGTATTTCGTTTAAATTGTTTTATTTTGATAGGCATAACATTTGATGACTGCGGCGCCAAACAGTGATTGTTTGTTTATATTTAAATGAAATTGGTTCTTATTTTTATTTGTGGCCTTATTGTTTGCCAGCAAGCAATTGCATTGTGCTCGATTTCGCTATCAAGGTTGTTTTTAATCAGGTTAATGTGAGCAGGGGAAGTCTTGTAAGTTTGCACGCATTTGGGGTATTCACGCTGACAAAGTTAGGAGCCCGGTTTTCTTTTAGTTTTTGTTTGTCGATTTGTGCACAAGCCAAATATAAAATGATGGAGTTAAGTTTTATATTTCGTAAAGTTATATGGTTTGCAATTAATTGGACATAATTTGAGATTTTTCAAGTTTTTGTAATACAAAGTTGGAAGCAAGTTGAGAAACTATGTGATACTATCTTATTTAATTTTATTCATTTTTAGAATAACTCAAATAATGAGAGCTGTTTCTCTTCTCAAAATAGCTTACTACTTTTGGTGAATGTAATCTGGGACCGCCTTTCAAACTTCTTCCTGTTTTGCCAAAAAACACCCTATCATTGAGAGAACTAAGAAGTTAGCTACGTCGATTTGCGGCACTTATTATGCGCTCCTTACTATTGCATTCTCAAAAGATCTATTCTGTCACCAAAGATAATTCTTGGGCTGACATTTACGTATAACTTCTTTAGCCGATTATCAGTAAACTTCAGTACGTGTCTTAGCGTCAACTTGGTCAATATTTTCCCATCACAGCTTAACATGACACATGTTCTATAACCATCACAGTATATAAGATTACTATTTCGAATAAAACTAAAAAAACGCCATTTTTCTGTGCACTCGTAGCGGGTCTGGTCATTGCCATATGTGAGTACTCGAGCAAGTGCGCATCCGATGAGAAACGCTTCTGGTAATTGGTTACAACTGACGCTAACCAGTCTGCATCGGTCGGAACTTATGTATATGTGTATGTTGTATATAGACGGATTTTTTATTGTACTTTGTTGGCATATTTTCAGAAAAACTTTATCAATTTGTTGCTAAGTCTGTGTGTGTGCGAGTGGCGGCTTATAGCCATTATAGGTGTATGAAAAATAATTACGCGAATATCTTATCAGTTTAAATCTATAATGAAGGAGAAACACCACAGATTTTAAAATTTCAAAATTTCGAAAAATGGTAAACTATGAAAGTTTTCTTGCGTCTATTCTTTTTATACGAAAATATTTTTACTTTATTTTGAATGTCTTATTTTAATTGATTTTCGTTATCAAAATTTTAAGTGCGAATTGAACATTTCGCTGCGAAAAATGAATTTGAACAATTTATGCGGATTCATTTAAGTTTGAAAATTTTACAAAAATTCATTATTTATTTTGTTTGTAACCAAATGATTTGTTGAAAAATATCAGAATTATTTGCTTAAGATGTTTATTGATGAAAGAAAATAGATTACCAAAACGAACTCATAAAATGTAACCAGAATCACTTCAAATACTTAAGTAGATAAATAACCTCGGACTCTGAAAATAAATCCAGCTCAAATTTAAAAAAAAACAGTTTGAACAAAATCTTTTTAGAAAAACGATACAAAAAATATAGTTCCCCCGTAAGACATAAAAATAGAAAGCAATTACAGAATTTCAAAATTTCCTTTTTTCTTATAGTCTTGGTTAAAAATCTTATTTACGTTGAAAATTGTGTTTAAAAATTCTAACCAATTTATTGTTGAACTGTCATTGCTTCTAGTAGTTCCGGCCCTAACAAATATCTTATCTAAAAAGTGTGCACGTTGTCAAATTTCTTATAAATATAATGGAAACACTCGAACATAATTACAGAGCTTATATATAATACCTTGTGTTCAAAGTGCTTGAAATGTCTTTGATTTTATAACAAGTGTTTTTTTTTAATTGTTATTTGATTTACTTTATCTATAAATTTTCACTGTAATTTCGAAGCAACCAGCTCGTAAAAAATTTACGGTTTAAATTTACGGTCTAAATTTAGCTTTATTTCCACTGCACTTTGACTGAACATCTTTAATAATTACGACAATTTTTCACGTAAATCAAATCCAGAAAAAGTTGCTCTGGCAATCTATAAAAATGCCGTCATAGTATATAATAGATATACGAATAAATTCTCAAAATGACATTATTGATATGCATTTGAGATCTTTAATTGACATCAAGTGCTACTTCATAGAGTTTCATTACGAAACCCTCATATATGTTCGCATTAAATGGATATGACAATCGCACAAAGATAGAAATGTAAAAATAACAAAATAAATTTAAACGACAAACAAAGGCAAACATTTGAACATTAAAAACAATTGAATATTTATAGAATAGAACGTGGCATTTCAATTGAAAGAAAACAATTCTATAAGAACTTGAGGGAACGAAAAATTATTATGATTAAGTGTAGTTAATTAAAATAAAAAGCATGGAAATTTTTTAATAGTATTATTTAAGTATTTCAGCGAGCTCGTTGGGAATCATTATTAGATCAGTACATTACTTTTTAAAAATCATAACTGCTCTACGAAGACCGATTTTTTTTCTTGTTTACTTTCAAATTTCGGAATTTTAATTTTTTCTTTATATAAAAAGGAAAGTTTTTGACTTAAAACGTTTGTAAGAAAAATATATAAAAGCAATATTTTTTTTAATATCATATTTATAGATTTGTATACGTCTTTAAATTTGCAAATACAAAAAAAAAAACGTACAGATTTTGCTCAAATGCTAATTACTATTATTTTTTTTTTTTTAATTATAATAACTCGAAATTTGGAAATAGGATAATTTATTTCGATTTGACCCTAAGCTGTAGTATATAATTTTTGGTAACTAATATTTGAGCGATCTAAGGCAAAAGACTAAAAAATTGTGTTTTTATAATGCAATTTCCCGACTATATGTTATTTATATTTTTTCGTTGGGGAAAAAATGTGTAAATTTGTTTACGAAAAGCCTGCTCTTCTTTTTAATAATTTGAACTTAGCCGATATGTTCAAGTTTACAGGTCAAATCTCTAAATTGTATAGTTTTTTCCAGCTAGCTTATCCACCGAAGCGTTTTCTTCTAATATGTCAATGCTTTGTTAATGAATTTCTGAATTGTTAATATATTTTAAAATTTCTTAGTTGAAAAATATTGAATTATAGCCTAGTGATTCCAAAATAAAATATATAAAAAATGTTAAATATGTAATAAGATAAATTATCCGAGACATATAAATATGCACAAAAAGTAAAAGTATTTATTGTTATAATAATTGAAATAAAAGAATTCCTTATGTCATTATAAGATAGTAGTAGTCTTTCTCAATTTCTTATTATTATTCAAAAATTATTATTAAAAAGAATTCTATGCAAGTTTACAGGTTGAAGAAGTCGATTCGATTGACGTCTTCCTTAGAAAAAATTCTAACTCATCCGATATATTGTAAAAATTTTTTATCTTCTGTTGAAGGAGATAGAGAAGGAATTGAGTGGCTTCTTTAAATTGTAATATTTAGCGAATTATGCGTCTTCCTAAAATTCTGATATGTTAATAAATATGAATCAAACTGATCTGTGTGAGGTCCGCCCCTCTCAGGGGGCCTGCCGGCTTAAGCTAACCTAATAAAAATTAAAAACAGCTGCTGAATATCTTTTACTTTTTTAAAAAATAATGCCTTCTAGGAAACGATTAAAATACAAATCACGCGACCATCTCTAAGGCACGCGCTGAAAAAAGCTGCCTGGATGAGTTTCATATTAAAGTTGCTGCATGTGCAGATGCACGTTGGAGACGTAATGACGCCATTTCAAACAGAGGCACGCTCACACAACTACATAGGCACATAGCGACACATAGATACAAAATATCACACAGATACATTGTTAGCTGTGCAAGGCGCCAAGTTATACAAACATTTTAGCCGCTGCAGTTGCCTCATTGATTTGTTGTTGGCCCGCAGAAGTTCGTCTATTGAAATGTATCCGAAGAACCCCTCAACGCACATAGATACTCACACATACAGTGACAGATGTTGAAAATGGAACGCAGAACATTTAAAACCGAAGACATTCGTTGAACTTGAAGTCAAAACGCTTTCAATTGTCACGCGAGTAGCAGCAGATGATTGCCGAGCGCTGTGTAACTGTAAAAACGAGTGCTGCCGACATATGTCTATGTGTGTGTGTGAGTGTGTGAGTGCTTGTGAGCGTGTGTCTGTGTGTGAGTGCCATCATATGAAAATGTTTTGATCGCATCGCCTTTGTTGTTGGCGCTGCGTGGTCACTGTCGTTTGGTTGCAAGCAGCGCTCTGCTGCAGGAGCAATCCATCAGAATTTTTCATGCAACAACAGCCGAAAATGCTACACTAAATCGACAATTTTAAGTGATTTTAAATCAACAAATATTCGAAAATTAAATGAGTAAGTTCAATAAACAAATATCATCCAATTCGTTTTGTTATAAAAAACTTTTTAAGAAATATTTCGCAAGTGTGTGTGAAAATTCAGCAAAAAAAAGAAAAAATAGCAACACCGAATTCGTTGTGCTTCGTATTGGGCAACTTTATTTTGCGTTTTAGAAAAATTAACAAAGATTTTACAATTAAAATTAATTTTTTTTTTATTAATCTTTGCATATCGTAATAAAATTATATACAATCGCCTAAATGATTTCATAGAAAGCTCTATGAGTCAAGAAATCGCATAGAAATTACTATAAAGCAAACAATTTAGCTGTGAAGTGATAACGAAACCAGAAATTTGTTTGCGGAAATGAAAAGAAATGTGCATGTGTTTTTGGTGAGAATGCTGAAAAAGTATCTTTTATTTATTACAAATAAAAAATGCTAAGTTGAATGCTTTGATCTTTAATATATAAAAGACTTGAAGACGTTTGTTCGGGAGAATAAAACAAACAGTTTATTAAGACTAAAAGATACCTCTTTATACTTTGTACTCTCTCTCATCTTAAAATCCACATCGAAATGGTGAAACAATAATAAAATCTAAAATATATATTAAGATCAGTTCGAATAAATTGCAGGACTACGAAGTCGGTTGTTTTTGGAATTTGAATTCTAATCGATTTACTTGGGGCCAAACAATGTTGTTGTTTTAAATATTTTTTTTATTCTCAGAATGATAACAAGTTTGAGGACAGCATGTTTACGGAAAAACGTTTTTGTATAAACCAGTACTTGGTTGGAAAAATTGTAAAATATACATAATTTAATGCTTTGGCCGTCAAAAGGCACTACTATACTCTTTTTGTTGGGGAAGAGTCCCCTTTCTATTTCATTTAACGCAGCAACTCTGCAATTAACGTATGAATTTTGTATATTCTCCCATCCGGCAGTTCCTTACTGGGATTTGAGCCACAGCACTAAACAACCATTGGATTCATAACTCCCCTTTGAGGACGTTCGGTACTTGGATATTTTTGTATACGAAACCTAGGTACTGTAGTGGTAGCGTTCCCGAAGCTCGTTGGTTGAAGTACACTCTGCAGCAGCTGTATATTTGCATAGATAGCAAATTGTAGCTATTTGCCTAAATAAATCTTTTTGAATGATCTTTGACAGTCGTTTGGATTCGACAATAAACTCTACTTCCCTGTTCACTTTGAACAGCAATTAATAGAGATATCCCCCAAGGGAAATCAATTTACTTTTAAACCTCGATCCAATTTAATAATTGGATTCAATTTACGAATTATACAAAACATCCTAATCGGTAACCCCGCAGTTGAGTGGGTGAGATGGAATACAGCAGATTACCTAAAACCTGCGATTTCAGTGTTCCCAATCACAGAAATTTTTTTAATTTTTTTCGAAAACTCGACCGGTAATCGCCAAAAAACTTTTTACATCCATTGAAAAAGCCAGTAGTCGGAAGCAGCAAGGCCTGGATAATTTGACAGCTGTGGTATAAGCTCCCATTTTTGTGTTTCTCGAAAATTTTTGAAGCTTACAGCCTCTTGGAGGCCGAGTGTTGTCACCTTATTAAATCTGCTTCTCAATCTTTTCGTTCGATTTTTTCAATTTGTTAAGCATTGTTCCGTTTCAATGGGTTAGTTGTATTCGATAACCGTTTCAATTAATATTTGTGCTAGATTTTAGTAAGTTCCCACTTTATACCAAGAATGCTTCGCTGTGGCGTCGATGTAGAAAACAGCTCCACCACTTTTTCTTCTTAGTATTATTGGACTGTTTTGGTGCGAATATACCCTCTATTTGATACTTTTGTGGTTATAGTTGATAAAGATCAGACTGACACATTTTTTATTTTCAACTAGTACAATATCAAATATTTGTGGATGTAGTGGGAATAGCGTATGAAAATTCATTCATTCAAGATCTTACTAAATCGCAAATGGATAGCCCCATATCAAGTGACATTGTTTGTGGTATCAAAACAATCAAGAATAGGCTGCACATATTTCAATCAGCGGTGTTTTGTTACATTCGTCTCATTCATTAAGAGATAAAATTTAAAAAAATGGAAAAATTTGTGCAACAAAATAATAGTAGACAAGGAAAAGCCAGTGCTTGGGTCTGACAATGACTATATCGACTTGTGGAATCAGCTGGCATTTTTAAATGAAATACCTAAGAAACGTTCAAGTTTGGTCTCACTTAGACAAAACAAGATCTTGTCTTATACATAAATCCATTTAGTAGCAGATTTTGATCTGCTTTTCAAGAAATATCGATCCAAAAGGCTGCAATACTATATATAATTTTTTCAAGCCTAAAAGAACATTTCAACGTGTGACCCGATATATCTAAATCCAACTGAAACTTTTAATATTCTAAATTTTCAATTGTGATAAATATGCAGTAATCACATTTCTTATATATTACACAGCTATACAACTCTGATAAAAATGCGGATTATTATTCTTTAATGATTATTTGATGATATATTCACATATTGTATTTATTATGTCTGTTATAATTATCAGCAGATTTCTTTTAGTACTAAATTATTTTCTTCATGACATATGGAATATTTGTCAATATCTAATTCATACCATACATAACAATATAAACAGCTATGAAAATATCTCATTTCTTTATAGTTTTAAAAATTATTTGCTGAGGACATTTTTTCCCTATTCTTACACTTCTCGGTCTTATATAACAATTTTGGCATACTTGTACTCCGCTCCTATGTTATATTTGTATTAAATCCAAAGTTTACCTTGATCTGCATAATACAATTCGATTTGTAAAATCCAAATCAATTCTCATTATTGCCACTTTAAATTAGTACAGTTCCACGCCTTTGTGTATTTATATAAGTCGTAAGTTGGCACTATAATTACTTTCCAGCGCCGAGGCATTGAGGTGTTAAAGTTAGCACGCTTTCTGGCAAAAGTGTGAAACGGTTAGTGAGAATGTGATAGAAATCACATAAAAACCGAATCAGTTTAATTTTTATTATGAAAATATTTGTTTTTGTCACCAAGAATAAAAGATATTTTTGGCAGACAATCCCAAGTCTAAATCGTCGTCATTTTCACGTATTCAGGAATGTTTTATTGCAAAAACTGTTGCTAGAGATTAAAAATGTTGACTTTGGGATGCAGGAACACTATTTTGAGGCTTATAAGAGATCGTATTTTTAAAGATGTGTACCAGCTCGCTTGTAGTCTTTTTTTTAAAGACGATGGAAAGCTTCTCTGTTATCTCAAAACATTCCAGATACAGATGATGACTTTTTATACAAATTAAAGTAAATAATAAAGTAAAATTCTTGTTTTCCGGAAAGTCAGTCTCTAGGCTTTGTAATGTCATGTAATGTATGAACGAGGGTGGGCCCTATGCCCTTCGGCACTGCGACTCGCATGGTTCTATTGTGACCCCTTTCTCCTAGTTTAGTTTTAATGTTCTCAGAAGCTGAGTCGAAGTCTCCAGACCTTATCACTTCTTGCATATGAATTTTCAAAATATCACTTTTCCCCTCAGGGAATTACGAGACCCATTTCTGCACAATACTGGGAAAGCCTAAGAAATGTTGAGCACCTAATTGGTTCACAATATTTGCAAAAGAAACTATATAAAAATGTCACATAATAAAGTTTACAAATATCCGTACAAACAACAGAATAATCAATCAAAAAATTGTTAATTTTTTGTTTGGTGCAAATCACCTCTATACCTTAAATTCCTGATATCAATAACGAAAATAAAACTGCATCCGAACGAGGATATCTTTAATTAATAGAGATTTTCGTAGGTAAATAGCATCTATTTATTTGCTAGCCATGTCAGCGCTAGACAAGTTCACCAGTGCTGCTGGGTAAAGTCGAACCTTCGAACTTCCGATTTATAGACGATTGCGTTACCGCTACGCTACCAAGGCCTATAGGCTGCTGCAAATACATAAACTACCCTCGCATGAGGGCTCAAAATGCAACCGAAAACATTTAGCGATTTCAAGCACGCACCCTAATGGCTCAATTTGCCACCATGCCCAGATACTAATAAGCCAAAAAGCAAAGAAAATAAAGCCCTACAAAACGTAACAGAAATCATAAAAGTTAGATATAAACTTTTCAACAGCAGAGGCAACTGGGCGTATGAGCGATATATAATGCGGTCTACTTTAAAATGAATCACAATGTCTATGATTGTTTGTTTAGAACATTTTTGTTCCGTGTTTGCTTTGGATAGATAGACCTTCGTCGAGATCTTTATGGCATTATTTATATCTGTTACAAGCTGCCAGGGCTTGCCCTATGTATGCATCCAGCCAACTGCTTTGTTCTTTGTTACTTAATGGAACTCTTTAACAAAGAAAGTTCAAGATGTAAATATCTGGCTGCGCAATAATGCGTCTTTGGCTGTCATGGATGAGCAGCAGCTGTGCTGGTACGAGAGCCGCCTGTCAGCTCTCGTGCTTTTTGCGGTACAGTTGGCACAACAAGTTCTGAGAACTCCCCCCATAGGTCTGACACGTGCTTTGCATTGGAAACAATAAAATTTACAAAATAAAAAAATATATAAATGAAACTTTACGATAACTTGATGACTTTTGTACGCTGTTTACGATGGCACGTCATAGCCAGTTTTTTTTTTTTTGTAGAAATGATATGCCTGGAGTTCATAATAATCTCGTTAACACTTCAAAGACTTGTCATACTTAATACATAATTGCTAAATAGTTGTTATCTAATCTTTGATGTTTTTGGCATGATTTTTATTAGATTTTAATTATTTTGTTATATGATTATTAACCTTGAGCGTTGATTTCGGCATTTAGTTGTTGATTAAGTTGGTTTTATTTAATTAAATATATTTTATGGATTTTATGTAAAAAATATGATGGAAAGTTGGAGAAATCGCTTGATGTAGTATGGAATATTTGTATGGAGCAAAGATGAGTACATTTTCTCAAAGGCGATTGATTCGGCAGAATCATAGTTAAATCTTGGCCTTCCCTTGAAATCTCCTCCATTCCTCGTGATGTGGAGCTAGCGTTCTCAAGTTTCTTCTTCCAAGACGCATTTGGACGACCTCTTCTTCGTCTTCCTTCGGTTGTGTTTTGCAAGACTTTTTTAATTGGGCTACTGGGGCCAATTCTTTGAACATGACCAGCCAGCCCACTACAGTTGCTTGAGCTTGTTCCTTTTGCTTATTGGTTGATATTTATCTATTCTTTGAAATAATATTTATGCAAACCATGTCAACATGGTGCTCTCAATACCAACATTATCAGGTATGGCTTGAGTTTGTTCAAAAACAATTTTTAATATTTTAAGTTGGGTTGCCAGCAATCTTCACTGCAGAACATACCATGGCATGTTATTTGAACAAAAGCTCTTACAAATTAACAAAATTTCGTTTAGCTTTCCATCCAGAGTAACTTGTGACTTTCGACCTCTAGCACTACCTTTTTGTAGATCCAATTCTGCATTGTAGGATCATTTAGCGCAAAGTATATGAATTTCTTTCATACCAACGCTCTATTCAATTAATCATTTTCTCTTTCTTAACTCATTTTGATTATCACCAACTTTGACCAATCACAAACTATCAAAATCAAACTTGCTCAACGCCATTTTTTGTCTACTTTGTTAAGAAATGTTTAAACTTTTATGTAACTTCCTGTTTTCATCTTTCACATTATAAATTCAAGTTCTTAGTCCGTCCCAGGAATACGTGGACACACGTAATGTTGGACCCACATGTCATCCGTATCCATGTCTTCAATTTCAGGCCAAAAAAAGTTTTAAAATGCTGCCATAGCGCTAACCATTCACAGTCACCATCTGGTCGTCCTTGTTTTCAAAGAAATACGGCCCAATGATTCCACCAGACCATAATACACACCAAACAGTAAGCTTTGGCAGACAATCAAGTGTGCATTTTCTGAATCTCATATATGGAAACTTTGAGTGCACACATTGCCACCGATCTCAAAATGTGCTACAACGCTAAAGAAAACTTGATGCGAAAATTCTGCATTTTTCAAAAACCCAACAACTTCACAAAATTAACACGTTATGCAACGCGAAGACGATCCATATTGTAAAATGGTAAACATTCAACTAACGATATGACGCTTTGGTTGACAGCTGGCAAGCGCAGGATCTTCACTTTTGAAAGTCCGACGTGAAAAAACCTTTATTTTCCTCTTTCTATTATTACTTAACATTAAAAATGTTTAAGTATAAGGTCAACTGATCTCAATTTAATGATTTTTTTGGTTTTAAGATAAGTTTTGGGCACAAATGAGCTCGTCATGAGCTGCCTATAATGAATCACAATGTTTGGCACATGGAGTAGAGTTAAAACTTATATCTTGCTTTACTTTCCTTTACTTCTTGATTAATAATACCCAAGCACAAAAAAAAAGAAATTCAACTCTCTTTGTCTAGACAAACTCATAAGCTTTACAATAAAAAAGAAAGTCACAAAATATTAAATGATTCATATTTATTTGACACCCTGCACAAAAAAAAATAATACATATTACAAAACACCGACGCGCGCAATTTAAGATAAATAAATTAAAAAAAATTAACATTAGACTTATAAGTGAAATGAATCAGCCAAGATCTTTTCCGGCTTAAGTTTTTCCCCTACAAAAAATTCACTAGAATTACGCGCATACTTAAGAAAATTTACGCTGCAATACTCAAAACATGCTCTGGAATTCCCAAATCCTAACGATAATAATCGTAAACTTCGTGCTCGACCAAAGCAAATCGAGCGAAGGCAACATTGCGGTCAATATTTAGTCAAGTAATCAATCAATCAAAATAAAAACTAGTTCGCAATATGCCAAAAATATCATTTATTTTTAGGGCGGGCCAAGAGCAACAATAA
This sequence comes from Chymomyza procnemis, assembly GCA_035046065.1. Lineage (NCBI taxonomy): Eukaryota > Metazoa > Arthropoda > Insecta > Diptera > Drosophilidae > Chymomyza > Chymomyza procnemis. The sequence continues at coordinate 14,701,370 of JAWNOJ010000026.1, read as the reverse complement.
CAACAACAATAATAATGATATGGTATATGAAGCAAAAAAAAAAAAAAAAATAAATATATAGATAATTTGCTAAGCTTTGGATCGTGCTTGCCAAAACAATTAACAAGGCAATTTCTTTTGATTTGCATATAAGCGCGTCACACGCTGCGTATGAGCATGCAAATGAAATGACAACGCGCATACGCCGTGTGGCCGCTTGTAAAAATCAACAATAATAAATAAATGCCCTGAAGCCGAAGTTTTTGATTTTTTGAGTTCAGCTTTGCTTGTTGTTTTTGCTGCTATTTGGCATTAATTATGAGCTGCCACTGCTAAAACTTGTTCAATGGTGCGTTGAGGTTGCACTGAGAGAAAACGGTTAGTGGGTCTTAGAATTAATTCGGCTAAAGGCAGTGGACTGCAAGTTAGAAGCAGAAATTGAGCCGCGCTAGCTGAATCACGTGAGAAAATTAAATTTGTTATATTTTTTTCAGAATTCGTAAATTTTTTTTTTATGAAAATTAGTGGCATTTTTTTTATTAAAAATAATTTTGGGCAGTTTGTCAGTGTAAATTTAGGGCATTTTTTTTGATGAAATTTTGTGCAATTTTTATAGTCTAAATTCGACATACGAATTTTTTCGATCAGTTTGAATCGATACATTTTTTACTCGAAAGAATTTTTTAAATTAGGGAAATTATTTGGTATGTAATATACGAATTTTTCATAAAGAATATGCATTGGTTACAATCTCTTATGGCACAATGGGCTAATTAGCCTAAGTGTCCAGGGCGGTAATTGTCGTCTTCGCCTCTATACTTATTTTTTACTTAAACTCCATTAAACTCAATTTCTGAAAAACCACATCTGCCCAGTGCAACTTCTTAATCGGGAACTTCAACGTCGCATCGTCAACGTCAACATCGCTTTAAAAAGCATTTTCTAATATTTCATTAAGTCGGGGCATTTTTTTTATAAAAATTTGTGAAATTTTGTTTGTCTTGGAATTTTTGATTCAAATTTGTGAAATTTGTTTGTTTTGGAATTTTTGATTCAAATATGGTAAATTTTTTTGATTCAAATTTGGTAATTTTTTTGATTCAAATTTGGTAATTTTTTTGATAAAAATTTTGTGAATAAAGTGTAAGTTCGGGAAATTTTTATGGTGCACAACATACAAATTTTTCATAAAAATCATGTATAAGTTACAATTTCTCAAGTTTTTACTTAAACTCTACTGTTTAACTTCCCTAAGTCTATTTCCGCTCAGTGCAACTACATAATCGGGGTCTTTGGAGTCAGCAACATTCAGCCAGTTGCTAATTCGATTTAAAAAGCATTTTATTATATATCTTTATGAATTTGGGGAATTTTTCCAATGAAAAATTGGGAAATTTTTTTAGTGTAAATTTGGGAAAATTTTGTTAAATGCAATATACGACTTTTTCACAAAGAATTGTATTACTTGCAATCCATCAATTTTTTACTTAAATTCTACTGTTTAATTTCCCTAAAACGATTTATTCTCAGTGTAGCTACCTATTCGGGGTTTTTGGATTTAGTATTCATCCTGTTGCTAATTTGATTTTCAATGTCGCGTCGTCGCGATTATGATATTTCTTTGAGAATTCGGGCAATTTATTCAATGAAAAATTGGTGAATTTTTTCGGTTGAAAATTTGGGAATTTTTTTGATTAAAGTTTTGGAAATTTTTTTGATGAAAACTTGAATATTCTTTGGTTTTAATTTGAGGAATTTTTTTGTGGCATTTTTGTATACAAATTTTTCATTAAGAATATGTATCAGTTACAATCTCCCCTTTTTTTACTTCAACTCCACTCTCCAATTTCCGTCAAATATTTCCGCTCAGTGTAGCTACCTATTCGGGGTCTTTGGATTCAGCAACATTCAGCCTGTTGCTAATTCGATTTTCAACGTCGCGTCGTTGGCGTCAACATCGCAGCCGCTGCCACCGCCGCCGCCGTTGCTGTCGGCGTCGACGTTGCGCCAAACAGCTGTTTGGTATTTTTTTATAAACAATCTTTGGCGTCTGTGCCGTCCAGTGTGTGAATAGCATTTCGTGGATAAACAACGTTTCGAGATACTCGTTCGCACGTCTTCAGTGCGCGCTATACAACGTTTCGTTGGCAGCCAGTGCGCCCTGCTGTTTAAACAAAAAAATACGACTAAAATAATTAGTTCAACAAAAATTATTGTTCAAAAAAAAAAAAAAAAACAAAACAAATGTGTTGTGATTTAAACAAATATTTGCTTTTTCTTTGAAACAAAACATAGACATTTCTAGACAGTTATTAAGTCGGCGTGTGCATTGAACCCCCCAAAAAAATCAAATAAAACTTATATTATATTAAACAAAACAAAAAATGAGAAAAGAATATAGCACACTTAAATAAAATTCATTTTTAAACATTTTCACAAAGTTAAACCAAAATAAAATCAAATACGACATAAATTTTAAACTTTTTTCTATTTGCTCGAAAATTTGTGAAAATTTCGTACGCAGTGATTTTTGGTTTCTACGCTGCAAAGTTTTATTTTAATTAATATATGTGCTTTTGTTTTTGTTGCTTAATTCGTAAACAAACTTGCGTTGTTTCAAAACTAAACAGCAAAAAATCTATACTACAAAATTGTTAAAGAAAAATTGTTTCAGGTAAATAAACTGTTTATGGGAATGTTTGAATTTTCATGCTAGAATTATTTTAATTTATTTTTAGTTTTTAAAAATGTAAAAGCTTTAAGAAATTTTTGTGGCAAGCTTATTAGAATTTTAATAATGCCAATTATAATACCGGAAATAAATATTTTTAAGTTTTAGACAAATATTGTGGTAGCCAGTATATGTGGAGGGAAAATTGTAGAAATATAAATTTTGAATGATGAAATTTTGTGAAAAATAAGGCTAGTTTTTGTTGGTGCTGCATTATAATTTTTGTTTTAATTAAACAATAATTGAAGCTAAGAACTATTTTATGGAATTTATTCAATTTTATGAAAATGTCTACAAAAAAATTGATCTGAAGAATGGCTCTACTCAACAAATTTGTATCCGTCTTTATCTCCAAATTTGCGACCTTGATATTATGCTAGGGTTATGTTTACGCATTTAAACAGCATATTTTCCGCTCAAGACTTGCTTTTTTATAGCCATCTGATTTAAAAAAAAAAAGTAATTTTTGAAAAGCGTTATCAGTATCTGCATTTTGGCAATTTTTGTTTCGTTTTATTTGCAAAGTTACTAACTTAACTTATCCATGTAGTACCAAAATCAACTCACTTTTTTTGTATAACTCCTTTTAAAAAATTTCCCCTTTTCTCAAAAAAAAAAAAAAAAAAATACTTGAAAAGTTACCCATTTCAAAATAATGTCCAAAATATGTAAATACGATTGAATTATTCATTGAAATTAAATATGATTTGGCAACAAACTGTTCATATTCTATCCTTGGCATAGATACGCTTAAAGAAGAAAAATGAAACCCTCACATAAAATTTAGCTCACAAGGAAATTTTTGACCGTTGACTAGAAATTTGAAGGTTAAGAAATCAAGGAATGTTGTCTTCACAATATTATAGACCAAAATGTGTTGGCTACGGCTGCGACGTTGTCAGAGCCCCAATCTGCTCAAAATGCTTTGCGGCTTGAATATTACTTCCAAGCGGCGTCGAGGATTCTACAAAGCAGCCAATTGAACACCAGAAGAAAACCCTCGCAAGTTGGTTTAATTATAAAATTTAATAGCGGGTTTTACATTACAATAATATTTCTGATTAGTTTCAGAGTAAGGTCAAAGTAGAAAATTAAAATTGATAGAGCATCAAATACCACCATCACAGATCACAAGTTTCTACTACAGAAATATTTTTCGCAAACCTTTAAACAATTTATGTAAGGAATACTATACAAACCTATGTTTTAGGTCAATCTAATAGCTTAAAGGTGTACTAGTTCAATCAGATAACAATATATGACCACGATTCTGTGAGGTCCCGTCTTCTCTGATGCCCTGCCGGCCTAACCTTACCTAAGGGGGAAAAAAAAATGCTACCGACTAAAAGAAAATCTTGCACAACTACTACTAAAGCTGAGTATGTAAATTTTAATTTGCTAGATTGAATCTGATGCTAGGACTTCTAAGTCACACAAACAAGCAGGTTGGTACCGACCCAAATAAAATCTTCGCTCCGAACACAGCTTTCAGCAGCTTAGGGCTGTCAATTTAAAATGTTCACTCCAGATGCATGAAAAACGACTTATCAAACCCATATTTGCATACCCAACTTGAATATTTGGTTCAAAAAATTAATTCTTTTAAGTTGTTTGAGTTTGCGATGTAGCAAAATGTTCGAGCGGTTGCTTCTAAGCGGCCATCTTTGAACCGCCATTTTAAAATTTCGAAAAACTTTATCGAATATAGAACAGGAAATGCTTTAAAGGACTTTCGAGAATAATATTATTTTTAAAAACGAACAAATTTGATTGCAAATCCTTTTAAGCGATCTCCAGAGTTCTGCCATTTGGAATTATGAAAAAATCGCCAAACTGCTTTAAAAAGAAAAAATAAAAAAACATTAAGAGACGTAAAAAATGTATGATGTTACGCATAAGATTAGGTATATGAAGATTCGCTTGATCTGTTGTCGAGTCCAGATGACGCTATGTACGTTGAGCATAGCTGTTTCGGCATTTCGCACAGCTGAAGCCGCTCGCTCGATCGTTCTCACACACACAGTAACTCTTTGCTAGAAAGTAAACGCTGTACTCTCTAGGATCTATACCCTCGTATTGGCCGTTGTCAAAAGAATTGTCGTTATTGTCTATGTTCACTTCGATCAAATTATGAGTTCTGGCAGATACCTGGTGCTGTGCAATAGACCGCACTTGGCACGTTCAATTAGACCAAAGCGTATTATATGATTTAACTCAATTATTAAAAACTGAGGTTAGGAACTTGTTTTACAAAAAATTGCCTATAAAAAAATATGTACATATCAACTTCTAAGGTCAATCGTGATCTGTTCCGAAAATCTAAGTATAAAGGCAAAAGTTCAAAAATCAAAAATCAGTAATAAAATAACATATTAATTTCAAATTTTTTAATAAAAAATCCCAAAAAATATTATAAAACTATGCAAATAATATTATTGTGTTATAAGCAGTACAGTCTACAAAGCGCTCTAGACTATGCCAAGCAAGCAGTCTACGAAACTCTCAACGAAAAATAAATCCATTGCCACTTGTAATCATCAGACCTTGAAATGCTTTTTAGAAACGGTTTGCCCATGATATGGTTTTTACAGAAATCTACTTTAATTATTTGAAATGTTGAACTCTGCTGTTGCAGAACCAGTTGCCAAAAAATTGTAGTGACCATAAAAAATATATTAATCAAAATTAACGCGTTTCATTCAAGTTTTACATACAAAAATGCACACAAGATGCAGTTTCATTTGTATCTTTTTTTGTTTTAATTGTATCTACAGACACTGAATTGTAAATTTTCTATAATTTATGAAAAAATTTAGCTCCGCCAGACCTTTAGACAATTTGTTATTGAAACGAATCAAATGAATTCAACTCAACAACAACAACAACTGAACATAGAACTTGTATTGGATACATCAGGCTACAACAACACCAACAACAACAACCACCACAACTTGCCACACGTGTTTAGACTCAATTGCAGTTGATTGCTTTGGTCTCGACGGTTGGCAACAACTCAGACTCTATTCGCAAAAAAAAAACAAGTATCCAAAGCCAGATAAACAGTCAACAGTGAGGTAGATCGATTTTGTAGATAAAGTCGTCTGGGGTAAGGGAATAACGAAGATTTCGAAAGATATTTTTTGCTTCAAAGTGAAAAGTTTTCCGCGCATCATTTACTTTATTAACAATCAAAGCGATCAGTACAACGCCGCCCTAGTATCTTTAATAGCGTACTTCAAAACCCGCAGCCAGTACCCCTTTGTCGACGCTACTGTCAAAGTTAGTACTTTTTATTGGACACTCGCTGTGCATCAGTCAAGCTCCCAGCGGGTGTTGCACATAACAAACTCTACTTAGTATCTGAAAAAAAAACTGACTAACAATGTGCCACTGATAAGGCAAGTTAGGCACTCGCCAGCTACAGATAATGATTAAAATATATCTAGTAATGTTTATAGTTTGGCATTTATGTCGTAGCAGATGTCGACAAACTCACTTTTTCTTGGTGACCTTGTTGGCAGAACAAATGCTGCGCGTGCCGCTACACTATCCTTTCCTTGAAGGATGTGTCCTGTTCCAACACAGCTAATTGTTATCAGCGCACACGCAATGCTGTCAAGCGGCATAATTGCTAACAAATCGTAGGTTAATTTATTAAGATAAAATAATAACAATTAAAAGTAATATAAGTAGTGAAGCAATTATTAAGTCATACATCTGGTTGCCATGTAGAGTTCAGTTCGTCTTTATCAGCAAAGTTTTTGCTCATTTTTTTGTGGTTAACTTGAGACTAACGTGACTAAGTGTTTAGTTTTTTTTTTAGTTTCTGAGTGATTGTGCATAGTAGAAGTGCCCCCTTTGTAGTTTTTTTTAAATATTTTATTTGCAGTTTTGTTTAAATATTTAAAAGTTACAAAGTTTTAGATGCTAAAATAAATGGTTGGCAATAAAAACTTTGCATTTTTCGTGCAAAAAATAAGACTTTTTGTTAAATGGATTGCACAACTTAAGTTCATAACTGGAAACGTAATATTTTATTCTTGTTTATTATTTATTTTACTTTAAGTATTTTAACAAAATAATTTTGTTTGGTTACAAAAACGAATGGAGTTTACAAGCCAAAAGCAGCCAACTTCGCAGTCTGAAAATTTAATTAAGCTCCGATGCATTATTCTTTCTATAGATGGCGTTATTTATCTGTATCGCGTGTTACTGAAAGTTGTCGTTAGAAAGATGACTTTTCTTACTAAATAAGTTTTTCGGACAATTTTGGTTTAGTTTGGTTTGAGAGTGCATCAAAGTTGAAGAAAAAAATACGCTATACTTTATCGCTTTTCTTCGTTAAGGAAGATAACGCAAGCTAGGAGGCTGAAAATTCGAATAGCGATTTTGATGCTGATAATCTAACAGCTAATTACTAGCAATTTTGGCTTGGTCGATTCCGTTGCGGTAATTTCGTTGTCACATATGCAACTCACACTGAAAAAATGTCGACAAAATCATGTTTGAGTTCGATATTATTGGTTTACCACTTAAGTGTGGATTTTGTGAGCAAGAGTCTTCCCGAACAGGGACGGAAGTGTTATCCTACGGTCTAGATAAAAAGTAATTTAAAGTGGTCTTCCCAAACATATATAAGAAATAATTTTTTTGAGTTTTTTAATTTTATATTGTTAAATTGAAATTTAATTATAAGATGGCTTTTCTTAAAGTTCCCAGTCCTCATAATATATATCTACCAACCCGGATTTCTGATATTTTTGTCTTTATTCTACAATAGATTGTAGATTAAATTTTTATAATACAATTTAATTATAATTTATTTTTAGGCTTTATAAATATATAAATTTATATTTTTACAATAAAATTAAATTTTTTTTTGGTTTTTTAAATGAACCCCTTTTTTGGCAGCCAATATTTAATTATTTAAAAAAACACTGACATTTTTATATTTATTCTAAATTTTGTTAATACTCTTTAATTAAAATTTAATTATATTTTTATTTTTTAAAGCATGTTTTGGAAGTCATAATTCAATTATTTGAAAATCCCGTGTGTTCTTAAATTCTTGTCTTTATTCTAAATTTAGTAAATTTATATCTTGAAAATGAAATTAAATTGCTCTTCTTGATTCTTGGCAGCCATTATTTAAATACTTTTTTTTAAATTATAAGTTAAAATTGCATTATATTGTTTGCTTTTCTTTTTAATTTCCCAGCAATTTTTTTGCTGCCATTATTCAATTCTCGTTTTCTCGTCATCTGAAATTTATATCTTCAATTCAGTGTTTTTCCACTTTTTTCTCCTTTTGCGCAGTTAATCAAAATTATTAAAACTGATTAATAATATTTGTTTCTAATATATTTGACGGCTTATTGATGCACTTCAAAAGTGCATATTGGATATCTTAACTATTTCTCTTTGTGAACCCAATATTCTCATTTCGCATCGTACTACTCTAAAAACCTTTAGAAGTAAACAAAGTAACTAACACCTGGCCATGTTTGTAACACTTTAATATTTACTTTTTTTTACCCTCGAAAACTTGCTTAATCTTTATTTTTTTGTAAATAAGCTTTCACTTTGCCAAAATACAAAATTTACATATTAAATTGTTGTTGTTTATATAAACTGATACAACAAATGTTCGGAGAAGTAGCTCAAGTAAATCCCACAGAGATTCGCAGAAATAATCCATATTATGCCGAGATAAATAAAATAGCAATTTATAAATGCTCGCATAACAATAAGCCAAATTAAAATGCAGTTTGAAGTTAAGTTTATTAATAATATTATATTGTGTTGGGTACTCGATTCCGGCAAAGTCAATTAGCTCCCAATAGTCTAGTGACCTGCATATATTAGTTATTAGTTCAGTGAAAGATAAAAAATAACCGGTAGCTGGCATTTAATTTCTCTTGAAATTACGTATACGTCGCTAATAATTTGTTTACTTTAGCTGGCAGCCCGAACCGGCTGAATGAGTATCCATCTATCTGTATCTCTTATCGCTGCTTAATTTAAATAATCCAGCTGACTTGGCTCATAGAGCATTTTGTAAACAATAACAAAAATGATGAAGAAATAAAAATGATAAATAAATAAATGTAATTAGGTCTGTCTGAAGGTCGTTAATGGCAAAAATTAAAATGCGCATTTAGGTGTGAAAATATATTGGCTAGCGATTTTGGAAGACCATTTCGAAAGAACGTACGGAGCAAGTTACCTAATAACTAATTAACTGCTTAAGATTTGAGATAAAGTAGCTTTTACATATAGATTTTTGAAAGTATTTATAGGCGTGATACAATTTGGCTAGGAAAGCTGCAAGAAAGAATTTTCCAGTTCTCTTAAGCCAAGAGCTCTAGCTCACGATACACTTTGTCATTTTAATTTGTAAGCCCCAAAAAGTAAAGTCCTCCACTAAATTTTTTAATTGAAAACTATCTCTAATTGAAAACTAACTTCATGCCAACATCTTTATTCTGAATATAATTCCGTTTACAGAAAAGCTTGAGCTATAGTGAAGATAAAGCAAAGCTCATACCCAATGGAGCAGTCACACTGATCAACAAAATTTATTTTACAATATTTTCCTAATAACAATATTCTTTCCGAACACCCTGCTTTTTATGACGTTATTTTAGAAGACACTTCCAAGAGCACAGCACTTTTTTGTCCCATGGAAAGTTACCATAATGATCTTAAAAACTGAGAAAAAAGCAAATACTGAATCATAACAGTCTCCTTCTTATTCTCAGGATCATGCAGCACAATTGCTTTTTATCGAACCACCAATTTGGGCTTGGGGAAGGTATCATATTTTTTATGATATTCTAATTGTCCCCTCGATAACAGGCAGTTTATTTTGACACTGAGCGCTGAGACGTCCTATCGTCGCTACTTTCCTTCTTTTTTATTGCAAACATACCTACTCCCAGAAGGTTTATGAAAGTTGATACCGATTATTATCGGTGCCAATAGACCGTTTATCGCTTCGCACGCTGATGGTCTGGCAGTATATATCTTTTCGCAAAAGTATGTCTAAATACACTTCTATGAAAGCAGGCCACATGGCATATAACACTAAATTTGTCCAAATATCATATATACTATAAGCAGGAAGTCATCACCTGCTATTTGACTAGACTCGGCTTATAAATGTTCTATATCACAACTCCCATAGAGCAAATTGGGCATGAAATCGTGCTCATAATTTGTATATCAGTTGCCTTTATATACTTTCAGTAGGAAGTCACCAGATTTTTGGTTAGATTCGGCTTATTAAAGTGCTGTAGCAGTGCCCAGTAGAACTCACATATGACAAATCGCATAAGAAATTGATTTTTTAAATTTACTATCCGAATTCGCTACTCTGAAGATTGCCAAGTTCTGAATCAAGTTTTAACAAAATCTATTGACTTTATCACAAAGCTCTAATAGCCAAATCGGTCATAAAATTCAATTGTTTTACAAAATTTGTAGTCCATATGTTTTTGAAAATATTCAGACGAAATTCTGTTCTGAAGGTCTTAAGTATCAGTTTAAGTATAGACCTTTGTTTGTTTAAAATCGTTTAACTACATCGAATGGTGAAATAGGGTCAAAAAGTCGGTTTTGTTGGTTTTGGAGTGCAGAAGCAATGTAACTCATTCTTTTGTAGAAGAGGGCCCTGACCTTAACTAACATATTTTTTCATCAACATTCATTAACTGAAGGTCACTGTTCTCTTCGAAATAAAGATATCTACTTGCTGCGCCTTTGGAACGATGACCTTAGGCAAGAGAAATAAATTTATAGTTTATTTTCAATTCCTTCACTTACATAAACCTTCAAAAAACTATTCAACAAGTCGCCAGTCGGCGGAGTGGATACGTTCTTTAAAATTTATATTTTGATCTTCCAAGACTTTTTCACAAATAAGTCTACACTGATTCTTCAATTTTTATTTAAGTCCCATTTATAGGTTAACAAAAAATTTTTTTTATTTTTTAAAACCACTTCAAAGTATTATAATTTCGTTACTAAAGTCACCGCACTATTTTCCTAGTTCCAGAAGCAGATAGGAAATCAATACCGTCAAGAGGCACCAGAAAACCAAGCTCAATAATTTTACTAAGGATTAATATGAAATGCAAAAATAAGGAATATTTCGAAAATTTCATATTTCAACTTACTGATTCCGGATTTTACATTATTATAAATTCTAGTGGTAAGCGGCTTCGGATTTAATTTCGATGCATTTTTCTGCGGCAACATTTCCTTTTTTAAAGCGAAATCCTTTTTATTGAGTTTCTCAGACGAATCATTAATTTTCAATTTGATACGAGAACGTACTTGAAACTCACTGGGCGCTGGTACAGCTGGTTTTTCCGTTTTGGCGCCCAAATGTTTATGCAAAGTATTTAAAAAGATTCGCTCTATTTGGGTCTTTCTGTCGGGTTTGCAAGCAACTTGAGATATGCAGGAGATGCACACCTCGTCACCGGTTTTGTACATTCTTACGGGTGTGATTCTGTAATGATGGATATGTGAGAATTGGTCATCTTTAATGAAATCCGTTGCAGTTAGTTCAAAACTTAATAGAGACTAAACAATCCCGGGCCAACAATTATACGCACCTTTTGTAAATGTAATTATCAGGGTTCATTTTGAATAAAACTGTTCTTGAATGCAGTTCCAGTTGCTAAAACTTTTTTAAAATTTTACTTCTCGAACAAGTATTAAAATTAAATGTTATAAAAGAAGAAACATCTTTCACTTAGTAAGCCTACTAAGTTTGAAAAAAAAAAAATAATATTTTAAAGATGATTTTTCTACGAGTAGTATTTTATGTAGACTTTGGAAATAGACTTATATAAAATGATATAATTTATATAAATCACTTATAAAATTGGATTGTACTGAAAAAAGTTCTGTTTAAATATTCAATATATAAATTTAATCCCTTCTCAGATATTGTAACTTTAAAATAATTGGCACAAAAAGAGCTTACGAAACAACTACAGTTTCTTTTGTATTTCCATGCGTCGATCAAAGTCTATAATGCAATTTCTTAACTGAATTTCAGTTGGTTTCTTCTCCCAAACGGTTATTCGGTAAGTGGTTTCGGATTCGTTCACGTTCTTCTCGAGTTGAGGGCATGCAATCTCAGCGTTCTTTGGCAGACGTATTCTCTTTCGCGTTATCTACAATAAATCCATAGTATTGTTAAGCTTTATACGATTTCAAGACAATAATTACCTGAACATAAATATAATAAGTTCGTTTATTCTCCCAAACCGTTATTTATCCCGTTTCAGTTTCGTTAATGTTTTTCTTGAAGTGAGTGTATGTAGGCTCAGCGATCTTTGGGAGGTGTTCCCATCCTGCATTATCTCATTGCTCATTGAAAAATGTGTTTTTGGCAATTACGTATGATAATCTGTTTTATAAATTATCTCATAACAAACGCTGTTTTTGGAACCGGTACACAGTGCTTATATAGATCTTTGGAAGAGATGATGTTAAGGTTGCCCACATCTGACTGCATTATTTTAAGAGCCTCACACGTTAGGCTGTGAAAAAAAAGTAATCACAGATATTCTTTGTGTTCTAAGTCACTTCGTTTGGGATTCATGGCCACTTAAAGTTTTGAATATTAATTTCTTTCGATTATTCTCATTTTTGCATCGAATTCGTGATGCTAGACTGTTTCCCCGTTTACCACACGGGAAAAATTTTAAAATTTTTGCTAGACTGTTTCCAGGATATCGCATGGGAAAAATTTAGAGATTGGGACGCATATTTTTCCAATTTGTATTAATTCCACAGCCAAAACGTATTGTTTTCAATTCAATTGATAAACTTCGTATTGGTAAAGTTTGAGCGTCAAATTATAAATAAAATTACTCTACTAGACAATAAGGAATTAATTTCCAACTTATATTTATGTAAACAAATTAAATATCAATGAACTAAATTAATGACCTATATATCAACTGTTCTCTCATTACAGACAAATTAACAAACCCGAATGTGAACAACAAAAATAAATCAACAGCTAATTGTTAGGGCCTAAAACAATATAAAAAAATAAGCAAGCTCTACCAAAAAAGAGCCAAATAATTGTGCTACATGCAAAGCCCATAGACAAGCTACACAACTAAACGCACCAAGCGTTCCAATACTTGGCTTCCCTCCAAACAAACCAAGCAATCCCAACAACCCCAAATACAAAAACAATTGACGGTGTCACACCCTCAACTAGAGTACAAATAACGCGCACACACACACACACCACGCACATACACAGGGTTCAGTGTTTCTATAGCTAAAGCACACACCCCCAGTCACAGCCAACAAACTACCCAACCATCTATAAACGCAATCTCATACGTCTATCTAGATCTATAAAATCACCATGGATTTCGATCAAATACTTGCCAAATGTGGCGATTTCAATCGTTATCAGTTCATGATATTGGCCCTCTTTGGCTTTATCAACGTCATCGTATCGATGGTATGTACCGAGGATTATATCTTATATCCAATTCCATTTTATTTGTTTGTTACTAAAAACTAATGCAGAAATATTATTTTTAGCATTACTTTACCCAAACTGTGATAAGTTTTGTGCCCGACTTCTGGTGTTATCATGAAAAATTAGTGAATTTGACATATAAGGAAATAGCTGATATCTACGCACAATTTCCAAATCCCTCATGCACGCGTCTGGCCGATATATATGGGCCGGGGAATGTGACTGTTAGCACGGAAAAGTGTGAACGTTGGATCTACAACTATGACTATGGCTATAGAAGCATGAATACGGAGGTAAGTCTGAACTAGAACTATAGACCTTGGCCGTTGACTCATATAATAATGTATTTTGCAGTTGAACTGGGTCTGCGATTCGGCGTACAAGGCGCGCATTGGACAATCTTTGTTCTTTATTGGCTCGGTTGTGGGCACGTTATTTTATGGTCTGCTTTCTGATAAAATTGGACGCGTGCCAGCCTTAATTTTATCAAATTTTTGCGGTTTCTTGGGTGATTTCTCCACCATATTTACCAAAAGTGTGGTCACATTTACGCTTTGCCGCTTTATATCGGGACTGGCAGCCGATACCAATTTCTATCTCATGTATATTATAGGTGAGTCATTTTATAAATGATCTTTGGTCTTATATACTTTATTTGTTTGAAAAAATGAGATTTTTTTGCTTGCATCAAGAAATGAGATTTCATAGAAAGTATTATTGAAATACGAAAACTGAGACTGCCTTTGCTGGGAAATTAGGTAAAGACTATTACAGGCCTGCATAGAGTGAAAGATTCAGGATTCAAAAAACGATAATTTATAATTTTCTTAATCTTGAAATCGTGACTCAAAACCCCACAGCCAAAAGTCGGCACTTGAGTTGCAGCTTTTGATAAGCTTTATTTAGTCTTCAGTATTTTAAAAATCTTAAGCAATTGTAAATTAAACTTGGAGTTAGATCGATTTCAGAGTTCTTAGTATATCTAGTCTTCAAAACATAATTTTGAAGCCTTTGAATGCTTTTTCGGCTTGGAACTTAGGCATTTTTTATGATATTGGATGTGCTGCATACGAACCAAGCTTTCTTATAACAGATTTCGGACTTACTTCAAAATGTATACATCCAAGAATTTAAAATATCTAATTATCAATTTTTAAAAATTTCATTGAAAAAAAACTGCCTATCAAAGATTTTTGCTGAAATAGTTTGTCTTGGAACAAATGCTTCAGTCATAACTTCTATAAATTCCTAAAACATTTGCTTTTAAAGTCTTTTCAAGATGTTTTTGTTCTTTATTCATGTCGAAATCGAGAAGATCAGAGGTTATCCAACTTTCTGCATAAGTCACTTATCGAGTTAAAGAAAAATGATTGAAAATCATTAATAGGAAGCAAATTGTACTGTGGTTTTGAGAACTTGTCTCTAAATTCTAGGCATTTTCCAACGTTCGAATTTCGCATTTTTAATCCTTTTATCCTGTGTTATTGGGATAAGCGAAAAAGTTTCATACTGTTATGATAGGAAATTGGTAGATGTTAGTTAAAGAGCCAGACAGACATCATACAATTAAGGTTTTCTATCAAGGATTTTTCCGCGCATCATTTATACAAGAGTGCGGTGAGCGGAAAATTGAGTCGGCATATAAATCGAACAGTGTCTTGTTTCCCAGTCAAATAAAAGATGTCTGGTAAAATTTTGAGGTATCGCCGAAAACCACTCAAGAGATTGTTTAAGCTTTTCTAATCGAAAAGAGTAAAGATTTTTTAAGACTTTCTATTCGAAAAGAGCTCTATTGGAGTTAGAATAGTTTATCCACTGGGTATTAACATTAGATATACCAGATAAATCTGAAAAGAATAATTCAGTCTGGTTCGATTTTGAATTCTGCAATTCTAGAACAAGATTTGGGAAACGCCCTACGGCATATTCTGCGATTAAGATTTATACAAAAATTAGTCCAGTTCGATTTAGAATTCTATAATCCTAGAAAAAGCTTTAGGGGCACGTTTAGCATTTTAAAAGATTAAGATTTCTACAATAATTAACATAGTCCAGTTCGATTTTGAATTCTGCAATTCTAGAACAAGATTTGGGAAAAGCTATACAGCATGTTTTAAGATTAAGATTTCTACTAATTAATATTCTTGCAATATACCAAATTTTATACTTATACATCACTCTCTTTCTCCACAGTGCTCGAATATATACGACCCAGCATGCGTACATTGGGTCTCAATATGGCTGTGGGTCTATTCTACTGCATGGGTCTAGTATTCACTCCCTGGCTGGCAGTATTAGTGGGTCATTGGCAGTATTACTTGGCCTGCACATCATTGCCCATACTGCTGGTCACACTCTACTATTTTGTGGTACAGGAGAGCGCACAATGGCTGGTCACACGCAATGATATAGATGGCGCTATCACGCGTCTGAAACGTGTGGCCAAATTTAATGGCTGCCGTGTGACACAAGCTGACTTTGATGAGTTCCGCCGACATTGCCAAATGACACGGGATATGCAGGGCGGAGATGACAAGAAACATGCCACCTTGTTGGATATGTTCAAAACGCCACGCATGCGCAAGAATACGCTCATCTTGTTTTTTAAATCGTAAGTGCTTCTGCTTACACTAAAAGTATTTGTGTTCCTAAATCTATGCCATCTTGCAGCATGGTCATTACACTCTGCTATGATGCAGTCTCACGTAATGTGGAGGGCATGGGCATCTCTCCTTTCGTTATGTTCTCACTCAGCGCACTGGCTGTGCTGCCTTCTAGTGTTTTGTTGGTGCTGCTACAGGATCGCATAGGACGCAAGGGCATGGCTTCGGGCTCACTGCTTGTTGGTGGCTGCTTTACGGCTGCCGCGGGCATAGCCATAGCCTATCAGCAGCATAACCATAATGCCATCCTGCTGGCTTGTCTGACAATTGCAGCGAGATTCGGTGTGGCCATATCATATGAATCGGGCTCACAGTATGCTACGGAATTGATACCCACCTGTGTGCGTGGTCAGGGTGTGGCAGCAGTGCATGTAGCAGGCTTTGCAGCCTCTTTTCTGGCACCTTACATACTCTGGCTGGGCACCTTCTTTAAGGCAGCGCCTTCAATTATCCTGGGTGTGCTCTTCTTTGCGGGCTCGTTTGTGTGCCTGCTGCTGCCCGAAACGCTCAATAAGTAAGTAAAAAATGGTTCTTCAGTTCAGTTTCGATACTAATACGATTTTGTTACGTTTCTAGATCTCTGCCTACCACTATAGAGGAGGGTGAGGTATTCGGCAAGGGTGAGAAAATGTTTGATTTCCCTTGTTTGAAGCACAATGATGATGATGATGATGATTCTATGGAATCTCAAGCGGAAAAGTACAAGCGCAAGCATTCGCTTATGGATCAGATTGAATCCAAGAGCAAACAGTCTTTAAACGATTCGGAACGCGAGGATTATGCGCTAAAGGATGCTAAGCACTAAAAGCTGCGAAGAAGTCTATTTAATTTTTAGCTTAGTTAAACAATTTTTGTATAGATTCTTAAGTAAGAACTTAGTAATGCAACAATGTTTTGTACAACAAAATGCAAGAATTCTGAAGCATACTCCCCCCCCCCCCAAACTAGCAAGCTCTATTGAAAAAGAAAGAAAAGAAAACCCACAAAAAATACAACAAATTTTTCGATTAATTTTAAATATTTACAAAGCGTGTGCTCAGTATCAAAACGCCTTTTTTCTATATATTATATACAACATATATATACTTAAATATAGCATAATTAAACCCTTATATTGTAATGTATAAATTATATGCCTAATTTTAGATGCATACTTTATATATATATATGTATATGGTACGTCTTTAGGGAATAGCTGTATTGTGGTACATAAAACAAAACAAAACTGATATACTTTATGTATGTAGAGCATAAAATGTGGGAAAGCTATATAAATGTGAATATCAAACTTTGAGTTCCAAAAGTGTTTGACAGTATGAAATCGGAAAGTTAACAAATTAAGCGGCACAATTTCACTTAAAATTGTAAAAATTTAAATTGATTCAAATCGCAAGATCAAATTTAGTAGAAATTGTTAAGTCTCTTTTCGTTTCTTAAGTAGTTTTTAGTTTTAATTATAATAGTTTTGATTTGATGCTAAACTTAAAACTCTAATAACTGATAATAATTATAAACAATTTAGAAAAAATAATATACTATATGAAAAAATCAAGAAGTGATTTGATTGCTTTGAAGTTTTGGTGATGAAAGAGGAGCTCCGTAGTGTACTCGCTTCTAAGGCCGCTGGTCGTTTTTTCGATTATATCCTTCAGCACTGGTGCATCTGGCTAGCACTAACACAGCTAGCAAATAAATAGACGTTTTTTACCTAGGGAAATCTTTATTAATTAATGACACCGCCATTCGGATTTGCCTATTAACTGTGAGTGCCTATTCGCTTCGAACAGATATTAACAGAGATTTCTAAAAGTTACGTCTTTGGAGCCAAGGAAAATATATATGAAACTGATATCTTAACTTCCTTTTAAAATATGATATGTACTAAGATCGATGCATACAACATACTATCTAAAACTTGCCAGTAATTAATAGTTTGAAAAAATCTCACAAAGTTGCTAAGAAATTCGATTATAAAATTTATCCTTTAAGTTAACGAGATTCAACAAATTTTATGTAATAAACGATGTTTTAACCGATTTCTCCTTAAGAAATTAGTATCGAAATTGGATCAAATTTGTTGCGGAGTTAGGAAATGCAGAATAATCTTTAGATCAGATAGTTTGGTTATATCATATTAATGGTAAATCAACTAATTCTGGTAAACGAATTTGATTGAGATACTTTTAGAAACAAACGAAAAATTGAAAATTGTGTCCTAAGGACTTTATTTCTCGATATGCCCAATAGCATATGTAGGGTATTTTATACAGTACTAGTACTTCAAATAACATTTGAGTGTTGGATTTTTAAGTAATCTTGACAATTAGACGATGTGTACTTTAAAAGCTTTATAATGAATTGCTGTAAAGTTCGATACAGTGCCGGGTAGCAAATAGACGCCTTTACCTAGGCAAATCACTCTATGCTCCGCCTTTGGAGCGATGACCATAGTCAAGGCGAATAATGAAAGTGCGGGGAACAGTAAACTTCTTTTGATTGCCGATAACAGAATTCAAGATAGAAACAAAGGAAATTCAAAATATTTTCATAAAAACAACTTATTCGAAGTATAGAAGCCAGATGATATAGTAAATAGCTTTTGTTATGTTTGTTATAACAGTGCTAGATTTGGTTGTAATGTCTTCCTACATAAACATATTTTAATTTTAATCTTAATCTTATTATTATGCTTAATTTCTTTTTGAGAAAGTTCAAAACAGCCCAAGGAGCTATATAATATATTCCCGATATAGAAAAGCTCTTATTTTTTGTATTAGAATTTTTGGGGGATAGATGTATTTTCGACTTGCACAAACTTAAACATATATAATTTTACCATTATCAGTATTTCAAAATACATGCTAAGCTTCAAGTCAAATGTTAAGCGGTTTAGCTAAAAAACGCGAATCTCTACTGTGAGCATCGCGGGAAAAAAATAATAATATTATGCCCTTTGACTATGATCATCGCTTCAAACGCGAAGCATGTAGGTATCTCTCTTATAAGCTGTTCGAATAGAACAATGATCTAAAGTTTATAGCCGAAACCGAACGGCGATATCTTTAATTAATCGAGATTTTTCAAGGTTAATAGCCTCTATTTGCTAGCTATGTAAGTGTTAGACAAATGCGCTCATGCTGCAGGGTGGAAGTGAATCTTCGAATTTTTGGGCTTAGAAGTGAGAACGGTAGCACTATGCTATCCTGGCCGACGGGATTGGAAAAATATGTTGACGTAATGCAGTTACCTCATCTTCTGCCAGAAAATGAGCAAAGATTGATGACTGCAGGCTTTATAGTCGTCGAGATATAGGTGTTCATACGGACGAACGATAGAATATCTATCGAAGAATTATTGTGTAAAGGGACCTCGTTAGCGTTGTGTCTCTAAGTGATGTTTATACTTCGGTAAAAAGACTCTCCACCAACTTTTTGTTGCATGCATTTCCTTTTTAACATGCGCATCGTAGCTGAAAGATGCAGAATATATGGAACAAATCGGAAATTTCTCTTTTGGGTAACGTTTTTAGGATTGGTTATAAATATGATAAAAAATTTTTTTTTTTATTTGTTTGTGTTTTCGCAAACAGTAAAACCAAACAAAATAGTATGCATTTCGTTTTCCAAAACAATGGACCAGTGGTGGACAGACTCTCCATCCATATAACAGGCTTGCCGCAATGCAGTCAGCACATAAGCGTATCAACTCTCTCACACGCTATTAATTAAATGTCCCTCTCCTGCTCATATTCACTGCTGTTGACTGCGCTGCTTACTCAATCAAGTTGAATTTTTTCCTGCACTGCTTTGCAGCCTATAATACATGCAATTCATATAATGCCATTAAAGTTAACATCTTGATATTTATTTAACTCTAACAAAGTAATTCCTTTAAAAAAAAATACAATTTATTCGCTTAAGTAATATTAAATGCAAATTGAATGCATTTACAATGCATGCTTTATATGAGTAACACCTATCAGACCATTCAGTTACAGGAACTAATTTAATAAAGAGCTCAATAGCAGATTATTCAGGTATATACAATAACGATTCAGGTTAATTCAGTTTTTGGGTTTTGTGGTTGCAGCCTTAAAGAGCAGCTTGGGTGCCACTAGGTTTCAGACTTATAATCCGCAGGACGGTTTGTGCGTTCACGGCGTTTGTTAAAGCAAGGGAAGTAGAACCAACGTTCATTCAGAGCAAACTGTTCGCCATCAGCCAAAGTTTCGGGTAGTTTTCTTTAAAAATCAAAGAAAATTGCAAAAAATGAAGCATTGTATTTTTTTGTTCGAATTTGTAGGCTCAAACTTACTTGTGTAGCGTTTCCGGCAATGTCAGGCAGAGAGCAGCGCCTATAAACATTAAAAAGCTGATAAAAAGCGATGGCAATGGCTTATAGAACTTGGCCAAATAAATAACATAGAAAGCCAACGAACTGGAGGCCAAGCCCACAACATGCACATTGGAGACCGCACGACCACGCACGCTTGTGGGTATTATTTCGGCGGCATATTGTATTTCCGCATCATAGGTAACCGTCGAACCGTAACGTCCCAATGCGACCATAATGGCCAGCAACAGCGCATTCTCTTTGGGATCCAGAAAAGCGATGAGAAAGCCTGTCAAGCAGGTAGTCAAACCGCCCACCAAAAATGAGGCACAAGCCATGCCCTTACGTCCAATGATATTTTGCAGCAGTAGAATGGTGCAACCCGCGGGTATGTAGACAATGGAGGTAAAGGAAAAGAGCTTAAAAGGTGAGGTGCCCAGTCCCTCCATATTGCGATTTATTACATCAAAAGACAGGGTCACAATAACGCTGTGGGTGTGTAGGCACTGTGTTAGTAGAGATTACTGGTAACCAAAGCAACTACTTACGATTTCAAGAGCAGCGTCAGCGTAAAGCGCCTTAAACGTGGCGTGCGGAACATGCCCATTAGTGTATCCTCCTTGGTGGAATTATTTTGTTGTGCATTCATCTTTTCACGATAATGCTTGACAAACTCATCAAAGACCGAATCTTCCACCTGACGTCCATTGAATTTGGCCACATGTTTCAGACACTTGACAGCGCGATCGTATTTTTTCTTAGTTAGCAACCATTGTGCGCTTTCACAGATAAAAACTGGATACAAGAGCACGCCTAAAGCTGGCAAAGAAGCCAACCATAGATACTGTCGCCAATTGCCTATCCACATGGCAGCCCAGGGGGAGGTGACCAGACCAAAGCAATAGAAGAAAGCAAGTATTATGTTCAGACCAAATGTGCGACGCTTTGGACTGAGATACTCGAAGACTACAAACAGTTGTTTTGTTAGTACAACTTCAATGGCAAGTTGCTTGACAGACTTACCCAAAATATACATAAGATAATACATGGTATCTGTTGATAGACCAGATATAAATCTGCATAAAGCAAACCAAGGCAGCGTGTAGACAAAGGAGGTCATAAAATCGCCGCAAGCACCAGTTAAGGCAGTCATTAACATGGCGGGAATGCGTCCAATATGATCCGAAAGAAAGCCAAAAGTAATGGTGCCCACAACTGAGCCCATAAAATAAAACGATTGACCCGCAGCCGACTGATAAGACTTATCACAGACCCATTTGAGCTGCGGCAGGAAGGTAGTTAAAGTTAAGCAAAAATTGTGAGTGCTGAAAGTACTTGTAGTTACCTCTGTGGTTATGCTTTCATAGCCATTTTCACGATCAAAAATCCAGTCACGACAGTGTCCCACATCGGCTACTATAGCTGTACCATTGACTACACCATCCAGCAGAGTACAAGAGGCATGCGGCACATTGGCATAAACCTCACGCAGCTCATCCACGCTCAGACCTTTCAGATCGTCATGGGCACACCTTATATGAAAGCGGATAGACGTTGAGTATGTGAATTCGCAGCAGCTTCAGCTTTACATACCAATGCTCGGGAGTAAAACTGATGAGTGTTTGGGAAAAATAATGCAGCGAACTGAGTATATTCGTATAGCCATAAAGTATGAGTAAGACGAATTGAAAACGCCCAAAACTGCCGCATTTATCCAGCACACGATCGAAATCCATGTTGACTGCAGCACGTTGAAGCTTAAACTGTAGCGACTAACTAAAGACCAGACTTCTTGCAAGTGTTGAGAAAGAGCAGCTGTTTCGAAGTACGAGAGACAGCTACATGCCCAGCTGCACGACTGCACTTTTTTTTTTGCGCAATATGACAGCACTTTGCAGCACCTTTTGGTATGTGCAGCTTAGACTCAACTTGTTGAGAAACAATGGTTGCTTAACTTTGAAGGCACTTTGACGAAACTGTACTTTCTACACTTTTGCTGCACTACGAAACACTGTTTGGTGCGGCGCGCTGTACAAACAGCTACATTGGCAGCGGAAATAAAACTTTCAAAATGGCGGCGCTAAGGCAACTACGCGACTGTACTTTATGCAGCTTTGTGGCGCTTTCTTGCAATAGCAGCTTAAACACAATAACGAAACTGTACTTTCAACACTTTACAACACTGTTTTTGTTATTTCTTTTCGTAACGCGTACCTTAGTTAGCCACACCCTGTCAGGTACATGCTAAAGATGCAACTAATTATTGCCAAGCTACTTGACACTCGACGAGCCTCCTCCTGCTACTGACTCTGCTGCGCGTAGTATTTTGACGCTTGGTTTTCTGGGTTAGCTGCTATATATAGTATAAGCTGCCGCCCGTATAGATTAGTTCGGCTGTGTAATTAGTAACATAGGGATCGCTACTATCTATCTTTTATTTTATTTTTTTTTTCTCTCGCTGGTAATTATATTTTGCGACATGTGCAAATACAGCCAAAAAAAAAAAAAATAAAATGAAAACAACGGGGGAGTGAAAATTTACACAAAAAAGTCAGCCCATTTATTTGCTTACCTCTTTTAAGAGGTGCTGTTACTTTGAGCGCTCATTTACCGGGGGTTTCGGCACTGGCCGTCACCACTCATTCACTGCTGGACTACTACTATGTATATACACACTGGGAGCATGGCACGCTTATGTGTGCTTAAGTAGCGAAAATTCTTAGCTGCGTATTTCGTTTGTCAAAAAGTGTTGCTCTTATCAGGCATTTCCCCTAGCCCGAATGCAACTGGTACAGCCCAGAGGCCAGCATCATCATCATCAGAGTTTGTCTAGTCTTAGATTTATAATAGAATTTAGTCGTGACTGCTGTAAGTCACGATATTTTTTTTATTTTTATTTTTTGCAATATATACGCTATAATTTTTAAGGGGATTTAGTGCTTGTCTTTGTTAAACGCTAAAATCTAGCTCATATATAATATAGCTGATATATATATATAGTATATAAACCGCACACATTTACAATTTTGTCGTTCTGATGAAATGGAAACGGGTGCAACTTTACTTGCACCTCTCTCTAACTCTGAATACATTACTTATCGTCACGATCTTCATAAAAAATTTAACAGGCTGTAAGTTAGCTTAAACATTTGCTTTATTACCAAGAAAACTAATTTGTTCTAAATATTATGGCAACCACATGCTTGCTGCCATTTAATAGCTTAAAGCAATTAGATTTTCCGTCTGAAACTTTTAATACATTTATTGTTGGGGGACTTCAACGTTTTGATATATGCTGGCAGTAAAGCAGTGTAACACACATCCGGTGGCTGCAAAGTGTTTTTAAGTAATTTAGTTGCTGTAAGTAAGACTATAGGTTGTGAAAGTGCTTAGGGGTTACTATGAATGAGCAACGCAATAAGCAGTGCAAGCAGTGCAGAAGCGTGTATTACTCTACAGCTGGATTTTTCTTACGACTTCTACCAGCATGTAGAACTCTAATACTTGGAATATCACAAATAATTAAAGCAAGTATGTGAGAGTGTTATGGCTAAAGTAATCTCTCAATGCAGTTCAGAAACGTGTATCACTCTACGTCTAGTATTTTCTTTAAACTTCTACCAGCTGCTGGACCAAGCTGCCAAACACGAGCTTAAATAGCAAATCTTAGCAAAGATGAAAATGTATGAGATTTTCGTCGTGGTTGAATTCAAATTCTACAGAGTTTTCTTTATAATCCCTAAGTAATACTTGTTACATCGATGACTTCCAGCTGGCATATATTTTCCTTGCAAAACTAGCTGAAGCGTCATCTACGTTTTTTATAGCTCAGATTTTGCTGTTTTAGCACTGCTTGCGCTGCTTAACAAGTGTAAATCGGCACTGCTTCGTCTGTTTCTCAGTCAACCTAATTTAAAAAAAAGCACATGACAACTTTTGACTAGAACAAAGAGTGGCGCAGTGCAGAGTAAGCATTTGCTTGACTAGTATTTGCGGTTGGGGAAATCTAGATTTTAATAAAATTAGATAATGCTTGATTGATTAAAGCAGTTTTTCATCTTCAAGGCGTTTTCATAATGAAACATAAATTTCAACCTAGGTGGATCTATTCATCTTTCCAATGCTGTCTTAAGATATAATGTTTATGCTCTCCTATAAAAATTTTCCAAAATAACTTCTTTGTAAAAATAATAATCGAAAGTGTTATTTGAACGGGCTACTATTAATTATGGTCCTTGGTAAGGGTTGAAATCTTCCAAAAATTTTACGGATCCTTGCGCTGCAGCCGATTACGCTTCCCCTCAAGCTACGTTAAGACAAATCAATTAGATACAAAGCTGGGATGCTATTTTGGCTTATTTGCATGTAAAACCATTCCGTAGCAATCTATTTCAAATCAATTCCGTCAGATTTGAATGTTTTGTAGGTAGCAAAAAAAATCGTAGTCGGTTGGTTCCTCTCACGCGACGATAATACAAATCAATCTTTTTTTGCTTAACTCCATCATAAAAGTATATAATTCTGAAGAAATCTATTTCTTTTTAATTTCGTTAGATTTCAAGGCTCTTTGATACTCTCAGTGTGATAGTGTGAGTATTTATTTTTTACCGGAATGAACTAAAATCTTAAAAATTGGCACCATCTTAGCTTAATCCTTTTTTATTTATATTTGGTAAACCTAAAGAATTAAATTAACAATTTTAATAAAAATGCAATGAGAGAAAACCAAGTACTCGAGATAAGAAGAGTTATCAAAAAAGAGAGGTCAAAATTATAGAATTTAGTATTCTGAGAATTTTTCGTGATAAATATTTCAAAGTAGAACAGCGAGAAAAGCTACTACAACTATAGAAAACATTCTACTAGATAATACTTCTAGAAAACTGTTACAGCTTTCTTATAATAAAAAAGTATTACACAATAAAAAAGTTTCCAGAATATGTTAATATTGTTATAAGCTATAGTACCGGAAATACTAAGATAATCCGAAATGTTACTTCTTTTATCAAGTATCATTATGACATGTTAGATAATACTCATATAAGCTGCTTATCTAACAAAAAATAGGTTTTAAGTAGTTCGAATTTTATAAATTTGTCTCAAATGCTTGGGTCGTAAAACTGCTTGCATTCAGATCGCACTGCTTGGTTGTAAAAAAATGAAAAATAAAAAATGCTAACCTAAAAACTTCATAATACTTTGTGAAAACATAATTTTTTTCAGTGTAGAAAGCGTTGAGAGTTCTTTGCTTTTGTATTTTGATTTTCTTACTTAACTTAGAGTTTAAGTTTAATATTACTAGCAAGGAAATATATTGAATAATGGAGTAAATACTTCTGCTTGGTTATTATATATTTTTCAGTAAAAATAAAACAAATTTATATTATTTCTTTTGGCTTTTTATTTGCTTTTTTTCACCCCATTTTCTTTTTCTTCCCTTTATTTTTCTTTTCTTTCTTTTATTTTCTTTCTTTTCCCTATATTTTTCAATTCTTCCCTTTATATTCATTCCTTCCCTTATGTGTTCTATTTTGAATTATAAGCGCTACTTTTCGTTTCGTAGCTTATCTTCACATCTGCCCAACTATCTCTTACAGCGCTTTGTAAAAATTCCAAGTTTTTACGAATTTTTCCTAGGCCTAACGGAACAAAATAAATTTTTTTGTTGTTTATAAATCTTCACTAAGTCAAGATAAATACATTTTATAGGCCCCCCAGCTGACGCAGGTTTTTATGTCAAGAAATATAATTTAAAAATAAAAGTAAAAAATAATTGCTGAAATATCTTTTAAATTTGGGAGCTAAAGTGCGTCCTGCTAATAAAAAGTAAAAATTTTGGTATCTTTCAACCGTTTCTAGGGGAAATCTTTAAAAATGGCCGCATCTTGTGTTGATATAAAAGTGATTTGGCGTAACCAAGTATAATCCACTTAAAGTATTTTTGCTTTTATTAACCTTGGAAACGACTAGAAGAAATGAAAATAATTAAGATACAAATTGCAGTAAAACTTGTTGTCCAACGTAGTTATTTGGAATTCCGCACAGTCGTTAAGCATGACTTTTAAGATCTTTATAAGAAAAATGATTTTGGCAAATAAAAAGAGAAAGAAGAAGCATTATGGTGGCGTTAAAATACTCTACTAGCTTGAGTTTGGAGGTACTTAAGTTATTTAGTAGAGAAGTATCGGAATTTTAGAAGATGAAGTCAATTATCGATGCTTTGGTTAAGCTGGAAATTTGAGTGAAATATTACCCTACATGCGGGATGCATTAACCTGACAACATATTTCACAATATAAACAATATTTAAAAGTTTCTTAGCTCGGTTTAAGAACCTCATGTCAATTTTCTGAGATATTTCTTTTCAAAAGTTGCAAAATTAATAGACTGTCCCCTGAAATCGAAAAAATGTTTTAATATTTGTCTAAATAATATTTTTTTTATATTGTTTACCAAGAAATTTATTAAATATTTTTGTGAGGATTGCCAGCTTTTATATGGCGATAGAGTATGCAAAAAAAATCTGATCTGATCTGCTTCTCTTTGAACTCAGTTCCGATTTGTACAAAACTTACTAAGAGCTCTAAGGTTTAAGAGTTTTTGAATTTTTTCTTTATGCACAAGGATATCAGGCTGCTTAGAATTTTAACTTCTTTACTTTATATTATTAATCATTATCTTTATATTAAAAAAAAGAGACACCTTAACTTGAAGATATACATGATCTCCAACGAATTCTTTGCTACCTTGAACAAACCTTGAAGTACACTTCCTTTGTACAATACAAGAAAATTAAAACATGTAATATCATCTCAATGAATCAGGTCATAAAGTTGTAAAGAATTTTTTATGGAGTATAAGTAGATCTCAAATAAGTGGAAAAAGTAAAATCGGAGCTGTTTCAAAATAAGCGGCTCAACATTTTCCTTGTTCGGTTTTCAGAAAAAGACGACTCTATTGATGTGGAGAACTGCATTTTTTTCAGTCTTCTATTTCCATATACCAACCAATATTTGCAACTATGGGCAAACACCAACAGCTCTCTAGACCGGCTCATTAAAAACTCGTTTTGATTTATAAATGTTTGGGATACGCTAGGATGAGCTTTGCATAAAATTATTATATTAAACAAATATACCAATCGCTGAATCGGTTTTTTGCTTACTCTGAGCAAATATCGGACATGCAAAAGGCGGAAGATAAATCTTAAATGTTAATGCTGCCAGTTTTTAGTAGTTTTCCATTGAAACCGGTTTCATAGGAGGCTTCATCTATTGCAAATTTTGGCTAAACGTTGCCCTTGCTTTCAAATATCTAAAGTGTAAACAAAGATGAAGCTTTAACTAAGCCAATGAACCCTAAGTTCCTTAAAATAGCAAATTTTTTTAAAAAACAAAACAAACTCAAAAGCGGGTTATGCGGCCGTCACAGCTTTCACTGAAATGAATCAACCCAAGTCCAATAGAAAACCTTGGGTCAAGGCCAAATTGTTTTCAAATGCGGCACCACACACCCCTTTAATAATAAGCTTTCTTGGAGATTATTTAACAGCAATTATAATTATTAATTATTATATAGACGGGCATATCTAACTTAGAAGTAACTACTATTCGGCCTTGACATAACTAAAATTCTCACAGGCTTGCATGGGATGCATGGGTGGCTCTTCGGGTTTTTTGCGGCTACAGCAGGGGAAATAATACCATCTTTCGCCTTCGCCAAAGACTTCGCCCTCGGCCAGTGTATGAGGTAGTTTTCTGCAAAATATTGTAGTTCAATAAAGTTGTATGGCAGTAATCTAGTTCAGACTTACTTGTTGAGGGTCTCTGGCAGGTACAGGCACAAAGCAGCTCCGATAAACATCAACAAGCTGATAAAAAGCGCCGGCAGCGGCTTAAATAGTGTGCCCAGATATATAATATACGAACTAAAGAATCCAAAAGCATAGCCCACTAAATGTATATTGGACATGCCACGTCCACGCACGCTGGTTGGTATAATCTCTGCAGCATACTGCGCCTCAGCATCGTAGGCCACAACAGCTCCATAACGTCCCAAACCGACCATAATAGCTAAGAGACCTGCATGCTCGCTGGGATCAAGTGTGGCCACCAAGTAACCCGTAGCTGCGGTTATAATGCCGCCCACAAAAAGCGAAGCACACGCCATACCCTTGCGTCCTATATAGTTCTGGAAGAGTATGATGGTAAAGCCAGCAGGCAGGTAGGTAATGGCCGTAAAGGAGAAGAGCTTAAAGGGTGATGTGCCCAGGCCTTCCACATTGCGACTCAGTATGTCAAAGGCAACGGTTATGATCATGCTGTAAGCAAATAATGTTATCGATTAATTATTTTGATATTTTTTTTGGAAACGCTCACACTAAGAAGTCTTAGTTAGAATGTTAGACTTCATCATTTAATCGCCCGCAAAAATGTAAACTTTTATTGATTATTAAGCTTAGCCGGAATCGCAAACCCTCAGTTTCCCATATAATCTCCAAAACTAACTAAACACCCGTAAATTGTATATTTTCGAAAATTCGGAAATCGGTAGTTTCAAAGTACTTCAAATAATGGTTGAAATTTAGCATTGACGGCTTTGAAACCATCTGTAATTTATATAAAAGTTCTACACATATCTATTTATAAGACAAAAATTCTTAAATTGAAGTAGGATTTAAGGTAGCTTGGGAGTGGAATTTCCGAAGTATGGACTTGCAGACTGAAACAAAGAAGTTCTGCGCGTAAACATCAAAGTCAAAACTTCTTAAACTGAAGTAGGTAATTTGGTACCGGACGTACGGACTTAAAGAATGAAACATAGAAGTTTTCCGCATGACCATGTATAATATTTGTATATTCTTAAACTGAGGAAAGATTTAAGGGAGATTGCGACTGGAATTTCAACTTCTCGGCAAAAACATTTATAAGTCAAAAATTCTTAAACTGAAGTAGGCTCTAAAGCAATTTGGAGCTGGAATTTCTGAAGTACGGACTTAAAGAATGAAACATAAAAAGTTCTGCGCGTAACTATCAAATCAAAACTGCTAAAACTGAAGTAGTCAATTTGGAACCGAAATGACCGACGTATGGACTTAAAGAATTAAACATCCGCATAACCGCATTTCTAAGTCAATACTTCCTAAATTGAAGTAGGAATCAGGCTAATTTAGGACTGAAATTTCCGACGTACGGACTTAAGGGATTAAAGAAATAACTCTCCGCATAACCATTTATAAATGAAGTAGGCTCTAAAGCAATTTGATACCGAAATTCCCGACGTACGGACTTAAAGAATGAAACATCAGGAAAATTCAAAGCTTGGAGTAGTCTGGAAACCATTAAGAATTGGCAAAGTTATGCGAATGTCAAAGATACAATAATTGTATAAAATGCTAAAAAAAATCACATTTTTCTTGGTTTTGAAGTTTTTCGGATTTGTTATGCTCGAGGATTTCCAATTATCGATAAGGTAAGCCTAGGAAAAAGTTTAGAGGGCTTTGACACTGTCTCGAATTGATATTACAGAGTTATTTGTGGATTTAATTAAAGCTTGCACTTTGACATTTCTGTGGACTTTAAAGCAATGCGCATATCAGACTTTATCAATTCCAAATATGATGAATCATGCCACTGACCCAAAACCCGTACAGCCCAACTCTTCAATTTAGCCGTTCATTTTTACTTACGATTTAATCAACAATATAATGGTGAACTTGCGCAGACGCGGCGTTCTGAACATGCCCATAAAGGTGTCCTTTTCAGCGGTTTCCTTTAGCTCCTCCACCAACTTGCCACGATAGAAATCCTCAAATTCTCTGAAGACCACTTCATCCACCTCGCGTTTATTGAATTTGGCTATGCGTCGCAGACAATTTGAGGCATCCTCATAACGCTTCTTGGTAAGCAGCCACAGCGCGCTCTCGAACAACAAGAAAGGATAGCCAAGCACAGCCAAAGCGGGCAACGATGCAACCCAAAGATAATTGCGCCAAGTGCCCACCCAAATGGCCAGCCAGGGTGAAACAATGAGGCCAGTGCAATAGAAAACAGCCAAAATGATGTTCAGACCCAGTGTGCGACGCTTGGGACTGAGGTACTCAAAAACTGTGAGAATTGGGGAGAAATGTTATATATGAAGAGAAAAAAGAGCTTATGGCAAGACGTACCCAAAATATACATCAAGTAGTACATGGTATCATTGGAAAATCCCGAGATAAAGCGTCCAATGGAGTACAATGGCAGTGAGCCAACAAAGGAGGTAATAAAATCACCTGTAGCACCGGTTAAAGTGGTCAAAAGGCAGGCGGGCAAACGTCCAATGGTATCGGCCAGATAACCAAATAGTATAGTGCCCAGCACGGAGCCAACAAAGAAAAATGATTGACCCACTGCTGATTTGTAGGCATCGTGGCATAACCATTTCAGCTAGACACAATATTTGGGTAAATCAGTGTAAGTTAAGTAAGTGTAGCATGCTTTTGGGCGCGCGCCACTTACCTCAGTGGTGACACTTTCATAGCCGCTCTCACGCTCAAAACTCCATTCTTGACACTGCGCCTCCAGACTTTCCTCATCCATATAGGTGCAAGCCTGCGGCGTAATATTACCATAAAATTCCAGCACACTGGGTGTGGCATCCACCAGCTCTGGCTGCAGGCAGCTTTTGAGACAAAAAGTTTAGTTCGAAAAAGTTGTATCTTTCGCACAAGACAGCACATTTAGCTTACGTATGCGGCGGCGTAAAACTGATGATGGTCTGTGCAAAATAATGCATGGAGGATAATATATTCGTATAGCCATAGAGTGCCAGCAGCAAGAACTGATAGCGTCCAAAGCTGCCGCATTTTTCCAGCACGCGATCGAAATCCATTTTCAGCACGGGCAGCACTCACACACACACACACACACACACGCACACTAACACACACACAAAACACTTTTTTTTTTAACTTTTTTTTCAGACAAAATCTCGTGCACAATTTTTGTAGCGCTCCAACACCGACATCGCTTTGGATGCGACTATTGTCAAGAATTGCCAGCAGCTTGGCTATATCCAAGTTGAATTTCTTCAAGTTGTTTTGATTCAAAAATAAAATGAAAAAATATAAAAATTTTTTATAATTTATTCATTTATGCAGTCTTTAGACCAGTTTATTTTAAACTCCGAGCAGCGACTAAATTAACGTAACCAAAACTAGCCCCTAATATATATCGTCGTACAACGTTTCTCTGCCTGTTGGTGGGGGAAGGGGGCAGCCAGCGGCAGGGTCAGTGTGTGGCAGACGTTGTGTTTGGCTGCCAATCGTATGACTGACGTTTTTGATGCGCGCTGCACTTTTCTTTCTTTCCCTCAAAGCGCAACACATAACTGCTCATATTATCATAGCGTTTTTTTTTTTATTATTATTTTCTTTTTAAACAAATTATATAGCATCTAAGTCTTATCGGGCTGATATCGGGCGTCCTAGTGCTTAAGCAAACTGTTGTAGTCTGTAAAGTACAAGATGAAAAAATAAAAATTACAATTACAATTAAATGGTGTACGCGTCGGCTACTTAATATTTTATTTGCTTGCAGTTTCGAAACATTTGTTGCCGTGTGTAAATTATAACGGTGGAAAAATACTGTATATATTTATAATATTTATTAATTCATTTCTTTTTTATGAACTTTTTCTCTGTTTGTTAAATATTTTTGTGCAAATTTACAACAAAATTTTTGCTGCGTTTGCCTTGAGTTTTTGTCAATTTTTGTTTGTTTCGAGCAACAATTTTTCTTACATCACATTGCAGTTTTAAATTTTAAATATATATTTGAATTTGCTTATAAACATTTATATATATTTTTAAATAATAAATTTAGTTTAATTTATTTATTATGCCACTAATTTGTGTCGGCTATTATAGATCTTTTTTGTTTTGCGTTTTGTCTCTTGGCCTGTTTCTATGGTTATTTTATGCCAATTTATTTTTTTTCTGTATAACAGTTTTGGTGGTATCAAAGCGGCGGCGGCTTCATCAGGAATAATAACTTTGGCAGGGAATCGTTTATAGTATATGTGTTTTTTTCAGATCGGCTGGAACACACAAAAACAAACACACACGAGCAAAGAGCTTGACCTACTGCTTTGGAGCTACAAAAAATATGTTCAGTGTACGAGCAGCTTCCATCGAAACTGGTTTAAGTCGCGTCGCTGCAGTTCCACACTGTTTTCGGGATTCTCTTTCTAAGCATCGCTTGCAAAACGATTCTTGTTTTGAAAACGAAGAAAGCTAAGGCTTTTAATTAAAAAAACCACCCGTAAAGTTTAACAAAAACAACTATTCCGATTCAATTTATTGTCTTTAGTGCTTTGTGGTTTCTTTCTAAAGTTTTTTTTATAGAGCAACATCTGTGGTCACACCTAAATCGCTTTAAAAATTTTAATTTTTGCATTTTAATTTGGTTTATTTTTGAACTCTGCTTGCAACTTTAAGCAGTTCGAAGAATTTGCGATTTTTTTATTTCGAGTCTACTTAGTAGGCCTTACCAGCTCTACTTACTAAGCCCAATAATGTCTTTTTTTTTGCGAAGAAATATAAAATTATAGTTCACTGGCTTAAGAAATTGTTATTAATCATGAAAAAAAAACAAATTGTAAATAAACTAAATAAAAATAAAGTTTATAATACCAAATAAAAGTGCACAATGACCAGCATAGAATCGATTTTTTAAGAACTTAAAAGATTTTCAATTTCCTATTGAACAATTGGAACCAATTGGGTGGCTGTTGTAACTCCAAAAAACCTAAAGTTTAATCAAAAACTAGTGGGCTACTCTTAAAATTTTTGTGGCTAATGCCCACCACAAGCTTTCAAACACTTCAAGCCACATGTGAGTCAATATTCACTATTTAAAAGAAAATATTTTGATAAACGAAATCGTTTCGTTTTCTGTATTCAAAATGAAGCGAATGCCCTTTTCTGCTATACTTTTGAATATCATCTCTAAGCAATGAATCGCTCTTTTTGAGCTTAATCTAAACATTAGGTCATTTTTTGATTTTTTTTTTAAATAATACTAAAAAGTAAAGTTACCTTTTTGCGTTTTCGATTAACGATTTCTATTGCTCTTGTGAAATGAAATATAATTGTTATTCGTCGGAAGTGTCTACCTTTTTCGCAATACCATCTCTCGGCAATGAGTCCTCTCTGACCGCGATTGAATATTATCTCTAAGCAAAGAGTCTCTCTGTATGAGCTCGATCCAAATATTAATCGTTTTTTTATCTTTTGTACAGTAAAATTAAAAAATTACCTTTTCCTTTTTTGGGTTTTCGAATAACGACTTATAAACAAAAAGAAAAGTAATGTTCGTCGGAAGCGAATACCTTTTTCCTATGTCTTTTGAAGTTTTGCATATCATCTCCAAGCAATGAATCTCGTTCTCTTCCTCTTTGATCTCCATCCAAACATTAAGCCATTTTTCCATTTTTTTTCAATATAAGTAAAGTTCCCTTTTTTGCGTTTTTGGATTACGATTTCCACGGCTCTTTTATAAACGATAATTTAATTATATAATTTATAAGCGACTACCTTTTCCCCAAGACCATCTCTTAGCAATGAGTACTCTCTGACATCGATCCAAATATTCTTTAAAATATTATTTAATAGTTTTCTTTTTTGAGTTTCGGTCAACGATTTCCACGGCTCCTTTATAAAAAAAAATAAAATTAATGATCGCCGGAAGATCCGTATACCGTATCGCATGTCTGTGGTACTTTCCAATATCAGCTTTCTGCATGAGTCGTTTCTGGCCTCGATTCAATCATTAAGTCATTTTTTTGTTCAAAATGTTTCTTTCACGATTTCAGATATACAGATTTCAGATTTCTAAATAAAATTAATATTGTTCATCAGCAGAGCCTATGTCTGTGGTAATTTTGATCTCGATATATCAGTCATATATCAAAATCTATAAAATATAATTCAAAAGTTAAGTTTCTTTTTTGTATTTTCGTATTACGATTTCTACAGCTCTTTTATAAACAAAAATTACATCATTGTTCGTCAGAAGCGACTATATTTTCCAATGACCTGATGCCATCCAAACTCGATGCCATCATTGACACATTCTTCGCTTTCTTTAAATTATAATTTAAGTATACGTATATTCCATATATTTTTGGCGTTATCGAAGCCAACAATTGCGTTTCTCACAAGCAACAATCTGTTTGGGTTTTACGTATAGTTTATATTCTCAAAAAAAAAGAAGAAAACAACCAATTTAGTTATGGGTTCTTTTATGGGTGTTCACTTTTAAAATGGGAATATTTTCTAAAGAAAAACTTACTTGAAGAATGCAGATCTTTTACCGCACAAAGCTTTCCATATATTCTACAATACTTAAGACATTTCGGAAATAAAAAAAAATTGAATAACATATTGCTTACAATTCATAATAAGTAAAACAATCAGACAACTTCTAAACATTTGTTATTTTACGGCTTTTTAAGAAAAAAGTTTGACTTTCGAATTGGTATAATAAAATAGTGTCAGCCAGTTCCAGCGTTCAAACACGATGAATTGAAATTTAAGCGAAAAATATAAAAATAAATTTATTACCCTTGACCATATTCAAATTTTTGGTTCAAGATTATAGATTTCGTTAAGAACATCTTAAGACTATAAAAAAGAGAACTTAAAATCAAGATTACAGTGAATTCATTTAAAATGAACCAAAAAGCGCAGCTTGCGTTTTAGACAAACTCATGCGGTGAACTTTGAACTTAATTTTATAACTTTCTGCTCTCTTTTCGGGAATTAATTAACTCAACTTTGAATGCATTTATGCCGGTCTAGTTTATGTGCCTGCCACCGAAACACCTGCTGCGTTAACTGATCTTGTCTATACTTTCGGGAGTCTTTAATTTTAACTATACCCGTTTGGGAACCAGTATAACAGTATAACACTTGCGTCGCTCCCCACAACACTATCGGGAATTATTA
The DNA here is from genome assembly GCA_035046065.1 of Chymomyza procnemis. Classification (NCBI taxonomy): domain Eukaryota; kingdom Metazoa; phylum Arthropoda; class Insecta; order Diptera; family Drosophilidae; genus Chymomyza; species Chymomyza procnemis. The sequence goes on along the minus strand of JAWNOJ010000026.1, from coordinate 14,666,154 downwards.
TGGTATTGATTAAAATTCAATTTCTTCAGCATTATCTTGATTATTTTCTACCTGTTTTTGTGTTTAAAAATAAATGTTTCTTAATTTATTCATATATGCCAGCTCACGTTTTGCTACATAAACGAACCACGAGCTACTCCAATGAGGATTACCCTAAACTAGTTCCACATTTTACGTAGAAAGCATAATTTATGCTGAGTCAGCTTCAAAAAAAGCACGTGAATTTTTCATACCATAAATTTTGATACTTATCTACTTCTGTTTAGCAACAGCATTTTCGTACAATGATCTGAGTTTTATAGAGTTTACCCAAAGTATTATATGATATTGACTCATGCTCAGATTGTCGTATTATCTTCTATTGTGCAAATTCTTTATTATTTTTTATGCATATTTGCCATTAGGCTTCTGTGCGGTTTAAAGATTTGGTCTTTTATCGTTGGAAACCGTAAAGTATTTGTGTGCTGGAAAGACTGGTTCGACACCCTCTTGTTGAATGGCGCTTAAAGATCTTTGTTCCTAAATGCTTATGTCAAGTTTAATGTTATTCTTTCAAATTTATGATGTGCTAGTGTGCATGGGCTATAAAGGGTATACCTAATTAATGGAAATTTTGATTTATCTTTGTTTTTGTTGTCATTTTTGAAATTTCTTAGAAACAATGACTACCTGCTGTTCAGTGAATCCCCAAAAAAAAACAACACGAAAGCCGTATAAGTTGTGGCGCATAAATTGTTAAGAGGTAAATAAACAAATTGTGAATTGCGGGTAAACGTTTTTTTTTGTTTCGGCAGTTGCAAAACATGTTTGGAGAGCCTTTAAGGTTGAGCTAATTGCAAACATGTCTTTAACTTTACGTAAATTATCAATTAGAATTTCGTATTGAAATCGAAATGTTTAATATTTTTGTAGTGGTTTTTGTGACAAGTGGAATTATGCGTTTTTTGTTTGTTTGGGTAGCCATTCTAATATTATAGAATATAATCACCGAAATATATAATTTCAAAAATAAACAATGTCAAGTTAAAAACATGATGTTTTACGTTTAAGTTTAATTACTTATTTGGATTGTTTGAATGTCACGTGGTTTCCGAATGATTTGCAATACAAATAAATTTTGTATCGCAAACAATATTTCCAGCATCTTTTTGTTGCTCCAGTGTTAATTTGCTTTTGCAATAGTTTGGTTGTAACCGCCTTTATTACTGCTGGCGCCATCTAGCGACTTGAGTGGCGTCAAAAATCCTCATTATGGTTGTAGTGTTTAGGGCATAAAAAGTTGACTTTTATGTATGTTAATATTGAAGCATTAAGAAAAATAAGAAAATTATTGTGTGCCTGGGAAATTGGGGCTCGGATCCACCCTACAGCACTTATGCCTTTGTCTAGCACTGGCATATATAGGAAAATCTCTGTTAATCCAAGACACCGTCGTCCGAATTCGGCTAAAAATTGTAGGTCCCTGTTCTCTTCGAACAGCTATTAATAGAGATATCCCCATGCACGGCGACGATCATAGTCATGGGAAATAAATTTGTGCTACTTTTAAGTAAATTTTTGACCAGTTGTAAGAAGCTGGAATATGTAATTTAAATAACTTTTATTTTTAGTATCAATGCAAATAAATTAACTTTTTATTAGGGTATGCAAAAGTCGCATACCAACCTGACTTAAGCTTTCGTTTTTGTTTGTTATACCCTACACATGAAATTTGCGGTATATTTAGTTTTTGAAAGTGTCATAAATTGAAAAAGCTAGTACTTTTCTAGGAAAGAAAAAAATTTGCTTATGATTTTTGAAAAAGAAACTGGAGAACGCCAGCTCTACAGCGTAAAGAATGGAGCAGATTTCAAGGAGTTACCAAGATTCAACTAGGATCGTTGCGCCACTAATGATAATGATGATATCAGCTCTGATTGGTCAAAAAAGGCAATACACTTTCTTTCGAATTCGTTTTGTATAATACATTCTAAAATGTTTCGAAGTTACTTATCAGTAAGTTAGGGTATCCCAAAGCTGCCTATGCTTTCACCTAAGGCAAAGATGGTCGTAAGTTGCAATTCATTTGTGTCAGCTTCCGCATTTGCGTGTGTTTAAGTCGGCAAAACTTATCTTAAGCAACCTTAATATGTTGCATTACTTAGATAATTATTAGAACGACTTTTTACGATTAAATATATTATTTAATTAGTACATTTAATTTGTTAACAAAACAAAGTTATATCGCTCGATATTCAGTCACTGAGGAAACTATCAAAGAAATCAAAATGTCAAATGAGAAGAAACAAAAGACAAAATCAAATTGAGAAAATAAAAAATAAGTGAGAGAAAATTAATATTATGACCTATATTTAAGAGTATCTGAGATAGAGAAGCCAGAGAAATTTTTTTAACGCTTCTTTTCGGATACCCTTTAATTCTGTTTGTGAAGGGGTAGTGTGCCTGGGCAAACAAATTTGTCAGTTTAGGGAGAACATGTGTGTATCAAAAGAATGGAGCATTTTTTAACCTGGGACTGGAATTGTTATTAGACGAAAGAAGATTTTTTAACCTGGGAATATTAATTGAGATTAAAAAATCGGGAAAAATTACAATTTTTCTAAATTCTATATTTTCAAAAAATCACATTTAAAAATTTTAAAAATTTAATTTTACTCAAAGCTACAGCCTGAAATAATACTCTCTTTCTTAAATTTTTGTTAAAAAAAACTAAACCTGACTCCAATTATATTGAATGTACTTCGCTTAAGAAAGATAGCGCACATCTCAGTTCAAGTAAGACCAACAAAAGTTATTTTACAATATTTCATGTGCATTAAATTTAATAACAATATTGCTGCCCGAAAATATAATCATTAGTGGCGCGACGATCCAAGTTGAATCTTGAATATATGCTATCCTAAAAGCTTAAAATAAATAAAGTTAAAGAGCGTAACACAGTCGGGGTATGCCAACTGTAAGCGGTTCACATGTTTGTTGTCTTCAAATTTGTTGCTTTCTCTTAAATTCAGCGTGCATGTGTAAGGCTCTCTTATATACTTGCTCTCTTTTCTGGTACATCTATTTGTCTTTCATCTTAAGAACAATAAACAGATAATCGATTATTATGTTTAACTTTGTTTGAGTAAGAAATTTAAACCAAAAGTTCGGCATTACACAAAACTTACGCCGAATACGGTTGTTTTTATAAAAAATATAGTTTATATTTATATAAAAAAAAGAGCGTGTAAAAGAATTTAATTGAAAAATCAACTTTTTATATAAACAAAAACTGAAATTTTCCTTTTAAATAAGCTGAATTGGTAAGAAAGAATGGAATATTTTAGTTAGTGCGCATAGTTTTTCTAATAGGAATAGACTAAATATTGTGTACCCTAAGTAAGACTATGATGGTAAGGATGACGTACATTAAAGACGCATGTCGACGATACCCTTTCCCACTTTTCGGTAAAGAAGTCAAATATATTGATGCATAAATCATACATTTTTCGCCTGTCTTTAAAAACAAACAACTTTTTGAAGAAAATTTTTTTGTGCCGGTTTTTACTTAGGGGAACTGAATAATAGTTTGAATCCTTAAAACGAGTTCAATCGCAATATCTTGAAAAATATAAAAAGTACAATAAACTTTGTACAAAAGATCTCTTTTATGAATGATTAGGCTTATGGAAGCTATACGATATAGTATGGTGGGGAATTTTAAAATACTTTTCTAAACAATTAGATAAGGAAACTTGAAAAAAATCAAAAGTGCAGCACTGAGTGCCAAAATAGCATTTTCAGAACGGCTTGTTTTTGAAAAATTTCCAAAAATGTTTAGGAAAATTATGGTTTTCTTAAGTTATACTTATACTATATATTTTATTCGATGCTATTTCTTGGTTTTAAAAACATTTGAATTAAATGTGACAATTGACTTGTGCATCTTCAAAAATGTCCGAATTGGTGTTCAGTATAGGGTATTTCGGGAAGTTTTGAATTGATTTTTTAATTAGGAGACAAGTGCGGAAATAAAGCATTATACAGAAAGCATCCAAAATCGCATAAAAAATATTGTGCTCATTCGTCATTCTACGATTATCTTGAAATGCATTGCACAACTCGTAGCATTCGAAGTTAAAAATATACAACTCCAACGTTAAGCTAAATCTACTCTAGGGCTACGAGACGTGGAATGCAATGGAAAGTCTTTGTAAATCGCTGTCTTTGCAGCATTATGTGGATTTTCTGGTTGAACACAATAGCTTATGTTTGAAGTAGAACATAACAGACTTCAGAACTTCAAGAGATCTGAAGTATGTTGGGTGTCATACATGTTGATAGCGAGAGTTATGGAAAGGAGATATTTTACTTTTGCATCAGATCGTGACTAAAGGATGCAAAGTGTATAAACTACGATAACTCCAAGAAGTTATATATCATAGTAAGCTTGATGAACCCATTCAGACATTATATAAATCGACGTCTCAGAAAAACATCTAAGATTCAAAGGTTAAGCTCTGCATATTGAGGACAAGTAGAGTGTTAAGAGATGCAGAAACCAGATGAAACCATTTATTGGCACCAGAAACGGCCGAAATACTGGACAAGTAGATTTTAGTAGAAAACAACGTTTAGCCTCAACTAAAAGGGAATATCTTTCCATGCTCCTACTGACTACCAACTCTTTCGACGATCGTACGAGGATTTTTGGGTTTCATTGGTTCTGGGTCATTTGAGGAAATTGAAAAATAGCGCAATGTTTGGAGAGGTCAGAGAGGGCTCCTATTTTGGAATGAAACATTAAAATTACGAGAGAGATGGGAAATAGTAGTTTTGTTCGACGAACGATGCAGATGTACGATAGTACTGAATTTTTTACATTTTTTTTTAAAAGCAAACATATTTTTGAAAACCAAAAACTCCCAACCCAAAAAACTAAATACATTTCAATTAGTAATAAAGTATAAAATATTTCATTATATTTATAAGCACTAAAATTATACAACTAACATGTAACTCACATTCAGTGATAAAAAATAAAAACGAAAAACATCATTCGTTTGGATACTTTAAACTACATCTTTGGGCTAAAGCTTAAGGGGTAGTGCAGTATATAAAATATAACTATTTAGCCATATGCACCATTTCAGTGAAAAAAGGAAAACATAACCAAAATACTGTCACATTATCTGCTTAAAAAATATAATGAGTTCGCTTAAAAGTAAATGGATGAATCCAGTGAGTTCGAATTTGATTTGGCATTTTGCGTGGAGAGTGTCGTCTCTGAGAGGGTGCGTTTTTCCATAAAACTAAACGTGTACCAGCGATCGTTTTTTCCAAAGTTCTCGCCATCTTCCAGTGAATTGGGCAAAGTGCGATGCAGTGTCTCCGGTAATAAAAGGCAAAGCAATGCGCCCAGCAGCGAGATAATGCCCAAGATGATCTCCGGCAGAGGTGAAAAAATGCTGCGCGTGTAGAGAATAAAAGCGCTAAAAAAGGTAAAAGCGTAACCCATGACGTGCACAGCTGCAACGCCCTGGCCGCGCACACAGGTGGGTATAAGCTCTGTGGCATACTGAGCACCGGAATTATAGGCTACGGTGACGCCAAAGCGTCCAATAATGGAGAGCGTGACGAGCAGTGTGGTAGCTGTAACGAGTAAAACAATGCTTGAGTTGAAGTGCATCCAAAAGGCAGCGGCAATTGTACAACTTACTGCGCTCCGCAACGGTTGCAAAGATTATGGCGCCCGAGAATGATATGAAAATGCCACTCAACAGCAGCGATATAGAAGCCATTGCCTTGCGTCCAATACGATCTTGCAGACAAATGATCAGCAGGCAGGCCGGTAAAATGGTTGTAGCGCTCAGCGAGAACATTAGGAACGGCGAAATGCCAAGGCCCTGTACATTACGCGAGATAGCATCATAGCAGAGTGTCAGCACCATGCTGTGTTGTTGTTGTTTTTTTTTGGGAGTTTAATTAGTGGTTAGACATTTGGCTATGGCCAAGAGCCAAGATGTTTGTACTCACGATTTGAAGAACAGTATAAGCGTGTTGCGGCGGAGACGTGGCGTCTTGAAGAGATGCAGCAGGTTGGGTGCCACCTTGGTATGTTGTTGATGGCGCTTGCATTCGTCAATAAACTCATCAAAGGCGCTCTCTTCCACATGACGCCCGTTGATTTTGGCCACACGCTTCAGGCAGGCTACAGCTTCGGCATATTTCCGCTTGGAAATTAACCACTGTACACTCTCTGGTACGATGAAATAAAAGAGTGGCACCAAAGCAAAGGGCAATGAGGTGGCTAGCAAAAAGCCACGCCAGGTGTGCATGAGCACTGCTATCCAAGGTGCGCTCATGGAGCCCAGACAATAGAAGAGTCCTATGCATATGCTGAGACCCACTGTGCGGAGTGTGGGACGCATGTACTCCATAACTGAAAGGTAGGAGAGATAAGTAAGGGCTGTATATGTGGGCATAAGAAAGGTTCCTAAGCGCTTTCTGAAGTTTAGTTGATAAGAGTAAGTATGAGGATGCAAAAAGTAAGAATCTATAAAACTGCAGTTCGTGAATTTATCCCTAATTTATCAGTGATATGGACTCCAAATCTTAACAATTAATTTTGCTCACAAAAGAATTGCAGAAATTTGTTGAAGATGAAAGCTTTGTTGAAAATCTTCTCTTGAGAGAAACTGGCTTCAAAAAATGTGCAGACAGAAGAAAGTACATTAATCTTTACAGAAAAGCTCTGTGCAATGCCTTTATTCCACACTCTTGACTATGGTTACGATTTTCCGAGAAAGGCTAACTCTGTTACGTTAGAAGAAAGGTACATCTGGTATACAATTGACTGTCACTTCTTTGGGAACTCACTGAAATTCTGGGTAAATTATTTACAGTCTGGCTAGAGTGCAAATTGTGAGATTGGCTAGTTTTCTATATTGTTACCAAGATAGGAATCCCGCAGCGAAAATTGTGAAATTTGTCACTTTTTCAGAATCTTTCAAATCGCTGCCAAGATAGCAAACCCGAAGACAATGAATATTTATTAGCATTTAAGTTATACTTTTCTTTCCAATATAAGAGTACCGAAAACTACGAAAACTATTAGCAGTTACACTTTCCTTTCCAATTTATTATTAGCCTCGACATAAAAACTATATTGTTCTCCCTATGTTATCTGGATGATCTCGACTTGTTTTGCGGAGAATAGGAATATCCAGCAGCACCGCAACGAACAGCTGGTATGTAAAACGACCAGGGATCAAGGGACACTTGGGTTCAAGCTACACACATAATTCTAATAGAGAGTCAAGATTTAAAAAGAAGCGCATTCCAGAGGCTAGTAAAGTCAATACATGACACGGGCTTAGTGCCCAATAGCGTACCAGAACACCTCTTCATTTTCTCATGAGGTACTGCGGTTCACCGGCATGACTCACAACTCTGGGTTCCCTGCTCAAAGTGCGGGCATGGATATTAAGAGACCATTACGGGATTTGGTACGCTATAGTATGGTAGATGGTGATGGTCAAAACTCTGTCCATGAGAAAATGGAAACTACTCTCGAGTAGTCTTACCAAGAAGAATCTAAAGGTCCTGCGCATTCATAGATATAGGATCAGACAGGTAGTAAAAAGTATACAGGTCGTATGCCACAACTTCTGATTTAGCTGCAAGGGCGGGAAGAAAATGAAAAATATGCAGCTTCTATTATCTAACAGTCCAGCGCTTTAAAATCTTCCTTAGAGGTCCGGTTGTTCTACCAAATCCATAGGGATCCATAGGGGAAACTTTTTAAAAGTTCTCAAGTGCCTTTAAAATATTTATTGGCTTTGAGGGAGTAGAATTTACCACCTTTTCAATTTGCCCCCACAACATACCTATTTACCATAAATTGCTTGTACTTCAACCCCACTACATTATGTTTAATAATAAAACTTGTCTACTTTTTGATCCTCTTCATTCTGTCTTTTGCTTTCTGTTCACTAGGCATCATTATGAACCTACATTCTTCAAGTATTCTTCATAACTCAACCTGAATTAAAATATTGAATTGCTATCAAATTGATACTTTTTAAACTTTTGGGGAAAGATACCCACGTTGCTGTGGTCTTTCACACAATTTGGATATACTCCAAAATTAGACATTATTATGCATCCTCTGCTCTCACTTCAACTCGACTTATTTACTGCGATGCCAATCAATCTAACTCCGCCTAACATGTCAAAATGTCCTTGCTTGTCCCTACACACATTTCTCTAAATTCTAGCTATTTCATGAGCAACAATCCAAAAAAAGTCTTTATCAAATACTCACCCAGTATATACATCATCACAAAGTTGCTGTCCGTGGCAAATCCGGATATCATGCGAAACAAACAAAACAACGGCAAGCTGGTGCCCAATATGGTCAACAAATTACCCGCCATGGCAATAACATTGGCCACAATCAATATGGGCAAACGTCCGACTATATCCGCCAAATAGCCCAACACCAGTGTGCCCACCACAGAGCCCACAAAGAACATGGACTGACCCAGCGTCAGTTTCCATGTATCTTGGCATATCCAGTTCATATCGCTTGTAAAACTCTGATAGCCCATATAATACTCATAGTCATAGCGTTGGCAGGTATTCGCAACTGTCCCATTGTTGTCCATCGCTAGACAACTGGAGTGTTGTGGTGGCGTGTTCGTTGCACTCAAGCCATCCGCACACCTAAACGTATACTTAATATTATTATTATAGAAAAATTTGCAACTTATGCACTTACCAATACTTGGGCACAAAACTGATGATCGTCTGGGAATAATAGTGCAGCGCCGAGAGTACATTGATCAGGCAGAACAATAGCAGCATCAGCAACTGCAGGCGATGGCAGTCACCACATTTGTCAAGTATCTTGTCCACCTCCAACATGGTCGGTTGCAGTCGTTCTGTCAGATACAAAGTCAGGGTTTTGAGTGGCGTCGTTGTGCACTGCACTTGCAACAAGTTGCACAAATTTCAGTTGCTTCTTATATTTGATTTGCTTAATTGCTTTTGTTGCAATAATTAACTAACTTAGCGTAAAATTTACTAGACTCGGGCACTGAGTTGATAATTTAAGTCTTTTGCACTTTACCAATTAGTGTATGACAAGTTTAATTTTGCCGGAAACTTGACAGTTGGATATGGATGCTCTTTATAGTTGTAGCTCATATTATGCGGCTTAAGTAGTATTTCTATAGTTCCAAGAAAATCGTAAATAAGATAAAAGTGTATACCAAGATATTTGTAATGATATCATATGGCTTTAATAATAGTTTATATACATAAATTGTTTAGTTCATTTGGTGTAGAAGGCATAATAGTTTTGTTTATGTGAATTTGAGAGTTCCCTTAAAAAACTACTTTTACAAGTACGTCTAATTCTTTTCTGTTAATATAATTTTTATTTTGTCATTTTACGCTGCTTATAATTCATAATCACTTTAAACATGAACATATTGAAGCTTGATACTATTTAATTTTTTTCATTAATTTGAGTAATTTGAGCTTCGGTTTGTTAGTCATAAAATTTGTAACGTTCGGTTTATTAATATTCAGCAAAAAGTTGTAGAAGTACTCATATATAGTACGTTCGAAATGTACTCCTTCCGAAAATAACTTTTAAGGCAATATGTTACCCATAAAGTTAACTTTATTCATTTCTACACATTAACTGTCAAAACTTTAATTACAATCCGAATTTTTTGCCTGCAATGTGTCATTAAGAAAAACGGCGTCAAATCTGCCAAAATAAAAATCGAAATTCCCACAACTTTGATCTTGTCAAAGTGTATTAAGTACTATACAAAAAAACCAAGCAGATTTACCTCCCACTGCAAAAAATTTCTTATAGGAAATTTTTTTTTTTTTTGGAATTTTTCCACGATTTTTAGCAATCCATATATAGTAATAATATGAATTTTGATTTTTCACAAAAAACTAAAATAAACTTTTCACAAAACTAAAAAGATTTTGACAGAAATGCCAGAAATTACATGTTTGGAAATATGTATTCCACTCGTTTCTCTATAATTATTGGTTGTTCAAAGAGAACGTACATTTTATAGCCGGATTCGAACGGCAGTGTCTTTAATTAATAAAGATTTTTAGAGGTAAGTAGCGTTTTACTATGTCAAATGCACACCGTTTCTGCAGCGTGGAACGACCTTCCGATTTATAGAGGAGTACACTACAGAGGCGTACGTACGATTACTTATCACGTTTTCTGTTCTAAAATATAATTTTGCCAAGCCAGTCTTTATGCAAGTGTTTTGTTTATTGTAGCATAATAGCCTGAAAAAAAGTTCCAATTTGTTATGGAAATTAATGGACATGTGTTTTACTTTTTTTTTAGAATTAATTGTACTTTAGCTACCATTAACTCTTGAAACTGTTGCACACTTAAATACTTAAATCACTTTAAAGTTGTGGAAAATTGTTATACCCTCTGGGCATACAAACAATATCACGTATATTTCGGCAAGAAAAAGGCGTGCCGGCAGACACCAAGTCCCATATACCGAAATAATCCTTATTTCCTCAGTTAGGTATTGAGTGGTGCTCGCGTCATCCCATGGACAACGAGTTATATAGAAGCGAAAGTCGGAAACTTTAACCCTCTGCTGCGCATTTTGCCGGAAAAAAATAGAGATTGTTGAAGTATATCAATATCAATCACTATATGCGTCAGTTGACCAAAAATAAACAAATTCAGAAAAAGTTAATATGGTAAAAATTTAATCCACCTTCTTCGAAAGCTATATCAATCAAGTCGTAAGAAGAAAAAAGAATGTTGACTTTTCAGAAACTTATTAATGCTTTACAATTTAACTTTTTTTTTTTTAAATAAGAGTTCTTCGCAAAGTATCCTTGATATTTTCTGCCACATTTCGCAATATATATATTTGTAATATCACATCACCTCATGTACTTTAAGCAACTATTCTATGCCGGATCTCGATTTTCATCAAACTTTCTGCCACATCCCACAATATATGATATGATATATCAAAAACTTTTTAAAGATTTTGTAGTTAATTTTTTTGATTGGATAATTTTTATTAGAAAATTATCTAAAATTGTTATTATTTTTATTTTAATATTGCACTATGGAGTTGTGTCGTGAATGCATTAAATTTTTAAAATTAAATTGCTATAAAAGTTATATATTTTTTTCAGTAAATATATATCTTTTATTCGATATTCGATTTGTATTGTCTTAGTATTTTTTAAGTTTACTTAAAACTTTTTGATTATAAAATATAAAATTAATTAATTATTTTAATCGATGTTATATGCATAAATGTATTTTTTCAAATTTCCTTTCTACGCAAACAAAAATATAAAAAAAAGCGTCTGTCGCAAAATTTAGAATAATTAATTTTTTATATAATTATAGTTCGCATATTTATAATTATTTTTAGCTTTAATCTATTTTTTGTTTATTCCAAAAAATTTTATTCATTTACTTTTTTTAAATTAAATTTTAAAATTAAAATTTGTATAGAAAAAATTGTTGATTTATTTATTTTATTTTTCAAATAATTTTGTAAGTAAATAAATTATTTAAATTAATATACTTTTTTTTAGTTCATTTTCTAATTCATTCATTCAGTTCATTTTATAATAAATTTTTGCACGGTGCGATTTGGAAACTATTTTAATTTTTTGTATTATTGAGTTTTATATTTGTTTTGTTGTCTTTAATTAATATATTTTGTTTTAATTATTTCACAATTTATTGATTTTTTTTAATAAACAGTAGCTCAACGGATTAAACGGATTTTTTTTCTATAAAATATAGTTTTTTTTAATTAAAAATGATTAAGTTAAATAATAAATTAATATTTTTATGAACAAAAACTTAATGAATGATTGATTTTTGTTGTTAATTTTTTTTTGTAGTTAGAAGTTCAATTTATTTGTATACAAAAAAAAACTGAATAAATTTTTTTTGTATTTATTAATTATAAGTTTATACAAATATATTTTTATATAAATTACAATTTTGATTAATTTTTATATTGGAAATATTTTAAATTTTTTATGCAAATATAATATTATATAATTTTTAAATTTTAATAGTTTTGTTATGTTTAAAGCATTTTGATTTAATTTTTTTACAGTATATTAATTTTTATGGGTAATTTTGTATTTATGCAAAAATTTAGTTATAAATTAATAGTTTAATTAAATAAAACATTTTTGAATGTCAAATTTTATGATAAATTAAAATAAATTTGAATACAATTTTGTATTTCTTGATTTTTAAAGTTTATATTTGTAGTAAAGTTTATTTTTATAGAAAAAAAATTCATAAATTACAGTTTTGGTTAAATTTAAAATTTTACGATGTGGCATTAACTTTTTTTTAACTAGACCACATAAATATAAATGAAAAATTTTAAAATCTATTAAAATTGTTAGCATATTTTTTTATTTGTATTTGTTTTTTTTTATTCTCATTTATTTATACGTTTTTTAATTTTTTTATCATGTTATTTTTTTTTAATAATTTTGTTTAAATATATTATATATATATCACTTACATTTTTGAAATATATTTGATAAAAATAATTTTTTTTCTTTTAATACAGAAAATAATTTTTTTGAACATTTATATTTTATGCATTTGTTTTTAAGGTAAACTCTTTTTTTTTAAGTGAACATAAAATAATAGAAAATTGTGATTGTATTTTTTTCTAATTAAGTATTATAAAAACTTTTTAATATATATTTTCTTTTATTCATTTTTTATTATTATGTGATTACTTAATATTACAAATTTGATTGTTTTTTGTTCTATTCTTGAATAAACTTTGTACTCTATTTTTATATCACTGTATTTGTTTTTTCAAGTACATCTTGTAATTGGAAAATGTTATTTAGGTACATCATGTATACATTTCTTTTATATATTTTTAGATTTTTACAATCAAGTAGCATAATTTTTAAACATAAAGGCACTTTAATTTGCTTATAACTTAAACTCTTAATTTTAAAACACTTTATAATAATAATTTATCCACACCTTTTTTTTTAAATATCGCTTAATTTCGAAGAACTTGCGCGTTCTAGATCCCACAGACGACTGACGAGTGATTATAACAACAGCTAATTCGGTAGCTTGGAATTGTCAGATAAGAAACAGATTTTGCACAACAAAGCAGCTGATTCCCTGCAAATAATTATGCCTCGAGGCGAGAAGCACCTTAATTTTGTTCTGTTTTTCAAAGTCCGCAGCGGTAGGGCTTAGGCCCACACACTTTTGTAACAATCATACTATTTAAATTTTTTTAAGTAATAGCTCCGAGATTTCGTATTTATAGATTGTCAACTGCACTGCAGCAAAGTCACGATTGATTTGCGTAGCTCGCTGCGGTTCGTAGATTTTTTGCATTTTGTTTCGAAAATATAACAAAAGAAATTCTCTATAATATTCCCAACGATTTGTTGTCGTTTCGTAGAGATATAAATATAGATTTTTGAACATCTCTCTCGCTCTGATTGCATGTTAAGCGATTTTTGTTTACAGTTAGTTACTATAGCGGTTTTTGTCATCAGCTCTTGACGTCGCAGACCAGACCCAATTGCCTGACTGAATTGTAATTCATAAGCCGATTACTGCACTCACTCTATGATTATGATGATGAGGATAATGTTTATAATACAGCCGATGATAATGATGATGATGATGTGTATACGATTATCATCATAGAAGTCATTGCATGTGTGACAATCCAAACGTCCCTGACACTGACAATGGAACGCAATGCTCTTAACGAACTCGTAGCGGCAGCCTGAACTCGTTGAACTTGGCGCACCCAATGTATGCCATATCTTTTCGGGATTTGTATATTTTTATTTGTTTCGCACAGCTGTTGCAATATATAAACCAATATATATTACGGTATACAGCTAGGAAGCTAGAAAAAATATAATAAAAAGTGAAATTTATTATTATGATAATGCAAATAGATGTCTTTTTATCTGTAGTTTATTTATTTGCTTGAACTACCCGTCTTATCGTGCAGATTTCGAGATAAGCTGTTACCATCTTATTTTGAAAGATAACGTAAATTGTTTGTTAAACTATTTTTGGCTTGTAACAAGCAGTTGTGGCACAACTATGTTTAAAAGTGCTTAGCACTGCTAAATCGGCTGGGAATTTCCGAAATTTCTGCATTATTTCAATTCATTAAAAATTCGAAAAGACTGACTCAAAAATGATGCATACAAAGTTTAAATTTTAACTGCATTACTATTAATTCTTAAGTGTATTTTGATGTCGGTAAAGCACTCAAGTAGTTAAGAACAGATAAATTTTAAGCAAAAGTGTAAACAGACATTTTGCTATAAAGCTATATACAAGCATTAGTAGTAGGCTCTTCCAGGGCTGGAAAAGTTCAAGTTCTAAATAGTTTTGGTTTCAAGGTCTTTTGACTTGAAACTTTGTGTCACTCTACTCTGGATGAAAGTATGGTCATCTAAATTCAAGACAACTGCCTGAAAAGATGATATGCGTCTATATAAATAAATAAGTCATTCGGATACGGCAATAAGCTGTACAACTCTATTCTTCCCCCTTAAAAGCTATGGCAGCAAAGCTAGGGGAATTTTCCAGCTAATTATCAAAAAAAATTCATTGAAAAAAGAAACAATATTCTGCTCATACGAAGGAAAAAGGGCTTATCTCAAGAATAATCTTTAACAGACTCTGTGGGCTAAGTACGTTCGTAACAATGTATCAACTGATACACAAAATAAGTTTTTTAGATAATTAAGCAATCTCATCTTAGAGATACTTGCCGTTTATATTAGGCATACCAATTACACTTCGTTCTTCTATTTAAAAAAGAGATTATTTTATTGAATACAAGTAAAAATTACAATATTTAAAGCGTCTACTTTTCTCCATTTATCTGGCCATATCCGAATACCATAACTTAAAAAGTATTCCTCTCTGGCCTCAATCGAAGCAATCGGTCACTTTTCGCTCTCTTCAAAAAAAACCTCAGCCGTTAACCCTTTTGCACAGGAAAAAGACCGTAGTCCCGGGGAGCAATGTCTGTAGAATTTAGCAAGTGGGGTAAGACCTGCCATTTTAATGTTTCCAGGTAGTTTTTGTAGGCCTCGGTAGCGGTAGTAGATAGTGCACTCGTCTCTAAATCTGAAGGTCTGTGGTTCATTTCATCCAGTAGCACTGCTGCATTTGTCTAGCACTAGCATAGCTAGCAAATAGACCCAATTTAACTAGGGAAATCTCTATGAATTAAAGACACCGCCATTCGGATTCTGCTATAAACTGTAGGTCCCTGTTCTCTTCAAACAGCTATTTATACAGCTATCCACATGCTTCGCCTTTGGAGCGTTGTCCATAGTCAAGGGGAATACATTTATTTATTATTTATAGGTAGTTTTGAGCCCTACATCCACATGATGCCATGCATTGCGATCCTGCAAAATGCCATGTCTTGCAAATGTTTTTGGACGTCTATCGCCCAATACACGGGTTCAATCGCTTTAGTTATATACTATAGCGTTCCCCATGTTATCAGCTCATAAGACGATGCCTGCTTAGTCCAATCATAATACACATACCTTTGAGCCGTGCATGATTTGCTTTGACGTCATTGTAGATCTAGATCATCATTTCTTCCTAGTCAGCTACAGAAATCACTTCCTTTTGTGTCTTTTAAGAAGCAGTTCAGAAGTGAAAAGTCGGCTTTCGATAAATCTCGTTTTCAATATGTACGAAACCTCCTTTTCTCGTTTTTTTTTAAATAATAATAAATTCTAATAAATTATCCATATTTCTTCTAGGAGCGTGTCCCTATCTTTAGCAATTGCTCGATTTGCCAGTCTCCTTCCGTACCGTTCTTCTTCGAGTTGTTTGGGGTTTTTTTAAAATAAAATCTAATAAATTTAAACAAAGTCAAATTTTTCTGCAAGTTTGTACTTTGTACTTCCAAAGCTTTGCAAATAAAGCGTTCCATTCTTCATCTTCAAACTTTTTGGATTGGTCACTTTTTATCTGATATCCAGACATTTTCTAAGAGGCAAAAAATATATTTTTGTCGAAGAGAGATGCTGGTGCTTAGCGGTTTGACTTTTCAATAAAATAAATAATTGCTTTCAATATCGGTCATAACTTGTAGGTTGGGCCAGCTTTTTTAAACAAAGAAAAGTAAAATATATGTTCAATATAAATAGTTTCTAAAAAGGATTTCATGAATTAGCTTGCGCAATGCGCCTCGTTCTTGCTATGAATAACGCCCCGAGAATTCATGACGAAGTAACAAAAGCTAACTCAAATAATGTTATTCATGGATTGAAATCTATGCACAAATTTAACTTGAAGGATACATTTTTTATAAAAGTACAAATCTTTTAAGGTCATCAAACCCTTCGCTTGGGAATAGTACATGATCATCTGCACATAAATTACAATTCAATCAACAAATGTCAGAAATCTTCTTTGACCAAAAAATCTTAGAAACAGCAAGTTGCAATATTTTCTCCAATTTGAGACTGGAAAGTGTAAAAATCCATATTTTGATATCGTCAGTTAAAAGATATTTCTCAAATTCCATCTATACACAATGTGAAACTGATTTATATCGATAAGAAACTTAAGCCTTTTTTTAATACTCGGAAAACTCGACTTCGACTTTTATATATATGTAGTACATGAAAAGTGTTAACAAAGTATTTGTTATTTAACTTTATTGTTAGATTCTAATCGATTGTTATTATGAGAATATCACCGTGATATAACATTATATAATCATTTAAAATTGAATTGTCAACATGTCATGAAGTGATTATATTCACTGGTTCTAAAGTTTTCACTTTCGAATTGACGACAAAGGTTTTGCGTGCTTTCGGTAATTACAATAAATTTCATATATTATCTTTTTGTTAGAAAAATACATATATCTATAGTAATATCAATAGACGCCTAATATAGGAATCTTACAAAAAGCTGTAGTGGAAAATGATCATAAACTAGGCGAGAGAGACAGTTTAATAAAATAACAAAAAATACAACCTATTTCGGTGTGACTTCGGTGCCTCATTGGTAGTAACCCCTTAAAACACTAAGCTAATACGTACCGTCAGTCTTCCGAACGATATATGGTTGAAAGCAGGACTTGGAACCCACCTTGTAAAACAAAAAAAAAAATACAATTAAAACCTATAACAAAGTCTCAGACCATACAAAGTATATGCTGTCTATCAACAAGGCCATACTTTTGAAGTTGTCAAGAAATTCATATACCGAGACAATCGGTGTGAACACCAACTATAATATTAGCTTGCATAATAAGCGTAAATATATAGCAGAGAGCTCTGTCGATTTACAAAACTAATGCTCTACAAGGCGCCTTTACCTTGGCATTGTTGTGAGTACCGACTACAATATCAGCCTGGAGATTAAGCGAAGAATCACACTTGTCAATAGGTGTCACTACAACAACCGAAATATTTATTTAAACTTTTTCACTTTTTTGGCTAAATTATATATTCTCAATATCATGCCGCTCATGCTAACTCATATGACACAAAAGCATGGGATGTGTCGCGGACAAATACAGCAATGTTTTGGGTTTTTGAGAGAAAGATTCTACTAAAGATTTTCGATTCCCTTTGGAACTTGCCTGTATGGGCGCTATTCTGACAGAGATATCGTGCATCGTTTTACGACACAATGTATACTCTGGCTCGACTGTCCTATGCATATTGATTAAGAAGAAGATGTGGAAGATACGATGGGAGATAATGGGGAGGATCTAGAGTGAGATAGAACGACCAAGCAGACGAAGACTTATCTTAGAGAAGTCATTCGCAAAATTAATTACAAGTATCAGGTCCGACTGTAAACGAATAATGAAATCGAAGGGTGAACTAACTAAAATAAATTAAATGCAATACCTTTGATTATGTTGACATCGCTTAAAAGACAGATCATGAAGCTCTGTATTAAAAGCAGTTCTAAAAGAATACTTAACTTACAATTTTTTGGCGAATCCGAAAGGCGATGTCTTAGATTAATGAAGATTTACTTAGGTGTCCTTTTGGGAGCTACGCCGGTGCTACCGAACCACCGACCTTCGATTTTAGAGATGACTACGCTGGCACTAGGCTACCAATGGCCACATGGCCATCTAAAGTATATTTATTATATCCTGCAGATCTAAAAAGAAATTCAAGTCGAAATATTAATTAAAACGTGGATGTTGCCTACCAGAAAAAAAGGGAAAAAATCAAATATATCTCCGTACTACCGGCTGACTGGATTCGTTAAATAAAAAGGTATTGAAATCTAAATACGCTGTGCATTGAGTGAAATTAAATTATTTAAAAATAATGAGCTTTTAAAAATGTTTGAATATCGCAAAAATCAGAATTTATTATTGATTATAGTTTATTGCGTACTGCCTTCCTGCGTACTAAGTCTTATCGTAGACTGCTAGATAGCTAAACGTTCCAAATAATCAGAATTTATTATTAATTTTAGCTTTCTCCATGCTAACCCTGCCTTATCCTAGTATGCTAATTATCTAAATGACTACAAATTCCAAAAAATACTTTACCAAATAAAACTCGCTTATCGACTTTTTTAATCAATATAATATTTCCCCCCTTTCTATATCAATATACCTAAAAGACAAACGATTATTTTACTCCTGAGAGTTATTTATTCTATAAAGTCAAATTATTTTAAAAATTCCTAAAGCAGCTACATTTCGAAACAATCAAATCAAAACTTAATAAATCCTAAATTACAACAATTGCAAAATCTTTCAGTCTCCCAAAGAAAAAACTTCAATCCCCATCCAGTTTCTCAATCACATAATCTTACCATGCAATTCTTCAGTCGTTTCAGAGCTTACTTTGTCAATGACTAAACATTTGCATATCGATGACAATGTCTTTTAATAAAATGTTGCAACCGCTTGACATTGTTTTGATCTATCGTTGTGATCTTCAGACTAAAAATAGCAAAGTCAGCGACTTGGGCAACCAAAGTAGTCTACTATACGTAGAAGAGACGTCTGGAGTTGAGCGTGCAACCTGCACGATTCCTTGTTGTAAGTTGAGAGATATTTGTCGCATACCAAAGTGAGATCATGCGAAGCTGTCAACTCTTTGTGTGTGTGTGTGTGTGTGTGTGTGTGTGTGTGTGTGTGTGTGTGTGCGGCGAACAGAGTTGACAGATACTCTGCACAAGCTACAACTCTGTACAAATTTGCGGTCATAAATTAAACGAATTAAACGTATTGTACATCGAATTAATGGCATTATTTGGTCTCTGGTGAGGCACTAATGTGCCGGATAGTCACCAATACGCTACGTGGGCTACGTTGACCTTTTGCCGTGCTGATCTTTGGCAAGGCATTACCAGGCATTTTAATTCAATTGGCGCTACATTAGACGCTTGTCTGACCTTTTGAGCATGCGCGAAGTCTAAGTGGAGTCGCGGCTGCCATTTCATGTGATTATGTTGGTGCTACAGTGGAACATCGAGGTGATGGATGCGGGCTCGGGATTTTTGAGAGCTGAAAGCAATATGGAAGTTATGAATATTTGAATAAACTCACCAAACTACTTTAGTTATTCGAAATGGTACTCCCAAACGCTGTCAAATTTCTGAATCCAAGTTGCATTCATTTTTTTTTTTATAATACATGTTTAATTTAGAATCTGTCCACTAACAATAACTAAATTTTAATAATAATATGAGCCAAGCTGAAAAAGGTTTGGATGCTATAATCCTGTTGGCGTTACCTATCAAATGGCGTTCATAGTTCCAAAACTAAAATTTTATTTTAATTTTTAGCAAATTTTTAGTGATTTTTTGCAAAAATACTGTTGAGTTGAAATTTGCCCTAAATCTTAACTTTCGTTTACGAAGCATAAATTTGTTTATTGTTTATTTTTCGAGTTTTATTTTTTTTCACTGAGTCTGCTAAAAGAAATCTTATCGCTTATTGAACAAAAGGGATTTAAGACTATATATCTGATATCAAACAAAAATGAGAATTTAGAAAACTATTTTAGATTAAAAATTTTGTTGCTTTTTTATCAACAATTTATCAAAAATTTAATGTAATATTAGTGAGCTAACGTTTGGTGTGGAACTAGGCAATCGAAGCCAACAGGAGGCGTGTTCCCTAGTTGTTTTTTTTAATATTGCATTCTATTCGTGCATTTGATAGTTGGCAGTTAAGCGATATTGGACGGTTCTTTGTAAGCTCCACAGAAAGTCAATTGTATAATTAATCTACTTACAGATTTTGTTACTAAATTTTTAAAAAGTAAAGTTTCCCAAAAAGGTATATGTATAGTATTTGGTTTGATGAGTGCTTTAAGTAAGTTTATGCGACAGAGGAGACAGACAACTTGAATAATTCTACTCCTAATCGATGAATTTTTGGAATATCATTAGTTGCATTGCTTGACAAACGCATGCAGCTTCATCTCTTTTAAGGCTCACAAGGTAGCTTCAAAAATAATTCTGTAATAAGCTCTGAAAGCTACACTTCCCCCCGTTCATCACAAAGTAGCTGGCAAAATAATTCTGTAATAAGCTCTGAAAGCTACACTTCTCCCAGTTCGTTAGTGACTAATGCTAGCGTCTAAGTTTAACTAAATTTTTTGCAAAATTTCAGTATTACAGGATACCCATAACTGCCGTTTAATGAACATTCTGAAGTGAACATCTAAAAAATCTAATCATAAAAATGCTAGTGCGATAGTGACTGATAGTAGGGAGTGAGTTTATTAAAATTTTGGGAAAATTACAGCATTTTCATAAAGTACACTCTGAAACGAGAGCTTGCACCCGATTTCTCAACCTAAATGTCTGAATATCTTTTATGGTTTTTACCCAATTTTCAGCACTGCTCTGGCTTCTACAACTTCAAGATTCTTTGATATTTACTTTAGTCTCTCCAAATTCCAAGTATTGTCACATGCGAGTCACTACTGTAGCCATTGTCTTGCTTTATATTATTTACACATCGCTGCAACCGGCTTATTACGTATGGAACTTTATGGCCAATATGCTGCGGCTTGTACTTGTACAGATAGTTTAGGGTCTGAAAGAGTGCGAGGTCATTCTAAAGATAATAATTTAACATTTCAATTGTGTCGAGCGAAATAAATTTTCACATAATTGTTGAAATCGGAAAATGAAAACCGATTGCCAAAAGTACCAGAAACGACCAAAAGCGGCAACAAAAGTGAAAGGGCAAACACCAGCTGGAACCCTTTAAATGGTTTAGCGGAAGAATAACCTTTCTAAGTCGCGACATGAACTCCGGCACTGGGTCTAACTTTAAGTCAGACGCTGAGTCAGTCAGGCCGAACACGAAGCGCCGCCAGGTGGTGGGTGACTCTACCCGTTGTGGTCGGTCTCTGGCCTAGCTGACGCTTAAGATCTGGTTGTTGTCGTGGTAGTTGTTGTTGTGGTTGTTGTTGGATTTTTTTTGCTTAGCTGCAAGACGAGCGCCATGTGCATGATCAATGCATTTGGTAAGTTGGCTGGTTCGGTGAAGTTCGTTTCGCTAAGTTGATTGCTTTGCTGGGTTACAAGCGCAACTCTCTTGATCTTAAATTAGTTTATTGTTGGTCTTGGTTACTTGGTCTTTTGGCGGCATGTGAAGCCGGCGACATTTGCAGTTGGGTTTTCCTATAAATGGCCAGAACTTGTTGCAGATCTTAGCAGTTGTGTTTATTTTCCGAGCGTTCGTTGTTGTGCCGTAGATTTTTTGGTTAACAGCAAGTCACAGTGGTGTTTTGCGACGCCTTTGGCGCGTATTGTTTCGGAAGGATTAAGGATAACAGAGCATGCTTATGCTAAAGGTGCTTACAAGTGGCAAAGTGTGTGTTTTCCCAAGTGCTTGACTAACTAACGTGTTCGCTCCATTTAGATACTCTTGCTGTGCGCTGCGTTGGGCATTGTTTGTGCTGGCGTCATTGGGCCGGCGCATTATTATGGTGGACCAACTGCACCCTTGCATCATTATGCAGGCTATGCGCCACATCATGCACCGCTACCAGCACCCTATGTGGCACCGGGTAAGTTAACTGCCATACATATGTTAGTGTCTTTTAAAGTTAAAATTTTGCAGCGCCAGCACCCAAGCCCGCAGCACCGGAGCCCTATGATGCCGATCCCAAGTACTCCTTCGGCTATGACATACAGGATGGCTATACGGGAGATCTAAAAAGCCAGCATGAGACACGTCACGGTGATGTTGTCAAGGGCAGCTACTCTTTGGTCGATCCGGATGGCACTAAACGCACTGTGGATTATACAGCCGATCCGCATCATGGTTTTAATGCAGTAGTGCGCAAGGAGCCTTTGGCTTATAAACCAGCGCCCGCACCACATGCACCTGCACCTGCACATGCCTATGCTTTGCATGTGGCTGCAACTGGACCAGCACCTGCACCAGCTCCAGCACCACCGCTACCGTCAGTACCCAAGGCACCAGCCGCTGTGCTTTCATATCCATATGCTTTGCATCATGCTGCGGCAGCGCCTGCACCTGCTCCAGCTCCCGTACCCGTGCCCGTTGCTGCGCCAGTGCCGGCTCCAGCTCATTTACCCACCGCTCACTTTCATGCTGCCTATCCTGCGCTAGCCCATAGCCACTATGCACACTATCCTGCTGCTGATCCCCATGCTCATTACTATCATCACTGAAATCGCTGAAAGCTCTCTCGGTTTAAAGACGGCGACAAGCTTATACTAACTATCCACACTCTCAAGTTCTTTCTGTGCTATTCTTAAGACTAAATTGACTACTTTCACTTACTCTGTCCACTTTCTCATTGCTAATTCTTAGAATTCTGCGAGTTTTGCCTGAAAAATTACTTGAACCTTAACTTAAGACTTAAATCATTTTGAATGTTCTACTTAGAGATGTATTTGTTGTTGTATCCGAAGCGTAAGTTTATATAATTAAGTATAAAAATAAACTTTTATTTTAAAAGGCAAATGAATGCTTGCTACTTCGTTCAAACGCTAATAGACGTATTCCGCAAAATCTTTCAACTTGGCAGAACTAGTATACTTCGAAGCTTCATATTTAAAGAAATATTTTTATTTTTATAATATTATTCAAAGTACATCAAATTGATAATAAAGCACGCTCCCAGTAGTAAGGCTTTGAGTTTTAAGTCCATGTTCAACGGAAATGTTACAGTGAAATAATCGGATTCCCTAAAAACATCTCTAAAAAACTGTCCATGACGCCATAATATAACACCCAGAGGATAGTCCTCTTCATCATCATATAAGCGAAAAATCGTGGATCCTGGGACAGTATGGAATGGACGTTTGATGATCAATACAACCAATTTATTCGGATTTTTAATCAAAAATTTGGATTGCCACCATTTTTTAACTACATAACCCAAAATCTCGTTTTTAGTTGTCTGGACCATTAGTTTCGGATATTTATCATCGATTTGAATATATCGTAAAATGGGTCTATTTTGCGCATCGTTAAGGTGTATGGTGTAGTTTTGTGAAGATCTAAAACACGATTTCGTTGCACTATGCCACTCTTTGTACGCAATAAATAAAATTTCTCCGTACTTGTTACGGACAATAAATTGGATTCCTGCATCTATGTTTTCGAAATCCTTAATACTTTGCGATATGTACATTTTTTCGAGCGTGGCAAATGCACCCAATGTTGGACCGTCATTTGTAATCAGGACCATTTTAGGGAGTATAAAATATAAATTTTGAAGTTTACAAATTTTGCAATGCTTTCTTGATATTAGAATATTTCTTTGTATTAGAAATGTCACATAATCCTATTAAGGTCTATTAATTTTATTTTGAATATTTAACAATATTTTTATTTCACAGCCAAAAACAAGGAACTGCTCATCAATTGGCATTATATATTTGTTGCACTTCAATTCTGAAATTCAAAAATGTTCATTCGCTCATAGAACAAATAGTTTACAAATATTAATTACTTAAAATATTGTCTTAAATATTTTATTGTTAGTTATCAGGTTCAACTGCCCATTATTGTTTCAATAAATAAATAAATGAAATATTACGATCTTAATTTGTTTTATAAATACATCATCAACATCATTCAGCTCTGCAACCCGGGGTGGGTTTTGGCTTTCTCAACAATTCTCCTCCATTCGTCTCTGTTGTTAACAAGGCAGCGCCAGTTCCTTACTTCCATCTTCAGCATGTCATCGTCAACATTGTCAATTAGGCGCTTTCATGCTCGACCTCTGTTTCTTGTGTAGAGTGGTGTGTCTGCCAACACCAGCTTGTGTGCTCTTTACCGCTCCATACGTAGAACATGACCTATACATCTTAGCCTCTGGAAGTTAATGAAGTTGACTATTTAAGTTGAAGTTGAAGGTTTAAGCTCAACAATTCGTCATTGTTACAGGGAATGTAGTCACCGCGTTCTTTTATCTTTGTTTCAAACGTTTTTCGCAGCATTCTTCTTTCAAAGATTCTTAGGAATTCTTCGTCTGCTGCCGTCATGTTCCAAACTTCTGCTCCATATGTGACTATTGGCCTTGTGATGGAATTAAAAATTCGCAGCTTGTTTTGTGAATAAAATAAAATATAAAGTTATTTTTTAAAAACTAAATTGTTTGTACTGTTCTTTATACTAAATACAAAACTGTTGTAATTTCAAAATAAAAGTTTATTTATTTTTGACGAAATGGAGATTACAATTTATTTTGCGCATTTTATGCGAAGTTTTTGCAAGAATTAAACCTGCAGCTTTGCCTAACACGCAAATTGTTGCATTCAGTCCATTATAAGTCTCAGATAGGAATACTTTTTCAAAATAATTATTGAATTAATAGCGAAAAACAAAAATAACTGCCAAAAAGACTGAAACAAGACGAATTTCAAAACCTTAAAATTAATTACAAAAAAAATCAATAAGATTACAAGAATCTATAAATCGCAGCATTAAAATTTAAATGAAAGACATCGCTTAACGGCCCAAAATTTCTAATTTCCAATGCCGCACGAAATGCGCTGCTGTCGAATTTCAACTACCAGGCGTACAGGAAAACTAGTCACGCCCGCAGCGTTCCAATCAAAAACAACTGGCATTCCAACTGGAAACACTGCCTAAAAGTATGCTAACATTTTTTAGGGCCGTTAAGTGCCAAATTTTTCAAATAATTTTAAAACTATTGCATACTTTTAGTGACGAAAAATCAAAAACTGTAGAGTTCGTTGAGTTCTATGGCAAGCTGCTGAAATTTCTGTGCGCCTGGTACTTCAAATTTGTGCCCCATGGATCTTTAGCTGATTTAGATTTGAAAAGTTGTGGGCCTCATGTGACGTCATTGGTATGGATAATTATGAAATTTGGTTAAATTTTTATTTAGAATAAACATGATATAAGTTCTGTAAAAATGAATTAAATTATTAATTTTTTTTAGGTTTATAAAATAATAATCTACTTAATTATTTCACAAGGTTTTTTTTATATGATTTAATTCTTGATAAAACTGTATCACATTTTATCAAAGGTTTTATATTTCCCAGCCATTTGAAAATTTGGACTACGTGCTAAAGTTTATTATTATATTGAATTACTTATTATTTACGATTTAGAAGGAGCCATGGCTCTTGATGCTATGTAAAAGAAGAAATGAAAATTGTGTGCTCTCGGAGTTCAAAGATAAAATAAATAGAAATTGTGAACATCTTCCTCAAATTTTGGCACATGAAATCATAGGTAAAATAATAATAAAAAAAACTTGAAAATTGTTTTTTGATTCAATTCAACTTATTTCGTATATTTATAAGAACACAGTTTGCATTTGACAATAAGTAAGGATTAAGGGATCAGGATTATTTTCTATTTATAACAAAACATTTAACATCATCTGATTTAAATTTAAAAATAAAAAAAATTTAGATTACCTTTTTTTGACAGATTTTCAATTTAAGATTTTCCACAAAATTATTACTGGATCCTGAAAAATAAAGTGGAAAACGCAAGCCAGGGTGTATGGCTGTCCCACGACTTAACCAAAAAAACCTTATGGACCGAATTTGCATCTGCGAATCGCTGCGATTATGGAGAGCCTGTGCAAACGGTGGCCAAGCCAGGATCGATAGCCAGGACGGTTTTACTGCGTATTTGGTGGCATTGGCTGGAAAAATGTATGCTTAAAATAAAAGATTTTGTTTTTTTTTTTAACGCAATTTATGTGTTTTTATTTATTTAACTTTTCTTATATTTTATATATATATATATATATGTATGTATATATTGTGTGATATATGTATGTATTTTGTTTATATATATATATAAGTTATGCATATGTATATGTGTACGATTTGTATATAAACTTTCAAATATGTTTTTATTTTGATATTATGTATTTTATGCTTGATAAATATGCATATTTTGTTGTAATTTTTTTATTTTCAG
Source organism: Chymomyza procnemis (assembly GCA_035046065.1). Taxonomy (NCBI): domain Eukaryota; kingdom Metazoa; phylum Arthropoda; class Insecta; order Diptera; family Drosophilidae; genus Chymomyza; species Chymomyza procnemis. The sequence goes on along the minus strand of JAWNOJ010000026.1, from coordinate 14,639,671 downwards.
TATTAATTTTTTAATATTTTTTAATACCATATATGAAGTATGTTTGTTTTTTATTCCTTGTTAATATATAAACACAATGTTCCATAATTAATGCAGACTGATTGTGTTGCATTAAATTATATATTGAATTTATTAATTAGTAATTAATTATTATTAATTATAGTCCTTAGTTTTGTAATAAACGGTATCAAAAGATAGGTACAATTGAGTTCGCTTGTGCCCGCCCCCAGCGCAAGCTACTACTAAGTCAAATAATTTTGAAGCATACTCTTCGAAAATTAATTAATTAATTAAAGCCTTGTGCCTACACTTTAGTTAACTAAAAAAATAATAAAAAACAGCTACAAAATAAAAAATAAATGCTAGTTACAAACAGTGTATCAAAGTACGAAAAGTATTCTTATTTTTTGTTTTTATTTTTTAGTTGCCATAAGCTTAGCGTGTTTTGGTATTTAACTAAGTTTTTTATTTTTTATGTATTTTTTATTTTTTAAGGAGTTGTGCTTTTAAGTTTTACAATTGGACACAATTTTACTAGGCTTAGTGGCATAGACAATTTATTTTTTTAATTATTTTTTTTTTGTATAGAAAATATGCGGCTACCAAGATGTGCCTGCATTCGCTTTAAATATTTAGTATATTTTATATAATATTTAATGCATATGTATTTATTTTTTATTGTTTTAAATAAGTGGCTAATATAGCGCAGCCTGTTTTTTTTAATTAGTTATAATTAAGTAATTATTTTAAGTTAAGTTTTCGTTGATTGTTGTTTGGCTTTGTTCTATAAACTTTTTTTTTTAATTTTTTGTTTATGTTTTGTTTTTTAATAGACAACCACGAGCTGTATTGAAGACTATTTTGGGATATGCTTGAATTGCTTTGCTTGATTTTAATTTTTTTAAGTAAAAAAAAATGAATTAAAAATTGGCAGCTTTGTTTTTAAATTAAAATTGTTGTTAAGCTTTCGTCTCTTTTTTAAGATATGTTACTTTAAAATGCGCGCTTTGCTTTAATTATTTTTTGCATATTTGTTAAATTCGTTTTAATTACAATATATATTTTTAATATTTAATTTTATACTTTATGCTTAGTTTGTGTAGTGTTGTTTAATTTAATTTGGTATTTTTTATATGAGCTTTTCGTTCAGTTTTTTAGCATTTCATTAAACTTTTGGTTCATTTTGTTTATAACTTGAAACGGAGGGTTTTAAACTGTTGGTTTTTTTGGTAGGTTTATTACTTTATTTTGGTTATATAAAAATAAGTTTATTGATAGAACTAAAGAATTTGCAGTTATTAAATGTAAATATTGCATTTTGCGAGCTGTTGATTTGTAAGTTCTGAAAATTGCATTGCCCAGTGCGAACTACTCTTTAAGGGGTTGTTCAATGCAATCGGTACACGAGTAAAACAGGGTTGGGGTTTGGAACAAGAATTTTAGAAACTATAATATAATATAATCTATTACAAAATATAATCTTTAATATAAACAATAACATTATTTAAGGGTCAAAAACTGTATTGACCAGAGGGAAGCAAATAACTGCTTAAAAGGTTATTCAATGCGGTCGGCACATGAGCAGAACAGACACATTAGAAGTGTTCACCCATATTTGCTCAAACGTAGCAAGTTTTAAAAATTCTATTAAAATTATATATTTTTGCAAAACAAATAAAAAATAAGAAAAAAATAAATAAAAATACATTTAGAAAACTTCAAACCATTGTATGTCAAAAAGAGTGTAAAAAAAACTAAGAAGTAAATATGAAATACTAAAAATACTTAGCTTCTGTAAAGATTGAAATCGTGATTGTATTGTAGAAGTTCTGGTTGATTGCATTGAACGTTTCTCCCATCTTAACTTTTTGGCATTTCGATCGAATTTGTTGTTACAATCTGTTGTATCTTAATTTTTGTGTCGATGCTCTCTTCTTTCGTCCATCAAATCAAGGATTTCTTTAGTCTTGAGTTTTGTTTAAGACTTGATGTTCTTTCTGAATGCATGCGTATGGAAATTTCTTGTCTTAAGACCTTCTTTGTTTGATTCCATAGTTCTTAAATGTCATCATTTTGAGTTCTAATTTTCTGAGATCTAATTTTATGCCTAAGTTCCAGGGAAACAGTTTACTAGGTGTCATCATCATCTTTGAGCTTTTCTACATTTTGGGAGTTCATTTTGTTTTAGAAATCAATCTCAATCGAACCATAGCACATAACAGTTAAGTTTTTTTACCTTTAAATAATGTACGAAGGTAGGCCTACACCCTCCATGGATCTATTGTGCCCCTGCCTATACTTAAGTTGCGGACAAAAATTGAAAATGTAATTTTCAATCAAGAATATGAAAATTTTGACAAAAAAAATTTTAACAAGAACGTAGGAATAAAACTAGTAAACTGTCGAATAATGTAGAAAAATAGTTTTAAAAATTGTACGTCAAAAACAAGGTAAATAATGGGCACTTGACTTTTTTTATAAAAAACTGCCCAACAATACAAAATTTGTACTAAAAATACTAAATTTATCGCAAAACCCTTACTCGCTTAGAAATGCATTAATGTTACGCTCTATTCTGAAAAATATTTTCAAACAAAAATTGGAACAACATATAAAAAAAAAATCCTACATATAAACTAAATTTTTTTAAAATAATAGTTCAGAATTCCCTATGTTTTTCAACTGAAGCTACGCATCCATTGTTGAACAAAAATAAAATCCATTTCCATGTTATTTCTTAAGCCAAAAAAAAAAATCTACTTATAAAATAATATTAAAAAAAATAATATAAATAAACGTCAGTACAATGGCGCACTTAAACTTTGTATAAAAAAAAAATTATTAAAAAAAAGAAATTCAGAATTGTAAACAAATCACTTTAGCATTTCGCCTAAGCCTAACTTGTCGCAAACTTTTTTTTTTAATATTTATATTTATTTTTCCACTGTTTATAATTTTATTTTGCTTGATTATTTTTTTTTTTAATTTAAATTTATTTCTTTATATGCTCTAATATTTAAGAGTTTTTACTATTACGTTGCTCTTTAATTTTTTATATATTTTGTATGTATGAAAGTAGACATTTTGCATTTTTATGTTTTAAATTTGTTTATACTTATATATTGTACGATATTTAGCTATATATTGTTATCATTTTGTAGACATCTAAAAACATACTGAGAGTACTTGGTTTTTTTTTTTTTAATTTTAAAGCGATTTTTGGAGGTTAGTTTTTTGGATAAACGTGATTAGTTGTTACACATAATATATATATTCGTAGGTAGGTTATTTATAATTTGACTAGCTTTAATTGGAAGGTTATTGATTTATCTATTTTAGATATTAGATAGTAACATAATTTATGTTTTTATATGTCCGAAGTATGTACTTTTAATATGTACTCTAGGTTTTTTTTGTTTTGATTTATTTGGTAGTAAAGAGCATAGAAAAAGGTGGTCCATTTAGTGATCGTTCAACGTCAGCATGATTAAGTTCAAGTTTGGAAAAATGTTTTTTTTTTGTAATAAAAAATAGTAGTTTTTTTTTGTAATATGTATAATTTTTTACTTAAAAACATGGTACAGCACACAATTTAAAATATAATACACAAAAAAATAACTATATAAAATGAAACCCAAAAGCTTAGAAAAAAAATTAATAAAAATTTGTGTGACAAAGTTTGCTGCTTAAAAAATTAATTTTTTTTAAATTAAAATTAAACAGTATAAAACAGCTGCTGTTTTGTTTTAAAACTTGCACTTGAAGCATATTTAAGTTAATTTAAAATTTTCAAACAACTTTTTTTGCGTAGCTTTTTTTTTCAAATTTAACAATTTAGCGTGTGCTTGTAAATTATGTTTAAGTTTTTACTTTTTTTTTTAAACCAAATTTAATTTTTCTGCATTTTTTCCAGCTTTTTAATAATATGTATCATTCACTTAAAAATTATTGATATATTTTGTTTGTTTTATAACTTTTAGCACTAATAAAAAAGTTAGCTCATTCTTTTTTTTATTTATTTTTTTTTTAAGTATGCATACGTATAAATATAAGTGTTATATGTATGTTTTATATGTATATGTTGCATTATTATTTTTATTTTTTTTAATTTAAACCTTTTTTTTTTAAATATATGTATAGGTATATATGTATACTGTTTAGAATTTGCCTGCTTGCTTGCAATTAAATTGAATTTTCTCTTTAGTTTTGTGTTTAAGTATTGCCTTGCTTTGTTTTGTTTTTTTTTTTTTAATTTAATTTTATGTTTTTTTAAGTAATTTCACTTATTTGTTTAGTGGCGCACAGCTCTTCTCCTGCTTTTCTATGGCTGTGGTCGTCGTCGTCGTTGTTGTTGTTGTGGTCGCACTACTCGTCTCATCCAGCTCATCACTAAGTGGTTCCATCTCCTGCTCGGTTACGATGGTCACCAAGTTTTTGGCAGCAGCTGTAGTCGTAAAAAAAACGATTAGTTTTAAAGTTTGACAAATATAATTAAAGGAAAAACTCAAAACAACACTAATTTTTCAATTACCGCTGTTTTGGATAACTCCGCTCTAGGCATGATCTGCGGCATTGTCAAGGTTGGGCAATAAGAATTAAAACATATTAGTCTTTTTCGCAAATGCTTCAAACGAATATAAAACATATTCACAACAAACAAATAAAAAACATTCAAATGCAACTTAAAGCAAAAAATGCGCAAACACTCAACAAGAAAAAAAAAAATGCTACAAAAACTCATAAGCATTTTACAACACTAGAAAATAGTGTGCACAACTTAAGTGCAGAAATAAACTGAAATTGAAGTTACTCGAAACAATTTCCGCACCATTCATATGCTGCTGCAGCAGACTCGAGTGCGGTGGCGGCGGCGGACGTCCGTCATCTCCCAAATAGCCGGAGCTCTGCATGCTACCGGACATGTCCATGCCACCATTGCCCGTCATCATGCCACGTTGTGTGTGCTGCTGCTGTTGCAGCTGCTGTTGTTGTTGCAACGCATTCAAGGCGCCACTCAACTGATGCTTGGCAGCGAGACTGGCCAATTGCTGGGGATGTGGTGGGGCAAGCGGATGTTGCTGCAGCTCATTGTTCAGACCGGGCAGCATTATGCCCTCTGTGCGTGCGGATAATGAAGACAAGACGACACAAATTGGCAGGCAAGGATATGCGAGCGTGTGGGTGGTGGGAGGGGGTAAAAAAAAGAAGAGAGAAGAAAATGCAAAGACATTTTGACATTTAAAACATGAACTCAATGCAAGAACGCAGGCAAGACACGTATATACGTAAGAAATTTTGCTTTAAAGATGAACGCGGCGGCGGAAGGGTATTATGTAAAGAAAAGGATTTGAAAACGAACTGTGGGCAAGGATCTCTGTTTTTCGAAATCTACGAACAGAACTTAGGCTCTAAAAAATGCACCTAAAGAGATTATGAGCTGTCTTTTGGAGTTGTAACGAACAAATACTACAAAAACTGGCGAATCGAGAATTTTGACGGAATTTGGTTGATATTAAACCCAAATATAGGGTACAGTTTACAAAATATCTGAAATGAAAACTATGGAGTAAGAGATCATCTTTTTCAAAATTATAGACTAAATTTTGAGTCGAAAAAATTGCATCCTATTTCAAAATGTTTGAAGCGAAAAACTATGCACTGACAGATCATCTCTTTTAAAATTATAGACAAGATCATCTTTTTAAAATTAATGATAAGATTTGGAAGCCAAAAAACTGCATCCTATTTGAAAATATCTGAAGCGAAAAACTATGAACTCACAGATCATCACTTTTAAAATTAAAGACAAGATCATCTTTTTCAAAATTAAAGACAAGATTATGAGCCCAAAAAATTGCATCCTTTTTCAAAATATCTGAAGCGAAAAACTATGACCTTACAGATCATCTCTTTTAAAATTAAACATAATATCATCTTTTTTTAAATTAAGGAGAAAATTTTGAATCCAAAAAACTGCATCCTTTTTCAAAATATAATATCTGAAGCGAAAAACTATGGACTAACAGATCATCTTTTCTAAAATTAAAGACAAGGTTTTGAACACTAAAAACTACATCCTATTTAAAATTATCTTCAACGAAAAAACTTATTTCAATTCAAAGAGACGAATTATACTCTTCTATCCTATCCTAGTTGAAAATATCTGAAACGGAAACTATGGAGTAATATATTAATATAATAAGAGCAGTCAGGAAATTGTAAATATTTTAAAACTGTATCATTTTCCATAAGGCTCCCATCTTGTCTATGAGTGGCTCTCGCCTCCTTGAGATTTTGCGGTTCAAACCTTACCGATTTGTACAAGTCAGATGATTGCTAGAAATTAACTTTTTTAATTATCTCTCCGATTTGACTGATTTCCAACAAATTCGTGTGTATTAAATGTCCGAAAAAAAATTTCCTCCAAAAAAAGCTATTTCGAATGTTCAAAATTCTTATCGAAATTTGAATTTGTTCTGAATGAGCCTTAAGTTTTTAATGCGGTCCAAATACCTAAGCCAACCTAAACTCAACAAAATTATTGGGTACGAGTGAAGTTTTACAAAAACCTGAGTTTAGAAATTCGGAAATAAACTTCATCTACACTCTTCAAGCCCTTCATTGCCGTAAAATGCCGTCAAGTTTGAATATGTCTTTAAATTCTTGCGGCTTATTTGAGCATCCTAATAGGAAAAGTCAGGTTCTAAGTTTCGATAATTTCTAAATATATTTTGGGAAAAAATCGATATACAATATCAAAGCTTTCATGGACTTTGAATTAGATGATTCTGAGTAAAGGGTTTTATTTAAAATTATTATAACTTTAAAACAAAAGGAGTACAAAACAACAAGATGGTCCTGGGCTGCGCAGGCATGGATTGCAATTCGGTTTTAGTAGGGACACATACATTATATTCCGCGTTCATCCGTCCAAAAGCCAATAACAAGAGCTTTACCCAAATCCTAACCCCTTCCTATGACGTATGATATGGCTGCAGTCGCTCAAACTCAAGGGCTATGAAAACTGCAAGCACAAGCAGTTGTACACTTTATTAGCAGGAGCAGCCAAAGCAAAATCTTGATTAGGTCAGACCAGACTAAGGAATCCTTAAAAGGGACAAAGCTACTTACTTGCATTGTGCTCGTAATGGCCATTCTGTTGATTCATCTTGGCCGGTGAATCTGTATTTAGCTGCGAGGCGGTGACCGAGCGTGTTTGCAATGTATTCGGTTTGGAATTGAGTGCAGAGCCGGGTGCGCTTGGCAGACCGCTTGAATTACCACCGCCATTGGGCTCATCCAGCAATTGCCGCAAACGCTGCAGCTGTGCCTCCAGCTGACGATTGTGATCTTCGAGTATTTGCATGCGTTGCTCTAGGCGACCCTTATGCTGGCGCAACAGCATGGCCTCGGCCATCATGTCCTACAGAAAGTAAATTTTGAAGTCTAAATGAAGCAATGTCTAGCTGGTATACAGTACCTGTCCGTGCTCGCCTTGTGTGGCCAGACCAGTCATATTGGAATTGGAGTGCTGCATGCCATTGGCACCGGACTCATCGGGTGTGCCACTTTGTTGTTTGCTGCACAGCTGCTGATATTCTGCCTGCAGGTTAGCATTCTCCTCCTCCAGATCGCGTATAATGGCCTCCAGTTCTTCGCGTTGCTCTGCATCCATGGCAGCCATGACCTGTACGGGTGATTTGGGTGCGCTACCATTGGCAGGCAGCGCCTGGCAATACTGTGCTATAAGCTGATGCTCATCATCACTATCCGGTGTGGAGTTGGAGCCGGTGCCGCCATATTCTACCTGTGCCAGCCGCGAGGCATACATCTCCAGACGTGAGTGCATATCATTTTGCAGCTGATGTGTTGTATGCTGTGGACTGGGTGCAGGACTCTCCAAGGCATCACCTGTAGCAAATATAAAAGCAGACTAAGTAGGCAGCGGTATGGGTTAGGTAATGCTTACGCACCTTCCAGCACACTCTGCACGGGCAAGTAGCCCACACGTGGATGCTTCTTAAAGTATTTGCGACTCTTGAATTTGTTTTTGAGAGCGCGCGTAAAGTCGCGCACATCTTCGGTGGATGTGGTCTGTGGACATGTGGAAAAGACGCAGCTGGTTAGTTATAAAGTAGAAAGAGCAATAAAGCATACGCACCGTTGTACAGTATTCGTGCATGGGATGCGTTAGCTTGTGATTTTTGGCATTGCGTCCAAAGAAGAAACACTTTTGGCACATATCAAAGTTGAAGCACTTGAGGCAGCGATAGCGGAAGCCCACAATTGGATACTCCTTGCAAATGTTGCACTTAGCCTACGTAAAATGGAAGTAAATATTAGTTGCATGTACTTGCAATAGGCTAAAAGCTCAACTTACCTGATGTTTTGCTGCTTCGGCGGCAGCCAGACGATGCAGCACTGGCAACCAAACTAAGCTCTGCGGCTCATGTTGCAACCAGCCCAGAAAATGTTGCAACTCTATGGAGATATCCTGATTGCCATCAATGGCTGCAAGCAAAGGCAAAAAGTTTAAGCTAATTGGAGCACCCACACACACACACACACACAAAGCCTTGTAGACTTACCTTCCTGCGAGATGCCAGCTTGTTCAAGACAGGAACGCACAGAGGGTTCAATGTTGGAGCCACCAAAGGCGGCCACCTCACCCAGTTGACGCGGCACCTGTTACAGCAAGCATAAATATATTGAGCTTCTGTTAAAGCACTTTAGCACCTCGGCACTGCTTACCTGTATGCAATCATGCAAGAGCAATCCCAAACGTCGCTGATCGGCGCGTCGCTCAGGATCCGCAACCAAACGAAATAGATAACGATATTTTTCCTCCAGATGTCCCTTGCAGAGTAGCACCAGTCCCACCTTGAAGCTGAGCACGCGTATTTGACCCGTGCGCTGGGAATCATAGACATTCAGTATCCAATTGATGGCCAGGTCCAGCATAAGCGTCAAATCAATTTTATCGATTGTCACATAGAGCGAATGTAGCACCGTGGTCATGTCGGGTATATCGATAAGTTTATCGTTCTGAGCGCGCAGTCCATGACGATCGAAAGACTCACAGGCAGTGGTCATATTTATGCGATCCAGTGCTGTAGAAACGAAACCATTAAAACTTCCACTTGGACTTGCAAGAGCCTAGAGCTACTTACCCAAACGCTTCTGCACGGCGCGCAACTTCATGGCCGTGCGATATGCCGAAAAACGTATCTCATTTAAATCAGCCAAGCCCTTCATTAGCTCAATCATCTCGGGATGGTCCCAATGGGTGGTCTCGCGCTCATGACTAAAATCAGTGAAAACGCCAAGTCAGCTACGGTTAATGTGCAACACTCAGGCACTACTCACTCTATATAGTAAGGCACATTGGCGGCCGTTGTGGCACGTTCCCAGGGCGGCTTAACGCTCTGTCCCAAGTTGGGTAATGGTCCAATAGTGCCACTGTTCGATGTATTGCGTCCATCATCACCATTCTCGTGCGCATGATTTGCGCCAGCTTGGCATAGAACCTTTTGACGTTCATCCATGGCAATTTGTAAGAGCTTCATGCTGCATAAACCACAGAAACAACAAAAAGAGAACAACAACATCGTCATCATCATCATCGTCATCTTGTACAAGTTGCAATCATTAGCAACATCTATAGAACAAACGCAATCGAGCACACACTTCCTCAAACACCTACCGTGTATTCAAATCCTCCAGTTTGGACAAACAGGGTGTTGGTACCAGCACTTGATTGGCCGTAAAGAACGCCTGCTGTTCATTACAATCATCGAGCAGGGCACTTGCCGTGGTCATCTTATCGCGTAGACGTTGCAGCTGTTGCATTTGTTCGTTGGCTTCGGCCACTGCATTGGGAGTAACCCAGGAGTTCTTGGTTTGTTCAGCGAGGGCAACGCGTGAGCTTAGATCTTCGAGAATCTTTTGGAATTGACGCATTTTCTGTAATTAAATTCAAAGCAGAACGGCAAGTTAGTGAGTGTTGAAGTTAATTTTTAACTTGCGTGGAAGGTAATCATAAATGGGATTAGGAATTTGATGAATAAAAAGATGACAGTGGAGGAGTTATAGAGTAATGCACTCAGCAGAGCAGGATGTTAATCAGGTACTCAGAAGCAATATGATTGTAAATTAGGAGCAGAGTTCAATTAAATTTGATGCGAAAAATACCCGTGAATTTTAATGATGATTTTCGTATACGAGCAGAAAAGGGATTTGCGGAACTAGTCAATTAGAGAGAATGCTTCAACAAAGAAATTTTTGGAGCTAAATTTTTGGCGATGGCGATTTAGTATCTTCGTAACTTTGGGAAAGTTGAGGGTTAAGAATTTCCACAACCAAAGCCAAAAATTGTTTTTCCAAAGCAACTTCGATGAAAAATGCTTTAAAAGTTGTTAGGCTTTGGAAACTAGAACAGTGTTTTATGTATGATTTGAGAAGAGCTTTGTTGAGCTAAAAAGATACGTAAGCCAACCTTTTACTTTTTTTGTAAAAACCTAACTATTCTGGACCTTCGTCACTAGGTCTGGATCAAAGTTGGCGGCTTAGAATTTCCGCAACTAATACCAAAAATGGTTTTCCTAAAAAGAGAGGGAAAGATACAAACCAAACCAGAAACTTTCCCCATCTTTGGTGCAACCCGGCGATGCAACTTCCTAATTTTGGGTACAGCGCTTACGATTGATTCTTTCAAGACTAAAGCCGCAAACGGATAGCCAAAACGTTAGACACCAACGGTGCATCGCCCACTAAGTTTGTGCCACGGTTTTGGAAATATGGAGAAGAATTCCTTATCTATGAAATTTCCACCATTATTTCCGAGATTAAAGTTATCAAAGCCACAACTATCATTCCATCCTCAAGGCAAATCCACATAATTTTGGGATTACTGTTTGGAATTGATCTTTTCAGAGTTGACAAACGGCTTGCCGAAAATAATATCGAGAAGTTTTCAAAATACTTCGACCGCAGAAAAGTCTGCTATAGAAAAGTTTTAAATAAAAACGTCATTCTTAAAAAGCTGCTTTTTTTTAAACAAAAATTTCCCATTTTCGCTACACATTAAATTTCAAACTCTTTTAATTTAACTTTTCTTCTGAATGTGTTGACATCCCCTACTGCACAACAATATATCCCACCGTATGGTAGTTTGTGCTAATCATCCTTTATTAAACCAAGCTGCTTTTCTTCTTTCTACGTTAACGTCTAAGTCTGCGTCTGCATCTTCTAATTAGTTTTTAACACATATTTATTATGCCAAAGCATTTGCATTCATTGTACCATATTTAGCCCGTTCACCCGCATTCCTGCGGCCGCCTGTCTAGCGCCTGCCAGTGCGCCAAGACAAAGCTACCCAAAGGCAACAACAATGCCGTCCAACTGGTATTAAGTTTTCCCAAACAAAATGCATTTAATTTGCATATACCATATATATGCAGCAACTGACAACATCCGTGCCGCAGTAGGTCCCCGCCGGAAGGAGTTAGGATCCAGGCTAAAATCTCATTGCATACTTTTGGGCTGCTGTCTGGACTATATAAATTTTGCAAACAAACAAAAATGTTTCTAGAGTTTTCTGGTTTTTCGTTTATGTTTTGTAAACTTCTATTATAACACTTGTTGTTATTGTTTTGATTGCATTTAAATAATTTTATATATTCTAAGCGTATATTAAATCTGCGTAAAGTTACAGAAAACAAGTTTAAATTAAAATACAAAAAAATCTGGAATCTGAAAACTCAAAACTGAAAACTTGCACAAAGTGGCATAAAATTTCCTTTGAGCATGTTTCTTCATTAGCAGTAAAAAGCGGCAAGAGAAGAGAAAAATTCCGTGTACAAAGTCGAGCGTGACCGAGTTCGATATGCAGGCTGTGCAGGATGATTCAACGACTGAGAAATACACTTTATGAACTAAATAATTAGGAATATCAAGTTAAGTTTGTTTTGAGACTTTATGTTTTGGACGTCGAGGTAAACCATTATGCATTCCTAACTCCACAGTGGCACAAAGAGCAAAGGCTTAGAGAAATTCTGATAATATATTAATTATGCCATTTTTTTGCGATTCTATTTTTATGGATTTTTTATGTACAGAATTGACTGACTTTTTAATATACAATTTAAAAAATATATATGTTTCAGCCACTGCTAAGTTATGGGGATCGATATATGGACACATCTAGGGCTTAAGTTAGATGCGATGAGCAAATATGCTCTTCCGGTCAGAAAAATCGTCTGAATACAATATTTTTTAAGAAAATATATAAAGCCACGAAAGACTTAATCAAAAAAAGTCATCGATGTTTCGGTAGATATAAAAGCTTTATTATATTTTCACTTGTATCTGCTGCAGATAAACGAAAGCTAATTATATCAGTTGACGAATATATTATATTTTTCTCCCAAAAGTAGCTTCTGCAAATAAACAAAAGTTAAGTATATTGGGAGATAAATATTATATAGTATTATCCCAAAGGTTATATCCAATTTTAATTCATATTTTCTGTTTTTCAATTCCAATGCTGTACAGATCATTGACAAAATTCGCCAAGTCTCTAATCGTATATAAAATAGGAGATATTATGAAAACAATGTATACAATATATAATATTAACTACTTTCAAAGAACAGTCAAGGTTTAGATTAATCAAATGATTCCATGTACTAATATTAATTAATTTAATTAACTAAACTCGACTGAGCAGTCGACAATATGATGTATCCGCCAAATTCTTAGACATATCGGTAAACTCAAAAGCAATATTTCATCTCCAGCATTAATCTCTACACAAAGACGAGTATGTTAGAGCACAATTATTATAGAAGTTATAGAAATATCCCAAATAAGATTCTAAGTTATATCGATTTATTCCAAATTTCTATTCTTATTTTCTGCTGACCAAAATTAATTATCTATGGCATGAGTCACCATATCGTATATAAAAGAGAATATAATAATTATTATTTTTTTCCCAAAGCATCTGATATACCCGTTCATTCTAAAGAGTATTTAGAGTGTAGCTAGAGAGTAAAAAAAAACAACAACTACTAGAAATGAACGCTTTAACTTTTATGCTCTTTGCATGCTACCGTTACTTTCGCTACGCTCTCTTTACCAACTGTACTCTATTCCTTTCGCTTTTCCGCAGTTTCCGTCGTTCCAATTTGGCGCTTTGTAACTGTAAACTGCAATCCCAGTACCAGGAACACGTTCAATTTACCCATTTTCGCTTTTCAATTTCATTTACCTGCGCAGCGTGATAGAACTTTTTTCTCTCTATGTATATTTTATTTTTTATATTTTTATTTTTGTTAAACAAAAAACTTTCATTGCGGCCCTCTTAGTATTTTTTTTTTTTTGCATGCAAAATTCACGCACAAAAGCCAAAATGCATTTACCTTTTGCCAAAGTTCAAAGTTTTGCAAACTGAAGACATCGTTGAGTTGGCCGTAGAATGCTGCAGCAGAACTTTTTGCACGAAGCTCTACGGCAACTCGTTGCGTGCTGCTAACTCACTTTTATCAGACGCATCAAGTGGATGCCAACTCGAAACACCCAAAAATAAAAGGCCCCTTTGCTTTATTATTTCATTTAGTTATAACTTTGCTTACTGTTGTTGTTGTTGCTGCTGGTTGCGCTTTGTGCTGCTGTTTCTTCTGTTTGCATTTTGCTCACTCTCTTCTCGTTCTGCTTTCTTGCAGTTTGTGTTTCTGATTTGCAACTTTGCCCGCCTTGCGCTCCCCTGTGCAAGTTTATGCCTGATAATGCATGCATATTCAAGCTGACCTGTTGTGGTGCGATTTGCACAGTAGCGCATTCAAAGTACTGCGGGCGCCCAAACCAGCAGGTTTCAACAGAGTTTACTTTAGGTTGCACTCCTGTTGTTTATGTTGGGGAATTTTCTCTATCCCAGTCTTAACCTTGGTTGACCAGCACTGCTGGCTGCTGCTGGCATTTGTTGGCCTAACTTTTGTTTTGAATTTTGCAAATTTTTCGGTCACAACTCGTTAAAGTTGTTGGCTTAAATGGACAGCTTGTTGATTTTGCTTTGGCATTAAATTATATAGAGCTGAAGTTGGCAGGCAGCCACTTGAAATTTGTTCCAAAAAATATATAAATTTCATGTTTCTACATATAGATACATAAAGTATCTAAAATTTGGGCACGCAAAGTTAAAGTTTATGGCAAAACATGTTGTGCTTTAATAAGCCAGACTTTTGTACAGTTTGTCAAGAAACTGTTTTCACACCAAAAAGCGGGTTACGTTCGCCAGAAGGCTGAAATAATATAATATTTGTTGTATTACAACGATGGACCCAATAGAGTGCGACACAAGGTGCTTAATGCGCTAGAGAACTGCAAAATTATACTGAAACACAGTGGTCCAAAGAGCCGAAAAATTTGGATGAAAAATGACAGTCATCGTACAAAGCAGACAAGTTAACCTATGCTATGCAGATGAAATTATGTTCATCTGGAGCCACTCAAATGTGGTCAAGTTACCTAACATCTCCCTCGGTAGCTTTTAGATGTCAAGCAGCTTACCGACAATCATTAGAAGAGCGGTTGAGACAAATTTCACAGAACTTGCTCTTTCTTAATTTAACTTTTTCCGAAAAAATAACAAAACAAACTAATCAAAGGACAAATTTCTGCGACCCAACGAATGTTTGATTGAAAATTGTAAAGTAAATATCGACAACATCAATGCATATTGTTTTAATTCAAGTACATGATAAAATTAACGCAACTGCTTCACCCTTGGACACCTGTCCGAAGTTGCCCAGTAAGTCCGAAAAAAACATATTTTAAAATCTCACGAAAATTGTGCACGCAAATCTTTGCTGACGCAAACAATAGAAGACAATTTTGAAAGGTTCCTGGCAACATCGGAGCCATTGATATCGAGCTTCCAAAAAATGCGGCCCAAAAAAAGCGACTCTTTTTCTGCAAAGGTTGTGCTGGACTCATTATCTGCTTCTACCCAGACAACTGACATCACTGTCTGATTCTGAATGTTTGAATGAAGAATTGTAAGTTGTTTTACAAATAAGCAACAGTAGTTAACGTAATGAAAATTGTGTTCATATACTTTTTTAGATAGATCTACCATTCCTAAACACTAAAAACTGTGCACACAACTATTTACCCTATCAGGATTAAATCATTCTTAATCGTCGTCATCATTGTCAGATAACTCTATACAAGTGATTTTCGAGCAATTCTACTCAAGACACGATTTTTGACTAGCTTTTTCGGCTCTTGGTACCACTGTGCAACAGTCAATTTATACGGGAATGCATATCTAGCCGAAGAGTCGGAGATTTGACATTTATAGATGAAATTTTGACATCCATGTTTACTTTTTTTTTGTTGTTATTCCGCTTGGGAACTTAGGACCTCTACTAGATTCTTTCAATGAACCCTGGTTTGAGCCATCTGTTTAGCCAGAGCTAAAAAAAATGGGACAGAGTCCCATTTTATGTTCGACTGGGCCAATTCTTGGAGGATGTTCTTCTCCATGTTGTCTTCGGTCTTCCGATCCGTCTGCGGCCTTGGGGGTCATTTTGACAACTGGCATCCAAAAATTTGAATCATATGTAAACAATAAGCCTAATTTCAAACTCTATCAAGACTATGACCCTAAGCGCTTTATGTGCAGAACTGACTCTTTTACAACTGCGACAAGCTCATCCACACGACTCCTCGGAGCGCTGTCCTAAAACCCTACACAAAATTTTTTGGGTCCATATAAGAAAATTTACAAAAAGGCCACCAAATCAACCGAGCAGCACTGAAGTCTGCTACACTAGAAGAGTGGCTGAAGTTCTTAGAGCAAAATGAACAAACCTATAAAGCTAATTTATTCAATGAAACTTCGTCTTCAATATGTTATTAATGCTAAGGAAGGGCTTACCTCAAATTATCATTATTTGTCATAAACTGTAAGTCTAAGATAGCTTGAGCACTTTGTGAAAAGACTTTCTTGACAGTAGCAAATCTATGCAAGCTTGGATTGGTTGCATTTATGCAAAAGGCTTTTGGAATTCAAAAGATACAATTTATTGTTAGTGTGAAAACAGTTTCTTGACAAACTCTACATAATTTATGTTTCTACATATTTGAGAAAATGAGGCCTTAATAACCCAAACATTTCCACACTTACTTCAACTACTTTACTGCAACAACAACGACAACCTAATTAACCTCAAACCTATTGTTCCAATGGCAGTCATCTTTGTTTACGTCTACATCAATCTCTCCATTAACTCAAAGAGACTGCCACAAACTAATTAAGCGTAAAAATAATTTGCAGTTTCAATTTCGTTGTGCATTTTTCCAAAGCGCTTTGCGTTCTTTGACTTTTTGAAATATTTTACCATATTTTTTTTGCTTTTTAATTAGCCCAGCGGTAGGGCTCGCATTGCAGTTTGATAACTTTTGTTGCCACAATCAATAATTTACTGTTTACAATAAACAACAACAGTCAAGATACACACAACCCAACACCACCGCAGGTATAAAGTTATAAAATGCTGCACTAATTAGTGAAGAAAACAAGTCAACGTCACCACAACAAAGGTAAAAGCGGTTTTTATGCCAACCTCAACGCTAATGAATATATAGACTACAACGACTATATCGAGTATATCGATGTCCTCGACGTGCAACAAGCCGCATCTATTGAAGTTTAATGACTTAGGGGCGGCCAATTATGTTGCACACTGATAACAGTGCAATGCACTTTTAAAGCTGTCCGTGACGGGGGGTTGTGTGTGCGTGGGTGGGTGACTCTTTTGTTTACACTTCAGTAAAGGAATTAAAGGGAATTTCAGCCATATCAGTTGGTATATGTCAAGGAAGAAGGCAGCTTGGACGCAACAAGTTTGTTGAACCAACAAAAGGTGCGGTAACATCATCATTGAAGTAACTCTACGCTTATTTAACTTGTAGAATGATTTCGAACATAAAAAATTATGTTCGGAGCTTCATGTAATCCGCTACTGATCACCTTTCAAGCAATATTACTGATACTTCGAAGTTAGACTTAGAAAATAAGATCATCTTGGCTGCAAAACCGTATATCCTAAATCTACACACATTATTTTGTTGAAAAACTGACCCTGCGCGCTTTTTCGGGCAAGAAATCTACAATAATACCACGGAAATCTCTGGCGTAAAGAGTACTACTCTGATGCAGGCTACATTACCAGCACATTTATTCTGAGGCAGAAACATTACATCTTAAACAATCTTCGAAAAATAAGTGGAACTACTGGGATTGGGAATAGCAGTAATCTCTGTCTGATGTAAGAGATCAGATGCATGCTAACTTACAGAACGATTACATCTTAACGAACTTCAAAAGATTAGAGTATACGATTTTTTACAAAATGTTCCCGTAGAATGCCGCGAAAGCATATAGCAATAATCTCTGACTGGTGGAAGAGGCCACTTAAAGAGAACTAGTCTACCTTACAGCCTGAGGAAGAATAATTACATCCTAAAGATCTTTGAAAGATTAGTGACTCTATTGTTTAAAAAATGCTTCCGTCGATAAGCCAGGATCGAAAATAGCTGAAATCTCTAACTGATGTAAGAATTCCCTTAAAGAAAATTAGTCAGATGTAGATTACTTTACTAGCATATTGAGCCTGAGGCAGATCCATTATATCTTAAAGATCTTCGAAAGATTAGTATAGACGATTGGTTACCGATTCTAGGGATGACTGCCGGCATATATAATAAAACGTATGCATACGCTCAGCTTTTTCTAATGCTCCTCAGCGACGATATGATCTGGCATCGAATTGCTCGCCGCTGAGATCGCATACCCAAACCTAAAGAGAAGCAAAGCGGGTCCATTAAAGAGAATAACTTTTTTCAATGAATCTCAATAAAGACATAATTCAGGATCGGAATACCTGCTGCTAAGGAATGCTGCTATCATATACGCACACCTCTGAAAAATCATAAACTAGTGAGAAAATTGGTCGACAATGGTTTGAATATAGAACAAATAAGAGTTACGAGTTCAATGTGCCTGAAATTAGTCGTCCCATGAGCCGAAAAAGCTAGCAAAAAATTGTATCCTGAGTAGAAATGCTCGAAAATCCTGTACAAGTGTTTTTTTTGGGCGTGGAAATCCAAATATGAAATCAAAATTTATGAAAACAAAATGACTGGCACAAAATGGCTGAGACAAATTGACAGTTAATTTGTCAAAAACGCGACGACGAGAAGTCTTACTTTAACTTACTTTTTGGAGCACTTTCGTATGTACACCCCGGAATTTTGGATTCATGAAAATTGTGCGGAAACTAGAGTAGGAAAAACATTGATGTATTTATTTATCAAGTTTATAATAAGTAAAATATGTGGCCAGTAAATAGAGAAGAACTTTTGTTGTGACTTAGAAACTCCCAATTCGACCACGATGAAATCTTCTCCATTTTTTGCCTTTATTCTGCGGATGGTGTTATTTTTCAGTTCTATCCAAAATTTAAGCAGAGTTTTACCTACAAAATTGTAAACAAACTCTAATAGAGTCTATTCCATAGGCTTAAAAGTCTGCCAGAGATTTAATGCCATGAAAGTATAGCATATTTGTGATAACGAGAAAAAGTTATTCCCAAGTTATTTTTGTTACCAATTACCAATAGAGACCTATTCCGATAAAAACTGGAGTATGCAATATTCGCCTGTTAAGTATTACACTTTTTCCCATTGTGTGTGAGGCAACACTGTAGTAGTTAAAACTTTTGCAGTTTTAATCAGCGAACAATGTGTTCGACAAAGCCTTAAATATGCCTGGATAGCTCTACCAGTTGTAGTAATCATAGTTGGTCGCTGCTGTTACACGGGAATCCTTGCAAAGTCAAACATCAACCAGTTCGTTAGTAGCACTTTGTTATTAGGAGTTGGCTACAGGGAGTTAGCAAGTTCTGCTTTCTTGCTTCATGCTGTTAAATCTCCACACTGTTGGCTTACTAAAAAGTGCAACTCTTTTGCAATTTAATACTCTTTGGACGCCGCGCCAGTACCAACCAACCAAAAGGCACTAAAATTCTTTGCTGCGGCCTCTGTTCGTGGCGTTGGCGAATAAATAAGCAAAGCTGTCGTCATATTTTCTATGGCATCCGGCAGCACACAGAAAGCAACTCCACCTGCACGCATCGAGAGAGTAGCCATAGTATCCAGCAAAAAAAAAAAAAAAAAAACAAAACAAAAATCCGGCACGAAGCGACGACGACTTACATAGCCAGCATACTTATGTACAAAGCTTATTAAAAATGCCTTTATTTGCTTTTAAAATGTATTTCTGTTCCCGGACATGAAAAGTTTCAACACTACGGCTGCAATTCCTGCACTTTATGGATGTGTTAATACACTGCGCTCAGTGGGTCAAGGGTTTACTCGGTTGTTGCAGGCAATAAAAGTTGGCTCGCTGAGTATGGTTGCAAGTAGCACAGATTCTATGAGAGAATACAACTTAGTTCAGCCAAAATTACTTTCCGGTGCAACATTTTCCAAACAGTACTAATTTACGACCAAAAATGGGTTAGCCGGCCAATCTTTGAAGTACAATTTGAAAATTAAAAAATAAAATTGTTGGCTTGTATTCAGCCAATACTTGCCTGTAGCATTCAAACAAACTGATCCTACAATCTTTAAAAAGCCATTTAATTCAGTTTACGAATACATAAATGATTCTCTTAAGCGAAAATAAATGAATATTCCTAAAAATATAGCAGCTCTAGGTAGATGTTCTTATAAATTTATCCGATCTGACATTTTGTAGATTTCAATTCCGAAAAAACAGCACGAAGCTTATAAAAAAACACACTATTTTACATCAAATTTATCCAAATGAAGTTTCCGTTTTTATCAAAAGTTTTCAAAATAGCCAAAAATTGTTCAAAAAGCAGAGTATGCCGGCGCCACTATTGTTGCCTTATTTTATGTTTTGCTCCCTTTTTAAGTGGCAATGTCAAATGCATTAGTCGCTGCAAGGCATTATTATGTGCCGGCAGTACATAGAAATATCCAGGCTTTGGGAAGCCCTGCAATTCCAACTGCTGCCATCCACTACTGTGAATGGGTTTCAAGTTTAGCGCAAAAATTTAATTGCTTCGAGCGCTTTTATGACACATTTATGTTCTGACTATTTGACGGAATGAGCTATGTCAAAATAATGGCACTTCATATGGCAGATTTATGTGTTGCACCGGCAATGGCAGCAACCATGGCTTAGGTACAGCATAGAAATGTATATGTTTTATTTATTTATAATGAAAAATGTTTAAGAAATCTTTTGAAAACGCTATGTAGCTTTAGGAGGAACAGTCACATTTAGGATTAAAAGTGTTGAGCTTTTTATGTTTTTGGCTTGGAGCAGTTTACACTTTAAATGGGATTTTTCCGGAATTGCAAAATTGGCCGCCTTATTCAGGATCAAGCTGCATAGTTTTAGATTCACTTTTAAAATGGCCCTTAATGGTGCCAGAAACGATTATATTTTTAAAAGATAATAAAAGAAATTATAGATATACAAAAAGCTTCAAGAATTCAGCATCAATTTAAAATGAAGAATAAATGAAATGAAAATAATTGAGAAGCAGATTGATTATATAGGTTAGCTTTTGTTTAAATAATGAGCAATACAGTTTTAAGAAATTTTAATACAATAGTAAAAATTGACTCTTCAGAAAAAGTTTAAAAAGTTGGCAATTTCTTCATGCAACAATTCTTAAATAATCACTAAAATATTATTAATCCAATTAAAATCCACTAAAAACTCTTAAGCCAAAATTTGACCCTCTTGGGGAAGTCCTAGGCTTTAATTTTCCCTACCAGCCAGCCAAAACTTACTAAATCCTTCAGCTTACTACCTTTCCTTAATGCTTCCAAATTTATTCTTAATTATTCCATTTTTCAAAGTCTCTTCCTACGGCTCTTAAATTGAAACTTAAATATTTTCACTTTAAATTCATTATTTAAATGCATTTGCTGTTTTCAGTCATTTATCATCAACATTACGGCCTTTAGAAGGCCGTAAATTGAAGACATTGATTAATTGAAAACTGTGTCGCTTGAAGCCATCTGACATTCAATCAAAATGCTGTACATATCGGCGACAATCTTAATTATATAAATCACACTTATCTTGTAGTAGCACTTATGTACATACAAATACACGACTATAGGGTGTATTTTTGGGTGAATAAACTTTTTTTGAATATGATGGCAATTACAATTTTATGGCTTATTGAAGGTTTTGATATTGAAAACTTTGAGAAATACTAAAGAAAGCATTTATTTTTAAAGAAATGTAAAGTATCCAAACAAATAAGGCCAAAATTATTCTGCTCATGTAAGAACATTTAGGTCTGATTTTATGACAAAGCGCAGATTTTAATGTCAAAAATGTTAAAAAAAATTTGGTAGAACCTTCGGATTTAAAAAAAAACGAAAAGTAATTTTTCTTTTTACCAACAGTTCTGCTCTTCTATAGATTCTAGTTTTATTGTTTAAATTGCACTTGAAAGGCTTTATTTAAAATGATTAGAAATTTTTTAATAATTCAATAAATTTGCTTATTATGGAAAATCGCAAATAATAATATCACGAATATTGGATTTACTTCCAAAATTTGCATGAATTCCAAACGAGTCTAACAACCTTTTGCTTTTCTGCTTCTAGTTTTGCCTTTTTGATTTTAACTTAAACACTCCAAAACCAATAGAAAGCTGAAAATAAAGCCTATAAAGACATGCTCTAAAAAATCACCCTCTACCCAGCTGCCTTATGAAGCCCATTGGCCATATGTTAACTTAATCAAGCAACATTTATATGCCATAAGTTATGCACTTGACGACATACAACGCTGCGTATACACAATGCTTAGCCAAGACACAAACCTCATTCTCATCGCGCAATATGCCCACAACCTGCAGAAACATGCGTTCCGCATCGTTTTGTGGATCGTAATTGGAGTAGGTATCGTCCACCAAAGTGATATCACCCAGACCGCAATGTAGCTGCTCCTCCGATGATGTAGAGTACAACGATAAGATATTGCCACGTCGTGGCTCTGGCATAAGTTGCTGCTGCTGTTGCTGCTGCTGTGGCAACAATTGCTTAACTTGTGCAGCAGGCGCTGCCTCATCGTCAGCCTCTTCATCGGCCTCCTCGTCGCAGCTGCCCACACTGCTGCTCAGCTGCGAGTAGCTTAAACTCAGCTGACTGCTTTCTGCCGCCGAGGTGCGGCTATACTCATGCTCATGCTCGAGCTCCAGCTCTGTGCCGCCCGTACCGCTGTCACCACTCTGTGAGTTGGCCTTATTGGCCGCGCTGCCTACCACAACGCCAGCTGCAGCAGCGGGCAACACAACCAGATTGTAAGCCTGTGAGTCGCAACGACTGCGACTGCCACCGCTGCTGCTGCTGCTACGACTGCGGCGCTTCATGGAGCGAAATGGTGAGAGCAGGCGACGCCTGGTGCTCAGAGTGGGCGTATAGGGTGCAGGCATGGACTCCAGCAGCGTATGCTGCGGTGGGGCGCCTGCATAGCGTTCCAATGACCTTGACTTGAGCAGCGCATTCTCTGCGTGATTGCTGTAAATGGTGGCCTCTGCAACAACAACGCCGCGCTGCAGCTGCTGCTGTGACTGCTGTTTTCTGGACAGGCTATTGACGCCATCGATGTGCGAGTTCTCTATAACAATTTGAGCGGCTGCATGTGGCTCAGCCGCTGCCGCAGTGGCTGCAAATAGCCGCATCCTTGCGTAGCTGCTTGCCCCCTAGTTGCACGTCGAGTTAATTAATCTTTGCTTATGCAGATTTCAGGTTTCTTTGAAGTATCTGCTTGTTTATTTTATATTTTTTAGTTTTGCACTTTTTTGTTTCTTTTTTTTTGTATTTTTTATCTCGAGTTAAGAGTTTCGTTTAGTTACAACGTTTTAGGGCACATTCTTGCGTAATGATTGTTGCTATTTTTATGCACTGCGCCGTGGTACCGGTTTGACGGGATGTTCAAGATGTTTCTAAATAGTTAAATAACCTTTTATGTAGTACGCATATGTCAAACAAGCCAGCCGCATCTAATATACACTAATCTTTCAAGCAAAGAAGCCACTCTATTACGCTAGAAATTTCATGGTGGCCCGCACTTTCCAAATAAACTCAAATAGTGCGTTTAAGTAAAAGTATCTACCAGTTACAAAAGTGTATCTGAGCGTTTAATAAATATGTTGTAGCGCTGTCCCTTCAACTCGTACTGGTTTATTTGTACAATTGTTGGGCGTGTTAATAATGTTGGGCAATATTTGTTAAAGATAAGTTCTTCATATGCGTAAATATTTACAAGACAATTGGGAAGTTTGTCTTTGTGTAATTTATAAACCCTGACATTGTTGATGGCATGGCAATGCACATAAATTAAATATTTCTACGGACGCTGGCAGCAACTTGAGAATAACAAATAGAAAGTGGAATTTTGACTAATTGGATTGGGGTTGGGATACAAGCTTGCTTTAAATTGTGTCACAATCGCTGGGAAAAATGGGGTAACAAACTTAAATTATCATAAACATTTAATCGGCTTAACACTTTAGCATCATTAATCTTCTAATAAAAAGCAAGTGGACATTGCTTGAATGTGCGTTATCAAAGGTCTTTTGTACTAGATCATGCCACGAAAGATAACAAAATTGAAACATTTTTTTATTATTTGTTGTAGAGATTTTGTAACTAATGGTACTTTAGAATTAAGCTGCCTTATGTATATACTAACTTTGGAAAACATAATTTATAATGAAAAAGATTTTTAAAAGAAGGGCAAAAATCGTCTTTGCTTCTTATTAAATAATTGGAATATGAAGAAATAGCACAATAGGCTGGTTAGGCGAAGCAATACATTTAATATAATATATGACGATCTAACAGCAATCGCCATCAACTGGAATTCTCAAAAAACCCAGAGTTAAGAAAGACCAGCAAACACCTGGAGACAATTGTTAAAATCGGGCGCTTTGATTCTAAGCTTGAGTGAAGTTAGAAGACCAACGCAAGACACATCGTGAAAGAGCAAATTTCTTGCTGTGTTTTGTTTCGCGTTGGAAACTTATACAACTAATAAAAAGCAAAAACCGTGTGGTGCTCTGAGCCAGTCGATTTGATATTTTTTTTTCGGTCGCCACATTTCTCAGTCACTTACTATGGCAATTTCAGCTTGACATTTGTAAAAGTGACGCCATAGTATAAGGCTTTTGGAGCAAAATTAGGACAAAAGATTTTTAACCAATTAGCTTAGTTCAATATATTCAGGAAATTCAGACTCTGTAAATATTACCAAAGATAATATTAAATGACTTTTCGAGTTCAGGATTCTTCAATAATTTGTTATACCAAATTTAAGCTGAACCCATTAAATAACAAAAGTTTTCAAGCATTATTTTTCCATATAATTTGAGCACGAATGTACCTTTAATTATACTTCACAAATTGTATTAAGTTTCCATTCTTTTCATAGGATTGCTAAGAAAAGCCATAAAATCCTTCATCTATTTGGGATAAAGTTGAGCCCTTAAGCTAGAGAGTTTTATGAGTTAACTTTTTTATGCTGACTCAAATAAGTTACGGGAAATATTCATACCCTGCATCTTCAAAGGATATTGGATATATATAATAGATTTGTGCAATGTATGCAACCTCAAGAGAAAAATGAATAAAATAAAAATGCAAATTATTAAAAACAAAAAGACGAATAAGCCAGCACGAAAAAGCCTATCTATGCTGATCAGAAACGCCAGCACTTGATACACCCAGAATCTGCATAACCACCTAAATATACTAGCGATCGACCTGCTGCTAACGTACAAGATGATTCTGAAGAATACACTCCCTTGATATTGATAGCCATACACATAAAATTCCTATTACTCTAATTGTTAACCAATTACATAATAATAATTTACATATATTAAAGTTATATTTTTTTCTAAAGCGAAAGATTGAAGTTCTACTTCGATAAACTAAATAAAGATTTTCATTAAGTTTTTTAAGTAATAATCTCTTAATTTTTATTACTTTAGCGCTCTTACTTAGATCTACGCCCTTAAACTGTTTTAAGTGCTTGGACTCAGAAAACAAATAAAACATCTTGTAAAAACTTTTACAGTTTATTGAAAATTTATTGCAGAAATCTCCAAAACTTTAACAATAAACCACTTTGCCTTGCCCTAACTTTGCTTACCTTAATGCAAAATGTGAAATAAACTTTCAGAAAACAGCAACGACACTACAACATAGTAAAGATAACAAAGCAATGACCGCTGAAAAAAAAGTGTGAACAAACCAGAATGGGCAAAAAGTAGTAAAAAAAATAGTGTTGAAAAAGAATGTATTATACAAAGATGACATTTCAGTTAAAAAATGAAAAAGAGTAAAACTACAAAAAATAAATATATACTAGAGGCGAAAAAAATGCAGCACGACACAGACGAAAGCTCATTAAAATTCTAAGCTGTAAAGCAAAATAAAGTTTTCAAACAAAGTCAAGAGTAAAGAACGGAGGGAGCGAAAATGAGCAGAAGAGACTAGCAGTAACTCGAAGCGGCGGAAAAACAAAAACACAAAAAAAAACTAAAACTGGTAAGAAACCTAACAAGCCATTGACAAGCAGGCAATACACGAAAAAAAAACAACACACACACACAAGACCGAGAATTCTTGGTCAACCAATAGAGACATACTTTAAGAAGAAAAACCAAATACCAAAAGAGAACTCGAAACGAAAAACCGGCAAGTAATGCCGGTAATGACATTGTAACGGTATTTATTACAACATTAAGAGGGGCATGACAAGCCTCTAATTAGTTGGGGCAACATTTTCAATAGCGCTTTTCCTGCACTCGACACAACAACCAAAAAAAAAAAAAAAACTAACGAAAAAAATGAACTCAAATGTTGCATGTTCAACACTGACTCTATTTTTTTTTATTTTCTTCCACGTTTCGACTGCGCATAAAATCAATTTTTGGAACTTGATTGCAATTTATATGCAACATTTTGTGGCACTGGCGCCATGCCACAGAATAAATTATTTATGATTATTATTATTATTATGTCATTTTTGCATTTGATTTTATGCGGTTAAATCTATTACGAAAGATTTAAAAAATAATATCAAAAAGTTACTAAAAAATGTTACAAAACTGTGCAGCAAGTTAAGAAAAACAAGGGAAGCAGTTTTGGGGCCGAATAACATGATTTTTGTATACCCTGCCTAAGTGACTTTATCGATTTAGAAGAACTCTTTTCAAGTATCTGGAATGGGAAATTTCAGAAACTATTGTTCTAATAATAACCAATAACAGACTTATCTGATATTGATGGAATCAATATGATCTTCGAAAGTTTATGTGATGAACATGACTTTTGGGACGTTTTTGACAAAAGCGTTATTTTTTTAAGATAATTCTTAGAATTTGTGAAAATTTGTCTGGAAGTCTTTTTCAATGGGTTAGTGAAGTTCCTTTTTTTATGCATAAGTATATTTCTTATTAAAAAGGCTTCTCCTAGACTAGATTTATTTGATCCTTACTCAGTAAATTTCTTTTAATCCCATCTTTCTTCACTATATTGCCACTTTTTCTTGTAATCAAAAAACTATCTAATGTTATCCATTATCTAATCCCATAATTGTCTCCCCATTTTTATACATTCCTTGCTAAGTTCACTTCTTTTATCGCATTTCCTTTCACTATATTGCTACTTATTCTTGGTATCAAAAAACTATCTTATATTAGTCATGTTTTCTGGGATATTACCTATTTTATATCAAAATTACCATTGGTCTACGAACGTATTGTAGTTAAACTTGCTTATACATTCATCTTTTCTCATTTTGTCTCATCATCTCAACTCATATTAACTTATTATCTCATCCCATCTCATCTCATCCTATCCTATCCTATCCTATCCTATCCTATCCTATCCTATCCTATCCTATCCTATCCTATCCTATCCTATCCTATCCTATCCTATCCTATCCTATCCTATCTCATCTCATCTCATCTCATCTCATCTCATCTCATCTCATCTCATCATCATCGCATCTCATCTCATCTCATCTCATCTCATCTCATCTCATCATCATCTCATCATCATCTCATCATCATCTCACCATCATCTCATCTCATCTCATCTCATCATCATATCTCATCTCATCTCATCTCATCTCATCTCATCTCATCTCATCTCATCTCATCTCATACCATCCCTTCCCATCCCATCCGATCCCATCCGATCCCATCCCATCCCATTATTATTATTTTATTATTATTATTAATCATTTCTCCACTTACGCAACATAACCCTTATCCCTTGCGTATATAGAGTATTCAAAAAAAAAAGCCAACAAAATTCATTTCAATTTGATTGATGTACTTTGTTGTACGTGAGGGAAATCTCGATGAATTTCATTATAATTTTCACTTTTTTTCTTGCTGTCACTGCTTCTAAAATGCTCATATCGTATAACCGGGTATACGTTGACTTGCATATCAAAATCCCTGCATTGGATTTTGTATAGATTATTTTTTTTCTCTGCTTCTTTTAGAATGTTGGTGAATGGTCTGTTTGATGCATGTTTTGTTCGTTACTTTTTGAAATGCAAATATTTTTGCAGTAGCAAAACAAGAAAAAAAGGACGAATGAAATAACACTTGGCACACTGGGTAGGTAGTCTGGGAAAGATATATTATATCGTATGTGTGTGCGCGTGCGTGTGTAGGTGCATAGCTTTCACTGGTATGTGGATATTGTGTAATTGAAATGCATAAGATACATAGTATTTATGAGTAGCTGCTATGGTCTGTGCTATGATTTGTAATTTATGCGACGAAATTTTTGCACTTTGAATGCGAGTAGTGTTGCAAGGAAGGCGGCATTGAAGTTGATAGACAAGTCTTCGGGGTCTAGTCAAAGGTGAGACACTGCAGCTATGCGTGTTTTGGCATGTCGAATGCATGCATTGGGACTTTGAGAAACAAGACATTAGGAATTTGGGATTATTTACTTAAGAGACGTTAATACGGCAGAAAACTAGATTCACTTGATGCAGTAAGCAAACAACTGCAAAGATTTGGTTATATTAGGCAGAAAGCTAGATCAATCTTTGATTCGGAAGACAATTGAGTAAGCTATAACAGGCCTACTTATAAGGAGGACAATTCTTCTGACTATGATTCTTTTATTCATTTACAGAGTCGTCATATTTTTTGTTGAGGAAAAATTGAGTTACACCTTTAGTTATACCTTTAGTTAGAGGTTCAGTTATACCTTTAGTTAGAGAAATGCGTAAATTGTAAATGAGAGATGAAAACATAAGCTAAAGAAGTGACAGTATTGAATCATCAGTAAGTATAGTATATCAGCTCAGCTTATCTCAAATCAACTTTTCTCATCTTATAAGCCTTTTTATCTTATCTTATCTCACATAATCCTTCTTTGTTTCAATTCTACATGATACAATATTTATATTGTTTATCCATTTTCATCGGGAATCATACTCATTGTAATGAATATCTATATAGTTCAACTTATACTTTTAAACTGCTTCATTTGATTTCAAGTCATCATTTGTTTTTTCTTTAACTCAATTTATAGCGTTTTATGTTGTCTGTTTTAAAAATTTGCAATACATTGTCATCTTGCCTAAGCACACATAAATTTCTTTCATTAATTTTTCTTAATTTTATTTGTATATTTTAACCATTTTTTTAATTAATTTCACCTCATTTCATACATATAAATAATGAATTTAATCTAAAGACTTTTATTATTTAATCTCAAACCATTGCATTTTATATAGCTTCTTTAAACGCGTCTACACATTATCATCTCGCATGAGATGATTGCTTGTTTATATTTTTTTGTTTATATTTTTCTTATAAGTGCAATTATGTTCATCAACTTATAGCACCTCAATTCTCATTTCTTCTTATTAATTCTCATTAAATATTCTAAATTCTTCTGGTTTAATTTATCTCTAAGCCTATCATCACTTATTTTATCTTAAATCTCATTTCGAATATTATCTAATTATTTGACACTTTAATTCACTTCATCTCCTATCATCTTAGTTTACTTCTTACTATTTATTTTAGCTAATGTTCATTAATCTTTTTGTGTCATCTCTTTCTTATTTATTTTACTTTATTTTATTTTTTTATTTCATTCATATTATTCGCTTTTATCTCATCGTTCAGTCTTATGTCATTTAATTTCTTCACTATCTACGGCAAATTGCATAATTTCTTTCAATTTCATACCATTTAATTTTACCATAACGTGATTCATCTCAACTTGAAAGCGAAGATATGCGTATGCCTGTACGAAAATACAGTAAGAAGAAGAAAGCACTATCGAAGAGTTCTTTGAGAAAGTATTTAGTATTTAGACAATCATCGGATATACATAGCAAGAGCGTAAAAAAGATGCAATCAATATAAGATCACAACATTCTAGCAATATTTTCATCTTTAATAGTTATATCTCGTTTAACAAAATAAAACTCCTCTATATATACATCCCATATATCTTTAGACAGCATTCAACCTTATCAGCTTATCTCTGCGCTTTGCATAAATTTAATGTTCAAACATTGCACGCCCTTCAATCAAAACAAACTTAACCCAGTTCTTCTCAGTTGATATGCTAATATCACTCTCACTCCGACAACAGTTTTTTTTGTGTTTTTGTTTTGCTGATGCTTTTTGTTACCCGTCCATATTCCCAAAACAAATCCATTATGAAAAATGAAAAACAAAAGCCGATTTGAAAACAAAAGCGTTACAAATGTAACGCCCACACATTTTGGTCTCGGCTTTTTCACAAAACAAAACGAAAAAAAGAAAAGCTGAAAACACAAAAATGCATTTCGTTTAGATTTACGCACAAAAATGATAAAAGAGTCAACCATGACTGAAATTATGCATGGATTGTATTGCATAGCATTCTAGGGGTGTTCTCGTTGGTGGATCTCATTTCGAATGCAACGAAACAGAGCGCAACGTGGTACGTCATTAAAACTATAGCAAATACAGCAAAAATGAAGAGTCATGGAAGGGTTTTTGTGTTGACTTTGTGACGTCACAAATTATGACGCTCCGTAACAATAGGGTACACCACATAAAATTGGTAACAAAGACTACCAAAATTTTGGTGTTGAATTTATGACAAAATATTGCTTACATAGTTAAGATTTTTATAGGCAAATAATTTATTTATAAATTTATTTATAAATGTTTTCCAAATAAATGCGAAAAGTTGAATGCACCCTAAAGTCATTGCACAGCCTTGTAGGCAACAACAAGCCAATCCAACAAAATGTCGCATAATTTCTGACAAATTGTATGTGACTCATGCGAGGTTTGCACAAAAAGTTGCTCGCAATCCAAATGTTTGCTGGAAATTTTCTTATATTACAATTTTAATGTTTTTTTGTTGATAAATTTTTTGTTTTGGTTCTGAACAGCGCGACCAAAATTAAATTTTTTATTTTAACTCTGAAAAATTATATGATTTTCATAATATATATTATTTTATATTATATTATTATTTCAAAAATTTCACAGGTACCATTACAGCTCAGTTAAGCTGCAATTTTTAACTTCGAACTTTATTTCGCAATTGCAATAAATGGATTTATTACAGAACTTGGGGGCCTTGCACCCTGTCCGCTTCGCTTGTTAACTCTTCACCGCTCCATCGTTCGCAAGCAGCCTCAGGTGAGCCCCTTTACTGCAAACGACGACGTTCTGCATGATAATATACTCTGGCTGCTTTTGGTTTTTCTGACTTGTTTCTTCCGAATTTTCATATGATTTATGTTTTTAATATTATATGCAATTTTTATTTCATTTCCACTACTCTACTACTCTCTTACATATGTTTGACTCTCTTACATATAATAATTCATGTAATTTTGAAGATTTTCATACAGCCGAATTTACTTTTTTTTGCCTTCTGACCACCTACCAAAACCCTAAAGAAAGGAGTCAATATTTATAATAGGCTGATACTTTTATTCCATTTGAAGGTTAAATCTAAATCTCAAAAAATGCATTTATAATAGTGTATATCGTTAGTCACATTGACTCAAAAGCTATTTTGTAAATTGTCCTTACGTCCAGATGCACGCAGTTTCGATTCTGCCCACCTATCAAAAACTTAAAGAA
Source organism: Chymomyza procnemis (assembly GCA_035046065.1). Taxonomy (NCBI): domain Eukaryota; kingdom Metazoa; phylum Arthropoda; class Insecta; order Diptera; family Drosophilidae; genus Chymomyza; species Chymomyza procnemis. The sequence continues at coordinate 14,608,403 of JAWNOJ010000026.1, read as the reverse complement.
TGACTTAACAGGTTCCGAACCTTTAAATACGCATTGAGTATTAAAATCCGTTTAAGACTAAATTTTGGATTCGAAACAGCTGGGAATGAAAGAAAATAATAACATAAACGAGTTCTCAACATATTTTTTGACATGAATTCGAAATCTAATCGATGGCCATCCGTAGCGTAATTGTAGCGTATTCAAAAGCGTAGTTGGGGATTTGATTACTACTCTACATACACTTGCCATCATTTTAAAAAATTTAGATACCGAGAACGAACTCAGCGGATAATATACACGTATCCAAATGTGAAATTTGGTAGTTCGATTAATTTTTCTATCAAACGTAAGCTATTTGCGTAAGAAAATATCTTTTAATCAAAGACAACGTAGTTCCTCTTGTGGTGCTGCACAAATTCTCTTTATAAATTTTTTAAAAAATTTTTGACGAGTTTTCGACATTGGGTAAGAACGAATTTTAAAGGGAAATATTGCTTTCCAGAAACTAAGAGATAATTTCGGTAACCTGATGAAATCTGTTTCAAGATTTGATAGTCAGATATGCCCTAAGATTATAGAAACTTTCCACGCAACCCTCGCTGCTGACAGCTGAAGAATTTCCTTTGGTATTTCGTATGCCAAGCATTCATTATAATATTTTCGAAAACTTGCGATCATTTGGTGTGTCGTGTCGCGTCGCGTGCTTAGCTGGCAGTTCAATCGATTTGCAATTATCGAAAAGCACGTGCCCAGAGCGCTGAAAAGCTAGCTTGGAGCAAGCACACCCAGGCAAGCCTTATCGCAACCTGCCTCATGGCACTAAGAGCTGCAACCATAAACATGCGATAGCAACAAAAAAAAAAACAAAAAACAAGAGCTTAGACTATCTAAACTGCTCTTTAAAATTGGAACTGGTTGTTTTTGAGCCACAGACTATGGCGCATGCGCGCAGGCATTTGGAAATGCTACGGCTTGGGGTCATGTTGATTTATGAGTGCAATTGTTTTTTTTTTCTCCAGTATTTTTGTTACAATTTCATTGCGGAACATGAATCAGCATTTATCTAAAGCAATTGCACGCATAGATCGTTTATCTGGAGCTATAAGTTTGTCAGACTTTCCACAAGCTTTTAGGGTTATTATTATTCTTGTCACGGTTGTTGATCTCTGGTCGAACTTTGAAAGTTTTTTAGTTTATTTTTTACCAATTCTTTTTGTTAACCACAAAGACATCTGGAGCCACAAATGGTATACAAATCTTGCCTACAGCTTTATTTTCTTTACTTATTTTTTTTTGCTGGAGCTCAAGTTCTGTAGCGCTTCAATATTTTGCCACTTAATTAGTTTGGAGAGCGGCTTGTTGTTCCATAAAAAAATTTGTAAGTTTCGTGCTGGAAATTTGAAGGCAGGTAAACGGATTAAGTTCTTATTGAAAACTGCGGTTTTTGTCTGGATATTTTCGTCTATAATTTATCAGCTTAGGCCGATTTATTTTCAAAAACGCAGACGAAAACACGTAATGTGTTCATTTGCTTCAAGCTAACAAAAAATTGTAATGCTTCGTTGTGTGCTGCTTTGCATCAAAATCACTCAAAAATCATCAAATCGAAAGTGAAAATACTTTGAAAACGACGCAAAATCGGCAACAAAGTTGTGGCTGGCATAGCTAATAGTTTGAAAAAGAGATAAGATCGTGTCTACTTGAATTTTAAACAGTAATAAGCTCAAAAATCAGCAAAAATTCATTTCAAAAGTTGATATATACTACTTATTAAATTTTACCAAATCTAAATTAAATGCCATATTGTGTATTCACTTCATCTTTCCAGCCCTTAAAATGAGCGCTGTTTAATCATTTCGAGATCTCAATCAAATTAATGAGGAACCACGTGAGAACACCCCAATAATACCATAGCTTCAAAATATTACAAAGTTCGCATGATAATGTCATAATCTTGTACCGAGTGCAGCTTAAATCAGTTGTGAATTACAAGCTAGTACTTGAAATTTAACCTAATGCTTTGTTGATTGCTAACAAAGTCCTAAAATATGGCTGGTTTATTTACTTTATCTTTCCAGCCTTAAAGTGAAGGCTTTTCCCGCAATTTGAGCGCAACAAAAAAGCGCTTACCGCTAAATAATGCTTCAACTATTGCCATAATAAAGTAATATTGTAAGATTCAATGTTCATAGTTCAATATTGTCATAATAGTACGGAGTACTGCTTAAATCAGTTGTGAATTAGTACTTAAAATTAATATCATATCGCTTGGCGTAGATATATATCGAAGCAAAAAGAAAACACCTTAAAACCCAACATTATTAGAGCTCCGCTAAGACTCAACATACAACAACTCTCCATCTCAAAACTGAACGGATTAATGGCTCCCAACTCGGGAGTAATGCGAGCATGCAAAAGAACCCACTATCGTAGATGCTAAGAACCATCACCGGCGCAACGTTCGTAACGAAAATATTCAGAGGGATTTATTTCCAGTCAGCTCTTAAATAAATTTCGCCATAACGTACGTACGGACACGTCAGAATAGCCTTTCTATTGTAGCTATCTATAGCAACTATCGGTTTTCAAGCCGAATTAGGCTGCGTCGCAATGACATGTCAACCCAACATAAAGTTTTAGAATCACATAAATTCAAATCGCTTGCCATAGTAACTGTTATTTAAGTAAGTTTTAAAGAGTTGTAATCATATTGTTTGTCTCATAATGAAGAGTGTGCAATAAACAATGCAACGTATATTATACTTTAGATGGGGACATTTATTTTAACGAACCAACGGCCCATTAAACACAATAATATTTTAAAAATTTTACAGCATTGTCATACTATTGTACTGAGTGCTGCTTAAATCAGTTGTGAGTTACAAGCTTGTACTTTAAATTTAACTCTGTATTACTGCCCTTTAGAGTGGGCTTTAGCCTAAGCTCATATAAATGATATAAGGAAAATTAAAAAATATATACTTAAATTTTATTTAAGCAGACCTACTTGCTTTAATTGCTTCAAAATCTTTGCAATACATATTATCACATAACTCAAAATCCCCTATAGCACATAAACCAATGAGTCATGCAACAAATTGCATTAAATTCTACAATCACAATAAAACATTTGCCAAAAAGAAAAAAAATCCGGCAACATGCTGCATATACCAGTAAAGTGCGCCCAACGTGGGGCACAGCAGACTCAAACAGGCAAAGTGGTAAAAGCTACAATAGAAGTCATAAATATAAACCAGCGCAAGTTGCAAGTTCTAAGCTGCAAATTCTGTGGCACTTGGCGACTATAAACAGGCTGCCAGACAAGACATACATATGTACCAGCATATAGATGGATACGGCTGCAAGTGAGTCCCACTAAAACTGGCATTGAAAAATGATATCAAATATTATATAGTATTTTTTTTCTTCTTCTTATTTTCTGGAGACTACTGGGCCAAATGTAGTGCCAAACGAGTGGCAAACGGTGCATTTGGGCCAAGTTACCCAGTTAACCAAAAAGAGAAATAAAAACCTAGAAATAAAATCGAGTAATAGAGAAACAGAAACAGCAAAGAGTTTTTTTGAGGGCCCAAGGCCCAGGGCCAGCTGACAGACAGTCAGTTCGTTGAGTTCGTCGAGTTGGACGCAGCATGGCTGCTTCGTCGCGCAATAAAAGTCAAGAGTGCCAAGCGACATGGCACAATTTATCACAGCCAAAAGATCACAGCAATGAAAAAGGCAGCAAAAAAATATTGGCATATTAAGCTGGAACTGAAAAAAAGCGCATTTGAATTGTTTAAACCGACTGCTATATGCACTTTTTTCTTGAAGTCATAAATATAAACCAGCGCTAGTTGCAAGTTCTAAGCTGCAACAAATGTACCAAGTTTAGATTGACGATTTTGCAAGATTTTTGGGTAATTTGAGATATTGCTTGGAATAAGATATACAAATTTTAGTTTCCAATTCCCCAAGTCCTTTGTTCTACAAAAACATGTGTGAGTTTTTCTTAAAATTACGCTTTGCGAATTTGGTAACTTTCGTTTGAACACAATATTATATTTTTGGAAGTTTTCTGTTGGTACTCTAAGCAAGATACTTTCAAAGTTAAGATACTTTTTAAGAACAGCTAATTTTTTTGTATACTTAATTCGTTTATTTAAATATTTCCAAATTATATTGAATGCAATGATAAAACATACTTTATTAAGCACATATTCATAGGGAAATTCGATAAAAATAAATTCATTCTTATTACTTATTAAGAAGGAAAAATCTTGTTCAAGGTCCGCCGTAAGATTAAAGGTTTACATAAATTGTATATCAATCATACATTTTTTATTTAATTAAAATGAACAGGGAAATTCGTAAAAAGGAAATTTGACATATAGAAAATTTTTAAAAGCTAAATTTATTGTTATTTCTGTTGTTTCTGCTGTTGGTGGTCCGCTGTACGTTCCAAGGTTCACAAAAATTGTTTACTTCAATTCAATATTTTTTATTCAATAAAATTTAACAGGGAAGTTAATAAAAGGGAAATTCGATGTAGACAAAATTTTTAAAAGGAAAGGAAATTTTAGTGTTCACAATTATCATCGTTTTTTGTAGACTTCAGTTTCTGCTTTGCTATAGTCGAAGTACCTCAACTGAAGGGTATATTTCAAAAACTAAAAACAAAAATAAAAATAACCTGAAGGGTTCGGTGGCTTTACCATAAGATTGGGAGTTATGGTCAATGGGTAGGTCAAACAAAATTCAAGGCTGACAGAGCATTGCACAAATTTGTGCAAATGTTGCTAGTAATGCACCCCTTCTCCCACTACCATCCACAAAAGGATGTTTGCTGGAAAGAGTGGGGCGTTGGGCGTGGCAGCAAAGGAGTGAGCGAGTGAGCGAGCGAGCATAACGTTTAAAAGGCATTTGGTTAAACGAATTTTCATATCAATTTCGTTGTTGTCTGGGCCATGGCAGAGTGGGTGGAATAAAATGAAATCAATTGTTGAATTTTCTGCAGTCAAATGCTTGAATTGAAGCCGGAGCCTTCTGGAGGAGCACTCCTGCGGCCGCCGCCGCCTCCTCATGCGTCGTCTTACTTGCTGGCACTTAAACTTACTACAATGGAAGTCTTTGCGTGCCATTCGTTTTGGTTTTTGCAAGTCTTGAGGCGAAAATAACGTGGAAAATTTACAAGATGTTTTCGTTACGATAAATAAAGTTGCAAATGTGAGTTGCATCAGCTGGGCAGAGCCAGCCAGCCATCCATCGAGTAGATGCCCCTTGCAGAGCCGCACCTTTACAAGTGCCTGCCTGATCCAGGATTGTTTGCCTCGGTGTGTGTGTGTGTGTGTGAGTGTGTTTGTGCCACGGCAATTTGCCTCAAATTGCTTGTACGCATTCGTACAAATTGAAGCTCTATATTTGTGGCAGCAAGCAACGCCTTTAGCACGTTGCTGCAAGATCTGGCCTACAACTGAGCTAGAACTTTAAGACTTGTTTATTGAATTGCATTGCAAGACATTGGCTTTGGGCCGGTATTTTTTTTCTTGTTTTAGTTTTGTTTGTCTTTATATGGCTTTGATTTCAAAGTTATTTTTTTGTTTGTGCCTAAAACTAGGTGGCGCGGACATTGCGTGTGGTCTGGGTTAGAGATGAGCGCGTGAATCACGCTGTGTCATGTCACGCGGCTAAGCACATTACTTTCGAAAAACTTTGCAACAAATAAAACCATATTACCAACCAACGTAAAGTAGCAACCATTTTGTTGCAGCACACAGCAGCTTACTCCATTTTGCCAACGGCTTGCTAAAAACCAAGTTATAAACTTTATTAGCTGCCTTATTTACTTGGCCATTACGAGGCAACAAAGACGACGACAACCCTTGGCAACTACTATATATTTTTAGTACGCTTAATTTAATCTATTATGCTCAATTTTGTGGCATTGTCTTAACGAAAATGAAGATTCAATGCCACATAATCACACACAGGCAGTGGAGTGCACACGTGCTGAGCACAGTCTAGACCCCAATGACATCGATATGTTGCAGAAGTTTCTGCTTTGAAAGCGACCAAAGAAGCATTGTTTGCCGGGCAGCAGGTGTGCCATTGAAAGTTTTCCCAACTAGATGTTGTAGTTTTTGTTCTTGTCAGCTGGAGCTTGGAAAATGTGATAAAATGATTATAAAATAATTTCCACAACACAAAAGCGCATGCATTTGAGTGCCGCCTGCCTACACGTACTTAAAACAGAGAGCAGCTTAAGCAGCCAGTAGAGGAGAGCTAAGAGCTTCATGCAGTCTTTATGCTGGCAGCCATTTTGATTACGTGCAACGGACGGATTGGCTTTTGCTAAAGTTTTATAATGGCCCCGGCCCATTGTTCCAACAACATGCCGTAATGGTCAAGCTTTAGTAGTCGTTAAATAATTGCTCAGCTCAAACATGCGAGCCATAGATAAAACTTAAATTTTCAACTAAAAAGCTTTAAATTTGGCAATTACGGAAAGAAGGTAGTTTGCTGCAGTAAGTTAGCTTATGATGCTGTTTATTTCTTCAAACAAGTTTGAATATGTGAGCATGATTGCTTAAATTTATTGTTAATAATAAAGCGCTAAAATCAGCGTCGTCACGTTAAGTTTTTATCTTAGTCCGCCAGATGGCGCCAGTATACAATACACAAAATACTAGTTTCTACAGATTTTATTTTTTAAAAGCGCTTCAAAGATGAATGCTATCCATTGCTGTAGTGTCTGAGGCATCGTTATCAACATTTCACTTTCATGCGCGCTAGATGGCGCCAGCAAGTCTTTGTCATATTTTCTTAGAAAACTTAAAGCATTGTCTCACTTTCGTTCTAACTTCATGCAAAAAGTTTCTTTCACTTTAAAGTAAATATATTTTCTCATTCGTCTTCGACTTATAAGCTTGTTGCCGACAACACTGCTTTGTCATAACATTATATTTTACTATTGCCATAAATTTCACATATTATTCCTTACTGCAAGACTGTACCTCCCCCGTGTGGCACGGCCACTCCCATTCATTCATAAAAACAAACATTGCCCTGCATAGCTGATGTGGATTGGCAAATAATTTTTTGTAACGCATTTTTTTTTATTTATTTGCATTTATTATTAATCAAAATGTGACGTCATAAAAGCTGTGAAAATTTGCTTCCCTTGCTATTCGTTTGCTTCTGCTTTGAAAAATTCTGCATAACTTAGAAATATGATTGAAAAAAGCAAATAATAATGATATGAAGTTTTTGCTTAATTTTGTAGCATATCAATTTCTTGGGATTCCCTCTAGGGCACGAAAGGCATGTAGATTAGATAAGATTTTTATGGGTGGGTAATGTTGACGTAAGTAAAGGAACACGTGAGCATAAAGCAGTATTATTGTATGAAACATTTGAAAGCAGTTTGTCTGAAGACCTATTCGTCTATGAAATTTAAATTTGTTGTGTAAAAAAACCTTTTGACCTTCTTTGTTGTGGCATTGGTTGCAGAAAACACTAGTACGAGAGATTTTAGAGTAGTTTGGAGTATTTTTTCACTGAGGCTTAAAATGATTCCATTATAAGCGTCACTTTCTGTAGAGCTTTGTGCATCGTTGGTACCAATATCAAGGATTCAAAGAACTTACAACTAGAAGACATCTTTGGGATAAAGTCGAGAAAATATTTATATTAGGGGTTGAGTCACTGAATTTTGGCTTAGTTTTTTGCGAGGCGTTTGGAAAACCTGTATCTTTAACTTGTTCTCAAACTGATATTCTTGTTTTGTATGTTCAGTCATAAATAAGTTCGAGTGGAGCTCCAAATCTATAAAAACATTGTTACTTTGCCACCCTATAGTGAGCCAAATGTGAGATATCGAGTAGGCCCAATCCAAAAAAAGTTCTAAATTAAAATAGTCAAATATTTTTTAATGCTTTTCAAAATTCTAAAAAAATTAGCAGAAATAAATGACTATAAAGGAAATTTGTAAGGGAATCATAGGGCAACTTTTTCGACTCGAGACTTTGGGTATGGGAGTATATGAGAGATTTTAGATTCGGCTATAAACTATAGGTGCCCATTACCTTTGACTGCTATTAACGGGCTATGCTTTTGGAGTAACGAAATCAAGCGCAACATATTTATTTTACGCCACAATTTGGCAGCTCTAAACAATATGAGATATGAGAAATTCTAGATTCGGCTATAAATTATAGACGCCTGTTCCATTCGCACAGCTTTTGAAGAGATATTCCCAAGCTCACTCTAACTTTTGATCGATGACAGCATAATCAAAGGGGATTCTCTTTCATATACTTTATGCCACAAATTGGCAACTCCAAAACTTTGAATAATAAAAACATGTATTATTTTATTCATTGAATCCCAGCAGAGTCTTCTTTCTTATATGTATCCCAGCTATCTACTTAAAAGGCATTATATCTCTTGCCTTTTGCACACTGCAAATATTTATTAGTTTTTGCAAATTGAATTAAACATTCTGAGAAACTTTTTAGCATGACAACCCTTTAAAAACTTTGCATATTCAGTTACAAATGCCCTCAGTGCATATCCTTTCGGTTAGACTCTCTACCCAAGCAGGCTTCATAATTTCAACGTAAACGTTGCCTTAAGCAAACTTTGAAAAACTTTAATAAGTATAAAATACACACAGAGCGAAGTGAGTACAATAAGCCTCTTGCCACACTTTGTGGCATACAGTTTCGTTGCCACAAATTTCGACGTAATACCTTTAAAAAAAAGCGCAGCGAATTTGTTGCCCGAAGCAGGGTAGGGTCTAACCGAAGCCGTAACCTTTAAACGTTTGACACCTACACACACACTCGCATACACACACACACATACACACACTAACCAATACACTTATAAACAAGTGCACATAAAGGCTGCAGGCAACGCCAGTGTTGGTAAATAACAATAATAATTTTAATGAGTTATAAAATGTGTTTTTACAACTCGTTCAAAAAAGCATTTTTGTTGCGTTGCTGGGGTGCCGCGTATTTGGCGTTCTTTGAGGGTATCCACTATGCTGTACGGGTTGAGGGGGCACAAGTTGGTAAGGTATTGTGGCATGCAGCAAGTTCCTGCCGCCAGCAATACTTGTATAGTGTATAAGTTGGCTATACACCAGATGCGAAGAAATTTGTTTTGTTAAAAGTTGCAGAAAGCAAGTAGCTGCTTTGAGCGGCATGTCTGTATGAACAGCGATATCTTGAAAAGTACCAAAGCTAAACTGCTGAGCAAGTTAATTCTAATATGTTGGCTTTACACATTTGAACTTAGAGTTTATATTGTTGTTCTGTAGTTGGAAATGGCTCTTCTGTAGAAGAACAGCATACACATAGCTTTCGTGCCAAAACTTAGGCCCTTCAGCACATAAAAGCTGCAGCGAAAGTCAGGAGATTTGTTATTAACTTTCGTTCCCTTATTCTCTAATTCTCAACCATGCAGTGTATTCCAACGTCATGCCTCGTGCTGCCATACATTTTTTCATTACCCTCAAGTGAAAGTGGAACCCCAGCATTGCCTATTTTTTGGCGCGATGCTCATTTGGGTTAAGCGCCTCTTGGCATTTCGTATATTGTTTCTACTACTTACACACAGATACACATTCTCCCAGATACACACACACACACACGAACACTCTCCCAGAACCTGCAGCAGGTGCCAGTTAAGTGGCATTATTAAACCCTTAACAGGCCAAGTGGAAATTTTTTTTCTCTCTTGGAATAGCTGCAACACCTTTTGCCATATTAAAGTTGTTTTTCAACTTTAAATACAGAGTTGCTATTTTTTTTTTATTATTTGTTTTATTTTTAACGCTCATTGCATTTTTAATTTTATTGACCATAAGCAAAAAATTGAACTTGCAACCATTTCCGTTGCAATCCCCTCTACCTTTTATACAACTTCCGCCACACTGTGCGCGCCCAAAATACCAAAAAAAAAGAAAAAAATATCAAACATTGCATAAAGTCCCGGTTGTTGGTTATGCGTGATTTAACACTGGCAACTTGTCCGTAACCCAACCCTGTTTTATTTATTATTCGTGTGCATTTAATCGAATATATCGTATATGATAAATATTCTGAAATCTATTTCAATAAATGGTACAACAGAAATTTTTCGAAGCGAGTGAGTGGGTGTGTCACTTAATGGCTTTTCGCTTTTATCGCATGCCAATCGTCTGAGCAATTTTGGTTATTGGAGTTTTTGGAGTTGCTCTCTGATTGTTTAGAGTAGATCGAGTAGATTGTATATACATTGTTGTCATTGTTATGGGTTGGAGTAGTGCAATCTGTCATGGCAACTGCTTTAGTTGAACGCTACATTGGGTAGGGTCTTTTTGATGTATTTGACAAATAGGAATTTTTTTTTTTTTTGCAAAGGCTTGGTTGGTTTGGTGAGAAAATTATTTTCGAGTTCCCAAGTTCATTGTACATTTGCAAGATTGGATAATATTTCAAACAAACGTATTAAATAGGTATAAAAAGTTGTTGCCGACCATAAGTGGCTTGCATACAGGAATTCTAAGCTTACAGTATGTTTGTAGATGCCTCTTTAGACATTGAAAACTCTCAACAATAATTTACATAAAATATCACTCATTCAATGCCTTTAGTTGATAGATGGAACTCAAGATGCGCGATTTGGCGCTCAATATAATTAAATTTTTAAAAGAGAACGTCTTTGGTAAGATGATCAATTTATAAAGAGATAAGGGACATTTTATAGATATATCAATTATAGGTAATGGGTAGATGATAAATAAACATAGTTGACAAATTGAATGAGAGATGATCTAAATATGATTGAAATAGAGATAAACAATATAAAATAGAAAGATATGATATAGATAGATGACAGATAGAAAAACGAATGATAAAGAAACCATAGAAAGATGCGTGATAAAAAGATAACAGATAAATGTTACTTAATTTAAAGATAGATGGTAGGTAAGCAAAAGATAGATTATAAATGGAAGGTTGATGGCGGAACGTAGATAAATAATAGATGGACAAAAAAAAACTTATAAATAAATAGATGGATGGTTGATAGATGATAGACAGATGAAAGATAGATAATTGATGGATAATATATGATGACAGGTGAATCCCTGCCTTTTTTTAGGCTTCTATCACAGTCTATCGTTTACCTATTACTTCTGCCAACGTATTAAGTATGGATAAAAGACAGATGATAAATTTTAGATGTTTAATAAATAGATGATAGAAAGGTTGTAGATAGCTTATAGATATATTATAGATGGGTGATAGATAGGTAGGTAGATTCTACTCTATTCAATAAAAAGAAAAATAAATCAAAAAAAGTTAAAGGGTTGATATATAAATAAGTGTTTGGTGATAGATTAAGAATTAATGCTTGTATGATTTAATCATAAAAGACAAATGATAGATGCAAGATAAAAAGCTGATATGGAGATAATACAGCGTTGATCGACTACTGATAAACAGATAATAACTAAATCATTTTCAATGATAAAATCAGGTAAAGATAAAGAAAGGTAACAGACATACACTAAATAAAGGATAAATAGAAGATGCAAAATAAGTTTGGGATATAGAAATAATAGTCAGAACACAAAAAGCTATTAAAAAGATAATATGTTGTCAGAATTGATGGGTAAACAAAAGGCAGATGATAAACTATGATAGAATCATTAGAAATAAGTTATAATGAGGTGAAACATAGATAAAAATGGGCTGATGTAGAAATGCTACCAAGATGAAAGAAAGATGATAGCATCATAATATAAACCTCTGGCATATAATGATAAATAAACGATAGATAAATAATTCAGGATACTTCACAAAGAAGATGCATAACTAAATAAATACCATCACTATGTCTGAAAGCATACCTTCCTACCAAAGATAAACTTGTTGATAAATTGTTGATTAAATTTTCGCAGCAGAAAATCCCTTAGAGATAACATTGTCCAACCACTACTGCACCTATTAATCACTTTTATAGTGCAACTGTACACAAATCACACACAAAGTTCATTCAACGCATAGAAATGTGATTTAATTTCGCATTAAATAAGCTTAGTTACAGTTTGCAGTTCTTTTAGAATATCAGTGCTTAATTAGCTCTAAGCGCCTTTTAAACATCACCCCCACATAGAATACCCTAACGTAGTAAATCCCGGTCACAAAGCTCTAAAACAACAACATCATAAAAACCAGTAAAGTGAGACTGAAAAATAAAATGCACAGTTTTTAAGCCGCTCTCTACGGAAGTAGTACAAGAAGCTAGCTAGGCATGGTGTGAGTTGAAACATAGAGACGCCTCTCATGCCACTGGCAATATATTTGCATTAACCCAGTGACACATTTTGACATAATCTGATTAATTGGCGTGTAAAAGAGAAATAAATTGAGCGAACTAATGAAGCACAAATGCTATAGAACGAAGATGCAGCTCCGTTGCAACTGAGACCGGACTGGACTTTTAATAAGCCGATGGAATAGAGGCGCCTGGGATGACGCCCACAAGTAATATAATAATGATAAGTGGCCACAGGGAGTGGGCAGCGTTTAGAAATGTGCAGACATGCAGTGGCGTGGGTTAAGGGGGTTTCCCATAAAATATGCTTCGTACACTTTACGATATTGCGCGCACGTTCTAAAATATGCTCGTAACCTAAAAGTACACGATGTTGCAGAAAAAGATTCGAAGTGTTTTTAAATAAATTGGGAGAACGATCTAAGATATGCTTTTGAATCCACTCCTGACCTCGGTATTTTGGAAAAATACTCTTGATGCTGACAACGAAATTAAGAGAACGCTCTCAGAAATGATTACGAATCCGTTTTTGAACGAAAAAAGTTGTACAACTGCTAACGAGATTGCGAGCATGTACTAAAATATATTTCTGAAACTGCTCCCGAGCGCAAAGTATTGTAAAAAAAACCTCGAATAGTTCTTAATAAAATTGCGGGAACGCTCTAAGATGTACTTTTAACTCCGCTCAGGGCTTCGAGGTGCACGAACTTTCTGAAAAATACTCTTGAAGGGCTGAATGAAATCTGGAAAACACTCTCAATAGTGTTTCCGAGTCCGCTCCTGAGCCAAAAAATATGAAGAATATACGATATAATTAATTATTATATTATATTAAGAATATAATATAATACGATCAAGCTCTAAAATATGTTACTGATCAAGGAGTGCTTAAGGAAATATGTAGCACACTCTAAGATGTTGTATTATATCCGCTCTAAACTTTGAGCTACACGAAGTTTAAGAAAGATACTCTTGAAGGGAATAATGGGATTGGAAGAACGCTTTCAAAAATACTGGAGAAAAATACACGTCGAGTTGTTAAGAGTGTTGGTTGAACACTCTAAGATGTATTAAGTCCGCTACTGACTTCAAGCTACATAAAGTTTTAGAAAAGTACTCTTGATGCAGACAATGAAATAGGAAGCACGCCCAAAAAATAGGTTACGTGTTCACTCCAGACCCGAAACCCAGATATTCGCATATTTCTAAAATATTGTCTTTGATGATATATTTTTACACTCAGACCAGTGAGATGCTTATGCGACAGATTGGTTATTGGTTTTTTTTTTTACTCTTTTCTGATCAAAACCCTAACTAACTACGCCCCTGTTATACTATTTTTTTGCATTTAATAATTAATTTATGTCAACGGCTTGATTGCAACCAGGAAGATTGAGCAACTCGACAACCGCAATATGCCATCTAAGTCAACCAAGTCTTGTTGTTGTTGCAACTTCATCAAAGACGCATCAAACATTGTCGGCGACAGCAACAACATTCAACATCTTGGCGGCAACCAAGTCTTTCTTGTGGTTGTCATAAAGTCTAAGTCTGTCAGTTTAGAGATTGCATACTAGAGAGACGCCGCCAGCGCCGCCAACGCCATCAATGCCACAAAATCAATCAGGCGTAATACGACCAGCACACACTTTCCATGCGAATTAGGCGCGTACTGCCGTAGCCCCCGCTTCATTTTACTCACGTTCTTGGCACCACTACTGACAGACCCCACACACACTTTTCCAATTCATAAAATGACATTTGTTTTTTCTACTTTACTAGGTTTTTTTAGCGCCCCAGCACGCCTTACCCTATTTACCATGCCCTCAAAGCATCAATTTTTAATTTCATTAGCGTGCGAATAGCACCCCCGTACGACGCATCCCGCACAAGTTACTTTCATATTTCCGCCGTACCAGCCTCCCGTGGTATGAAAAACACAAAAAACTTAAGCCCGCAGTCAGCTGTCCACTTTGGTTTTTCATTATCTGATTTTCCGATTTGCATTTGTTTTTTCTTTGTTATTTTTTTTTTTTGGTCTAACAGCATTTTCCGCTTCATTTTTCAATGCGTCGCATTTGAATTTAAAATATTTATTGATTTTTCAATGCGGTTTCGAATTTTACTAGCTTTATTTGAAGGCAGGCACGGATTTTGTTGTGTTGGCGCCCAGCTAGGGGCGTGAAAAAAAAGAAACACATAGCAAACTGACTGATAGAGACGTTTATATAGGCGCCAGCTTTTGTATTAAGTTAAATTATTTTGAGATGTGTAGCTTGGACGGATGCAGTGTTCGAGAGAAAATTCTTCGGATTGGGAAAGACTATCACATCCGAACGAACCATGAGCTAGATGAGCTCTACAGCGACATAGCTGTCGTTCAGCGTATTACGGCACAACGTCAGCGTTGTCTAGGCCAATTCGTTCGTATGGATGCACAAGTCGACAAAGAAAGACTAAGGGGTCGACCTTAGCTCAGATGGAAAGATCAAGTGAAGGAGGACCTAACTTCAATTGAAGTGATCAGCTGGAGCAGGGAAGCTAGTCAGGTCGGCTGTAACGCGATAACGGATTGTCATGGCCAAAGTGTAGCTGCAATTCTTGACAATATCAACAGTAGCTTGCAGATACTTTACAACACTTAAGCACACTATGTTTTCTTAATAATTATAAACAAGTGAAAAGAAAACAACAAATTGTTAGCAGGTAAAGTAATATGGGCCCCAGCCCCAAATGCGCTCAATCCGCCACTGTTTTTAAGGCAATGTGCTTTAACTCAGCCAGTATTGTGCCAAATTTAAGGGCCAACATTAAACAATAGCAATTTCTTAAAGTTCACAAAGTCAACAGAAAATATCATCAAGTAAACACACTCAAAATAGACGCAGAAAAAAACAACAATTAGCCAAGAAGTAGCCTCAATGCTAAACAAACAGGCCCAAAGTATTTAACCTGTTCAATTTCTATTTTAACCTACTTGTAAACAAAAACAAGTTCACATATTTTCAATGTCTTTCAGCAAAAAAAAGAAGAAATATTTAATGCTCAGCCAAGTAAGTTGAATGCGTCGAAATGGCTAAATTTTGGGCTAAAACTGTTCAATTATGGCTAAATAATTATGGAAATTACTGCAAAATTTATGGCTTTATAATGACAATTTAAACAGGCTAAAAGCGTTAAGCTTAGTTTAATGACTAGTTGTTTTTGGCCAGCTGTATGTAATGGCTGTTCCGAAGAATTTAAAAAACACAGCATATATTATATAAAACTAAAAATTTTAGAACTTTAAATAAATAAACCTTTACTTAAGCTGATTTGCATTCAATTGCACGAACTGCTTGTTGCACTGCATGCAAGCAGCGCCAATTGCGCCTAAGTGTTGCCAGCTTAAAAGTGCAAACTGTGCACAAGCATTGCCAGCTTGAAATTAAGAGCAATTATTTTGTTTTGCACGCCGCCGACATATAAATTTTGTATTGTTTTCAAAAATAGCGCTATTTAGAGAAACGAAAAACTGCAGGCAATAATTCTCAGATAACCACACATGCAAACCCAACTAATTTCAATTGCCTCAACGAAACTGAGTCATTCAGGTAATTTGCAAATTAAGAATAGCAAAGTATCCACAAAATTATAGCCGAAATCAAAAATGTTTATAAAATAAATAAATTGGAAAATTGCGCAGTTTGTTTTTTTTTTCCTTTGGAAAAATCAACTAGAACGCAGAGTAAGAGGGAGGGAGAATGCAAATATTTATTGCCATGAGTTGAAAAGGGAAGCATTTATGTATTTATTCAATTAAAATAACCATAAAGAAAAATGTTTATGTTTTTATTTGATTAAAATTTTGTGCGTTCTTTTGAGCGTGTGTGTGTGTGTATCTGTGTGAGTGCTTTCAAGTGTGTGCGTATGCAGGTAAAAGTTTTGAATTTAACCAGAAAACAAATCCATAGTTTAGTTTTATTTTAACGATTTGCAAACAGTTTTTGTTTTGTTCTCTAACCAAATAAAATGCAAAATTGTTATGCATTTATATAGGCAGCTCTACAGCATATAGCTGCAAATATATATAGTATATACAATACATATATATGTATGCACTGCATTAAACTAGACAAATAAAAATCAATTTAATTGTTTTTATATACCAAAATGCTTGATGTGCAGCCAGTTGCATAAATAATATTGCATGCCACATGAAAAATACATGCAACCTAGAAAAATGTTTTTCCAAATAAATCAGATGCATTGCATTGCTCTTTGTGCTTTTTTTGGGTAAATATGTTATTATTGGAAATTTATTTGATGCAATTTTTGGCAGAATTTGAAGTTACTTCATTTTTGAACTTAAAGTGTAACTAAGAGAAATAAGAATTTCATATTATTGGAAAACTGCCAGAAAACTATCAATTTAGCTGAATAAAATTTTTCTACTTAAAAACTTTTATTGGTATTTTAGTTCTTTGCAGTAAACTTTAAAATACCGAAAATGCAGCACTTGGAAGAATAGTGTCTCTATACTGCTGATTACAATACATTTTATGACAATAATAATAATATAACAAAAACTTTGAAAATTCATAAATATACATTGTGATATATAATCAAAACAGTTTTGTTTATCTCTCCAAACCGACAATCGATTTCGCTTTTAGCTACGTTTGAATATTTTAAGTTTAAAGAGAGTATAGAAAAGAATTGATGATGTATGTACTTGCAGTAAAATTTTATGACTTCTTCAAGATTTCTACTTAAAGAAAGTACAAAAAATCTCTAATTTTCAAATATTGTCGATTTCATCAAAATAATCTCATTACCCAGGCTTAGATGATTTTAGGTAAAATTTCCCAGTAATATTCCTTCAAACAATCGTGGAATTTGGTTGACTTTATTTCAACCTTGAAGACTAACTTTTCAATTAGAAAGTTTACATCCTCAAGATCAAAACCTGGACCACTCTCAGCAGTTTCCAAAATGCCCCTTTTTACAAATAGCCCATCATTCTAGACCAAAAAATTCTATTCTAAACAAAAAAGTTCTAAGACTAAGGGCCACATGCTGGACTAGCTCTGCAACAACAGACTCCAAAAAATTTAACCGCATTCCAAATTTTATTTTATCCCTAAAATGTTCCATGCCATAGTGAGGTAAAAGTAATGTTATTGATAAAGTTAGCAACCAATGCAAATCAGACTAAATTTTAGGGAAAAACTGTAAAATTCCGTTTCCTAAGATTTGTCTAGATTTGGAAAACTGTCTGAGTTCATAATTCTTAGAAGGATTATGAACTTTCATTATTTAACTTCATAGGGACACCATGTACTGTAAAGATAACAGACAAGATGATGGGTTGCTTTTCCCAATTTTTTTTTACTTTTTAATTACTGACAACTTACGAAACTTTGAGTAAAATGTATACGCTGTAAAAGGCTACTAGATCAGGAGCATAATATAAAAAAAAACGACGCTTGCAGCACTTAACTGGACTTAGATTCAATTGTCTGCACATTTCTGATCTTTAAAAAGTATACACAGTTTGTAGCTAGAAGATAACGTGCACTGCTTGAGCTGCAGTTTGAAAGGGAACTGTCAAATTTGTAATAGTTCGTCGGATGCCTCTATCTTTGATATGTTAAAAATTTCTCATAAAAGCAGCAACTGCCAAAACTTGAGTTAAAGTACATCTTGAGCTTCTGCCACAGAGAACGTTTATTTGCAAGGTTGAACGATAAAAGAGAAGGAATGACTGATGAGATTCCTAACCGATTGTCAAATTCCCGTAAACAAAAACTAACTCGCCGAGACTTAAGCTAAAGTAGGCAAACAAACTGCACTCTTGGAACTTCTACCGAAGAGGAAGTTTTTTTTGCAAGTTTGAATGAGAATTGAATAGCAATGAAAAAACTAATTTTTAACCGATTGGCCTTTTATATAATAGAATCGGAAATGAACAACAACTCTCCGAAACTTAAATTAAAGTATACAGTCGCACAGTCTCCAGCTTTTCTCTTCAAAAACACCATTTTAATTATATTTAAGCCCTAAAATGACTCTCTGTTAAGTTTTATTTCCTCAGATTTGTTTTACTTTCCCAAACAATTTAAAGCATAACTAAATAGTTTGGACTTGGGTTCTGCAGTTGCTGTCAAACTCATTAAACTCGCATTTGGCTGGGTTTTGTCTCCCGGCTTAAGTCATTTGCTTTTACATTCTTCACCTTTTTTTTTCTTCTTTACTTTTTCGCGCTTAACAAAGGCTTAAAATAGTTTCAGTTTCTACGTTTGGTATTATTTTTGATATACTTATATATAGATAACTTTTTATATAGCATCTTATATATTGTGAATCTGATGTTTTTCTCGCTTCATTGGCTGCTTCGACGAGCTAATTACGTCTTGAATGAAATCTTTGATGCGGGTTTCTTGACTGAGTTGAGTTTTGCGTACTTGACGTTGATAAATGAGGCATTAACTGTGCATGGCAGGGCGTATCTTTTGTCAAAGCCCAACAAAATGTTATAAAAAATGTCTTAGCTTTTTGTAGTTGCTGTTGCTGCATTTTTATCTTTTTTTTTGAGAAAGCTGTGAAAAGACTTGAACAATTGCATACGGTGCAGACTGTCAAACTAAACTAAGTTGGAATTTCTATTAGACAGTTCAAAGTGTTTTAAAGAGCGCAGAAGACGTAACTGGAGCCGCATAATGTAATATACGAAATGGCACGGCATACTTTGATCTATTTAAGTGTTGTAAAACGACAAAATATAATGGTGTGGAAAAGAGAAAAAATTGTAGTTTGGTTGGGAAACAAATAATAACTTTGAGTTGAAGCTTTCGTAAAGCAAAGAAATCTTCTAGAAACTGGTACTATCGTAATGGATGAGCATCTGATATTGAATTCAAAATGTAGAACAATTTTTTTTTTTAAATCGAAATCTATGAGTCCTCTACGAATTTTGCTTAATTTGTGTCCCATGCTCAAGTACGTTGCACTATCCATTTCCTCATAACCATTTCTTCTTTCACTTGACTCATTATTAAAGCAGCTGCTTAATTAGCTTTACGTATGGCAACTCTGAAACATTATATCTTGGGCAAACTTCATCTTAAATCGTTTTCTTGAAGCCTCTCCTGAAGATGTGCTGTTTGTCGCTGTTGTTGCTCATGTAAATTTTCTGCTCAATTAAGTTGTCAGCATTTGACAAACATTTGCGCTCATTAGAGCGTCTGGACTTATTAATACTTGACTTTGGTCTGCGTTTAGTCTTTCAGTCTTCATCTTCAGACATCTTTAATATTAAGCAGCCGTTTAGATCCACGACTCCGAACGGGTAGTCCAATAAGTATACGTATATATATATGCGACTACTTGAAGCATGATTGAAAGTGGCTGCAGCTGCGGGTTGGCTTGGCTGCTTGAATAATTTGCATAAAATGCTCTGATTTTCTAACGGGTGCCCAATGCTAATGTGTTTGAAGCCTGTGCACCCAGTCTTTGAGTGTTGTTTGTTTGTTTGTTTGTCCGTCTGCTGACGTCGTGGACGTCTTCTGTTCCTGCTGATTTGAATTATTTCATTTGTTTGCTTGTTGATTCCTTAACAGTTCAATGAAGCGCATCTCTGGCGGGGGTCTATCTTTGGGTTTGAGGTCTTTACATAAATGTTTTGATAATTTTGCTGAATTAACAGACGCGCCAATGAAAGCGCCTCAAAATGTTGCTTGTAACTGTCAAAAGAACTGCCTCATGACAGATAACTGTCGGTTTTCGCGTAATTGCGGGGGAAGGAGTTTTCGAACATTCTGAGTTGTTCTTTGGAGAACTTGAAAGCTTGTTTTGCCAGAGTTAAGGCCAGTGCATAGGCAAATTATGCCACAAGGCTACGGCCAATGTTAGGTGGCGAAATTTTTAAGAGAAATTTTAAGATCATGATTCCGATTTTTTTCCGATCGTGGCCCTTGGTAACGTCTTGGAAGAGAACTTAGAGTGACGTTCTTGGAAATTGGTAGGTGGGTCTGGTAACGGTGCTCAATGCCCATAGTATTATTTTAAAAATTTGCTTGATAAATATTATCGACTTCTTAGTGTCGTCTTGCGGGAAATCTAATAAAGTTACATGCTCTGAAGTTTTGTAATGTTTTGGTCACTGTCATGGGGCTTTGAAGTTTTAAAATAGTTCAGCAAGCTCGCAGTCTCCGAATATTTGAAACTCAAAGCAATTTGATCTCACAATTTGTAAAATTTTAAGTAATAGAAATTTTTTGTTCTCGCTGAAACTACGCTATAGTCTGCTTCAAATATCGCCTTCCAGCACAATACATTTCTAATTCCCACCAAAAATAAATTAAATATGTCGCCTGCAACTAATTAAAAACTGTAACTTTCGGTTCAATTGAATTGAGTGAATTCCAGCTGTTAAAAAGTCGCTACATAATTGTTCAATTAAAAGCGATTCTGTCAGCTGCAACAACGACGTGTCAACATGGCGCCCATAGACTGCGAGTTCAATTGTGGCACGATAAGCATGCAACAATTAGTGCAGCAAATTTTTAATTGATTGGACTGGCGTTGGGTTCGCGGTTCGACAAGTTACGAGCCGCATTCATTCATTGGATAGTAGTACACTTAGTTGATATAGTGCTGGGCTAAGAAGGTAGCCTGCCACACGATAACTCTGCTATCGATATACCAAGTGCGTTTTTGTTGCTGTCTACTAATCAGAGTGCCAGCGGTTGGTTGGTGTCTGGCTCAAAGCGCTGATAAGTAGGCTTTGAGCTGAAACAGCATTACGTGTCTATGTGGCAGTTGGCGTAGCTTTAGACACTCGGGGGGGCGTTGCTGTGGAGAGCTCTGGCACTGCCATTGAATGCTATGCCATGCCATTTATAGCCTTAAGATAGTTTTAGTTGCAACAGCAAACAGCTTAGTGTTTAAAAGATAAACGCAGATGCGTTTGTATGCGAAACCAGTTGGCAGCTTTACTGAGGCTTTAGACATCTGATAATGAGCACAAAGGCGCTTTGGCGTAAAATAATATTTAATCAAGTACGCTACTCTCATCAAGTATTGCTTTCTATCAGCTACTTCCATCAAAGTGGTAACTTCTCAACTCTTGCAACTACAATTTTCACCCACAACGCTTTCCCTCTACTCATATTTCAGATTCGTAAAAACTAGCCAAATATTTTACCCAAATTTTTCTCTTTTAATTTTTTAACTATTCATCAGATACATTTTGCACTGAAGTAGATACTTTTGGTTTTTAAACTACGGCGCACTTGCAATTTCAAAACTCGCCACACTCAACAATTGACATGCAAATCGTGCAACGCCGTCACAAAAGTTGCCATTTATTTGGTTTGGTCGCTCATGTTGCATGCAACCAACCAGCAGACAGGCACACACACACACGCACACACACACACTATTAGTGTTGGAATTGAGTTGCATCTCTTGGCTATAAATAAGCATGTCAAATAGTTAACGCCATTAAATGCATATTAATTGGCCCCGAAACAAAGCAAAATGCTGACAGGATTAAATGTTGCACAAACTCCAAATAGAGACACATATATGCACGACTCGTCGTACTATATATCCATAGACAGGGAGCGACAGTTGGACAAACTGATGAACAGACAGTTTGGACAGACTATGGCGACGGTGTCGAGACATTTGCTTGACATTTGCAACCAAACGAAATAAATTCCATAGAAGGCGTCACACATAGATTGCATCATGAAGCTAAAGCTGGCGTCCAGTGGTAAACTTTTTGTATAGCTCTAATACACTATATGGCTTGGCATAAGGGTTATATTATGTTGCTGCAAAGGTATGCACATTTTGAGAGTCAAAAATGTTAGCAAAATGAAATAAGAATTGCATTGAGAAGTTGGATGATGTATTTATATTTACGTTGGCTAATTTACTTCACTTAAAAATTGGATTCCTATGAAGTAATGTATGATTTTTTAAACACTATTTTATTTATATATTTATTTATTATTTATTACATTGTTATATTGTTATGCAGTAGTAATTTCATAAAACTGCACTCAATGAAATAAAGGGTGATTTTTATAGATTTTTACTTTTGAAAATTTAAACTGTCATGCTTTTTGCTGCGTTTTGAGATCAGTAACTGCTTATAGAATCGATTTTTCTATTTTTCGGCTACTCCCGTGAAAACTGTGGAATGCTTTTATCTTTTGGTTTCGAAGCTTTGGATCAATTACTAGAATGGCGTTTTTGTTGAAAATATCTTACTACATAAGCTTCATAAAATTGTTTAAGAAACAATTTTTAATTTTGTATCCTGCGAGCGGCTTAAAATTGAAAACATTTAAAAACAACATAACTTTTCTCAAAAATCACAGAATTAGTGTATCTTACAGCCATGGCATTAAGCGGGCAGTCCTTAAATGCCTCTAGGCGACTACCCGCTACGTCACAGGCACGCCACAGTGAGCGCTCTAGATTTGTTTGCAATTATCGCTGGAGCGCTCTCAGTATGCAAATATTTGCCACGGGTGTGCGACTACTGGTTACTAAAAAAACTACTGGAATTGCTGCAATGATAATTGCATATTTGAGGCACGCAACGTAAGAGTTGTCCGTAATTGCAACTCCTTAGATACTGCGACTAATAAATATCAATTGAAGACGTTACTTTAACATTTAAGTGACCCACCGCCTCCACACTGCAACAACAACTACATCGTTGGAACCACTTTGAAACTCTATTCTTTGGTTTTTCTTTTATGCCAGCATAAAGAGATTCTTACAACTTGTCGATACAAACAGACACAGATGCACACAGTTACACACAGTTACACACAGGCACTCACAGATACACACAGCTACACAAAGATACACACAGCTCCACACAGATACACACACATATTGAGCATACGCATGCATAAATTAAACGCAATTAGCATAAACAATTTTCTGCTTTTAACTCAACGCCAGACGTTGATGTAATCAAGCGGGGGTTACTCCCTGTACGACTCTTTGGAGCGCTGTGGAACATGTGTTCCAGCTTTGGCTATGGCCACAGCTACAGCTTCAACTTTGGATGCATGCAGCATGTGGCAACAACCGGCGGCACAAATATGGCAAATGCAAGTATTTGCTATGTATATAGTTAGATTTGCTCAGTTTTGCATAGAGTTTGGACCGGCTGGCGTATACATAATAATCGAATAGTTGCTATCGTTATCGATCGTATGTCAGCATTGCTTTGGGGCTAAATTTTAATTAAATAATTACAATGCAATGGCTGAGGTAGCTAGCTAATGTTGCCAAAGCTTTGGATTTTTAAACAAAAGTTTATGTGGTTCTCTGGCTCAATTGTTTGAAATTGTTAAGATCTAAGAGAGAGCGTTATACAATGCGCTTGCCGGAGAACAAAAACAGTTGGAAATAAAGCATTTCTAGCAATTGTTTGCAGCTTTCAAAGCAACCACAATATGTTGCATTTATATTTAAGAATATTGTTTATTAGTTGGGGACTTGGGTCGGTACATAAGAGAAGTTTGAGAGTGATTAGATTACACTTGAGGTAACAATTGTTCTTATAAAAGATAACATATGCTGTACGTATGCTTTACACATTGAAAGTAAATGTTACAAAATAAAAGTTCGAAAGGATTCAAATTGCAAAAGGAGGGGTATATTTATTATAATGCAGTGAAGGTCAGAATGGTTTTTATGAAAGATAACATAGAAACCTAGAAATCAGCTTTAATGTGAACGTCACAAAAAAGTTCGAATAGTTTCGAAAAATTATTAAAATTGCAAAAAGGGCTTTGTCTTATAATGCACAAAAGCAAATACGCTACGACCACTACTCCAGGACAACACTTGTCCCAAGTTCTCATGTTCACCTCAATAAAAACAGCAGTTTTTTGCAGTCAGTCCTTACCATTCAATGCATCACAAATTTTTATACAAAACAATATTTCAAAGAACTTCGATGATTTCATAATGCAGCTGGTTTTTTTTTTAAGGCCAATAAAAAAGTACTTCTCATATGACACTTCCAAAAGCTACTTCAACTTAACCCAAAAAACAACCCATTCAAAGACTTGGAAAAAAAAACGATATGACGCCTTAAGTACCCTCTGACAGCTACTGAGACGCAGTCCCAACATGTCTGGTGTTTGTTTACACTTTTTATATGCCAAAAATCAGTGTGTACATACAATGTAAAAAGTAGAATGTGCAAAATGCAAAGTAAATACTCATTTCTGTGCAGTTGTGCATACCGAAATGCAATTACTTAAATTTTGAAAAAAAAACATGAACTTTAAAATAAAGCCGAAATACAACGCCTGGGAAAACAACAACAAAATAATGCGCACAATAAAAATAAAAGCACATTTTGTAATAAAATATTTTTGATAAGCGTAGCATTTTGTGGGAAATACTCAGCGAAAAACAGCTGCAGTTGCGCCCAATAAAGAAGAGCAGCTCATTATCTGTCTATACTATAACTTTGCCTATTTCTATATAATTAACATCAAGGTCGTATCATTTAAATTGTAAACTTTGTAATTAAACGCGTTTTATGTTTCAAAATTTTGCGCTCAAATTTAAATTACTAGTGAATACTTTATGTAATCATTAAAATAATGCTGCTTGAAGTTGAGGCTTGCAGCTACAACAACAGATGATTGGATAGAACAGATGATGACTGCAAGTGTTATCATTCCTAATGACAACAAAGTCAATATATGGAATACCAGTTGATTAAATATAATATTGAAATATATAATTCAAATTATGTTCCTTGAAGAGGAAGCTTACAGCTACATCAACAGATGATTGGACTAAAACAGATGATCATTGCAAGTATTACCATTCTTCATGAAAAAAATGCGTGAAATAAAAATGGATTACCATAACGCATAATACTTTGCTGAATATTTACTATTTAAACATTTACTAAAGTCCGAAGCATTCAAGCGTTTGATGGAACAACAAACAATTTTTCTACTTTCAAATATTTATTGAAAGAAAATTTAACCTTATTAAATTTAAATTATTAAAATAAAATTAGTCGCAATTTTTACAGCTCTGCTATAACTTTAGCTGCGCCAGTGCTGCCAAATCGTTCAACGAAACTTAACCAATGTCTCTTTCAAAAAATAATTTTAACTAAATTTTAACAATTTTTCTACTTTCAAAAAATGATCAAAACAAAATTATACCATTTTTTTCTACTTTCAAAATATTTTAAAATAAAATTAAACCCACTGCTCTCTAATTGGAATAACTTTTGCGGCGCCAGTGCTGTGTATTTGATGAAACTGCAAACAATTTGTGTTACATTCGAAAATGTATTAAGTGAACCATTTTTGCTACTTTCAAAAATTTGAAATAAATTTAAAATTAAATCAAAATAAATTTATTTCAAGCCCACTCACTGCTTCCCTATAATTGACATAACTTTTGCTGCGCCAGTGCTGCCCAGCTGATTGATGTATTGCGCTCAAACTTTTAAAATATTTACTATTTCTGTTGACCCCATTGGCATTATAAACATTTATAAACTCTCAGTAATTAGTCATGCCCTTTTTAAGCAATTAATATTTATGGCATACAAAAAAAAATCAAAAATATAACAAAGGTCCAAATATTTTGATAGCAGTAGACAAAAAAATAAAAACAATTTCAGCGTCAGCTTAATAGATCACTGCAAGTGTTCTTATCTCAGATGATGCTGTCGACCCATTGAAACTGGGTCAATATGTCTACACATGGCCTGGGGGTTAACTACATGTTTTATGCCCTCGCTTTATGAATACATTGCCGCCGTATGTACATCTCTGTGCAAGCCATCAAATCATATATACATTGAGCATCATCAAACAGCGCTGAACTGGCCATAAAAAAAAATCCATATCACGAACCACGAAAGCTTTCAATTTTATGGGATTGTATCCAAACAGTAGCTTTAATTACGAGTTCTTGTCATCAACGACCGCCACAACATAAAAAACAATATTAACAAAAACAAAACAAAAAAGAACAACCCACCAATATGATACTACAAACCATACTCTATAGACTACAATGTTTATTGGGTGTTATCTGAATGTTAGATAAAAGTGACACATGTATGTTCCATATAATTTGTTGCAGCCTTATTTATATGGAGTGGAGTGTAGTTTGATTACCACAAAATGATTGTTATGGGGCCAATAACTTTTCAATGTATCGAGTACTACGAGTTGTATTGTGATTTATGCATTTGAGTTAATAGAAAAAGAAGAAAATCTAGAGATGTGTGAAGTTAATTTAGGGTTAAGTTATGAATTGTAAACAACACAATTTTTAAAGAACAAACGAAAAAAAAATAATAAAGAAAACGTACTTTGAGCGTGCTGAAGACAAGTATATCAGATACTACTGAATTTGTCTGCAAAAAGATTGATAATCAATATAAAAAAATTAGGCTCAGTAGGAAAGAAAATAAAAATAAAAAGTAATTTGTTGTAATATCAAATAAAATAAAAAATTATTAAAAATATATTTATCTTATATGCAACATTTTTTTGTATATTAAAGGAAGGGAAATGCAGATATGATAACATTCAACAGTTTTAGCTACAAACTTAAAATCGCAAAAATGGTCCTTCACGCTGTGTTTTTTTGCAACACTTCGAATTGCCAGCATGCAAGGTTCATTTTTATTTATGCTATTTTTTATATATACGAAAACATTTTCAGGCTATTCCTAGTTCAGCTAACTGTGCAGGGTTGCATGAAAACCTAAAACACTTAAATATAACTCAAACAGTTACTATATTTTATAATTCTTTACGTATATGGAATATCTAAGAGAACTATCTTCAAAGCTTTTTATTGGCCAAAAACTTCATGTAAATAAGACTAAATAAATAAACTTGGTGCAAGTTTGGAACGGCCTAACTTATCAGGCGTGAATACCAAAAATATTTGGCTATACGACAATCGTTAAGCAAAAATTTGCAAAATTAACTTAAAAGCGTTATCTGCTAAGATGCATAAATTCATATCCAAGATACTCGTAAAAAGAATTTATACTTATATTCAAGTTCCGTAAAATTTTGCAAAAAGAAATGCTCCCTCATATTCATCTAATAATTCCACCAACTGCCTGCTAAAGACATTTTCGTAATATTTTCCCCAATACTTCCTCACACATGTTGTCTAGCATCTATAGCTGTGACTTCAATCAACACAAAATTTGTTTAATGAACTCCACAGACTTCCAAAATAAACAAAAATAAGTTCAATGAAATTTCTGACATCATCAATGAACACAAAATTTCTGTTTTATGACGAACGGAAGAAATGAGTAATCCTATGCAAGGGTGCCTGCAGAGAATTTTTTTAAGAATGAAAAAGCAAATAATCAAATAAGCATTTTTGAAAATATTATGCCTATTTCCGATTGAAGAAACTTTTCAGGCAAAAACTAAATACAACTGCAGGCTTCATATAAAATTTTATTGCAACATTAAATTGAGTCGTACGAGCGTGGGGCAAATATTCCATTTAGTTTTGAGTTATAATTTATGAGATTGCAATTTTGCAAAAATAATTTTGATGCACAAATTCTTGTAAATAAATTTCTTTAAAAAAAATTCAAGAAAATTCTTATTAATTTTGCGCAGTATTTTGTTTTATCATAAGCAGATATTTTTCTTAAGCTTTATATTTCAACTTGATTGCTAAAGAGAACGGGATATGGATTTCTCAATGTATATATCAGCATTTTTTATAAATGATATAAACCTTTGTATTGCTTTGAGCTTAAAAGCTACCCAAGACTCTATTATGATATTAAATAAGCATAAAATTGCTCATTTAAACGCTCCCGCGGAACACATCATTAAGTTGGGCCTTGAGTTTAAATTGAAGCAGGCGCCACAAAGAACGCAGAGATCCAGCGCCAGAGATACATATGTTGGATGCAAATTTTATATTTTGAGTCATATTTTTTTTCCTAATTAACTGAGTGACAGGAAAGACATTTGGGGTTGGTCTTGGACATATGTGTGTATCTATACGTGGTGTGTGTCTTCTACACTGACAGGAATGTGCATAAAGATAAGTCAACAAAATCCAGCAGATGAAGAAGAACACAACAACAGCAACAACAATGCAAGCTGTAAAAGATAAAAAATCGCAAACTCATATACAGAGTCGTACAGTGCATGTAAAAGTAAATATATACCACAGATACACTGTAACTGTGAGTATCTGAGCGTGTGTGTGTGTTATGTGTAACTTGAAGGCGTTGGAGTAAGTAACAACAAGGCTTCCCAAATGATGACAAAGATAAAGTGAACAGAGCAACTGACAGGGCAACAAGCAAATAAAGCGACAACTTTAACAAATAAACTGTGCACACCAGCAACAACAATAACAGTAACACCAACAATAAGGTAGCCAAAGGCGTATATCTGTATCTAGATACATACACACACAACAGATACTGCCGTGCGTTTATTATTTGTATCCATAAGATATGCAGTCGCAGGCCCAGGCATTTCGGCAGCCAAATCTCTGCTCCTCATGCGAGATGCTGCGCCCGTTTTACACAACAACAACAACAAAGGCAAAAAACAAAAATAAATGACACAAAAAATTCAATAAAATGCAAAGTAAATAATAATAAACGACCTTCACTTCGGTCTTTAAAGATAGAGCGCAGCGCGCGTTACGGTTTCGAAGCTAAAAAAGATATTGTTTGTGTCCTGAGGCTTTTGACAGCAGCGTGGGATATTAAAAAATGTGCTTCACTGCATGGCCCGGGGTGTAGAGTCAACGTTTTAAGACAAGTAGGTAGTTGAAGTTGAGCCGGTAGAAGATGCGGAAAAAGCCAATAAGCAAATTTTTAATGAAATTTTATGCAAATTTTCCAAGTATAAGTTGTTAGTTAGAAGAGCATACAAAGATAATAATCTTAGAAATTAAACGCTTAAGATATCTGTAGCCATTTGATGCGTGAATTTCGATAAAGGTTTAAATGGGGAAGATTTTTAAGAATATTAGAGGAATGTATGTTGACAGAGACGAGATGTACCATAAAAATTGTTCTTTGACAGAAGAGATGTAGCATACATATGCCTTAAATGGATAAGTTTTGTATTGCAAATAAAGCTTTCAAAAATTTGCCGAAATTTCTTTTGTTTTCATTTTACAAAAATACAATAAATTTACTCATTTTGACTTTGCTGTCATTGCTTCAAACAGAGACATTCAAAAAGAAATGTTCAAAGAGAAAAGCAACCTATAACTTTGAGACGAACCAGAGCGGCCAAATCTATATTTGCTTTGCGTGTTATTGCTACTTTAGATTTCATAGTTACCTTTTATAAAAACTACCAAAAAAAAAAACAAATCATAAGCATCATTCATCAAAACCAAAATAGACTTTCTCAAATAAATCCTTAAGTAGTCCAAAAATACAAAACTCAGCAACCTAAGTCATATTAAGATACTTTTCATGCTTAGTACTAAAAGATACTTTTCGAGAAAATAATAAATTCTCTGCTTAATGTATTTTCTTGTATAAATGGATAGAATTTAATGAAGAGTACATAACCGCTTCAATTGTGATGCAATGTTAAATGTGTTAGTTTATTTTAATTTAATACTTGATGATTCAATAAATACTAAACGAGATCTTTCAGCATACTACTTGATCATTTTTTACTTTGGCAGCTCAGACGCAACTTTTCACTATTGGAAAAACTTCAAGAATGTGAATGTGTTTATTAAAATTAAGGATTGTACAAGTCTTCTAGATTTATTAATTTACAAATTGATTATGATTATTTATAATATTGTTAATTTTTATACAAAGTTTTTTTTTCGTTTTGGAGGTACTAAACTAAGACATTACATTTTTTGATGCGAACTACGAACCCGTGAGAATCTATTCTGCGCAAAAAAAAAACATGCCGAAGAGAGATTGGGGTAATATCAATGGCAACCCTTTTTTATTTCCTATGACCTATCATTTTTAGCCAATATGTGTTCAAATGGACTACGGTTGAAAGGGCGATTATTTAATTTTACACATAATAAAATCCTATACGATATAGAGAAGGATAATATGCATTTTAACGGAACACTATCATATGGCTTTAGTTTACTTTTTTATGCAAGTTGAAGTCTTAAAAATTTCTGCTAAAAATTACTTTGATCCCATTGTGATTCGACAACTTAATGACATATTTTTTTGACTTTAATTAAACACTTTTTTATTTATTTGATATATTGAGCCTTTTGTCATCTCTTGCTGAATATTTGTATGAAAAAAAAGGCAAGAGAAATAATTCAAGAGAAGTCATTCCAGCAATTTGGTTTTGAGGCATTTTTAACTGACATGCATGGAAGGTATAGAACTTTAAACATATTTTGAATGAAACATCTTTCATCACACAAACTATAAAAAGTAGTAAAAAAAATATTTTAAAGAATATACTATGACTTGGTTAATAATTAACTAGCTTACTCGAAATCATTTTGCGCCAATATAAGAAAACACGTCGATTTTCTTCTTTAATCTGCTTGGGTAGCAAAGAAACGCTGTGCAAACTAAGACTTTGTATAGTTCGCCCATAAACAAAAGTCAAAGTTGTTACTGCAATACATTCTTGCATACCTAAACTAAAGCAATAACTTAGCCCTTAACGTAGCTGGTCATAACTTGTTGCCTGAAGATACATTATAGCAGCTGCCATAAGTAGCTATGCATCAAAACTACTACTCCTGATGTTTTCGCAAAAGATATATATCCAAAAAGAAGAAACTTTTTGCTTAAAAGTTGAACTTTACATGCTTATGCTGACACAGCGGAGATTTAACTTAACGCCGTCGCCATAAAAATTAACGCTTCAGACATAATATGTACTAAAAATGAATAAAATGCAACAAATGTATATTGTTTTTATGTACATAATATATTATGCATATTTGCTGCTTATATAAGGGAAAAAATGTAAAATAAAAGAGAAAAAAGGGGCGCACACATTTAAACGTGACTGTTACAAAGAATTTCTTGTCATTTATCACAAAATTTTTTTTGGACGCTGCCGACGTTGACAAAATTATAAATTTGACCTTATTACTCTTGTTACTTTCATTTGTAGAGCTGCGCTGCTGTTTTTTTTGTTTCTTGTTTTAAGCTACAAGAATTATGCATAATCATATATCATTAAAATTTGTATTTTCAAAGAATTTCCACAAATTCTTCAAGCGCGAGTTTTTTTAAGGTATTTTTCACAATGTTGCTGCCTATGTCAAGGGCATGCCGCGCAGACACGAAAAACTATTGTATGGCTTATGGCACTTAAACACTTGAGATACAACATGTAGCTGGTAGATGCTGCTTTTTCTTTTCAAATATAAACAATGTCACTTGTTGGCTTAGCATACTTGAGATACCAAACTAATTTGTAGGCATTCAAAATGTAAATTGCGGGCTTAAGGCACACATGTAACTTGTGGATACTTTTTGATGATATTTTTAATTTGCAGTTTTGAGGTTCGCACCTTAAAATAAACAAAGTTTTTGATTATCGAACCAAAATTCGTTAGGATAATAGAGGTAGCATCACAAAATGTCATGGTTATTAAGGGACTGCATCGTCATGTGAGATGATTCAAAATGTACAGAAGCGACTTGACCGAAAATATTTGACCCTATCATTCGCCGCGTACTGCAAAAGGATGTCAAGCTTAAACTTTACAAGATCCAAAAGAGAAGCCAAGGCAGAATGGCTGAAACAAAACGTTCCTATCTTTATTAGATCCACAAAATTGCCTTATAACTTTTTTTTTGGACACGGCACTGTCTCATAAGGCTTGAGTGCACCAACTGAATTTACGAACTAATTAATTCAAAATATTTAATTCAATTAAATTTTGGCTACAACTTTATTTAAGTTACACCTCAAAACGACCCTGCAACAATGCAACTTGTGGATACTTTTTAAGCTATAAACAATGTTAATGTTTTTTATTTTTTTTTATTATTTTGTTGTATTCATGGCTTTAAAACGCAATTGTAGCTTTGAAGCCATTTTTTTTAGCTTGAAATAATCAAATATTCAAGCACTAGATACAAAATGTATCTGGCAGATACTTTTAAGATTGATTTTCTTTTTTAATTTTTCAGCTTAAAGATACAAAATGTAACTTATAGATAATTTTTATTTTAGTCAAAACAAATAAAGTATTTATGCTTTAGACACAAAATGTATCATTGAGCTACTGTTACTGCATCGACAATGCACTTTGTTGGCTTGTTTGTTTATTTCGCTTTTTAATTGTTGTTATTTTGTGTTATTGTCATAATTTTACATTGTAATTAACAAAAAAAAATGAACCAATTTGCCGGTAAATCTCGTAAATCGTTTCGAACAAACACGCGATATGCCGCGACGGATAACCAAAGAAAGGCAACCAACTTACGCGCCGACTTCTCGTAAACTGACCCAACAACAAAGCCGGTCGCATGCGGTAAGTGAAGTGCCATTGAGGTTGTCTCCGCTGCAGCGCATACTTTGCGCTCAACTCCAGTCCGCAATACAAATGGAACTTGTTCTCACACACACTCACACAGATACCCACGCACACTGACATACATACTCATACACACATACTCTCACACAGAGAACTTGTTGCTCAATTTTTGAGCATTGTTTACGCTTATTTTGTTTATATTTTTTTTTTTGTTTTTTGTTTTGCTTCCCGTTTGCATTGTAGCTCACTTCTCTTTCTCTATGTATTTCTCTCGCTCACTAAATCTCTCTCTCCCTCTTTCTCTCTCTCACGAAATGCGCTCATTAAGTGCTTGTCATGTTGAGTGGAGCTTGTAGTGGCGGCAGCCAATTGAGTGCCCCTCTTGAGTGTTGTTATAATTTTTCAATATTTTGTATTTTTATTGTTTCCTTTGTGATTTTCCCTTTTATTTATTGCCTTTGTTTTTGTTTGTTTGGGGTTGCCCTCAGCTTTGCTGTGTCTCTCTGTCTCTTGCATTTCGAATCTGAGTTGCATTATCGCCGCTTTAAAATGCATTTGGGTCATTCTTACAGAAACAGAATTCTTTAAAAAATAACAGCTGTGTCTTTGGGAGTCAAATCTAAACCAAATTTAAAACAGAGCGACAGATTCTTAATTTAAGATTTCATTATACCTACAGAAATGACAGACATGGGAGATGTTGAGGGTTTCTGAATCCAGGTTTAGATGCTTGTCATGCTTTTTTTATACCTCGAATTTGGACAAGATTTTCATGGTTGTACAAGTCGGGACAATTTTTTTTTGTTATTTTGCGACTTATGTGGCAATACGGGGGAAACCCGACATGCCATGCTCCTATTAGAGTAAAGCAATGAGTATGCAAAAATGATAGCAAAATATTTTAAAAATGCAATTCGCTTAAAAATTTTCCCAAATGGTAGCCGGGAAAGCATCTCTGCAAGCCGTAAAAGAGAAAAATAAATAAAAAAAATATGATAAAGAGAGATCTAAAGGAGAAAAATTCAGATGCGGGCAACCCTTCCGTAAAAACTAAACATGAGGCACAGGCTTAAGAATTTTACAAACATTTGTATATGCGGTTGGGTAACGGTACTAAAGGTAATCGCCGATTTAAAAGGAATACGAGTTCATGCACAAATGCCCTGGGTCTGCCTGGAGGTTATAGATAAATAGATAAATACCACCAACCTTAAATCCCTCAAATCGTATCTGCCGCTGAGATACATCATATGAAAAGAATGAGCAAGTCCGCAAAGGAGTAAAACGTGTAAGGGTTTAGATAACGCATTTTTGCCAAATTTCTGAACTGTCGAACCCATATTAGTACATATCATAAAGTATAACCAAATTAATAGCAAAATCTTTAAATTGAAAACTTTGAATTAAGAAACAATAGCGATTTTCATTTAAAATTTTGTAGATAAATCATCAATTTAATTGGAGTGTAGGTTTCAAATTTTTGAAAAAATTCTGAATCAGAGGTGCAACTCGAACATCCATTGTGGGCTAATCGGACTTCTTCCAACTACAATAAAAATTCTGCAGCATATGTTCGGCATTTGGACATCAAATTACGTAGCTCCAACTGATAAAGTAATCAAACTTACCCCAATTATTTATATTTTTAGTAGACTTAAATTTTATAATCTAAAAGTTACGACTCCAGCATAATACGAATAACTTGCTGAATACCCTTTCCTCAATATATTCTTCAACCGTTTTGAGTTTCTCAAAGGACTACCCAGTTGTATAAATCTTGTATTAAGTATTTGCTTTAGTTCCCGCATTTTAAAACTATTTTTTATTGAATTTTAATGTGTTTTTTATACGCTTACATAAAAAATAAAAAAAAAATATACAACACATTCTATTCGCACAATCCCCATTTAGTTTATTGGAGTATTTATGTGGAGCGTGGTATATGAGTCATAAACTGGTTGGACCACAGGAGCTGCCACAATACAATGTGTGGCAGGCTTTTATGTTGATTTTTTTGAAGTGTCTTTTTTTCAAATAAACATGACAGCGCATTGGGTTCGTTAAGACAGTTAAGACTATTGGTCAATTAAATTTCAATTTCTCACATAGATACAGAGGTGTCAACGTTTTAGATATGTAGATATTGGCATTAAAGTAGGTTTATGGCTATAAGGTTTTAAAGAGCTTGTCTTTGGTTGATAATACATTTCAATTAAATGGAGCAAGTTTGGGAAGCAAATGGGAATTGGCTTATAGCACTGGCATACTTTCCAAGAGATTTCCAATTGAGGAAACAAAATGTTTATATATTTACTTATCAGTTATGACTGTATGGATGGATACTATTAAGTTCATAAAAATCTAGTTTTCGAAATATTAGTTAAAATTTATTGCCGTCTCTAGCTGTCGCATGAACTTATTTGACGGTATATAGGGCAGAATGTTGTCGGCAAATTTATATTCACAATATCGTTTCATTCTATCTGCTCAATACCTAATTGTTTAACAATATTCAAAGTTTTTTTTAATAAAAATAAATTGTTGACAACAGCAAAATTTGTACAACATATTTATTTCATTCGAAAAACAAAATTTTTATTTAGATTGATTGATTTTGCCAATATCGTCAAACAAACAAAATCAGCCATCGATATTCATTTAAATTGACTATTGAAATAGTTTCCCAATCAGAGCTTGGTTTCCTTATTCCAAAAATATATATGCATTCAAATAGGCATCTATGCATTTCCTGTGCTCAAAACGTACAACTCCATTAGAAAGATTTGCATTTTATTTGTCAACTTAATTCATAAAGTCCCAAACAAAAATAAACAAGAGAAAACCACAAACGAGTCTCTACCGCAAGAAATTTTCTCAATATCTTGCAGACTTGCAACAGCTTGCTATGCCACAAGACCCAAAAATATAGGCGCATAATTTTCCAGCCGCAAAAAAATAAAAGCTGAGGAAACCAAAAAATTGCAGTGCATTAACCAACACTGGCCAAGTGACAAAGTGTGAAAAATATTTTTGGTTTCGTCTGGGCGGAAGGCCCAACACACTCGAGTTCGAGTTATCATAAGTAAGAGATTTTTTTTTATTTTCTTTTTACTTTTTTTTGGCGCTGCACTGGATTTGCATGACTTGGGCCTACACTTGTTCGACGAAGGACGTCTCTTGGATTACAGACTGCAGTTGTCGCCCAGGGAAACAGAAATTAAGAGCCAGTGAGAGCGAGACGAGTGAAGTGCCAGGGGCCTTAACCGCATGGTTACCAAATTTATTGGCTGCAAACGTCGCCGTCTGCGGTAGTTTTTCTTTATTTTTTTTTGTGGGCTTGTCGCCGGAAAATCTATTTTCAAGCGCATAATTTTCAACACTTGCCAGTTTTTTTGTTGTTGTTTGAATACTCTAATTGTGCCAATGTGATGCAATATTTGAATTGATATTTGAGTAGAGAGTTGTACACAGTCATATTTCGATCGTTACAACTAATCATCTTTTAATTTGGGGCAAATTTTTTAATTAATTCTATAATCAAATCTTGCTATGCATGGTAATGAGTTTTAGATGATACAAATAAACCCCGGTTGCCAACTTTGTGCAGTTTTCAACTGTTTGCAATGTCTATAGCTGGATATATAATAATAATAATAATAATAATAATAATAATAATAATAATATATAACGATTATCTGTTTAAAG
Source organism: Chymomyza procnemis (assembly GCA_035046065.1). Classification (NCBI taxonomy): domain Eukaryota; kingdom Metazoa; phylum Arthropoda; class Insecta; order Diptera; family Drosophilidae; genus Chymomyza; species Chymomyza procnemis. The sequence continues at coordinate 14,571,863 of JAWNOJ010000026.1, read as the reverse complement.
TTAGGCAATTAGGAGTAGCTAAGAGAGATGGAATGTGTAGCTAAGAGACGCAAGTGTAGAGAATTTTCACTTCATGACGTCATTTTATATTCCGGTTTCCTTTTGTCTGTTGATTGTGCTTGTATCTCTTGCTGCCATCATCTATGTCTTACGCTTATTTATCTGCATAAAGGCGATTTGTGGTTCGCATGTTGCAAGTTATATTTTTGCATTTTTTAAAGTTTTTTTTAAACATTTTATTTTATTGGCGGATTTCCTGCATTGGATAATTGAATTTTATCTGCTGCGTTTCTAATTGCTGCCTTGAACTTTGTGGGCTATCATTTATTTTTGGAAAGTTTAGTTTAGCTACATAGAAACTTATTAATAGAGAGTGAATGTTAATATATTCGAACGGAAATAATAAAAATGTGAAATGCCGGGCTAAGATTTTTTATTTAATTTTTAAGCTCAAATATATTATAAAAGAAAAATTTTACTATAATTCATAATTTTCTTTAAATTATGCGCAATCACTAAAGCCAAATTCTGCAGTTTTTCAATAGCCGATTTATTATTTAAAAAGTGATTTTTATTATGTTTTAAAATTATTTCCCAAATATTGCACAAAACTTTTTATTATTGTTTAAAATTAATATTTAATTTAAATAAATTGCACAATTTATTAATGCTAAAGCACGAAAAATTTGTTTGTTAAATTTGAGACAAAATGCGACATATTTGCCCAAAATATATTTACCAAATAAACCACAAAAAAAATAGCAAATAAATATTTGCCAATTCACACAGATACAAAACACACACAAACACATTTACAGAGCTTGCACTGCAAAAAGTTCAAAATGGCGAATATGCCGCACAAAATGGCGCTGGCAGCAAAATAAACAAAGTGCAGCAGCAGGCAACATTGGGAGGGAGGAGTTAATAAAAAAAGTTGTCATGACAAATAAGTTGGACGACGCATGAAGAATGGATGGCAGGACAACCATTCAATAACTGTCCGTCTGTCTGTCTGTTCAAAGGACACTTTCGACAATTATACCTGACTGCATATTTGTTAACTTTTAAAAAATTAAAAGTCAAGCGGAAAAAATGGAATAAAACAAATTTTAGTTAAATGTATGAAACAAGAGAACGTTATGCCCAAGGGATTTTGAGATACATAAGACTACACAATTCTCTTACCAAAAAGAAAAATTTGCATAACTTGAAAAATAAGATGCTTAAGACTTTGAAATCGGCAATGATAGGCAAGTGACAGTGACTTTTGTATTCGCTGTCCAAAAAATTTTCGTTTTTCATTTCAATTAAGAACTGATTCCAGGGAAGTCTCTTGAAACTATCTTCATTGAAAAAAGCAAGAAACTCATTTTGATAGAAGTGTCAGAAGGTAATTTAAGTAAATAAAGTTTGTCAAAATAGTTTTCATTTTTTAGTCAATTCGATAACACATTTTTGGTGGAGTCGCTCAGAAAAACTTTCAAAACGATTTCCTGCTATAAATAGTAGTTGTGATTTTAGCTTAATTTTGAGACTTCCTTATAGAAGTCGTTATACTATTCTTGATGGCAATGAGCTGGATTTATCTTACACATCCCGATTATTGAATGTTTTTCGCAGTCCAAGCCATTGGGAATAGTTTAAAATTATTAAAAAAATTGTAAATATAAACTCTGGTAATAACATTCAAAATGCTTTAAAAAGTCACTAAGAATTTTGTGAAAGTAAATCGTTGTGGGATATATTAGAAACAGAGAAGTAAATCGAAAAAGACTGCTGGTTAATTTTTTTAACTCAAATATAAATATTCATTAAAAAATATAGAAAACGATTTACATTCTTTGATACTTTAAATTCGTTAAATAAGTTTAAAAAGGAGCTACAAATTCGTAAAGTACAAAGTTAAATATATTGTAGTTGAGAGTGATAACAAAATCTACAATTGGAATTACTGATGAGTCCTTTTTTTCAACAACCTATAAAGGAACACCATATTATCTTCGCGAATAGTTCTATGCAAATCTATTTCGCTGTGAAATAAAAAACAATCAAGATGGGTTATATGCACGCTCAAGTCTACCATTTTTCGCTGTGAAATAAAAATATAATCAATGTGTGTCATATGCACGCTGCTGACAAGGGTATTACCCAAACAACTTTTCCATAAAGACGCACTGTGTCATCATGGCTGAAAGAGCAGATCATTAACCTCGGCAAAAAGGGCCCGACCCCCTGAAAAGTTGATATCATCTTGTGTGATTCCCATGAAGTGGCTCAAGTGCGTTTCGTAAAAAGCAACCAAATTTTAAGTATTTTGAAATTGTAGGGTCTTAAGCTAGATATTGCCGAGGATCTATACCTCACGCTAAACAAGGCTGTTGCTTACAATAAGAGCGTCCTGCCATCAAACTGGAAGTACGAATCCGAATTTTTCGAATGCTTGGTTCTAAAAATTGTATGCTACAAGGAGCTGACACGGACAAATAAAAGGAAACAAAGCATAATATTAAAATCGACTGCCAAAGAATAGTGATTAATGCTGCAGTTGATGGGTACAAAAACTATACTTTTCATATCCATTACAGTCGTTCTATTATATATCATTTATATTCTCTGTAAAATGAACGCTACGAAAACAAAGCAAGTAAAGTACGACTCAGTGTTGGCTCAGAGAGTCTAGAGCGGGCGTGTTGGATATTTTACTCCTTCAAAACTAAATTCCGATTTCAATTGCTGCTACTTATCGAATCGAGTCACTCAACATTTATTAACTATGAGCTTATCATTTTATACGAAAAGAATATATCCCATCTAGCTGCTGCTCAGTGTCATGACTTTAAATTCAGTTCACTAACGTAACCTTCGCCCTTAAAAATAAGTTTAGAATCGCAATGGCTTTCCGTTTCCCCTTTAAGCTTACATCTAGGCTGCATATATGCCTTACTACCACCATGAGTTATGACCATAAAAAATGCATATACTCTGTGAGTCAATATGCGGTTTCAATTTGATTGCACAAAAATGTGGGGGGCGCCAAACGTATTGAAGCTGGTTGGGTGGCAGATGGTAACGCTGGGCAACGACAATTTGCAGCCGCCAAATGACACAACGAGTTGGAGCCAAAGTAATCATACGAATACATAGATGCAGGCACACACACACACACGGAAAAACCGAGTGAATGTTGGCGGGAAAATGAAATCCAAAAGCAAAGCAAGGCATTTTAGCGTGACAATCAATTGATTTCCCAAGCGGTAAACAAGATTTTTCTTCCTTTTTTCGAATTCGTTGTTGCCTTTGTGCGCTTCGTTTTGGCTTTTACTTTGTGGTACTATTTATGGGCAAAGGCAAAAAAAAAGTGTGACCATATTTCTTTTTTTTTGGGGTTTGCCACAATAATTTTAATCAATGTTTAAACGTTAAATGGGCTGTGGCATTGTTGATGGGTTTGTTGGTATTCGTGAGCGAGCTTACAACATAATGTTTCAACATAAATCATTTCATTGGCATATTGTCATTGCCATTTTATAGCTGCAATTTAGAAATGCAAAGCCATATATATATATCTCCATAAATCGTACATGCCACCACAAATGATCTGATCACTGCATTTAAGGTAAATTAAAGTGCAACACAATGCCATATAAACCACAAAATATTAATGCAAATATTTTATTACAAAAATATGTGCACAGCTGTTATACAATTAAATTATAAATTTTAATAACTACTTTTTTTTGCTGTTATGCGAAATTAAAATGTTGTTCCTTAAATGCCCAGAAGTCGAATTTTAATTTACTTTAATTTGCGCAAATTGTTTATGGTTTTTAATTAAATTGCGCGCATAATGACATAAAATGTCATTCATATACAGTGAGTGCAAAAATTATGCAAGCAGTTTGTAAATTTATAGACAACTTTTGTTGTTTTTGGCATTAATTTGTGAAACATTTTTGCAGTGTGACCAGTTGTGACTAACAAAGTTTAAGTATTTAAATATTCAGCTTGATGCAAGCAAATGCAATAGCTGTTCAGTGTTGTAAAGTGCTTAAAGGCAAGTGTGCCAGTGGGTGTGACTTCTATTTATAATATTTAATTTTGTGTTGTCATAGAGGTTGATTTTTTGGCAATCGTTGTGGCGCTACAGAGTAGTTGTATATAATCAATCTTTAACTGAATGTCTGAAAGAGTTCGACTTGGCCTATACATGGTTTCAACAAAATGTTGACCCATGCTTCGCCATAGGCATCAAAATGGTCCAATTGCGATACGACTCTGGCGAGCAGCTCATTTATTGTTAGAGGCTGTCGATAGATCACCTAGATCTTGAGAATTTAACCGTAAGCGCTGTCTAAAATTTTTGAATAAGTATGGAATGAATATGTCAATTAGAAGCAGCCAATTCTTTGCGTTTTTTTTACTTCAGTAACTTGCAATTCACAACTACTTAAAGCGGTGATTAATACGAAAAGCCCATTTTTACATATAAAAATTAACCACATGACTAACAGCTTATAATAGTATTAGTACTGCTGCTTGAGGTTAAAATACAAGCAAGATGCAAGATTTGGAATATACATTTTTTCAAAACTTTTTTTTTGTTGAATTGGCAAATTATTTAGAAATTTTTTTGTGTTTATTACAAACGTTTTAAACGTAATAAAACAATGAGTACGAGTACTTTCTTTTTGCACTGTACGATGAGTTTTCGAAATTCGTAAATGGTTCTTGTCTGCGCTGAATGAACAGCAAATAAGTCGTTTTTTTAAAGCATACTTTTGGGAGAGGCTGTGAATTTCCCAATAGGGAATGTAAAAATAAGAGGAGGAGATTGTATTTTTTCGAGGTAGCCTAAAAAATTTGCATTTTTCTTGATTCTTGACCAACTTAGTAGAACTTAAGACATTTGAATCAATTTCCGCAGTTCAAAAATCTGCTGGTGGTTTGATTCATATGACTTGAAAGTGCCCAAACTGCGCTTTTTGCTTAAAGCTTTCATAAACTTTATATTTCTTTTCCTTTGATATCTGAGCAAGATATCAAAAGTCAAAGCTTACACATTTTTCGTTGTAAAAGTTAATTTCAGACAACCCTAACCCGTTCCACCCACATATATACTATGATAACAAAACAAGTTTTTTTTTTATTGAGTTCGTCCCAAATGGGATCTCCCATTGACTTATGCAAATGTCACTTTAAATCCTAAATCAACAAAAACGCCCAGCGACTTGCAACTAACTTAAACTTTTATATCCTAAAGAACAAAGGATACTGCAGCTGACTGCGTACAATGGTCATAAGGGGTTAAATGAGTTTCCTATATATATATATGTGCGTACATAGCTGTATGTACATATATAGATGTGTGTCAATATCGACCACATGTGGTTAAATTATGGCAAAGGGCACTGAGTGCACCACTGTTCAAAGGCAGCTCCACAATGCGACTATTGCTTATGGTCAAGAGGGACATGGGACAGCGCACAGAGGACATTGCGATGTTAGCGTTCGCGTCATTGAACGCATTACAAACTTGTGGTGTACGGAACTAAAACGAAGTTCAAACTATACCCAGCTGCCATGGCCAAGGAGTCAACGTCTTTACAAGCAATGGGCTGAGTACATTTTTACACTTGCAGAAAGCTCATATTAACTTGGATCACCATTTTAAGTGTGACCAGATGCGTTGCAGAAATAAGGCTGCTCTACACGTCGAGACTAGTATTTTAAAACAAGAAAGCAAATTAAACAATTGAATATTAGTTCTATTTGGTTACATTTATTCAGATATTTTCGTAAATTTTGCCATCATATTTTAAAATAACACCAGCATTTTTATACAATGACATACAAGACATACGAAATTTCACATTATCGAAATAGAAACCTTAAAAGCTTTGCCAACAATCCAATTATTTGCTTCAGAACTTGAGTTACCAATTTGGGCACTTCGTAGATATTACGTGTGGCCAGAAAACAGAAAAATATCAGCACAGCTAGAAGTATTAAAATCGTCCGGATAAACGACCACAGAGCACCTGCAACATTTTTCACAATAATCCAGAAGGTTGAAACGAAGCAAATGTAGGTTACAATCGTCCACACATCATCAGGATAACTGATATTTTTGAGCACTTGATTGTAAAACATTGTGGTGAACGTAGCATCATCTTGATTACAATGGCCAGCAGACATTTTCGTTGGAATTTTGTTTTACAAAATTTTTATGAATTTTAAAATTTTTCAATTTTCAGTAAAACCAAGTTGAATCTTAATGATCAAATATTTCAACTGACAGTAAATGCAAGCGATACTTAGAATCATATTTTTTTATTATGAGAACATAAAAGATGTTAACTAATGAAGCCAGATGATGTGTTTTTTTGAGGGAATGTGCATTTTTGAAGTAGTTAGCATAATAAACTTTGTCGATATAAATTGGGAAACGAGCTCTTAGGCTCGATAATAAGTATTAAGTATTGGTTTTTAAAGAATCTTTAAGAATTTGGTTTACATTTTAAAGAAAACCTCTATATTTTCACAAGATAAACAATCCATACCACTTTAGTCCGACTCAAAGAGGAAACATATTTTTAAATAGTTTTATATCAAGCATTTTGGATATTGAGCTAATATAGCATTTCCAACTTTTGTACTGAATGAATTAATGAATATATTGAAAAGTTTTATTTTTGAAAAAGATTAATATGATTTGCTAAAATTTAAAAGTAGAAAAGTAATACAGTTATTTACATAAAAGTTGAAGATGATGGAAATTTTGGAGTTTATACATTATTATAAACTATAGTTAATCTCTGGGCAAAAGTACTTACTAAATTTTTAGTTCTTTTGGTCAGAAAATAAGAACTTTTGATGATTTTAAAGAATTTGTACTTTCTACAGATTGCTTTGTAAGAAACTACAGAATATCAATTGTACTAGTTGAAATATTTTGCTATGAAGTCGTATATCTAATAAGTTTGGATTCTTTAAGAATTCAACTGGTATCCTAAGCGACTTAAAATGAGTTTAAAATAACACTAGCATAAGATGAAAAAGTCCGTTTGATTTAATTTTTTGTTTTCGACTTGTCAGAAACCTTATCAAAAGTTTATCGATTAGAAGATTTTGAACAAAGGTGACGTTCTTGACATTTTCAAAAAATTTTTCTAAAAAATTCGAAAATTCTAATGTAAGAAAACTAAGAATTACGGAGATAGTTCAGCAATAAAAAGTTTGAAGTGAGAAGATTTGATAAATTCTTCATAAGATGATACTTGTTCTGTGAGCTCGCTTTGCTTATGTCTTAAAAGCATTTATAAAAAATAAACGATGACCGATAACGAGAGTTACACCAAAGCGATATTTTTCATAAGCAAGTTTTGTTTCAAATTTTAGGTTGTAAAACAAAGCTACGAAAGATATTGTACCGAAGAACGAGCATGAAAGGGAAGATGATTTGAATTTAAAGCATATTTCGTTTTTGTAATTATTTTTTCCCAACAATTTGCAAAACGCTATAGTCCCATTACTTTCGCTTTCAAGAGTATCCAATCTGCGACTATCGATCTTTACTCTTTATTCCATCATAATTTTTTGCCTTACACATCTGCTATATATTTATTTTCTTTCCTTTACAGGAAATCAATGAAACATATTTCAAACCAAAAAGCAATTGCTTTTTAGCGGCCAATACAGACGCCCATTTGGCCAGCGCCTTTTGTGGTTACATGCCACATACGTTGCCTCTCTCGGGATCTCTCTCTTTCTCTGTCCCTGGGTGGGGCGGCCTTTCAAGCATTTTTAACTGGGTTAAATGGCTGCCAGCCCTTCAAGCCCCACCATTGCCACCCACCACTGCCTGTAAGAGGTTAAGTGGCAACACAATTGGGTTTTGTCGAGTGCGCCCAAACGCACGGATGCAGCCATAGCGCCGTACTCCATGTTGGCCATTGTGAAAATCTGTTGCGTTTGGTGCTTCGCTGCTCTGGCAAGTTAACTCCATAAAATTTAGACCCACATTATTTGCTAAATGAGCCAGAAGTAGTTTTGTGGCTTTTCGCATGAGCATCATACAGTGGAGCAGGCGCACGTCGAAACAACAATGTGGATTTGAATATTTAGACGTACTTGCCACGCCACACTGGACAAGAGTATAGGCGGCTTGACGGATATGAGGCAGGAACACTTTTCATTAGCGTATGGCCTGCATTGTGGTTTCGCACATTCTAGTGGTTATCGTTACGGAGAATGTGTGGAGGTACGTTGATGTTGACGCTTGGAGTGGAACTAACTGAACTGGTTGTAGTAATGGAAATGCATGGGTCATTTATGCTGATATAAGGAAGTCTTTTGGCATAACCAGATAGTAATTATAATAGATGTATTTTTTTTAATTCCTTACCACTCTTAAAAATGGCGCTGGTAATGTCGTAAAATCGCTTGATCAAATGATTTATCTGACTATTAACAAGGAGGCTTGCCCACTGCTTACCAATACCTTTTCCAAACTGTCGCACGCTTTCATTAAATAAATGCTGCGCGGAAAATCATAATGGAAATATACTGATAAGTTTGCTAAAACAATTTTTCTGTTAAAATTTTAATCTAAAATAACCTTATAGTTATTGAAACTTGCAGAACCGTCTAAGCTTAGCTCCAATCTGTCGCTCGCTTTCATTAAATAAATGCTGCGCGGAAATTGTTTTGATGCAAGAAAAAGAGATAAGATTGTTTTTACTGTTGATATATTAATCTAAAACAGTTTTATAGTTCGACTTGCAGAGGTGCCTAAGTTAAGCTCCAATCAGTCGAAAGCTCTCGTTAAATTAATGCTGCGCGGAAAATCGTAATAGAAAGACTGATAAGTTTGCTAAAACTTATATTTTCTCTGTAAAAATTTTAATCTAAAATAACCTTATAGTTATTGAAACAACACCGTCTAAGTTTAGCTCCAATCTGTCGCTCGCTTGCATTGAATAAATTCTGCTCGGAAATCGTTTTTATTGTATTAATCTAAAATAGTCTTATAGTTTAATATTATAGTTTAACTTGCAGAAGTACATAATTAAGTTGCAGAATTGCTTTAATTTAGCTCCAATTTGTTACAGATTTTCATTAAATAAATGCTGTGCGGAAAATCGTCATCAAAAGAGAAACAAGATTGTAAAAATATATCAATTTTCGGTTAAAATATTAATCTGAAATAACTCTATAGCTGTGACACTTGTAGAGCTGTTTAAATTTGGCACCAATCTGTCGCTCACCCTCATAAAATAAATGCTGCGCGGAAAATCGTTTTGATACACCAGAAATAAGATTGTTTTTTTTTTGTTGTTGAAATATTTCATCTAAAATAAAATCATAGCTTTTAAAACTTACTGAAGAACATACTTATTTGGCTTCAATCTGTCGCTCGCTCTCATTAAATAAATGCTGCGCGGAAAATCGCAATCGAATGAGGGATAAGATTGCTAAAACGTTGACATATTAATCTAGCATAACTTTATAGTTTATACACCATGCAGCACTACTTAAATTTGTGCACAACTAATTTAATAAATTTTACCCCCATTTTCCCAGCATAATTTTTTGCTACTTCGCCAACTTTTTGCTTTAAAAATAAAAAACAAAAATTTGACAAAAAACTGTTGGAAAATATGCCAACTCATTTGTGTGGTCAATTAACCACAGTGCACAGTGGTCTGCAGTACTGTCAAAAAATAGTCAACCCTCTTTAAACTTTGTGGTCTCATGTTTTCAATCAGGCTCAAGAACCGCCATACTCAGCAGTTCATTTAACGCAGGCAGGAATTTGCTTGCATTAACCTCCCCACCCTCACACACACACACTTTTCACTTACCAAAGTTTCAACGTATTTTTAATTTTGCCGGTTTGGCAATTTTTTTTTTATGCTTCAACTTTTTTTTATTTTTTATTATTTTTTTTCTGGCTTCCTTGTAATTGTTTTAAGTTTCATTTATTTAAACTTTTTTCATATTTGCCCTCTCACTCACTCTGTGCACTAAGTCAACTACTTTCTGCCATTTTGCCAGTTGGTTGAACAAGTTTTTTAACATTTCTTTTTTTTATATTTTTTAGCCCTTTTCTACAGCACGTTGTTAATTTTGTTAAAGTTTCTCTTATCAGTTTGCTGGCTGCATGTCCAGGCGCACTAGTTCGCAGTTTCCCAACCGAAATGTTTGGTAAAAATTACAAAACGCCGTAAAAAAATTAAAAATGCATTTTACAAAAAAAGTGAGAAAACAAGTTTTTTTCGAACTATTCATTTTTAGCTTATTTTTAAGGTGCTTTTATTTGCATTTTTTTCATAATACTTGTAACAAAGTTAAGTTGCTGGCAGAAAAATGTTTAACAGCGAATAATCTGTTAAGCGCAAATGCACTTGCATATACGCAGTTACTGGCAGTGAAGTGACTGTTTTATCGTAAAATTTTACACAAAATGACAAATTTATTTAAGTTGCATTTAATGTGGTGCTCCACATTATATGTAATACCGGCATCAGGCCAAATGCAAAGAGAACGTTACAAAAAAACAAGGACTAAAGTGCTTTATGGCTTTTAAATATAATATTTATGTATGCAAATGGACGCAATGAGATACTGAAATTAAGTACGATAAAAATGTATACAATATGAAATTTAATTAATTTAATTTACAAAAAGGATTTTAATTCAAACGAATAAATCGCCTGCAAAAGAAATTAATTCACACTGTATTTTGGAAAGTTTAAGGAACGTAACTGGTAGAGAAAATTAATACTCTATAGGCAAGTAATTCAGTTTGTAAGTAGTTTGTTGTGCATACTTTCAGTTTCATTGCATGCTTAAAATAGCTGATCGGCTCTAACTAATTATAAATATAAAAAAATCGCAGTTTCGCTTAAGTTATGCGAAACAATAACAATACAAAAAAATATAGGGTGCACCATCTGCATTGAGTCAATAGAAAAGTCGAGTCACTTGGACAATTCTCAACCGATGGATTCACTATTACGGTTTTGTAAGGTTTCATTCGTTACAATTTTAACCATGTATTGCTATACAACTCAAGAAGACGTTGAAATAATGTCGCTTTACATTAAAAATATTCGCTCAGTTGTGCCAATCCAGCGTGCATATCACCTAGAATTTACTAAATAAACATTTTGGGAAACTTTTTTGTTCTACTATAAAACGATTTATCTGACATAAACTCATTTCAAATGCTTTAAGCATTAAAGCGTTTTATAGAGTATTAGGATTCACCCAAATTAAGATCCTTAAAATCTACATTTTCATAAACTCAAAAATACAGCAAAAATAATAGAACTACCAGCTTATATTTGCAATCTTTTGCCATTTTATGCACTTAAAACCAGCAACGGCTTAAATCTTAGAATCAGCTGCTATCTCTTGTTCAAATGTTTTTTATTTTTTTTTTTTTTATTATATATTGTTTTTATTTTCCTCAATAAAAGCCCAACATTTACCAGAGCAGCTGCTGCAAATGTTTCAGCCACATAAATACTAGGTCAACATTCTGGCTCTTGCAAATTAAAGCCTCTCACAAACGAAATGCCAAAACAATTGTTTTCTTTTTGGCATTTCTAGTTTTAAGGTTTATAAAATTTGACCTAATAAAATGCGTATGCAAATCACTCCCCAGTGAGAAATTTATGTGAGCGAAAGCAACAAATACAACGAGCACTAAAGATGCAATCAAAATATGGGCAACAGAAATGCCATAGATCATATTATGGTTTATATTTATATAAATGCTACGTGCATTGTCTGGAACTTGTACGAATATTCGTGGTAAATATGAACTAAGCTGGTTATCGTTTCGGGCATTAGTTGCATAAGTAATGAGCTTAGCTGGAATATGCTATACACTAACTTGGGTCTCTTTATAGGCAATATGTCAGCAGTCTGAATGCAACTGCAACAGCAGCCTAGCGAATAACATTACTCGTTTGAATATATCGAATATAAATTTAAGCCGCTTTATAGTCATTTTTGTTTAGTTTGTAGGCATATTTGTGTTGAGTGATTTTTCTTCTTTTTGAGGGCCAAAATAAATGAAACAAATTAGTTTTGAAGTTCTTTAATTTTTGTAACTAAAACAAATTTTTTTTTTTGATTAGAGGGCTCTGCCGTTGCTCGCTACGCTCGACAAACCCCACCCTAAGATCGTAATAATATTGACATTTTTTCTTCTTATTCCCTATATCCGAATATTCTTCCTGCTTCGTACGATCCTAATAATGTAACTCTAACTCTAACTCTAACTCTAACTCTAACTCTAACTCTAACTCTAAACTCAAACTCTAACTTTTTTTTTCTATATATTTTCCGCGCTAGTATTTTCTTTTTTCGCAATTGATATTTTTTCAGTTTTTTTATTTTTCGTATGAGAATTTCAACTTTTCGTTCATATTCAACTTTATTCTACCCATTATATTTCAAGTAAAAAGTGACCGACGTCAAAAACTATATGCTCACTTCGCTTCACCGACCTCCAAACTCCCTCTTTTTCGCCTTCAAAAGTCTTGGAATCGCTTGCAGAATTTTTTTATCAACTATAAAGAGTAACATTCGTAGTTGTTAGTATGTGAATTTCTTGTTCTATTTTGCAATCACGTAAGACGGAACTTTACGCCCTTTGACTTTGGTCATCGCTTCAAAGGCGGAGCATGAGCTTCTCTCTATTAATAGCTGTTCGAAGAGAACAGGGACCTACAGTTAATATCCGAATTCGAATGTAACTATAGTAACTTCTCCAAATATCATCTTCAAAAAATTTTCAGGAGGCAGCTAGGACTTAAATTTGTATCTCATGAATGACAAATGCTTTTTATTTCACGCGTATTCTTGTTTCACTGAGCACTGAACTTTTGTTTAAAGAAAACTGTTTTTGAGCTATCAATTACACGATAACATCGATAACAATTAAAACAATACATATAGTTTTGAAATCGCTTAACATTATTAAAAAAAATCTCTTACAAACTTAACAACCAATCGAACAGCATCTAAATAGCTTAAAGTTGCAATAAATTGATTTTCAAATAGTTCCGGGCCTCACATATTTTGACCCTCTGCAACTATTTTTGTTGTGCCCAAAAAATGTTGTTTTTTATGTCTGTTGTACTACCATAGATTGCTTTTATTTTATGATATTGCTTGTTGGCTTCACTGTCTTCTCTTCTCCCATTTTTTTCGGGCTGTTTTCTATCGTTTTTATATCGATTTTTGTTGGTCGTTTTTGCGTTTTAGCCCAAAAAGTATGCTTACAATATGTGCACTTTATGCGCATTGATATTTTGATATTTCATACATTGTACAGCGAATATGTATGTAAGCATAAGAAGGAGGCTTTAAGTAGGGGGCGTTGGTGACACGCCCACTCAACGAGTTATAGCAAAGCATGCATGGGTGTGTTTGTGTGTCTGACACTTTTATGGTAGAGCTTTGTTTCCATCAAATTTACGCTGCGTATGAGTAACATCAAATACTACAGACGTCTTTTTGGCAACATTTGCGGCAAATATTTTTTGTTATTTTCTTGTTTTGCAATTCGAAAGGACATGAGTCGTAAAAAGCACACTTGCATTTATAAGGCTATACGCAACCCAAACTCGAAATACCAACACACACACGAAATGCTTTCAAAACCGTCTGTCATAAAATGTCTGACTTAAAGTAAGGTTTTTTTTGTGTAGCTGGTCACACTTAAACTGCAAAACACACACATTGTTGTCTTAAGGTCCCAAAAAAGAAAGTAGTGAATGTAAGAAGTCTCGTTTATGAGTTAAGAAATGTATAAGTTATAAGTTTCGAAAGTTACTGACTGTAGATTCTTGCACAAAAGCTGCCTACAAACTTTGAACTGAAATAATCTATCGTAGATCTACATTTTAATCAAAATACCAGAACAAATTTTGCACAAAATTCAAGAACAAAAAAATCGAAGTGCCAAGAATAGACAAACAGAATTTTGAACACTTGTAAACACTTTTCGCTTTTACGTTTAAAAAAAAAATTGTGGCTATTAAGCATTTTGCTTAGAATTTACCTACCAAAGTGTTTAAAATGGTTTTTTAATCTTCTCTTTAATTCTTCTATTATTCATCTTCAGGAAAATGCAGATATTTGCATGATTAATGAAAAACTCGATTAGGCTACTATGTCATTTAATACTAAAAACAGAAATCATACATTATCTTACTTATTTTTGAAAGTTGGTTGTTTTAATGTAACGTCACGCCAAGAATGCTTTTAAATTTTGATTCATAAATATATGCATGTTTTTTCCATCTCGACGAAAAGGCAAATTTTTGCTTGATTAATGAATTAAAAATTAGTCAGGCTACTACGAGTAGCATTTATACAATACAAATATACAAATACAAATTTATACAAATTTAAAAAATTTATGAATTATTCAGGATATAATAAAAAAATAGATATCAAAACACACAATTAAAATTATTTTAAGTTATTTTTATACAGTTCAGCGGCCAAGATCGCATATCTGTCCAAAAAATTACTTTCGAAAAGTTGGTGGCACAAAGCGAAAAAAAATTGGAATATCACATAAAACAAAAAAAACTACCTTTGAGTTTACTTTCAAAAATAAAGAAAAATCAATAATGGCTTCAGCACTCCTTAAGAGATTGCATAAAATATAAAGATTCCACAGTATGATACAAACAAGAAAAAATTTTAACCAATTTTAAATTAAGAAATAGCAGACCGTGAAGATAATTTTTTCTAGCTGGTCACACCAAATCTGACCAAAGCCGAATTCCATGAAAGTACCAGATTGAAGAGGATATCAACTCAATAAAAAATTACTCTACTTGTAAACAATTTCCTATTTCATGAAATAAAAACCTTAAACACTCTAAAAATAATTAATTACAACCTACGCACTCCTAGCTCATATCTAGCACTTAAAACAAAATGGCTGCTCATCAAGCATCTTACCTACAGCTAGTCACACTAAGCTTCAATAAAATGCTTATTTAACTTAAAAGTAAACCCACTAAAAAAATTGGTTACAAGCACAATGTATGCAAATTGCTTTCTGAAATTTTCCAAAAACACGTTGCAAATAATTGCACATCAAAATCGAACGAAAAAAAAAACGAATGCTTTCAAAGAGAAGAACTTCGTCTCAAGTCTGCGTCTTTGGTGTAAAACAAATTGCAAGTAATAAAAATTACAGCATCCAAAGTCACGGCTGTTATGTAACAGACGCGTGCTCTGCGACTCAATTCAAATTTCCATAATAAACCCACCAGCAGCACTTGCGAGGAGCTGCAGGTTGGTTGCATGGTGTGCCTTTGGGGTGGGGTGCTTGAGGCCAAAGGCGGAAGTAAGCAACTCACAAGTCGTAAGAAAATTATGAAAATATATAACTTTTATGCCATGTCAGGCAAAGACTTACCGTCATGTATTCATCCAAACGATGCTTCCAATTGTCAGATCTATCGATTAGATTGTTCCATTGCTCGGAAAGTTTTGCCACTTCGCGTCGTATGCTGCGTGTCAGCTCACGGCTTTGCTCCTCGGCGGACAAATAACGTGAGTCGGAGTCATGTTGAGCTGTGGGGAGGCGAAAAAACCAGAAAAGTTGTAAGGAAAAGTGAGTAAAAATTATGAAAATCGACACACACACACACACAAGCACACAGATATAGACGCAGAGACAGGCAGACATTTGGCACGGCAAATGTGAAAATGTTCAAAAACAATTGCCCGTACATAAATGCAGACCATGTAGCCGACAGACTGTCTGTGTCTCTCCGGCTTTTGGGCACGTATACGACACGGCCCGTTGACTGTGTCTATGGTAGCTTATGAATTAGAAATGATATTATGACTTTTAATGTCTCCCAACGCCAATGATTATGTAGAGTGGTCTACGCATACCATCACCATCTGCCCCCTCGACTTGGTATGCGCAGTAACTCCCCCGCCACTTGTCGATGATTATAGCTTTGATTACGCTGATTGCGCGCGGTGATTAAATTTGCAATAAAATAATTGCACGTCGAATAAGTGCCGTATAAATATTGTATTCAAATGCGTTGTAGACGGAATACGTTGAAAGTTCTAAATGGTCGAACGATTTGTATGGCAGAGAACGTGTTTTACGAGAAATTAAATCAAATAATTGGCGTGGCTGGGATAACGAATTGTGTGATGTTCATTGTAACAATGACAGAGGAGTGCAGAGTTTGGTAGGAAAACTATTTAAAGCTTTTTCTTTGACAGTTTGAAGGAAGTTTAACTTGTAAAAGTTTGGATGGAATGACTATTGTTTTAATTTCTGCAGAAATATCTGTAGTACTTCGTTCCGAAAGTTGTCCCATTCATTTATACGTCTATCCATCTATCGGTGCTTTCTCTCGTCTATCTCGTCTAGCTATGTTAGTCCCTTTTGTCCAAAGTATCGTGCCGAAAGCCCTCCATACATTCTTCCTCAAGTCAGTTCTTTCATCTGTGCGTATCACTTTTTTCAATCCTATCCGTCCGATTGACATTCCAACCTTTGGTATGTGTGTTTGACATTACATATTTTTTTTTTAGCTCTTAACTCTGTTTGGATGCATTTTATTTCTTTTGTTCGAGCGTTGTTCGTTCCGCCCGTACGTCCGAAATTGTCAGTATGATCGTCTACAAGTATGTTTTTTAAACTTTTTTTTCCTTGGGCGTGTGTCGGTATTATAGGCACTTTGTTTGGCTTTCCGTCCATCATATGCAGGTCCATCTTTCCGATCGTGTGTCCGATCGTTTGCACTTCCATGTATCTGCTCGTACAGGAGGTAGGTTCAGCCATCTCTTAGTTTATTCGTTCGCGATTTTGTTTCGTATAAAGTATTTTCTTAGTCCCTCGACATCAGAAAAATGTTACTGACCAAACAGTCTCGTTAGTAAATGTTGAAAATAACTAGGCTTAGAGGAGATAATAACAACGCAACTACTAGCAAACAACTTCAGCATTTTCTTCATGCTGCCATACCTAGGCTTCCGCAAACGGATTTCCGATAATTGTATCAAAGAAATTTTGTATAGTCTGTATTGTTCCCACTGCTTTCTTTACTTTAAGATTCCTGCATTGATTCACGCAGTATGTCACAATCCATCCTATTCATTTCAAACTGGTTCACTTTCCACTCCCAATAAATCAAAATGCAAAACCCTAATAAATGTTGATGGATGGATTGTGTTAAATAAACGCCAAGGGAAATTGTTATTAGATGTACTACAAGTACAAAACATACAAACAAACTGCTAAATATTTTAATATCATATAAGTAGCCACAAAACTGCCAATCCTATTGAAATTCCCTCCATAAAAGCGAAACACTTGAACAAAAAATAATAAAAAAATACAAAGATACAATGTGAAAGCTATTTCCTTTACATTTAGCAAAAGACTTCTCGTAAAAAAAGAGCGGAAAACCAAACTATAGCAACCAAACAAAGCCAATACCCAAAGAAAAGTGTCATGAAATTTGAAAGACAAACTGACGGGCATGTGTTTGGTCTAGTTCCACAAGTTCTTGCCGCGCAGTATGTTGGAGCAGATCCAAGAAGTTGCTGCTGTTGCCAACAAACATCACAAAGAGAGTGACAAGTGGCAGCTGGAAAGCCAGAGCCAAGAGCGACAGCCCGTCCAGCTGAGGCGCCACAAACACGCTTGAAGCACAGTAACACAGTAAAGTGTGACAACAGCAGCGCCAAAGAACAAGACACACAGTGAGCTAGAAAAAACATACAACACAGCAGCTGCTTAGCTGTAGGACGCTTCGTCTGGCTAAAGTTGTGCAAATCTGAATTTAATTTAATGCACGGACGGAGACAGTCCGGCAAAATACCAGTCAACGCGCGAATACTGCCAACTTTTATGGTTTGCTTCTTCGTCGTGCCGGGTAATGTGATGCCAAACAAATATCAAGTTATATATTCTTCTCTGTTTAGTTTTCTTTCATTTTTCATCTGCTTTACGTTGCTTTGCTTTCTTCTGTCAACTTTCTCACGAAAAGTTGTTGTAATATTCAAATTCAATTTAAAGATTGAGTTTATCTCATAGATGTTTTCTGCTTTTTGAGCACGCTTCACTGCCAAAACTGACTGAAGCAAGCACTAGGCAACTGACTCAACTGACAAACTGACGTACATATAAGATGACAAAATGACAAACAAACTGTTGTCAAACTTTTCGTTTTGTGTCGATTTCACATTTTTATGTGAGTTCGAGAATGAGAATGAGACTGAGAAGTCGCTGTTCGTGTCGTTTGTGTTGTTGTTTTTTCAAGTTTCGGCATAGATGTGACGAGTTTCCGGTGAAATTAAATTTTCGTCACAGGCAAAAACAACATTTTTTCTTTGTCAGTTCGTGTGGAAAAGTAAATGGCAGTGTTGGCAGAGCGAAATGTAGTATGCAAGGACTCTAAATTCAATTGTATTAAATGCCAGATTAGAGCAAATTTACAATAAATAAATAAGCAATTTGTTGTTGAGGTTTTACTTTGTGAAGTCGTCTGTGTTTATAGAGCCGCCAAATGGCTACAAAAAGAAAACAATGCATATTTTAGTTTAGGAAGAAATTTAGGATTTAAGCTGCACAGAGCATTAAGATGAAAAGTTTCTCTATAAGGGGAATAGCCTCAAATTATAGCATAATTATTAGCGCGCGAATGTAGTAAGATCAGTTACTTTGTCTTGAACCATGTATATCAATCCGTTTCCAAAACCACGTAAACTCATTTGGAATTAGATTGGAGACTCTTACTCATCATAAGCTTAAGCCACATCTGGCTATTCTTTTAAAAGCAAAGAATTTCAACAAAAAAACAACAGCATTTATATCAATTTATCATATAAACCTTATATCTCTTCACTGCTGAAAGCACGTCTTACAAAATTTGTGCTTGGCTGCAATAATAATAATACAACTATTTGAAGACAGAGAAGCTTATATTTTTAAACATCTTGTTTTTATAGAAAAGTTCCAGTGAACTCGGCAACTAAACTAGCTTCCCTGAGGTAGTATGCGCATTTAGCTTTTGACTGCCGAATGCATTTTTTCTACTTAAATGAAAACATTTAGAAAAAATAAACATAACGCATTTTTAAAGGCACTTAATAATTTTTCAAAAATTATTTGCAATTGCTTTCAAAATTTTGCTGCGACACAGTTCCACGACGACAGCCGCTTTTATGACACATTTAACTATGCTACAAAAATTTTCATAATCACGCAAATAACTAAATCATGCCAAAATATAATTGACTTTAAATTAAAATATTCCCATTTAAAATATTTCTTTGAATGAATTTTTGCTTTTATTTTGGCATTATCGGCAATGAAAACCACGTGTCAGGCCACAATAACCACAAAAATTTTGAACTAACAAAAATAATTAATTTGTGCAAACAATTATACAAACTATTAGGCTTGTTTATGTATAATTTCAATAATCATTAAAATTCGTGTTGTTTTTCGTTTGTATGTGTTGCACGTACGCACACACTCACAGCCAAACACACATATGCAGCAAATTCAATAAGCATGCACATAGATACTCACACACACATACACATATACGCAACGACAAAGCTTGGAATAACTAAGCAACCAAGGCAGAGAGCCACAGAATAAACATCAATGGTGAAAATCAAATGTTGCACAGCATCAGAGACAAAAGCGCAAACATAGATACTCACATACAGATACACATACCCACACACATAGATACTAAACACACACACAAAGATCGAGTAATGGTTGGCACTAATAGCGCACTAATCGCACTAATTGCTTTGGTCGCAATTATCGTTGACGCCTTTTGCCAGTGTTGCCAACTGAGCGACTGCGGTTGTCTATTGTGAATAGCACAAAAAACCACACTCCCACACATATACACACTCACACACACAAAACCATACACACTCACATTCAGAGAGACAAAAGCGCAAACCAAAACTTTTCCTAAAATTATATCGTATTGCAAAAAAAAAAAACAAAATAGAGTTTTGCAGAAAAGTTTTCAACAGTTGGATACACTGAATGCTCGCATTCAAAACAAAGCAAATTAATTGTTTTTGGATGTTAAATATAATCGTTATATAATATTTGCTTAAATCTCTGCAATTTGCATAATAGCTTATGTATGCTCATTTAGTTGAATCATCTGGGTTTATCATTTTTAAAATTGAAACAATCATCATACGTTTTAATTTCAACTCAGAAAGCGAAAACTTTGTGCAAAAAACTTGTTTTCCTTAGCTAATATATGTTAAATGATTTCAATTCATTGTTGTATTAAACCGATAACTTAAAAATCTGAATTTGTAGAAAATGTTAAGTTTTAAAATATTTTGGTGAAAAATTCTAAGCATACCGTCAGGCCGCCTTGTGACGTCGCAACACACTAGTAAACAAGGGAATCCATATAATGAAGCAAATTTAAAATCTGGATAGAAGACGAGTAGGTTCTCGATGCGAAAATCGACGAAGACCAAGTGAAGGACAACCTATGTTTACTTGGTGTAACCAACTGGAGAAGGCGAGCGCAAACCAAGGGCGACTGGTGAGTGCTATTAAGGTCGCATTTTTGAAACCTTTTTACGGCGACTTCATGATATTCTTCGTTGCGATTTGTGAACCACGGATAACTTTGCTACTATATAGATTTGGCTAATCCCTGCCTCTAAAAAATGCATCTAATATACCTCTGTTACATACTTACAGATAAACCCAATATACTCTTTGCCCTTCACACGTAAAGTGTATGCAAATCGTATTTAAAGTGCATACAATTTTTTCGCTTTACTTTTTTATTTGGTTCTAAAATCAATTGGCAATTCGGCAGTGCTTTGGCTGCGTTCAACAGTTGCCTACTTTGGGGCAGAACTGACGGCTTTGTGGTAACACACACACAAACACACAGATACATGCATATATATGCTATACAAGCAAACATCATTTCTGTGTGTGTGTGTGTATGTGTGTGCTTGTGGCAAGATACTTTCCAGCCTTTGTTGCATAGTTGAAGCAAAGTTCTGGTTAGTTTTGGTTAGTTGAAATTGAGTACAAAAAAAAAACTACTTCAATTGGCTGAGGAAGGAAGTAAGAGGCAAAAATTTTACCGTGGTCTAATTGTTGAATAGGATTAGGATTTGCCTCGGGTGGGGGGAAGTAGCATTACTTACAGGTTAGCTACGTGAAACAAGTTTTTGTGGTTGCAATATTGGGGTTAGATTACCTAGAGCGTTAAGTTGGTTAAAGAGCAAATGTAAGCTAAGTAGTTGAGTAACTAAAACAATTTTAATGAAGCTTGATACTATAGAGATATTTAAATAAAGTTATTCCTGAGAGAGCTGCTGCAATCATCTGCTGCACAAAAGATAAGTAAAGGTCAGTTGGACTAAGTTCTAAAGCTAAGGGAGTCTGCAATTAAGTGCTGTTGATCTTATAATTAAATAATTTTCAAATTAAAAAAATATTCAATTAGAATAAGAAAAATATAATATAAAACTAATGAGTAACCCACACCTGGTGAATTTATAAGAGATATGCGATTAATGCTCAGCCTTTTCCGACTAGAAGCGGGTTTGAAGTAATTGTAAAGCCGACCTGTTGGATTAGGTAAATTAAATCCAATGCCAAATTTGATTTGACAAGCATTGCAAAAAAGTCGGAATCATTTATCCAAATCAGTTTATTAAGTAAGTAAGCACAGACTTAAGTTTTGTGTAAAACTGAAGACAATAACGTTTCAAAGAAGGTCCTGGTACTCAGATAATCAAACAACCAAATCGAAAATTTTTTTTTTGATTCATCTTTCCTGTGAGTACCCTATGCCTTCTGAGGGTAATAATCTAAGCGTATGAAATTCCTATTGTAAGAACTGCTAGTTATACATTTTGGGGACCCCAAAATGAAATTATCTTGCAAAATTTGCTTCAGTTGTGTTAACATTCAATTGGTTGAGTCAAGAAATTTTTCAAGAAAATTTTTTCTTTAATTTTTAAGGAATTATTAATACATTTTACAAGTCTACTAATGTCTGGGTCATGTCAATTACTGATGCGCAGAGTTGATTTTGTTTGGGAAGATCATTTAAATTAATTTAATGTAAGCAAACTTATTATATAGACTGTATATTTTGTAATTGATTCCAGTTTAATTTGACCAAACAGTTTCCATACCAAACATATGGCTAGTCATTGGGTCCCAGTACATAATTGACAAGTCAAATACGTCCTTGAGCCATTTGAGACAAAAATAACATTTTTCTTGAAGATTTTTTGGGGATATTTACGGGGTAGAAACACCTGATGGTTTGGCCAAATATATGGTTATCTTCAATTGAGGAGTTGATTCCATTAATTATTATTATGGGGCTTACAAAGTTTATGAAGAAATTATTCCATAACCAAAAGTATCTGAAATTTCTGTGGAACAATTCAGACTTGGTAAGCCTCCGAAGCCCCATTGATTTATGTGTATGACTTCAAGTTGTTTAAATTAAAATAAAAGAATTTCAAAGAATATTAGAAAGCCAAAAGTTTCGCTTAACCAACAATTTCGCTTGCTTCGTTTGAATAATTGCTGCGCGGAAAAATCTTTTCCTTTAACGGAATGACTTGAACGATTATTAAGGAAATGCGTTCCTAAATAAGTCTACGAATGAAAACCATAATAAAGTATTCATTTTGGTAGACATCGTAGTAGCGAAAAATTCGATGTTAAGGCGTATGCGAGTAAATTGCAAATATTTTTTAGGGATTTTAGGGAATATTTTCGAAATGTTTCCTTTACTAAGAGTGACATTAAATCTTAAATACATTTATTCCTTATGGGTATGATCAGAGAGACATTATTCTGACAATGTTATTTTGTGTGTTTGGCGAATGTTACGATATGTCTCAGTCACACTGACCGAACCATTAAAGAAAATGCAATTCCGATGCATTAGATGCTCATAAAACTTACCCTCCGTATCGCTGGTATCCGAAACGGGTGCTTCACTAGCAATATACTGACGTCCGCTCGTTAAATTGCTTTCAACAATCGGGCGCTTATCCTCCAATTGACGTCGAAAAGCTTTATGATCGTCCTGTAAAGGCAAAAAAAAGGAAATACACATATTACAGAAATCAACATCAACTTTGATAAAACTTCCATAAAGATATGCCTCTTGAGGCGGGATAGTCGACAGATATCAAATGCAGTCAACGCTTAACAAGATTTATATATAACATATATAAACATTGCAAAAATGAAGTGCTCGTAAATAAATAGAATAAAAAGTGCCAACTATTTTCGTCTCTCTTTTTTTATGTATTTTGCAACACTAAAAATGTGCCAACGTACAACACTAACAATTGAAGTGGTCAAGTGGCTGGCTGGCCATAAAATATCATAAAATAGTGAGGAAGCAAACGTTGCTTTGGGCCAAGTTCTATATAACATAAAAGCGAAGAGCGCACAATAAATTCTGTATTTAATGCATTTAGAGCACTGGAAATAAAAAATGCAACTATACAACACTACACAAGCACACATGCTGTGAGAAACAGGGAGAGAGTGAGAGGGAGAGCGAGAGTGAAACAGAGCGACGGCAGCACATCCTGTTGACCAGTTGGCATGCCAAAGGCTATCGAAGCAATTGCTGCGTTGCAGTTAGCTTTTGGGCGCGGGCTTAGATTCGGCATGTCTTCTGCGAAAAAGGGCGGGGAAGGGGGCCCCAAAAATGTAAATGTGCGGCAGACCGTAACTTAGTGGCAGGCAATAGATTTACAAGTAGCTCAGGGTGAAAGTTGCCACATTTTTTTTTTTTCGTGATGGGGCAACGTGGGAGAGGATGGATGCATGGCTGAGTGTGGGTGTGCGGGTGTGTGCGTGTGTGTGTGTGTGCGTTTGGGGGTAAGTGAAATTCAAGTGGCACACGCTGTGTTAGACGCTGTTTTCTTCTTCGTTCTTTATTTTTTTTTGGGAGCTGCCTGCTTTTATCCTTTTTTTTCTGGCCATTTCTTGTTGGAAAGCCCTTAAGTGATTTCCGGCGCGCGAATAGCATACATCTTTATGTATGAGTGTGTAAGTGAGCATGTTGTTCTAGTGAGTGTGGATGGGATGAGTGTGGCGGGTGTGTGTGCTCATGTTTTTGACGTAACAAGCATCATTTAACAATTATTTAAGAATTCCTGTTGAGTATTTGTATTTTATGTGGAATGAACAGTAACTAGTTAGCCAATTGAATTGATTGGAGAGCAGCAAACCTGACTAGCTTTGGAACAATTCTGCAGTGAAAGTTATTCTAGTGGGTTGGAAATAGAATAGTTGAGATAACTGTAGCAAAAGCCTATAAAAATGTTGTGGTTTATTTGGGATAAAAGGAAGCAGAGCACAACTACTGTTGGCACTAAAAATGTCAAATAAAACCAGTATTTGGCGGTTCCTTCAAATTTTCAAACAAATCCTAACACCAAAAATAGCTGGAACACATAAAAATCAAGCTTAGCTCCACTTGGCTGGGAAATTCCTAGAAAATCTAAAGGATTCACAAATTACGGCTAGACAGATATGGATGGCCTGTGTCACACATCATTACTGTGGCATAAAAACAGCAAACCACTTTGCAGACATTTGGTTTATTAAAAAAAAGAAAACCCACTTCAGCTAAGGTCAACAAATCTAAGGACCAACAAAAATATTTGACTGCTTATCCTACAGCTTTCATTGCTCCAAAAAAGGCTTGGCACACTCGTTTTATGTGTCATTAAATCAAACGTCCTAAAAAAGCTGACACTTGCATAACCTACAAAAAACACCGACTGAGAATGTGTAGGGAGCAGCGGCAGCAATTGGTGTCGCCAACACTGCAAGCTTATTTCGCCTAAAATTATGCCATACTTAAGCCAGTACATTATGGGGCACTTGAATAGAACAAGTTTTAAAATAATTTTTGAACATAATTATCTTGATGAGATTTAGCAAACCGAAATAGTTGGAGTTTTCGAAGCTTTTACTAGTATTGACTTTTTGTTTTGCAAAGAATGGTACGAATTTTTGAAATAAAAAGAGTAGCGATTGGCTTGGAATTTAAGAGCGACATATTTTCAAACAAAAGTTAAGCTACTTTATATAGACTGATATTGTTTTATCTGCTTTATTGATACTAAATCTCATATGTAACTTATCATCTCACAGCAGATGATAAGTTATGCTTTCGCGTTCAGCAGTTTATATTTTGCTTCTTTAAAGAAGAATTCTTATCGAAACTTTGTTCTTTTTTCTACTTAAAATGTACCAAGTGAACTTTTAGCACAAAGACCTATAAGCCCGCCTCTTCACCTCAAAACAAAATATCTCAACTATTTAGACTTTTCAAAATTTGTTCAATGTAGTACTGTTTGATAATCCAAAATCCGAAAGTATTCTATTCAACTGTCGCCAAGTGTAGTTGAAAAACTTTACATAATGCTGTATATATATATATATATCATTGTCACTGTAGAAAGTACATACGCCTGGCTTTCCACACAATTAGTTGGGTACACAAATTGAGGTGCAGTGCTTTCATTTTCTGACTTCGGGCAACAAAAATAACCGCAATAACAACAACAACAGCAAGGACAAACAAAAGAAGGTTAAAAGTGGGTCGTTGGCATATATTTAACCCGTTCACAAAAGGGCTGCTGCCAACTTATTATCAAACAAACAAAATGACTGACAAAAAAAAAGTGTCACTTACCAATTGTTTTTGTAGGCTGGCCGCATCGCCACGCACAGGGCCCAGGCCCAAGGTGCTCAGTTCCGTATCCTTGCGTATAACCCATTCTGTTAGTTCGCGTAAGGACAAAAGCAAAGCATTCCAATGTTCCGAATTTGATTCCAAACGATTTCTGTAAAGCAAACAAATTGTATTTTTAGCACAAATATTTTCTAAATGTTATAATTAAATTTAATTTCCGATTTAGCGCCATAGTTGCCAAAGTAGTCCGGCAACTTGTGTTGATTATCTGCACTGCCCCCCCTTAAAGATGACCGCTAAATGTCAGTGACAATTTGTCTATTGCCGCTGCTGCCATGTCAGTCGCAATTCTCGAACTAAATAGCGAGAAGCCGGCACTACTACCTACCAACTGTCTATTAAAGCGAGCACTTGCCTGTGCCCCAGGACATGCTTAAGACGGCACAGCAGCAGCCAAGTGCTTGTCGTCTATGCTAAATTTCAGCTGTCGCCATAATTGTGAAATGCCATGCAATTTTATTTTCATTTTATTATTTGGACAAGGATGTAGCCCAATCCAAGGCAGCGTACACCTTGTATAGCTACAGCCACTTGTGCGCATATCGCTGGCATATTTTTTTTCTCCCTGCTATCTCAGGCAAACGAGACACACAAACAGAAGAAAAGGAAATCTGAAAAATCTGCGTGCTAGCAGCCGGTAATAACAATAGTCATCTGCTCTAGTCTTCTCGCCATCATCTTTACTCCAACCATATCATCTGCCATGCTTTAGCTCTGCTGCACATTGTGCTTTTGTCTGTTTATCTTTTGGCGAAATTCTTCGCTCCTTTTCCTTATTATTTTCATATATATAGAGAAGTAAGAATATTTGCAGCTCGTTCCTTTTTTTTTTTTTGGTTGCCTTGCTTGTAATTAAGGCCTGGCCTGGCAATGGCAGGGCATGTAATTGAAGCCAAAGTTTGAATTTGGGTATTCGGGTTAGTGCTGCTCACTTTTATTTTTTTTTTTATTTTCTCGCTTTTGTCCATTACTCCAGCTCAGGCTGCTTTGGCTGCTCCTTCAACAACCCAACAAGCAGTCTATTCATGCATACAATAAAAGAAATAACTTGGGGGAAAAAATATGCCAGTAACTTGTATTAAATATTTTTGTATTTGCTGCGTCTATACTTTTTTTTCGACTTTCTTTTATAAGATGCGGTCTGGTTTATGGTAATGTCTTTGCCGCAGATTTGTAGCTCTGAAGTTGACTTGGGAGCGCAACAATTAGTGGCAATGACAATTGCTTTGCATAGTTAAGAACTTGATAAATGTGATTAAAATTGTCATGAGCTGCAAGTGACACGTTTCTTTGAGGTGCTAAAGCGGTGTACTTACTTAAGTAAGCGAAAATTGGTGGTTAAGGAATTACGCAAGTCTTTATGGAAGATGAATTTATTAAGCGACTTATAGCGGTGGCAAAAGTTTATTAGAATTGGTTAAGAGTTGTAATTGATTTAAATAACGATAGTTCTGCTAGCTTTCTATGTCGCCCATTTTGATATCTTTGCATAAGGCTTAAATTGTTGCTTGCTCCCTCTGGCGGTCAGTTTCGTTATCTTCACCTGTCATGAATTTTCACAAGCTTCCTCTGAAGGCTAGTTTTTTTACGTTTGCGTAAGACATGAATTTTTGCTAGCTCCATCTGGCGACTAGTTTTGTTGTCTTCACGTAAGACTTAATTTTGTCCTTGCTTCCTCTGGCGGCGAGTCTTGGCTTCTTCGCGAATTACATGCATTTTTGCTAGCTCCATCTGGCGACTATTTTTGTTATGTTTGCGTAAGACTTAAATTTTTGCTTGCTCCCTCTGGCGGTCAGTTTCGTTATCTTCACCTAAGTCATGAATTTTTGCAAGCTTCCTGTGGAGACTAGTTTTTTTTTACCATTGCGTAAGATATGCATTTTTTCTAGCTCCATTGGGCGACTTGGTTTGTTGTTTATGTAAGATATGAATTTTTGCGCTCTTTCGTTGACCCACAGTTTTGCTACTCCAATTGATTAATGTTTCTTTACTTCTACCAAGAAGAATTACTGGGAGCAGAGAGCAAGCAACAAAGTTCCTTAGTCATTGTACGAACGTCTGCTGCGCGTCTGGCAAAGTTAAGCTATAAATTAATTGAATGTGAACCCAAAGCTCGGTGAGATGACCTCCAGTCGGGTTAAAGATGTTGAGGAGTTAGCTATGCGGTAGGTTAAGTTAGTTGATGGCATAATAATAGCAAGCAAAACGTACTCTCTAATTGAGTTGCCTAATTGTTAAAATTGTGGAACTAGGTAGCGCACTCGCCTCTAAGCCGGAAGGTCGGTAGTGCCATGACCAATTAACGCAAAAACAGCAAAATTCAAACCTACTTACCAGATTATCAAATCTTCAACTTGAACTAAAAAAACTTCAACTTTATGAGAACGACATCGTCTGGGATTTTGCGTCAATGGAACAGCATTTTGTCAGCTAAAACACAATCTATTCATAATCCCTCTACTCTTTGCATAATCAATCGTTTCTATAGACAGGCCATCAGCAGATATTTATAGGCATTAAAAATATGCCATCAACTATTCATTTTTACTCACGCCAGCAAGTATTTAATATTTTATTCATATCTTTGTCATAAAATCCTGCCGCAAGTCGATTCAAAACGTTGAAGAACGTTAAACGAATTAGCCTGGTTGCATTTTGCCAATCATGTCCGGACACAAATTCCCCGGCGGCAACCATTAAATGGCGTTAAAGTGTATTGCACAGACTGAATGAATGAATGAAAAAGCCTTGCAAGCTGACGCGTTAATTAAACCAAATTAGTGTCAAGTTGTGGGCCACTTGCCACACACACACACACACCATGCGGGGGTGCCAGCAACTATGGGGTCGAAGAGCCGTACAGCTTCGTTGATGAAAATGCGAGAATAACCAGTACAAACAAGCCAGACGCCGCCCAACTGACAACGCTTTACGCCTGGACAGGCATGCCATGGATGCGCCAGAGTTGGGGGCTTACTACTACCAGATGAAAATCAATAAAACGAAACGCGTGAAAAGTGCCGGAAACTGACATACACAGGCAGACGTAGCGAAGACCCTGGGAACCATACTGTGTCACTGTGTTTTGTCGTACACGCGCCGCTGATGTGGCCAATACAGATGATGGACTATATACTATATATCAGAGATATACCATTATATATATATATATGTCGTGTATGTAGAGCGCGAGGAGATAGCCTGACAATATGATGAAATCGAGTGCAAACAAGCAATGGCGACGACCATCAGTGTGACCAACGTTGTGTTTGTAATTTGCCCCATTTCATAAATAAAGCACACTGGCTTATACAAATATTTAAGCCTGCTTGATATTGATGCGTTGGTTGGTTCGCTGCTTCGCTGGCTGGAATGGATTGGCTTGTGTTGGGTTGAGTTGGGCTCTGTGTTTGGGGATACCATAAATTGTTGCACGTGCAGCAGGAAGCGGTAACAACTTACGACATGAATTTTTATACACTGTAACTATGGAAATATTTTAAAACCTTTTAAATAACTAGAAGAAAGTTGTTGGATCTGCTGGTAAGTCATTTTTAAGTATGGAAAAGCTGTTCAAATTTTATACAAAAGTAGAATCATATAGCAAGTTTTTGAAACAAATCAGCCATTACCTAAAATTATTTTGGGACTCATCCGATAAAGTAAATAAATAAATAAATTTATTTCCCTTGACTATGCTCATCGCTCCAAAGACGGCGCATGCAGCGGTATCTGTCATCAATAGAGTTATGCATTTGCTAGCTTGGCCAGTGCTAGGCGAGTCCCTCATTACTGCAGGGTAGAATCGAGCCACCGACCCTTCGTTTGAGAGACGAGTCGGCTACCACTACGCTACAAAAAGAAAGACTCGTGCAGAGTTTGTAAGAGAAGCGAGTCCTCACTAAAGAAAACAAATAATGGTTTGATCAATTATGTTGCGTCTTTAGGAAGTAAAAGATGTCCAATTACCCAATTATTCCAAGCCAAAAGTGATGAATGTTAATCTGAATTCGAAGCAAAAATGTGACTAATCGAAAGTATTTTAGATTCAATGCTTAAAGTAGTCTAAACGAAGCGAATCAGAGCGAAAGCAGCTCTTATCCGCGATCACTTTTTTTCAATTTTAGTCAATTGTCGTACGCTACGACGAAATCTAAAAGCAATCAAAAATTGGAAAGATATTCGAAAACCGAAATTGCAGGATTTATGCATATACGGTTTGAAACTCAGGCGCGTCTAACACACAAATAATTATTCAAACGTTTTCCATAACAATCTCTATTCAAAATTTATCAGCTTCTTATGAAGCACACTCAAAAAATTTGCTTTTATAAAACATTTTAAGAGTATTCTTCTTTCGGTCGCCACTCGTTCTAGTTCCTGTATTTTCTCTGATGTACTTTTTGCCAGCTTTGCCGAAAAATGCCTTTAAATGAGTAATGATGCCCTCGCCTATTGTTTAAATATAGTCCTTTCTGTTTGGCAATTACAAGTATAGCCTCTCGTATATCCTTTTATAAACGCCTGCTCTGCATTATTTCAATTTCGGGCTCATTAAAAATCAACAGCTAACAATATCATTTCCATTTCCTGTTTGCCGTTGAAATATTTCACCATTTAACATAAGGCTTTGACTGTCTGTCATAAAATTTCTATGACAAATGACACCTTAAGTGCCGACTGAGCTTTGTCTCCACTGCACTCCGGTCCACTCCAAAGCATAACCCATAACGCCCCCTTGGGGGGAGGCTATATAGCCCGCCCCAGCTAGAGCCACCCACTGCTAATGATGGGCGCCGTTGGCGACTTTCGACGCTTTTGTTTGCACTTTCAATGTGTTTTTTCGCTTTTTTCGTTTTCGTTTTCCGACGCCAAAAACCAAAGCGCGATTTTTCTTTGTCAGATTGTGCGGGGCGCACAATGTTTACGCCATTGTTGGCATTTTGGCATATTTCCGTTTGCCAAGTTTGGCCACTTCCGTTTCCCAGCTTGTATTTGCTTTAACTTTGGCCCGACTGCTTGTTTGTCTTTTCTTATTTTTTGTGATTTTGCTGGTTATAAATTTCTATGAAATATTTGGCCAGCTCTTGAAAAGTTTTACCGTGTCCGTGCACGATTACGTTTGTATTAGCCTCCGCTTGGGTCAAGCGTGTGCAGAAACTTTTCATGGGCTTTGAACTTTTTTGTCGTTTTGTCGCTTACTTGTTTTCATCTCATATACAATATACGAAAAAAAAGAAAACTTTCAACTATTTCTATTGTTGTGGCTACAGGTGTGCTGCCACTACCGCAGCTGTGCATCCATCCCTCCAACTTGATTGCTATTTATTTTTATTTTTGTTTTTTTTTGTACTCAAACTCCTGCGGCAGCCATTTCGTGTGTGATGTGTGAAGATTGATGAACCCTGTGGATAACTTGGCTTGGATAAAAGTATTTTTGTTGGTTTTGCTTTAAATCACATTTGAGCTTTGTTTGGTTTAGTGATTTTGGCTTATGAGTGGAAAGTGACACTTCCCTGTGTGTGCGAGGAGGAACTTAAAGTAACTTGAAAAAAAAAGTTTATTATTAAGTCATGGTAGAGATTAATTTTTTTTTCGTTGTTTTCCTGACGACAAACAACGTTTAATAAACTTTTCTAACCACAGCTGTGTTTACTGTATGAAGTTTATAAAAAAAGATATTGAAGTTCAGCAGCAGCTGTAGTAAGTGGATTAAAAGGGATGCATACAGCTGTTTGTAGCTCATCATGACTTGGTAAAGAATGATAAAAGTCAATCAAGTTAAGAATTGGGGATTTTTTGTAGGAAATGCAAAAGATTTTGGGCGCATCTTTCGCATTGATGCTTAGAAGTTTTAGCAGTTGTGATTTATTTGGCCGACATTTAAGCTGTTAAAGGATGTTTCCTTATCAATTATGTCTTAAAATTTTCTTGGCATATATGTGCAATCAGTCAGTTACTCTAACAGCGCGAAATTTTGTCTTACGGAAAACTTTTTGAAGTAAAAATGGGGCCGATGTGTGCGTTTTGGTTTCTTAGTCGCTGTATTTCAAAAATGTGTAATATTTTTGTAAAAATGTAAATTGAAATAAAACACACTCAGAATGCAAATTTCAATTGAACGCTATTATGTATAAAATACAGGTCCTCGTTTTGAAACAGGTAATTTTAACTGCGGCACATCTGGGTCGGTATCTCGGATATAATTTCCGGATTGTTGTCTATCAATTTTTTAAGAAATTGTGCATTGTCGGCGTAGACCCGATCCTAAGCGTTGCCCCATAAAAAATTGTCCAAACATTTTCTGAGCCCTATACACGAAAACTTTGGGTGTTCACAAAGCCACCGAACACAAAATGTGCTTCATCGCTGTAGGCAATTTGATACGAAAATTCTGCATTTTACTGTGGTTGTTCGTTCCCCCAATCGATATATGCCACGGTCAGCATCTTAATGTGGATGTACTTATGTGGATGTACTGTAAGACGATTGATTATTATGATTTTCTTCTCAATAATTACAATTGTATAATCATTGTGAAATTGATTGGCTGCCAGTGTATAAGTGCTTTCCAGCTGAGATGGCTGAAGCGATACATGTTCACCTCTCACTGCTCCATGAGACGTCCACGCGTCTTCTATTATATTCCTTTTCCTGGTGATCTTGTGGAAATCAAACGCATCTTGGATCAAATGGGTTAACTGGATTTTTTTGAAACTATCCAGTACAAATGCGCTAGATATAATAACACTTGCCAAATATTTGCAGTAGTATCTCAAAAATCCACATCTGCACAAGCTCTTTACCCCATGCTGGATCGAGAGACGCAAGGGCTCTGTTAGTTTGAAAAGCTATCTGCTTTGTTCGTTTTATCCACAATTATCAAATCAACGTGGCATTTATCGAAGACGGTCCTCCCAGTAGACGTCAGGTGGCAGCCCCACTACTGAGAAAAGTCGCATCTGGCCAATCATCAATCGATCACCAATTCGATCAAAAAACCCAATCGATTACATAAACCAATACAAGAGAACTAAACATAAATGGCTTCCCAAACTCGATGACGACTCCAGGAAATTAAAAAAACGTACCCGAATTGTAGAATAGAACGTTAGCAACCTTGGAAGACCTAAGGCAACCTGGAGAAGATCCATCCTTCAAGTACTGGTTCAGGTGAACATAACATGGGATAGCGGTTCGATAAAAGGTTCTAGTAGAGGTCCAAAGTTTACAAGCGGAATAATAAGGAGAAAAAAAATAGCCTACAACAAGAATGTATCTTTTAAAGATTTCTTGCATTTCGTAGCCTTAAAGAACTAATATCTCACTCACTTGAAACACTTTCTTTGCCATGATTTGCAATAGCAGTCATTACCAGAACCCCTACATCCTTTACAAGCTTCTTACCAGTCGCTCAAACTGCAAGCACACGCCCATACACACTTCACTACACCTCTTAGTTCCTGGCGCCCTACTACTTTTATATTAATCATACGCACCGTGGCACATTTTATTCATTCATAGCCTCTGTCGCTTATGCAGCTTCCACTTAATGCCAACTTTTATGCCCATTTAAGCT
This sequence comes from Chymomyza procnemis, assembly GCA_035046065.1. Lineage (NCBI taxonomy): Eukaryota > Metazoa > Arthropoda > Insecta > Diptera > Drosophilidae > Chymomyza > Chymomyza procnemis. The sequence continues at coordinate 14,538,443 of JAWNOJ010000026.1, read as the reverse complement.
CAAAACAAGTTCTCTTTCCTCTTCCAAACCCCTCTCTTTCCGCATAAGTACAACCTGCTAGAACTACTTAATAGCTAGGCGCTTTACACTCACCTACATACAGCCTACCGACATCTACTTACAAGCTACAGCGGTACCAAAGTACCCAACAACAACAAACCGCTAAAAGCACTTACCTGATTGCAATACTTTTCGATTTTAAATTATTCCAACGTTGATTCATTTCATCCAAGCGACGTTGAAGCATAACCGCATCCTCTTGTGAGGTGAGCGAACCCAAAAGTTTGCGGCCGGTGCCATCGAGACGATCGTAAACCACGCGATGGGTTTCAATTTCCGATTGTAGGTCCTGCGAAAAAAAAAGTGAAAACCAAAAGTACGCAAAAGTTAGGTAAGTGAGTTGAAAAAACACGCGGAAAATGCTAATAAATTAGTGTGCCAAATTTATGCATAACTTCGATTGGCAGCACCAACAGCAGCAACAGCTGTTTGGTTGGCTTTTCTTTTTTTGTTTTCCCCACTTGTTCGGTTTTGGCCATTTTCATTTCAATATTCTATGCTTTTTTTTGTGAAAAATTGAAAATGTTTGGCCTTAAATTGATATTAAAAACATGATATGCAAAGCTGCTTTGGCAATGCGGCAGAAATGTGAAAAACACAAGCGCGCCGCCTAAAAGCATGCAAGCATTTTTGACAACAAAATTCAAAGAACAAAAGTAGGACTAGGACGGAGGTTGAGAAGGTGATTATGGGGCAGTAATTGATGAGATTTGTGGTATTCTGTTTGCTTTGAGTAAGTGATACAATTAAAGCTATTTTATGAAGCTGAGAAAATTGTATTAAAAGTAATAGACAATTTTTGAAAAATTCAGTTTTGATATTTTTTTAATGCATATAATCATGTGAAGAATAATTAATAAATTTGACTTTTAATAAATAAATAAATATTTTGAAACCAGACAAATACAAAATTTCATTTTTAATTTAATGAAAAATATTCAGTCAAGTTTTTGTCAACTTGTAATACAAATTATTTATTAGAAAATATTTTTAAAATTAAAAAAAATATTTTAATGCAACAAATTTAATTCGAAAGAAAATTTCAATTTCATTTTAATTTAATTTTTAATTTTTTAAAAATAGAAAAAATGAAAAGCTTTTTAAAATAAATAAAAAATTTAAAAAGAAAAATTGAAAGAAATTACGTTACTGAAAATTTTCATTATCAAATCTCAGTTAAGTTTGAGAGATTTTACTACAAAAAGTTTCAGAAAAATAGTTTTTTAACACATTTTTTAAAATATTTTAAAGCAAGATTTTAATTTTCAGAAAATTTTTTCTTTTAAATAAGAAACCGTTTGAAAACAATTATAAAATATAATTTTATAAATAAATAAAAATTTTTTTTTCTAAAATAAAATGTTACAGAAATTTTTGTACAGCATTTTTTGAATTTTTAGTAAAAATTTGAGTTAAGTTTGTAAGAGATTTTACCATAAAAAAGTAGCAGGGAATTAGTTATAAAATCAAATTAAGTAATTTTAAAGCAATATTTTGTGTATCAGAAAAATATTTTTTAAACTTAAACACACATTTTAACATTTAATACATTTTTTTTATTTAATTTCAGCATTTCCTCCTGTTAAAACAATTAAGCTTTGACAACTTGTTAGGCTACAAACAAAAAGAAGCACGGCAGATTAAATCCAAGGTTTTAATAAAAGTAAAATAAATTATTTATAGAGTCTATTCCAAAAATTTGATTAACTACAAATCTTTTCCATCAATCATAGCCCCCTTTTTTTAATAGTAAAATCTTCTCGTACCCCACTGCCATCTCCCAGCCATACATACATACGTTTGGCCATGACTCACGGTAAACGCATTGGCCGTACGCCTCTCAAAAGGATTAAACGCTCGTCATTTTGCACAACGAGCAGGCCATGAAATTTTAGCCAACTTCATGCTACCTTTAGACCCGTTTTAAACCAAAGCTGCCCATCAATAAAGTCAGTTTGGTTTTTGAAGCTTTTGTGTAGCGTTTCGTTTTGTGTGTGCCATTGTTGTTTTTGTTACGAACATGAGTGACAAGTTTTTAAGCTCCATTGGCCCCGCCCGTACTCCATTTCGGAGTTGAAGCAGAAGAGCTGAACCAACCATATGCTGCGGTCGCTTTACAAATTATTAACCGCATTTGTCGAGGAGCACCCAACAAAACCCCTGCATCATGCTTGTTTCTAGTAGTTGCAGCAGCAGCATGTTTTGCTGCTGCGGCACAAGCAGTAGGGTTCATATTCTCAGTGGGATGCTTCTCATTTCTGGCTGTCATGTTTTTCACTGTTTTGTGTCAGGTGTTTTGGCTGCCAAGGCTTAAAAATATTCTGCCTTTTCGTTTGCTTGTTTTTGGGTTTGTCCAAAAATATTCCGAGTTATTTGTAGTGGTTCAGTGCTTGTACGCTTTTGTTTTGGTTTTGGATCACGTTGCTGTTTTTTTTTTTTTTTTTAATTGCCTAGTCTCTGTGGATTTACGGTTTTTATGCTGCATTTTTGAAACAAATTTTGGGCAGACTTTTGAAGGCTTCGTCAGTTTGATATGGCTTAGGTGCGACTGGGGGGAATTTTGTTAGAGGCAGACGCTTAGTAAGGCAGCAAAGGTTTATTATGCAAGAAAAAGCATGAAGTGTTTGAACTAAAAAGATACAGTTTGGGGTGTAGTTTAGGATAATGTAGACCCAGTTGGCTCACAGCAAACTTAAATATTAACAAGCTACTTTAGTTGTCTTTAAGCCAATTTCTTTAAGTGTTTCATATGCGCATTTTATCAAAGTAAAATACAGTTTTTTTTTCTCGATTTTTCTACTTAGCCCTTGAGCTTGCTAACCTTAACCGAGTTGTTGCTGACCCTAAGCATGTTTGTTGCTGTTTCTCTTTCCCTAATAAAATCCCATTTATGAAATTTTCTGTTTTGTTGCTACCACAAAATACGCTAACCCTCTATTTAGGAGCGACAACAGGCCACAGCTTAAATTCAACATTAAAACTAACCAAAATGCCCCAAAGGGCCGAAAAGGCAGCAAATAAGCTCGCAGCGAAATACCGACGCCCATTATGTGTGATGCAGCGCAGCAACGGCAGAAAAACTAATGCAAAAATCCTCCCGCAAGTTTTGTTAAAATTTTTTAACATTTTTGTTATTTCGCTCGTTAGTTACAGCGAAACATGGCGGCGAGCAACTTGTTTTTTGGCCAAACGCGAAAAACATTTTTAATTAAAAAATATTTTTACAACAGTTTTGTATTGCAGTTTTTATGAAGCATTGCGAAAGCTGGGCTAGTGCTGGATTAAAACATATTTTTTTTGGCCATGTGGGTTAGTTTAAATTTTGATAAATTGCTTGCATAAATAATACCTTAGCCAAAATAATGATATGTACAAGGAAAATTTCAACACATTTGCTTTGGGGCTGAAGGAAAATGTTATTAAAAAATATTTTTTAAATTTAAGTAACATTTCTTTAAATCTTAAGTCAAGATTTTTTAAATTCAACTAAACAATCAAACTGTCAGCATTGCGTTTTGCGAGCTAATTCAAAAGCAAACTGTACCACACTGCGTATGATTAATATACATTTATTTTTTATTTATGCCCACAGCCGTTGAACTTTCCGCTTGCCACTTGGCTGGCGTCAGGATCAGCAGCAGCAGCCAGACGCCTTTACACAAACCACTACACACGCACACACACCTACACACGCGCACCCACACTATGTCACTAGAATATATTATATACAGCTATACAGGTATAGCTACTGCCACTCAGGGGATTTGGGTTAATAGCCAACACCACCAGGCAGTCAGCAGCATATAAAAGGCAACAACGGTAGTAACAACAACAACAAAGGCCAAGCAAAAGGTGCCTGGGTACCACTACTACTACTACTACGTGCAAGCGTCACCAAATAATGCCACCGTTTGTTATGCCCCTAAATGTGGCAGCGCAGAGAGCGAAGCCAAATGGCTGCTACTAGGCGCTCGTCGCAAAACAACTCAAGTCAAAGGCAAATAACAATAAGCAAGTTGCTGGGCATATACATATAGTGTTGCCACATTATGTGGCAAGATGGTGTCGCAGCGTCACAGACGTAGCGGGTCAGGCAAATGCTGTGGCAGCTTAGCAGCTAGCTTGTGAACTGACACACTAAGTCCCTAGTCTAAGCTCACCTGCAGCAGACACACACGCATGGCGGAAAAACAATGACTAACATGTGTATGTGCGTGTGTGAAGAGATGGGTGGGTGTATGGGCGGTTGTGTGAGGGAAGGATGCAAAATAGTCCAGACACAAAAGACAGCTGGTCGTAATATTCAAAAGAAACTGAGCTGTAGGAATGACAAGAAGTGGATATGGGTATGACTTAAGTATGTGCTGCAACGGCTACTATGGAAGCGGCTTTGTAGAACAGAACACTGTGAAGAGACCATTAGGAGTGAGCTTGAAGATCTTTATATAAATTTCGAAAAAACTATAATCTAAATCTGAGAAGAATAATAAGCCGTAAATTCAGAAACGACTTAGAAACCGGGTAAGATTCTAAGATTATATAAATTATTAGGAGTAAACTTCAAGTTCTTAATATAAAGAAATTTTAACGAATTTTAACTAAAATGTTTAGTTAGTAGAAGGTAGAACTGAAGAATGGCAGTACTAATGGTAGTACTAAAGGTAGTTCTAAAGGTAGTTCGAAAGGTAGTTCTAAAGGTACTTCTAAAGGTAGTACTAAGGGCAGTACTGAAGGTATTACTAAAGGTAGTACTGAAGAACACTTAAGGTATAATATGGTATTGTAGATATTTCTGAAGATGGGAATACTGGTAGTACCAGAGGTGTTGTTAGGGAAAGAATTATTCGACGAACTATAGGTAGTATTGTCGAAAGTGCTGTAGGCATAACTATAGATAGATGCATGAATTGCTAAAAGTAGTACTGCAGGAAGGTTGTATGTATATGTTGTACTATCGGAAGTGCTGAAGGTATAACTATAGGTAGTAGTTTAGAAAGTACTGTAGGTAGTACTGTAGGGAAGTTCTTTATATGTAAATATAGGTGGTAAGGTGGGGGTCAGAAGTGCTACAGATATAACTATAGAAAGTACAGAATAAAGTGCTGTACTGTAGTAAGTCGTAGGTGGTACTCCAGGAAGTGAATTAGGCAATAGTCAATGTATAATTCAATATCTATAACGATAATGATGATACAGAATTCTTTACTTCATTGCCATCGGCTGGAGAGCATTACAAAATTTCAAGTTTACAATTTTCCCATTGTGATTTTTTTTTTAAGTTTTTAAGTAAGTATTTTGATATAAAGGACTCGTGAACTGCGCGTTGTAGTATTGACTTCAGGATTAGGATCGTTAAGAGCGGCTGATATCCCAGAACCAACACACTTAGATTAAGGATCCGATCTAGTGTCAAACCGAAATGACTTGGGCTTTGCTCTTTGTAGCAATAATTTAGGTCAGGATAGTTAAAAGCAGCAGGTAACTTAGAAGCAGTACACTTTTGCTAAGAACTGATCTGTTGTGAAAACTAAAGGCTTAAAGACCTGCTCGCAGAAATCTACATAAAAAAGCTTCAGCGGCTCCAATGCAGATTACTCTTACAAGCCCTACTTAGATACCAGATTACCATATAAAAGGCTTTGGAATACGCCTAGGCAACTTCTAGTTTGTAGTAAAAAATAAAAATTGAATTTCCAAGAACTGAAAAGTATGTCATTCCTGCTTGTCAGGATTAGCCAAATCCAAAAACTGGAAAAGCCAAAAAATAATTGAGAAATTCTATAAAGTCGCTCAAGTCCATTAAGTCACAAAAACCAAAATAGATCTTAAAATTGAATTTTTTGTTTCTTGTGTTCCCAATATTCCCTTCCTTGGTCTATCGCGACACTTTTACATTTCCCAAATCATTTTGACCGTAAATTTTCTTAAACATTTCACTTCATTTAGCTTTCACATCCTTCAGACATCATCTGCGCTAAGCAAAATGGGACAGACCATTTTGAAAGGCACACAAATTCCCCATGCAACATAAATAAAGCGACAATTTAAGCCATTCAACACCATTGCTCCCTTTGAAGTAGAGCATTAAAACAAACAAAAATTTATGTTTTTTAATAAAAGTAAAAGAAAAAGAAATAAAAATAATACGAGAGTCGTGTAAAAAACTATAAGCATAAGAAACACCTTAAGCTAAGTAAAAATGACGACTGTTGATGGGCAGGTGGCGCGCTAGATGGGTCCAAGTAAAAGGGGTCAAAGCACATAACAAGCTGAAAAAGATGCTTTGAATACAAAACAAGGATGTAGGATGGAAGGCATAAAGAATAGGACAACTAAAGCAGCAATAAAAAGCAAAATACAATGAAAACGATATAAAGAACTGCAAAAAAAAGGAGGCAACAAAAACTGCTGACTGTGGTTGGAAGCAGAGGTAAATTTGAGACGACGAAGGATGCAACAAAGGATTATAAATGAAATGAAAGAAAGAGAAGAGAAAAATAACACACATACATATAGTGAGTGGGTAAGGCAGATAAAGTCAAGGTGTATACATGGCCGAAAACTATTTGGTACAAAATAAAAACTGTATCGAATGAGGCAGTAAATTAAGGATGCCGTGCAGCTGAAATCGCAAAGTTAAGAACGCTTTTAGTGCTTGGGTTCTAAAGCGAGGGCATACAGCAAGTTTGTGAGTTAGTTAAAAAATGCGCTACTATTTAGGGCAAAGTATAAGCAGGAACATTTTCCTTCTGACCCAATTGAGTGCTTTTTAATTTGTTCATTTGCAATTTGGATGCATCATAACAATATGCAGTGTTCAGCCTCTTTAACTTTAGGATTACTGGAAGTATTAGAAGCGAAAGCATCCATGAATCAAAGCTTAATGTGAACTTAAACTGTAAATGTTTTCGGAAAGGAAAAGATCACAGTATTTTAGGTTGAGGACATGAATACTATCACTGCTGCTCCAACATGTCGTAAGTAGGACTAAATTTAAGAAGATTTTGCCCTACCATAAAGTATATATCGAAGAATCTTACAAGGGGCATCTATTAGCTGGTGTGTCATTTGGACAGGCGGGGGTCAAACTTACCCTTAACTGTTTGCAGTTTAAATAGGTAGTGTCTATGGCACAAAACCTTACCCACAGAGTTTTCGCTGGTCCACGGGCGTAGTGACACACAGAAGGGGTTAAGATAGATCTAGAATCTTACCAAAGGTGAGGAAAACGATCAAGCAGAAATGTTTCTTTATCTTGCAATAGAAGAATAAGCCGTCTTCTGCGTCCATATTCTGCGGGACATAAGTGTTCCATACTCATGTGATATTCGATCACTGATGTTGTAAGACAGCAATGAGATGCGAGATGTCTTAGTATTGTCTAGTCGGCAAAAACTACTAAAGTAATTGATTTAGATTTTTTTTGGTACTAAAGTGTATCTCAAATGTACCCACTTGAAAGTAATTAGCTTCAGCAGTTGGTGGCAATTGACTCTAACTTAGTGTTGCCCTGCCGACAAAAGGTACTGAACGATTTTTCGTTTATTTTGGTACTCAAGTGTAGCTCACATATGTTCTTCATAAAAAAATTCACAAATATACAAACAAATATATACCCACATGTCGTATGCGTAACTAAAAACTAAAGTCCAAAGTCCTTTACTGCAAATTTTGACATGAACTGTCGACTTTTGGCTTTGACTTTCGGATACCTGCGGAGTACCGCAAGCTAATATGCTTAGTTAACTGTTTATGTGTATTTGTGTGTGTATTTGTATCTGTGTGAATCTACGTGCAGCTGTGTGTATCTGTGCGCAACTGTGTGTATGATTGTGTTGTGTTTGTGTGTTTATGCTGCTTCAGTATATTTGTTCATTGCAGCGTAAACTTCACAGATAAGTCAAAGCCAAGTGCTGCCAAAAGCTGGTTACAAAGTTGGCTCGCTTAAAGCTACCTAAGTTTGTTGTACACCAAAGTTTGTATGTAAGTATTTATGAGTATATATTGTACTATATATATTTATATATATATACTCACAGAGCAAACTCTACCTACATATGGGCCAACTTGATAGTTATGCATTTTTGATTCGCTTTAGTTTAGTGCTCTGCTTTGCAATTCACTTTTTCAAATACGCAAAAAAGTTATTTTATTTATTTTTACCCTTTTTCTTTTATATTTTATTTGGTAGTTGGCCTGTGTACAAAAAAAAATCACATAACCAAGCAATTTTCTAAATTGACAAACAACTTGTGCTTTTGATGGCTCCAAAAAAAGTTTGTTGGCCATATGTTTTCGTTTTTATTATTTTATTTGAAATAAAGTTAAAAGTATTGCGAGTTATTTTCTTTTTGGTGGACGATTTTATGTTTGCAATGTGCAGCTCTTCTTAATATTAAATAATAAAAAGTTGAAAAGATGAGAATTTTTGAAACTTTATATTTTTTTTTAGAGTAGAAAATTTTGTAGTAAAAGATTTTTTTAGCTTTTAATACTGGCTGTATAATATTATAAAAATATAAAAATTATTGTACTTTATTTAAAAATTTAAAACTCGAACAAATTAAGTAGATATCCTTGTTTGCTGTAGCTATAAAACTTACTTTTAAAGTACGTGTACTTATGGCATAATAATCAGCAAAATTTGATAATTTGAAAATCGAATTTTTTTTCTATCTTAGTATCTATCACTTCTCAACTTTCTCCGAGAGACGAAAAGGTTCGTGTAGTGGGTCTTTCTACATTTCGCTTCTTCTCGTACTCATTCTCTCCTCCCCAACCACTACCCAAACCCTTTCGCTTTCCGGTTCGGCAGCCTGCGGAACTATTTTGAGCATACTCTACAAAACACGATATCTGCCCATGAAAAGTGCTAAACTTTTGTGTATCTCACAAAAAATAAAATAAATCAGTTTTTCCCTTGACTATTTTGTCATATCTCCAAAAATAGATATCTTTATAATAGATCTAGGAAGATAGAAATTGAAAAATATTCAATATTCAGTTTACTTATTGACTCATTCCAAGACAGCTTAAGCCATAGAATAGTAGAAAGTAAAAAAAATAAGCTGAAATTGTTTAGCTTTACATTCAAAATGAGTTTTCATTTTATAAAAAACAAAGTTCATAGTATTTCCGGATCAAAGTATGCCTGGTTCCACACAAAATTTTTGAATTCTAGTAATGCCAGCCATGCATTCTGACAACGAATCAGACGTTGCAACCGAATAATGGGGTCGAACGAGCAGAAGCCTCCAACATCAAGTTATCATTAATCTCAGGAGTTGGCATCTTTCGCACAACTTTTAGTCGCATTATTTGTGTCGATTTGAACATGTTTCCATACAAAATCCAAATGACGCATAAAGTAAATCCAGCCTGCTTGTCAAGACGGACGAGTCTATGACTGGCAAAATGGCGACTTTGACAGGTCACCGAAATCATCAGATCTCAAGTCACCAGACATTGTTTTGTGAGGATGTTTGAAATCCAAGCTATACGCTGATAAGCGAAAGATCATAGCTCAACTGAAATGACCCATTTGAAACGAAACGTTAGCCAAGCCTATAGAAAACGCCAAAACAGTGCATATTTTTTACTTAAGGTCAAAGGGATATCATTAAGGGATATCATATTCGAAAAGTAACTTAATCATGCCTGTACTGAAATGATCATAAAATGCCAACAAACATAAATAACTCTTCCTCATCTCTTTTTTTCAGAAACATTATTGTATTCAAATATTAATATTAGTATAAAATGCAATTTTTCACAGTCCCTTCGAATATCTACATATAATTATATGCTGTTTTTTACACTTAAATATTTATTTATTTTTAATATAACATTCGAATTTTAGTATAAGCAACAAAAAGTCTATGACCAACTAATTCAACTGTTAATTAAAATTTTTTTAAATTTTCTTTTGGATATCTGCTCAAAATTCAATTTCTTTTCTTACAATAATATATTTCTTTTTAATAACGACTCAAACTCGACACACTTAAAGGCTTCAGTTCCCCATATAACACTCCTAACAATACTTTTTTCACCTTATTTATTTACCAATAATAAGCTATAAAAATACTTCATCTTCATTGCACAAAAATAAACCAAACACGCTTTAAACTCTTCATCACAACAAACAAATCCAATTGTGTCCCAAGCGCCACATGATATATATTATATTTCCGTCTCCCACTAAAGCCGCCACCCGCCGCCATCAAGTAGCACACCAAAAATTCATACGATGTCAGCACGAATTTGAAATCAAATTTTTTAGTGCCACCGAAAACAAAAATAAAATTGCATAATATAAAATAAATAAAAGCAAAATACCTTTGGGTGTTTTTTATCATAAATAATAGCCTAGCATATTTGCTGTACACAAAAAAAAAATAAAATAAACAAATACAACATCAAGGAGTGTAAGCCATGTTAGGGATCCACAGGCGCCAAGAAGTAGGCAGCAGCAGCAGCAATACAAATAAAACGAAAATGCGTTTATAACGCGCTCATAAATATATTAGGAGCACATAATAAACACATCACCGATGCTCATGCTGACATGGGGAGTGACGAATGCTGTACACGCACTGGGGCCGTATCCTGGGCGAGCACCAAAACACACACATACGCACACCCAGGGGCATACAAGGCCAACACATGTATGGGCAATGTGTGTGTAGCGCGCGGCTTCTGGTCGCTTGTCAGCCACGACAGCCGGGCTGTCAAGTGGGCTCACAAAAGGCGTTCAAGCGGCACTGACAGCAGGCGCAAACAGTCGCTGTGTTGTCTGCGGGGGGTGCGCAACATAGCCGGGGGTGGGTGCCAAACCAACCCGAAAAAACCAGAAAAAAAAAATGACAACAAATTTAAACAGTCCTAACAGCCTTAGACAGCCGAATATTTTGTTAGTCAGTTTGTGTATCATTGTGACGTTTTACATATTTGTGTTCGGTGAGAGAGGGAGTGAGGGAGAGAGGAAAAAGGCAACAGCTAACATGTCCTTGCGACTGTTTACACGCTGCTAAATCCCTTATACGTCCAACTTTAACAGTCAGTTCAACGACGCAGCAGAGCAGAAGGATAAGGCTTTGACAGCAAATTGACTTTGAGATACGCTAAGTTGTGGTTCAACTAACAGCTAAGCGTGTGTGCGATGTGTGTGGAAAAAAATCGATATTCAAAGAATACTGATTGATCTCTGGGGCGCTCTTTAAGATGATGTCGCGATTTTTACCGAGATTTTACTTTAGTGAGTTGTCGTTGATCGATTGTTAAGGGAAATTGACTTAAATGAGCAAAGTTAAAAAGCAAAAATAAAGTGCTTTGGTTGAGAAGCTCTTTACAGGGGTTTCGGAAACTATCGATTATAAGAAACTATCGTTTATACGAATATATACGTTAGGGTTCATACATGATCGATTGTATCGGGAAATTGCTTACAATCAGCTATGTTTAGCAAAAAATTGCTGCTTTGGTCTAAGTTTATTACTTGGCTTCAAAAAACTATCCATTATCGATTGTAAAGTCAATTTTTTATTTAAGAAACTATAAAGTACGAAAAAAAAATAAAATAAAAATCGAAAATTTGTTGTTAAGCAACCTTTTTGAATTCAGAATGTTTTTCGCAAGGCTGTGTGTTCTGTATATTTATACTTTAGATTTTGGTTCTCAGATTCGATAGATTGCAAACAGATTCGCCAGTATATTGAAATGAATAATGATAAGCGATTACTGAGAAATTTTTTGTTATTGATAAAAAAAATAAAAAGAGACTTTTCACTGCTAAACGAAGGCAAAATATTTTGCTTAGATTAGTTTATGGATAATTCTTAAATGAATTCATTTACGATTGAAAACGAATAAACATAGCTAAAAACATTGATGAGCGGTTGTTCAGTAAGATTTTAGAAAATTATAAATATTAATCAAAAAGTTTTTAATTCATACCAACAGCTTAGACATATTAGTATAACGATGATCGATTGCTAGAATAATAATTATGTTGATCAAAAAGATTTTCTTTTATTTTGACAGACTTTTTACAGATTGAAGGAAGAAAAATATTTTGCTTAGATGTAGTAGTCTATCGATGATCGATTATTCGTACATAATAATAATAATGTGAATCAAAAAGATTTTACTTTATTTCGATAATTTTTTATGGGATAAATGATGTGAGAATATTTTGATTAGAATAAGTAGTCTATCGATGATTGATCATTGAGATTGAAAACGAAAAGATATCATTCAAAACATCAATGTGCGTTTGTTTGGTAAGATTTTTTTAAATCAAAAATCTTACCCAAAATGCTTTTAGTCTCACCCAATAGCCTTTAACGATTAATATTTAACAGTCTATCGATTGTTGAGGGAACTTTACTGAACTGAATTATGTAACTAAAAACGAAAAAGATCATGAAAATTATGATCAAAAACTCGAACTATTCCAACGAATCTACTCAAAGTTTCTATTCGATACAGCAAAACTTTGAAATCAATGACGGCATATCCTGAAACTTCCCCAAATCAACTTTACTTTCTTCGAAAAGATAGCTGCTTTCACAACAACAACTAAAGGGTATCATAATAAACCGGAAACGGCAAGGGAAATTTGATTTTAACATAATGGCTGCGAATGTATATGCGGCTTGTTTGTTCGCCTACCTGAGTGTAACTTGTACATTTGATTATGTTTATTGCTGCTCTTATATACTTAGTGTTTGTTATTGTCAGCCTACATATCATTTTATATGTTGTAGGTATTATAAGCCTGCCTTATAACACGTTCCAAATGTGCGTGTTGTGCCACTTATGATTACCAACGCAAAAAAAAGGGTTCACATGGCGTATGCGTAATATGCTGTAAAATATGCGTCAAAGCATTTGTTGACCAAAAAAAAAAAAAAAAAACGACAAAAAATATGTGATTAAATTTAACAATGTTCCATTTGACATGTAGAAATTTAATATTAAATGTGTGCTTGCAAAACGGGGAGGCAAATAGTAAATGGCTTAAGGGCGTGGCAGTACGCCCCTGCGCGCCCACATAGCATTTGAATCACGTCGTACACGCAAGTAAGGCATGGCATTTACTTAATTGGCGCTTAAAACTGCAAAATGCAGTCACACACAGCACACACGTACACATAGATACATACACTCACATAGCTGTATGCATAGGATACGTATGCATGCGAGTGTATTAGTGCGTGTCGTGACTTGGCAAGGACAAGCAGCGGAAATGTGAAAAATGAGCCAACAAAAAGAGAGCCACAGCAATGCAGTCGGAAAGCCAGCTGAAAAAGCCAGCAGGAAAGCCACACATACGCACACACACACACACCCAGTGCCATACCCACACACAAATGCATTATATAAGCAACGATTTAAGTGTGTGTGCACAAGTGTGGCCTAAAAGACAAGTTGGGGGTTACCCAAAATGTACCAGAGTTACCATGCATACGCAATTAATACCAAAAACAATGCTGACACTAATACGAAAAAATGCACTGAAAGAAAAATGTGACTTAATTAAATTAAGAATAAAAAAAACAAAAGAAATGTTATATTTATTTAATAATAATAATTAAAGAATAGTAAAATGTAGAGAGAGCATGTGCTGCATTGATTACGATAACTTTTTGATTGTCTGAAAGATGCACATGTTTGGTTATATGCAATTTATGAAGATAAAGGAAAAATTTTTGATTGAAAAAAGAAGTGGACAAATATGGAACGGAACGAAAATCTTCATGTTTCTATTAGAAAGAACATATTTTGATAGCTTACCATATTTGCTTAAAGAGAGATAATTCATTTAAGTGATTATAGAACTCGATTTAGGTGAGATAATAATGTTCAAAGTACTGAAAGCCCAGCGGAAACTCAAACTTTTGGCTACAAGCTTTTTGTTTACTTATTTAAATGTTGAGCAAGAGAAGTTTCCATTTTATTCTTGAATATTTACTGAATTTTTTTCTCGGTGTATAATGGAAGCTTCTACACAATTTGCTTACAAAAATATATATAATACAGGATATGTATTGAAATCTGAGAACAAATTACCATCAGATGGAAAACTCTAACCAATAAGCAAGAAAAGTTATCTTGTACGATTCATTTTAGGTCTAGATACATTTTGACAGCAAAATATACTATATTAGAAGAAAACCTGTGGGCAATTCTAACCACATAACTAATTTCTACAAAAGATCTTTCATATATGCTGATATCTCGTGCGTCACGCCAACGGCTTAAGCACCTTCATGCCCTTATTTCGCTCACTGCATACACAAAGTTCCAATCCCAATCTCCACCTATGTGAGCGAATCTAGTATAAAATTAGCTGCAGAGACAGACTAAAAACGCTGAGGTCACAATGGAAAAACGATAATGGCCATTAAATGCAGCTCTTAACATGGCTTGAATTTTCTCGTTTTAATTGATTTAATCGCAATTTTTTGCTTTCATTAAATTGCTATCCCCCAAGGGCTGTAAATTATATAGCTTAGGTCAATCGCGAAAACACAGCCACATCCACACAGACTCCCAACTCCCACACACACTCAGAGTCGCTTCCAAAGTTACAAATGCCGCCATTTTGACACCTTTAATCCGAGGCAATTTACTTGTTGTTGCTCATTAAAAATCGCTTTGGCAATGTTTTGTAGGATATACGAAAATTTTTATACGCTCTATTGGTGTATAAACAATTTTCTTTTGGCATTAATTGATTAAGTTTGTGCGTGTGAGGGTACAAAAATTAATTGAAGCTCATTGCCGACATCTAAATTGAACGAAACACATAATAGAGGGTATATGGGTGTGCTGAGTTAACTTGGGAAGAAGCGAGTATATTGGGCTTATGGCAAGTTATGAGTTAGGTGGAAGGAAGTTGCTCTATTAACTGACAATATATATTTAGTTTAAGGATACAGAGAGTGCAAGACTCGTATGGATTTTTCTAGGAAAATACAATATGTTCTAAAGTCTTCTCTATTTATTATAGGAATATATTCCCAATAATCCCGAAATTCCTTTTTTTATTATGCGAATGTCACTGATTTTAAACTTCATGCTAAATCGTACATCATCATCTATTCTGAAGCTGAAGGTACATTGGGTCACGGTTGAGCCCAAAAACTGGGTACGGTTTTAGACAATCTTCAATCACTTCATACTAATTGTTTGGGGAGAAGTAATTAAATAAAGCATTATTGCTAAAGTTAATGCATTTGAATATGTCAGTGTAGCACTTTGCGCTCTTAGTGATCTGAATCCCTTCACCAGATTTATAGCTTTTTCGAAACTGAAGTATATTTGAAATAAGAGTGTTCGTACAGGGATAATCGGAATTAAACTGCCGGGTAGGCCATTTGAAGTGGAAGCAGCACGCAGCTCTTTAACTTTTGACAGAAATTACAGATCGACTGATGTCATATCGCGTTGGAAGTGCCATTTCAAGAAAATTTATACGATCGAAAATTGACTGTTTGGTGTGGGATTTTGGAAATGATCATTTGCCATATTATTCAAAGACGATGATTGATTTTGTGCGGCCTATTCTTCGTGAAAACGATTTAAATGTCTTCTGATTCTAACAACACGGAGGAACATGCCATACTGCATGTCAAACAAGGCATTGTTCCCCCGATGTGTTTTACCAAAAAGGGATTATTTGGACTTGTCAACGAGAGGAACCGATCTAACGCCTCCAGACTATTTTTTTGGGAGAGAATATATGAAATCCAAGGTATACGCTGATAAGCCAAGGACCATAACTCTACTTAAATAACTTAAATTAAATCATATCGATCAAAACAATGGAAATCCCCAAAAAAGCGAACATTTTGAGCCCAATCACAAAGGTGGCCATATTTCAAACGTGGCAGAGATTATTTTAATTATATTCTTAATTGGAGTACAGTCACTTATATAAGCTTGAGTCAATACATGATCTTGTTGTTCTTGGGACAGATCTTCTAATTATTTAGGCTTCTTAACAAATTTGCTGTGGAGCTTATCGCAAGGTATCATCACACAGCCAACTCCATTGCCGTCGTAGTAATATAAGTTCGATTTAATATCGCCGATACAAATCGAAGCTTAGGTACATTGATAAAGAAATTATAAAATGTGAACCCAACAAAAGAAACTATGTACAACTTTGTTATATGAAAAACTTGAACTTGAAATTGATTGGATCTGAGACCCGAAAACAAAACAAAACTGGGTTAAAAATTGAGAATGATTAAGAAGTCACAGTGAAATTTTAATCCAAGTGTCATTAGTAATCCATCCAAGAATTTAAGCGTGATATATGGTAAGCTACTTCATTTTTTTATAAATTTTTTCGTTTAAATATGTGCTTAGGGTATCTGCTATTCGCCGACTGCCAATTAAACGCCTGCAATTTCTATATATGCCACATGCATATATATAGCACAAAACCTCCCTCAAATCGCAACCCATAAAGAAATTTCCGAGCATTTTATGGCGCGCTTTTGTTTGTGGCAAAACAAAAGCAACGCGCGCTTAATGAAGGCTTAATTAGCAAAACACCAATACACATGCACGCATATCAACACTCACGCACACAGGACACTCATTCACACACACACCAATACAAACGCCGCCTGCTGCATTGCAAAAATTTCATAGAGAGTTTCCCCTAAAGCCTTTTCTTTAATAGATGTCACTAACAGTTCACTTAGTCGTTGCCTTTTTTGTGTACATTTTACAATTAATTCCAATTTTAATTAGTTTATTTTTTAGGTCGAATTTTTTACGTGAATTGATTGATTGATTGATTGATTGACTGATTGATTGAATGACTAATTGAATTAGCAACACGTTGACATACATTTGCAGCCATTTGCTATTTTTTGCAGCATTTTTTTTTTTTTACAATTGGCACAGTTTTTATTTTTGTTTGCATCGAAAATGAAATATATGACAATTTAATTTATTTTAATTTTCAATGAGTTTTTAATGAGAAAGTTGTGCAGCTTAGCGGCAACTCTATGGTTGACACATTTAAGAGCAAAGTATCTATGAGTTTTAGGTTTTCGCGTCTCTTATTATAATATGCCATAGTCTCCTACAAAGCTTAAAACCTTCCGTCTTAGTTTGTCAATTTCTGCACGAAAAACGTCGTGGAAAAACCGCTACAGCACTGACTTTTGTTTGCCAAACAAATTGTAGCCACGTTAACAAACATTTGCCAAGGCAAACAACAACGCGACAGACAACAAAATGCCAAAAATTCCGCGCGTTTTGGCCAACTTGGCAGCAATTGCTTGGCACTTGGCAACTAAAAACTAACCGCCATATGCAAAGCTTAACTGCATTTTCGCCAGAAAATATGTAAAAGATTCATACCCAACGCCATTTGCAATGCAAAAAGCAAGTGCGCTTAAGATTTTGCGACTTTTGTTGCAAATATTTTGCATACTAAACGAAGCAAAGCGAGTGCAAAAGATACACATTAAAATTCATAGCGCAAAATATTGAGCATAAGAAATTAAGCAGCAGCAGCACAACTTTTGCCTGCTTGCTGAAACACACAAATTCTGCACAAAAATAAGCTTAGATGTTTTTTTTATTTTTATTTAATATTGCAGCATGATGCTGTGTATTTTTTTTAAATTGAAATAAATAAAATGCCTCTATAATTGAATTTGGCGCATATGCTTCGAGGATAATAAAATTCCACAAACAGTGACTGCCAAAAATAAAAAAGAAGAAATAGCACACAAACACGAAAAGATAATTGAGAAATGTTTGCTACCATATGTGTGCGTGTGTGTGTGGGAGTACTTTGGGGGCGTGGCATTTGCTGGGATTAAGCGCTGCCAGGACTTTTGGGAAATGCGCAACGCGACGCTAAAGGCAAATATAATAATCCTCAGCAAATTAGGAATTTATGATTGTGGCTATGCGAACTCACATTAGTCAGGGGATGTGGCAAGGATGGCTTGTCTTTGGTATGTGTGTTTTTGAAGGCGTAACGCCGCCCAACAAAAGTCACAAAGCGTATTTCAACTTAAAAATAAGTAAAATGCAAAAAGCTCAAAGTGAAATTCAATTATTGCCAACAATGACTTTTCAAAAGGAATGCCAAATGAATGCGAACTTTTGTAAATTATTGCGTATACGCAGCGTAGCGCAAAAGTTGAAATAAGTAAATTGTAGATTTATTTAGATATTTTTGTTATTGCAGCAGAGATTTTTGGCAGTTCAAATAGAATGGTGTTAGTTTAAGAGCAACAAAGATTGTTGATGGTTTATGTAACGTATGCTTGATTTTGGGTAAAAATTGCGTATACGCCGTGTAGCGAAAAAGATGAAAGGGGTAAATTGTAGATTTATTTGGAGTTGATTGATGTTGCAATACAGATTTTTGAAGTTAAAATTAAGTGATGTGAGTTTAGCAGCAATAAAGATCGTTGGTAGTACAATTTATATCTTTAAGTGAAGTACATTTAAAGTTTATGGAACGTATGCTCAGTTTTGACTTAGTAATTGCTGAATCTAGGAGCTGCATATGCTTTCATGATGCTACTTCGTAGAGACTACAATGCAAATTTTCTTTAACTATTTCCCAAAAACAACATCGACCAAGTGACCATAAACTTTGGCTCTTCAAAAATTCCCACAAAAATAAGTCTGACAATGTCAAATCGAGGGATCTGGGCGTGTGCCCGAAATTTCCAAGCAAATAGTCGATTGTTACAGTTGCTGTGCTGGATGTAGCACCATTTTGTGAAACCAAAAATTTATCTGTCCTTTTCAGTCTTGCCAGGTCTGAAGAAGTACGGCCCAATGATGATTTGCAAGCAAACACCAGTCCAAGCAGACACCTTTTGATCGTGCACAGGTGTTTCGTGAATACTATGAGGGTTATCGGTGCCCCAAAAACAATTGTGCTTGAAAGTGTGCTACTTTTATTGACTCGATTCAGATGGCACACCCTGTAGATGTGACTTTTTGGCTCTTGATTGCTAAAATCTGTTGATATGCATGATCTACGTGCAGCAAATAAGTAAATACAAATTTTTAATCGAAATTTACAATAAAATTGAAACATATTTTTGTAGAAAAATTTTTATAAGTTAATATATAGTTTATGCTGAAGAGTTATGAAAAAAGATATAAATAAATTGTATAAGTAGCGCAGCAAAATTCTTTTCCTCAATTACACAATTTCACGTTTTTAATATAATATATATTTTTAAAAGCAAAATTAAAATTGTTGTACAACTCCAAAGGATAAATATTTATAAATATTTTCACAGTAAGGAGCAAGTTTAATTTGGTAATTAAACTTAAACGAGTTAACAACAAACTCTTGGCAGAGTGTTTGTCATAAGGTCCACTTTTGTTGGGGTCACAGGGATACCCATCATCATCATCACCATCATCATGACAACGACACTTTAAAACTACTTAAACTTTGCTTCCTAGTTTAGATGTGGTTGGCTCGTGTGTGTGAAGGATATGTTTACACTGCACATGAGTGTTGGCGTGTGTGGCCGGGCTCACCTGCATAAGCCCGGGGGCCTCAAGTAGCTGACGCCTCGTAAAGTTTATAATTTAAATATACCAAAAGTTGCAGGCATTACTTTTAAAATTAGTTGTAATGAATAATTAAATGCAACACATGCAGTAGAAATGTTTAATTTTACTTTTTTTTAATATTTTGTTCAAAACAAGTGGCACGATTTGTGTTTTCTTTGTCTGTATATGAGGTTTTTTGTTTCCTAAATAATTGAGGTTAAGTGGTAAGCAAACAAATAAACTGAACTTTTGTATGAAGAGTGAAAAAGAAATTTAATTAAATCAAAATATTTGGTATGGTTGAATTTGTAGCTTACTTTGTTTGAGCTGATATGCTCGTGATTGAAAAGTTTTTAGTAATAGTTATTTTTAAAATGTTGAGCGAATGTACCATGGAGTATTGAGATATGGTTCCGTCAATTCAATAGTGCAGATCTTGATTTGGCGGACAATGAACGTCCTCGTGCAGTGAAAAAATTCAAGAACGAGGAATTTCAGGCGCTCTTGGATGCAGACCCAAAGCAATTGAAACAACATAGCGCGCAAATACTTAATGTCAGCCGTGGAGCAATTTCTCAATTTCTCACACCAACTAAATGATAGACAAATTAAAAGTCGAAAAACTCTGTGAAATACTGCATCAAAGGTTTAAAAAAAGTCTTTCCTGCATCAAATTGTCACGGGGAATGAAAAATGTATATATTTTGAAAATCCGAAACGAATAAATGCATTGCTTTCGCCTGGTGAAGCTGGCCCATCGACTTCAAGGCCAAATTGCTTTGGCGGTAAGACAATACTCTGTGTTTGGTGTTCATATGGCACAATTGACCCATGGGAGTCAAAGTACCGAAAGGCATAGGCCCACCCTCGTTCATATATTACATTGGTGTTCATAATTTGCCCAAAAGGTGTTCCCCTCAAAAATTCCGTGTTTTTTTATCGACAAAACCAGCAATTTTTAACTTGCACCTCATGGATTAGTTGTGAAAATAAAAATGGCTAAAGTTACAAGCTGCATATGGTTTATTGATGCTACTTCGAATAGACAACAATAAAACCTTTCTTTAAAACATAAAACTACCATTTTCGTTATCAAATAAAGCACAATCAAGATGGACGCTCGTGGCAAAAATATTTCACAAGCAGCTCTGCCATATAGACGTTTTGTGCCTTCATGGCTGAAGGTTGAGGCTGTGAATGTTAAAGAGCAAATAAGAAGAACCATCCAAAAAATCGGTATCACCAACTAGTATGAAGGTAAAGTCCTTACTTCAATTTAACTTAATCTTTAATGACTCCGAAATTGGGTTATTCGAAGAAACCCGAAACAAACTACATTTTTAAAAAATAACCTCATTGTTATAAAAACGACAAGCTAATTGTTAAAAATTTTTAATTAACTTACTAAACATGTAAACGAAGAATGATGGCGACCAGGAATTTTCAAGCAGTTTCACAGTAAGAACAAGACGAAAGAAAAACACAGCAGGGAGTGCAAATAATGTGATGAAAAATGTGTGCAAAAACGTGGGCTGAAGCCAGCAGCGTCACGTTGGAGCAAAGTTGCAAAAGGACAGCTAGCCACATTGTAGCCAATTTGAAGAAGCTCAGGGCTATGATGATAGTAAAGTCACGTACTACCAACAAATACAGCAACAATGAAGGACATTAAGTAGCATGCAAACAGAAGAAGAAGCAGCAGCAGCAGCAGAAGAAGCGGAGGAAGAAGCTGAAGCTGAAACAGATGAAGCAACAGCAGTAGACAGGAAGCCAAAGGAAGTACAATAACTATATTGAATGCCAGTATAGGACATCAAGCGGCAGTCAGGAAGCTACTGACGCAGTACAGCACAGAGCGTGCACTCTAGCCCCCCTCGTCCAAAAAAATGCAAGCTGGTTATAGTGCAAGTCATGTTTTCGACTCCTGCAAAAATACACACACACACACACACACACACTGAGATACAAAGAGATACGCTTACACACACTGTTACACAACACTGGCATACAAACAATGCAGCCATACATTTCAATTTACTGACGAGCAGAAAATTTCATCAATAAATGAAATATCGAAATTGACTTAATGAAAAGGACATAATGAACTGCATGCAGCAGCAGCAAGGAGCAGCAACAAGGAGCAGCAGCAAGGAGCAGCAGCAAGGAGACTCTGCAGAAAAACTTGTTAAAAATCAAAGCAAATAGCAAAATGAAAATCATAAAGAAAACATAGCAAAACTTGCGGTAAGCGCTCCATTCAATTATAACAATTGTGGCCAATTTTTTGTAGCATACTTTTTGGGGCCAAAAGGAAATTGAGGGAAAAGGAATTAATTTTGTATGAAAAAGTAAAATTTAATATTTGATTTTGGCTTTGTTTGTTTAATCATAATGAAAGTAAATACGCAAAAAAAAGTAGTATTAAAAACAAGCTGTCATAGCTGGCGTTTTGCAACACTAGACATTCTTTAAAAGGTGGTGTCGTGGTAGATTCAGCAAAAAGCTGCTGCTACGTATATTGCGACAATGTCGGCAGTTGTGTTTATGTGTTAAAATCTACAAAGCACCTCTTGTGAGCAACTAAAACTTTCCAAACAAATTCCATCCCTTCATAGCAATATTTTAATCCTAAGTAAATACTGTTAACTTAAATGCTACACCAATGACAATCGATAATTGTTCGAAAAATGTTTAACACATTAATTATTTACAATAAGCCTTTCATTATGTGTTTAACAATTGCATTTATTTATCGAAATTTGATGCATGGTAAATAGTGTTGTAAAACGACAACTTTTTACTTTGTCAATGGCCAACACAGTTGGCTCTATTCAAGTTGTTGTTCCAACAACCACAGAAACAACAATACTTGTAATTAAAATTATATAAAAATGAGAAAAAAAACTATGCGAAATACATTGTTATGGTCTGAAGTGTTGCATAGAGTTCTTGTAGAATTGTTTATATGTTCCTTTTTTTTTATTTAATGTGTATACCATGAGTGCCATGTCAGCCATGTTGAGCTTATTATAATCCTTTCTGTTTTTGTTGGTATTACAATACATTTTGAAGGCTTTGTTTTGTGTTGTGTCAATTAAGAAACATAATGTAATTTTCATTGAAAAACTTTAATGCGCGCGGCTGGCGAGGGTGGCCCAAGAAGTGTTTGGAATTGAGCATGAACTATATTGACAAATCCTTAAAACCTTTTTATTATTTTTATAAGGTTTATATTTTTTTTAGGTAATAATATTTGAATATGTTAACTGCTATTAACTACTACTGTTCCAAAATGTATGATGAGATATGAGCTCTACAACGACATAGATGTCGTCCAGCGTATTACGGCGCTACGTATGCGTTGGCTCGGCCATATCCTTCGTATGGCGTTGGTGCTCCAGCTAAACAGGTTTTCGATGCAAAAGCCGACGAAGAAAGCACTATCTTTGCTTGGAGTGACCAACTGGAGAAGGCGCGCGCAAAAAGGGTATTTTATTGGCCAACTAAATTAAGTAATTAAGTATGAACAGCAATGTTTTAAACTATTTCAAGCTAAAGTAAAGAAATTAACTTTATAATGCTTGCTAAAAATAAAAAACCGCAGCTAACTTCATAGTCAACCCTCTCCTTTTATAACAATATGAATTTTAAGTAAATATTGCGTTAATTTGTTTTATGCGCACAATTGCGCGCACATATGTGCATATTAATTTATAAATTTGATTAACACACAATTACACACACACACACACACACACACACGCATGCATACACAAACAAAGCCCAAACACACACACGCAGCGTATTCACACAGATACACACATACATTTGCATCTGCTTATATAATTTATTAATTGCCTGCATAACATTACATGCACAATTTTGCCAGTTGTTACTTTTTTTTATTTTTGTTGCTGTCCGCCATTTTGTGTGCAGTTAAATGTTTAACATGTACACAGTATATGTGTGTGTGCGTGCGTGTATATGACGCCTGTGTGCTGCCTGCACATGTTTTTGCTTTGAATTTTTTTCATTTCCGGTTTTTCATATTTTTTCCTTCCTTTTTTCATTTAGTTTTAACCTGTGTTAGGTTTTTATTTTTTATATTTTTGTTTGGCAACTTTTTAATTTAAATTTAACGTTTGGCCAAAGTGACCGCTTTATTAAAATTTTTATTTTTTTTATAATTTTTTGCACTCTCATGTTTTATGGGTTTTTAGATAGAGCAACGAGCGCTTGGCGCACACAGAGCCAGCGCAACGTTTTGCATAGCTAATTAAAGTTTGTTGCCGCATTTCATGAGCCGTTTCTCAACTTGTTATGCAGCAACGACAAAATAAAAAAATATGCTAATAATAATAAACAAAACAAAAACAAACGGGGAACATGAAAATACGCGCAACAAGATATTATCGTGACGCGCAAAAGGCGTTATATAGAGCGACGCATAAATGCAAGGCGCTGCGTACAGTGCTTGAGAAAAGTCTTTGCCGCAGCATTAAGTGTTTGTCTGTTCGCGTGTAGCGCTAAGACAACTTGACATACTTTGATAAATTAGCGAACGCCGCAAACTTCTCGTACGTCAGCAGGTTATAGACTCAGCAACTTTATAGAAAATATTATGCTACAGCCATAAATTGGCAATAAAAACTGATATTTGTCAGTCGAGGCCGAAGAAATTTGCATAACTTTAAGCTGCAGCTTAACTCGATTTCATTAGCTATTTTTTCCAAAATTCAGTCAACGAAACCTATCAACTCGTACAGCTCTAACTTTTTTCCAAACAATGTTCACCATAACCATACTTTTCCAACTCACTATGCAGCTGCACATATTGCATTTGTATGTGTTTGGCAGACAGATCCTTTAAATTCCACAGACCACCGTTAATTAGAACCGACAGCTGTCAGCTGCCGCAAGTTATTATTCATTCCAATGTTTTTGAACTCTCTTTGATGTTGATAATGATGATGATGCTGATGATGCTGCTGCTGTTGATGGCTTGCACTGTTTTGCACCCAAGTTAAATTGCAAACTTTTGTTCCAACAAAAACGTTGCAAAATAACTTTTATTGCAACAAAATGCTGCAAATATCTGGCATGCCACCTAGCTGGGATGCATTTACAGTAAATAGTAATTAATGTCGGTGCAGTAGAATTTATAGCTAACTAACTGTCTAAATTATTCCTTGTACGCGCTGCGCTGCGCTGTCTATCTCTCAGCAAATGGATGTTTTGCTCCAATTCTCAATAAAACGCGCTTTGTGGGGGGTTCTAAATTCAGCTGAGTGCATACTGTCGTACGCAAAGCTGTTAAAAGGCATACAAAATTGAAGGATATTAAAAAGAACTTTATTAGTTGTGGAAAATAGTTAGCGATTAATTTTTTAATCTTAAAAGTTAGAAAAAGAGAAAGATCTTCAAACACTTTTCTACAAAAGAAGATGACTTTTTTGACTGATGCTTGCTCGCCAAACAGAGACTACCAACGGCGATCGGAACAGATGAATGTTGGCGCATGAAAAAGTCCTGAAAAATGTTTGGTTCCATTAAGATGGAATTTTCGAAAAATAATATAGATATTAAAAATAATAAATGCTTTTTTGTAAAGCGTTAAAAAACGGAAAGTTCATTAAAGTTTTCATTGCTTTTCATTTGCTTGGTTCCATATTGGGATTGGTATATTGATGTTTCGCTATCGGATTTATTGATAAATATGTGTATTTTAATAATATACAAAATAACCTGTGAAATCTATATTTTTAAAAAATATTTCTTATAAACCATAGATTCTGCTAAAAAGAATTACGATTTGCAGAAAAATTGAAATTGGAAAATTAATCGAAGTATGCATAAAACTTACTTTAAAGTTGTCTTGTTTTGGTGCCTATTAAATAATCGAAGCTTACCTGAAAGAGAGAAAAAAAATTTGTTTTAATTATTTATTTTACTGATTTAAAAAATATGTTTAATACTAAATATAATATTATGGCAATGAGAACTTAGTACTGCTACACTGAATTTGAGTAAATATTGAAATTATATTTGATTGTAAATGAATAAAAATATTTGAGATTTTATGCTTATATTTTATTAAAATGCAATTTTTTCTGTTTCAATAAAACAAGCTTTAAGGCTCATAAAAAATATTTTTGCTTCATCGGAAAGTACATGTCCTTCAAAAAGTATTCCCAAATTTTAAAAAAGAGCTGTGCTATTATAGTCAAGTAATGGCGTTTCAGAGAGCGCATCAACATATAACCAATACTAGCATTTGAAACTCCAAACTTTTAAAACAATTTTTTTAACTGGAAATAATAATTGGATTCTTTATATATTTTTTCGAAATTTCCGCATTTAAGAAAGGCAGTCCGTGGAAGAACGTCTTTTTTATATAAATATTATTTATCATCATGAGATTTTGCAACTATCTCTTATTGATCCGAAAAACTTGACTTTGGAAAACTGTTTCTCGTTTTGTTAAATCCATCATGGATGCATCTAAAAATAAAAAAAAACCTTCGATTTAAATGACTTCAGTTGAGCTGTTGCACCAGAATCTTCCTCACCACAAACCTCTACAAAAAACAAAACTGGATTTCGAGGGAAATCTCCATCAATTGTTAATATTTCACGATGCATTATAGCATTTCTCTAATAAACATTATGTTCTTCAGAAAACTCACAACATGAATTCAATAAAATAATTGTAATATGACTCTAAAAATCCAAACTTTCTTGAATTTTTCCGCGTCACGTCGTATTTAACCGCTAGAAACGAATAAAATCATAATCATGATCAATTAAATGATTATTATACTTTTATTTTTTTTAGCCAAATATCACAATTTCTTTATTTTCAACCGCTTCAAATTAAATCATTATACAATAAAATGCCAAATCATAGTTATTCTAGTATTTGATTTATTGACCTTTTATATACTGAAAGAAGTGAAAAATCCATGCAGACTGTAATTAGGGAATAATATGATGATACCTTATAGATCTAAAACCAAATGCAGCTTTTAGCGAAATCCATCCCAACCCTGACACACTCTACAAGTTTAGTTTTTCTTCGCATTTAAAACCAAATTTGAGTTAAGTTCATCAAGGCTACATTTTCTTTTTTTTTTTTGCCAACTTTAACCCAATTTGCTTGAATTATTTTTGTGCCCCAAAAACTTTTTTAGACTCTGTAAAATGCTGGTTCACATTTCTGACAGCTCTCAATAAAACTTACAACTTGTAATTAGCCAAATGTCATTAAAACGACAAAAAAATAACCGAAAAAAAACGAAAGTTGGCCTTTTAGCAGCTCTGTCATGAGCCTGATATGCCAACTCCGTTCCACAGATTCCCAAAAAAAAAGAAACAAACATATGTACGTCGTAATTGGAGCTGAAGCGGGAATCCAGGCAACCAACTTTTAACAAATTATCAACACAGAAAACGAAACTTTGTTATAAAATTTCCTCAACTGTTGCAAGTTTTTTATATTTTTTGTGCGCCGGAAAAACTTTTAAAAACACGTAACTGCACAAGTGTGTGTGTGTGTGCACTGAGTATGCGTGTGTGTGTGGACATGTCCGTGCGTGTTCGCACATGCGCTCGCAATTATGTAATACAAATATATAATGAAAGTTTTTCAAACTGTCCCAACACCTTGACCACGTGCTGATGGCCGCTCTGTGGCCGATTTTCGGCCAGTTAGCACACAATTAAAAAGATAAATAGTCCAAGTTGGACGGGTCACCCGAGAAAAGCCTCAATAAACAAATGTACATTAACAGGGAATTAAAAGTAGGCGGGGGGAGAAAAAAAAGTGAATACTACGTGGATTAAGGAGTAATATTTGTGGCGTACACATGTATATAATATATAAAATAAAATTATGATGATACAGTTGGGAATGCTGACGACAGCGGAGTACTTATGGGTCATTAAACACAAAAAAGTTTGGTTATTATATTAACATTTTTTTTTGTGGTAATAAATGGCCAGTTAAGGTAAATATTTGGAATTTTATGCGATCTTACCGCTACAGATAATCGGTATCGCCTTAAATTCAGCAAAGATCCCTAGCAATTTTGCGTTTGGGCAAATCTTCCTGCATGAGTTATTATAAAAATATATCTTCCACTAAAAATACTGAAATAACTGACTTGTTTGCAATTGTTTTCCAAACATTCTATTCTTTAAAAACAAATAATATTGACTGACCTAGGTATATAATTCATAATTCCAATTCATTAAATCCTAGAGGCTAAGATGGATAGGTCATGTCCTACGTATGGACCGGTACAGAGCACAAAGGCTTGTGTTGGCTTACAGACCACTCTCCATATGAAACAGAGGTCGACCAAGAAAGCACGTAATTGACAATATGGACGATGACATGCAGCAGATGAAAGTAAGGAACTGGCACGCCCAGAACGCCAAAACCCACCCCGGGTTGTAGAGCTGAAATGATGATGATGATGAGTATCCCTATAAACTAACTCATTCAAACTTTGTTGCGATTTCTGAAATCCCTGCGACTGAAGTTTTGTATTGTTTATTGTGCATAAAATCATACTTCTCTACTGGCATTCTGGAAATTCCCAGCTGTAGTGTAAAACACTGTGATAGCTCCATCTGTACCCCTATATCTTTGCTTTTAGCACCTCACTTAAATATTCTCATCACTCTCCTCATCCGACTATCTGGAATAAATTCTTTATAAAGGTTCACAAAAGTTTAAAAGTTAAAATAAAGAATCAATAAAAATACTCTCATTTTGCGTCTATCTGGAATAAATTCCTTGTGAATTCTATTCAGAATAGAGGTTCACAAAAGTTTAAAGGTAAAAATAAAGAATCAAGTTAATAAAAAATATAAACTTAAAAAATTTGGCATGTTTAATATTTTATAGTTAGTTACAATTTTAAAACAAATTAGTCTGCATAGCGAAATGGCCAAAAAGTCAATTCTATGGATTATATAAAATTTAAAATATCTTATTTTGAGATCATGGCCAGCCAAGAAGCGCTAAAACCGCATGACCGCATCTCAAATGAAGTCAAATCGCACCCAGAAAGTTCTAAACCAGGCATTGGGAGCATAACTTGTAATCAAAAATATTTTATCATTAGAATTTTTCAATATTTCTATAATTATACTTTTTATTAACTTAAAAGATTTGGCCTTACTAATACTTACTAATACTTAATATAGCGAAAAACAAATTCTTAGCGCAGAAATATAATTCTTTTAAATTATTTTGATATAGGCTGCATTTTAAGGCATTAATCTTGATGCTGAGGCTAACATAAACATAAGTTTCTTATTATATTATTTATCAACTATCTTCGAAACAAGTAAATCAGTTTCAATAACGAATTCAAATTAATTCGTTTTAAAGTTCACATTTGCATAAGTTCTAATTTTGGATTGTCGGCTTTTAGTTCAAATTATTATTAAAAACTTATTGTTCAGTTGTGAACCGAATCTCAGTGCAACAAGTAGTGGCCCAATAAAACTTGCCTATGACTCTGCGAAATGATAATGAGAGCGTAACTCAAGCCAAGGGAAGCTATTATCACCTATCACAACAAACTCTCTCAGGCTAATGGCAATCTCTCCTTGTCGCTTCGAAACTCTTTATCGCTTTCCATCTCTTTGTCGCTTCGCATCTTTTTGTCGCTGTGCTATCAAGCACAGCAACTATTGGCGCTCACTTTAAGCTAAATTTACTTCTCACTGCGGACCAACGCAACATAGCCCTTTCAAACGTACAAAGTTTAAGTTCCAATAAACTTTTTTATCGGACACACGAAACAACTTTTTTATTTAATAAAAATAAATTAAATATTATAAAAGGTATTATATATCGATATGGTTACTATGCACTTGAAACTAATGACTGTTTGTTGTAAATTAACAAGTAATTCAAACATATGCCAGCCACACTTTCAAAACTAATAAAAAATAGCATTAACTACAAAAAAAAATTTAATTAAAATTAAAATATTATTTTTCAATAATGAGCAATAAAAACTTTTATTTCACATATAATTGATTTGCATTAATTGAATCAAGTATTGATTATAAAAAAGCAATGAACCTTTTGCTGTGCCAAAATAAACTATAAAAAAATTATTTAAAAAATTTCGCCTAAATGCATGCAACATTAAACTAATTTATATGGCAGGGCATTAAATTAAATAAAATTGCAAAAAAAAAACACTCACAATGCTCTATATAGCGACTGCGGTTACATAAAAAATGCATAATGAAAATTGTGCAAATAATAAAAATTGAGTGCGAAGAGAAAAGAGAATGCACAACAATCACAAGGAAAATGCTAGAAAAAATGGGGAACTAGGATTAAACGTAAAAACTGCAAAAGTGTAAAGCGGGAATATGCGGACTAAATGTATACCCTATACTTGTATTTAAAAGAAAATATATCTTGAAGAACTTCAAAAGTAGCATGCTTACGACAAGCAAGGACTCTGAACTTGAATATAGTTAAAATAGGCAGCTTTTAAACAATTATACTATGAATGCCGTCAATGAAATCCGAAAACTGATTGTGGAAAACTAAAAATAATTTTTTTTACCATTCTTTACAGTTTCATATATTTAAGATCTTACTATCTAAGATATCACTATCCTCACTACGAAATGAATAACCCTGTCTTGAAAACCCACGTATATGAAACTCTAAATTTCTCGAAATTGGAACATGCTGGCGAACAGGTTTTTTTCACATCTTAAGTTTCATAATTAACGTAAAATTTACCGATGCTTATACACAACGGGAGTACCCCTTATGCTTTCCCATAAGTGTATTAAAAAAAAAACCGCGTAAAAGTTTTAAAAAAGAAAAAATTCTGGTAAAATGGTGAGAAAATAACTTTCAATGCGTTATGGCGTCGGAGCACAAACACAAACACTAATACAAATGCAAATACAATTATGAAGCGCGTTGTTTGCCGGCTAAATGTGCGAGTGTGAGAGAGTGTATGTGTGAGAATGAGTGTTTATGCGAGAGTGCAAGTGTATGCGTGAGTGTTTAATGGCGTTGAAGCAAAATGTAGAGAGAAAGAGAGAGAGAGCTTCAACCTTGTTGCCACTTTACAAGCAAAATATTATTCCGCCTGAACATTTTATGCTGGGAAAATTGTCTACAAGGTTTTTCTGGTTTGCCATTTTTTCGTAGAGCTTAACACTTAGTAGAATGCAGCCAAATGAAAAGCTACTCAATTTGAAAAAGCTTTACAACTAGCTGACACTTAAAGTCAAGTTGAAGAGTTATTGGCTAAGAAAGATATTGTGGGAAATATTTGAAGAACTCTTTAAGAACTTAAATAAACTTTATATATGTGGGAAAACTACATAAGACAAGGGACTTGGATGGGGAAAGAAACCAAGCAGCATTGTCCCAATAGCGCTAGACTGCAACCTTCAAGGAAGCAGACGAGGAGGGCGACTAAAAGCAACTCGGAGTTGAACCGTTCTGCAAGACCCAGATCAGCTCGTCGTGTGGCACCGCTAAGTAGACGGCATAAGACAGAGTCCGATGAAAAGAATAAAAGAAAAAAAATATGTATTGGTGAACTATTCAAATGTAAACACTTTTTGATGCAAGAATCTCTATGATCTCTACGTTAAAGAGATGATAAGTAAATTCTGGACACCTTAAAAATTCTAAAAAGCTAAGATCCAAATTATGTGTATATTTTAAAAGACAAACTTTTGCCAAAAAAGTAACGTGAAAAGTTTCCATATTTGAAATATGTTAGGAAAAATTTTGGCAGTTAATATTTCTCACCAAGTTTAAGGAAGTTGATGCTGCAGAATCAAACATCCTTCTAAAAGAAATTTCAATATCTTGCGACAACTTAAATAGAACTTAACCCCAGATTCCCCTAAATACACCTGTATAAATAATAATATTTAAGTTTAGGAGAATTGATGCTGCAGAATGGGTCTGGTCATTCATATGAAAGAAATTTCAAAATCTTGCTACAAATTAAATAGAACTTTATCCTGAATTCCTTTGCGAAAATAATAATTTATTTTTCACTTCATAGAAAATCATTCATAATAAAGAATAGTAGAATAAAGGTAAGTTTTTAGACATGGTAGTAGATGCAGCGGATCTCAGATCAATGGAGGCTGAATAAGAGATTAAATAACCTCGCCTATGCCGATGATAGAGTTTTGCTCTCACAGTACCACAGTGAGATGCAAAGTATGATCAACTCCCTATCTGATGTTTCTTTTCAAACTGTGACAAATTTAAAACCATGCCCGGAAACTCGCGTAATCAAACTACACATTCTGTTAAAAATTTTAACTTTGAGTTAAGAGACGAGTTTGAATACCTAGGTAGTATGCTGATTCCGAACGGTAGTAACTGGACAAAAAGGTTTACTAAGTGATATCAATAGACGAAATCAGTAAAATCTGGCACACTCTGCCCTTGGCTGGAATCCCATTGGTACTAGACGCAGGAGGCGCCCTAGCACTACGTAGAGACGTACGCTTATTAACGAGTCAATAAATGAATTAAGATAGCTCAGGATAGATAAAATAGAATAATGATAGTAGATAGGCTAAGTTCTAAAAATAACGTTGTGTTATAATACGAACATTTCAATAATAAAGGTGAGTTTGAGCATAAAAATTAGGTCTGTATTTGGGTATACAAACCAACTCTCTCAAATTCGATATACTGCTATGCGTTCCCGGCTTAAATTGAATGGACTTACTAGAACGGTAGTCTGTCTCATGAAATTGTCTTAATAAATAAAAGTAACACAAGTAAGGAGCTCTATTTCTTGATGCAAAGTTAGTTTATCTCCTTTCAAATCTACGTCGTACTACGCGTATGTGTGTCTTCTAAAATCAGTCTCACTTTCACCAAGTTTACAGTCCCAACTTGTTAGATTATAGTTCCTCGAATTCGTAATCATTATCATCATATTCAATTTGTTTATCTAATGTTCCGTCCAGTGCAGTCGGTAGTCTCCTTAGCAGTCTCCTGCCGCATATAGTGCGAACGTATAGTTGAGGTACGGCACATCACATTTGGCATATCCTTTGGTAGTTCCAGCTACCTCGTGGACCTCAAGGCAACGCAGCAGCTCACGCATAACTGGTTGTCTAGAGTTAATCTCGAAGGTTTTCTTTGGACACAGGTAGTAGCTATGCTGTGAAAGTTTCGACCTTCTGGTGTGTACTGGACTTGTCCAGACGTTCCATGCTACCAGTCCAACCGAAAACGTCAGGTACTCAAGCTCCTAGTGAGTTACTCTAACGTTCTGAAATCTGTGCCTTACAGATTTCAACCTTGACTTAAGGTTCAAAGCTACTGCTACGTATACCTACGTACTCCTTTCGTATCTATAACATAATTTTTATTTGCTAATTAATTACAAATGCATTCTTAAAAATTTACGACACATTAGCAATATCTTTATGACACTTGAGTCAAACTTTTCTGAATACCTTGCGATAATTCATTTAATTAGCCTTTTGCCCATAATTCAGCAAGGGGTTACAGCTTCAATCTTGATATGAAGTACACTCCCAAATGAAAGTACTTTATGCACAAAACATGAATAACAACAAGCAGGATACTCTTTCCGCATGAATTATAATAAAAACAGTAAACAAAACATGCTTATCATTATCAAGACGCTAATAACTCAAAACTTTTGTTTTAATTTGTACGATAAACTTTGCCTCAATGCTCCAAGGCATTCTGAATATATGTATATCCTGCCATATGGTACACTGCAGTCACAGTTTAAATATTTAAAATTTCATTATATATTTTGGGGCATAAAAAACATGGCTAGAATTGAAAAGCAAAATTCAGAGTCATAAAAAAGCATACAGTCCCTTCTTCATTGCGTTCCAGGTTGCGGAGAAGTCTATTAAAAAGTAGGAACATTAATAAACTTGGCGTAACTTGTGTATAACTTTACACGCGGGTCTTTTTAAAAATTACAAATAAAGCTCAGCCAGCAGCTGGAATACAGTGGGAATGAAAATTATTCGCGCACTTTGAGGTGCACAAAAAAGTTTAGCTTCATATACAAGTCAAATAAAAGAAAATAAAGAAAAAATATATAAATCTTATATTATATGTATGGAATTTTTCTTGGCCATGCATTTATTTTACAACTTTCCAAAAAGCCAAAGTGTGTGAGTAATTTTTTCTGCGACTGTAAAATACACATATAATCGCAAGCAAACAACTAAATTTGTTTTAGAACCTAAAAATTTTCAGCACGAACCAACAATAAACAATATTAACCACAACACAAACTTAAGCCAATATCGGAAGATACCAAAAAAAAAGAAGCAAACAAATTGCAAACTGATTTAAAATTAAACAAAATTATTATAACCAACTTGAGTGAAAAACTCGTAAGCGTGGAAATTCCCAGTGTGGGAAAATGTAATGAAAAATGTGCTACACGCAAACACACGCACACATCCCTCACTCAGGCCTCCCTCACTCACTCCCCTCTCTCACTCATACTACTGCCCAACTCTCACGCCGCACACAAATGAGTATCATCAATCACGCGACTCTGACGCAAAAAAGCGACGAGCTTAAAGGGAACATGTTGACGTAGAGCGGAGAGAATCTAGCAGAGACAGAGAGAGGAGCGTGTGTGAGCGCGCACGCAATGCCGCAAAGGATAAACAGCTAACTTAATTCTGTGGCCGGAAATGGTTGGCAAGGCAACAGGACATACAGTGCACAGTGTACGTCTGCTGCAGAGTTGAACAGGAAGTGTTATCGTGCTGCTGATTTCCCACTGATTTCCTAGACATTAAGTAGCTGCTGCAGTGTTGTGAAACGTAACATCAGCTGCAGGCGGCGTGAAACTTTCTTAATAACATTTTTCCCCAACACTTTTTTTATTTATTTACTTCTTTACGATTTTCTTTGTTTGTTTTTTTTTTGTGTTTTTTGTCGAGCGGTGAGGAAAAACAATAAAACAAATCAGACAATCAATTATGTTAATAAAAACAATAAACAAATTGAGTTGTGACTAGGCAGCTTCAAAATTTAAGGCGCACTCAAGCTTGGTCAGTGACGGGGTTAGTTTTTTTTAAAGGGATGGAAGGTGATGTGGTATCAAAGGAGGAATTCGATGAGTAGAAACTAATCTACGATGTGTGAGAAAAAGCCATTAAAATTCCTGAAAACTGTTGCTTCGAAAATCCATAAGAGAGGCAGAGATTGTGATACAAAGGCTCTAAGCTCTACTCCGAGTCATAAACGAGAATACTTCCAACAACTCGATGTGTGAGAAAAAACGAACTAGATTCAAGAAATCTTTTGCTATATAACCTATAAAGCAGACACATATAGGTCAGTAGGCTCTATGCTCTAGTCCGAGTCGAAGTCGAGAATACTTCCAATTCGATGTGGCAGAAAATGCGATCAAAATTCTAGAAATCTCTTGCTGCGAAATACCATAATAGTGACAGACATAATAATCTTAAACAGGCTCTAAGCTCTAATTGATAATAAGTTGGTAAGAAGTTTAACTGAAAACAAGAAGATTGAAGATAAGGCATATGGCATACGCTTTTTCAAAAAAGTAAACTCAAAAGTTGCACTATCCTGGCAATCTTTAATTCACATTTCAATGTGGCTAAAAATAATGAGCCGAAGAGCGTACTGCAAAACTTGCTGAAAGCGAATTTTTTCTTTAATAAGCTATCACAAGCCGAGCTTATATTTCTAGCTAGGAACCTCCGTTTTGCGCACGCCTTCTCTGGTTGACCAACCCTCGGGAAGATAAGTCTTCTTCCGCTTGCTGTTTGCAACCAATCTTTGGTCGTGCTCCTCTTATTTCTTCGTCGGCTTTTGCATCGATAACCTTCTTCGCTGTAGCGTCTTCCTTCATACAAGCGACTTGGACGAGTCGATGCGGACGTTGTATCGTAATACGCTGAACGACATCTAAGTTTTTGTAGAGCTCATACAATAGGCGTCCCCAAGCCGTAAAGGAACCGAAGATTTTGTAAAGAATTAATTTTCCGAATACTTCAAAAGCAGCAGCTTCTGTATGGGGCACAACCCATGCTCTGGCGTCCTTTTAGAGCATGTGAGTCTTATGGAGCATTAATTTTGTCGATCGAGGGGGCTTGGTGAATTGCTTAAGCCGTCGCGTGATTTAAAATCACTTTTACGAGTTCCTCAAAATTATCCTACAAA
Organism: Chymomyza procnemis; assembly: GCA_035046065.1. Lineage (NCBI taxonomy): Eukaryota > Metazoa > Arthropoda > Insecta > Diptera > Drosophilidae > Chymomyza > Chymomyza procnemis. The sequence continues at coordinate 14,502,583 of JAWNOJ010000026.1, read as the reverse complement.
ACACCACTAAACCACTTAAAGAAATCAAACTTCATTCAACTATGTAGTAATCTATAAACTTTTTTAAAAACACTCCGTAGTCTCTTTCTCGTTTTTCCCCCTTGGTAACCCTAAGTGCTGTATCTACGTCCCTGTTCCTTTAATTCACTCTCTGCTGTGGCACACTTTTGTGCTCTCCGGGCACACTGCAGCTTTGCGCTTTAGTCAAATGCGGCAATCAACAGTGTTGTCAGCTGCTATCTCATAGCCGCTCCATTCTCTTCCCAGCGCTATTCCAACTTCTCCACTGTCACCCCTGGCTCAGATGCGCCCCTTGCCATTCTTACCATGTCTGTTTTTCACTCTTTAAACGACAGGCGGCAAGCTCTGACTCTCTAAGCGATAAAGTTGTTTGCCTAAGTGGCACACTTCAAGTTTTGCGGTTTGAAAAACACAAATTCAAACTTTGTCAGCTCAACCGGGCTGGCAGGCCCCCTACCCACTGGTTGGCAGTGTTGCCATCCTTACAATTGCGCTGCTCTGCCGTTTGCTTCAAGTGGCTGTTTATGTCGCAATTGCCTGTCTCGTTTTATTCGAAGCTAATAAGTGCTTCTTGTTGTTGTCCCTGATAACTTCCTGGCAGCTTTTTTGCTTTCCTGGCCTGGCAAGTTGTTGCTGCAAAAAGTTGCATCATTTAGTTGGTTTCTTTGAAAATGTTATTTACCCAAGATAACCGCAGGTAGTACTTGAAATTAAATAATTTACTTGCGGGATTGTCAACGTGTATTCAAGCGCCAAACATTAGTTAAGTGATTTTATTTGGGAGATAATAATATTTTGTTGTCATTTATGATGATTTTAAAAATAATTTGTCGAAGGTGTCACGAGTCTACAATGTATGAAATTTAAGATCATCTGAGTTTTATTTATAATCAAGCCCGAAGAAAGCTGATTTAGCAAGCATAAGTAAGTAATTTGTTTTTTGAAGATATAATCCTTTTAATAATCATAAGCCGTATATGAGTTAGGTTGGCAACTGAGTCTTCAACTTATTAAAACTTAGATCGTCTAAGTTTTATTTAATAATCAAACACGAAGAAAGCTGACTTAAGCTTATTAATGGTTGTCTCGAAGACAAGATTGCAAAGACTTCGTGGTTTGTCTGAAATTATTTTGGCGGTAGACTAAGATCTGTTGAGATAGCCACAAATTTTGGTTTTAAGATTAATAATTTTTAAGATCGAAGAGTATCTGTTTAAATAGCCATGCATTTTATTTCCAACGTACCGGATACTATGATATGTTTAAGTACCCACAAATTTTGGTTATAGGATCACTTTTTCTAAGATTCAAAACGGGGAAATCAGATAATAAGCTAATGATATAGTATTTATATTTGAAAACTTTAAAAATGTCTTAATAGCCTACAGTTTCCGCAGATATTTCTTGCAAAGGTGATTTCAGCTAAGATACTTCTCATGAAGCCATCATCATCCAAATACACTCACTACAGTTAAATTTCAACAACCTTTTGCAGTTCTTCAAACATTTATAACAACTCCGTACAACGCCCCAACATTTCATTTTTATAATTGCAACTGCAAATGCAAATTTCGTAAACCACAAAATCCCCTGAGACTGCGACATACGTATTCATTTCAAATCATAATACAAAGAGACTCTCATAATTCAATGGCAAGTACAAGGACTCATAAATAGGCTAGCTAGGATATTAAATCATGCACATGAGTAGCGCAGATTAAACACACTCACTCAAGGCACATAAATTACGATGAAAGCTCAAAAGCAGAGCAATACAATTGCCAGACAGTCAAAGAGACAAACAAGCACACAAAGGGGAGAAACAAACAGGCGAAAGAACGAAACGTAGGGAGAGTCAAACAGACAGACACTACAGGACAGAGCACGAAGCATGATGACAGTGTATGAAGATGAAGCAAATCTTACAACTCATGAAACAACGCAGACAATTGTACTAATGTGAGTGTAAGTGAGTGTGTGTGAGTGTAAGTATATGTGTGAGTATCTGCGTGTGTGGCTGTGTGAGTTGCTGCCAACAATGACAAATTACGCCAAAGCGAAGGCAACAACAACTCGCAACGCGCAACACGCAAAAGCATGTGGCAATACTCTAACCCAAAAAGTATCTCACTGATGCATGTTAACAACGACAATAACAAGTTATGAGCCCAAGTCAGAGACAAACAAGCTAACAACTAAACAAACAACAAGCACACACTCAAAGCCCATAACAATAAAAAAAAAAAAAACAGAAATCCCGAGAAAAACTTGGCAAATTTATATCCAAAACTATTTCGTACATAATAAAGTGTGGTGAGGATGGGCTGCAGGGGGCCATGCCTCTCTCTCTCTCTCTCTCTCAGCTGCATGCAAAAAGTGGCAGCTAAAGTTATAAACATAATTCATAAGCGAAATGAACAGTCAGAACTGGTAAAAGTGTAGTAGCAGTGACAACAACAACAACAGTGTTAAGCAACACATGTTGGCGGCATGTTGATTATGTTGCAAGCACACGAGGCAACTCTATGCCGCGAGTGGTAACAACCAAGCCATAGCAATGCGGCACGAGCGCGGCAGCAGCTGTTTTCTGTAGATTATCCGCACACAAGCAGACTCTACACGCACACTGAGCGAAAAGTTGGTTGTGTACCATTTTAGAATTTAAGTTCTAGTAATTCACATTTTCATCTGAACTTCATATTAGTTTCTTGTTAGTTTTTAGTTTATGTTTTCCTCTCTCAAGGGCAAATACCTAAGGGCAAATATTTGAGATAGCTGATTTTTACAAGCCTCTCTTGAAGCGAATTTTCCTCAGCAAAATTGTTCGCAACGGACAGAAGCAGATGGTAATTATTTGGTGCCAGGTCCATAGTATAATATCCCTACCAAGTTTCGGGAGCTTTTCTTTCTTGTTAGCTTTAAGTGTCTTATTATCTCTCCCAAGCTATTGGCCACTCTCAAGCCCTTGTTGGTAACAAATTAAGACAGTCCATTTTTGACGCATATTTCACCAACAAAATTGTTGAACAGGAACAGATTGTTATCACTTGGTGCCAGGTCCCGACCAAAAGGTAGATGCATAAGCACTTCCCAACCAAACTACCGGAGCCTCTGTTGAGTTACTATCGCTATCTATGGCCTGGCGTTGTCCTGATGGAGTTCAATTCCTCTCCCATAGGTCAAAGCTGGCCTCTGTTGGGCGATTGCTTCCTTCAGACGGTTCAATTGTTGGCAGTACAGTGCCAAGTTTAGTGCTTTCCGTAGGGGAGCTGCTCATAGTAGATAACCCCCTGCCAATCTCACCAAACACACAGTTAAACCTGGCTTGGCCACAGCTTCCGCCGGCTCACCGCATTACGACCGCGACTGATTTCACCTGACGTTGTCGTAAGTGATATACTTTTTATCTTCAAAAACCAACCCACTTCAGAAATGGGTCGATTTGATTGTGATTGAGCAGCGATTCGCACATGGAAATTTGGTTCATGAGATAAACCAAAATTGAGCGTAATTGGCTTATAGAGCATCAGGACCTTAAACGCTAATAACATTTTCAGCCGCCTGGCTACGTTTTCGCCCTTATCAAAGAAAAACTTGAAAATATAGCGTCTTATCTCTTTGATAGTGTACATCTTTGACGCACGCTCAAACAAAACTAAATCAACCAAACACAAAACTCTCCAAAAAGTTTATCTTGTACAAAACATTATCTTTCTAACGTCATCTTTCGAAACCCCAAACGGACATATACAACGCGAGCTAAATAACGCCATCCCAAAATTCTCTCAGTGTACAACTATGCGTATGCGTATTATCCTGAGCGCCTTCTGTACTTTAGCCTGACTAAAAGTATTTGCCAACTAGATTTTTGACTTAACATTTACGACACCGTTAAGCGTTTTGGCAACACCCACACACACACACACAAATACAGAACCAGCTTATGTCGCCATTTTGTGTGGACTATCGCCGCATAGGCAACTGCTTGCCATAGTTTTCTACCACACAGCGTTAGCTGCTTTATGCTGCCTGCCACAAACCTGCTAAGTCCTTTGACTTGGACAGCTACAGAAAACTTTCTTATGGTCTTAACATATACCATTACTTTATCCAATACATGCACATACCATATGAATATGTGTCTCAAGTCCTTTTCTTTTAGAAACACAGACACACCACATTAAGCTGTGGTCCCAGGGTTTGTGTGTTGCTGTGGTAAATCTTTCAAGTTGACTTGGTTTTTATGCGCGTTCCAAGCTTAACTTTGATTTCTGCTCAACTTTCTCACTTAAATACGCGTTTACGCCGAGTCTAGCAAAAGTTGAACCTGTCGCAATATTTGGCATCTTGGAAAAGTTGTCGCCAGCTGGCATAGACTTGTAGTAGCTTAATAGACGCGTGACTATAAATTTAAGCCAAGTTAAGAATGTGGCATGTATAAATGATTGAGGGGGAAAATAAAGCAAAATTATTAGTATTTTTCTGAGGATAAATCTTATTTGTATTGCTTTGCGTCGGGGGAGCAATTAAAAAGGGTTCAGCAAATGCCTAACACATAATTGATACATTTTTGTTGCTTTTAATTAGAAATACTTGATTTAGAACACAAAAATGTAGAATTCTTCTTGTATAATTAATTTAAGAGTGAAACTTTGTAGATAAAAATGTAACTATAAATATAAACTGGGGCATTTGAAACAACGATAATGCTTGCAAACAAAAGTTGAAACTTTATTCATCTGATAAGCTTCAAGATGACAAGTTGCTCATCCAAAAAATGAAATTATAATTGAATATCTGAAAAATACTCAATTAAGATGAAGAGCTTCATGATGACAAAAATAAAAACATTTTAATTATTGTATATCTGAAAAGTGCTAAATAAAGATGATGAGTTTATTATCTGGAATATCTTATTTAAGGAAAGCAAATTAAGGAAAAGATTAAGGAAAAAAGATGATGAGTGCATCATCTGGCATATCTAGTCTAAGTAAAAAAGTGATATATCTACTGTGCTCATATATAAAATTTATTTCAATGACGATATCTGTATTAACAGCTGTTCGAAGAAAACCGGGATCTAGTTCGGTATATCTAATAACGGCTGTTCGAAATGAACAAGGAGCTATAGTTTTTAGCCGAATCTAAATGGCAATATCTTTAATTAAAAAAGATTTACCTAGGCAAATAGCGTTTTTTTGCTAGCAAAGAGGTTACCTCATTATCTATCTACCTTATAATAAAATAATGATAAAATGATCAACTAATTAGTGTCTTTCAAAGATGATTTGTAAACATTTTAAATAAACTAAGAAATAAGAATTAGATGCACGGCAGTGCGTATCTGTTAAGTGATACGTATTATAGATTAATCATCTCAAAAAAGCAATTAATCACTTAAGAATTCGGCTTAGAAACCAAAAGCTGCAGCTTAAAGATGAACGGTTCATCAACAATTTGCGGTTTAAAGACTACGAGTTTATTGTTAGAGTGAAGTTTTATGATGGTGAATTATCTGCAAAGCGTAAGGGAAATATGTTGGATTTTTTATATTAAAATTGCTTCTGTTAATGTTAAGGGCAGCATTATAGTTAAATTAATAAACCAAGAGTTATATTGTAAGATAAATTAATTATTGCAAAAAGTGATTTCTTTTAATTATTGAGATTCTAAGAAATTCCAAGATGCCAAAGAATCCAATAGCTGTATCCAGCTGTAAGTGTGTGCGCCATAGCTGGTAATTTGTTGACCATATTGGGCTTCAGCTTGCCGTTGTTTTATTGTCTTTGTGTCGCATTCGAGATTTCCAAGGATAGCAACTTTGTTATGGTTACTTTGTTTCCTTTAATTTGCCGCTTAAATATAATCCACTCAGCTTAGTTCTTACATACTCAACATTTTAAATAATTTTATTTTCCAACCTTCTTAACCTGCAAACATTTAAACATATCAAACTGAATCTATTCTATGCCATTTCCCACTGACCCAGCTGCTTAAGCCATTTGCCAAAACCAAAATACATATAACCTCAGTTAATAGGCTTATATTTGCGTACTGTGAAGTCTGTCAAAACTGCCAATATGCCTGCAAAGTAACCAACTTAACCAAAAAGATTATTCACAAAACTTGGCAACTCTAAGCTGCATAAAATATGATCTATAAGCAGTGAGTGAACTCAGAGTACAAAGCCACTTTTTGGCTACATCAAAAAAAGAAAGCTCCAAAAAGCAACCCCTGGTACTTGGAAATATTTACAATTTCTTGGCAGGACAGCGCAACCTTTTAAAGGATTTTCAGCTGCTCGCCTGACAAGCTTAACATTTGCTGCCATTTTCTATATTGATTTCCATATAACATAAAGTATATTTATTTGGTGAAAAAAACTTTTTTTTTACTTCGACATAAATGTCAAAACGAATAAAAATGCTGAAATGCTGAAGCTGCCAGCAAAATGGACAACAACACCAAACCAAAGCAAGAAAAAACAAACAAAATACCACAAAAAGTGCCAACAAAGTTTTTGCGGTTCAAAACTTAAGTAAAGAACAAGAAAATTTTGTAATGTGCATAAAACTTTGCTAGATGTCTCTGTCTGGCTGTCTGACTGTCTGAGTTTCTTGTCTTTGGTTTAACAATTGAAGTGTGTGACAACTATCAAGTATCTAGATAATGTTGTTTGTACGGCCTGCCAAAATAGTTTTATGTGTGTTTGGCAACCCTTTTTTTTACCACTACAACGTAGGCGGCCATTTTGTTTGTCTCTGCAGGCTGAGATTCTAACCACAAAATATCTCTGATACTGTAAAATTCTTTAAATATTAAAATCTTGATTAAGTTAAATGCGCATTTGGGGCCGCAACTTAAGTACACATTTGGTATGCACATAAAGTGATTCCTCCTCGTCCATATGGCCCAAGCAACTGAAACGGCAAACTGAAAACCCCCAACTTGTCAGTATGACTCCCGAAATAAAAACCTTAGAAAATCTTTGGGGTTTTGCTGTTTACATGTTGCCAACCTTTTGTGTGTCTCTGAGTTTTTTTATTGCCATAAATTTTAACAATTTTACGCACGATTTGGGAAATATGCGCAACAGCCGTACATGGCCAACCGAACAAAACTTTTGCAACCCTAACACAGCCACAGCGAGAGTTAATGTGACCAGACACTTGACATAAAAACGAGTACAAAACGTTTGCCTAGTTGGCATACAAATTTTCATAATTGTTTTGGTCAGGCTCTTTAACGCCTTTGAGCCTGCTCCTTCCACAAAGAAAAAAAATCAAGCAAAACCGTGCTGGTATTTAAATGCCATCAATTTTCATTAGAAACGCGCACAAATGAAATTATACAAGTTTTTGTTCTTCTTACGCAGAGGGGACTGGTGCGAAATCCTTTGTTAGTTCTGGCAACTTTTTGGGTAAAATGAGATTTTTTTCTTCCTTGACAAATCTGGCAGCATTTATGCCTACGCCGTACTACTTCAGGCACACACAACACACTTATTTAGCCTAATTGACTTTACTTTCGAAAATTCCCTAACGCTGGCCAGGACCTCGAAAGAGAGTTCACCCTCGTTTTTGAACCTTAACATAAACTGCGCCATGTTTATTTAATTTTGCATTAAAACTTTTTTCTCGCTTTGCGCTATTTATCCATTATTCTGGTCGCTTGTCTGCGAGGGTGGATAGACGAGTTGAGTATAGTTGAGATAAAAAGTTAAAAATTTTCAAACTGCTATATCTTTTTGCAAAGTAAATTATCCTTCATAATTAAGTTATCCCAATCATGATATCTACTATATTATAAGTAAAGTAGCGCGCGCTTAAACAAGTAAAGGAAATAGAAATGTTTTATAAATGCAACTGTTACCATCAAAACTTTCAAACCTACCCACTGTCATACGACTACACCCACTCACACACACACACGCACACACAACTCACCAACATTCAAAACCTACTTAAATTGTCATTTTGATTGCTTTTGAAGCTTTTTTGCTTATTCTTTCTCATTTTTTCATTTTTTTTTTCGAAGCCCACGCTAATTTTTCTCTTTTTTTCGCTTGTCGCGCGGCTAACACAATTTTCACAATTTTCATTTACATTCATTTTTCTTTTTTGGCCGCTTTTCATTTATTTACTTGCATCACTTTACTTATTTCGATGTGACATTCTAAGATGGCGGCTAAAAAAAGAAAATCGGCATAAGTTGGCAGTCCCCCCACCTCAGCGAAGGAAATAAGGCATGACGCGTTGCCTACTTTGCAGCGTTTGAATTATTGAGTGTGTCTGGCCTGAAAATCTCCTATGCAAATGTGGAATGTCTGCAAAATCTGTGTTAGCTGTCCATTTTATGTTTCTGATTTTTATTTTTCCTCTTACGCTAAATCCGCTTTAAATTCAATTAGTTAAAAGAGAGAGTGTAGAGCGACAGGCAGCGAATGGGGAATACTTTTGGACTGCTAACAGCAAAAATATATGCAAAATGGTCTCTTTTTATTTGCTGCAATTGAAAGCGGTTAGTTTTGTGCAGAGCGTTTTGGGAAGGAAGAATTTTTATTGCATTATTGATTTGACCAAAATTGGGTTAGATTGATTTTTGGAACATTTTTATGGCTACAAATAGCGGTGGGCTTGCGAAGTAAGAGTAAAAGTGCAAATGCTTTTAATTAATTTTTGAGATTTTTAACTGTTTGCTGAGCGTCTAAAAATAAAGTTAGACTTGGTAAACTGAAATTACCCGAAGTGGTTAACAGCTATAGTTTGCGCCGTCTGCATCGGCTCAATAGAAAAATCGAGAGAAGGCCGTCGCTTGATTTATGCGAAAAAGGCATTCGTATCGTAAAAGTTTCTTTGGATTCTAGGGAGAAAATTCTTATGAAAGATGAGGCACGTTTATCAACTATCATTTGTCACACCTTTGGCCGACCAGATGGCGAATATTTTGGCGTGTGCTGCCTCGCAAACCATCATTGAGGCGTAATACTTCAGATCTGTTGAGACTATCCAAGGCGAACCAACAAGGTTGTTGGCGCACTTTGTGTTACCACAAATACGTGAAAAAGCCTGGAAAATTTTTGGTTCGCACAAGATGGCGCAACATGCCAGAGGTATTCCCAGGGCGTACTGTGTCTAAAAACAGCGATATTGATTGGGGATATTGCCCCAGATGTGATACCGCCAGATTTATTTTCGTGGGATTATTGAAGAGCAACAAGCTGAAGGCCATAGAAGAGCCAAAAAAACAACAATAGAGGTGAAATGGCAAATATTTCGCACAAGATGCTTGTGAATGTGATGGAATATGCAAAAAAAAGAGACCCCGCTTTTGTATTCGTAATAAAAGCGGTCATTTTATTAATAAAGTTTTTGGGAAATGGTTAAAACAAATTGCAAAAGGTCGTTTAGATAATAAGCAAAAAATGTGTAAATATATTGAAAATACTTGAAGTTATTTGACTTTTCTCTATTAACCCAATTTAGATGGCGAACTTTTCGTGTAGAGATTATGTTTAGTTTGGTATGATACAAAGTTGTATCAAAATGCTGAAAGACTTTTAAATCTGTTTTATTTAAAATTCTTGCAATATTTAAAAAGTTTGGAATGTTAAAAAAATCGTAAAATTACTTAAATATTATATTTCGACGCTTAAATTCCAAGGTTTTTCTTGCATTTTGCCTGATTGACTTAATATGCCGAATTGAAGAACCAAATATTGTCAAAATAGTTTAAATAAAGGAACTTACTCAAAAGTACTCCCATTAGACCATCAAAAAAATAATTGTGGCTTACCTGAAAGTAAATGAAAAAAAAAATCATTATATTTTTATGACTTATAACATTAATTACCTGAAAACTAATGATTTTAAGATACCAATCGTATACATATGAATAACCATTTCAAAAAATAAAAACAATATATGCTTTTACTTCTTAAGGGCTTGGGTCAGAAAGGTGAAACTTCAATAAATTGGAACACTATTTTGAAAGTTTAAATACGGGCAACTCCATAACTTTTGACAGGAGTAACATATGGACTAAATTCAAACCGCATTGGAAGCGATATTCCAAAACAATTTTTACCATAAAATTGTTTACACTAAATGTTTGAGCTTAACATTCAAAATAGTTTCTCAATTATGAAAACTCTCTTCTCAAATGTGAAAATAATAAAGCTAAAGGTGCATCCGTATAGCACTATAATTTGTCAATTCTGGTAATGTTTGCAATGCCAGCAATGAATCTAGACAACGAACAAGGCGCTCTGACCAAAATATTGAGGCCGAATGAGCCAGTATTGACGAGAAGAAGCAAACATTGAGCTATCGTCATTCTCAGCAGTTGGGCAACGTTCGGATCCCTCTACGTCCCAGAATTCGCGACGATTTCTAGTTTACAACTTCCAAATGGCACACAAACTAAACTCAGGTGACTAACTATATGCGTCGTGTCTATTATGCCAAATGGATCATTTAAATGGTTGAGAATGAACTCGAGTTCTGGAAAATAATCATGTCAGCTTAAACAAATTTCACTTCCAATGGAAGTTGAAATATTCAAAACTTTCGGTGCTATGGCACTAAAAGCCCTCAACTTAAGGAAGAACAGAATCTATACGATGAAAAAGTAACTGTTTGATGTGGTGTTTGTGCGGATATGATCATTGGTATCTATTTTTTCATAGATGATGATGGATTTTAGCCTGCTCTTGGTGAAAATGGTTTTAATGGCTTCTGTTTCCAACAAAATAGAAACATGGCACACCTGCGACCATTCTTCCCCCGACGGATCATATCGAAAAATGATAGACCATTTAGACTAACCACCAAGATCACGCAATCCCACGCCACTGGACTTTTTTATGTGGGCAAAATTGAAATTCAAAGTATACGCTGATAAGCCAATTAGTACAGCTCAATAGCTTAATTTAAAGGCAACTTAAGATATTGCAGTCATATCGAACGATACGTTAGCCAAAACGATGGAAATTGCCGGAAAAAGTGCACATTTTCTGCTCAATGCCAAAGGTGATCATTTACGCAATATACAATCGAAGAATATTATAAATGGATTTCTTTAAATCGGATGAATAAATAATTCTCAAAATGAGAATTTTTTTCAGAAACAAATGCTTCCATTTTAAATGCCCTACCATATATGTTGCTCATATTTGAAATTAGAAAACTCAATTTCTGGCAGTTAAAACTAAGCAGCTCTTTGCCAAAGAACAATGAGGAGCTCCTTGTCGAGTTGCAGTTTGCTCTTTTGGCGCTAACTTTATTGATTCTTTTTGGCTCAACTCACATGCAATCACCTTTATTACGTGTCTGATGGCTGCAATTCAAATAACACCTTCCCAAAACGCACGCTCTCCCATTCAATTAATTACATCTTATGCAGCATTTTTGTCACATTCCCCAAAAGCTGCTGACTTTGTAGTTCTTAAAATTAATTTAATTTTTTCACAAATTTTACCTTTCAGCAGTTTGCCAGCAATTTGTATTTACTTTTGGCAGTAGATGCATATATTATGTTGGCTTATCCATAATTGTTACCATTAATGACAACCACTGCGCCAACTTGCGCTACGTATACACAATATATTGCGACAATCCAAAGAGAGCGTAAGATTACACATACGTAACGTTGCACAGCGTCGCTGAGCAAACAAGAAATTTACACGAAAATACAGCAAAAATACGAAATAAAATGTGTAAAAAATGGCAAAAAAAAAGGATATGAGAGTGTAGTGTTGTGTACTATAGAACATGCAACATGGGAAATATGAAAGAGCAGAGCATTTGCAACACAGCCAAGTGCCACATAAGCAGCCGTTGTATACTGTCTGCACTCAGTGTGTCTGGAGTTTAGAAGTCGTCTGTGGCTTTGCGAGCAGCCATAGCCAGAGATATAACGCTAACAAGATACGTCAGCGATACTCTCATGTGTCTATCTATCTATTGCTCTGCGACTATGTATCTTGTGTGTGTGTGTGTGTGTGTATCTATGGGTTTGTTATTTTCAAAACGAGTTAAAATTAGCATAGTTATCGCAAAAGTCTGCTTTCTTGCTGTACAACAAGTCACTGTGTGGTTCTCGTCTATTTCTCAGTTGGCTTGGCTTGTTACTGCTGACTTGGTAATGATGTAAAAATATAATGAACACGAATTCAATGCGAAAAAAAAGAAACTGAAATCCTTAAGGTTCAAACTGTGGCACACATACGGCTGTTGGCATAGAAAATGTTTACTCAAACATGTGAAAACTTTGCACTTGATAGTAGCTAAGAGCTCTGTATTTCAAGTGTCTGCTAGGCAAATATTACCATCTGAAAATTCAGGTCAAACTGATGCAGAGGCTACAACTGGGCTACAGCCTATAAGTATGCAATGCATTTCTACACAAAACACTCTTTAAGCAGAGGAGTGCTGTTTGTATGGCTTGATGCATTAGAACAAACATACACTTGGCAAAATGAGTACGGCTCAATATGTCACAGAACTTAGTTGATTGAACTTTGGCTGGCATTTACAACTTGTTACAAAGTTTCACATAAAACGCATACCTCAAACTTGAAACAAAACTGAAATCGAACCAAGCGCAGTATTTCGCAAAACTATAAAAAATGTTTACCAATATGTTGCATTTTATTTTTTCAGTGTACACAAACACACACACCTTGTGTGCCCATTTCGATGCGAGTGCGTTTGCCACGCCTTCCAATACTCGCAACGCCTGCGGGTAACCAACACAAAAAAGTGTAATGTCAGGTCGTAAACATTGCAGTCCGCCGTGTCCGAGCTCACTTTTGCACACCCGCATCCTGCAGCTACAATGTTGCGGTATTTATTTAGCCTATAAAGCGTCAGTTGTTTTATTTTTTTTCAAAAAAAACCAACAACAAAAATGAAAAATGGCAAAAAAAGAATACAAAATGGTGGCCAACGAGGTGCGCGCACAGCATCAAAGCGTTCAAGCTGAAGTAAAAAGTACAACAGAAATAAGCAAAAAAAAATAAGTAGGCAGAAAGTACGCAACGCGTGACAAAACAGGTGCGGACTTCGCAATGGGCGCATGTATGACAGAGAAATAGGTTAACGAAGAAATCAAGAAAGTGGGTTGCACATCGAAAATTGCATGCAATTGAATGTGATTGGGCTTCCAATTCCTTCCAAATCCTGAATTTCATAAAGAAGCTACTTTTACTTGATTTGAATCAAGCTGCTGGTAAAACTATTATTAAATAATAGTAGCAACCGCAGTGTCATGCAGTGCCTTCAAACAAAATCTTCAGAATGGTTTACGATAACAAAACTAATCACAATGAGCTGGGTGGTCCATGGGTCCAAGCAATGATAAGAAAAGCTAGATAGATACACCGAATCTGCACAACAATCCAAATGTAACAGCGATCTGCCTGCTGCATAACAGTCAGACCACTAGAAGACTCCGGTGAACATACTCCATTATATCTCCAAAAGATAAACATCAAAATGGACATAAAAATAATCTAATATAAATTAATACAACAAGCTACAATAGCGAATGAACTTTTGCTGGTTCGTTGAGTTCATGACCAACACCATTATATTATAATTGTTTGGTACCTCCAAATCGTAAATTCCAAAAAGCATCATCTAGGCATAAAATATTTTTCTTATTTATTTCTGGATTCACTAATTGACTTTACTGCTTTTCCTAGTTCGCTTGCTTCAATTTATTAACGCCCCTTGGGCGACCATCTTGCGCATTTCAATCCAGCTCTGCACTTGCAGACACTTCAACACGCACACTTACATGCATGTTGATGGGTTGGTTAGTTACTTGCTTGGTTTGTTTCACTTTTTTTCCACTCTCACTCTCTGCTGCACCCTCTCTACCGCTCTCTTAAGCTTTGACCTAAAAATCTCATTTGCCGCATGCTCATTTCAGCCTGTGCCTGGCTTTTTTTCTTCACTTGTCGCGTCTGCCATGCTGCATACTTTTTGGCGTTCCTGGACCAGCTCAATGTGCCCGAGGCTATGCATGCACAACAAAGTCTTTGATATAGATATACTCTTACACACGCAAATACTCTTACCGCAACACAGCTAACTAAACCACAGAGTTGCTTCGAGCTTACTTCAAAATCTGGGCTTTTTGTTTTTTTGTTTTCGGACCACTTACTTCAACGGAAATGAAAGGAAATGAAATGCCACTTTCCTGGCCGCACAAGCAACTGAACTAAAAACCCAAACAAAGCGCATAAATATAAAAGAATTGGCTGAAAAAAAAAAATAAATACAGAACGCCTCTCACATGAGCGCTGTTGCCTCAAAGAATGTGAGTATATATTTTTTTTTAATTTTTTGTGGTTTGCCAGAACTCTTCCGAGACGGTTTTGTGTCTTTTAAAAAAAGACATTTGCAGTGCTCAAGCCTATTTCTGCAGCTAAAGATTTTAACAGAGAATTTGAATTTTTATTTTATTTTTGTAGATGTAAAAATGAGAGTAGCTCAAAACAATTAGAAATTTTGACGACTAAAATTGCAAAATGACATTCCGTTTGGATTCAGTTTTGTTATAGATATTTTCACTGGCACCATCTACCCTTAATTCGCTTTCTCATTTTTAAGTTGACGTAGAATAACAGAGTGCCTAGCACTGACATAGCTAGCAATAAGATGCTCTTACCTAGGAAAATCTCTGTTAAATAAAGACACCGCTGTTTGGATTCGCTTAAAAACTGGTTGGTCCTTATTCTCTTCGAACAGCTAGTAATAGAGGTATCCACATGTCCCGCCTTTGGAACGATGATCATAGTCAAGGGGAATAAATATAAATGTAAATAAGTATAATAAAATTTATTTATTTTAAAATGAAGAAGTGATAGATTGAGGGGGACATTTGGAAGAGAGAAAATTGTAAGAGCTATGGAATTGCTAAAGAATTAGACCACGAAACAAAAATCTTCTTGACTATGCTGTCATTGCACCAAAGGAGGAAGATGGCTAGATATTTAAATAGCTATACAAGAACATAGGTTCCTATTATTTATTGCCGAATTCGTCTTTTTGCTAGCTATGAAAGTGATATACAAAATGCTGCAGTGCTGAATGGTGGAACGGCACCACCTAATCTTTGGTTTTAGAGGCAAGTACGCTACCATCTACGCTAACGAGATACAATAAATACAAAAAATTCCAATTAAAACATAATACAAAATAGCAAACAATATTTGGTAAGTTATTATTTTTCCAAAAAAAAAAAAAGGAAACGAGAAGCTGTATACTAAAGCACGACTTATGCATTTTTAAAATATGTTCGATTTTGTTCAGATTTATTATGCGTTCAGTATTATATTTTTTTTAAAGAATAATGCTTTATATTTTTCTATGAAAAGTTGCATCAAACTATGATCAATAATTTGCACTCCAAATTTGTATTTTTATGTACTTTAATTTTGCACGAAAATACTTGGCCAGCCCAAACTCTACAGCTGAAGCTGATTGACCTTAAACAGTTGACTTTCAGCTGCAAAAGCATCTGACCCACAGAGTCTGTCATTCAAACATATTTTTGGCCCGCACACATTTTCAGTTACCAAACATCTAAAGCCAAACTTAACCAAAGACCATAAATAATTGCAACTAATTTCGCAGCAAAACTTTCAGCTAAAATGCCACACACACACACAGTGATAGTCACTGCCACACACGCACACAGATACAAGCTAGTAGTTGCCACAAAAAGTGTGCAACACATAACTAATAATGCCAATGACATACTGACATGTTTCACACACTCCGCCACACACACACACACTCCTACACCCGCTCACACATAATCACATAAAAGTAATGAACTCGGGGAAAAGTGGTTGGTTGGATGGCTCCACTGTCTGTTCATGCGTCCATTTGTCTGTCTTAGTAACGTATCTGTTGGTATGTCATTCTATCTGTGTTTCTGCTTGTAAAAAGTTAGCGGCAAACATAACGAAAAGGACCCTTCATTTCACAATGGCGCCACTAAAAGTGTGTGCGTGCGTATGCGTCAATTTGTGTGTGTGTGTGTGTGTTCGTATATATCCTATATAGGAGAAAAAAAGAGAGAGAGTATCTGAGAGCGAATGCAACAACTTTAATGCAGCCAAGTAGTTAGGTAGAGCATAAAAATAAAACGACCGACAACAACGATGACAAAAATGAGATATATAAAAAAATAAATCCGTACCCGCATGGACTTTGTCAGCGTTGAAAAGTGGCAGCATCGGAATCTATATGCGAGGGCGGGTTAAAGAGTATGCAATGATCCTTTTACAACCAAGCTGCTGTTTGTTTCACTCATCGGTTCAATTCAGCAAAAAAGCACTAGCGTTTGAAGCCCTCATAATTAACACAAGAAGTTGATTGTGATTGATTGTGCTCAAAATCATTTTTTATTATTTGCTCTTCGGGATTTAAACTGGGATCCCAACATTCGATTGCCATCCTATTCTTGTAGACTTTGCCTTAAATTACACTATCTAAATGATTGCAGAATATGCAAAGGCATGTTATTCTTGCATAAACTATTACTTGGTTTCACTCTGCCACAATTCATATAGTTTTTTTTTGTGGATCCAAATATGTATCGCTCAATCATTTTCGCATCTTATGAGCTAACTATAATTTTCTCTATGATTTCCTCTCTGATGATCGATCTATGCTATACATCTTTTTATATATCTTAACTCATCTTGATTCGCCAAATCGAGCATCTTTGATAAATCACTATGAAACCCGGATTCCGGTATGGCACATTGGGCTTTTAGCCTGAGTGTCTGAGGCGGTGCTTTTGTCGCCTCTGCCATCCTCACATCTATCTATTTTTCTATCTAACCAACACCAACTTGGTCAACGCTTATCTTTTGGCTTCTTTGGGTAAGAAATATTTCAACTCTTATATTACTTCTTGGTTTCAAATTTTACATTGCAAATCCAACTTACAATCATCACAGCGACCTACCGGCTTAGAAGCTACCACTTAGCTACCGAGGCCCACAATAAAATATATGTAAAATATAGATAATAAATAAATAAAAATAAAATAAAGATAATTAATAAAATAAAGATAAACAATTTATATTAAAAAAAAATACATTTTAGTTGTTTAACCAAAGTGAAATAAAAAATAAGTATATGCTGACCATTGAAATTTCCATCATGAAGATTTAAAAAAAATTTAATTGTGAAAAATTTTCAATGAAATATAATATATAATATCGACTGCAACCTAAAACAAATCTTTAAGATACTTAATACAAGTTTAACATTTTTAGGATAACAAATCATTTTTTTTTTTGTTAGAAAACTAATTTCTTTCAAAAAGTTGATTAAGCTCTTACCATCTCTTTATACTAGCTAACCACAAGAGGCAGAGAGATGAAGATGATTATGAGTTAATAATAACCCTCATCATACTTTAGTTAAATTTAAAGGGTCTACTACTTTTTTTTCTAGTTTTGAGATATTCTTAATGCTGGATAATTTATTTTCTTAGACTTTGAGGAAACTCTGGATGGACCTTGGGAACAACAGAGATGAATACGAATGGAGAAGAATTGTTGAGAGAGCCAAAACCCACCAGGGGCTGTAGGGCTGAATGATGATGATGATACATAGGGGCACAAGCAATAGCCTTAAGATGGCGTGCTTCCGTGAAGAATCTCATTAAGCGAGGCCGTCACTTAATTTTATGTATAGACCAAACTTTTCGTTGAATTGAAACCAAGCGCTTTTTCATATTTCCGTTTAATCAAAGTTTTTGAAAAATAAATTTCATCAATTAAAACAATTCATAATTGATGAACTCTAAAGCGCTAAAATCTGTAAGAGCTGATCAGTTCTCAACAACAATAAATTTCGCTAAAGTGATAAACCTGCAAGTTCTCTTGGCAGCTTATATATAGTATACCCGCAGCAATCCTATAGCTTATGTTTCGAATCCTTTGCTTCACCCAACCCTCGTGTATATAATATACCCATCCATAAAGACAACAGTGGCACTGCCAACTAACGCTTTATTAGTATGTATAGTCACATGTCTGTGGCAACATCATGTATGTCGTCAACGTTGTTGCCATGTTGCGGCCAGTGGCTTTTGGAGTTGCCCCTTTTTGATCCTGTGGCACCATAGCAGTAGCTTGTGCCACATACTCTATATATATATATTCGTGTGATGTGGTCATGTCATTGCTACAACATGGCTGATAAAAAATTTTTCAACAAACTTTGAGTTAACGACAACATTGTGTGATAGTGTATGTGCCCGTGTGTGTGCGTGTGTGTGTCCCCGTGTGTAAGAGATAGTAATGTGTGTGTGTGTGGTCCCTCACGCTTTTTAACAATTTCGCCTGGCAGCCATTAAGCAACAATGTCAACGCCGCAGCCGCCATTGCAGCGCCATTTTGAAAAATGGTCAAACACTATTAGCTTCCGCTTCAAGCGCGTGCAGCAAAAAAAAGTAAAGAAACTATACAAAAAAAAAATATTAAAAAAATTTGCTTATAAAATATAAAAAGTTACGCAACTCTGCAATACAAAGGCTAAAAAATATAAGTTGCAACAGTTTTTGTATTATAAAACTTTGCATTGCGTTGTTGTTGCCACAAAAAAAAAATGGAGGAGCTGCAAAAAGTTGCAATTTCATCAGCTGCAGTTGCAAATGTTCAAATTTGCTACAAATATTTAATGTGAATTTATGCTTGCGATCTTTGATGGATAGCAACACTCTTTTTTGAGTAACTTTTGCAGCTGCAACAAAGCAAACTAAGAGAGTGCGACATAAACTTGGGATAAAAAAATAGCACTTGATAAATATGACAGCATAGAGAATATATGACAATCCTCTACTGATGTGGCATCTCATTGAGCTGCAAGTTTATCACATTTGTGAGACAATGAGTAATTTCAGTATGCTTTATGTCTTTGGTTCAACAAATGTTGTTCGAAAAATATGAATTTGATGATGCATTTGGAGAATAAAGTGAGAGAGCGTGTAGCTGAATTCTCAACAGCAGATCCAAGTTTTTATGCCGTGTCCATCTAAAATGTTCCAATCCAATTTCGAAAGTTCGAGCAGTATTTGGGAGATTGCACCGCATATGGAGAAGCAGACAGTTAAGCCGGAAGACGAAACTCCGTATCTTCAATTCGTGTGTTAAATTAATGCTGCTATATAGTAGAGAGATATGGCTCACCACGAGGAAAATATGGCTAAAACAGCAGGTTTTTAGCAACAATTGCCTGAGAATAATATGAGGGATATTCTGGCCAAACAGAATGTCAAATATAGAGCTATAGAGCGCCACTGGTCGGTTCCTTATTCACCCACAAATCAGGAAGAGAAAATATACTTGGATGGGACATGCGCTCAGAAAGAACCCAAGCAGCATTATCCGCATGGCAGTGGTCTGGAACCCCCAAGAAAGCAGACGAGCAGGACGACCAAAAGCAACGTGAAGACAAAACGTGCTTCAAGAACTAGCCCAGATCAACGCGTTCTGAGACACCGCTCAGCAGACGGCACAAAACAGAGTCGGATGGTAAGCCTTCGTAGAGGCCCTAAGTACTCAATAGAATCTTTCGGTAGCCAAACGCTTTTCAACAAAAATTTGTCATTATTTTTGGTGTTCAAATGTTCTTGGTTAAGCATGTCTGCGACATCATTTAGCTACTGTAAATCAACCCATGTCATTCTTTGTCGCAGTATTCACATGTCCAAGAATTCCTACTCCTATACTCCTCCACTTCACTGCACATTTGTGCCACACTTCGAGGCAGTGCGACCGTCTAGCACTTGCTAAAATCTATTTTTTCGAAGAACGCTTTAAGTATGTTGACACTTTAGCATTATTAGTTGGCTCGTTGCAGTGACAAAGATAAACAGAGTGGCCAAAAGAGCGAGACAAACAAAAGGACGACGACACAAAAAAAAAGGGAATAAAAAACTTGACATTATTTTGAGTGCACTACATCAAAGTCAAGCCGGTCGAGTGTGTTTACCAAAGCGAGAGCTCGCTGGTGTGTACACAGTACTGCATTCTCTCAGTATCTGTGCATCTTCAACACTGTTTTGCTTATTGTTCCAAAGTCAGCTTGTTGTCATATTTCTTGCTTATTTGCGCTACGTTTTCTCCTGACTCTCTCTCTCTCTCTCTGTCTCTTAGCTGTTGCATGCAACTGTTGCCAGTGTTGCAACATTGCCTACTTTCAGGTGCTTAACGACAGTCATAATTGCAATTTCACTAATGCCAGCAGCCAATGCTGCTGGAGAACTCAATTGGATTTGTGGCTTCTATGACGAGTGATGCTACATACCAGCAGGAAACTGGCTCTACTTGATATATTGACTTTATAATGCACTGACATACATTTGTCAATTTTGACAAAAACTCTGGTTATCATTTTTTATAAGCCAGCTTCGGCTTGGGATTCATTGTGTTAAATGTGTTGAAAAAGTCTGCTTATTTATGGTATTGAATTTTTGAGGCATGCCACTGCGACAGTAGTTGTATCTATACGAAATGTTGCCACATGTCTGGGCATAGTTGTCACAAAGTAGTTTCACATTGTTGTGCTTCTTAAAATGTTGCTTGATTGTGTGGAAAATTGAAAAAGAAAACATTGTTGCCGTTGCTCAGTATCAGAACACAACTGAGAGCGCTAGTGTAGTGTTATACTTTTGAGTGATATTTTTCAAGACGGAAAATCAAAGCATTTCAAACTGCTGTGCAAATTTGCTTTTTAATCCATCTTAACTCAACTTTCAACTCTCGTATTATTTGCATAAATGATGCGCGGAAAGAAGTATGGTTTATTTTAAAGAGAGATGTAAAAGTTTTATACAGTGAGTCTCGATAGCGTTATGATAGCCTACTCGCCTCTAAAATGAAAGATTGGAGGTTCGATATCGGTATCTGCTGCAGAATTGGCATATGACATTGCTGTCTCAAAGCCACGGTGTTTAAATATGCAACCTGAGTTGCACAAGCATAGCCTTTGACCCAAAGACCCAAATAAGGGCGAATATATAAAAAAGCAAACCCCTTCAACAATGATAACTGTTTTCCATCTTTTCTTATGCAATTTAATTTTGTTCTTTTTTTCAATCAATCTCTGCAGCATTCTTACAACTTTTCATACCGACAATGAAGCAACAACTTTATTGTCTTTGCTCAGTACTGTCTAAACTTACACTTTGCTTAAACAAGCAAATCTCATATGCTTAGCATCCTTGGAAAATATGTACATGTGCAAGCACAATTCAATTTAGCTAAATGTAATCGATACTCATATGTATGAGTAAAAATAAACAACAAGAAGTAAGTATTATTTGTACTCACATAACAACGAGTTAAGTGCAAGCAGTGCTATAAATCGGATATATATTTAGTAGATAACAAGCAAAAATATAATGCTGCAGTGACAGGGTTGCCAACTTGATTCAAAATTTTTGCGTTTTTCAAGCTAATTTTAGAGCAGCAACTATACTTCTAATGTCTCATTCAAGTCTATTTCAAACAGTTAGTTGTAGTACATCAAACCCAAATTTAAAATTCTCGTTTAGCTTAAAGTTAATCTCATTCGAAAATGTTTCCTCAAATAGGCAACAATGTGTTTTATTCTTGTTATTTTTTTCCTCTTTTTTTTGCTATAAAAGTATTCAAAGTGAGATCTGTAACTAAAAGTACATCATACAACAACTAGCTGGCGGCAAAAAATGCAACGCCCAAGAGTTAAAGAGAGGGTGACACAAGGTGTATAGGAGAGACCCAGAAAGAGAGATAGAGTTATACGAAATAGCTGCGAGTAAGCGAGCAAGCGACAGTGTGTAAGCAGTGCAGGTAGCAACATTCAAGCAAACAATTTCATTTTAGAAGGCTGCGTACTCACTCCCAAAAAAAAGGTAAACGAAAAACTAAACTGACAGCCCGTGTGTTGCAGACAAACTGTTTGCATACTTTCAGGCGTTTGTCTGCTTCAGCTTCTCTGCTCTTCTACATGCTTACTTCCCCTGTCGCTCTCTTTAAACGTACGTCCGTTTGTCCTCGTTGTCCGTGCGCTGACAAGGCGTCAACAGCAATACAACGGAACTAAACTAAGTCGCTGTGGCACAGTGCGTGCATACAAGTGCATAACTGTGCGTGTATGCGTTTGTATCTATGCGAGAGAGTATCTGTGTGTGCGAGTGTGGTTGTATTTGTGTACAGCGTGCGCACGAAATTTGTGTAGCTGGAGGCATACACTGAGCCAAAGTGCAACCGATTGAAGGCTGTTTGTTTCATATTCTTTTTTTTTTTGCTTTTTCTTACTGATATTTGACATATTTTCTCTGCCAAAGAGCAAGTAAACCTACAAACTGTGGGCTATAGGGGGTGTGCGTGTGTGTATGCGACAGACTGGGTGTGTGTACGAGTGTGTGTATGTGCGTGGAAGGTGCAAGTAGGTTAACTGTTATCTGTGCGAAGAAGTTGCAACACGCACACAACTTAACTGCAGGTAACGAAAGTGCTATGCAAATGTAAGCCAAATAATAAGGCAGAAAGAAAGCAAACCAAGCTGAGAAATTTTTCTATGACGAAGCGCCGATACACTACCAATTGAAATATGTGAAGAAATGTGGTCTATGCAACGATGTCTCAAATGAAAGCGCGACTGACAACAATTTATTGTACAAGATTTAAGATTCACTCAACTTTATCGAAATGTTGAACCAACACGATAAACAATCAAAAGTTTCGCTGATCTAAACTTCATTTGAAAGCCAGATTTAGGAAGCGACCAGCGTGTTTTTGTATTGATTCCAACTTCATACATCGGGTATGCAGTGAGAAACTGGCAAGAATCACTTCTAACTTACATTTTTAGACAAAAAAAGAATTTTTTAATATAAAAAAAAATATTTTTCTTTATTGTTTAATTTAAATTGTAAATTCTGTTTTTAGTTATTATATAAAAAGTTAAGCACCAAAAGTATTACCAATTGTTTATAATATTCTTACTTATGACATTCAAATAGAATGTGTAAATCTCTAATCTTTGCTGATGACAAAAGTTTAGCATTATCCAAAAAGAACCACGAAGAAGCTACCGAAACCCTTTTAGGATATTTACACAAGTAGGAAATTAAATTAAATATTAATAAAAAAAGCAATGTATTTTTATCTTTCAAACACAGATTTTCTGATAAAAAATACGGTCCACGGATTATAAATTGTTAATGAGTTCGAAACAATTTATTTATTCAACTTCTTTATTATTGACAATTTTGTTATTGTAATAAAAAATATAATTATAATTGATCATTCATCGCCTTAGAGAAGTTAATTTTTCAATGAAATTTGAGTTTATGATATAACATTTTATTTTAACATAAACAAATGGCATCACATTGCTATTAAATTTAAAAGAAACCATTTTTGCTATGTATATGATAACAGCCTAATTTATTATTTAATTAAATAACCAACTAGCTTTACTTTTTCGCTAAACATGGCCTAACCAACAATTTCATGCTTTAATTTATTAAATTCCATATTCAGCTTATTTTTAAAAAGCATATTTCACTGTCGTCCAACAAACTTCTTTAAAAAATCCAGGAAACTTCACTCAATCTATAGAGTATACAAAAAACCAATTGAGTAAAAATCACAGACTGCAAACTGTAAACGAAATCTGTTCAACGTTTTTGCAATTTGGTGCTCCTTCGCGCCTCTTACAAGGCTTCTCCTTCTCATTCGCTCACCAAAGCAAGAAAAAAAATACTGACACGTATTTTTTTTTTTTTTTTGCTATTTTCTGGTATTTTCATTTTGTTAGCTACGCTCTGGGCACATGCAACAGCTCAATTTTGGTTGGCATTGTTGGTATCGTTAGCTGCTACAGCTGCCCCATCCCACTACACCTGCTGTGCCGAAAAAGTACCAGAGATGCTGCAGACAACCCAACAGACGTCACAAGCAACTTCATCGGAAAACCTTTTGCCAACCCATTTGAATGGCAGCTTCATTAATCAAAATTTGCAGCTGCATTCAGTTGGTGCATTGAGCCGCATAGAGCGAGCGTATATAAAAACAAAAAAAAATCGGAGCAAAAAAAGAAAATCATTTTCACATTTCATTCACATGGTAAAAATGAATTTATGGCAAGAAAATGCACATGTGTGTGAGTCTTTGTGTATGCAGCTATGTGTGTGTGTGTGCGTGTGTGGGTGTGAGTGTTTGATAAAATGGCGTGCAATTACTTTAATGTCTTTGCAGTCAGTCGGCCATTGCAAACAAAGCAAAAAAAAGAAAGAAAAAAAACCAGTAAAGTTTAAAAGTAAATTTAACCGCAACTCGTTTGCGGTTCGCTTGCAAATTGCGGCTGTCATTAAGTGTGTACACACTGTCACAAAATTGGAAAAAAGAAATATGCAATCTTTGGGGGTGTTCACCGAAAATGGAATATATATATGATGAAATGATCTAATATACTGCAGATATGGTGACCTAACATCATAAGCAATGAAGATCTATGGAGAAGAACCAACCAAAGGAGCATTAATGATGAAAAACCTAAACGAAAATATGGCTGGTTGGGATATATTTTTAATATATAAGCGGATAGTAGATATGCAGACGATAGTTTATATCACAGAGGGTATTTTTTTTTTTTTTGTGTCAGCATTCAATAGTTCATTCGGTCTCTATGAGTCCGTTGGGCTCTACTGCGTCTGCTGAAAAGGCAGACAACTAGACAAATCGAATCAAAATTAAGCGCTTTTTGGAGACATGATGTAACAACCCAAAAACTTGCGCAATAAAATACCCTAACATATATTTCTAAGTTTTTTTTGTTGTTAAATTTTGTCTTTTCGGCTCTCCATTTAAGTTAATGCTGATCTACTGAGCATTTTAGTATGCCCCTCTTTCTTGTAGTTAAAGTGTATAAAATATTTATAAAAAAAAAACTGCCATCAAGCATGCCATATCAATTTGGATATAATTCATTTGATTGATTGCATTTATTCAGCGACATAAGGCATAGGTGCATCATGAATTGATTGTGACACTGTTCACAGTGCAATTGAGACTATCTGTCACCTGGTGGTATACGTGTTTTTGCATTAGTGCAGTTGTAGATGTATGCGGGCTACGTGCTGCAACTACGGAATAAGCTTCTGTAATGACACTGATAATATCTGCAAAGTGCATTGAAATTGCTTCAATACTAAAGCAATGCAGAAACTAAATGAGGAGTGAGTGCGTAAGACAATCACAAGAGATAATAGCAATTTGAAAAAATGTTTGAAATAAAGAGAAGCAGGAAGTGAGTCGGGATCTATAATCGCACATCATTTGGGTCTGGCTTCTTGAAAGCCTAGTATATTATTAGTTAGCTCTCTGAAAGCCAATTTCTATGTTTGTAGATCATTTGAAAACTCTAAGCTTATATAACCAATTTCACGACATCTTTATTATCTTTCTATAACCATACTCTGTTCAGTACTATTAATAATTATCACAAATCATCATCTTTACACTAGCTGCAGTTATTCGTTTCATATACAACTTTACTGTCCATTGACATATATAACCAACTTTATCACAAAATAACATTACGTTCCTCATCATCTTCATTAACTTTCTATTATCATAATATTATTCCAATTCTGATCAGATTCGTTACATCTACAATTTTTTTGTCTGTTGACACATATAATCGACTTCATTCCAAAATATCATTTCGTGCCACACCATCCTAATTACCTACTTATTACCATACGATTTTACCTATTGAAAAAATTTTGATCGGCAATACTAAAAATCAACAGCAATCATATACAATTTTATTGTCTGCATCAACAATACTATTTGTTGAAACATTTACTAAGCAATTATCTTCATTTGTATTAGCAACAATCACTATCAGTGACAGCATCATCAACATCCTATCACTTGCTTTAGTTCATTATCTTCACCTATTATCTCTACTCCCTATCTTCATCTTCAATATTAATTTCTTATCTTCACCAGCTTTATCAGTTTTGTCTTTACCAATTTTTCTTACAGCATCATTTTCAATGTTTCGATTTACTTTAACGTCTGATATCATCGTCAACGGTAGTAGCATCATTTTCATCATAAGCTTCGACAACGTTGTCATTTTTTACTGGCAATTTTTCGTTGTCCCTCGATACTCAAATAGCTTCCTTCGTCCTGCATCTATTTCAGTGCGCTTAAAAAAATACATCATCTTTTTTATTTTTTGTATTTCAGCCAATTTAAAATAATTTTCTTTAAAGAAAAAATGCGCGCCCGCAAAAGCTTACCAGCTTCAAGCAGCTTAAATGTAGCCTACTTTTCAGCGGCCTAACGACAGGATGCGTAATTTACAGTTGGTTTTTTGTTTTATTTTTTATTGTATAAAATTATTTTTTTTTCGAAGCGTTAAGTAACGGTGTGGCTGCGCCGTTGTGTGCGCTCTCTCTCTTTGGTGAGAGTAATGAAGTGCTTTAAATATTAAAACCAATTTACGTGACAACATACGCATGTTATGATGCCTGTTACACACAGATACACATACACACAGATACACACACACACAGATACATAAGGTAAGTGTATCCTTTGTTGCTGCTGTTATTATTTGTGTGGCCAAAAAAGGAAAAGCTGTAAAATGGACAGCAGCTGACATATTTCCACAAAAAAAAATATAAGTGGGAAACAGAGGCCTCAGCGGCCTCTACTGCTTGTTCATGTTGGTCAGTAAACTTTTGCAATTAATCAAGATAGGAAAGTGCCCGCCCGGGTGAGGATCAGAACAACAAGCAGGGCGACAGGCAACAACAAGAATTACAATACATTTACATGAGGTTTATGCTGCCATATGGCAAGTACCTGGCACTTGGGTGTGTGTGGCCTGAGTGTGGAGCAGTGGGCGTCTGTTGGCAACTAAGATTAATAATAATAACTGCGACTAGTGCCGGACGAAGCGGCATAATCATGATTTATGACATGCAATTAATAAGCGACACGCTCAGCAGGATCCAGACACGAACTCCAACAATAATAACAACAACAATCCAGCCGCAAAGCAGCCAATTGAAAGTTGTTGACAACGTAGCGAACCCATCAAGGTGGCACAGTGGTACAAAATGTCAATCAAAGGTATTAAACTTCGATTTAAATTGAATTTCAAAAAAGTTGCAAAACAAGATGTTACTTTTGTAGGTTTGGTAACTTGAAAATTAATATCAATCAAATCAATCACAGCTGTTTTGAGCTTCAAAGTTTATCGACATTTTCTATTGAACGATTAGTTGTTATCGATAATGGAATAATAACAACACTATGTAGGTTGACATTTGGAGACAAACAAGAAATTGAGTGGGAGTGTACACTAAGAGAAGAAAGCATAATGGTTTGCAGAGGCGGATGACGTTTGAGCAGAACTAAATTAAAAACAAACAGTCTTGTCTCTGCGTAATTGTAGATTTAAATGTTAGGAATGCTGAATACAAAGTCCGATGAAACTTTAGAAGATCTTCTTTTGTGTATAAGCAGTTGAAAGTGTCTTGTTGGGCATTGTGTATGCTCCAAGCCAATTCAATTGTTGATTGCACTACCGAATAAGAGCAGAAAGACTATATCTGAAGGTGGGCAAAGCCTAAAGCGAACTTTGTAGGTTCTAAGGGTGGAATGGCCGTTAAACAACAAAACTGCTGTATGTGTCACTCGTCCGTCCAATACCAGATCAAAAAGGCACTGATTGATGTTCTGTCAAAATTCCACTAAGCGCCGTTTATCGATAAATTTCATTGCTGATTAGTGTGACCATAATTCAAATTGAGTGTCACTTCTTCTACATGAAACACTTGGCGACACAATCATTTAAAACTTGCACTCTGGAGCCCTTATAATTGCGGTTTTCAATCTAATTTAAATTGTGTACACAAATAAAAAACTGCATTTACTTTCATGACTCAACGCTAAATTGCATTTATTTAATGCCGCCGAAAAAAAGAGCGCAATGCAATTTGTTTATTTTGTTGCAATTTTCGCAGCTAATTAAAATAAATGGCATTTGACAACACTGTCTGAGCCCAATGTCGAATGCAATTTTTCGTATAATTTGTGCTTTTCACTATGTACATTTTTTTTTTTTATTTTTTGCACTTCATTTGGCAAAAAGTTCATTTGTTCAGTTGCACACACTCGTCTGCTGTGTGTGTGCGTGTGTGTACACACACTTATTTGGCATTCTCGACAAACATGTGGCCGCGCACATTGTGCATTGTTTTAAATAATTATATTTTAATGTGCATTTCATTTGTAAATATTACAACTCGGCGCTCAAATGCAATTACTTTAGTTTGTTTGCGTAATTATTAACAATTGCATTATGAACAGCATGCTTTTGGGCGCATAATAACAAAGGGGCGGGCGGTGAGTTGGGTAAGCGTTGGGTGAGGGTAAATGTAAATTATATGGGTTTCCCTATGCTGAATGTCAAATACTCTATGCGAGGGCTTAAGATTTTTAGTACTTTTTAATTGTTGGCATGAACGTCATTATATCGCAGAGCTCGAGGTTAAGAACTTATCAATGGATTTCTTGGAAGGATTGTCATGCACAGAAATAGATTGTAATCACTTAGAGGCAGGTTTGGACAATAAGGTGGATACATAAGTAACTCCCAACAAAGCTAGCGTAGCATCTGGTAAGCCACTATTGATGTGTTTCGCCTGGAGTTGCCCTGATGCAATACAATTCCTCTGCTATTGGACTAGCCGCTTCTGGGCGATTGCCTACTTTAGAAGGTCCTATTGTTGACAGTACAGTTTTGAGTTAAGTGCTTTGTCGTTTGGGAACAGCTTATGGTAAATAATTCCCTGCCAATCTCACCAAACACACAGCAAAACTGTCCTGGCCGTCAATCCTGGCTTGGCAAACGTTTTCGCAGGCTCACCGATTTCGCCCCCAATCGTTTCGCTTGACCTTGTCGTAAGTGATCCACTTTTTTACGACAGTCACCAACATCTTCAGAAATGGATCGATTTTGTTGCGACTTAGGATCGATCGTAGATAGAAATTCGGTTCATGAGTTTATTTTTGCGTTAACTCGTATGGCACTCATACATCGAGCTTCTTTTCGTATCTAGCAATAGCAAATCTTTTTGCTCTTGGGAAATCGAAGCAGTGATTACATGACGGTCGGACTTAACAATGTCCATGATATTATTGACATTTTCGACAATTATCCTTTCAGTGTATGGTGTATCTTTAACATCGAAATTACCAGAACAGAAACGAAGAAACCAAAATAGCGCGTCAGGACCAGGCCAGACCGCCAGGTTTGCGTTTTCACGCTTATCGAAGAAAAAGTGTAAAAAATAGCGTATGTTCTCTTTGCTAGTATCGATCTTCGACGCACACGCGAACATAATTGAATTAACCAATCTCATAATTGTCAGAAAAACTTTTTTAATACGAAATATCAACTTGCTAACGCCACCTAACGTGATATACAGATTAATAACGTATATATTGGAAAAATAATACATTTCCTTTTACTACATCCAATTTGTGCTATTTACTGACTGCACTTTGCTTTGGACGCCACGACGCCGTCTTGCTTGAAGCTACTAACGGCAATATTCATAACATTATTTGGTCACACTAAAATAAAAAGTGTAAACGATAACGCCATATAAGCGATTACAATAAACACAAATTCAAACGAAAGGTAATTTTTCGTTTCTACTTGAGACTAAACATAAAGTTGATGACTTCTAGATACCGCATAAACCTCTCACCCTCATGTAGTGCATACAAGCCATACGCATTACATCACAACAATCGCCTCTATGCATTTTAATGAAATGTTCGACAAAATAAAATGCAACTCAACTCCATTGCATATTCATTAACTTGTTCATGCAGCTATAAATTATTATAGGGTGTGTCAGTGTAACTATGCAATTATTCAATGCACTTATTATGCAATGCAATTCTAACTGCAATTATCAATGCTTTTGGAACTCCATCTGACCTTAGGGCTTTTGCTTAAATATTTCGTAAATAAATGTTTGCTTTCAACATTATTTCGCAATGGAATTATTTTAAGGACTTTGCTTTGGCAGTGTTGTCATATAAAACTTACACAATAATTATGTGTAGACTTGAGTAAATTAGTTGTGATAATGTGAGAATATGTATGGCAAAATTAATACACGAGCTGTGACCTGCTGTTGTTATAACAATTCAGAAATAACTGAGACAGTTGTTGCAGAATAGCCATAGAAATTGTACTATGTTAATAAAGCATTACACTTGGCAAATGATTTGAAACAATTTAAGCTTCTAGGCATGATTAATTTCTTTGATGATTACCACTTTAATATGCGGCTAACCAAAATATTTTAAATTGAATTAAGTTGAGCTAAAAGCGTTAAGGCAGCACTTAATTAAAGTAAGAAACTGCAAATTTGTTGCTGAAAATAGAGTTAATTGATGCAAATTATGTAAAATATCTTTAAAAGCCTAAATGAGTTAGTTGTAGACACAAATATATATGAAGATTACTGCAATTGATTGGGTTTACTTTAATTTAATTAAAGTTAATTAAGCTTGTATAGCAGTTAAAGTCACATTGAAACTCAAACTTTTCTAAATGACTACTGTGAAATCTTTGAACCTGTCACCTGTTTTGCTTTCAGCTCAACTGGTCTTCAGCCTCTTACACCAACTTGACAGCAATTGACAGCACCCCAGCCCAGCCCTGCTCAAGTTAATGCTAATAAATGACCACAAAATGATGCGCCCCTGGTCTCCATATAACATGATGTACCGCCAATTTGGCCAAGTTATCTTGAGCGACCAAGACTCGCTCACTTTGGCCAGCTTTTGCCATTGCACACAACACGCTCAATTGCATAAAGGCCAAAACCATCAAATCAGTTAATGACCCAGAAAGTTAAACTTTAACCGAAAAAGCTATCAATTTTCGAAAATATCTCAAGCTGAACATCAGCAATTAATTTTAATAAACTACAAAGTCATGCCTCAGTAGCCCAACTACCCAATAAAAAGCTGCTAACAGGGAAATAACCCTGCTCCGCCCCACTCCCAGTGGAGCCAAAACTAATTTCAATGCTAATCAGCAGATAAATGGCAAAAACAAATTGAAATTTTAATCAAATTTTCTTGCTTGGAAAACGCTCAAAACTAGGCCACAATCTGCAATGAGAACAATGATGACTGTCTGAGATACATGTGTATCTGTGTGAATGTGTTTGCGTGTGTGTGTGCCTGTGGGTCTACGTTTGAGTATGCGTGTGTGTGTTGCTGTAAGTAATCAAGCGACAAGTCACGAATATTCCCAACAGTAACTAATCAGTGAGCATATCATGTCCCTTCGCCTTTATATCCTTGTACCTAGTAACCTACACGCCTTGGCCCAACTCACTCGACATATGAAATTTGACTTGCTTATAGCAATGACGTGTGAGACTTGGCACAATCCCCACTAAAATTTGATATGCAAAATAAATCAGTAAGTTAATTTTATACAATTTGATGCGCCTCTGAAGCGGAAACGGAAGTGCTCTTAACCCTTGTGCGGCAAACAGTCATTACGCAGCCCGAGCACATACAATGGTGTGTCTCTGTTCAGGTGTAGTTTGGGCAAGTGGTGCTGAACGCTTGTTTTAAAGTTTTCCAAGAGAACTTTATTTGCCAAAACTAATATCTTGAAAATACTATAGATTCGCTGAATTTGGCTACATAAATAATGCAGACCTCTTGATTAAGTATTTAAAAGTATTGGCGTTAGCAGCAAATGTATGTTATCTCTACAGAAATCTGCCTTAAATTTGAGATAATTTGGAGGTACCCGACCAAACATAAAAAATACACACAAACAAGATAACTAATTCGAAAATGAGCGCAATACGGGCTATAATTTTAGGCTAAAATGTTGACAGTTCTTAAATAAAGAATTTAATACTTCTAAGCACCAAAATATTTAGTCTAGAGAAGATTAAGAATTTAAAATAATGAATATCCATCGAAATATACATATATAGACTCCATCGAAGAAGCGTATCTAAAAAATTTGAAGTTATTTAGAAAGAAGAGATACGCAAAAGAAATGAGAAAACATTTCCTCAAATTATATATCTAAATCCAATATGTATAATATGATATGGGAAAAGTATAAACAAATATCAAACATAAGAATTACTTTTATTTCAATTATTTGAAAAATTATCAAGAGTTTTGCAAATAAAACTTAATGAAGGTAATTTATTGTTTCAAAAATAGATGCCTTACAAAAAGTATTTTTATTTTTTGAATTTGAAGAAACTTAAATAGTTTCACAGAACTTCAAATAAAGTCAACATATGGCAGATCCTATATTTGCGTTGCCCTGCCCCGTTTTTCTTTAATTAAGCCCAAATAATGGTTTCCTTCATCTTAGTTAAAAGCGAAATCTGCGAAATTCTTCATAAGTAATTGGAAGATTTTATAAAAGTTTTCTCAAAATTTTTGGCTGATTTATAAGCTTTGAACAACAAACTTTTTTTGACTTTACCTAGAACATTTCTCAAAGCCATATAACTTTATAAAACTCGTAATTATAATACTTACACTTCGTCGTACATCATACATATATAAAGAATCTGGCACATACCTGTAAGAATTAAGAAAAAAAATGTAAATTTAGTAAAATAAACCTTCTTACTTATTTTTTAATAAAAGAAATTTCACTTGAGAGCCTGACCACACCAACTGACATCAAATATTCTACACCCACTTCACTTACCTGACTCAAACGATCCTGACTATCGATAATATCGATAAACAATCGCATGCGATCATCGAGTATTTGAAAGCCATTTCGTGGCTGCAGCAACAAGTTTTGTACGGCTTCACGTATGCTGCCGGGCGTGGTGCTGCAGGAGCTGCTGTCGTCGCTGCTCAAGCCATTGAAACCATTTTGCAACTGATGTTGCTGTTGCTGCTGCAACTGTTGTTGCGTCAAGTGTTGTTGTTGCTGCTGCTGCTGCTGCTGTTGTTGCAACTTCAATTGCTGTGAATGCTG
Source organism: Chymomyza procnemis (assembly GCA_035046065.1). Lineage (NCBI taxonomy): Eukaryota > Metazoa > Arthropoda > Insecta > Diptera > Drosophilidae > Chymomyza > Chymomyza procnemis. Next base: position 14,469,449 of record JAWNOJ010000026.1, on the reverse strand, counting down.
ACGCAAGGCTTCCGAACATTTACGCAAATAGTCATAGGAACCTTTCGATTTGTACTTATCAGCCATGGCCTGAAAGCTGTCGAGGATCTCATTAAAATCTGTCAACAGTGGCGCCGTCGAAGGTGTGGTGGTGGCGCTAGAGGGCGTAGTCACGCCTGTAGCTGCCGAAGTCAGCGAACAATTCGATTTGGACATAACCATTTGCGGTGAGGTGCTATAGGGTGAGCTGGTTATAACGCGCAACTCACTGGTCAGCGAGTTGCTTGTATTGATGGCCAACGTTTTGAGTGAACCATTGCTGGCAGAGCTGCTAACGACCTTGCTGGGACTCAATGCCTGCAAATCTTCGCTCATCAAACGCAAGTTATCCGAGATTTGATGAAAACTCTCCGACGTGACCAACGAATGCTCGCGTTGCTCTAGTTTAGTTGAGCCGCTGATGACACTGCTCTTGGGTCTACGACGCAGCGGCAGTCCAGCTGCTGCTACACCGGGCGTGCCAGAGGTGACATCGGGCATTTGTAGCGGCTTGGATATGAAAGAATCCAACGTCTGCGAATTGCTTAGCTTGGGCTGATTCGTTGTTTCAGGTATTTTGTTGGCGCGTATGGCATCTAGAAACTGACGCAGCTGATCCGAGGGCGTGGGAGGCTCAGCCGCATCCGCTTTGTTGACAGTCGTTGATGCTGTGGCCACACCACTCTCACGTTGCGGAGAACTCAAGCCCGAGGCAGTGTTGCGTTTGAGTGTTGCGCTTAATGGCGCAGCAGCTGGTGGCGCCTTGAGTACATCCTCGGGCATATGCTGTTGATATTCTTGACGCATGCTGCTGCGTATATTATCCAGAAATAGACGCAATTGATTTGAAGGTGTTTGTGCCTCTGTGCCAGCGTTTGCTGAGAGCGAAGCCAACGATTTGCTAACTATCTCCGGGGATATCATGTTGGACTGAAAGTTGTTGTTGGAATGTGCTGCAGTGTTGTTGTTATTATTAGAGCTGCTGCCACTGCCGGCATGACTATTAGGCGTCAGTAGATTAAGATTCGTTTGACTCTGTTTGGCTAGCTGTTGACGCTTGAGTTCGGACAGCAGCTTGGCCTGCTCCGAGTACTTACGCACACTTTCGGTTATGGTGCGCAGCTGTTCGGAGTAGGCGCGTAGCTGATGCTCCAAGTAGGCCTGATCTGGCGCATTATTTGTATTTGATGTGGCTGCTGCTCCATAAGCATAGCTAGTGGGACGTTCCTGCTTGCTATTTAATGCACCAGCATGCTCACCATTCTCGCTGATCTCCTGACCCGCATGAAAGGTCAGCGAATGGCGCATGCCTGTGGCAGCGGAGTTGACTGGCGTGCCGCCCAATATGTTGTCTATGCTGCTGCTCTTCTTACACTGCAGCTTAGACGTGCCATCGCCAACAGCAGCCATGCCGCCGGCTCCCAGACCAGTTGCCCCTGCCGCAGCAGTTTTATTTCTTGCCAGTGTGCCATTGCCATTGCTGTTACTGCTGCCTGCAAAGCGTCGTAGCGGTATGGGCGGCGGCTGATAGGGCGACTGTCGCGTCGGTGTGCCCGCATCCGTTTGGCTACCATTAAAGCGATCCAAACTACGTGGGCGCTGCACCGTATTACCATTTAGCTGTCCATTTAGCGGTTGTGCCGCCGGCAACAGCTGTGCACCTGCTGCAGCACTAGGTTGCAGCTGTCTGGGCGTGCTGTGCGAGCGTCTCGGCACTGCAGGCACAGCCAAACCTGCTGTGCTGCCCGCTGCTGCTACCTGACGATGCTGTGGCACGGGTGGCGCCCCCACGCCACCAGTAGCCAGCTGTGTGGGACTTTGTCGATATTGTTGAAAAATGGCCGCATAGAGCGCTTCCTTATCCGCCAGTGAACCAGTTGAGGTGGTGCTAGTGGTGTTCGTATGTGCACCACTGCTAACCATGCTAACAGCATTACGCAGCTGCTGTTGCTGCCGCGAGAGCTGTATTAGACGCTGCTGTTGTTGCTGCAATGCAGCATAATCCACGAAGGAGGAGCGTGTGGCATTGCCAGACGTGCCGGTGCTGTTGCTACTGCTAGCTACTGCAATGCTATGCGGACGCTGCTTAAGACCACGCAAGCGTTGGGGTTCCGCATATTCGGGCATTTCATAGCCTGCACTTGTGGCACTCGTTGTTGCTGCGGCTGCAACAGAACGCGCCATTAGAGGCGTCTCGGTGGGCGAAGGACTGTTGAGAAAAGGATTATTGCCTTTTAGTGCTATGGGCGCAATGGCGCTGTTGACGCTAGCCGATGACTGCAGCACGCTGGTCAGCTGCGGTGGTGGACCCGGTGAGGCTTGTAGCTGTTGAGTGCTGCCGGGATAAAGCAACGATTCGCTGATGTGCAGATCCAGCTCATGCTCGCCGTTGCGCAAGGGCTTGGCATAAATTGGATGGTTGTTGTTGCTGCCGTTGTTGTTGTGTATTTTATTAGCCGAAACATTGGACATGGCTGCCGTGGAGGCGGCAACGCTGGCGGAGTTTGAGGCGCTGGGATTGCAGTTTACGGTATTGCTGGCCGCTGCTGGATATCCTGTAATGCGAAAACCATTCATGTTGCTGGCAACCTGGCCGGAATGGTGGTGTTGTTGTTGTTGCTGCTGCTGTTGCTGTTGTTGTGCGCTCTTTGCTGTTATTGTCGTTGTCATTTCGTTTTCTTTCTCTCTTTTGGGTGTTGCTTTTTATGCCGCCATTGTTGTCGGCATTGCTGCCGCCATGTTCATGAATCGCTTACATCCGGCAGCCGCCATTTTAACATTGTTGTTGTCGTCTCGTTTCGTTTGGTTTCTTTCTTTTATTTTTTGTTTTAAAGCGTTGAATTATGTAATCTTGTCGTTGTTGTTGTCGTAGATGTTGCAGTTGTTGTTTTAATGACACTTGCACTTAAGTTGTTTGGCTTGAATTGCTCGATTGTTCCATCAACCAAACAATCAATCACTCAGTAACTCAATTGTTTAATTTGTTTAAGTTTTTTTTTGTTTTGTTTTTATTATTTTGTTATCAATGTAACTGCACTTCGAGTTGCAATTAGTAAACAATTTGTGCGCTGGATTTTGAATTGAATTAAATTGAGACATGTTGAGCAACGAAACGATTTACTGCTCTGCATAATGTTGGTTTTCTTAGACAATTTAATTTATTTGGCCTTATAAGTTGCTTTACTTTAAAATATATTTAGTTAAAATATATATATTTTTTAACATTTTTGTAAGCACTGCTAAATAACATATTGGCGCCATCTATCGAATGTATTTAAAAAGTATTTTACTTGCAAAGAAATTACGAAATACTTAAAATCTTTGCCTCTGTAAGCCTTAGTCCTCAAAGGTACTCAAATGACTTGAGAAATTATCATAAAATCATACATGACATAAAAGATGACTTCATAATAGAGTATCCTATAGAAAAATTTGAAGATAAAAAAGACGTTAATCAACAAACGGGTACTGCAGATGTTGCCAGATTTCCCAATTCGTTGCAAACAAATTAAACCAAACATAGATCTCAAGAAGCAAACATAAACTTTTTGCAATTATGCTTCGCATTCCTTGAATGACTTTTACTCAATTAGCTTTCTCGTTTAGTGCTTCTAAGCCCAATGTCTATAAAACCCACAACTATCAACAAAGCCTCTAAATAATTCCCACATTTTGTCTTATGTAAATACTGCATTAATTCGTTCTGAAATTGTTTGAGCAGCATTTCTATGCATATCACATTATAGCACGCCATAGACATATTTACTTCAACGTAATAGGCATGCAATTTGTAGGAAACATTTCAAATAGTCGTTTATCAAGATTAAAATCCTAGAAATCGTTTTGCATTCGAATACATTTCGAAATGCAGAAATGTAAATTGCCATTTTGCATTAAATGCAACTAACAAATAGCAGAGATGCATTGAGTGAGAGATGCAGTTACGTGCCACACGGAGACAAAGATACAGATATGCAGATACATTGAACGCAAAGCCGTGTTATTTATGTTGGCCAAGTATGTCTCAAGAAAATTCAAAGTGAAATATGCATTAAGCAGCTGCAGGTAGCTGCAAACATATCTTGTGGCATATACACAAATATATGTGGCACTAAGCAGTCTGAAATACCAAAAACCCCAACTGAGCTGTTGCATCTTGAGGTTTTTTTGACAAAACTATTTATGACATTGTGCTGCAGCAAACTGGATTCTGCTGCTACGTCGTTCGGAAACTGGCGCTACTGTAGGTGGCATGTCGGCAGCATTAAGTGTCACAAACAAGCTCGTAAAGTGGTATGGAGCGAAGTGTGTACGACAGCTGCATACACTAACCTTTTTGTAAAGATTTGTAATTTTAAGATGCTTTTTTTTGTTAAAAATACATTTTGATTGCCATCTGACGATCGTGTATCTCTATCATCGCAGCTTGAGAAACATTAAGTTTATAAGAGCCATCAACGCAAAAAAATCTATTAGATTAATCAGGTACAGCGGAAATGAGCAATAAAGCTGACTATATCTATAAGATACCTGACTATTATCATCTTTAAAGTAGCGTTTCTGAAGAAATACTAACATTTGAACTTCAACGTCCCCATAAACGACAATTTACTTTGTTTACGCAATTTTAGGACAAAATATTCGAATTAAATAATTAAAGCTGTTCAGACCAACTGAGCTCTACCAACTTCCTTTATCTTCAACACCTTGCTTAAAATCCTTGACCCTTTGGAAAGCGAGTATAATAAACTAAAACCCAACGAAAACAAAAACAAAACCGAACAATAAAGGCATTTGCACGCTTTAGAGCATAAATACGTCATAAAGGGAAATGAGCATGACACCAAAAGGATATATGATGTATGTGCATATGCGTATAGGTGTGTGTGTATCTGTGTGTTCATATCTGTGTCTAAAACTCAGCATAAACATAAATATTTAATAAAAAATGCGCATAAATTATAAAATACAAACTCAGTTGAAATATGAAAATAAACAAACATGCAAACGCTTCTTTCCATATGACATATATGAGCAGAGCGAGAATGAGTGCTCGCTGGATGAGCGAAGAAGCGAGCGGTTCGGAGTGATACATGCCATGTGGGAAATACTTATAAACACATGACAAATATATACTCACATATATACACAGTTACACCCAGATACGCTCTCTCACACACAACACACACACACACACACCAATGCCAAACGAGTGGGTTGCTTAATTTACATGGCTTGCTGCTGGCATATATCACATTTACACTGTGCAAAATGTTGACATATTATATGACAACACAGTCTTTTGTAATTAAAGCATATTTTGGTGTTTTGTTCATAGACAATTTAAGGTCTTTCATTTTGGCCAAACGAAATGCGCAATTGTTTGTGAAAACTTTTTAAAGTACGGAGGCGGCAATGAAAGCTGATGAGATTTTTATTTTAATTGTTAATAAGTTATGAGTTGAGGATTAGGCCCTGGAGACCAAATCAACAAAATGTGGAAGTACGCTAATAAGCGTCAACTGTCGTTTTTAGCATATTTGATAAATGGTATATAGCGAAAAATCTTAGAGTTTTCACAATGTATCTTATAGGAACCCAATTCGCTAATAGTTGTCAACTATCGTTTTATCAACTTTTGTGAAAGCAACTAAACCCAAAAAGTAGCGTCACTCGAAGGCAGCTAAATATATAACATTTAATTGGCTTAATCTTATCTTTTATAGATGGTCATCTTGAGAGTTTGCTTCGCCAGATGAGGCGAGTTTCTCTACTTTTCAGTGCAGCTTCTTATCATACAACAAATAGAAACATTTTCACACAGTTCATTTTGAGCTGTGCAATAATATCAAGATTCCAAAACAAAGTAACATAAACAACTACTAGTTGAAAGCCCCAGCGAATGCGCCTTAGATGCTGCAACACTTTGTCAACTCGTCATGCTCAGCTGTCTGCTACGTGCCCAGCTGGCTGACTGACTGACTGACTGACGGACAGACTGCATGACTAGGTGACTGGTTGACTGGATGACTGACTGACTCTCAGCTCTTTGGCCCGGCTGTCTGTTGTGGTTTATGACTAGATATATTCAGCTGCAATACATGAAAACACTTATACACACACACTAACAATTTGTCTTATACGCACATATGTGTGTGTGTGTGTGTGTATGTGTGAAAGAGTGTGTCAGTGTGCTAAAATGGACGACAGTAATGGAGAAGCGAGCAAAGTAACTTGTATCAACACTTTAGCACATGCACAGACATGAAGAGCGCCACTTTACACACACACAGTATAACACACACACACTTACGCATAACACACACATACAGACACATAGAACACCCAGAAACACTCACACAAGCATACAAAAAAATACACACAAATAAGAGCACACCTGCTTGAGCTGACCCTCAGAACGTTGCCCCCTAAAGCAGGCAACAAAATGCTGCATGTTTTAAGCGAGTAAGCAAATGCACTGAAAGAAAAAGTTGACTAGATACATTGATGCTCCATGGGGCAGGGACAAATGCATGGCTGTTGAAGATTTTTTTGAAGTTCCATAAATTTTACGGCATGTGTGGAGAGTCTTTAAAAGCCAAAACAAATATAATCAAAATTGAATATAACTTCTGCTCCTTGTTGAAAATAATTTAAAAAACAATATACATTTTTTGTTGGTATTCTATGTAGGGTGTCCACTAAGGATCATATTGATCTATGTGAGGTTCCCTCCACCGGGGGCCTGCCGGCCTAATCTAACCTATGTAAGGTGATTTTTTTTAATGCAAACTTCTGAAAAATAGTTTACCAGAATAATTGTACAAAGCCATGTCGTGGAACATAATTAGCAAGAAAATTATGATTTGGAAACTCTCCTAGATTCTACAATTATACGAAGCTTTAAAAAAATCTAAAAAGCCTCTTAATTTTAATTATCTTAATTTTTTTTTCTTAATTTCTTTCTAGTAAAATGAGCACAATTTAAATAAAAAAAAAACACATATCTTTCCATAAATTATAATTGCTCAAATTGTACACAAAATAGGGCGTCTTAAGAAAGATTTTTTCATTTACCTTAATTTTTGTAACTTTTTGGAACAAACTAAACTTAGTTTAATAATTTTTGTGATTGTGGGCTTTGGTAGCCTAGTGGTAGCGGACTCGGTTCCAAATTGGAAGTTTGGTGGTCCGCTTTCGTCCAGCAGCAGTAGTGCATTTATCTAGCACTCACAAAGCAAGCAAATAAATATACGATATTTTCCTAAGACAATGTGTATTAAAAAGCGAAAACGCCTTTCGGATTCGGCTATAATCTGTAGTGTCCCTATTCTAAAAAATTTCTCTAAATTCTAGTCCCCTCAATTTCTCTCAGTGCATAGGCACGCAGTCGTCAGATAGATAAAGCAAGAAAGCGAGCTAGCAAATGTCAGTATGCTTTATTTTGGCATATTTAGGTTAGGTTAGGTTTGCCTTCATTTGCCGCTAGTCATTAGAAATTCCAGCTTAATACTTGTGCGTCCGCCCCGCAGCCTGCACCAACGTATCTCCTGTCCATCCGGCAAATGTATGCTTTTGCTTTCCAAGATTTGAAAATGCTTTTGAATTTGCTAATGAACATAACTCACAAGACTGAAGCGCCAGCCGTGACTGACTGACAGACAGCCAGTACGTACAGACTACAGATACATTCTCAAAAGCCAAGTAAATTCCGCCAAGATATTGTAGGGTTGCGCGCAGGTGGCGCATTGGGGGTATTTCTTAAAATTGTCAAGCGAGAATTTTGCGTTCATGGAGCTTGAAGAAGGTCCTTGCTATGTTTGTTTAAGTTTGAAATTAATGACAGCATATTTACTTGTGGTTGTTTTTCTACCATTTTTGTTTGTCTTACAGCGACAGATGTGACCAAGTTGCAGGACTCGGCACTAGGACTATTGGGACAACTGGTAAATGTGTCGTCCACAAGTTGCTGTCACACTTATTTGTGGAGTGACCAACTCTTGACTGCCAAACGTCTAATAGATTAACAAAAATTAATGTTCCACTTAGGTTTTTGTGAAAGATTTCTTCGTTTGAAACGAGCAAATGTGGTTTTTAAGTGCGTCACAGGAAACAGGAAGCTTGAAGTTAAATGGAATGTGATGTTCCTGTTGATGTCACAGCACCAACTGGGCTTGGGGAGAGATGTGTGCGTGTGATGAATTTCTTTGTCAAAATTTAATTTAATTTTTTAGCCTGCCAAGACAAATGTGTCTGGGAATAGTTTTTTGGTTAAAGGTAAACAAAATAAATCAACTGAGGATTTAAGTTTATAACAAATTTCTGGTTGTTTTAATTTTCAATCTTCAGGATATGTGTTACTATGAACTATCAAAAGTAACTTTTATTACTTTAATTTAAAGCAAATATGATTATTTTCTTTCTATTGTATAATATAAAAAGCTTTTTCCGCGCATCATTTATGACTTATTTATGGAAGATATTCCGATATGTCTAAAAAGACTTGAGCTGTATACTTTTGCTTCAAAAGATGGTAAGACCAGATGACTTCCTATAAAATTTTTGCATTCTTAACTTAATTAACTCAAAATAGACTTAACTTAAATATAATCTTCAAAAACGCTGCTAGAGCAAAAGATGATGTTGTTATACCCGCTAAAAAATGCTTCAAAGCAGATTAAAAAAGAGCTACATTACCTTATCTTAAATAATCCAATACTCTACTCACTAATTAAAGCACAATACACTGAGATGATGCATTTCCTCAACACTATACTCAATCTAATTTTCTTAATTAACTCAAAATAAGTTAAACCCACAGACAATCTTCAAAAATGCACCCCTCAATTTGTTGCTAACAAAGATGATCAGTAAAACTAAGACATAAATAATTCTCAACCTATCTAACTCAACTGCAGCAAATATTTCAGATAATCTACCCAAAATGCAAGCACACATTTCTTACTGCCAAAGATGATCAATAAAATAAGCCATAAATTAATTGAAAGAAAAACGAAACTACATTTAAAAGAAAAACCAATTCAATGATTTTCAATTAATGCTAAAACCCAATCAACAAAAACAGCAAGAACCACAATGCAATAGCCAAAGGCAAGCGAGCAGTGAAATCCCCTCAAGCTTAGTTCACTTTTAAAAACAAACTATCGATTAGAAGTGCACAAGAGCAAAAAGTAACACAACAAACAAGGATAACAAATGAATGGGAGTCCAACGACAAGGGAGATAATAGGTACAGGCCACTTGCCGTTGTAGTACAACTAGCAAGCAACACTAAACAAATAGACATGATAAATTAAAAAGCAAAAAGGAATAAAAAGTAACTAGCGAGCGCACACAACGGGATGAAAAAAAATCTTAAAGAAGCTGCAAAAAAAAAAAAGAAAAATTCCAAAAGCCACATAATATAGGCGGCTTTTCCGACACACTTCAAGCAAGGATTGGGGGTAACGCAGGCAACGGCTTTGAGCACGGACACGCAGATAAATAACAAAACGACACTGATAGAATCGAGAGGGGCCACGTGTAGCGCTGTGTGAGTGTATGTGGGAAGTAAGCAGGGCTAAGGTACATTGGAGGGTTGGCATGCAAAGTAGCCGTTGTTAGGACTAGGTAGGGACTCCAGTGACACGTTCTGGCTCTGTGGTTAAGTCTGGTGGCAGGTGTTGGCGCGTTTGAAATACGAGCGATTTGCAATTTGCATACAACTCTTGTATAGGGTTGTCAACGATATGTTTTCCTGGTCATAGGAACAGAAGTAATTACATGGAACAATATGAGCTATAGCTTGAAGTTGATATGTGTAGGGGTAAGTTTTTAGCATTTTTTGAGATAAATTGCGTATGAAATGTGAAATAGTTGAAGCAAGTGGTGGTTTGGGACTGTTGTTCGCTAGCAAAACGTGCAGGGGACTGGCCCCTAGTTAATTATAAAAATTGTGTAATAGTCTTCTTAGTTAGTTAATCTACTCCGCTTGTCTCTTAATTAGTTCTGTTACATAAATTCACTTTTGAATAAATATAAATAAGCCCAAAATGTGTAGTCTAAGACGCAAATATTTTTATATAAACCTCAATTCATTTCTTACCTTTGGTCATATAAATATAAAGAAACTCAAGAATTGCAATATTTTTGGCAAATCTTTTTGTACAAGTAACACTTATTTTACGTGTAAAAATTATCTTATATATTTATCCCGATCTTTATATACCAAGTGAAAATATAAAAACAATACTCTTTATAATAAAAAAAGCTTGATTTCTACTTAATGAATTTTTGCTAAAATATGCAAAACTTATTATAAAAAGTTTTCCAACACTTGGCAGCTGGAATTCTTCTGAGGTAAAAAAAGCAAATAGATGTGATAACGTTTAGTTTGCTGAAATTTTCGTAAAGCAAAGCTTACGTTATACAACGCTGGGTCTGGCAACGGTCAATATTCTACAACCAGCTCTCAATACAACTAAAGTTGCAAGATTTTCTTAATATTGTGCGTTTGCATAGAAATTTGAGAATATTTGATGAATTAGAAGCTACCAGGTAGCGAAAACGCTTTCTGTTTTCATGTGTTTTAAGATGGTGAGCCCACATAAAATTTAACCAACTCATAAGTCTTAGCGTTTAACATTCAATTCTTAAAGCTTATTTCCTTCTAAGCAGCTTGCCGGTTTTTATCTCTTATCTAACAATGCGCTCAATGCTATCAATTGGGTTTTGTTTTAGATTAGTAACACTTAGACATCAGGTTTGTTTTTGCAGGCACTTGACAACCCTATTATCGTGGCATATATCAACATCACACCTTGCTGAGCGTGTTGGCCAATAGACATTGCCAACATGGCCATAAGGATACACATCAACACACACAACCAAACCCACACCCACCCAAACCAACCCACACAACCATTCAGAGAGTGCAAATACTCAGCCAAGTGAGAAATGAAGACGAGTTAGTTAAGGTAACGCGGCAGCTACAGATAAGCACGCTTCGTTGCTTACATAGCAGCCATGTCCAATACCAATCGTCTGCCGCAACTGCACCCCTCCCCAACTGTGCTCTAACCAAAACCAATGCTCGACCGCTTTCGCATGCTAACCCCGCTATAAGCCACGGCAATGTGCCAAGCTTCAATACAAAGCAGTAGCCATGTCGAGCAAAGAGTTGGTTGCCTGTGCTGGCAGCAAGACGGCATAAATCAGTTTGACTGTGTGAGGTTAAGGTGAGACGAGAGCTAAGAAACAGCAGTAGCAGCAGCAGCAGCAGCAGAAGTAGTAAAAAATAGAACCAAACAAGTTGGCAAATTTTTGTACGAGTTAGAGTACAAGACAGTTACCGACACCAACTAAAACCAACAAGGACACCAGACTCTAATTGAAAAGCAAGGCAGAATTAATAGCTAGGGAGATGTTACGTCCAAAAGTTGCCTGCAACAAGAGAGACAGATGAGGACACACACACACACACACACGCATACACAAAAAAGAAAAAAAAACTGCAAAAGTAAAACTGAAACGTAACGGTACTTAAGTTAGCCAATTAGTAGGGACTGTCTGCTTGCAGATAAAAGCTGGATAAAAGCCTGGAACATATGAAAAGCAAAAAAAAAAAAAAAAAAACAAAAACTAAAAGAAAAACACAGAGATAGACGCAAAAAAAAAGCGCAGGCAAAAGGCAAATTTAGTGCTGCTCGGCAAAATGAAAAGGCTTAGAGCTACGCTTTTGCCGCACTGCCCCTACAGCACTCCCACTGCGCCTTGACTAAATGCAAAATTAGTTTTTTGCCTAGACAATTTTATTAACGTTTAATTGAAATGAAAATGTTTACCACGCCCCAGCCGCAGCAACAACAACAACACCAACATTGGGGCACACATAATAATTAAGACCCGCCTGCTAATTATAACGTATTTAAGTGTTAACAGTTGATAGACAAGCTGCGTACTCACTCTAACCCGTGCAGACACATACGCACGCACACGCACAGTGTTAGAGTGAGATAGCCAAAGTGCGTGTAAGCGTCAAAATGGCCGACACAAACACTTTGATTTGACGCCATGCCCTTAGCATGCATACCCTCACACTTCTCTCTCTCACTACTTTTACAGCTTTTATTTGTTTTACTTTTATGTTTTTTTTTAAGGGATTTTCGATTTTATGCTTTATTCGCCTTGTTCGTGCTTTGTGTGGTTTTGCTCTTATTGCTTGTTTACTTTTGTTATGCAGACGTGGCTTTTCACTTCGAGGTTTATGTTAATAATTTGCAGCTTTCTGCGGCTCAAAAAGTTTTTAATCTACTAAAACCTGATAAGCAGAAGCAGCAACTCAAGCACCTTCAAAATGTCATTGATAACTGAGAGCTTTTGAAGCACTTTGACTTGAGTTTTTTGTTTGTTTTTCTAATAAATTTCATGATGTGTCTTGTGGTTGTTAAACATAGTTTAGTTTTTAAGGCGTGAATAGATGAGTTGGTATTGCTTTAATTTTAAAATTTAAAAACAAGTTTGCGGATTCGGCTATAAAGACAATGTGCATTGAAAGTTAATTTAAAAGTGTTTAGGATTTTTGGCCATTAAAAGTTTAGAATCTTAAGTCCTTTCGATTGGTTTCATTTTCAATTCGAAGTGGGATTTTTTTTGGTCGGACTTTTTTTTTGACTTTCAGCAATTGAGACTTAAAGCTAGAAATAAGTATTCACAGATAATATCTCTTTTTGCTTAAAGTCATTTAAAAATTTTAATAAGAATTCCTGACTAACCTGTTCTCCGCAGACAGCTCAAATTAAAGATATCTGCGATGACAGCATAGTTAAGAAACTAAATTGAACTGCTAAAAATCAAACTGATTCGAAACTTGGGGGTTTTGTTCTTAAAAGTTGCCTAAGAGTAAAATTTTAATATTTTCCAATAATAAAAAGAAGACATTTAAAAAAATATAGCACACATTCTTGAAAATGTTCTACCAAATTTCAAAAAAGATCCATATTGAAAGCCAAGTAATGGCGTTGCTTAGTGCATTTTTTAGCATTTAAAACTTTAATTACTCTTAATTACTAAACTGTAATTATCTCCAATTAAAGTTTTTCCGAAAAAAGAGTAAAAGCCAATTTTTATAATTGCACGTTTCAAAAAAAAAAATCTTACAAAATATTAATGAATGCTATTTCACATTTAAAATATGTTATTTTAAGCATAAAAACTAAAACATTTCGACTACGGAAGCCATTTAAAGCTCGTTAAACATTATATTTTACTATAAATAAAATTGTGCTTTAAAGTTTTTGCTTTAAAAACCAAAAAAATAAATGCCACTTTTCTCCCAACGCATACTTCCCACTCAACTAGTCCAAGAGTTTTGTCATAAAAACGCTGACTTATTTACAATTAAATAAGAATTACGCTTATTGCCCAATAATAAGCCTAATAACAACAAATCTCATAAATATAAAGCTCAATAAAAAAGATTTGTTAGCCAGCTTGAACCCTTTTTTGGCCCAACTGGCGGCCTTTGCTAGCCAAACATAATATTTTGTATTTATGAGAGTTTAAGAGAGTTTTGGTCATAACATCAAAACGCGATTACTATATAGAAATACACATTCAAGGGTAAACGTGCATGGCAAGTTAAAAGCAAAATGGACTCCAACTGCGTCCTGGGAATTTAATTTTTTTTATTATGAAAAAAATGTATATAGAAGTATAAAAAACTTTCGCTAAAGTGCATTAAAATGTACAAGCAATTTATTATTGAACATTAACTATGGGCGCAATGTTGAGGCTATAAATGAATGTTGGTGGAAAATATAATATTAAGTGAGCAAAGAATTTCAATTACTTTTAGGAAAACGTTAGGAGAGAAGTAGACACATTGCGCTGGCTGGGCTGTTAGAAAGCAGCACATAAGCTCGTGACGTTAGTTGGTGAGTGAGCATTGGCAGCAAAATAGAAACTGCCAAAAATTAAGTATAGGCAAAAGGGGGTACGCAATTGAGATAACAGAATATGAATTCGATACATATAGGATCATACATTAGAAGTCCAGAATGCAAAAAATATATCAATTTTCAGGAGGTAAAGAGAGGGTAATCCACTTCGAAAACGGGGAACAGAAGTTATTATGACATATGTCAGAGAGTTAAGCCATCCCTGCGTTTTGTATTTAGTTGAGTATTTACTATTGAAAAATATGAAACGATTAACATCAACGGCATCCGAGTTAGTCCAAAGACGAGTCAAGTTTTCCAATCGTTGGACTGTGCTGTTTTGAGTCCATAGACACAAAAGCTCACTATATAGTGTGTCATTAGGCCCAGAAGTATTCACTGCAGTTAAAGAAAATGCTACCCTGATCGTAATCGAAAACTATCTGACAATAAATATGTTCTGTATAAGTCAAGAAGACGACATAAATTATGTAATTATTATATTAATTTAACAGCGAAATACGTTCTCTAATCGTTGAAGCGTACTGTTAGAAGACGACAGCATACACAAAAGGTGATTTTATAGTGTGAGATTAGATCTGTCGAAACTATTGGCCCAAAATTGACTGAAGATTAAGAAAAAGTTACCCCGCAAGATATAAGTTGTGTACAAACTCATATGTTTGTTATATTATATATCTATACAGAATATATACAGAATAATGGCTAGAGTTTAAATTTAAAGGCAAATCAGTTTCTTCAATTTTTTGGAAATGTGAGTTGACGCTGATACTGAGAAATTTCAACTGAATGCAGCTAGATGCATCTCTCTTTTCTCCCACAATTATAATTTAAAGCTTCAATATAGAAGATTATTATTGTTTTTCATTTTTATATTTTTATTGTTAGTCGAGCATTTCTGCGCACTTTTGCTCAACAGCAAAATAAATAGTTTTTCTTGACCAAGTCCAGTTTCTACGTAAACAGAAAAGCAATAGCCAAAAAACTTTAATGCTCAAGTTTATTTTTCGCAGCGCCTGGCGAAATGCAATAAAATATTTTCGACAGCCATTTTTGTGCCACCAACACACACACACATACACTCACATAAAGCCATACACCAAAAAAAACACTCACACACACACACACTAAAAAGAAAACTTGGCCATTGTAGCTTTGGCCATAAAGGAAATCAAATAACGTAATTGAATTTAACAAATCGTCTACAAAACTGCCGCAAAATGTTGCAAGCAAAAGCAATAAGCGAGTGAGTGGGAGCTGGAAGCAGCAGAGAGATATATACGCATGCTGCTCAAAATTAATTCAATTCACTAACAACAATAATAATTTGCACAATAAAAACGGCAACAATTGAATGGACATGAACAACAGTCGAACAGTTGGAAGAAAATGTAGACGTTGCAGCAGCAGCAGAGAAGCGTTCCTCGCTTTTACTTATATAAAAGTTTTGTGACTGGCTCAGATTTAATCACACAATGGCTGCCCGGAAAGCCTTCAATGGCTTCCACGTAACCCCACACACACACAGAGCCACAGACACACACACAGACACTTTTGGCGGCCAGTTAGCCAGTTGGCCAACTTGTATATATTATTGGCTTTGTGTGTGTGTTTGGCACTTGTTACGCTCCCCGGTCGTGCTACGTGCTGCTGTTGTTTTGCCAGGAAAAACTTTTGCCACAGTAGTTCGACGGAAAATTAATGAATTTGTTATGCAAAATCGACAACTACTGCTAAGAAGGAGAATAAAACATGGCTATAACAACAATAAGTAAGCACAACAACTGTGCCAAACAATTAGCCAAGAAGAGTTTTGCACAGGTATGTTGGCGCATGCTGACGGCTGCTGGAAAAAAAAGGATAAATAGTTACCAGAGTGTTGGATAACTTGCAAATGCAGCTGGCAGAAGCGAATGACAAAAACTATTTCGAACGCTTATCGTCAAGTTGATGAGCAATTTATAATGAAAACTTTATATTTAAATGAGGATAAAGTGTGTGCCAGCAAATGAGTTGTAATTAATTGAATAGCAACAATTGTAGATAAGGGAATGGAAGTATTGAAAGAGATAGAAAAAGTTAAGACTTTGAGAAATTTGATTGAAGCTAATGTCTGCAACTTAATTATTTTATGGCAAAGAAAAGCTAGAACATATTAGTAAAAGGAAATACATTATTTTTGGATGAAATTGAAGGCTTTAACTACAATAGTTAGAACGATCCGAATTAGCTCAAATATGCGCCATTTTGTTCGATGACTTGTGGTCATTTTAAAGGATATAATAATGCATCTCTCGTGGAAGTCTTCGTTTGTAGCAAAATAGATTCACGTCAAAAATTTCCTGTTCCATGAAGAGGAACAGATAGTACTCATATGGTGGTAGATCTCGACTATAAATTTGATGCATAAGAACTTCCCAACAAAGTTCCCGCAGCTTCTGGCGAGTCATTATCGAAGTGTGTGACGTACCGTCAAGAAGCTGGCCGCTTCTGGGTGATTGCTGACTTCAGACGGTCCAATTGTTAAAAGTACAGTTCCAAATTTAGTGCTTTGCGTAAGGTAAGCTCATAGTAGATAATTCCCTGCTATTCCACCAAACTCACAGCAAAGTCAGCCTAGCCGACAATCCTGTCTTGGCCACCAATTCCGCTGGCTCACCGCGTTTCGACCGCGAACTTTTTCGCTTGCCGTTGTCTAAAGGTATCCACATTTCATCTCCAAAGAAAAACTTGCTTCAGAAATGGGTCGATTTGGTTGTAGCACTCATACATCGAACTTGTTTTTGAATCAAGCCCTTCAAATATTTTTGCTCTTGGCAATCGATATAGTGCTTACATGACAATTGGACTCGACAATGTGCAAGATTTTATCGAAATTCTCCACAATTGGTCTTTCAGTGCGTGTTGCATCTTTGACTTCGAAATTGTCGCAACGGAATCGACGAAACCAAAATTGCGTTTGATTGATTGGCTATTACAGAGTCAGGACAATAAACGCTATTTACACTTTCTTTGCTACTTGTACGTCTCTCGATAGCTCTCCCTTCCTTACCTTTGCCGATTTATTGGTATCTTCTTTTCGAAAAACAATACTGTTCAAGTGTTTATTAATAATAGTTAAGAGATACAACAACAGTTGATCTCAGAGGTACGACACATTTTTAAGTTTTACACAATTTAAAGTTTTATTCGAAATGTTAGTTTGCCTTCATAATGCCTGTTATGAAATTTTCATCTGGACTGATATCAATCGATATCTATTTCTCTCTTTACTGATTATCGATATCTTCTTCTTAAAGATGAAAAACCTCGTTAGTGATTCTCAAGCGATATTGAGCTCAAAGGTACTACACATTTTTGAGTTTTACATGATTTCAAGACTTATTCTCTATGTGATTGGTTTGTGCTCACAAATGCCTTCAAAACCATAGCTTTTTACCAAGTCTTACATTTCTTATCTAAACTGATGACGACTCTAAGCTTAGCCTTGGTGTGACCTGCTGAAGCTTGTATTACTCTTCGTTTGAACACTATTTGCATTTATGATCTGCAGCAGATTCTACTTATCTTCGTTTAGGCATTTCTTAGAGTTTTTAGACACCAAAGTCCCAGCAACATACCATACAGCTACTTAAGCTGAATTCACAACCAATAATCGGCTAAATTACAATATTATGCATAAAAGCATTCAAGCATATCCCAATAAAAAATACAGCAATTTCCATTAAAATAATGCATTTTTTTATATTTCTTACTTTAAAGTATTTCAAGGCAAATTCAGCTTATCAAATTACATAAGGCATGTGTGCTCGCCGACACACGCTCGTGCGCCACGTAATCTCACTTACTCGATACCATCTAATTGCAGTGGCCAAAGTAACAAATATTTCAGTTTTTTTTCCATTTTAAAAACTTATACAAGTTGCTTTTTGTATGGTAACAACAAACATGAGACTACACAATTTTCGTAAAGGTTAAATTGCAGGCACGTTGCGTATACGCAATATCAACTTTCACTGTTGGCAACATTAAAAATACGCATACGCCATGGTTGCTTTGCTGCCTTATGGCACTGTGGCACGTTTCTTTCTTAACTGCTTCCAAGCGCCTATAGCATATATACACACACATAAACAGACATACAGACATACATATACACTTTATTTATATTTCAACCCATACAAAGGCAAGTTGTATACAACAACAACAACAAGAACAACAACTACCACTACAACTACATACACTTAAATCCCAATTCGTTGTGAGTTGTTTCTTTACATTTGAAGAGCCGAGTGAAGGTTGATTCTTTTTTTTTTCAACTGTATATACAAGTAATACAAGTGGACAAGGAATCACAGCAGTGACCCAGACACAGAAATTCACAAGGGACCAGGAAACGTAGTGGGCGGCGGCTGGCCACACTAAAGTTGTGTGGCAGATGAAATGGGAGGCTGGGCACACTTACTTAGCATGCATGTATGGATATTTTATTGATACGCAGGCGAGTAAGTGGTGTGCGTGTAAAAGAGAGTAAGGAGGGTGTGTGTGTGTGACTGCGTGTGTGAAAGTGGGTAAGGAGTTGACTCGTGTGTGTGTGTTAGATTGTAATTTTTGTAGGGCTTTTAATGCGTTTGCAATGCGCCAATGGCAAAAACCAGGGCTGTGGCAACAAAACCAGCTAAGGCAAAGAGCAAGCATGAAAACCAAACTCCAAATGCTTTTTATATGTTAAACTTATTGCGTTAAAGGGTATATAGAGTATGGGAATGACTTTGTAACAGCGGGAATATTTAGTAGAAAATCGAAAGTGTTGTTCCTATTTGGTTAGTTTGCTGAAAAACTTTTTGAAAAGGAAAAGTATGGGAATTACTATCTAAAAATACAAAACACGCAAAATAAAGGTGTTATTTTAAAAGCCATTTTTTACTTAAAGCGAAAGTAATATTTAACAACATCTGCTTAAGGAGAATTTTGAAGGTTCAAAAGTAAGAATGGTACTTGTGAAGTTTCTTTAAAAGAGAGTTATACTAGGCAGATAGCATTTTGCAAATTTTTACAATATTAAAAAAAAGTACAGGTTATCCAACTTTAGGTCAGTTGGTATCCCTTAATTTCTATAACTTTTCGGAAACAAAATTAAACCACGTTTAATTATTATTGTGATTGTGGGCCCACTCGCTACTAAATGGGAAGTTGGGTGGTTCGATTCCACCCAGCAGCATTGGTGCATTTGTCTAGCACTAGCAAAGCTAGCAAATTGACGCAATTTATCTATCCGCTCGGATACGTCTATAAACTGCAGCTCCCTGTTCTCCTCAAACAGCCATTAATAGAGATATCTCCATGCTCTTTTGAGCGATGGCCATAGTCAAGAGATATAAATTTATTTATTTTGTTTGAAATATGATCTAATCAGATTTGCGTGCATCATGTAACGCTGAAATTAAAAATCAGAATACAAAGACGACGTGACGTAGAGAGTTATTGTTTGCCTCTTAAAAACATGAATTGAGAATTATAAAGAAAACTTAAAAAATTCAAATATTTTTTAATTAAACTTTAATTACAGAGAGAATTTTAAGTACACAAAAGTAAAGGTAGTTAGTTATTTTTTTAATGCAATTGTCAGACCAGTAAACTATCGAACACTTTTAAGTTATAATGTACTTAATAAGTAACCTTAGGTCTGCTTAAATGTGTTCCCAACTTCTTGCTTTGAGGTTTAGTATAGATTTCGCGTAAAAAAAGTCAAAATTGAATAATAATAATAATAAAATATCTTTAAAATAAGCCAAAAAAAAAAAACTATATTTTTAAAAAATCTATTCTAAGTGTCTTGAGGTTCTTTGCTGTAGATCACAAATCGTTAAAAAAAATCCACAAAATTCACAGGGCACTATAGCCTAGACCAAATAAAACAAAAAAAAAATCAAGCTTTCTGTAGAAAAATCGCATTCATCAGCGTTTGTGTTCAATACAATATGTCAAATATGGCTTCAGTACAACTAAAAAACTCAAAATGCAACAATGTATGCTCATTATTTATGAAGGAAATATTTTAGTATTAGATGTACGCTCTGGACACTATTTCTTTAAAAACACAGATAAGTTCCAATTCAAACAGTCTCTGTCTCTCTATAATGTTTAACTTCCTAACTGAAAGCTACTGTTGCCAGTCTCTGCATAACTATTCAAGTGCCTTGGCATCTCAATTGCATAACTATCTTTCACAGAAAATGTCCTTGAGTGTATACCAAATTCATGCGCTGCCTTGACTTTTCCTGAACGTACGCAATTTTTTTTTTTCACAACAAAAACACTCGCATAGCCAAAGACCAAGAAATGCTTGTGGACATGAACTAGCATCCAAGTCCGTACCAGCAAGTCATATGGAAATCCTTTTTTGAACTGGCACAGCATTGTGCGGTGCCTGCTGTTTGCTGGGCTTACACATTTTCACACTTGCCACTTGCTGTTGCTTACCCCTCCAAAACCCTACTCCAACTTTTTGGCTTTATTTTTTGCCCTTTTTTGTTGCTGCCTTTATGGGTTCGTTCATTTCGTACGTCAAGTGATTCATTCATCTTCTTTGGCGGCATGGATTTCGTGATGGCGCTCATGTTACCAGCTTTACCAGCTTCTCATGGCTGGCTTGTCTTCTTGCACTGCCAACAATCAATAAAATTCAAGTTGCTTTTTTTGTATGTGTGCAAAAGTCATGCCTAGTTGGGTTTGTCCGCAGCACATGCCCCACCGCAGCTGTACCAACAAACCCTCACATATATTGAATGTCAGGGATTTGCAAATGCCGCCTGATTAATGACGCAATAATTGTTGCCACACGCTGACTCTTCACAAGCTACAAAGCCCAAAAAAAAAGAACGGGCTTAGAAAGCTCCTGGAAAAACACACATTTGAGCATTTGAAGGTATTTAAGCATTTTTTTTTTACTTGTTCTGCTGGCTTTTTGTTAAAAAAGCAACGTTGACTTTGCTGCCAAGTCACGAAGGTGTTGAAAAAAAGCTTTGTCTAGCATCAAAGTTCGCTCATCCTTCAATACTTCGTTTCTCTCAATAGATCCCACTTCGATGTCATTTACTTGATAGGATTATTATCGTGTTAAGTGCGGCTCTTGGCTTTAGCATTTGGCAGCATTTGATTTTGCGGCAGTTGGGTTGCCGTTCCGTTCAATTTACTAAATTGCTTGAATGGAAATTTCAACTATGTTGCTAAGTACTCTATTCTATTTGGTCCTTTTGAGATTTAACGAGGCTTGGCCACTTAACCGGACATTTAAATGGATTGGTTGCTGCAAATGCTGGCGCTTAGGCTTGGCTGCCTCTTATGATGATTTATATTTCAAAATGTTGGTCTATTAGTTGGTTAATTATGGGCAAGTGCTATTTGTGCTTGTGGTTTGGGTTCGAAGTGAATGCCATGCTACAATGGCGCAGCAGTTAATGAAGAGGCTTTCTGTGAAGCAATATGAATCAATAACAATGGAGGAATTAGTACAACTATGAAGTCAGCTGATGAGATTTTGGTGGCGGACTTTGAAAGAGCAGTGGGGAGTCAATTGCATGACAGAACGTTTGTGGGCTTAAAATGTTGTTCAGTTAATTGAAATTTTAAATATGCTTAAAAGTGCGCTGAGATAATACTTTCTATAGACTTATTTGCCATCTAATTTGCTTACTGTAAGCTGTAATTTTTGTGTACTTCTAGAGATGATAATACATTTGCTTTGCTATCTCCAACTTCATCAGCAAAATTTTTACTTCTCATTATACAAATATGTTAGAAAAAAAATATTTTTTTCCCTAAGCTGTCTTTGCTCCAAAGGTGGGTAGCTGCTCCAGGGTCCTGCAGTTTATAGCCGAATACAAACAGCGGTGTCTTTAAATAAAAGAGATTTATGCTAGCAAATAACGTCAATTTGCTAGTTGTGTCAGTGCTAGGCAAATACAGCAGCTGCAGCATAGAATTTAACCACTAAGCTTTTAGCTAAGGAGCGAGTGGACTAGCACAACGCGTCCGAAATCCGCAATATAAGTCATAACCAGTAGTAAATTGTTACAATTACTTTCCATAGATCATAGAGCTTCGCGCATTCCATAGCTTCTCCTACAGAACTTTTACCTTATTATGTTAAAGAGTGTCTTTTTGTATATTTTCCAAATCCAGACCAGCCGATAAAATTACAAATTATATTATGATACAGAGTAAGTTTTTTTTGTTTCTCAAATCCAAACATCGGCAGACCAAAGCTATAAAATTACAAACATCTAGAGTTGATATGCGTTTATCGAAAATTTAATATATCGATTATAAATAAAATTAAATCAAGAAACCTATATGCTTTGAACTACATGTCTCATATTTCTAGCAGCTCTCGGCATATAAACATCTAGTAAAAATTCGGTAAAAAAATAATTAAAATTTTTCAGTAAAATAAAATTTATACAAAAATTTTTTCGTTAAATGTTCTAACCGAACATAGATGAAGAAAATCATCAATTACACTTTATGGTACCCGACTTGCACCATGGTTTCTCGAACAGATGGATGGGAAATGGGAAACTTTGCTCTGCTGCTTCAGCACCTGCATTTGGAATATTTTATTATAAGACCATAGAAAAGTTCATCATCTTGTGGTACCAAGAAACGCGGCTTTTCACAACTATCACCAGCATGTATATGGCAAGGGAACTGCAGAATTCACGTGGATGTTAGCCGGTACCAGCGTAGAATGACAAGTACGGCAGCAAATGATCAATCGGCTTTCTGGCACAAAGTTAAGCTGCAGTGGTCCAAGCAGCGCTGGCTGCAAAGGAAGTGTCTCCAAATCCAGGCTATTTGTTCGAAAACGAAAACCAACATTTTTTGCGCTAAACAGAAATCTGGCGATGTGCAGTTTAGGCAACTTAAAGAATCTGAATCGAATGGTGGCGCATTTGTGCTCTTCGCCGTTACTGTCGCAGAAGACAATATGCAGACGACGTGCCTTTAGTTTGAAAATGCAAGCGCAATAGTCGGGTAGGCCATGATCGAATCTCAACAGCATAAGGACGTTTGGCCTACAGGGGCGTAACTCAATGCAAAAGTACTGCAGCGCCATTTTACTTTCCAATCGGATTTGACTGAAATAATATATATATATATTTTTTAAAACTTAGAAGTCCTACACTGAGACGTTTTTATCAATGCACGCACAATAAATAGTATAATAATAGTAAATCTATATATATCGATACTTGACGATTATTTAATCTCTAATTGTCTTAACGCAATTATAGTAAGTTAGCTTACGACTCAACAAATGATCTTGAGTTTAAGAAAGATAAACTTTCTTAGATGTAGCTGAATACAGAAGAGAAGATCGGAATTATAACAAATGTAAGATTTTTTAGGGAATCCATTGTCACATGAGATGATAATTGATGATTTAAGAATACTTTTGATAGAAGATATAAACTTAAAGTGAGAGCTCCGAAATTTATCATACACATAAGAACATATATTTGAGCATTGGATTGAGCTGATATTTTTTGACTCCAATATTGATAAAAGTAACAACAGATTTGAGATATATATTTTAGAGAAAACAGCATTGTCTTGTAGGCTTCATACAAGTTTGAAAGATGATGCTTGTAAGGAAATGCTTTCAAAGAAAGCTTCATTGTCAAATGAACGTATAGTGAATATAAGGGGTGTCTCTTATAGTATCTGAGCATTTGAATGAGTTGATATATTTTCATACTAGTCTTGCAAATTTTAAATTACGCGAATAAGTTATAAATCATCTCTTAAAAACGCACCATGTCAGAACTAACTCAAAATTCTACTAAAAGTTGTACACAGCAAGTTTTTCATACCAACAAACACTTAATAATATTAGAAAATAGTAAACCTAAAACTCTTTGAATTCAAATGCATATGCTATCCATCAATGTGGCACTTCGTCCCCTGAGCACATTTCAAATTTTTCCAATAAATCACACAAAGTCCCTAGCTGAAATACGAAAACGAACAAAAATGAAAAATACTATTAAAATAAAAAATTCGACTGCGCAAAAACGAGCAGACAAAATCCATAAAGAAATGTTCAACACAATTCACAATTGCCAAATGTCATTGCAGCAGCTGCGAAATTGAAAAATATTCACTCTATTTTTTCGATTTTTGCTCGACATTTTTTTTTTCTTTTCGTTTTGTTGCACTAAGCAAAATGCATATGAAAATAGAAATAAGAGAAATTGAGGAAATTTATTTCTGGACAAGCAAATATTTTTGGACAACTCGTATATGAGCGTGTCAATCAAAAGACGCCCGAAAGCATAAATAAACATTAGCAGTACGTGAATATATATTTGGTGATATTTTTAGAGATACAAAAGGCAGCAGATTTATTTGGTAAAAGAACAAATGCAAAAACGAGCAAAAGAGGTCAGAAATTAAATGATGTGTGAGATGACAAGTATGAAAACTACAAATAGTGAAGTTCAAATAGGACAAAAGCAAATATCAGGCAATGCGAAGGATGAAATGGTATCAAAAGTCTAATCGTTGAATCCTATAACAAAAAGCGGTTTTTACTATAAAAGTTATGAATTAAGATAAAATAGATCAAAAAGTGAGTTCGATTTTAGTTGGAACTGAATTCAAAATTTCATCAAAGTTAGTTAATGAGGTTGACTGCTGAAGTTAGTTATATCAACCACTTAAGTCTGTATGAACGCCTAGATTTCGGATATGCTAATAGTCAGAGTAAGCAACTTGAAATAGAAACATGTTATCCGTGAGTATGAAAGCTTTTGTCAATTTTTGGGGATCAGGCGTAAATATATATATATACAACTTCTATAGAAGTATTTAGCCGCACCTTAAAAAATCGAAAAATTTGGTTTTCTGTTTTTAATAAAAATATTATAACAAATCCATCGGTTAGCTATATCGTATAACTTCCCTAGTGCAATCAGTCGAAAAAATTAATTTTTGAGTTGAATTCATTGTGTTCTGCTTGATATTCAACTTCTGTTTATAAGAATAGATTAGTCTTCTCAATTTATGAGTCGAATTGAATCCAAAATAATTCACTATAAGTGTTATGACAATCGTTAAGAAATCGATTCTTAATAAAATTAGCTATTTTCCACTTTTTTTTGAATGTATCAAATTCCAAGCTGCTATTCTGCAGGTTTTTAGAGCTCCCAAAAATTGTAACCTACTGTTTGAGTTATGTCGGTTGACTACATTAAACTTGGTAAATGATACCAAAAAGACGGAGCTTTAAAGGTACTTGAATAATACATTTGATTCTTCTACAAAAAAACAGCCTCACGGTAAATGAAATTTATCGGTCGGATCTTGTTGCTTTAGTGCTTGAGTAATACAACTGATTTTTCTGCAAAAAACTACTTCAGGGCAACTGAAAAGTATCTTACAAAACGTCGAGTTTTTTTGGTTTTAGCAATGCTTTAGTAATACAACTGATTCTTTTGCAAAAAAGTGATGCAGGCTAACTAAAAGTAATCTTCCCAAAATTTCGGATGTTGTTGCTTAAAAAGTGCTTAAGCCAAAATAAAGTTATACAGTGTAAGCGAAGGATCAGCGCCTGATCTTAAGTTGATTGATACCTGGACAATTTCCAACTCTGGTACACATTATAATGTTGATATTGCACTTCTAAAATTTGTTTCAAATACCAATGGAACTGTTAGTAACTTTGATTATATCTAATCGTAACAGTCAAACTTCAAGAATCCCGAAAGTTATTTTTTATTTTGAAACAATTTTGAGTTAAAAATAAAGTTTATTATATTAATGGAAAAATCTCTTTCAATCAAGAACACAATTTAACCCAAATTGGTTCGCTGCAGTTAGCTCATTGCAAATGTCAGCGAAACGTTGGCCAACAGCCAAACATTATTTACCTTAAATATCTTGTCCATTTCATTGCGTCTACATCGTACGCCGTACAACATAAACAAATAAACTTTACAAATTGTTTACAAAATATTTCGTCTACGCTAAACGAATTAATGCACATAAAAATAAATGTTTTGCGTGATGTTTTTCAAGTTGTTTTCAAACTGTAAAACATACAAAATAATTCCAAAATAAAACACAAAATACAAAAAAAATATATATATTCGAAACAGAGCGAAAACCTTAGTGCCCACAGAAACCGCTACGACCAAAATGTCAGTTGACACAGCGACGCGAAAGTTACTGCAAATTATAAGCGACATGTTTTTTGGGGTTTCTCGAGGGGGCGTTTTCGGCCGGCAGGGACGAATTGGGGTTAGTGGATGGATTTTGTTGTGGGTAAAACAAACTACCAAAGCGTAACACAAAATATTGCGGCAATGTGGCCAAAATGTGCCAGTGTGTGTGAGTGAGTGTGTGTGAGAGAGTGTGTAGCTGTGTGTGTTTGTATCTGTGTGTATGTGTGTGTACTCGCTGTCTCTGGTGCTACCTCACTACCTCCCTCTCCATGTGCTCTATATGTTTGTGAGATAAAGTTCACAACTATTTCAACATGCCAACAGCAGCCAACAAAAATAAAAAAAAAGAGAAAAATGTACATATATTTCCCCAACCAACTGAGCCAACAGATAAAGCTTATCAGCATGATGATAATAAAAAGTTAAATAAGATAAAATTCTATAATAAAAAGCAAGTAAAACAAATAAAAAAAGACGAAAACTTTTATAGAAATCAGTTGAAAAGTTTTGTAACCCAGCAACAACAAAAGGCATACTTTTTTCGTTCGGGGGTTATGCTGAACATTTTTCGACCTCTTTTTTTTAAGCATACCCTATCCCCAAAGGGGTTATATGACATTGAAAGCAAGGGCGGCATGTTTTTGTAAAAAAAAATGCATTAATTTTATATAAATGTTGCGAGTTACAGAAGTGGATAGCGAGATAACAAAGAATACCAGACAAAATTTTATGAATTTATGTTTAAAATATTCACAAATATGATTGAAGTCAAAACGAGACCCAATGAAAAACTCACGATCGGTAAACAAAGATCGGTGAAACCAAGAGCGAAGTTGTAAACTAAGCATCACGTCAATTCTGTTGCTCAAGCAGTCAACATCTATTGCTCAAGGAGTCAGGTTCTGTTGTTCAAGAAGTCAAGATCTGTTGTTCAAGAAGTCAAGATCTGTTGCCAAGTAGACGAGATCTGTTGCTTAGGGATTCACGATCTGCTACTCAAGCAGTCAAGATTTGTTGCTCAAGAAGTCAAGATCTGTTGCTTAAGGAGACGAGATCTGTTGCTCAAGGAGTCAAGTTCTGTTGCTCAAGCAGTCAACATCTGTTGCCTAAAAAGCTAAGATCTGTTACTCAAGGAGAAAAGAGCTGTTGCTCAAGAAGTCAAGATCTGTTGCTCAAGGAGCTAAGATATGTTTCTGAAGAAGTGAAGATCTGTTGCTCAAGAAGTCAAGATCTGTTGCTTAAAGAAACGAGATCTGTTGCTCAAGGAGTCAAGTTCTGTTGCTCAAGCAGCCAACATCTGTTGCCTAAAAGTCAAGATCTGTTGCTTAAGTAGTCAAGATCTGTTTCGCAGTATCTTGAAATGTCTCCACTCAACAAGTTGATTTGAATCCTCAGTTTCCGGTTAGTCCACAACAAGGCCTATTTTTCAGAAAAAATATTTAAATCCTTAGCTTTCGGTTAGTCCACAACAAGGCCTATTTTTCAGAAAATATCTTTCTGATTACATTGTTAGAATATGTCTTTCATAAGTTATAATGCCACGGAGTTGTAAGCTGAAAAATAGCATGTACTTGATTTTTCAAGAAAGTGGCTGAATGTGTCGTACTTTTGACAAAAATAAACAGAAAAATCCCTTATTTTTCAATACATCTACAGCAACCATAGTAACTCTTCTGTTCTCTTCTTAAAAGAGTGTAATGCAGTGTATTTGAAAGTCGACCAACAACCTCGCCTATGCATATAACCTGTTTTTTCAGCTTATTTAACCCAATTTCTGGCACTTTTCATTTCATCTCAGCATTGCGGTTAATTAAATATGCAGTTAGGCTTAAAGAAAAGGTGCTTAAATTAGATGTAGCCCCTCCCCACTATCCCACAACATCCAGCCAAAGGGTTGAATAAAGCATATAAAGTATTCCCAGAGCAGAACGGTTATTTTTTTGTCTCGGAAAGAGGATTTTGTTGGTTTGCTAAGTTAAAGCCGACTGGCGCCGCCAAGTGGCAGCTAAAAGGCAATTTAAATTCTAATCATAATGCCGCAAAGTTCTTACACCTCTACGCCCCGCACCCAAAAAAAGTCTATGGTGTGGCAAGTTGAGCTTAGCAAATTAGCGCACAATTCGTGTGCTTGGAGTAATCTCTCTTATAAGGGAGTTGCCTCTGCTACTTAAGCAGTGCATAAATTTTTTGGTAGATATTTTGTACTTCATTTCCGTTTTGCATAATTTTCCACGACTAAGCCTTTTTTCATTGTTTATCGCTTTGTTGTTGCTCTGTTTTTTCTTCTTTTTTTTTGTGCTTTGTATCTTTTGTTAATTATGCTTTTTGTATATATTTGCTGTTTTACCTGACAATTTAAGGCATATTTTATGTGAATTTGTTTAAGACGTAATGTTGCTTTTTTGCAGGAAACCTTATGCATTTATAATGAGCGGATAAAACGAAATATAGAAGTATTATTTGTTGAGATACAGCAGAAAGGTTAAGCGAGGCGTTTTACTTTAATATCAAATAATCTGCTTAGTCGTTGGTAGCTACAAAGATAATGTAGCACAATAATTTTGTTTCAAAAATATTGTAAGTTTTGTCAAATTTTTTATCGAATAGAAAGAGAAAAATGATGTAAGTAAACGACATGCAGCACTTTGATATACCTTGGTCGACTATTCTGCAAATGAAACATAAATATTGTTTAAGCACTCAAATCAGTCGATTGACTTGCTTACCCGATTTATTTTAACCGATTCGCTCTTATTTTAAAGAAACGATACAGAATATAAGAAGAAGATAATTCAGATTAAGGAGTCTTAGCATAAAATATTTAAAAAAAAACAAGTTTTGTGAACAAAAATCTTTTTTAACCGATTTTGTGTTTGACATACATACAGTCAAGCGATTTTGATCTAGTTAATTAGCTAGTAATTTATTAAATGTAAGTCCGGATTAGTTTGAAAAACAAAGAACTTACAGTGAATTTAGTGAAAAAATTATTTTACATTTTGTCTAGTTTGAGTTTGCGAACTATATTATGGGATCAACCGCCTTTGATCAAATTTGACGAAGTGATTATGGCCAAATTCAGTAAGTTACTTGCATTTCGTAAAACTTAAAAACTTGCGCCAAAAAAGACTCTTTAAACGATTTGGATCCGATGCATTGACTTTTTTAAACAAATTTATCCTCTTGATCGCTCCAAAGGTGAAACATAGGGTACACGAAACATCATTGAGGTGGTTCGAATAGTGAAGAAGCGACTTGACCGAATTCTCCGATGAATTGGCAATAAAATGGCAAAAGAGCTACCGTATCCCCCAATATTAAAATATGATATCATGGTCAAGTCAAACAAAATCCTAAAGGCGCATGGACTCAATCGGAAGCAGCAACAAGTTTTGCGACAGCGAAGGAGTGCCAAAAGAAAGTATTCAATTTCTAACATTGTATTTTCTGATGAGAAAATTTCTACAATAAAGCAGTTCGCAAACTGTCTAAGTGATAGAGTGTTTACTTTTCGAACCGTTTATTCAAGAATATAAGTTATCGCTTGACCAACAGAAAGCAGTACAATGAATTGGTACCTTGTAATTGCATATGAACGCTCTTCAATCAAGCCTGATGTCAAGGTAAAGTGTGTAATATTATCGGGAAAGTAATGTGGAGCTTGCTTTGAAGACGTAGGCAGACAAGCGTTTTGAAGGCAGACTATGGGGGTTTTACAAGTATTCGGCACCACCTCATAAAGCTCGAGTGAACAAAGAATGGTTAAAAATCTGTCTTCCGAACTCCATAACGTTCAGACAAAGGCTCTCGAAGTGAGTAGACGTCACAATAGATTAAATACTGCAACTTCGAAAGGCTCTCGTAGTCTTCACTTTAATTAAACGCTATATTTAACTATTCCCACCACGGCGTTGGCTTTCCTTTCTTAGTGTTATACTTAAGCTTTACTTAGTTAAAGTTAAAACTGTCCTTTAAAAGCTACAACAAAAACAACTACAAAATTCTTTTAAAAGCTTAACAATTGAAAAAATGCACAATGTTAATGTGTCTAAGATATGTGCATATCTCTATTGTGCTCGAGTGTGTTTGTTTTTGTGGTTTTTTCGCTTGTCGCTTTTCAAATGAAGCAGCTCGCTTGCACACGCATGCAGCAACACATACGCGCTAGCGCTCATTCTCTCTCTTTTACGCACACACACACACACATACACTCATAAATAAATAACATTTGCAATGCAAGTGGCGCTGGCGAAAAATGAAAAACAAAACGAAAATGCAGTTAACATTGCAAAAACAGTAACGAATCAAGTGGAAAGCGTAAAAAACAAAGAGTAGCAAAAAAAAAAAAGAGAAACACTAAAAGCAGCAACAATATAAAAATGAGAAGTGCCGTAGACAGCATTACGCACACAAGCACAGGCGCCGCAGCACACACAGATACGAGCACGCACAGCAAGATTGCGCACAAAAGTATGCAGCAATAACTGCAAACAGCTAAACAAGTACACAATGCATAAAGAGCATTTGTGTGAGTGAGAGAGCGTGAGGCAAGGTGTACATGTGTGTGTGTGTGTGTGTAAGTGAGTGTATATGTATGCATGTACGCCTGTGCATATGTGTGTCCGTCTATCTGTGTGCGTATCTATGTGCATTGCGTCTGCATTTTTAGTAGCAAAAAAGTTCGCATTTAATTTCGTTGCACGCGCAATTTTTGTTGTTGTTATTTCACCGACTATTGTTTTATTTTTCACTCGTTTTTCACCCAAATGCGAGAGCAGTTTCAAAAGTCTGCGAATTTTTAAATATTTTCGTCCATATAACTGCTACCAC
Organism: Chymomyza procnemis; assembly: GCA_035046065.1. Classification (NCBI taxonomy): domain Eukaryota; kingdom Metazoa; phylum Arthropoda; class Insecta; order Diptera; family Drosophilidae; genus Chymomyza; species Chymomyza procnemis. The sequence goes on along the minus strand of JAWNOJ010000026.1, from coordinate 14,438,416 downwards.
AAACTGTTAACGACTTTGCTCGAAAAGTTTATAGCAGCTCATTAAAAGCAGCCAACTTACGGCAGGTTTTTTTTTTGTTGAAGCCATAAAAGTATAATTTTATATCTTGTGTGATGGCGGCAAAGAGAATCTGCAGGTGCAGCAACTTGACTTAATTAGAAGACAGCAGTTTCCTTAAGTTAAAGTATCTTAAAGTAAATTGCTTAGAAAATTGCTTTTAAAAAACGTCGTTCAAATGCAAAAAGTATAGTCAGCTGTGTTCTGGTAAACAGAACTCAGCAATTTCTCCACACTAATTTGAAAAACATGTTAGTGCAGCCAAATTTGCTGCAATTTATTGCTAAATACATATCAACGCATACTATAAATAATAATTAAACAAATACGAGTTTTTCAGAGAAATTATTGTGGTTTGGATACTCCCAATTCAAGGTATTAAAAATTTTTCTTGATTTTACTAAAGTTATTTAATTTCGTTCACGCAACATGCGTTTGTGAAACATCGCTCTACATCTGCTAAGCTTTGAGCACATTCTTCTCTTATTAAAAATGATTTTATGAAACAAAAGCAAACTGATGCTAAATATATGCTGACTTCTGAAAAGCCATTCATCGTCGGCTGTCTTTTAAAACTGTCACGTTTTGGGTTTTTCCAAAATGGCTATCATCTTATCTATCAAGCCGAGTTGAGACGAAAATTTTTAAAGGCTGTGAATCTTAAAAAATTAAAGTCGCGTCAGGTTCACCACATGGTAAACATTTAGGTCCCCTTTCTTAACTAATTTCCCCGATCTTCCCCAAGTAATCTACTATTATCGTATGCATACATTGCAGATGACGTTAAACTTAGCATGACCTCAATCGAGGCATGTAAAACCTTACTTCTTCAAAATGACTTGCATTAGAAACCAGCTGTTTCTTAACGTATCGAAATGCAACGTTTTTGACGTTCTATCATTATTGCCCCATATTTTGCCACCTACTCTTTACGCGCTTTTATATTGAAACGCAACTGTAGCGTGTTTTGTTTGTCCATAAATTGTAAAGGCTAAAACCAACCATCACCTAAACAAACGCCCAGTATTAGACAGTCCAACCTAACCAACTTCTCGAACTACCCATGTTTCGGTGAAGTTTTTTCACGTCCACACCTAGCAGCCGCGAGTTATCATTTATGTTTGTTTGCAAATGAAGGCAACAATAAATGCCGTAAATATGTCGCCTTGTCTATTGCTGGGTCTACAACTTCCCTTTTGCCAACACTAATTCCCCCGGAATACCACTCTATTACCAACTCCTACAACTGGAATATATTGCTCGGGTTTTTTGCTTTTGTTTGCATCTATGCAACACCAGGAAGCAACTGGCAACACTGCCACAAATTAAATGCAATAACATGCAATGGCAACAAAAACAACGAAGTTGCAGGACAAAAAAATAGGAGTTGCCAGGCTGCTGTGGCAAGAAAAAAAAAAATAGTATCTGTTTTAGAATTGTGAGATGTGCATAACTTGCCGCAACGGAAACGCATGCAGCTACCAAATGCCTGGGAAGTACCAGAGCGAAGCAATTATTGCTTGCAGAGTTGACATGTTTAAGGAATTGGTTGGGATATTGCATTTTCCCATTTTCAAGTCGAATGAAACAAAGGCATTGGTATATTTGCTACAAAGCTGATAAATTAAAGCGATATGACAAAATGCTCATATGCTGCACGACAGCGAACGGGAAGCTTTGCTGCAGTACTTTGAGAAGAGAGGCGTTAAGCAGAAACTGAAGTGAGGAAAGATCCAGATATTTTACTAAGAGTAGACCAATTTTTGGGTAATCTAAGCTGTCTGTTCTAATATTGCTGGAAATGATTTCCTTTGGCACCTTTTATTTCATGTTTAAAGGATGCTGAGTACGAATGTTCTCAACAGAAGCTCGGGTTATGGATCAAGTGCGGCTGCTCGAACGACTACTCGAAAAGCTAAAACTGGCAGATATCTAAGGCTAGACACAGAAAATTTCCATGTATAGATATTTGCTGAGAAGAATAAGTTTATTTCATAAGCTTTCAAGTTAATACAACCAAACTATGGCACAAAGCAGCCAACCCTAAAATTATTTTGTCGAAGAAACTCAAATCTCTCGTAGTTCAACATATTTAGGAATATATCTACAAGTAGATGGCGCCACCTGCAAAATGCATTTAAAAAAACTCTCTGTTTCTAGTAGCCATTTTTCTCAATTTTCTTAACTTTCCTCAATATTTGTTATAATGCAAATTTTGACATATTTCCTAAGGCATCAGGAAAGCTTGCATAATTTGTAGGTTTTTAGCTTTAAAACTGTACAAAAAACACCTAACATCAGCATAACAACGAAAATATTATATACAATATAAATGTATATATATTTGTATCTATAACAAATGCAGCAGGCAACCCTTAGAGAATAGAACTGAGCCAGAAAAATGTTAAACTAAAGATGCAAAGATATAAACAACAATAGAGTCTTCAACAGAGGGGGCGTGCTTGGGGTATCCAGTTTCAAAGATGTTTTCTTCCAAAAAAAAAAAAAAAAACCCCGACCAAGTAGAGAGCTGCCTGAGTGCGGCAAACATGCAAAATAAAGCACCTCAGCGGTTGTCTGTTTGGCTCTCTTCTTCCCGACTATCTGTCTGTTTGTTGGGCTATCCCTCTCTCTCTGTCTCTGCGTTTCTCTCTCTGTGTCTACTTGTAGTTGTACAATTGTTTTTCTTGTTGTTGCGACATATATCAGCATGTAAAACATTTATGTTGCAACAACTGAAACAAGTGGCAGCTGCACACGCACACGCCCAGAATGTTTACAAATGTTTGCCAAATGTTTTTTACCCAAATTGTTTAAGCGTATTTCTCTTTTTTTTGTTTCTCTTTAAAGTCAGACTCATAAATTTAAGCGCCTCAAAATAAAGCTAGTCTTTAGTGGAGATTACAAAAAAATGGAGCAAATAAATCAACCCGAAGGCGACAATTTGTGTGCCAGGATAAAGGTAAGCAATGCGGTTGAGTGGACTTTAGAATGCGCTGCCCATGAGCAAGATGTAAGAAAATGTAACCAGAGAGATGCTTGATAAGGAATGTGTGGTGAGAGGGTTTTATGGAGGCATGCCATATTTCATTTAAGCGGCAGTGTGACCATTTTTGTATAAAAAGTGCTGCCAATGTTAGAATAATAAACAGCAAGATGACTGGCTCTATGCTGTTCTCTTGAATGAATTCCAAGGCAAGTAAGATTTCCACTAAGGATATGGGTTTCTTTCATTTTTAAGGCGATTTATACATTTTCAAAGCGATTTCTTTCAATTTAAGCTGATTGTAAACGTTTGTGAGTTAAAGTGCTGCCCATTTCAAGGCAGTCGACAGATAGCCTGCGCCAACAGTATAATGTAGTTCAAAAAAAGCAAGTAAATTACTGCAGTTATTTGAAATAAAATTCAAGGCTATGAAGTATCCTGAAAAGAAATGCGAGGTGAACTTAATTGGAAAAGAGTTTCATCAAAGCTGGAAATATTTTAGTGTGAACAATTTGTGCAAAAAGTGTTGCCCACTTCAGAGTAATAGACGACTAGTTGGCCGGAATTCAAATTTTGCTAAAAGAAATTTGGATAACGTTTATAACAAAATGCAAAGACCAAATTATTTTTTCAGTTTAAGTATCCGGAGAAAAACTTATCGAGTATATGTCTGCAATAAAATGCAACTGCACTTTTCCAATTAAAATGACAGTGAGACCATTCGTAAGCAAAAAGTGCAACCCATTTCAGAGTAATTAACAACAAGATGGCTTCAGCAGAATTTTATTGTAATATAAGTAGTTAAGCTTGGTATAATGTTCTTTCATAAATTCTAAGACGAGAAAGGGGTTTTTTGCGTTTTTAAAGTCAATTTGTTGCAGTATCAACATTTGCGAGAAAAAGTGCTGCCCATTTCAAGGTATTGAGCATTTATTTTAAATAATTTAAAGACTAGACAGTTTTCTTTTAAGGAATTCGAACTGTAAGTCTTTTTGGAAAATAAATCTAGCATATGCGTACAAAATATGCAAACTCACTTTTACAGCAACAATTTTCCAATTAAAATGCCAGTGTGACTATTCCTGGCAAAAAGTGCTGCCCATTTAAGTGCAATCAATAATATAAATGGCGCTTGCATAATTTTGTAGTCAGTTATTCTTATAAAGATTTTTTCAAAAAAATCCAATAATTTAAGTAACAATGTAATCATTACTGAGCAAAAAGTGCTGCCAATTGAAGTGCATTCGACATATAGATGGCACTAAGCGGCTTTGTAGCCAGATAAGCGAGTAGCTTTAAACAGTTTTCTATATAAACTTCCAAGTCCAGAAAGTTTTGTAATAAGTAATTTAAGGCTTAAATGGTAGTGAGATGAGAACACGAGTAAATGATTTCTATTATTTCAATTAAAACGAAAATGTGACTGTTTGTGCTCAAAAAGTGCTACCCATTTAAGGCAACAGACAGACAGATGGCGCCAGCAGAGCAAACAGCATAATCAGGCAAGTAACTTTATACATCAGTTGACATTGTGATGTTGGTAATCAAAAAGTGCTGGCCATTTGAGCGAATTAACAGAAAGAGGGCACCAGCAGAACTTTAAAGCTATAGAAGCAATCTTTTTTGCTTTCCTACAAAAACTACCCAAATGCCACAACCAGGTCACACAAGTTATGCCAGTTCAACAAGCTCCTTCGAAAACCCCATTTATAGAGCATGTACAACTGCTTCGCTACCAACTCCAATTATCTGTTGAACCATCAAGAAGCCAGCCGCCTAACGATGTTTGTTGTTCGTGTTTGCCCTTTGTTGCTGTAATTTGCATGCATTTGAGGGATAACGTGGCTATCTTGCCGTATAGCGCCCGAAAGCGCGCTAAAATTTGTTGCATGTCCAGTGCCACCGAAATGACCTGTCCAGTTGGGGAAACACACAGCGTCAGAACGACGCTGATACGAGCGACGCGCAGACTGAGTTTGTTAAAATGTCTGTTTGTCTGTCTGCTTGACTGATTGCTGGACTGACTGACAAGTGCACTTGAAACTAGTTACTGTGGCCAGTGGCGCATGTTGACCACGACGCTACTTGTTACTAACAAACACGCGCGCACACACACACACTCGTATTCTCTTCAACACACAGATACTTTTGCGCTTTCAAATACATCTACAGCCACACTCGCACATCCTGCCACATTGTATTTGCGGTTTTAATAGCCATTACCCAGTCGCGATTCATAGTGCTGCCTGAAGCCGCTCGCTCGCTCGCTCAATCATCATCCAAGTCGACTGAGTGCCTCTTGTCTGGCCCTCAAGGGTCGGTCTTTCCCTAGCTTTTGTTTCAATGTAAAGTTTTGATTTCCCACCATTTTCGCAGTTTGCATTTTTCAAATATGTGGCTGCGGGTGTGTGGGTGTGTGTTGAAGTTTTTCTTACTTGAAATACACTATATCTAAAATATGAAGGGTGCTTCGGATTGGAGTTGGGATAGCTTCAATTAGTTTTTAAAATGATTATCTGGTTTAAGCCCTAAAGGGGTTTTGGCTCGATCAACAAAGTTTAGAATTTAGGCTAGTTAGGGTTGCCAGATTTTTTTCTTATTTAAAATTATTGACATCTGTCAGTCATTAAAATTCACAAATTATTTTTCAAATTTTTTACGGATTTATTTTTCACTATAATTAGATATTTCAATAATGAAACAATAAAATATGATTTATTTTATGATTAGAGTTTCATAGCAAATTAAAATTATTAATTTTTAAAATAAATTTAAAAACCATAGTATTATCGTGATAAGAAACTAGTTAGATTAAATGCTCGTGTGCAAATACTTTACGGAAAAGATCAAATTTTTCTTGCTTGAAAACTTTCAAGAGTCGCTTGAGATTTACCATTCAAGATTTTTTTTAAATTTAATCATCATATTTAAAATAATGGGATTAAATTGCAAACTTTACAAGATTTATTTGTTATTTTTAAAAAAAATTTAAAAAATACATTTTTTAATTATTTTTTTTTTTATTTTGAACGATTTTAGTTGACGTTGGTTCCTCCAGCTAGCAAAAGACTTTAACTCTAAGTAAATCTCTAGTAAATGTCTTTGGATTCGGCAATATACTGTAGGTCAGTGCTCAGACAGTATTCATAGAGTTATATGACAGCGATACCAAGTGGAATACATTCATTTATTTAATTTTAGTCAGTAATTAGCTTTAAGTTTAAGAAAGGATTGTGTTTGGGACTGCTGATATGTCCCTTTAGAGTTTGAAGGTGTATTGACTTTTTCGCACTTCTTTTTTCCTAAAACTTGACAAGATGAATATTTCAAAAAACTCATTAATGATTTGTGATGATGTAATGTGAAAAAAAAGATTTAAGAAAATTACCATTTTTCGAAAAAAAAAAAATTTTCAATTTGAGATAAAAAGAACTTTTCCTTACGACTGTGTTTTTTTTAAGAGACAAAGTTTACAAGTTTTCATATTTTTTTTAATGGAAATCAATAATTACTTCTTAGTTTAGAGGCCTCTACCGTAAAGTAAACCAGATTCGTTATAAAACTGCTCTAAAATTTAGGATGATGCATGTTTTTTTGTGACATATTTAGCGCAACGCAAAACTAATGTTCCAAGTTTGAAAAGTTAGCTTGAATCTGTGGCCAAATAGACAAATTTCTAAGAAAAAAAAATCTGGAGGTTAAGTTTAATAACAGTTTTGAAAGATACTTTTCCAAAAGTACATTTTTGAACTCTCAATTCCATAAATATGTTTCAAAATAACAAAATACTTAAAAATCAATATTCACGAAATTTGTAAAATTGCTGAAGCATTAAAATATATTTTTAGCCTTAAAAATCGAAACAACTTGTAGATAAAAAATAACTTATCAAACAGAAAAAAGTTTGTTAAGAATTTTAAATGAAATTTTCGAGTTTTAAATTATAAACTTTTAATTTCGTAGAAGCCATTCAAACAACTTAAGATGAAATTACTCACTACAAATCATAAACCTCGAATTAAGATTATTCATTTTCAATTTACGAAAACAAATTTAAAAACTATATTTTTATTAAACTACTAGAAATCATAAACCTCGAAGTTGGAGAAAAATCTGAAGCCTCAACATCTTTTTATCACATAAATCAAAATACCTCTTATATTTCAAATATGCAAAACAATTGCATAATTTGGTTCAGCATAGGGCGCGCACGCGCAACTTTGAACTTTTGGTGAAAAGTTTGGTAAACTTTTGTGAACTCAGAATTTCGTAAAAACCTTAAAAAATAACTAATATCGATACTGTTTATTAAAATTCATCTCAAAATATAGGAAAAAGTTGAAGCCTCAAAATCTATTAACAAACTTACAATTCTCTAGCAAAACAATTCCGTGCATTCGAATAAAATCGTATCGAATTCAATTAAAATCAAAAGAGTCAAAACAAAGCGCATTGAAAAGTCGGAAGAGGTTTTCCACCAAATATTCGTTCTTTTTTTTAATATATTTTTTTTTGGCTACGCTTTGCGCGGAAATGTAAATTAATTGGTCTAACAAAGTGCACTTGAATTTTGCTGCGGGTGTCGGTGGATGGGTGTTGGGTGATGGTGTTGTTGTTGCTATTATTATTTTTGTTGTTGTTGCGGTTGTTGTAGGGGTTAGTTGGTTCGTTTGGTCATTAAATTTTGAGTGCATTGTGTTAATAATGCAATGAATTTCCACGTTCACGAACTTGGGATTGACCGACTGACGGAAATTGAAAAAAAATGCTCTCTTCTTTTCTCTTTGTTGTTGTTGTCGTTGTTGTTGTCGCTGTGCTGTTGACTTTTGACATTATGACAATAATTTCTAATTGAAAATTGTTGAGCGGGTTTTTTAGAAGTTTTGCAGTCGCATGGGGAGTTTTGTGTGGAAAGTCGTAAATGAAGAAGGCCGCTTAGAGTTGTGATCTCATTTAAAGTGAAGCCAACAAAATTTGGTGTGCTGAATGAAGTCTGTGTGTGTGCCACAATGTTGCATAAGTGCCTGCTGTAGATTTTTGAGAAGCTTAATTTATGAATGAACATTCAATTTTTTATTAATGAAAGTGTTAGATAAATAATTTTTAGAATGATGTGAAATATTAATATAATTTTTTTGAAATAAAAATAGTGCGAGCTGACTAAAGGAAACTATTAGTTTAATAAAATTAAGAAATGTTTAGTAATGAAAATAATGCGAGCTATGTAGTTATTTTGCTTTTAAACGATTGTTTTACGATTTTTTATGAAATTCGAAAATTCTGATGTCTAAGCAAAGAGATGAAAATTTCTTACAACCACATAGTTCTGCTTACTACAAGTAACTATTTGATATTAAAAATTTTACTACAGAAAATTTCGTTAGAGTATCACAAAAAAATACATAAAATATTTTTTTCCCACTTCAAAATATTTTCAAAATTTTATTAGCTTTGAGAGTCACAAACTCGTTCGCACTGATTTTCAATGAAGTTGCACCGAAAATCAATTCCAAAGTTCATAAATTCATAGAAATTGAATTGTTGCAACTGCACTCTTTATCATGGCATCATCGAATATTTGTGCTGCCTATGAACAATGAGATGTTTTTTATTAAAAATTATGTCTTCATAAACTGCAATCGAAGTAATGAGAGATGAGAGTAGTTCACAGAAATCAGAATTCGAAGAGCCGCATCATGTGTTTTTTATTGTTTATAAAGTTTCAACTAAAAGTGACCAAAAGTTGGCTAATTTAGGTCAACAAACTATTTCATCTTATAGTTTGACTTTTCAGCGAACACCATAGTTCATTAAAGCTTAATGTTGATCGAAAAACATAAGCAAGACTGTATAATCTTTTTTTTCTCGCAATGGCTGCTCTCAAGTAATAGACAATTGTGGTTTACTTTTTACAACTAAATTACATTATTTTTGGTCATTTTATGTGTCCCTCTTTTTAAATCAAATTAACGAAACCATTATTAAATGTGCGAGAAATGTGAAAGAAATATTATATATTTATATTACTTGTTCATATTTTGAAGCAATCGCGGTTTTGAGTAGCTCAAAGTTATATTACATTATTTACTATAAAAACTATTAAGCTCTTTTGAGCTCGAATTACACTTAACAACATTTGAACAGTGAACTTGAACCAAAGACATTCCGCTAATCAAAATTATTACATTAAACTTGATAAACAGACATGAAGGATTTCATTGAAATCAAAGCAGTTGCACTGGTCAGTGTGACCAGACTAATAAAAGAGTGAGCTTACTTTAATATATAAACACCAAGCATTTGTGATTAGCCAAAATAAAAGATCTAAAGCTCTTCCTTCTTTTCCGCAGTAAGCCTGAAGCAGGCTTGACAAATTACATTTCAATCAAAGCAGTTGCACTGCTTATGCTAGGTTTACACTGTTTTTAAGCGTAACGGCAGAGTTCAGTGTGACCAGACTACTCAGTGAGTGAGTTTAGTCTTCCATATAAGTTCTGAACAAAAATGCTTCCCTTAAAAAAAAGAACAACTTCAATCATAAATCGCAAAATTTAGTCAAATTTCAAACTAGAACTAAATGACAACGTTTAAAAATTTGCCTTTTATCTCGTCGACTTTTTGCTTCTCACAACTTAAACCAAGCTGCGCTACATTAAAGCTGCCATGAAAAAGAGACAACGCCCACCAATGCTGTTGACACTCTTAATCAATGAATTAATTAAATAGTTTTTTCTGCGACTAAATTATCATACTTTCATTTTGATAACTAAATGAAGCAAGGTGAGTTCGTAAAACTAACTAAAAAAAAACCAAGCTCAAACATGGCTCATTAATCATAATAACCATTCTAATTTCTTAACTAAACAGACAATTAGTATTGAGAGTGGCGTTGTCCAAAACGAATAAATAAACGAATAAACAAATGAATGAATGGCTGACTGCAACTTAACAAAAGTTAACAAACAAAAAAATATAGTTTTTAGGCAGCGCAAAAAAAAAATAAAATAAAAGTTTAAATAATGAGTTGTATTTTGGGCAATAATCAAACAACTTTTTTGGAGCTAAACCCCACGCTTCAGACAAGTCGGGCCACAAAGACACAGACAACATTGTGGAAGTGCTTCTAAGACGGCATCAACACAACAACAACAACAACAACATTAGTAACAATAACAAAACAACAACAACTTCAATGCCCACGCATAAACTTTGGTAATATTTTTGTTGTTTTTTGGTGAACTTGTTTTTGTTTCTATTTCGTTGTTGTTGTTGGTTGCCATGTCCAATTTGTGTCTTGTTGTTGTCAGTTTTAGTTTTTAGTTTTCAGTTTTTACGCTTTTATTTATAAGTTTTTGGATGCCACTGCGGCAACTACACCCGCCGCGACCGCCGCCGCCGCCAGCGAAAACGCCAAAAATTGTCAACAACATGCCACACGCAACAGCGACTCGCATAAACAAACACTAAAGCGACATGCCACATGTGTCACATTTGCAGTGACAGTAACAATAACAACAACAACGAAAACTAAAACTAAGACGCTGCGCAGTCGCATTCTACACATGCTAGGTTCACACTAAAATTAGCTGCAATGCGTCACAAATTAGTGTGACCAGCCAAAGATACTAGAAACTGTTCGACGAAATCAATTTGCGAATTTCAATTAATTTTGTTAATTTTTTTCTTGCGAAGGTACGATTTTACAAGAGATACCAATTCAAATTTTATTATATATTATTATTTTTATTAATTGAATTTATTTTTTTGCAAGTTGCCTAATATTATTAAAGTAGAAATTAGATATTTCAGAGTCATAGTGTATCATATTTCAAAAGTTTTTTTTTTTCTCAAAATACATGGAAAAAGCTTTAAAAAATCATGTACATCGAAACCTAATTTTGCAAGTCGATTGTTAACTTTATGTATTTTTTGAGAAGTTCTACAATACGAATAAATTGAAATTTACCTGAGAAAATAGCCTCATTCAAGGGCCAAGTATAGAAGCTTTTGTTAAGCTTTAAAGTCTTTAAATTGATACATTTGAAAACATAAAAGGATTTCTGAAGAGGGTCAGCGTACACATCATTTATTTTTAATCTAGATAAATGCGGCTTATTTTAAGTTTTAAAAATTTATGCCCTGATCATGGTTTCAAAAGCATAGTATTTTCAACTTTTCGAGGAGAACAGGATTCTGCAGCCTACAGTCTTTAATTAATGGAGTTTTTCCTAGATAAAAAGCGTCTATTTGCTGGCTATAGCACTACTAGATACATGCAAGTTGGAAACAAGCCACCCACCGAATTTGATTCGAAAGCGACGCTACCAATACGCTAACGAGGCTCACAAATTTATTGCAATTTATTTTAACGATTCATATAATATATTTTATTATTTCAAGTAAAAAAAATCTGCTGCTGGTTTATTTTTGTGATTTAAATTGAAGTCTAAAACTGGAACGAACGAACACTTAATGATGAAAAATTTGAATTTTTAAGAATATTATACAGATGTAAAAATTTGGCCTCGGCCAATGTGTGTACACAACTCATTACATAAACAAATCCAAACTTTAGAGACATCTTTATAGCGAGATTAGAGAATTTAAATTTTATCTCAAGCTGAAACAGTCCAAACATCAATCAACACAGCAACTCAACTTGCAGCAGTGTGAACCTACCATAGACTGCTTGTCAACAAAGTTGCATTGCGTTGAGCTTAGGGCTTGCCCCCAAACATTCGAAGACTTGCACATTTTTTTTTCGTTTTGTTTAAATTTAAGTTTAATGCCGTCTCCGATAGTCTTAAAGAGCAACAGTTTTTTGGAAAGTGCGGAAAACACACTTTATGAATGAAAACACGTTGTCGCGTTTGTCGTCTGCGTCGCTGCCGCCACCAAGCTTAGACCCAAGGCACGTTGCTTTTGGCCCTCTGGCAGTTGTTGGCTTATTATAACGCTTGTCGTCGTTACTTTTTTTCTCTCGTTTTTTTTTTTGTCTCTGCTCGCAGTTCGATTGTATTGTTAGTTGATAAATAATCGGCTTTGAGCTGCGTGTAAAATCTTGTTAACATAAATTAAGCAGCCCAGCCGGAGCTGTAAAACCCCTTTTGCTGCTGCCTCAGCCTCAACACTTTCGAACGCTTTTCAACTTGTAGGCCCAGACAAGTGACTACCGTCCGACAATAACTTGACTTTTTGTGGGCTGCATTTAAGTAATTGAAATAATCTTTGGCAGTTTCAAGTGTTGGCCAAGATTATGCCTCAAAATGATGGCATTATAAACACGAAAAGTATCTTTAAGTGCTTTTTGGATCACCAGTTTGTGTGGGTCTCCAAACTGTGGCACGATTGCAACTATGCAGCAGCAATTGACAAAATCAATGACAATTTATTGAATTGAATGAAAATCAGTTTTGTTTTTATTATTTAAGAATTTTGTCATACAAGAAATTGTTTTGCAATTTCTAACAATCTGCTAGGCTCAATCGTCTCTTGTTTATTAACTTAATTCATTAATTTTATTGTTTATTTTCGTTTCGTTTTTAATCAAAATTTATGTACAACTGTCAATCTGCATTATGAGTTATTATTAGCCGAGTAGGAAGTGCAGAACTGGGCACTTAGAAGAGCAAATGCTCTACTAAGTGAACAAAAAATTAGTCGAACTTTTTTGTGGGTTAGAAAATTTGAGCTTATGCTCATTTTCATTTTTTTATATTAACGATTTCATTTAGTTTCTATTTTTATACACTTAAAAAGATATTTTTAGTTATATGAAATGTATCTTGATTGCCTAAAGAATAAAACGTTCAGGCTTCAATAAATGCCTAAATATACAAAGCGGAGCTCAATATTTCAATAATTATTATATTATTTAAGAAAATAGAAACAAAATTCAACATTTAGATTCAAAATTCTATCGTAGTTTTCAATTCGAAATTGATAGCTGAAGCAAAATAAGTCTACTGTGTAACTACAAAGAAAGTCTCAACAAAAGTCGGGAAGTCTTACCAAAAAAAAATACTACTTGAATACTTGAATTCAATTATTGAAGATTTTTTTCTTAATGCAAAGACTATATGCGAAAAATGTTGTTGAGTTTAATTAAGAGTTTTTAGGCAGAAATTAAAGTCATCAAAAGCGGTAAGTTTTATTAAAAACAAACTCATTTAAGTGAAGTAAATTCGCAAATGAGTGATTTTTGATGTAATGCAGAAAGACTCCGTGAGAAAAATGTTGTCGAATATAATAATAGAAGTTATCAATTTCAGAAATAAATATCTTCAAAAGCGCATAATATTTATAAATATAATAATTAAATTTGCTTGAGATATATTGATAGATATGCCGAAAGAAGATGTTTGAAAGTAATCTGCGGATTACAAATATGCGTACTTAAATTTTTACAAAAACCGTAGAAACACACTGGTAGTTTTAGAAAACCTCACTTCATATAAGATCAACTTCCAATGTTTCAGGAGAAGATGAAAATGGTTGTTTTGGGAAAAAAAATACAATAATGCTCGTAAAGCTTTATAAGAAAAATTATATACAAAAACATTCCAATTTAGAACTAATATTCTTAAAAAGCGGAATAGAACATATAAAAGCTATTTAATGTTATTTTTTTATGACAAAACTCTTCGAATAGACCTCTTATTTCTGATAGACGCAGCAAAGATCTTAATTCTATTGGAAAACAAAACATTTTACTTTCTTCGTTTATTTATAGTAAAATTTTAAGTAAAAGGCAATTTATGCAAAAATGTTATGTTTTATTTTATAAAAAAAAATCGCAAAAGAACTCTTGTAATTTTTCTATATTTTGACAGTCAAAAAAATCATATTTTAATTAAACGAATTGCTTGCTTAGCTGATTTTAAATAAATGTTGCACACAAACAATGCAACAAAATACAAAAATTATGAAATACGTCAAAGAAAATCTTACGAAGCCGCTTATTTTGCATAAACTTAACTAAAAATTAATATTCTTTGTTAGTCTTTTAAGCGAAATTTAACAAATTATTGGTGCTACAAAAATTGAAACATATTTCGTAAATATTTTCGCAATAAGTAGAGCCACACTGGTAAGCCAAATAAATGCAGGCTTTCTGCACAAATAAATAGAAATGCTAACTAAGAATGGTTTAGGTCTTAACAAAAATATTCTATTGTAACTTTAACTTTAACTCTTTTAACTTTTAACTTGAGTTTGAAGCTATTTTATTTCATTGAAAATTCTTTAGAAGTTGATCGTCAAGGCAGCATAATTAAGACAAACTTGAGAAAATTTTCTTGAAGCATAACTGCTTATAAAGTAAGCAAAGCTGAGACTAGTAAATTTGTAGTTACTGCTACACCAAGTAATTGCTAATCGACTTAAGACATACCATGCAAACCTTTAACTTGCTTTTAGAATTAGCAAAATCCCACATGGACAACCAATTTTTCCAAAACTTCTTCGTATTGTCAAGTAATCAATTCTAAGCAACATATTTGCTGGCAAACAAAAAAAAACACACAGAATTAAATTTAAAATTTCCAAAACTAATGCCCAAAGACTTTACTCACATTCCACTGCTCAAAAAAAATCACATTCCTACATCGAATACCCCTATATAGAGACCACCAAACGAGTAACTTCCCAGACATAGCTCAACGCCAACATATAAACCCAATTCATTTGCTACTCAAATTACTTACTGCATAATTTTTTTGTAATATTATTAATAGTTTGTTTATCTATAAATGACGCCGGCAATGGGCAGCATTTACGTTCAACATCATTTGTCATTAATAAACTAATTAATTATAATTATAATTATGTTGTACAAATTAATCACGAGCCTTTTTGGCCAAGTTTTTATTAACAAATAATTACTGCAAATGATTCATTGTAACAGATTGTGAATCATTTATTTTTATTTATATATTTATTAATATTCGATAAATTATCGTTTAAATTTCACTTTATCACTAATAAATTTGTAAATTGGTATTAACATTTTAATCGCACTTTTTGCACAATTTAATCAACACTGCGTGGGTGGCTTTGAATGTTGCGGGAATGGAACTGCAGAATATGTGAATTGCTTAAGTAAATGTCTGCATTTTTTTATTCTGATTCCATTTGTTTGAAACGAATGTTTTGTTTAATTAATTTGCTTGATTTGATGAGTACTTCATTTGTGGCTTTCTTATAGCAAGCCTTTGCTTTCAAAGTTAAAAAACCAAACTTGTCTTTAATAAGCGTTAATAATCTATTTATGTTTTGCGAAATAACAAAAAATTGCTTATACGCAAGTGCCAAAAAAATTATGAAATTTGGAAAATGTGCATTTTAGGTCAAATATCTGGCAACTATTTTATTTCCATTGAATTTTACTATTTTATTTCTTTGAAAAATTATATGTAGATATATTCAGGTTATTTGGTTGGGTTGGTACTGCTGATTGTCATAGGCAAAAGTTAAGGATTTATAATCTAATAAAAATTTTAAATTGAATTTAAATCAAATTTAAAATTTTAATTATTTAAATATTATAATTTCCATTTCTGCGACAAGGCAGGTATTTGCATAATTTAGCCAGACTATTATTCTATTACAAAAAAAATATTTTTAAGTAAAGCCCTAATAAACAAATTAATTAGTAAGTAAATTACAATTTTGAAAACTCCAATCATATTTTTATAATTTCATTTCAAAGTAAGACTATTTTGATATTTTAGCTATTTTTTTTTTAAATTAGAACATCTAACATTAAAATAAAACATAATAAAAAATAAACAAGCTACAATTCTGAAGAATTTTAGTCATTTTTATTTAAAAATTAGAAAATATCATAAGAGTAGAATTAAAAAAAAAAAAGTACAATTTTAAAAACTATTCTTTGATTTTGTTTTTACTTTTTTTTTTCAAAATTATAAAGTCTAATACTGAAGTAATCCTTAATGCATAAATAAAAAAAAAACTCTACTCGTATGTTCTATTTCAAAATGAAACAATAAAAATAGAATTTAATTGAGAAATTAACCAAAAATAAATACACTTTGCTATTATAGCTATTTTAATTTGAAAATATAAAAAAAAACTGCTCTTGAAGTAGAACTTAATCCCCCGTTGTGCACCCGGGTCTGACCAGACATATTTTTATTTATATATTTATATTTTTTAGAGCAATTTGTGCTTTCAGGTACCCACCAAAAATGTAATTCTCTATCGATCTATGATAAAATATTTCTTGAAAAGTCCTTAGAAATAATAGTAAGAACTAAAAAAAGAAAAAAAACACCTTAATATATGCCGCCAGTGTCTGGCCAGACCCCTCTATTGTTGCATGGGAATATATGGTTTTTTTTATATTTTATTTAATATAGTACTCTCTCCTGAAGAGAATAGAGCAAAAGCTCTACTAAAATAAGTAGTTATAGTAATTAAGGTTACAAACTTTACTTTAAATAAAAAAAATAAAAACATATAAAAATTTCTCAGTTGTAAATAACTAAACTCTGTATATTTATTTAGAGTTCACTTGCTTAAGAAATTGTTATTAATCATGGAAAAAGCACAATAAATCTAATCCAAACTCAATCAATTTCACAACGAAATTACATTAAGTAATTAAAATTTTCATTACTCAAAATTAAATTACTCTCGGATAACTCAAAACTAACCAACCAGCTTTAAGTTTAATATAATAATTTTTTTTTCATAAACTAAAGTTTTGTCAGCTTATTTTTTAAAACTTAACAAGTTTCAAACAATATGTTTTCTTTAATAAACAAATTTCCGTTTTGAAATTTCTGATTTATAATTTCTGTAATTTATTTGCCTTACTTTAAAGGAGATATCTGAAAGAGAAAAATGATCTATAGTTTATTGAATTTGCTTTTAAATAATAGAGATTTACTTAAGCAAATAGCGTCGTTTTGCTAGCTATGCCAGCGCTAGGCAAAATCAACAGTGCTGCTACGGGAAATCAAACCTACAAGCTATTGTGCGACGAGTACCGTCTTCGAGTTCCACAAAATTGCTTCAAAATTCAATTTAAATTGAATACTAAAATAATTATATTATTTTTATTATTATAAAACTGCGACTAAAGCAATGAAGCATTTACTTAAATGTATTCATATTTTGTATTATTTTTCAGTTTGAAAAATTTTAATTATTTTCAAAATTTATAACCACTGCTACAGAAGCAGCAGCTTAATACTCAAATCAGTTTTAATTTCTTCTAACTTAAAGTCGTTGCAAACAGCAAGCTGCTTTCTATGGAAATGCCCACACGTTTTAATATTTTATATAAAAATATTTACAAAAAACGACACGTTTTGGCACAAAGCTGCGACATATTTTATTTATCTAGCACAAATTTACTACAGCTGCCAACTTAGCTACCAACTTTTGCTTATTTATTTAAACGCATAAGAAACTTTCAACTGCCCTTAACTTGTTTTAAGCTAAAAATGCTCTTTAACACAATCTAAAAGCCAACCCTCGCATGGCCACTTACAGCTCATAAATTATTTAAAAAGAAAAACCAACATTAGCAGCAACATTTGTCATTAATTATTTTTTAAATGCATTAAAATAAGTAACGAGCTTTTCATGCAATTTGTTGTTACACAAAAAGCATTTCAAATAAGTCTAATTATAATTTGTTTAAATCAAATTAGAAATTTATTTGTTTATATTTTTAGTTGCTGGTATTTTCGCGTAATTTAGTTATTATTTTGTGTGCATTTTGTAAATATTTTAGTTGGTCACAATATATGGAATTTTCAAAAAATTTCAATTTCAATTTCACTTGCTGCACACACACACACAGCCACACACACACACACACAAAATGGCGGCCAAGCAATGTGTGCATAATTAATGCATATTTCACTTTAAAATGCAGGAAATGGCATGGCGGCACGCATACTAATGCAGCCCCAGTGACTGGAGGCGCGAGGTGCAACTTGAGGCGGGCCAGCGCGTAGCCTTAAACAACATGGCGGCTTTATTTTTAAAAATGGCTGCATTTGCAGTTATTTCTTGCTGCCTGCAATTTGTTGTTTTTCTTGGGCAACACAGCTGCTGCTGCTGCCGCTGAGGCGCTACGCTGCAGCCGTGTCCTGCTGCCTTTTTTTAAGATTTACAGAGATTAACGTTTAATTGTTGCATGACATTCTTCTTGGTGTGTGTGTGTGTGTGTTGTTGTGTGCCTGCAGCTTGCATTTGTCTGCGTGCAGCTGCGTTGCTTAAGTATGCTAAGTCAGCTGCAACAACTTTTATTTTTTTTATAAATTTTCAAAAATTTTTTTAAGTTTAATGCCGCGTTAACACTTCATATTTTTTATTACGTTTAAATTTATTTATTATTTTTTTGAAATAATAATCAAACACTGCTTGCTTGGCGTGCGCTTCCGCAAATCAAACAACACGCGCGTCTCGTCGTATCTCAAAACACGAACTAAACGACGAATGGCTTCAGTGCGATGCCGCTGCACAGCAGCCGAGCGCTGCCGGCAGCGCAGTCAGCATCACAACAATAACAACAACAAACACAGTGAGATAACAAAAACAGAGAAAAACTCACAAACACTTGCCAAATGCTTTGCTGTGTAGAGTTGCGCTCACGCTCTACACTGTGCCGGCTCATAACGGTAAACGACAGCCATGGCCGGCAAAATGTTGACAAAAACATGATAGAGCGCGTGTGTGCAAGAGCGAGTGGGAGATAGTGCGCGCCAAAAAGCATTGTGCATGGGCCTTGGAGACTTTTATTTAACTGTTTTGCTGTTATCAGTGCTTGCAGCATTGCCAGCATGAAAGAAAATGCAAGTAAAAGCGCGCCAAATGAAAAGCTCAGTGCACTTGGGTTGGCGGCTTGGCTGCAGGACTGAAAGCTTAAACTTTGTACAAAGCGCATCCTGTGCAAGCAGCTTGGTGAAAGCAAAGCTTCAGTAAAGCTTGCTGTAAAAGCTCAACAAAACACAGCTTTTGTTTAGAAATGTAAGCTTTGAAAGTTTATTCAGAAAAAAAAAACAAAGCTACACTTGGAAAAATAATTAGCTACATGCAAGAGACTGCTGCAATTTGTTTTTAATTTTCTTGACATAAATTAAATATGTAATTTGAATAATGTTAATTTATTTTAAATAAAGAAATTTGTTGAAAGCGCAGCAAAACGCAGTTAAATGAAAGCATTCGAAAGCAAGTGTCGAAAAGCGCATACACTTAGGGAATTAATCAGCTACATGCAATGGACCGTTGCAATATTTTAAAAATAATAATTTAGTTATAAAGTAGGTAAATACTATTGTTGAAAGCTCCAAAAAAGCAGCTTTTACAAGCGAAACGAAAGCTTTGAAAATTGAACAAAGCGCATACACTTAGCGAATTAACTGCCTATATCCAGGCAGTTGTGTTTTTTTTTGACTTTAATAGTAATAATTTGTAACTTTATTATAAATTAATAAATCACTCTCGTTATAAGCTTAAAAACGCAGTTTTGGGCTTACAAATAATACCATAGGAAAAGCTTTGAAAGTTTTTTTGCAAAAAAGCAGCATGCACTTGGGGAAATAATTAGCTATATGCAAAAGACAAATGCGTGTTTTGCATTTTTTTATTGATATAACAATATTTTGTAATTTCATTTTGAATTAAGAAATTATTTTTATCAAAAGCTCAAAAACGCAGCTTTTAGCTTTCAAATTCAATTGAAAAAGTTTTGAAAGTTTCTAAATAAAAGCGCATACACTTAGAGAAATAATCAGGTTCATGCAAAAGATAGTAGAATATTTTACATTTTTTCAACAAGTGGACAACCTCCACGTGGCGCCACTTAGGTAAGCTAATATATGCAGCGAGTCGTCCGGATGGATTCCGCAGCGCAAAAGAAACCATCCCAAGAAAACCAAAGCTCTGAACAAAGCTCATATAAAAAAAATGAAGTAAAGGAGAACGTATCTTTCCTTAAAACGTGGTTATACACCAGAAAACGGATAATAATAACGTACAAAAGTAACGTATAGTATGACAAGTCCAATATAATTTACCCGTTCACAAGCTTTCAGATAAACAGCGAAACAAATCAATGGGCGGGAAATATCAATTATCAGGATAATCATGTTAATTAATTTTTCATTAGCAGAACTGTCGATAATATTAATATCAAAGACCAAAAAAAAACTAAAAACTAATACGTATCCGTTCGCGGATAGGTAAAATTTTTAAACATATGAATCGCCTTTTATCGGGATAGGTTGGTTAGGAACTCAGATTTACAAAATAAAAGTTGAAAACAAAAATAAACTCAAAAGTTGAAGAATTTCTTAACGAAATGTGCCAAAAGTACAAGTAGGGGATTCAAATCAAGATAAGTTAAGATAAAGATAAATATAGATTGAATCGTAGCTTAAAGAGAAAATCTTAAAGGCTATTAAAGTTAGCTCATAAGTTGCGAATTGGATGGTGTAAGGCGTATTTACATCCACAAAATTGTAGTGCTAAAGGCCAAAAACTTCGAGTTACTCCGTATGGAATGAACGTCATAAAGTTGGTTTTTGAAAGATTAAGAACGAATTGCTTTCTATTGACCCTAGTTGGTTGGATATTTTTAAAATCATGTTCAAGAAGTTAATATTTTACTAGCATCATCACTCTTTAACTTGAGCATTCATCTGCATAGATACGTATATGAGAGTGGCCGATTATTAAAAAAAAAACCAATTAAAAATAATTTTTAACTTAAATATAATATATAATATAGAAAATATATTATATAGTTTTGCGAAAGTATAATTGTAGTAAACCTTTTCAAAGTAGTAAGAAAATAGCTTGTATTACCTTTAAAATATGTTTTTTATTTTTTTTACCTTTTACGCTGCTTATAATTCATAATCACTTTAAACATTAACGTCCTAATAGATTTTGAAATTTATTTCCTATTATTGAATTAATTTGCTTGTTTTGAAATATATTTATATTGTTGTGGTGGGAATACACGAAAGTCGTAACGTCCTAATAAATGATAAGGAATTCGAGCATTATCAAAATACATATATTAATATTAATGAATGTTCCAAAGAAACGTAATACGTTGTGCATTAATTAATTTGAATTTTCTCAAATATAATTGGAGGAAAAGCAAGATAAGATGTCTATGTGCCTAGTATCAAAATTCCACTCACAGGCTTATTATTATATTAATAAGTTCTACAATAAAAAAGTCATTTTAAATATTGAAACTAGTAGACTAGAAACTAGTTTTTCTTTTTTCCTGATTCGATAACAAAACGAATTCATGAAATTTCATGCTATATAGTATTGAGGAAGACCCGAATGAGTCTATCTGCCATCAAATACAGATATTTTGGCGGAAGCATCTTGGTTTGCGTGCTTACAAAATCCAACTCGTGCAAGTATTGAAGCCAAACGTTCATCAAGCAAGGCGTAGATTCGTCGATTGGGCTCAAAATAAGATTGGCGTTGTTGCCGAATTTCATAAGCGAATTTTGTTTAGGCGACGAAGCGCAACTGCCGCACTTGGAGTGAAGCTAATCCTCAAGTGTATGTCGAAACCCCGTAACATCCAGAAAAATTGGCTGTTTGGTGCGCTTTATGAGCCCATAGCCATTCGAATAATTGGTTCATACTTCTTCGACGATGGCCAGAACGCGACAGTCAATGGTGACCGGTGTAGAGCCATGAATACTAACTTTTTCATTCCTGAATTGAAGAAACATGACGTCCAGGAGCTGTAGTTCCAACAAGACAGTGCAACATGTCACACAGCTCGTGCCACAATCGAAAGACACGTTTGGGGACCGCCTAAACGCACGTTGTGGACCTGTGAATTGGCCTCCAAGATCTTGTGATTTAACACCGCTGCTACCTTCTTTAGAAGTATGTCATGCGGATAAGTCACAAATGCTTAACTATTGCGAAGGCAACATTCGCCGTGTTATTGCCGATATACCGCCACAAATGTTGGAAAAAGTAATCGAAGATTGGACGTACAGATGGTACAACATGCGAGCCAGCCTTGGCGCTCATATGCCAGAAATTATATTGAAAATGTAATGCCACAAGTTTATCTTTTCGATAAATAAAATTTATGTCAATCGAACAATCCATCGTTGTTTTTTGCAATTTAACGCTCTATACCTCTAAAAAAGTCATCCTTTACTTAAAAAGTTCAATTAAGTTTAAGTTAAAATTGAAAAATTTCAAAAGAAGTTTTATTATTCAAATTCTTTAGATCTACAATGCTTTCTGCATTCATTTTCAATGATTCTTTTTGATTTTCAACAATTTCCACATATTTTTCTCAGACTTTCAATATTTGGCATTTCCGGCCCGATTTTCTCCTACAACAACAAATTATCCTTTCAATCCGAAGCTTATTTTTTTCAAAAAGTTTTGCCATTTATCTGCGTTGCTCTTAAACGCGCTTAAAAAACATTCATTAAATATAAAATCATTCATATAATTCACGGCATAAAAAGCGTCGCTCAATTTGTTGTAAGTGGCGAATTTTTCCGAGCTGGAAAAGCCGTGTGCGGATTTTTTATGCTTTTCACGAAGCTTAAGTTAACGAAATGCAAAGAAAATTATTATAATTGAATTGTCTGCTTGAAATGTGAACAAAAAAATAAAAGAAAATGCGTGGGCGATGCCGCAGGCAGGCAGCAGAAGATCAACAGAAAAACCAAAGAAAATATTGACGGGAGCGGAAAAAAAAGGAAAACACACAGACAAGTGGAATGAAAAATGAAAATGAAGAAAATGAAAAGCATTTACAATAATTGCCTTAAATAGGCGAATGTGTAATTATGAGAGCGAGGGCGAGCGAGCGAGTGAGCTGGGACGTGGTTTGTGCCAGATGAGGCGGTAGCCGCTTGAGATGAACTACATGATAATGAAGCGCATCAAGATGATGATGTTGCCGTAGGACGATGATGATGTTGTAAGTTGACTAAGAGCAGGGGCACAATGCGGCGTGCGGCGTGCGACGGGCATATGTAAGCCACAAACAAACAATGAGGCGCCCCTTGCAACACTTGAGAAAAACACGCGTTGTATGTGGTGAGTGCGGCTGGCTGACTGCTGCATGGAGGGGACTGAGTTGCATCAAAAGATGCGTTTGCTGGTGTCGCTGATAAGTGCCAAGATACACACACACACACGAAGACAAACAAACAGTCGACACGCACCCACACACACACAGGCTGCAACTCCCGTACGTGCGTTTGTGTGTGTGGCATGCAACATTCATACAAATTGCAATACTGATTGAAAATGCTATCGAGACATTAAGTGGCCAACTGGTTGATCTATTGAATGCTCCACCACAGCTCCGGCAGACTCAAGTGCTGCCGTGCCGTACTCGTCCCCTCGCCGCACCTCACTCACCCCCTCCGCACGACACTGCGCCCAAAGTTGATAACACAAATTGCCTGCACGTTTCAATGCCATCAAAAAGGAAAATTTGATACTCTTTTGGGGCTCTATTAACTGATAAAGTTCAGAGAGCTCATTAGACTCGGCAATTAAGTTAATTTCAAAAATAAGTTTGCTTTTCTTTGGTGTTCATGGTTTCTCTTTTTTTTTGTTGTTTCATGTAAGAAAATTCCATACTTGATGTTTTCGTATATTCATATTATACATTGGCCAATTCGGCACGTTCGCTTTGGCGGCCAGTGCCCACCCAAGAATGAGTCCACAAGCGGCAGAAGATAATAAAAAGAGTGAAAAAAGTAACGTAGAATAAACGTGCAAGTGCACAGCAACAACAACAAACAAACAAAACAAGCTATACATGACAGTGGGCCAGAATGCTATTTTTGGAGACAAATAAAATTTTAGTTTAATTAAAACATGATTTTCTTAAATTTAATTGTTAAAAAATTTAAATATTTTTTTAATAAAACAAATGGTAAGTCCTAAAAAACATCTAGATAAATCGCTTAAAAATTTGAAATAAAATTTCGAAATGTAATAAAATTTTATACGATAATTACTTATAGATGAGGAAAATCGTCGTAATATTTGTTTTACCAACAAAATAAAAAAAAAAAAATTTATAAAATTTGTTTTCGTTAAACCAAGTGGATTGTCTACTTGGCAATTGCCATAACCTTTCACTCGCTGGCCAAAAATACGATAACTAATTTTATTTTCTTATTAAAACCTTTGGGTTATTTGAATTTGAGCGGCTTTGGGCGAATTAAAATAAAAAAGAATCTGCCATTGTATGCAATTGGTAAGCCGAACTGAAGACCCACGCCAGTGTAAAGTCTGATGTAGCCTGAGAAAGAATTTTATAACGAATCAGATAAATAAGAATAAAACAAAGGGGAAACTGTGCTCCACTTAAAATGACAATTCTACAAAGGACAAGAAAGTATGAACCAATGGGAAGACCAAAGACAAAATTACGCGTGGTGCCTTGGTATAACTTAACAAACAAAGCGATTTGCACCAAGGCAAGTCAATTGCAAGCATTATATTGAGCTTGTTGCAGAACCAGAGTACCTTAAAAATGTTCCAAAGATCAGTGTATTTGATTGGTTACCGCTTCTGGAGACTACGATTGTTGTGAAAAATTGTCATATCCATACACAAGCAACAAAATCTGAAAGATCCAGGATCGAAATGCTAAGATCGCATGCCCACGCATAGTTTGCCTAATTATTTCGGAAGAAAGAAAGACGTCTTTGAATTTGTTCCAATTACGATTTCAAAATTTTTATTTTAATAAATCACATAGAATGAAAAAATTACTATGAGATTATTGATTTTGTTTAATAAAGTAGGAGTAGTCGTAAGAGAGTAATAAAAAGTAAATTGTATAATACTCTAGTTTCTAACTTAAGCATTTTTAAAATTGGTATTTACAAAATTGGTAGTAGTGGAGCAATTTTAACAATAGACAAATATTTAGTCACAAATTATATTGATTTTATTAAAGAAGCTGGATCATATTTCAGTAAATTCTCACTGTATATGTTTAATTCTTAGAATAAAGATATTTATTCCACCGAAATATGTCACGAAAGACTTTAGTATAATAGTTATTAAATTTACAATAATTTCGGTATCTGATCATATGATCATTTTATAAAAATATTAGCCAAAAAAAATTCATTTTAAACTCGCAAAAATTAGCATCGATATACAAAAATTTTTTTTAGAATCTTTTCACATTCTCCATTGTAGGCAGCGCGCGCGTTAATGCACTTGATTGTATTCAGGCTTTTTCGCAGTATTCCCAACGGTCTCCGGTCATTCAACCGAATTTACAAACAAAAATATGAGAATATATCTTATAGCTACGAGTGAGTATCTTTGCCATGCATAAATCTGTCATTTTTGTGTCGGTAAATTGCAGCACAAAAGGCATATTGTATGCATTCGTATATATTTATATTGTCAGTGGTGTGGTCAATTTAAGATAAATCTTAAGAGCGCTCCAATAAAAAGATAAAGAAAATGTATATGTACTTACCTTAAACATTAATGGATTGCGCTCAATATCGGCTTCAGCGTTTTCACAGAGTGTTTCCGTTTCAGAGAGAAAAGCAAGGAACTGTTTGAGGGAAGAAGCAAATTGTTATTAAATTTGTCTATTAAGAAGCATTTAAATTATATAAAGATATAGGATCGAGAGTTCTTGAGTACTGATTAGTTTCTTTCGGATTTTACTATTGGCTTCAGCAGTAATTGTGCCCGATATTGAGAGCGATTGGTGAATCTGCTCGGATCGATAAGTACTGTCCAGAGTGGTTTTCAATAAAGAGCGTCTTGGCTTTGTATACTCTGTATAATATATAGGGAACAGAAACGGGTTGAGACCTCACGAAGCGATTGATGTTATTGACTGCAATTATTGCGTTTGGAAACTGTATTGTGGAGAAAACGGTCAAAATCTGCCGAAAGTTATGTGAAGAAGATTTAACAAGATGCCAACGGAGAATTGGTAAACAGTTTGATGCAAGGTTCTTGGGTACAGATAAGTTCGTTTCGGATTTTAAGAGATGGCTTCAACTGTAACGCTAATTCTGGCAGCGATTAGCAGCGAATCTGCTCCAAAGTCTTATGGAGAGTGAATTTCTCTATATTGTGGAACCAGAAGTGGGAATAACTATGAACTGGTAAGACGAGCCGAAGCGATTAATGTTATCCATTACAATTAATACGTTTGAAAAATATATTGTGAAGAAAACGGACAAAGTCTGTCAAAAATTATGTTAAGAAGATTTAACAAGATAAAAGCGGAGAATTGGGAAAAAGTTTGGGTATAGATAAGTTCGGTTCGGATTTTGACAGATGTCTCCAGCTGCAATTGAGATCGATATTGACAGCGATTGGTGAATCTGCTGCGAACGACGAGACATGTGGAGAGTGGATTTTTGTGTATGGTGCTACCAGAAGATTACTATGAGATGGAAAGACCTAGCGAAACGATTACTCTTATCGACTTCAATTAATTGAAAGCTGCAAAGGCCAACATTTTGACGAAAGTTATGTCAAGACGATTTTACAAGATGATAGCGTCCGCCTCAAAATTTCATTCGGACATTTAATTTTAACTGACATTAAATGGGGCTAGTTTTAATACGGAATTCGAATTGTTTGCAAAAATTAAATTCAGTTAAAATGCTCAAAATTTTTCAAATTCAATGAAATAGTAGGTAGGTCTTACCTCTTCCAGATATTACTCTTTTTGACTAACATTTTTAAGGGATGCAAAAGGAATTTTAAGAGTTATCATTTCGGGTCTATGGAAGAAATCGAAAATTGGCTCAATATTTGCAGCAATGGCAGAGAAGCGTCATTGGATGAAAAATACCCAGAAAGATGTAAAATTGCTAGAAAGATGGAAAGTTTCCCCAAAGATACACAGTTCCCAGAAGAAAGTTGTCACTATCGGGACTGTATTTCGAATCATGTATATTCTAATAATTTTAAAGAAAATATCCTCTTTTTGCAAACTAAAAGCGGATGGCATTAATGTGAACCACATAAGTAGTTGATAAACTTGTTGGAATTTCTTTCGTAGTTGGACTGCAGCATATTATATCGAGCTATTGCAGACATTTGACTTGCTGGCAGTTCTTGAAATTTTTACTAAGAAACTTAATGTTTGGCAAATCTGTAAGTTTTTATTATATCAACTTTTTTATTATAGAACAGTGGGTATGGCAACCAACTTGCTAGAAAATTAGCTAAAATTTCGGAGTAGAAAATGTTTATTGTGGAACTTAATTCTTGACAGATCTGCAAGTCTTTATTATACTAAATTTTAAACCATAGAACAGGGGGTACGATATCCAAAGAAAATTAGTACAAATTTTCTACTCTTAAATTTCACTATGGAACTTCAATTTTGGCAGATCTGCACGCTTTTATTGTATAAAATTTTATACCATAAAAAGGTGGGTACGGCCTTCAAGTTTGCGAGAAAATTAGTAAAAATTTTCTACCACGAAAATTTTACTATGGAACTACATTTGTTGTAGATCAGCAAGTTTTTATTATTTCAACTTATTCACCATGAAACTGTAGGTAGGGTATGCGATTCTGCGAGAAAATTAGTAAAAACTGCCAACTCTTAGCGACTCTGAACTTTATGCAGACAGAGGAGTAGGTGAACATGGCTACATTGCTCTACAAAGTTATGTTAAGGCTTTTTGGACAATCTACACTCTTCCTCCCAAAAAAACTGCCACACACGCAACCCATACGCGATCATTTGCTTACCTGATCCATAGCGCGATCGAAAGACTGCAGATTGTGCACAGCGGCATGCAATTGTTTGCCCCGATTAACGACGCCATTGTTTAGATTGGAGTAGCTGCAAATAGCAAAAGATGAAAGAGGAATATAAACTCATTAAACAAAGTAAATTTGCAACATTTTACAACATTCAAAATAAACAAACAAACAATATGCTCCCATTCCGTTGCAGCGCCAGCGCCAGAGGAGATGAAACTTTTGCGAAAGTGCAAGTCATTATGGCAAATTAAATGCAAATCCTAGTCAGCTCATTTGAATACAAATTGCATGACTTTTAGCATAATATTCGAGCAGCTCCTTTGAGCAGCAGCAGCTTCCTTCCTACTCACCGTTGATTAATGGCTTCCGTCATCTTCTTGATTCTCGAAGTATCATCATTGGGATAGACGGCAATAAGTTTCTGTGTCAAATCGTTGAAGAGCTCAAAGTGCTGCTTATTCTGATGCAACTCGGCATGGAAGGACTGCAATGGTAGAGCAAAAGCAAATGTCAATGTGTTTCAATTAGTAGTGCATGTGCCGCCCTACCTTTTGCTCCTTTTGCTGTGCCTCGAGTATGTCCGCCGTGGTGGCTACACTACCCATGCGCTCAGCACGCTGCTCCATGCGTGCCAGCCACTTTTCCAGCTCCACACGTTTCGCCTCAAAGCTAACATGCAGACGAAAACAATTCACATTAAATCGGATCGGTTAGACCAAAACTGGCTCCCTAATGGATGCCCCAAAAAACTTACCGCTGTGAATCGCTCAGCATGTTCTTCAGCTGTGCGGCACGTTGTAGCACACACTGTGAGGTCTCATCCCAATGTTCACGCAGACGTGTGACTGTCGGATGAGAGAAAAGTGTGAAAATACTTGCTTTTAGTTCTCAAATGTTGGTTAATTGTAGCGCAAATGTCAGGAGAAGTAAAAAAAAAACATTATATAACAAATATTAGCACAATTCTTACAAAAAGTTAGCGAACTCAACAACTTTTGCTGGGTAGCACGCTGGGCGCCTTGTCTATTAGGATAGGCTAGACTTTATCGGGGGTTGCTTTGATTGCCACCTTTGAACCAATAATTGCAAAACTTTTTTTTTATTTTTATAACAATTCGGAATTATTTCATTATTAGGTTCAAGAACACCATGCATTGTGATTAGGTTCAAGTTAGGTCTGGGTTTTTGTTTTTTTTTTTTGTTGGGTCAGCAGCAGTGTTGTGTAAGGGTTTTTTTTTAGAATTGCCGTTAGTTAACTGTGCCGTAACAGTGTTAAACAACAGTTTTAGTTGCTAAGCTCTGCAAGATTTTTTTACCTTTTAAACAGCAACGCATATAGTCCAAGTCAGCTGAACAATGCGGAGCTATGGAGAACTGATGTAACTCTAAGATGTGAAATAAGAGCGGCGATTAAATAAAGTCAAGAAGTGTTACATGTGCAGACTTATAGACGCTTAAAGTAGTAAGTTGGGCTTGTATACGATTTTTAATGATATAAGCTTTGTGGCTTCAAAATTTCTAAAATGTAGCCTTAGCTCATTTTCGGTACACTCTTGCCTCTGTCAAATCTTTGACTTCAGCACTCTTAACAAAAAACCCCTACACTATTTTGGGGTCATTTAATGCGTTGAGAGAAACTACCATTAATTCGCGTCTGAAGGTCTAGCTCTTTTTAGGCAACTTACACAAACTATCCTTTCATGAACTGGGTTTTCCGGCAGTTCCACACAGACAGAACAGAAATCTGTTACCTGATAACAATAATATTGAAACATTTTTTTAAATTTTTGCTTGCGATGGTATTCAAATTTTCTAAGAGCCAGTGTTTTACGATTTATTTTACGAATTTTTATCGGTTATTTTTGAAATTCGATCGAAAAAAAAGGTTTAGAAATACTTAAGATTAAGCACAGCTTTTAAAAATGTTTTGAATTAGTTTCTGATTGCATTCTGTGTATCTTGAAAGTCCAGAACCATAAAAAATGTCATA
Source organism: Chymomyza procnemis (assembly GCA_035046065.1). Classification (NCBI taxonomy): domain Eukaryota; kingdom Metazoa; phylum Arthropoda; class Insecta; order Diptera; family Drosophilidae; genus Chymomyza; species Chymomyza procnemis. The sequence continues at coordinate 14,408,606 of JAWNOJ010000026.1, read as the reverse complement.
TACAGTGAAATTACCTTTGATAGTGACTCAAGAAACAAACTGCTTGTACTGCTTGCTTAGAGCAGCATCATCACACTTGTTCTACTAGCAGTGCAAGCAGTGTCTCTATAGATCTTTTGTCGAAGTGGAGTATTCTGTAAGAGTGTATTGCAAGACCAGCTGTAACGTTCACAAGTTCACACATGTGCTCTACTCAAAATAAAACCAAAAAATAATCAACCAAATCAAAATCCACATCTAATTTTCACCCTTGCAACCTACCCTGCATGCCAGCAGCGTTGGTCTGCGTCATCTGTGTCTCATCGTGCGACGAACGACGACGCATGCGTAGCTCCTCACGTGACAATGCACCGCCGGCGGCTTGTGCTGCAGCAGCAGCGGCTGCAGCGGCAGCCCGCGACTGAGCCTGATGCTGGAGCAGAGCGGCAGCAGCAGCCGAACCCGGGGATTGTCCCATATTATGCACCACCTGTGGCGGTATATTGCCCAGCAGCTGCTGACGTATTTGCTCACGGAACTCGCTGCTCAGTGGCATGGGCGGCTGTTGCGACTGCTGCTGATTGGCTGCATTGGCATGGCCAGCCGAGGCACTTGCCATGCCAGCCAGATTATTGGCAATGCGATGGCGACTATATTGTAGCTCCAAGGGTAGATTACGATCCAGCGAGCGCATATGATGTTCGATAGTGGAACGCATAGATTGCTCCACCTGCGAATTGGAGTTGCTTGCTGTATTAAGCAGTGCCTGCTGTTGCTGTTGTGCGCGTAACTGCTTTAGTTCCTCCAGTGATTGTCTAGAGTCGCCCGCGCGACTTTCATCCAGTGATAGATTACGCTCATAGTTGTTGGCGCGCAGATTGACCGAACCACCGCCCAGATGCCGTGCACCTGCCACTAGGCTGGCTTTAAAGCTTAAATCGAAATTGTTTTGCACGGCTGCCTCCATGGAGCGTAGGTTCATTTGCTCCTGCATGGCACGCTCCATGTTACGTAGGCCACTTTCTATGCCGCGTAGCGCATCCTCGGAACCAAAATCCTCGGTAGGCGAGATGGCAGCACGTTTGTTATTGACTGCTGCCTGTAGATTGCTTTTCTTGGCCTCGCTGGCACGTGTGGGCGCCGGCGAGGGTACCTGCGCCTGATTGGCGGCAACATTTTTGGCAGTCTGCTCGCTTAACGCAGCCACAGCTGATTGCAGCACCAACGGCGGCGGTGGTGGTGGCATTTCAAAGGGATTGGAGCAGCGACGCGCAGCCATGCCCTCAGCGGACAATGTGGAGTGCTTCTCCGGCGGTGGTGGCGGTTTATCTTTGAATTTGAGGCCCGTAAGTGGTGAATTTTGTGCGCTGCTATGCGCGGAGCTATGCGCTGAGGCAGGCTTCTTGGGCAGCGGTGGTGGCTGACGCAAAGGTGGCGGCAAACCAGGCACCAACTGACCATCGGGCAAACTTTTTAGACTATGTCGCTTGGGTGGTATTTCGGGTGGCGCAGCACGTTCGCCTGCACCACGTGCTGGTATGGCAGGCACGGGGCGGCTCTGCGGTGGCAGCGGCGGTGGTGCACCCGCACTTTTGTGCGGCAATGTGGCAGACATGTGCGTGACTTGCTCCTGCGAGGTTTGTTTGCGTAGCAGCTGTTGTGCGCGCAGTGCAGCCTGAGCGGCTAGCTCGGAGTTGAGACGTGGTATTTCCGGCGCTAGCTTGGGTTGCGCTTGTGACTCGTCCGGCAGACTAGGCGGTGGCGGTGGCTTGGCAGTCATAGTGATTGGTTGAAATTTTTGGTTTTTTTAATCTTAATGTGTTGCAAGCTTAAAGCTGGATTGTGCGGCGCTTAGTTGTGCGTTGCTTTGCGGGGTATTGAAGGGGAAATTCGTAGTCGTATTTTTTTTTTTTTTTTTTTGGTTTGCTTAATTGTTCACTTTGGGGGCATTATCACGTTTGTGCTTGTTTGTGGCGCCACAGTTGATATGTATATAGCTGCAGTTATTTGCATAGTTGCATAGATGCTTACTTTTTGTTGCACGTAGCACACAAATTTCGCGGCGACATGTGTGTTGGAGCTCTGTTGACATTGGTAAAGTGAGCGGTTTGGGTTGGCAGAGACAGAGAGACGCTGCGGGGCAGCATAACAGTCAAAAAACCGGCCGGTCTATTGCATTGTGCGTCTGCAACGCCCCGCACTGTCTCTCTTCAGACACGTAGCACGCTGGTTTGGGTTTGTTTATAAAACGTGCCCGAAACCGAACACACACACATACGCTGACACTCACACGCACGCTTGCTCGCTCTTTTGGCCAAAACTAGACTCTCTTAATTGCTATGCGCTCTCTTTTAGCCTCTTTTCACCACACTTTGCCCACGCTGCTTCGCACCGGCTTGCACGCCGCCGCCTGTTCCCAAAACATTGCCTATCTTTTGGCGCTGTTTTTCGTTTTTTTTTGAGTCTTTTACGCGCTCTCTTCTTTCATTCTTTCATTCCACGCTTTTGCAAACAATTTTAGTTGTGAACTTTCACACCAATACACATGCACTCGTCACACACACACTCCCACCCACTCACACAGCGGCGACGGTTCAGCGTACGCTAAGCGGCAGACGCCTGAAAGTATGCAGCAAAAGTTTACGCATAAGCAGCTGCAACCGCGCTGTAACCGCGCTGCAAGCGTCCTGCAACTTTTCCTTAACACCTGCCACAATGGCTACAACAACAACAACAACGTTGTAGACTATCTGCAAGTGCCTCATTCTTCTTGTTGATTTTTTGTTGCCATTGTCTTGTATTTGTGCACCTTGGCGTATACTTTTTATGCTTTGTTGTTGCTTGCAACGTGCAATTAAACGCCAGCAGCTGCATTTAACTTCTGGCACGCACTCACACACATACACAAACACACACACACTCGTGCATAAATCAAACACATCCACAAACAAAAAATATATATACACAAACACAACAGCAATTCTACACCTCAAAATTTCGTTGAAATAGTCGCACGTAGGCGACTTCCATATACTCTTTAGTAAAGATTCAAGAAATCCTTTTAAAAATACTTGAGTTCTTCTAAGCTATTTCTACACATAATACACTGTCAGGTATACAAAGAAAAAGGCACTTTAATTTATTGAAAAACCATGCAATAATACGTATAACCAACGTAACCCTCTAAGTAGAGCCATTTCGGTAGTCAAATCAGTATCCTGGTAGGGACATTGGCATAAAAATCTGAATAGCCAGCGGCAATAGAGCAAGACAACCACATTTATTCGTAATCAGTTGAGGATGGGAGCAAAGAAATCATTACTTATTAAGCTGGCAGAAGGCGAATTGCCACCTTATGGCGTTGTTTCCAAGGATCGCTATGGATGAGTTGAGTAAGAGCGTGAAGAAAGCGCTTGCTTTTGGCACTTTCTATAAGGCACCTTCACACAGTAACAGTCTCAGTAGAAGCTAGCCAAAAGCTTTATACAACGAGTTTGCACTGTATCGACTCGCTATTAAGTCAGACTTCATCGTTCATAAGGATTTACTAGCTCTAAACACTACCCAAACGGCCTATTTTCACTTTCCTTGCATCCATTCCCATCATCTCTAATATACCCTTCGTTTACACGCAAAAAAACTCAACTAAAATTCATTAATTCACTTCAATAAGCCTGAAATCCCTGAGGGAACTAGTTCGCACCGTATCGACTCCCTACTCACACAGATTGCTTCGTTCATAAGTTACAACTAACTATAGACACCTTCCCAGCTGCTTTCCTTGTATTCCCATGCATTCTCTCTCATCACCCCGATATACCCTACCAGAAAAAGGGTAATGTACTTTTTACAGTATATCAAAATGCAGACAACAATGTTGGCGGCCATTTTCTGCTACTGCTTGCTTGATTTTTATTGTTGTCTGCTGCTGTTGCATTCGAGCAGGCGCTCGGAAGACTTGCCTCCATCGCTTCAGCTGTACATCTGTCAATCTGTCCAGCGCCTTCTGTTTGCCTTTTGTGCACAAATGTTTGACTTCAACGAGCATTCAAATACACACACACGCTCACAGAGACTAGCACAAACACAACCAAACACATTCGAATACACTCAAACTGTGACTAACACACACACACACGCACACACATTTTAGTGCAAAGTTAATAGCTTTTTAAGTAACATTTTGTGCTCGGCCCCTAAAAGCAGGCAGGCTTTGCTTTTTTATAGTTTTGCTTTGCTCGCTCACTGCGTGCTAGCTGCTTGCTAATTAGTAGTTCTCTCTGAGTCTTCTTCTCTCTCTCTGACCGTCTCTCTCTGCCTGTCAGTTGCTAATTCATGATAGCAATTGTTAATTATTCTCTATTCTGAGTAGAAAAGTTTAGTTCCGACTCGCCTACTTGAGGCTATACCAAACCAGTACGTACGGATTAGCAATTTAGCTGACCGAATGATTTAAATCGGCTTATAGGCGCTACGCTTTGCCACTTGTCAATTTAATTAGCAAATTGTAATATATTGTACAAATAAGGTTAGGAGGTAGGCCCAGTTCAAAGAGACTTGGCAATAGGTCAAGTGGTTGCTGCCTTTTGCAAGCAGGGATGATGAAATTCAATGCTCTTTGGGCAGAACGCGTTTAAAAGTTCAAAAAAGAAACTTTTAGGCAAAAATTTAGCAATAAGTGAGAAACTTTGGGGTGTTAAAAATAAAAGCATAGGGGAATTGTGACGTATTTGAAAGAAAAATTGCTGTCATATATATGACTAAAAGTAATGGGATTTATGGAATTTCTGATTAAAAAGTATAAATTGAAAATGTAGGAAAATATAAGGTATAAAGAAAATAATTCAAAAACAGCTAGTAGCCATCTGATGTTGGAGAAAATTAAGAAAATATATTGTAATCGGGTTCCTCGACCATAAAAACACGCATAGGCACTGAAAAAAAGGCGATGTTCTGGTGTCTAGCAATAAAAAATTTGAATTACGATGACTTTTGATATTATTCTGCTTCGGGCAATTCGCTGACTCAAAAATATTTTAGGTCTAAAGTTTTTGGCACTGAAATGCTTCAAATCTCCCTCAAAATCAAAATCGCTTGAGGCCTTCTGACAAATTTTGAGCCAAACAAAAGACAAAGCTCTTAAAAAACCATCCTATACAATAGGTAACTACTACATTAAAGTCAAAAATTAATTCAAAATTATACACAAAATGAACACTCCAAAATGAGTTGACGTTGAAAAAGTTAACGAGAAAGCAAACCTCTTAAAAAACCACCCTATACAGCTGGCAACCACAAGTATGAATTAAAATTACAAATTTGTTAAAGTTAAAACCTGCCAAAAGGCAACTTTAAACAATTTGGCGGCATTCAAACAATAGTAACATTTTTAAAAATTCCATCAAAAAGGCTAAGAGTGAGAATGCACTTAAAAAACCACCATTTACACATCTTAAAACTTGCCACATTCCCACAAACTTAACATTTTTAAATAAATTGGCGTTGAAAAAGACTACGAGACGTAAAACCACTTAAAAAACCACCCTTTACAACTTCAACTAGCATGCATGAATTCCTTAATTGATTTTCTATAAAACTTACAGCAAAACCGCTTAACAGGGAACTCCCTTAAAGTAGAACTTTATGTACAAACATAACTTTAACAAGGGGCGTCTCAATAGGTCTGCGGCAGTTGGAGGCCAAGGTTGGCTTGTGAATGAACTAGGTCAGGGCGCCCAATTGGTTTTTTTTTTGGCAACATTCAAACAAGGATACAGCACGAAGGACGAAAAAAAATCAATGTTATATAAAGTTATATTAAAGTTTTCTACAAGAAATAGTTTAGTTATGTGGAAATAGTTATCAGATTTTAAGAAACTTGAGTATATGCATTTCAGAGTTTAACGAACACTAAAACTTTAAAAAAATGACCCTATACAGATGACAAATGACTAAATATAGCAACATGTAATCAATTAATTGAAATGGAGTCAGCGAAAGTGCATCTTGCGGTCAATGAGGGAAGACAAACTATATGCTGCCTACAAGCAGGGATGGACGGCGCTTAAGCTTCCAAGTCACAGCGGACGGCAATATTTTTGAAGTTGTTATGAAGTTTACGTAGCTTGCTTGGCAACGCCGTTAACACAGAAAACAACAGCAGCCTGTAGATTAGGCGAAGAGTCACACTTATCAGTAGATGTTACTATGGTTTTAGTAGTCCTCGCAGAGGACCTCTCTGGTTTGAAGGTCATTCCAGTAATGAGGCTGCGAGGTAACGTTTGTAGTCCGAAGTCCAATGTTTGCCGATGCCAATAACAGACTCAAAACTAACATTAAGAAATGGTTAGAAGACAGGAAAGCAAGGTACTGGAGCAACCTAGAGTTTTTCAAATACTTAAAAAGATTTGTGTGCCCCTGCTGCAGCAAGAGCTAAGGAAGGCTCTATCCTTAAATAGGACTGTAGCTTAGTAAACTATGTGGAGCGTTGACAGACCACTATCCCTGTTTGTTAGCAACAGAACATATACATTCTGTGAGGAGGATGTCAAGTCAATGGAACACCTAATCACTTACTGACCAGCTCTGGCACGAAGACGAGCAAAACTGCTAGCTTAGTAGATTCTCCATCAGAAGAACCTGATGTATATCTGGCAGACTGATCTGACTCAGTTTCTGAGAACAATAAACTTGAACTAGTAGAAAGGGGGGCACAATAGAGCCATGAGGGTCGAAGTGTTCAAGGGCGTAGGCCCACCCTCATTCATACATAACATGGTCTTAGGAAGCAAATGTGTAGCAGAGACCTCTCTCGATCGACAAAATCGACGCTCAACAAGACGCTCATCCTGCATTGTTATATGGCGCAGACGCATGAGTTGTGTCTTGAATGAATGCAGTTGTGCTTGGAGCATTCGAGAGTAAAATTCTTCGCGAAATCTTCGGTTCCATTGGGATCGTACAAGAAGAGTCATCGGAAGTGGGTCTTACGGTTTACAAGCGCAAGACTTTACTTGGCCTCCACGTTCTCAATGACGGTTATACTTTTGCAGTTGTCCTGAAATTCACCATGAATTCCGACAATAATATTGGCCGGGGGATTAAGCAACACATGGACTGCGTCTGCATGCAGTTGCGCTTGAACTGTTAAAGCGAAAAATTCTTCGCAAAGTCTTTGGTCCCTTTTGTATGGATGATGACTATTGCATCTGAATGAACTATATGCTTTATGAGCTCTACAACTACATAGATGTGCAGCGTTTTACGGCACAACGTCTAGGTTGGCTCGGCCATATCGTTCATATATACGCAGAAGCTCTAGTGAATAGGGTGTTTCAAGAGAGAGTCGATGAAGGACGACGGCGTGGTCGACCTCAAATGGACAGACCAACGGGAGGAGCACCTATCTTCACTTGGTGTGACCAAGCGGAGAAGGCGTGTGCAAAGCCGACAACGGATTGTTCTCGCCAAGTAAAGTAAACTAAAGCATTATCACTTCGGCACTGCTATTACCCAACAACCACACAAAATTTATCCTGAAATATGTCAAAATTTTGACAAGCAAAGATTATCGCAGTTTAAAAATAATTCACTCCCAAAAAGCTCTATTAAGCCTATGCCTATGACAAATGGCAACGTACTGTAGTTCTAAATTGTTGTATTGTGCAACAACGCTTACTTAGATTGACACTAATAAATCCTCATATAATAATTATGACTACAACAGCCCCATTAAGATAATGCCTTGGACAGGACTAAAGCAGGACAATAAAGTGGAACTTGTCAAGTTGTCAACATCGCGTTTGTTTTAATTAAACATATGCTTGGCTTTTTTTTCAATAATTGTGCCAACTCATACAGACACAAGCACGCTAAAACGGACACAGATACTCTCACAGACATAGATACTCTCACAGACATAGATACTCACACACAAACACAGCTGCTCTCGGTTACACACAGTCGCCCACATATACCAACACTTGTAGGTCCTATAGGACGACCTAACAACTTCAAATGTATTGTCCTCATCGTCTATCACATTTATGACCTCAATATTATGAGTCATTTTTTCTATGACAGCCAATTGACACTTCCATTGTTTTATGAGAGACTTAACATTAATCATTATTATAGAGCCAATCCAACAAATTGGGTCTTAAGCAAGGGTGCAGGACGTGAGTGCGTTAGCCGAGTGCCCTACGGTTTATTGTTGTCAAATATTATTGACAGCTTGGTATCAAAATGTGCTCAAAGTTTAGCCGGAAGCTATATGGTATTGTAGTAGCTGAGTCTATTATAAACTTTTGGTAATTGAGTTGCCTGCAAATGAACGCCAGCTTTTGGAAATTTTTGATATTTGGCGCTTAAAAGCCTTAAGCAGCTGGGAAAACGCAGAAATACGGTAACGAATATGATCTATGCTGCAGCTTAAGGCAACGAAGTTGAAATGCTCTAAACAAAATAAATATTTTTGTTAAAATGTAGTAGTTACAGCTTGCACCTATTCTATTATAAATTTTCCGGACTTTACTCTATAAAAATTAAAAAAAAAGAGAGCTCCCTTAGCAAAACTTCATTGTCTTGAGTAAAGCAACCGCTGCGTTTATAATATACTTGGGAGTCGTTCGGCATGAAGCCAGACAATATGCAGGAAGCTTGTCTGGAATGGGGGCCTGTGTTCTTCTATGGCATGGGTAGCGGGATGGTACGCGCTGCCGGTGTGTCTAGGGAAGCGCCACAATCGTTGGCGGCAAACAACTTGAAAACTATTTTCATACAAAACACGTTTAGGGTGCGCGGGCGGCAATATAAATGAAATGTTGTTTTCCGCCTAAAAGTATGCAATCAAGTCAAATAACTTGGAGTGTGTGTGAGTGAATGTGAGCACGTGTGTGTTTGTGTGTGAATGACTTTTGGTGTGTGTGTGTGTGTATGTGTAAGAGTGTATTGTTGTTGTTGCCATTTGAATGAACAGCAGTGTAATTTTTTTCCTTTTGCTGCCGCAACTTTTTTTTTTGCTTACGCTGCTTTTTAGGGGCTGCTGCCATTTACTTCATGCGCGCACACACACACACACACACACACACACACAAAGACGCAGTCACATGCACGTAAACAGCGTACACCACGCGGCAGTTGAATAGAACAATTTCAAAAAGGTCACAATTATAAGCAATTATTTGCGGAAATTTATAGTTGGTCAAACTTTATATGTGCGCTTAGTGTTTTTTTTAAGTTTCGACAAGCAATCTAAGAAAGCAATTTTTATGTCAATTCAAATGCAGATGGCACACCCTATATAGGTATAAAATATATTTAAAAATAAATAAGTAAGTGCATTTATTTCACTTGGCTATACTGCAACGATCTTAAAGCGCGGCAGGCATATATCTCGATGGAAAGCTTTTCGAAAAGGATAACCTAAAGTTGATAGCTGAATCAGAATAGGAGATCTTAAACTAACAAAGGCTTGCTTAGGCAAGTAGCGTGTTTTTCTGGCTATGCTAGTGCTAGGCGCATGTAACAGTGCTACTGCTACGAATCGAACTTACGACCTATGTTAGCGACGATCAGCTTTAAAGTTACTGGATAAAATTGTTTTAAAATTCCCTCTGAATAAAGTCGCTAACACAACAATAAACATGGCAAACCTATGTGAGTCACTCTCTCTAAAAGCTCGTCCGCTTTTTTCTAACAAACTAGGATGGACAAACTTTTTTTTTTTTACTATTCATAAAGAGTACTCTAACTTCCAGCTGATAAGAAGCAGTAAGTTTGAGACAGTTTGTTTAATTTGGATCTCTGTAAAGTACTTATTTTTTTCTGCTCTAAATCAGAATAGTCAGAAGTACTCAGATAAAGAACCAAGTTTTTATGAAGAGTTTAAAAAAAAGAAAATGTACTTTTTCAGATGTGAGTTTAAATATATTTTCTATATAATCGAAGAAAATTATTTAATTAGAGAAAGTCAGTATGTTAGAAACAGAATTTTGGGACTTATGGACATTTGAAGTTTTAAAAATAAATTGTCTTAGATCTATTTTTCAATAGACAGTAGATTTCTTCTGTAAACAATTTTGCTTCGGAACTACAGCTTAAAAAGCTATGCATTCATTCGTTACAAAAGTAATTAAAGATGACGTTATTTTTGGCAGTTTCTGCGTTTTTGATCATAAAAGTTTTAAACTTAGTTCGATGGACTACATTTTTGCATAGAATAAAGCTATCGTCGAGAGTAATGAAAATCACTCGCCATTTCTGCTTTGAAAAGAAGTATAAATTAAATACGATTGGTTCAATTTTTGTAACAAATCTAGATGTCGCCTTGACGAACGAAACGAAAGGCAGTTTTTGTTATATACTTTTGAGTTAAAAAGCTATACGATTTCAATGGTGAAAAAAATTGGTCAGAGATGATTTAAATAGCTTACGTTTCAAACTTGAGGCATGAGACTGCGAAAAGAGCTCATTTTTAGCAGCTGTATAGTAATTTTTGATTTTAAAACAATATTTACAATAATGTTGTGTGCCAGCATTGTCACATTTCGTCAAAATATTCAGCTTTAAGTGAATAATTTGGATTGCTTAAACCAATATTGTTAGTTACATGAAAGTTTGGCAGTATTTCTGAATTTCTTGTCTATATAGATTATATCATACACGGAACAAATCCTTAAAACAATTCGTTTTTCGCACAAAATTCGTTTCAGTTCAATTGTTCTGTCAGATATAAGTTCTTAAAGAAGCTGCCAAGTATTTTGTTAAATTTGAACTATTTCGATGGAACCAAGCTTGTGCGTGACATCAATGCACTACAAATTGTGAATTGTCAGTCGTCTTCCATGTCTCGGACTACCTCCTCATTCTGATAAGCTTTGCCTTCTAAAGCTACACAAGTTAAAAAAACGTCGAACATCGGTACTATTACTGCAAAAACTATTGCTCGACTTGATTGGTTCATTTGATGTTCTTAATAATATTACTTTTAGTACCCCTTTTAAAGTAACTCATAGTTGTGTTCCATTAGCCTTACAATTTTCTAGATCCTATTTTGCTGTGCACGATACTTTTCAATATTATGTACTTATCATAAAAAGAATTATTGTTATTACCCTTCAAATTTTTTTTCCCTCAATCTAACACTTCTTCAAAAATCTCATATTAGATAGATTTACTTTATTTTAGAGAGTACTGCAAGTACAAATTTTGTTTCGAACTCAAGTTTGTGGAGGGCATATAATAGAAAGGCTAATGCTTCAGAATTACGCGCGGTTGATTTGTCATGAAAAGCGAAAATTATTAGCAGATTCAAGACTGCATTTTTGGCAGACTTCTGCACTTCTTCTTCTTTTATATATTTGTTTCGTAACAATCTTCAATTAGTTCAAGCGATTGAGAATTTATGGAGATCGGATATTGAAATTAGACAATATTGATAAAAAGAAACTTTATTAAGCAATTTTTAACCCCGTTGAATTAAGGAATTTTGTAGATTCTCTTATGACCATTGGTAAAAAAAAAGTTGTAAGTAAAACTGAAACAAAAGCTTCGAACTAAAAGCTCCTACCCGTAGTAGCAGTGTTTTCTAGCAAAAAGATGTTGCAAAATTGTAGATAATTTTTTTAAGAAATTTCAGAAGAGCGTGATTTTGAAAAATAATTTAAAGAAAAACAAAAAAGTTCGGTATATATATGTTCCCTTATTGATAGTCACTATATAAACTAAAAAAAAAGAGCTCAAACTCCAAAAGGTTCTTATGCAATTGTCCCGGATTGTTTAGGCACACACAACAAGGCACTCGCACACATTCACACGGCTGATGTGAGGTTACGCTCTACGCGCCTCAAGTTATGCTACACATTTTTTTAATGCCATTTCTAGTGCTACTTTTGTATGCTTGCTCCTTGCGCTCCTTGTGCTGCTTGCTTGCGCTCCTTGCTGCCTCTGCTTCCTCTCTCTCTCCCTCTCCCTCTCTCTATCTTCACTGTTTCATTCACTTTGTTGTGCTGCTTCTTTTGCTTTTTTGTAATTTATTGAAATACATTCATTTTGTGTATGATGCAAAAACAACAACAAATACACGCGCACACATACAGATACATACACACACACTCGCACACATAGACACACAACAACAACACCAAAGCATTTTATTTTGCTTTTCATCTTGTTGCTTTTGTTATGTTTTTCGCCCACTTTATTTGCCATTTTGTTGCTTCTTCCGTTTGTTTATTTTGTTGTTGTTGTTTTTTTGTCATTTTTATTTTTTTGTCATTCGCTTTATTGAACATTTATGCAAATTTTGCTGTTTAATATTTGATATTCATTCTCTTTTTATTTTTATTTTGTATTGTGGCATCTTTTATTTTGCTTAAATGAATATAATTGGTTTTATTTTAAATGCACATTTTAGCACATTTTATATTTTTTGTTGCTTCCAATTTAATCTCAAATTTTGAATAATTATAAATTTTTTGCAATATTTTAAAGATTATATTTTTTGAATTTAATTATGTTAATTTAATTAACAAATATTGTTGGATTCCAATTGAAATGCACACAAATTGTTTGGAAATTATTAATAAATTGCATTTTGTTTGTTCATTGTTATTCAAAAAGCATAAAATTTAAATTGAATTTAATTATTTAAATAAACAATTAACATGTGTTGGTTATTCAATTCAAACAAATGGAAAATGTCATGACAAATTAATAATAAATTGCGAAATAAAACAAATAAAGAACAAAAAACTTTAAAGTGAAAACAACTTCTTTTTATTTGGCCATCACAAGCCGCTCTCGGATTTCAGCCGACCTAACTACAATAGCCCTCTCCAGGCGCCCCTGTTTTGCGCGCTCCAGTTGGTCACTCCAAGTGACCTCCTCCACTTGGTCATTCCATCTGAGCTTTGGTCATCCCTCCCCCGAAAAAGCGTAGTAAAGCTACGAAATCAGTATGATTGTTGTCCCTTTTAACCACTGCCAGAGTTTATAGAGTCCTTTAGCTATATGTTCTAGAAACTAATGGAACACCATTAAAGCAAATACAGTCCGAAATGGCTGCAAGATATAAGCAGCAGATTTAACAAAACGACAACGCTTGGCCTCTTGTGGCGGAAATCACTGAAATGGTAGGTCTCGGCGCACACTGCAATGGTAGGCACCGAATCCTTCAAACCGCACTACGACTACAGGCTCAAGGATCTTTGAGGGTTATCGGTTCGAGTTTGTTTCTTGCATCAAAAACTGGCTGAATGACTTGATAGAAGCCAGAGAAGACTCATTCTTAGAGTTAATATTTAAAAATCACCAAAGAGATAAAGAAAATTGGTTTTTCAACTTTGAGTGATGCATGTTTCGAAGACAAGTTTTTGTGCTTACAGTAGAAAGCTCGACAATACCCAGCAGCACTGGTGCATATCCTAAACACTGGCACAGCTAGCAAAAAGCCAATATTTTCTAAGAAAATTTGCTTTAAATAAAGAAACCGAAAGTCTCTGTTTTCTTTGAACAGCTTCTAACAGGTTTATTTCCCTATCTATGAAGTTATCTTCATAGTCAGTGTCTTTACGGAAACGAGTTTTTTTTGCTAGCGATGCCAGTGCTAGGCAAGTGCTGCCGTTTTGGTGTAATCGAATAGCCTTAAATTGCTTAAAAATCCCATAAGCAAATGCCAAATTATTTCCGTAGTAAGGACACTTCAACCAAACCACCTAAAAAATGGTTAAATAAAAACTTGGCAATAAAGTAGATAACTTAAAATAAACAAACATCAATTCATTATATTTAATGTAAGCAGCTTGTTTTCATATCAAATTTATTTTGTGTAGCATTAAAAGCTTTTTAGCTTTCAATTTAGTTATTAAATTCACACACACACATGCACATTAATTGTAAACACACAAAATATTTCTATTTATTTAATATTAAATATTATTTCGTTATTATTTCACTTTAGATATTTTCGTGATATTTTTGGTTTTGTTTCGTTTCGACAACATTTGCGGCATTTGCCACCCTCAAGTTTATTGATTTACAAAAGCGACGGCAGAGCAACAGCAAAACCAACAAACGGGTGTATGCGGGGGGTTCGCGCTTATAGTTGTACGGGGTGTGGGGTTGGGGGCTTTTTCGGAGGTGTGGCGAGAGACGTAAATGCGTAAACTGCTGGCCAAAAGCAGCGGCATATGCGGGAGGGCAGGCCAATAAGCCACCGACGCCGCAGACAAAACTTTAAATGCCGTTTTGTGGTTTAACTTTGGCCAAAAACTACACCGCACACACGTACACACACACACACACAGTGACAAAACACACAAAAATAATTTTCTTTAATTTTTCATTTTTACAGCGTTTTTTTCTTGAGCAAAATTTTCACGCGTTTAGTACAATTTTCTTTGCTTTTCTATTTGTATTTTTTGTATTTTTATTATTTCTCAGCTATTTTTGGAGAAATATTTTCACAACCGTTTGTACGCAGTTAAAGCCGTCGAATGTCTGCGCGACGCTCCTGAACCTTTGCACCATTCTGTGCACTGTCCTGGCTGGCTACGTTCTAGCTACGCGTACCCCAAAGGCGAGAACAAAGAGCACAACAAATTTCAACACGGTAGCCGAGACGCCAGCAACCCCCAAAATGAGTAAACAAAGCAGCGTGCGACAAGCATGTGTTAGTTACAGGGTGTGCAGTCGCACAAAACAACAACCCCACACACACACGCACGCACGCACGCACGCACTCTTAGGCGCCACCACCCACTCTCTCTCTCTCTCTCTCGCTCTCTTGTCACTCTCTTAAGCACGCTCTTGCTCTCACGCCCCCACACTTAGCGGCATTCCAGCAGAGTGCAAAGTTAACGTTGTTTGCAACCTTTTACGCTCATTTATTGCACGCTTTGTTTTGCTTACATTTCTGTTGCGCTCTTTTAAGCGCTCTCTTACGCTCTTACGCCCACTTGGCCTGCGCAAAGAGAGATTGACAAGCTAGACAAACAAGACCGGCAGTCAGCCGCCTGCCACATGTTGTAACAACTGATAAGAAACTTGACTGCTTTCCGGCTGTACTATGTTGCAGCCACATAAACCTTATACATGTGCCACACACGCACACACACATACACGTCGGTGTGCCTCTAGCGAGGGTTGCTCCATGAGCCCCATACCCATTGGCACTACGAACGGCCATTGATGGAATTTATGTTATGATACTCGGTAGTAACTGAAAGCGGATTGTTGTTCCGTGTTCCGCCAAATGCGGGTAATAAAGTGGGATTTATGTAATTTCCGTTTGTGTGCGGCGGGGGGCTGTAATGAGCGCAAAACGGGGTAGGGAATAGTTTTTTGGCAAAGCCGTAAATTGTTCGTTTTTATTTCATTTTTTTTTGAGCAAATTTTGTAATGTTCTCAGCGATGACAACATCTTAGATGTAGCTTCAAGTTGCAGGATTTTATAGGGATTATTTAAGTGCGACAATTGCCAAAAGGCTTAAATGATCTTAGCTACACTGAGAGAAATGAGGCTAGCGTTTTACGAGTGCAGCTTAGGGAAAACAAAAATAGAAATTGTAGAATTTAGCGATAACTCAATTAAAATAATCTGCAAAAAGCCAAACGTGCGAACCCCACACTATCCCGCGTATGGAGAGCTGCATTTATAAGAAAGTCAATAAAACTTTTATATGGAAGCGAAAACATATGACAAATAATATCTTAAGAAAACTCCCCAGTGTCGTCAATCGATGTCTGAGGCAGAACTATCTCCAATGTGAGATTATGGCAGATTACCAAGCAACGGGGCAACAAAAGCGACATCATCAGAAAATATAGATGGATCGTACACACCTTCAGGAGAGACAACAGAAATAAAGCACATGCAGCACTCGAATGAGGCCCCATTGGCAATCGCCGCAGAGGGCGTCCAAACACTATTCGCATGTGGGCAGTGCTCAACGAAACGTCCAAATCGTTTAACGAGTTAAGGTTTTTAATTTACAATAGGGAAAGCTGGAGGCTATTTGTAAATAGCATAAGTTCTTAATAATTTATTATAACAGAGTAAGCGAATAATAATTAATAGGCCGACAGAAATTTTGAGACTACAGTATTTTAGGTGTCATTACAATCCAATATCGGATAACAGTAGACCTCATCAGCTGTCGAGGTTACTTTAGTTGATATATTCAAGTGATTGACGAAGTTCAATACTACTGACTATTATTTTTAATGGAATAATCAAAAGCATTATTTCCAATTTTATGGACCAAAAACTTAGGTATTCTTTAGAACAACCAGCCTACTTGAAGATGCGTAGAATATTTTAATCTGTATCTAACATTCTAAAATGTATCAAAGGTTAGGTTAAGCGGGTAGACCCCAGTGGGGGGAATGTTTCACATAAATATATCCCAAAAACATCTTGCGCGAAGAAGTCGAATACTTAGAAGAATTATTTCTAATATTTCGACTCTCACAAGAACCATTTGTTTCTCTATAACTAAGGAAGAATCCGAATCCGAATTTCCGAAATGCAAAACAAATGCATTAAAATTATTTTGACTCTCACAAAAACTTTTAGGGTCCAATATTACGATTTTAAGTCAAAAATGGCAAACAAATGAATTAAAATTAAATATTTGCTATTTTTAAAAAATAGCAGACTTGAACTTCATTTCAGATCTTAAGTTTCTTAAATTAAAATGTTTTGAAATCAATATTGAAAATAGCTATCAAACAAATATAAACCGATCTAGGGGGCAGCTGCTAGTAGATGGACATGCTTGGGTCTAAAATCTGAAATTAAGGCAATATGCGATTACGTGAAGTAATAGAAATTTTACACAGAATTCACATGCGAATAAAGGAATTTTTCGCAAGTAAGCCGAAGTAGCACAATTTCACTATATCGACGGAATAGCCAGAGAGAATATTTATCGTTCAGTGAAGAAATCTGAAAAACCGATAACGATAGGGAGGCCAGAAGGTACAAAGACATGGTCAGCATCTAAAAACTAAAACAAAGGCAAAATTCTATGAGAATCCGCTTTTGAATAAGGGAAAAAAAAAATTCGATAGATTGTAGGATAAGAATGAATCTTTCTTTAATTGACCAGGGATAATTTTAGACTTTCATTAAAGAAATATTAAAGTATGGAATCCAAAGAGTCCTCTTTGA
Source organism: Chymomyza procnemis (assembly GCA_035046065.1). NCBI lineage: Eukaryota > Metazoa > Arthropoda > Insecta > Diptera > Drosophilidae > Chymomyza > Chymomyza procnemis. Next base: position 14,391,454 of record JAWNOJ010000026.1, on the reverse strand, counting down.
TTTAGGGAAAATTTCACAAGTAAGCCAAAAAAAAAAATTCAATAGATTGTACGGTATGAAAGAATCTTTCTTTAATTGACCAGGGATAATTTTAGACTTTCACCAAAAAAAAATCTTAAAGTATGGAATCCGAAGAATCCGCTTTTGAATTACGGAATATTTCACAAGTATGCCCAAGAAGCACAATTTAACTAGATTAAGGGAGAAGAAATAATCTAACTTTAAAAGACCAGGGGGAGAATTTTTGACTTTCATTGAAGAAATCTTAAAGTATGCATGATATAATATGTGGCCATCCATACCAAACTTCGTGCATTAAGTCGAATTATCAATTATCTTTAACAAGTTTATATTTTCATAAAACCAAAATTTAGTATGAATCCAACTTTTTAAAGATAAAAAGAGAACTTAATGTACCAAGTTTTAATATAAGACACTAAAAATTTACCCAACTTTCGGCTTCATATGATTTAGGTAGATCTGTTTTTAAGCCAAAAAATATGTTCTTTAAATTTCAGTTTTTAAACTAGAGTTAAGTTTAAATATCTTTAAAAATAATTGTTTAAAATCCTTCAACTCCTTTAGGTTAACCCACAAAAAAACGAACAAAAATTTTTATATTGACTCAAAACCCTTTTTATAGTATAAATTTCACTGCCAATTACTTGGCACAACTTTAAAACAAAATCATCTCGCATTTCCTTGAACACACATTTCGTTTACTTTTCATCTGCACTCACATCCTGCTCTCTCGCATTTCCTGACTCGGCCAATGCTGCCAACCCACTGCAAATAGTATTCACTGAACCTTGAAAATCAGTGCTGCCAATTTGTGGTACACGAGACTTTGACATTTTGGGCGTACAGCCAAATCAGGGGATAACAATTAAAGTTCATCGTCAAACATTTGAACTTTTGACTTTAAAAACATTTATAGATTTTGAGGGTTGTAATCGCTTGGAGAATCCTACTTGGGCACAAAGCCAAAAAGTCAACACAAAAGCAAAATCAAAATCAATTAATTACGAATTTTGTAACCTGACGCTTAATTAAACCGTTATTTATTATCTCACATGGCAAAAGGAGCAGAAAATTGGGAGCTTCCAGGAGTGTGAGCGCGGCAGCGTTGGGGCGTTTGAAAAGTAGTAGAACCGACAACCACACAACTACAACGAGAAATAAAAAACAAAAAATGAGCAAAAGAGCATGAAGCAAGCAGCAAGGAGCATGGCATGTTTGGGTAAACTTTTGTGTGGTCGCTGGGACGTTCCAATGGTCGAAGTTGCTTATCAAAGGAGCATAAATAAAATACCAACCCACACACACACACCAAGAGAACGACCACTGAGGTTCGCCCAAAAGTAGGCACCAGTTGTTCCATGATTTGCGGTTCTCATTGTCCTGGTTGCTGTTGTTGTTGTTGTGGTCTTGACTTGGTGCTGGTGCTGGGCGCGTCGTAAATCTGTCTTTGACATGCAATTTCAGCAGCGGCTGTTGCTGCACATTATCTGAAAGGACAACGCACTCCATTCCCGCAGCCCAAAAGACCAGCTACTTGCCGCACACACACACCCGCGCGCACACACACACAGAGACACAATCTCCGAGTAGCTAAAACAACAATAAGAAGGACTAAAACTGCAAAATTGCCTCTAATTGCAGTTGCTACGGCACTTTGCAACCCCCGCTGCTTGCCCACCAGTTCTCGTCCTCCTCTGCCATTGCACAGTTACACGCCCGCTTCACGCCATTACATCGTTTAATAGGCCTTTACCCTTCACGCCCGTATGTGCCCGCCTCCCTGCTGTCTAAATGGCACTTGCCCCCGCTGCTACTAAGCTGCTCCTTACGGCTTCCTGGCTGCATGTGTGTAAGCATACAAGAAGTTCTTTTTTCTGATACTCTAACGAGTCATTAAAGGTAGAATGAGGAGTATATGAAATTTAAGGGTATTTATGTGAAGGATTTGAGAGACTATAAAGTGGAACTAAATCGTTGCCAGGATTGATAATGGGTTTGGCCATTTTCTTATGCAAAACTTTTCAGAAATATTTGGGAAGTAATATTATAGTTTCATTGGAATAATGTGAATTTCGAACAGACATCGAAATATTTTATTTTATTTTTAAGTTTTAATTTTTCATAATTTTAATTTTTTTTAATTTTGGTTTATTTTAAATATTTATTTAAGATTAAGCAAATTATTTTTAAATGTTCTGAATTGTCGCATCTATGATAACTGCTTACAAACAATACGAGATCTGTATTTAAAGGCAAGAAAGCCTATCATACATTTGGGATCGAAATTCTATAACTAAAAAATGACAAGCCCTATAAACCTTTTTTTTTGGGATAATATTTTCGGAGTAACAAATGAGTAAAATGTTTGATAAGTTCTTCTAATAACAATTGAATAGCTCTCAATATTTCAAAAAGTTTTGCTTACTATATTTTAATTTACAATTGAGATGATAAAGAATATTAAATAAAAAAAATGGAAATTCATAAAACAAATTTCGCATTTGCTGTAATCTGAAAATAAATTGAAATCGTTTACAATAACATTGATTTTGATAATAATTGTTTCGTATTGCATCTAACAGTACAGAAATATGGTTGAACATATATTTTATGTATTTTTTTATTAGACAATTAATTCATTTATAGAATTTCGAAAAAAAAAGAATTTAAGTTTAAAAATTTAAAAATATTTTTATTTTAAAAATTTTAAATGTTAAATAAAAAGGAATTTATTTTTAACAATAATAAAATATTTTTATTAAAAAAATTTTATTTAATACTAAAAAATATATTTATTTAAATAAAAATTTAAAAAATATTTTTATTTTAAAAAAATTATACAAGTTTCCAATTTTTTTGTAAATTATAACTTCAAAGAGACTTTAAAATGCAAAAGAAATATTAATTGTGACATAAATTTTAAATTAATGTTTAATATGTAAAATTTGAAGTTTTGCAATTTTGATATTTATTTGTTTAAATTTATAGCTTAAAAATTGCTGAATTTAAAGATAACCATTAGGAAAGGAATTCTTATTTTAAAGAAATAATAGAAGATGAAAGCAATATATTTTATATCATTAAAAGTTATTATTTTTTCAGTTTTCAGATTTTGTCTTAAATTGAGTTGAAGAGTATTTGGACTTCGGGAGGATAAATTCAACATTGACTGTGCGGTCAGTTATGATAAAAGCTGTAATGGTTCTCAGCGATGCATTTTTCGGAACATTTCTTCTTAAACACTTCGAAATAATAAGAAGAGTATCTTCCATTCGACCACAACCACACTGACACTTCAAAATTCTAGGAACTTTTATATTTCTTTTTTAATTACTTAAAAAATGTAGTCCGGGTGCTTATCTGGGGGGTAGGTTGGTCTGCAGGTGTGCAATCAGAGCCATAGCGTGGTAGCTTAACCTTTCCAACCTTTAGCATGCGTTAATTTGTCTTTATGAAACTTAAGCAGCATTTCAGCAACTTGCCTCATGCCACAAGTTGGCAACCAAAGCAACAACAACAACTACAACTACAACGACGACGAAATTTGTAGCAAGATTAAATTAAATAATTGTCGTTGTGTCAAGCAGGCAACAGCCAGCAGGAGCTGCAGCAACCTTAACCCTTGGTTGGCCCCCCAACCCGCCGTGTACGTGTGCAATGAGGCAATAAGGATTTATCCTGCTACGCCAAGTTATTTGCAAATAGTTTTGCGCAAATTTTCTATGCGATAAGGAAATATGCAAAAAATTTGTCTAAATATTACAGGTTTCCACTGAGGGACTACCTACCACACGCTCTCTCGTACTCGGCTTCTCTTTTGTGCATTTTTTAGCACTTGAGTTATGCTTAGATTCCTTTTGTGTAGCTGTATGGGTGTGTGAGTATCTGTGTGCGTGAGTATCTGTGTATTGCACTGTGTATGTGTGTGTGAGTGTGTGTGTAGGACAGTTCTTGTTGCTATGCCCTTGGGTATTTCTAGGCCTGCAGCTACTGGCACAAAACTTTGGTGCACATTTTCCACATTTTCACTTGACTTTTGCTTCACATGCAGCTCTTTGTACTGTGAAAATAAATGTTGTCCTGTGTGTGAGTCGCTACACACTCTCAGACGCACACACATCCATACGCTTCCACACACATACACACTTATTACGCAAATTGTCCTGGGCTAACTGCATATGAAGCTATAAACTTTATAAAGGACATCGTCGCGTCTGTAAGAGGATCTTGAGTCTGCTCTTGTGTTATATGAAACCCATGATTTATTAAGCTTTTTAATTAATTTTATGAAGCGTTTTGGGGTTCTTTTTTCCTGATACGAACATCAATTTGTGTTTTTAGTGACAAACTTTCGTTAAAGTTATTAAAAACTCAAATGAATACAAATTGGCTTTTAGGTTGGCACTGTAAGTTATTATCTGTTGCTACCACTTGTAGTTGAAGTAAGCAAAGTTTTGGAATTTGAAAATGTAGTGGTTTTTGAACACTTTTGTGAAGTTTCAAGAACATTTTGTTTTTGAGATAAGGCATTGCTGCTGTGAATTTTTTTCTAGCACAAATCTTATGATAATTAGATAACATTTAAGAAATATTTTAAATTTGTTAAAAAAAAAGAGTATGCTAAATTCAGGCACGCACGACTTTGGAATACCCTGTACCACTTTACTGCAATTAAGTCTGTCATATTGCTGGAGTAATTAAAATATTTATTAGGTCATCCAATTAGGATTTTTTAGAAATAAAGAATTTTATGAAAAAAAATCGCATTTTTGACCGATTTGTGCCATGGAAGCTATATGATATATGCTATAGATTTTGATCAAATGTGACATAAAACTTTGAAATTACGCTACCGAGGTCCACATGCTATATAAAGCGACGCGGTTTTAACCAAATACTACAAACTTAATCGGCTTTATGAATTGATTGATATTACCATATGGCAGCTATATGATATATTTTTGACGTTTTTGATCAAGCTTGATATAGTACTTTACATACTTTAAATTGAAATAAAAGAAATATTATAAAAACCGAATTTTTTGCTTACAAAAGCTATATGCCTTATAAGAACTATACAATATTGTCAACCGATTTTGATCATTGATTGGGACTACGAGAGAACTTCTATAATACGACTATGATTAGGATTAGATGAAAAACTAGCAACGAAATACAATGAATTTTGTGCAAACATTTTTTTGTTCGAACCGAATTTAATTTAACTGAAAAAGATTGAAATACTCTTATTGCCCGAATTTGGTTAGGATAAGTTGAGTAGCCAAAGAAATTTGTGCAAAATCGAATTTTTGGGTCCGATATTATGACATAAATAATTGAATTTAATATGGTGCTGTTGAGTGCCAGAATTCTCTTTAATATTATAAACAACCAAATTATTCATGCAAAACTTTTCCTTTTTTATTTAGAGATAGTTCAAAACATTCCTATTAGAGCTTTGTCATATATACCGAATATCGAAAAACTGAAATAAACCTGCATCCTCTTCGATAACAACAAGATTTTCTGAAAATTTGGTTACATCAGCTTTTACCAACGCATAGATTTGGGCGGTCATACAGACGGCCATGACTTTTTATCAGAATGTTATATACAAAGTTCTTGTCAACTTTGCTCTAAATGGTGCAGGGTATAAAAAAGAAGTTATTTGAAATTATTTGTAAACTAATTTACTACCGAATCGAAAAAATTATATAAGTATCGTTCGTTTGGAAGACTTTCACATGAGAAGAAAAAAACATATATATATCTTATATAAAAAAGTTTTTTTTTCATGACAAACGTTTTTTTTCGGGGCACACAGACTTATATGTAAGAAGTTGAATTTGACAGATGAAGAAAGAACAGCCCTCTTATACTACATAATATTTTCGAAAACTATGCAAGATGAAGATAGGTATATCAATTTTTGTAAAATAGCAAAACCAAACATTTTTGAAATCGAATAAGTCAAAATGCATTCTGTCAGCCGCAAAAAAATGTTTCCGCGAGTTTAGGCTTGCTTCCAACTGCAACTTCCCAAATTTATGGACTGCAGCGCAGATAAACAAAATCTGTAGGTCACTGTTCTCTTCGAAAACTTATAATAGAGAGCCTTTGGAGCGATGACCAAAGTCAAGGGAAGTAAATTTATTTGTTATAATTTATTCAAGTGAAATAAATTTTGAAGCTTAACTCCAAAATTAAGAAGAACTTTTTACGATTTCATAATTGGTGCCAAAATATTTTGAAAAATTTTTCTAAGCAAAAACTTCTAACTATTGTCGTATGGCTCTACTCGAAGTTGAAAAAACTTTGTTTAGATTTATAATAATAAATATTTTTTTATACAAGAATCAAGAACTGAAACCGATTTTATTTTGTATTACTTTTATATTAGCATTTCTAAAACTATTGACATTTGCCAATATTTATTAAAAAACAGCTGAGTCTTCCACACTCACGCAGTACCGACTGCTCTGCCTTATGTCTAACTTTAAGTACTTCTTATATTTTCTCATATCTAACATCAGTGATCACCCACCGTTAAGGCCATTTATTTAATTTAAAATAAAAATACTTAAACTGCTCTAGGAAACATTATCAAAACTTGTAATACGCATCGAAGACATTCACTTCACTGCTCTTTCCATTCCCTGTTATATTTTCATTTGAAGCTTGTACAGCTTGGCAACATTATCAAAGCTTACACACATTGATTAGCTTTTAGCCGCAGGATCTGCAACAAATTGTTTCTTTTCCTTTACTTAAAACTTTATACATTTTACATTGCTTTTTCGAAACTATAGAAGCTTGTGGCCAAGCAACAAGCCAATCAAATTCAATGACAGCTTATGGCCGCACGCAAATATTGTTTACAAGAAAAATGTTGTGCTTTTGTCCTGATAACAAAATATTGTCAGAGTTGTCCTTTTGGTGAAAAATTAAATTACACATCTAATATTAAAATTGCAGGACTAGCAACAAATGGCAATGCCACAACAGCAGCAAAGCCATCAACAAGCATTTGTTATGCGCCGCAAGGCACAACAAAGCAGCCCGCCCTGTGGCATGTGGCAGTCGAACATATGCGTGGATATACACACAAACATATCCATATATATATATATCAAATTCAATATATATATATATATGTCGCCTATGCCGAACAGGGATATAGACTCACTCATAAGGACTCCCCGGCTGGACGGAGACGTACAGAGCTGGTAAGCTCTGTTACAACATGAACTCACGTACCACGGACGGCAGAAGACAAGCGGCCGGACTGCAGAACAAGTTACAAATGTTTATGACAAACCAAACATCATAATAATATGTTGCAACAACTACAACAACAACAATAACGACAACAAAAAGCAGCTACTGGCAAGAAGAAGAAAGAAAGCAGCAAAAAAAATAGACAATATGCAATGCAGCCAAGAGTGCAGTGAGTTAGGGCAGCACCCACAGGAGTCGCACAGCCCGAGAGCAGTCAGTCAATACAATGCGTCCAACAAACAATGACAACAAAATGCTACAAAAAATATATATATATGTATATATTCTCTATAAGCTGCTTTTCCAACTAACCAACCATGTCGCTGCGGCTAAGGCAAAGCAACTCCTAATTACGCCTGGGGCAATAGCTTCTTTCAAAGTAAAACTTAGTTAAATGAAATAAAGTGATTTCTAGGCGCGGAAATCGTACAATTTTTGCGAAAATAAATGAACTAGCTTGTAATGAGTATTAAATTATAGATGATTTTTGTGGCAGATAGGGTACACAACAAAGGAGAATTGCTTGTTAAATGCGGGATTAACAGAATCTCTCGCTCAATAGGAATAATGCTGGGAATAGTTTAGTTCTTGATACTAACAATTCACAATTAGTTTAAGAAACAAACAACTTCTAGAGATGCTCCAACTTCAATCGGTAGAATTGACTTTGAATAAAATTGTTTCTTTTCGTTTGGGTTATTGATATTGTTTGGGATGAATGCATGATAAACAAATAGCGTCTATTTATTTGGGTGCTATGGCAATATTCGATAAATTATGCAGAGTGGAATCGAATTATCGACCTTTAGGGCTAAGAGGTGACTACTCTACCTTACTAAATAATAACTGATAAAAAGTATATGGAACCTGTGGAATAGTACGCAACTTACTTTAAGAAATACAAACGCGAAAATGTTGCTGTATCGTCAACGTCAATTACGCAGACAAAGTGACCCCCAAGGTCACCAAGCCAATGACGAAGACCAGCAAACACCTGACGACGATTTCCAAATCTACAAATGCGAGCTATGAAGCACAGCTGAAGCAAAGTTTTAAAATTATCGCCAGTTATATCCGCATGAAGTATATTTGTTGCGATCGATCCTGTGTTTTACTCTCTTTTGAACCCTACGACTTATAGATATTTACAAGGATTGAAAGCCACTATTGAAGATTTTATGCGTAAGATACCGCACGAGTCAGGCCCTAAACTGGAACCAACTATTTGCAGCGTAGAAGCACGCATCATAAACATAAAATTATGTTTAACATTTTATATATCATCATCAGATCATTTTGGGGAAATATTGTTCACGTTACTAGGAATTTCTAAAAATTTGCATGTCTGTCAAAGTGGGGTATGACAGAGTAAACAGATTTTCCCTGTCATGGCAAGTTGTATATCTTGTTCCTTTGTGCCTATAATTCACAGCAAATTGAAGATATATGCTGCTTAAGATTTTCTATTTTGTATGCATTAACCTGATTTTGAATACAATAATTTATATAAATTACATGGTTTTGCTATGGGTAGTTCCGCGTAGTGAATCAAGACCCTAAAGACATTGATTTTGTGCTTCCAACGCTGGAACTTGAGTAAATTTATAAATAAAGTTTAGGTGAATAATATAAAGAAAATATATGAAATATCGCTATTTATCGCTGTGGGAATTTTTAAAGCGCAAACTTTATGCCAACAACTCGAAGATCAGAGAAGAGTTAAAAGACAACATTCAAGCTGAAATGGCAACAAAACGCACGAGATGATTGTGAATATGATGGAAAATGCCAAAACAAATGCTAAAATACAATATTCGATCTGAAATGGCAGCTATATCGCTCGTAATACTTGTGAATGTGTAGGAAATCGTCAAAAGAAAGAGCGCACTTTTACAGTCGCAATGGAGGGGGTCGATGTTGTTCTTGGAAAATAGCTCAAGAAATTGTAAAAATTTTAAAATATATTAAAAATGCTTAGTTATTCGATTTTGCCATTGAGCCAATTCAGAAGACGCATCCGTATCATGCAGTTAAATAGTTAACTTTTTTTGTAACCATTCTTTGAAGAGAGTCGATGTTGTTTTTGCCAAATAGCTCAAAGAATTTGTAATAATTTTTGAAATGAATACATAAAAATTCGTAAAGTTATTCAACTTTTCCATTGACCCGATGCAGATGGTGCATCCTGTGCATTCAGGCGGTTTTACCATGTTGTTGCACCCACAATTTGTTTGTGGATTTGTATATTTTAAGTTTTCAACGGCCCTATTTAGGCCTAAACTGTCGCACTGCTATTTAAATAATTGCCAAAAACTGCTTTTGTACTCACAAAATAGTTTTAAACAAACATAGATATCATGATTTTCAAGCATAAAAAAAATAAATAATATCATTGAAGAGAAAATGTGCTTATTTGCTTATAGCACCTCAAGCCAAAAATATTGTTTTTAAAAAATTTTAATTGTAAAGGGTGATATTTTAGGAACGTATTTTTTGGTCTAATTGGTTTTTTTCAACTGACTAGATTAACGTGCTTAGTGATACTGTTCGACACGTTATATTTGATTTGCTATGTATCCATCAAAATTTATAGACTCGTAGACATTCTAAGTATTGTAAAACTAATGATCTCGTCAGAAAAAGAGCTGAGTTGGTCTCGAGATAATTGCATCCAAAACAAAAGTAAAGCGCTTCAATCACTTCAGCCATGGAAACAACACCATAAATGGGAACAAAATCGAATTTCTCAATAACTTTCCTTACCTTAACACCGTCAACTCCAGAAAGAGTAGATAATGATGAAATCTATATCGGAAATCTATATCTTATGTTCTAATACCTTCTAGCTATTTCTTAGGCCATTTTAGGACTCAAGGTAATAACCATAATAGTGATACTGAATTGGTTCCAAATGACGGACTATTTGCATGTCTATAACGATAAGAACGCAACGATTGAAGTATTGAAAGCTTTTATTTTAAGTTATAATCGTAATGAACCATTTTTGCGTAAATAAATAAAGTTGCTTTAAAAGGCTTGAAGTGAGTGTCAATTATAGATCTTTTTGGAGAAAAAACATCTATGAAATTTTAAAAACTACTATATGGCTGCCAAAATTGTTCCTTTGTGCCTACAATTCACAATAAATTAAAGAAACATACTTTTTAAGTTTTTAGATTTTGAATGTATAAAATTGATTTTCAATACAAACATTTTTTTTTTTGGAGCGTTATTTTTGAATACAACGGAGAAAAAGCAATGCGAAACTAAGCGCTAAAAGGAGTATTTGTGAAAACCGTTTATAAAGGCTAATTTTTTAGCAACTTGTCTTTTTTGAGACTCGGATTTTAAAAACTGATGCGGTTTATAAGTGTAATGTGTGGCGCTAAAATATGTTCAGTTTGGTTTATAGATTTACCGGATTATAAATAAATGGCTTGTACTATTTAACTAAATTTATTGTCCGAGCGCATACGCTGTGTTTTTTATATAGAATATTTATGCAGCGAGGTAATATTTCTATTAACTCAAAAAAAAACTATCATCCACTTTTCTTTCAAGAGAAGGCATATTAAATTTGGTATAACCCCTTGCGAATAGATGCACACATTTGTACAACAAGCCCTACTCTAAAGCAATGTCAACCATTTAAAAAGCCAACCACATCTAAATAATAAAATTTAATGTCTAATAAGAACAGATTTGGTATCAAAACAAACTAAATATTTTTTGCCCAAAAAAAGCACATTTTATATGATTTTTTCGAACAAACCAAATTAGCTAGCTCGTAAAAAATCACCCTTTATATAGACGACATAAGGCATTGTTCTGTTTAGCTGGTTCAAAATTGAAGTTCAGCATAATTATTATTATACTCCCATTAATATATTTCCCAAAGTTGTTGCTCGTTGAGAATTTGGAATACCGCGATTAACAAGAATAATTCCGCATACAATCTGCATAAGCAAAACCACCCATCCGTCACACTCAACTTAATGTCCATTCACGTTGAACCAGCAGCCCATATACCCTAATTCCACCTTTGGGTGCAGTGCGGCCATGATATTTTCCGTGATATGCACGCTGGGTAGGCACAACTGATTCATTCCTTCCAATCTTCATTTTTTAAATTCTTGTCGAATTTTACTATAGAAAATACAACAAAGTAATACAATTAATGAAGTTAAATTAGACGCTCCCATGTCGTATAAAAACTACTTTCAGCGCCTTCCATCATAAGTGATACTACGCAATTCGTTCTATGGCGCTCTCCTCTAACTTTCTGCAAGCACCGATTTCACCTAGGTCTGTCGAGGGCGTTTTTGGTGCCGGGTAAACTGCCTGTTCCATTGAAAGTTTTCGTTTCTGATGATGTTTGGCCAGAAACTGCGGCAAACGTTCTGCAGACATTTGTTTGCAAAAGTTTGCAGTCGTCGGCAGTTACACTTGACGATCCGCCGATATAGCTGCTACAACAACATCAACAACGGGGATCAAACTTTACCAAATCGAAATGGTGAAGCCGATCGGTTGAGTATTGTCAAAGTCGGGTCACCCGTCAGTTATCCTAAGGTTCTTTGCGTCTGCTAACTAACCCAACCACTTTGTACACTTGATGCCATATCAAAAGTTCAACTTCAACGTAGACTTAAAATATTATCAGACTTCCCAATTTAAGGGAAATTGCTTGTGATTTCATCAAAAGTGCGCTCAATAATTGCTCCCCAAATCTCTGTCGAAACTTGCTCCTTCAACAATTCGCTACGCTGCTGAACCAGCACTTCGCTGCCTTTTATGTTCTATAAACAATCACAACATAACTGTCTGCAATAACAACAAACAATTTAAACAGCAAGGCAACTTTTTTTTTCTATTTTTTTGAAAAAATGCGCTCCGCTTGTCAATTAAATGTCAACTGGCATAAATGTTTGCTTGTTGGCTGTCACATTAAAATTCCGCAGAAAACAAGTATTAAATGCAGTGAAGAGCAAGCGAAGGGACACAAAAAGAGAACAACACGGAATTAACTCAAAAAAAAGGACTTTACGCAAAACCGGCAAAAGGAGCTGAGCATGCGCCGCCAAGTATGCAAAATAAATTTTTACTCTTTGACAGCTGCTCGCTTGCTCTTGACACAGTCACTCCCAAACTGTGCTGCGCTGCTCAAACTGTGCGGCATATTCACCACAGCTTAAAAGTATGCTACAGTTTTTTTATTTTAAATTGTTTATATTTAAAGTTGCTTTGCATGTTTAGACGCCATTTTATGCGTTGCGTCTGTGTGAGTGTGTGTGTGTGTGTGAGTGTGTGTTGCGCCTTTGTGTTTGTATTTGTGTTCTGTCCTTGTATTTGTTTTGAACTTTGTCTTTGTCTTTGCCTTTGCCATTTTGGCCTGCGCTGGTTGACTTTGTTGGGCTATCTGGGCTCAGGCTATCATTTGTTGCACTGCGCCTTCCCGACGAGTTTTACATTAAACAGCCACTGCCTTCCCGCACAGTTGTTGGCCTCAGCTCAGTGTCAGCAATGGGGGAGGGGGGGCAGCTCAGTGTCAAAGTTGCGCGGCCCGTTATGCAAATGTTTACCGTTAGAGGCTGCAAAGAGCAGCTTACAGTTACCTAGACCCAGGCAGCAGGCAGCTTTATGGTTCGCAGCAGTGGCTGCCAAAAGGGGGGAAATCAAAACTATTTAAAAGTTTTGTTCTTTTAGGTTGTAAGGAATATTTGTTAAAGTTATTTTGCCGTTTTGACGAACAAGACCACTGGAAACTAACAGCAGCTTGCCGAGTAACAACATACTTCATGAAAGGAACCCTTGCTCTCGGAAGCAGGGATCAGAAAGCTTTGGTGATAATGAGCCCCATCACAGTACACAAACCTTATTACCAACATATGGTTGACCTGGAACTAAGAACTGACCCAACATGTACGGCTTGGCTCGAGGAGACTAACAATACCGCGCACTACCTATGCTAACTTCGAGCTTTCTTAAGACTGCGTAACCTGGGTAGCGATGTGCTTCAGCGTCTTGAAGCAGACAAATTACCACTGCAGTCACGTCTCAACTTTCTCCGAAAGTCGCGGAGGTTCGTGTAGTGGGTTTTTCTCCCTCTTTCACTTTTTTCCTTTTACTACTCCCCAACCACTATTTAGTACCTTCCCTTTCCGGTAAGGCACAATGCGTTATTTCGCCAGAGTTTCCGAAGCGGTGTTTGTCGCCTCTGCTATCCTCACATCTAACTATCTGTCTATTTTTGCCGTGTGATGTCCGAAAAGGAATGTAGCACTGCGGTTATCATAAGAGATCTCTGATAGAGAACTAATCACTATTCCGAGGTACAACCTTTACAGCTTAAAGCCCATCTAAGGATCATTCTATATGATTAGTTACTGGATCTGACGACGAGCACCAATGAAAGAAAAAAAAAAAAAAAATTCGGAAATAAAACATTTTGCATATGTACACAAACTGCTTGCACTGCTTTGTGAGAGTAGTCTTCAAGGCAGTTCTACCCTCAGCAACAGAAGCTTGGGAATTGCTATTCTTTGATATTTGATATTTTTTGATTAATATAGATTCACTAATGTGAATTGAGCATTGATACGTCGATGTAAGTGGAAAGTAGACGTTATATAGAGTGTAAGGTGCAGTGGACTCTTACTTTCTCTTTAGATAACCTAAAAAGTTTTTCATTTTTTTTCAAAAAGGTCTAACTTTAATTTTACGCAAATAAAACTGTTCTTAAAAGGCAAAAATGATTTATCCTATTACTTCGAAGGGGAACCTTAGCGCAATATCTCTATATTTCATGAAATAAATTGGTTCTCTTCAAAGCCACTACAAAAAATATAATCTTAGATTATAAAAACCTCGATCAAGAAAACTTTAACCGAAATCAACAAATTCATAAGCGAAAATATTACACAAATTTGTTTGCTCTCATCACACACAATCCCCCTTATCAACATCGACGAAAATCTCAAACGACGCCACTGCCCCACCGAGTGACCGACCGTATTGCCTGTATTTTTGCATATGTACAGCAGGAGTTTGTGATTAAGCAAGGATATTTATGTGTCTCAGTGTGCGTGCGTCGTGTGTGTGTCCGTACGTGTCTATCTTTGCCGGAAATTTGTTTGCACTAAAGTGATTTGGGGAAATGGAAAATGTATTTGCAATTGGCCAGGTTTTTGGACGAATCCCACAGGTGAGCAAAATGGGTACGAGTGCAGTCCATAAATAAAAATCTTAATGAAATTTCATGTAACACGTGCGTGTGTGTGTGTGTGTGTAAGGATGATAGGACACTCAATTGAAAATGACGGTAAATGGTTTTAATTGAAGTCATATCAAGCAATCAATCAATCAATGTTAAGGGTTTGGTTGGCAGGAACACACTGTCTGGTTTGATACAACAAATTGTTATGAAAAGTTGTAGCAGCATTTGGAACCGTTTCGTTTTTTGTTTTTGGTAGCTGACATAATTGAATTGGATTTTAAATAAATAATGATAGCTGTTTATAATTTCAGGGATTTTGTGCAAAAAATGTTGAAATATAGTAATTTAATATAAAAAGTTTGCAGTTAATAATTTTGCTGAAAGCAAAGCAGAGAGTCCGCGTAAGTTAAAGTTGGGTCGGGAACGTATAAGTTCCTTTGCTATAGCACTTCTAAGCAGTCAAATAAAACTGACGACTTTTTGAACCGATTTGCCCAATTTGATGTAATCCATCGGTTTTAATGGAACTCTATACAATACTGAGAAGCGCTTAAAACCTTCACACCCATCGATAATGGCACACCAGAAGCTCCGGGAACTAACTGCAGACGCCTTTTGCATCCGCCTTATAGTCCGGACCCGAAGATCTATTATTCTCCATGGCGTACAATTTTGCTGTTGAATAAATCTCTTCAAGAGAGACATGAAAATCGACCACCTTTTTGCCAATAGGAGCGAGGGCTTCTTCATAGCAGAGCATTTCATGAGAAGCTTCATGAAGTTTTTTTTTGAAATGGCAACAAGTTATCGGAAAAAAGGCGTATTTTTGGCCCTCTGACTTTGATAATTAAAGACTTCAATTTTTGAATGTAAATAATAAATTTCTTTTTACTCAAATCAATGAGTTTTTTACATTGATATTCTCCAAAAATCTCAAGATACCAAATTTTTACTTATCTAGAAATCACTTTTTATCGCTTTTGTCAAAAATCAACCAATCTTTCTTTTTTAATATATTCCAACAAACAGTCTACAAAACCACTCAATCTCTCAAGTTTCTCTTCATCCATTGTGAAAATTTATTGAGTTCTTTGATTAGTTTTTGTTAGGAACGTGATTTTGGTACCGCGGACAGTATTGTTTTATAGAGTTAAGTTCCTTTCACAATTTTAAGCATAAAATGTTTTCATCATTCAAAATATCTATATTCCACAAATTTTAACTAGCCAGACATCCCTTGTTATCGGTTCCGTAAAAAATCGTCGGATTTAATGTATGACAATATTCTACGAAATGATTGAATCTCTCAACTTTCATTCATTGTGAAAATTTGGTACCGCGGCGCATATTAAATTTCACAAGTGTGAGCATAACATTTTTTCAATATTCTCTAAAAATCGTGCGATCTATGTTTCTCAACTTTTGTTTAGCCAGAAATCACCTTTGTCATAAATCGTCTTTTTTTAGTATCCCAACAGCCTTCGAAACTACTTAAACTCTCACGTTTCACTTCATCAACTGTGATAATTTGTTTGAGTTCTTCAGTAGTTCTCGTTCAAAACGCGATTATGCTACAGCGGCCCATATTTTTTTTATAGAGTTAAATCCCATTCATACTTCACTCCATCTCAGCGGAACGTGTTAAAAATTTGGAGAATACATTTGTCTTAATATTTTCTTAAAATCTATAGGAACTATATTCCACAATCGTCTGATCTTTCTATCTTTAATGTATCCCAATAGTCTTCGAAATCGCACAATCTTTCAAATTTCACTAATTGTGAAAATTCTGTCAGTTCCTCAATATTTCTACTTCAAAACTCTCTCAAAATTCGCTTAAATGCAACATTTTGTACACAGTTTCACGCATCTCTTACTCATTTTACCTCTTATGCTTTGGTTACATAATAAATTCATTTTTGCACTTACCCTTCTCCTGCAGCTGCTGTCGTTTGATGTCACCTTTGAGCACTTCCGCGGTATGCACCAGTTCATTGAGTTGCGGTTTTTTCATTTTCAGTTCACGCAAAACTTTCTGCAAAAAAAAAAAATGAACCCAAAAGAGACCGCATTCAGTCGTTCATTGCACCAAAGCACATAATAACCACAATAACCACACCCGCACACACCCACCCATACATACCTCCTGCTTCTCAATGGCCAGACGCACTGCGTCCACATCATCAACGACCACGCTCTGTATCTTGATCATGTTTTGTTCCCAAGTCAACCAATCGGAAATTTGCAAAACAGACTTATCGAAGCTGCCGGCCAATGCGCCAGTTCCGCTCGGTTCGTTGTTATATTCTGGAAAAGTAGGAAAAGCAGAAAAAAGTAGAAATGAAATAATGAAAAATTGAGCAGCCAGCCAAGGATTTAGGTTAAAGGCATGCTAATTAGAAGCAGTTGGCACTGGGGGCCTCTTATTGCATTGTGGTCTGGACATTGTGGTTGTGTGGTTGGTTCCCTGCGCTGGCTTGACCGACATTTTGCCAGCACGAGTTTATTGCAATACTTGAAGGCGTGCTGATTGCTCGGCATTGACATACAGTTTATCATTTACTCTACCAAGTTGGCAGCCTGTCAGTCACTTCCCTTGGGTCTGTGTGCCTTAGTAGTCCCCTGACCTCAATTTTGCGACCAAAGTGTTTCAATAAATCCGTCGTCGTGCTTATGAAGTTTGTTTTAAGGCTTTGGGCGTTAAACTGGCTAGCTAGGGTTTGGATTGAGGCAGGTAAGTCAATTTCGCTGCAGGACATGTAAGTCGGATGTGAATTGGGGCTGTAAACTTTTATAAAAAGTAACAAATAGGTCAAAATTTCTGCAGCCACCAATGTTTAGCTAGTCAAACAACTTCAGATCCAAATTTTGAAGATTCTCCAAACATCAAAAATGCAAAGAGTCAGTTGAAATGTTCTTTCAGAATAAAGTTTTCAAGATTGCTTACAAATCGATAAATAGAGATATCGCTTGAAACAATTTTTTTAAAAAGTTTTTACTAGGCTCAGTTGCCGATATATGATGATACAGATCTCAGTGGTTACTTATTTCAAATGCAACTTTGGGGATCTCAGCACTTTTACTTCTCGGTGTTATAAATCCTGATGAATACACTATTTTTCATCATTAAAGTGTATAAAAAATAAAACATCCGATTTTTTCAAATATTTCTATGGCAGGCACTACGTTTGGAAAATTTAGGTCGACAACAGCAACCAGCTCACTTAGACCTACTGATCAGTTTAGAAATCACACCAGTAACTGTTATATTCTATACTTCTACTTAAAAATCAACTCTAAAAAACCTACCAGATGTTAATCAATAGACATTTTAGACATTTTCAATGCCAAACATGACAAAACATTACGATTAAAAAGTATAAGAGCTCATTCACTCTTCCCAAGGAAAACCGTTCGCTTCTCACCCTCATCGGTAAGATCATTCCCGTTAAACCAACACCCAAATACCTGGACATAACACTAGGCAGGCAACTAACTTGGCGTGCCCACATCCAGCGCAAAAAGAAAATAAGCTGAATCCAGCTTTGGGATACTACGAAGTCCACCAACCACACCTTGAAGCTCACAACACCAACACTATCAGGAATTGAATCTGTTTATAAATAGTTTTTTGGTATTTGCTCTTCGGGATTTAAATTGGGATTCTAAAATTATATTGGCGTCTTATAGACAAATTGTACAACATGCCATCCAGTAGTATTTCTGCATAAGCTCTTACTCGGGTTCATTGAATCGAACGCACTCAAAGTAGCAAAATCTCTTTTGTCATTCCATTCAGAGTAACACGTAATTTTTCTCACAATTTTAAACTAGATTTGCGACTATCAACTAATGGCAGCAATATTTTTTTGCAGTTTCAGGGTGGTACCCTGCAATATGTTCTACTAACTTACAGAAGTACTTGATAGCTTAACTGTAACTTTCAATTTCAATTACGATTTAAGACATTTAACCAATTTTGTCAATGTTGCTACTAACAAATTTCGTAACAATGCCAGCAATTTTAATTTTTAGCGCTTTATACGGCTGGCGCCATCTAGATAGCAATACACCATCATTCACACTAAATGGGCAGCACTGTTTACTGCAGAAGCTTGGCAGCACCAAGCACAAGTACTGCCACTGTAAATTTATTGCAGCTCTTAGTACTTTTTGCAATATCACGTAGTAGTAGGTACCAATGCTGCTTGAAATTCGCATCTTTAACTTTAAGCAATTTCGGACTACAATTTATTCCAATGCAGTGTATGCCTGCCTGGATTATCAACCAACAGTTTGATTCTCAAATAGTTTCTACTTGCTACTTGCCGTTGGTCATTTCCGTCAGAAAGCTATAAATGGAGGCTACCAAATAAAAAACATACTTAAATAAAATAGCCACCACAAATGAAAAAAAAAACCAAACTATTTCAATTTACGAAAGTTTAAAGTGGCTTCATTGAACCAGCAAAATGCATTGGGCGTTGCTTAAGAGTCCTCGAATTGCACTTGGCGCACTGTGGTAAAAAAGTTATTGCATTCGCGCTAAATAAGCTCAAATATTTGAAGTTAAACTGTTGTAAAATTATAGGAAATCAATGCAGCATGGTAGTGGAAGTGAGAATACACTGTAGTTACGCGAAAAAGGAATATTCCAGCAGTACATTCAATGAATTCTTCAGAACTCACGTTCGACAACGAACCTTAAGACCCAAGCTTGACTACAAATACGAAAAAGTTTGCAAATATGATTTCAAAGAAAAGAATATCATACAGAAAGTTTGGTAAAAAGGGCAACCAGCTAGAGCTGAAAGCTACATCTATAAGTCTAAAAAGTTTTTTGTATAAAAGTATTTTTAGAAAAATGATAAGGGAAAGCTATTGGTTAGGCAGCTTTGTAAGCTCTTTGTTCGCTAACATAGCAAGCAGGGTCCGAAGCCCCTTAATATAACTTTTATAAAACGAAATTTCATTTTCAAACTAAATAGTTTGGCTTGAGGACTTTATTATGAGGGTATTCATAACGATTTTGTCAAATCTCGCTAATCTAGTAGGTTGCAACTTAATTTCGGTTCGATTTTTTTTCGATTTTTTATCTAATGAAAAATTTGATATGTGTCCAAAATAATCGGAGTAAGAAAAGTTTTAATCGGCGACAAAAGTACAGCTGAAGTAACCATTGATTATTTGTGAAAGTCTAGGGTATATGAACTTCTAGCCATAAGTCATATATAGAAAACCCTAGACGCATCCAAAGTGGAGTTCCAAAGAACGTTATGGCCAAACCAGATTATTTAAAGATGAGATATGGGAGGCTCTACTAGAACAAGTTTCGGGATTAATGCAAACTAAGCTCGTAGAATCATCAGCAGTGCCTAAGCAAACAACCTCCGTCGGTCAAAGTAATAGCCATTTTCTCGGATCCAATGAAAATGGCTGTTGCTGACGAGAGATGTCAAATGGCTTTTTTTCACATCGGAACTGCCTTTTGGAAGTAGAGAAATTTTTAACGGATTGTTACTGGATATGCAAAGCGAATACTCAATCATTAACCCATGAAGACAAAATATTTTGCCAAACCTGGGGAAACCAAAGCAAAATGTGCACCACCGCATATAGTGGAAGCAGGAGGTTATAATCTGCTATAAGCTGCTAATATCAGGAAACCATTAACGACTAGAACTCATGTATTTTAGCGCTCTGCCTGAGATATATCGAAAATGAACGATAAGCTTATAAATTTAGTTCGAGCTCGCTTCATTATTAGTTTTAAATATTTCATAGTTTGGTAATCTTATGACTTTCTCTGCCAACGCTCCCCTTGGTGATGTCATATAGCAGGATAACGCCAGCCTCGAAGTGTTGGTAAGGTTCAAACATAACCTGGATGCACTAAAAAAAAATATGGTCTTCCACAAATCAACCGACTACTCGCGTTTTCAAGGATACAAATGATTTTTGAGGTTAGGGTTTTTTAAGGAAATCGAGCACAGAGAGAACCCGTTGTGGGGATATGGTGACCGAAAATGATTATAGATAGAGCTAGGAAAAAGTAGTCATAGATTTAAGATGATAACCTAGTTTAATCTACGATACGATATTAGACTCATGTAATATCCTGACTCCAAGACACCAAAAGTTTCTGAAAGATCAACTCTTTGAAAGTTATGCATACATTCCGTATCCAGAATCAGATATCTGTGAAACAACTGATTAGAATCTGCGAGTGATAGGGGTAACGACAATTTTGAAGAACGTCAAATCCTTACCCGATCTATTAATCCCTGCTGCTGATGAACTAGGAACTATGAAATAAGGGCATTAAGTTAGTGCATATGACAATGGTATGTAAATTGTGCCTCATAAATATTAAAGAACGAAATAGTTTTAATATTAAAGTAATCACATTTCATAGTTTGGCAAACTTATGGCTGGCTTTCTCTGCCCACATACCCCTCGAAGATTTCATACAAAACCCGCCTATTATTCAAATTAGCCTGCAGACTAAGTAAAACTTTTTGAATTGAATAAATTCCTAAAAATCCGAGTGCAGAACAAAAAACTTAAAAGAAAAAATGAATCTATAAGAAACTGGCTTAAAAGCCAACAAGGAATATATAAAAGCAAACACTTGAAATACTTGTAAAACTAGTGAAAATTGAAAGAAAATGCTTAAGAGGCAAACTAAGTATGCCAAGTAAAAATACAACAACAACAACAACACAAAAACAACATGGTCAAAGAAGTTATGAAAGTTTTTTGGTTTGGGAATAAGCCCTAAAAAAAAAAGAGATGCCAACCGAAGTTGTAGTGCTTGTTGTTGGCGTAAGTACAACGCGCAGCAGGATTAAAGCCCTTTTTACGACAAGGGATTTTTCGACGACAAATTCAATGTCTAGGAAGAAATAAACCACAACAACAAAAGCTAACGAGCAAGGAAGGAGTCAAACAGGTCCTCAGTAGGCGTCTGACACTGGCGGGGTGTTTGTAAGTGTTTCGCCGCGTGTGTGTGTTTGGTTCTTTTTTTTTGGGGGGGCATGTCTAGGTTGAATGAATGACGTGCCAACTGAAAGCATTTAGAATGAATGAATGAAAGGTAACGCTCTGACATGCATACACACAGAGATACTCTCACCTGTGAGAACAAAAAAAAAGAGAAGAAGCTGTTAAACAAATATATCCTCGTACTGCACAGTAGAGAAAGGAAACGCTTTCCAGCACTGGAATCACAGCCTCACACATAAACACACACACTCACACACACACACACACACACGGACATAGATGAACTAAAGTAGCAAAGGAGCAGAGCAAAAAAAAAACACTTTAAGTGTAAAATTTCTTTTGACTCATTTTAAGGTTCACTGCGAGGGTTGCTTAAGTGGTTCGGCAGTTAATAAAGCAAAGGTGTTCTGGCAGTACTTTTCTTAACTCTTCATTCCGCTTCACGATTTATGTAGCACGTTTTTTTCATAATTTTTAAAAATAAATGCTAGAGTGCTTTGCCCGCTATTCGCTTTACTCGCCTTTCCCAATTTCGTCAATTTTTTCTCCCTTCAAATGTCTTACTCTCTCATTTTTTTTTTTCGTTGATTTATGCCAAAATTTTCCATGCGAACATTTTCTTTTATCTTTTCCTTTTTCCCTTTGATATTTTCTCTTGATTTTAAATATATCGTATTACTGCCTATTCCCGAATTCGAGCTTTTCGTTTTTCTACAGAAATATTCAAATTTTTTTCAATTCATTTTTTCTCTAAAGAAATGGTGAAATATTTTTAAGCATTAAACTTTTATTGGAACGGCCCATTTTTAGCGTTTCCTTATGGAGAAGAGAGCACTATTGGTAACTTCGCCGGACAAACTTATATATAAAATTTAGCACAGAGGTATACCCCCATTTATAGATTCACTAAAATCCTAGGAAAGTCTATTGACCCAATGGTTTCTACTGCTACTTTCTGGTTTCATCTTTAACATTATAATTTCAAGTTTCTAGCTATCCCCAGATGTGGGACATCAGGCTAGGAATACGGATAAGTTTTATTTTATATTTTTTTCGTTATCATTTATTATTCCTTTTAACATATTTAATGTTACAAGCTGGACTTACTTGTACCCATATATTAATAATAAATAAATAAAAAAATAAACAAAAGTAAAGTTGCTCGAAAGTCGCTAACCTATTAAGCAGCTCTCTTACAGACTTTAAAAGGTTTTTATATTAAATTTCTGCGAGAATTTCTATCAAACTGCCCTCGTAATAAAAAATATCTGCATATATTTACGCATTTTTATAATTGGGTAGAAACAAGTGAAACCAGAGACATTTTATTACTTATTATCTAAAATTAAGGCAGTAACTTCCTGTTGTCATTTCTTACTTTTTTGCAGATTCTTTTGTTCAACTTGTCTCCAAGTCGATTCGGCACATTGTCGAAATAGGGGCAATTCTGAAAACACTCTTTCTGACGTTTTGTGCAAATTAACTCGTGTACAAGCTGGTCAATTTCCCTCAATATTTCTAAACATTATGAGCATCGTTAGCGTAGCCGTCGGGAGACCTGTGATTCGATTCCAGCCTGCAGCATTGGTGCCTAGCACTGGCATAGCTAGCAAATGAATATAAGCTATTTGCCTAAGTCTTTATTAATGAGAGCCACTGCCGTTCGGATAAAACTGTAGGACCCTGTTCTTTTTGAATAGCTTTTAGTATATATATATCCGTGTTGCGCCTTTGGAACGATGACTATAGTCATAGCCAAAAAATTACTCGTTAAGTAGTAACTTGCGTCCTTTGATAACTTGTCACCTAGTTCTAGTAAACTTTCTGGAAGTCTCTAGACGAGACCGGATTTATGAATTCATAAGCACTCATTACATATGACGAAATCGCTCTTACCTTACATGAGGCTCTGCCATCCAAAGCACTGTACGCTATCCGTAGCTGTCTATTGGTATTCGCAGCTAGCCCTATACGCCTGCAACTTTTTGCATCCTACGAGCCCGGTTATTAGGTTAGATCAGCATTTTCAAGATAGCCCTAGCTCCGAAACTCGTACTTAAAAATCTGTACTTGATAACTCAATACTCAGCATAAATATAAACGATTTTTAAAAACCATCTATTCAGAGAACAAAAAGTTATAAAATTCGTCTATTCTTGGGATCTTTTTAAGGAAATCGTTTTAAAGATTTAAAAATTCTGAAAGCGCAGTTCAAAATATAACATCTTGACTTGGTTTTTAAATTTGCTAGCACTTTATAGCCATTCCCCCCTAATAGTATTTAAGGCTATGTTGAAAATTGGAAAACAATTGAAAACAATTCTTTAAAGAAAGAAAGAATGTCCGCCACTCTCCAAATCATTACAAAATTCTTGAAAATTAAAGATATTAAGTAAAAAGTCGAAAAGTGGGCCTCGGTAGTGTAGATAATAGATTCCTCGCCTTTTAACCCAAAAGTCGGTGCTTCGATTCTACCCAGCAACACTGGATGCATCTGTCTAGCACTGACTTAGCTAGCAAATAAATAGACTAGGAAAATCTCAATTAATTAAAGACATAGCCGTTCGGATTCGGCTATAAACTGTTGGTCCCTGTTCTCTACGAACAGCTATTATTAAACATATTTCGAGCGATGACTATAGTCAAGGGGAATAATTTTATTTTTTTTTTCCTGAACTAGTGCCATAATTAGCAAAAACAATAAAAAGAACTCAACTTAAAGTTTACAACCAATTTTTATCTCATTGATTTAGAACTTAAAAGATATGCGTTCAAAACGTTATAAGTATTTGAATTGAGTTCAAAAATATTACACAGGCCCACAAGATTTACCTGTTAGAAAGTTGAGTTTATTTGAAATTCCAGTCCCTGCTTGGATTAACATTATTAATATCAAATTTGGCTGTTGTAATTATTATAATTTGCTGTTGTTGTTCCCACATAATGAATAGACTGCATATTTTTTTAGTAAACTCCGCCTATTTTTATGCAAATCTTACAAATAGTTATAAAGTAAAGCGCTTGTTTTAATATATTCCAGTTTTTAATTTCAATAGGTATTTCACTATTCTAGCTTTTTTCCTATAGAGGTCCGCGTACAACTTTCGAGCTAAACGAACCGGAATGCTGATTATTCTTATTATATGCAAAAAATCGAAACGTACCAAAGAGCAACCGTTTTCGGAGTCAACTCAGTCTCACATATTTCCACCCAAAAAGATTTTCATACCACATATAATTTTACTACCTTTGCATTGGCTTTATGTGGCTTGTTGGCTTTGAATGTTTTTTCAGTCAGGTGCAAATGGTAGAAAATCATAAAAATATGTGAAACACGTTAAAAATTGCAAAAAAAAAAAAAAAAATAAGTAAAAAGGAAACATTTGAGTTCTTCTCGGGCAGCACATAGCTGATAACGTCAGTCATTCTGTCGACTCGTGGACGACTACGGAGCTGCAGCGGGCATAAGAAGCCACAGCAGCAGCAGCACCGCACCGGCAAGAAAACTGTCATAATTCATTAAAAGCCAAAGAAAGCGTGAAATTTCCCCTTGTGTAATGTTGCTTTCACGTCACTCGGCGAGTTTTCTTTCAACGTAACGCACATGCCCCACGGAGTCTTCCCCTACACACAAGCGGAACACGCTTTTTGAAGCAAAATAAAAAAATATAACAAATAAAAAAGCTATAAAATCGGCATCCATTGTATGAGAGCAGCAGCAGATAAAAAAAATTGAACAATAATAATATTGATGAAAATGCTTAAAGCGTTTTTAAACACTTGAGAAATATTGCACTGCTGGCAGGTAACCTATCACGACCTGGGGCAAAAAAAAAAAAAGATTTTATTTTTCGCAGAATTAAATACGTAAATATTGATTTTATTACCGCTGAAAGCTGCAGGTGTATAATAAATCTTCGGATTAGCTTTGAGTTAATAAGTATTTAAAAACAATTTAAGCTTTATGTTTTTTTATTTTCTTTGGGGGGGACTTAGCAAAATGCACAAGGATCCGCCTACACAAGGATAATAAAATGGCGTGCTAAGATTGAAAATGTTGAAATTTAAAATTTTTTGTACGAACAAAAATTCCTTGCCTTTTGGGCAAAAAAAACAATCACAATGTAAACCACAGCAAACGCCATATTTTTTATTACTCTCTGGGGAGCGACGACTTTTTACAGAAAATCAGAAAAGGTAAAGTATAAAAAATCTCCATTAATTTAGCTACACAAAAGCTAATTTGAGCAATTGCAATTATGTAACGCTCTGTTAAACGTTTTATATCCTTGCCGCAGAGTGACGCACATTATTTAACCCATTACATTTGGAAAAAGGTTACTCCGATGGGGTACCAGCCGCCAACGCACAAAGCTCGCGAAGGACGAATGAGATATGAGACATATATATGTGCTTGGTTCAAGGTAAACGCTTTTAAAGATTGCTTTGAAAAGGAATTTAAAAATATTATGAATATTTAAAACTTCAAAGTCAATCAGCGGCTGCATCCACATATCCAACTACTTTTAGGTTTCAAAACTTTATAAAATGAGAGCTCTCTTTTGCATCAGCTCAGATCCTTATGGGTGCCTTTGAAGAGCTGTGTATCACGCTAGGATTCTAACTCGCTTACAGTATTTTGAGCATCATGTCTCAACCTCAGTGAAGTTTAGTACAAGATTTCACTTTTGATTATTTGACACGGATAAATGATCCGTCAAAGAACTAAGCTCAAGGCTAGAAAAACTAAAAAGTTCAACCGAAGTATTTTCTTTCTTTAATAAAAACGGAGACTTTTCATTTAAGATCTTTAATCCAGCCAGTTTCCAATTTTAGACTGAAAGGGAGGCCGGTTTTCAAGAATACAGGAAAGCGATTAGTTTTCTCAATTTTGCAACTTTTTGTATACAATAGTAAGTGATATTATTTTGGCGTTAAGAACTGATGCCAAGTATGAGGCAGCAGGATTTGCTAACTTTGATGTTTGAGTAGATCGCTCATGAGTCTTAATGGAGCCGCGCATAACATAGATGGAACACTTTATAAATATTTCATTAAAAAATCTTTGCGTTTAATCAGAAGAACTAAGTCTAACAACCAATTTTAAATATTTTTTTAATTCTTTTTTTTATGTACTTCATATGTCCATCCAACCCTCGATTTATTCTTTTTAAGATAAATCAACAAATTGTGAGTTCATATATCAAAGCAGCCACTAGAGCCTAGAACAGAATCATTACCCTTAATACAGCTGCAGCCATCTTAGTTCTGCTATTTCAAAATTCTAACTATATTCTTGAATCATGACATCGGTAAAGCCCTTCCTTATTTCAAAACCCAAAATGAAATACAATTTGTTTTGTTAATAAATAAGCTTACTCCCCTGGGCTATGACCATCGCTTCAAAGATAGACCATGGAGATATCTCTATTGATGGCTGTTCGAGCAAAACAGAGACCTACAGTTTATAATCGAATCCGAACGCCGGTGTCTTTCGTCTATAGAGATTTCCCCACATACAAAGCGTCTATTTGCTAGCTTGTCTAGTGCTAGACAATTGCAGCAGTGCTGCTGTGTGGAATCGTACCACCCACCGTCGGCTTTAGAGGCGAATACGGTACCATCGACGCTTTCGAAACCACATTTAAAAATTACAGGAAATTAATTTTTAGTTTGATTACTTGAAAAATCAACAATTCATCGACTCTTTCAATCACCTTACTTCTTAAATATTACCTCAAATTCATGATAAGTGAAACCGAACCCCCTTTTTCCATATCCAACTCAAATTACGAAGCAAAAACTGCAATTTTGGGAATACAGTGTGCATTTTTATCCGACCCTTTGCAATTTCTTTTTGTGCTCCAAATAGAGTTCATTGTCATATTTTTCAAAGAGAAATCTAATCAATGTTTTGGCGAAAATAACTCAGGGTGGAAACAAAATTTCAGAAATCGATAAGAATCGCTAGTTTTTTTTTTTGTTGGAGCAACAAATTCTGCCTCTTTTTTGGATATTTACAAAAATATTTAAGAATTAAAAATTACATTATTCAAAGTATTCTCTGTCGCAAGCGAATACTTTCTACATTATTCTGCACCTAAAAATAAATCCTCTCTGGCCTTCGATTTCTTCAAAAGACCCCAAACGGTGACTATCAAAAATTCTTCTGTATTTCTTAAAAATCCAGTACTCTGAGTAAGATCTGGAGAAAACTGCTAGTGAAGTGAGTTCTCCCATTGCAATGTTTCAAAATCATTTTTGACACCCTCAGTTATATGTGGTGGGGTGGGATAAGTCCTGCCAGTCTTTCCAGCTAGTTTTTGGGCCCTTACAGCTATATCAGTTTAAGTTGGGTAAGACTGCCACTGCATTATTTCCAGGGTTCTTTTGGCCCTTACAAAGACTTGTGGCCTGACGTTCTTATCTTATAAAACCTTCATTTCATGATTTCCAAAAGTATTTCATGCAGTAAACGTTCCCCCTAACAATGATTCCATCTGGTGTTACCTCACACACTTCTGCTCCCACATTATGCAGACAGCATAATCTTTCGTTTTCGAGCAAACTTTCTACAAATATTTTAATGCAAATCGTTCGATTATGCCTGCTATAATACATCATATGCAATTTTAGTTAAATGTTTGCTTATTTGAAATTTTAAAAGATAATATAGTCAGCTACCTCAAAAGTTTTGGATATGTGTAGAGAGTTATTCCAAAGAAGGTTTTTGTGAATAAGAGTAAAAATGCAGTCAGCCAAATTTTCGAATATTCAAATAATCGTAATTCTTTTGTATCAATCTGTAATTTCAAACATCTTAAAATATAATCAAAAAAATATTTTATGCTTGTAACTTTCTTTAAGAAAAACGGACAAAATTCAATCCAAACAAGAATAATACACAACACCTAATCCTAGGCTGACTTAAACATATAGGGTTCGTAGCCTCTAAGTAATTTGAAATATTATTGTAGTTTCGGTACACGGTAATATTTGATCTCAAATTCGTCGAAATATTTTAAAAATTTAAGCGTAACGATAAGTGGGTCGTTTTTACAGCGAAGCACCCTTTCACTTCCGTATTCCCTTACAAAAACAACTTCCAAAATTATTTCTAAAATCGCTTAAGTCATTTATTGACAAGGTCTACAAGTACAAACAATTCGCGCATCGGGATACACATTTAACGTTGAAGGTGTCGCATTGCGTTG
This sequence comes from Chymomyza procnemis, assembly GCA_035046065.1. Lineage (NCBI taxonomy): Eukaryota > Metazoa > Arthropoda > Insecta > Diptera > Drosophilidae > Chymomyza > Chymomyza procnemis. Next base: position 14,362,720 of record JAWNOJ010000026.1, on the reverse strand, counting down.
CTCTAAAGAAGCAAACTGTCGTTTTTGATGCACAAACTCCAGACAGATGGCTTGACTGAATGAGCATTGGGGCTTCTCACCGTTTGGCTTATAACGCTGGAATAATTCACGCATTATCTCATTCGGATACTTGAGACAATTACTTGGTATGCTATAAATTGTCGGCGTCTTGGCAGCAGCACGTATGCTCTCATCCTGCATGACCGAAACTTTGCAATTACCATTCTCCCACATGCCCTTTTGTATCTGACCCGTATTCATATGAAAAAAGATGCCTTCACCGTTCTTATAGCCGCGTGCAAAGTGTCCTTCATAGCGATTGCCATTAACTGTGGATCAAATAAGTTTCTTTGTAAACGCTCATGACATGCTTACTCGCACAATAAAAACACACACCCAAAAACATGACACCCAGGCCATGCTTCAGACCCGCCTCCCATTCGCCCAAATAGATGTCACCATTCGTATACCATTGTATGCCCAAACCATGTCGACGATTTTGTAACCAGTAACCGAAATAGACGCAACCATCCGGATAGAATTTTTTACCCTCGCCACATTTCATATCATCATGCCAGCTTCCAGCATAGACCATCTGCACATTGGTACCATACCGGCGTAACATGGACCCGCAACCCTCGCGCTTATCCTGCACCCAATTGCCCTCATAGATCAGTTGACCCTCTGGTTTCTTTTTCTCCGCATAGTAACTACTCGTACGCAGTGCTGTGGTCTTGACACCATAACCATGAGCCTTATTGCATAGCCAGTAACCGGCATAGGTGCCACCGGCAGGATAATAAAATGTGGCGCGTCTTCCAGTGCTGCATATCGGCTTATTTAAGTTGGTAAAACGCTTCACACAGGAAGCCATTGCGGGAGCTATTAATTTAAATATATTTTTGAAAACAGAAAATATTTATGTCGTATGTAAAATTTGAAGTCTTTTTCAAACGTTTGTAAAAATAATTATGAAAGTTTATGACACAATTACTTAAAACAAAGAGAATTCTTTTCAAAATTGTGTAATAATTGGCTATAGTATTCTATTATCGGCAATTATATGTCTCATTTTTATAAAGCTTAGTTGATTCTTTTCTAAAAGTTTTTTCGCTCTTTTAGTACGCAGCAGACCGAACACTTTGAAACCAAAAAATTTTGAACTCCAACTTAAAATGGTGTAGTACTTGGAAACAAATAAAAATTATCTAAAACGAATATAATACAAATACTTAAAGTACAAGCCTTCTTCTACTCGAACTCAAGCTTCAACTTTTATGCAGAAACTAACTGCTGCAGAGTGGAATCGACCCATAGGGCTTGGAGGTGACTACTCTACCTAACTAAATAATAACTGTTAAAAAATATATGGAACCTGTGGAGTAGTACGCAACTTACTTTAAGAGATACAATCGAGAAAATGTTGCTATATCGTCAACGTCAATTACGCAGACAAAGTGACCTCCAAGGTCACCAAGGCAATACGAAGACCTGCAAACACCTGACGACGATTTCCAATTACAATAGCACATGCGAGCTATGAAGCTCAGCTGAAGCAAAGTTTAAAAATTATCGCCAGTTATATCCGCATGAAGTATATTTGTTGCGATCGATCCTTTGTTTCGCTCTCTTTGGAACTTTACGACTTATAGATATCTACAAGGATTGAAAGCCTTTATTAAAGATTTTATGCGTAAGATACCGCATGAGTCAGGCCCTAAACTGGAACCAACTATTTGCAGCGCAGAAGCACGCAACATTAACATAAAATTATGTTTAATATTTTATATATCATCATCAGATTATTTTGGGGAAATATTGTCCACGTTACTAGGAATTTCTAAAAACTTGCATATGTCTGTCAAAGTGGGGTATGACAGAGTAAAGAGATTTTCCCTGTCATGGCAAGTTGTATATCTTGTTCCTTTGTGCCTATAATTCACAGCAAATTGAAGATATATGCTGCTTCAGATTTTCTATTTTGTATGCATGAACCTGATTTTGAATACAATAATTTATATAAATTACATGATTTTGCTATGGGTAATTCCACGTAGTGAATCAAGACCCTAAAGACCTTGATTTTGTGCTTCCAACGCTGGAACTTGAGTAAATTGATAAATAAAGTTTAGGTGAATAATATGAAGAAAATGTATGAATTTACCTTGACTATTAGTCAGCAATGAAATATCGCTATTTATCGCTGTTCGAAGACAGAACATTATAATACATAATTTAAAAAAAAAATACTAATACCAGTGTTCAAAAACGATGATATTGCCAAGTTTCCCCAGTTTTGACACCGCCAATTTTCTTTTTGGGAATTTTAATAGAGCGAAGTTTATGCCAACAATCCGATAACTAGAGAAGAGTTAAAAGACAGCAAAATCGCACGAGATGATTGTGAATATGATGGAAAATGCCAAAACAAATGCTAAAATACAATATTCGAACTGAAATGGCAGCTATATCGCTCGAGATACCTGTGAATGTGTTGGAAAACGTCAAAAAAAACAGCGCACTTTTACAGTCGCAATGGAGGGGGCCGATGTTGTTTTTGGAAAATAGCTCAAGAAATTGTAAAAATGTTGAAATATATTAAAAATGCTTGGTTATTAGATTTTGCCATTGAGAATGATGAAATGAAATAGTTAACTGTTTTGTAACCATTCTTTGAAGAGAGTCTATGTTGATTTTGCCAAATAGCTCAAAGAAATTGTAAAAAAATTTGAAATAAAAACATAAAAATTCGTAAAGTTATTCAACTTTTCCATTGACCCGATGCAAAAGGCGCATCCTGTGCATTTTTAGTCTGTTTTACCATGTTGTTGCACCCAAAATTTGTTTGTGGATTTGTATATTTTAAGTTTGCAACGGCCCTATTTAGGCCTAAACTGTCGCACTGCTATTTAAATAATTGCCAAAAACTGCTTTTGTACTCACAAAATAGTTTTCAGATGTTAATTTATATTTTTTCAAGAAGTGCAGTTGATCTTTTTCAACTATTCTTTCGAAGATGTTAAGCGATCTAGCAGCAGCTTTATTACCAACTGAAGGATACTTGCTTTTATAGACTTCTTCTTCGTTATCGATGCATAAGCGTTGTAATTTTATTTCAATTTACTTCTTCACTTTACCACTTTTTAGCTCAATTTACGCGCAAAAAGCATTAAGTTCATACAGCACAGCACTATAAGCTCTAAAAGGATGTCAAAGAAACACAACACTTTTTGGTTTTAAAAAAAAAATTTAATACATTTGCTAGCACGCCAAAGTTGTCTTTTTTAATACACTTTTGCTATTTTGCGGCTTTTTCGTATAAGCCAACGTGACGTCTTTAGGCTGCCTGACGCCGCTTTGGTTTTGTTTTTTTACGATTTCGACTTCCTATCCGCTGAACAATTTGTTTTCAAATGTGTAGCTGTTTGTATTTGTGTGGCAGGTCAGCTGTTTGCAGGATGCAAGCAAGAAAGCTTTACGTAAAAGCTGCAAAAAGCTCTTTGGCGATTGAAAGCTTTTGAATGCGTAACGGGCAGCACACAAACTGTAAAAGCGGCTAAGGCAGTGTCAACAAGCAGTGCCCAACAGCAGTATATACGCTGCACTGCAGTTGCTACCAGACACAAGCAGCATTTCAAAAGCAGTGCAGCAAGCAGCACGCTAAGCAGTTTGCATTACATTACGCCTGCAAGCAGTGCTGCGCAAAGTACATTACAAAAGAAGGAAAGAATTGAGATATTTGCGCAATTTTCCGCTGTCTGGATGAAAATTAAATCAATCCAAATACTAAAGCATGCCATGCACTTTTTAACATTATTTCCAAACGTTATTTTCACAAATCAAGTTATTAAACTAATCACAACACACAATTATTTACACCAAAAACTTACACACAGTTGTTAATTAATACACTTACATTTCGTTATTATGAATACCGAAGATCAAAATCGTACAAAATCATTTCACAGGCACTCGACTTTTGCCAAAATAAGCAAAGAAAATTTAGCTGATCGTACATATGGCTTGTGGCACATTCCGGGTCGAAGACTGGAAACACCCTTTCCACGTGCTAATGTTGGTATCGATGCAAATCTTTTAGATGCACGCATTAGAAAGGTGCAAGAGCATATTGAATTCGAAAAACGAGCATCCCTAGCTCCTATTATAACTAATCATGAACTGGCAGACTATGACGCAACGGTTGAGAGAAATGTATCCAAGAAAAGCGTTAGGCTAGATGATGAGTCAATTATGCAGCCGGTTTTACCAACAGCCCAATATAGACCGAAAAGTATTACCCATATGAGTAGGGTATACACGCCAGAGAAAGCCGCTACGCCTTCTAATACGCCACACAGCATACTAAGTCAAACCCACTGTATCGCTTCAAGTCATACTACCGTGATGAGTACTGTGCAAACATTTTATCAACGCCGCAATGATTTTTATAATTCCGAATACACAATAGCCAAAAATGGTGCAAAAATGAGTGAACGTCTTATGCCATTGCCAAGAAAACCAAGTACACTTCTGGATCAGATTGTATTTCAGGGTTACGATCAAAAGGCCAAAGACGAGATTGATATGTACATAAACAAAATGGGCATGGTCAAACTTCATAATGTTTTTTTCGACCATACAGGCATATTACAAAATTTAGAAAATCGCAAGTCGTATTTTACCGACACCTGCAGCATCGATAGCGACGAAAGTCGCAGTTTAATAAAAAATTAAATGGTATGAGCTAAATTCAAGTGAAATAAACACAAATACAAACTTTAGTATGTTGTTTTGATCCGTCACGCTATTTGTGTAATGTTATGTGATGAAGTTTAGTATCTTAAATTTATGAAATCAAATAGTTTGCGACTTATAGTGGTTTTTGTTTAACTTTCATGAGTATTCTAAATGTTTCATTATTGTTCCTTTAATCGCAGCTGTGTCTTATGAGCAACAAAATTTTGACTTTGAGCTGTTATTGTACATGTACAACATAATCATTCATCCAATAAGCTGAGTTATAGAGATCATCATCAACTAAATAAAGTCACTCAATATTTTAAAACGATTTTCTTAAAAAATTATTAATTTTTATTTTTAGAGAAGATTTAGAGTTGAAAATACGAATATAAACACTCTTAATCAACCTTGGATATCAACCCGAAATTTAACTTTTGCTTAAACCAGACTTATCTACTTCGTCGCGTTCTTTTGAATTGTTGAGTCAGTATTGCTTAATCGGCGTTTTCAACACTGCAACTTTTCGCCAAATTTTTAGCTATTTCGCAAAACGTCGCCGCCTTGGCTTTGAAATAAAAAGCTTCCAGCTCATTTAAACAAAATTATTTGTATTAACAAAATTCTGACACTTAAATCAAGTTTAAGCTCAATCTTGCATAAAAAAATCTCACCAAAAATCCCTTTTAGATTAGTTTTAAATTATTATATATTTTATGTGTATTTGGTCAATTTTAAGTCCAGAGTTGAAATGGCAAATTGTTAACTCATTCTGCGAATTTCCAAATTTCAAAATAATTACTTTAATCTTGACTTAAAATTTTAATAAAATAATGAAATATTTTTAACCAAAATGTCATTATCCATAAAATATCGTCTTTAAGCTATTATTATCGTTATCTCTTAAAGTTTGTGTGTAATAAATCATCATCATCATCTCTAAGATTTGTTATTAATTTCCAAATATCATCGGAAAGTATCATCCGTAACAAACAAAATTATAAAAAATCATCACAAAGTGTAATACATTATTTTTATCTTCACAAGACTATTATCATCTTCAAAAGCTTATTATCATCTACAAAAGCTTATTATCATCTCAAAAAGGTTTTCATAATCTTAAAAGCTTATTATCTTTAAAAGCTTGTCATCTCCAAAAGCTTACAATCTTAAAAAAACCTATAATCTTTGAATAAACTTAATTATCTTTCAAAGTCATATCGAGTCATCATATATTGATTACCATCATCAGAGAGTACTAAATTCTTATTACCAGAGAGTGTAATCAATTTTTGTCATCTTCAAAATATCCTTTCCAAAAAATTATCATTTTCGAATAACTTAAATCATCTTCCAAAGTTGCTGATCATCTTCTAATGATAACCATCGTCAGGGAGCACTAAATTCGCATATCTGAGAGTGTCATAAATTATTATTATCGTCAGAGACTGTTATCATATACAGTTTCTTTTCAGCTTCAAAAGCTTATCATCTTCGTATAATTTTAATCATCTTCCAAAATTGATCATCATTTTCTAAAAATCATCAGAGTTTACTAAATTCTTAATACCAGAGAGTGTAATAAATTATAATCATCGCTAAAGATTATTATCATCTTCAAAATATAATAATCTTCAGAATACTACATACAAATGATTTAAATCATCTTCGAAAGTTAATCATCATCTATAGCTAACCATAATCAGAGTGTACTAATTTCTTATTACTAGAGAGCTTAGTATGTTATTCTCATCTACAAAATATAGTCATCTTCAAAGATCTTCGAGTATTTTTAATCATCTACCAAAATTGATTATCAACTAAAGATTACCATCATCAGAGAGTAAGAAATTCTTATTACCAGAGAGTGAATTAAATTGTTATCATATCAATAAATTATTATTTTATCTTCAAAATATAGTCATCTTCAAACTTTTAGCATATTCGATTGATGTAAATTATCTGGCAAAGTTGATCATCATCCTTTTTTTTAAATACAATCACCAGACAGTTCTCAATTTTTATTCGTATTATCTGATAGTGTAATAAATATTTATCATCTACAAAGATTATTATCATCTTCAGAAATTATTTCACATTTTCAAAATATGGTCTTCAAATTAATATCATCTTCGAATTGTTTATATCATCTGCTAAAGTTGATCTTCTTCTGAAGTACAACATCTTTAAATGATTTAAATCATCTTCTAAAGTTGTTCATCATCTTCTAAACATTTGCATCATCTCATCTATATAACAGTTTTGCGCTTTGCCTAAACATTAAACTTAAAAATAAAAACTCTTTTGCAAACTTTCCAAAACACATTTGCACTCAAATGTGAAAACTTTAATAACAACTCAATTTGTTTAAAAATAATTCTAAAATAGCAATCATTTGCCACGAACTTGCTGCAGTCTGCTGCCTTTAATGCAACAAAAATATACGGAAATACCATCGTATCAACACACAAATGCCCATAAACACAAAAAAAAAACAAGGAATACTCAAACAACTCTTGCAAATAATTTTACAAATAATCGTTTTTTGGCACTTTGTTTGCATCATGATTCCAACAAAATCAAAAAAACAAGATATTGCATTTCACAAGAGCTATAAAATTCTGTTTCAAAAATATTTTTTATTTTACAAATTAATATGAGTTAAAAGCAAATACTATCGTTGCATTAAAATGTTGCAAAAAAAATACTTCAGCATATTGCAAGGAAAACACTTTTTATGAACGCAAAGTGTAATAAATGAATATTTACAGCCTTTTTGATAGCATTATAAGTTAATATTTTTTCAGTTGGATAAGCGAAAGTAATTAATTTAAATACAAACGTTTGGGGACTGTAAAGCGTTTTGATATGATAGCTGATTGAAATAATTTGATTTTCTTCTGTAAATGCGAACATTTATGATTTACGTAGAAAAAGTAAACTGATGATATGGGCACACTGGCAGTAAAATAGTTTTGATCAAAATGTTTGTGCCAGCATTTTTACTTGTGCAATGATTGGCGAAATTCAATTTTTCTTGGACTTCAACAAGCTTTGGAATATATGCTTCACTGCATTCAAAATTCCCTAAATCATTACCGAATAAGACTTCTCTTATTTGTCTGTAAATAATCTCTCATGAGCTACAATTAGGAAGACCAAAAATTTTACGAAAAATGCCAAAACCAACAAAGTCTGCTTGCATATGAGTTTGCAACACAGTGAACTTATTTTTCGGCCTACTAAGTAGGCTGCTCTGGCTCGTATTGGCGGTTCCAGAGCAGCGAAGAGTTAACTTCTCTCCAGAGTGATAGCTTGCATTCTCCGCTATTCAGCATCAGTATGAAATAGTTTCGCTTAATTTCCAGGCACCGCTGGGAAAGCTGACAACGCCATACCGATCATCTCAGGGATCAGAACCATCTCCGATAATGCTGCCTTGGTGTTAGCGAGTATGATTCGCTTCCCATCGACCGGCTGGCAAGGAAAATAGAGGCAGCTGAAACTAATAGCACGACAGCAAATAGTTGAGTAACTTAAGAAATCGGGACTTCCTGACTTTGAAAATTCGGTCGATTGCGGCTTTAACTTAGCAGTTACTTTTCTAATGTAAAGTGTTGAGTATGAATAATTATTATACTTTAATTTCCCTTTAGTGGAGTTACTTGAACCACTGATAGTCTCTCCAAATACTAAAAAGTAGTTACCATTACTTGCATACCTCCAGAAATTTAAGCCTAGACTGCTTAGAAAGAAACAAGAATCAATAATGCTAGTTCTCGGTCAGAACTAGAAATTGGACAGTAAAGCCACAATAGCTAATAACACAATAACAGAATTGCGTAATGTCCAAAAGGAATTAACAATAATAAACTGACGATTCAGATTGGAAATATCAAAGAAAAATGGCCATAGAGGCTCATCATAAAGCTAAAAGAGGCGATGAATAGGTATGAAGACCAAATGAATCTGAAACAAGTTATGACAGCTCATGACGGCTACAGGGAGTTTCTAAACAAATTTCGACAAGATATGCCCCTCCCTATCCAATCTGTCATCAACAAAATGAGAATATGGTGTACGTTCTATACGGTTGTCTGAGGTATAGAACTATAGTAGACTCGCTTCCGCTGCCCGTAGGACCTACTGAAATACTTGAGAGATAGTTCAAACACATTGCAAAGGATAAGCCACATTGTCTTCGCCGTTCAAGGAGCCGGATGCCAAAAATAAAAGATCTAAGTCGGGAGGGAATTCCTCGGTTGAACTTTTTTATGTTTCCAGCGTTGAGCTTAGTTCTTTTGCGGTTTGTTTATCGAACTCAAACAATCAATAGGAAAATCTTTTACCAAACTCTCACTAAGGCGATGAGACATGATGTCCATGATAATACAAAAAGCGAATAAGAAACACGCAGTCCTTCGAAGCAACCCATAAGGATCCGAGCTATATGGGGCAATGTTCAGTGATTGGTCTACGCAGATTAATTTAATATTAATGACTATTTTCTAGATATGTGCCTTACCTATTCGTCATTTGCGTATTTCTCATTTTAATCTGTAACACGACCAAATTTGTTTGTCCACCCAGAATCTTCATGAAAAAAAATACTCTCTGCAAAACAAAGATCTAAACATCTCGATTTTCGCAAAAGCCAGTAAGCCTAAGCGCGACGTCTCATATGAAACTTACAATAGTTGAGGAACTTATATAAAATATTAAGTAAATGAAGATTGTAGCTGCTATTTCGCAGATTCTTCTGTTGCCTTGAGCAGCACCAAAACTACTCAAGCTTGCAGTGCAGCTTTTTCACAATAATTATTTGCATACAGTAACTTTTTACAATAAAATATGCACCTAACTTACCTCTGTGAGTAGTTTAAATTAATTTTGATTACACTCTCACCCACACCCTGTGCGTTGTGCACTGCAGACCTGTACCTTATGTCGCTCAACTATTTTAATCACCTTACAACATCAAACTGTTGTTCGGTCCTACGAGTTGGCAACATAAAATTTACATTCAAATTCAATTTAGAATTTATTTACCAAAACCGTAGAAAGCATTTCACAAAATGCTAACAAAAAGTGTATGCAAATTGACTTAATTCTTGCCGGCACATTGACGCCAACACTATTATTCACTCGGCCAAAAATAATCAAGATAGAGTATTTAAACAGACTTACCTTTGCTGCCGCTACCGTTGCCAATTTTCGTGCCATTTCTCAATTCCGTCAATGAAAGCTCAATTGAATCCGCGTGAGCAATCAAATTGTTTTTAGTCTGCAATAAAAGCAACAAACAAGTAAAAAACGAAAGTTATTTCGGCCTAGAGATTGCCAGCGAACTGCGTACCTTTTCAATTTCATTCATCATGACGGGCGTTACCTTTGGCATTTGTGCGTTTTTGCCAATGGCGCCAACAATAACCTGTAAATCGTCACGGCGTTCCTGTAAAAGTGCAAGGAAATGATTTTAATTCAAGTGAAAAGTGCTGGAAAGTGACACAAAGGCACAAAGAGTGTTGAAAAATTTACAAGAAATGCAAGCGGCTCCTGGGAATGCTGCCATTGAAAGCGGAAACGGAAGCTGCACTAAAAAAACTCATACACACGCGCTCACACACACACACTAGCATTGAATACAAAATGGCGAAGGGGTAATAACGGTAGCATGACAAAAAAAATATAAAAGAAAAAATTAAATTCAATTTCAGTTGCTGCCAAGGCAAAAAAGATAAAAGCAAACTTAAAACTTTGCAGCCGACTGTCACCGACTTGGTTGTGACCCTTTACTCAGTCGAGCCTATCGCTGCCCAACAAAAGTGCGTCCTAAAAATCCTTGAAAACGTTTATTTCTAAATTTTATTTAAAAGCATATATTGCCTTTGCTAAGGCAGCAGTTCTCTTAGAAATTAGACATCGAGGCTTTTTTTAAAACACCAAAACAGATGTCCTTTCTAAGAGCAACTTTACAAAACCATCCATTTCTTATTTAAATTTCTTCTGTATTTGAACCAAAATAAGCACAAAAAATAAATATTGCATAATAATAATACTTGTGACTTTCGCTTTTTTCAATCCTCATATTTCAAAAACAGTTCGTTGCCCATTAAACCGACCTGCAAAATAATTATTTCTTTGCCGAAATTTCATATTTGCAGTTTTTTATTATCACAATCGTAGATATACTGTTTAATTTAATCTAAAAATACATCTTAAAAGGCTAATCATCCTCTTTTTGCTGCAGTTTATCTCGGCTTTGCTTAAGCATAACATACCACAATACTTAGAGTTTTATGGTAATCTCTAAAAAATATCATCTTTTAGTTTCAGTTTAATGTCTGTAGTGTATAATCTAAAACGCCAATAATAACGACATTTAGCTTAATCATCTTCAAAAAAGTCTCATTTTGTTATCACAATCGTGGATATTTGTTAGGCTTTTAGTTCTGTTAAAAAATCATTAAATCATTTTAAATGCATAATCATCATCTTTTTCTGCAGTTTATCTCGGCATTTCTAAATGCTATTAACTTGAGATAATATCCGATAATCATCATAATCTTTCGGTAATCATAATCTTTTTCTGCAGTTCATCTCGGCATTTCTAAATGCTATTGAGTTAAGATAATATCTGAAAATCATCATAATCTTTCGGTAATCATCATCTTTTCCTGCAGTTCATTTCGGCATTTCTAAATGCTATTGAGTTAAGATAATATCTGAAAATCATCATAATCTTTCGGTTGCAGTTGAATATATGCATTGCTCAGTTTAAAATGCCAATTGGAAGAAGCTTTAAGTTGATCATCTTCAAAAAGTTGTACGAAATCAGATTAGGTTTGTCAATTCTTTTTAAATATATAAAAAATCATGCCATTCTGCTGCTGTTTATCTAGGCGTTGCCGCAATGCTTTGAGTTTCATTGATTAACTTAAAAAAAGTAATAATTAACTTATTTCTCTCGCTTTTAGTTAATTGCCTGCTTCATCTTCAAAAAAGTCGTACTTTATCAAAGTTTGTAATTATCACAATTGAAGATATGCTGCTTAGGTTTTGGTTCTGCGAAGCATGTCACAATGCGTTGAGTTTTATTGATAATCGCTTAAGTCAGCTTTGTACAGTCTAAGATGTCAATTTTAAGTTGTCGAGGTTTATGTTGATCATCTTCAAAAAATATAGTCATATTCTTTTTGTTTCAGTTCATATTGGCTTTGCCTAACCAAATATTGCCACAATGTAGTTTTATTAATAATATGTGAAAATGTCTTCAGTTTCTAGTTTCAATTGAATGTCATCATCTTAAAAACGCTTTATCTTATGTAAGCTACAGTCAGTTGTCTGCTACATAGAATAATTGTTAAAAATTCATCTCATAAGCTTCACAATGCCTTTAGCTACAATACATTAAAGATCTTAAAATAGGATCACCATCTCAACATCTGTATGTCTGTGAACTCTTTTAAATATATAATAATATCTTTCAATATTATTTTTATAGAGCTTTTTGATATATCTTCTTTCACATTTTTTTCTAAACTTGCATATTTGCCATTTATTGGATCACAGTCACAAATTTTTGGATTGCTTAAGCAAATTCGAATACAATTTATAAAAAAAAAATCATCTTTAAAGAGTTAATTGGAATAATTGCATTGAGTTTAAAAGTTGCACTTAAGGCTTTAAGGAAATATCATCTTTGACTGCATATCTGCATAGCTTAATTCTAGAATTGAACACTCTCAACATCTTTTTTGATTTTTTTATAAAGTGTTAGCGAATGGTGATATAATGTGAGGCGTCTGAGTTTTTATACTGCTTTAATCTGGGCTTTTTTGTAATCTAAAAAATTTAGTCCCACCCAAATACTTAAATTCAGAAACTATAATTTAGTGGGCTCTTTCAGACATGAGAAAGTGCTAAGAGACTAAGAAGAATCAATAATATCAATTCTCCGTCAGAACTAGATATTGGGAGGATAAACCAGAAAATTTAGTGAATATATTTCACTTGGAGTTACCAACATAGAAGGCGCAAAGCACATGTGCCTGGCGATAACGGGTAACAAGTTAACTATATCTCTTACTTAAAGACACCGCCACGGATTCGGCTATAAACTATAGGTCCCTCCTTTCTTCGAACAGCTGTTATTAACAGCCTTTGAAGAGATGACACATTGCCAGGAAGAAATATTATTTTTTAAAACTGCAGCACAAACATTTGGCAACATTTTATTTTTCTTTGCAGTTTTGATTAATTCCTCGAAACTTTAAACTAAGTGAGTTGCGTTTCTGAGCGCCATCTGCCAAACTGACCTCATCAATTCACTTCCTAATTGATAGACCGCATTTATTAGTTTAAATATCAGCATCTTTTCTTTTTGTTCGCCAGCGCCCATTCTTATTAAATAAATGATGCGCGGAAAAAACTTGTCTACGTAACAACTGCCACAAACGCAACACAAAGCCAGTGTTTCCGAAAAAAAACACTTTCCTGCTGACACATAAAATTCATTTCCAAAATTGATTTCCCTCCTCAAAACAATGAAACTAACATGCAAAACGCTGTCACAAACATTTGCATAAACTAAACATGCCCCTTTGACGTCAGTTGGTTTAAGGACTTGAAATCTGCAAAATGTCATAGGTACATAACGTGTTGTTTGTATGTGTTTTTCGTGGATTGGGACATGTTCTGGTATCGATATTGACTATGGGGCGTTGTCGGAACATACCAACACGCTGACAGCTTGTGTCAACCAACAAAATTGCATTTATGACACAGCGCGTTGCACGGCCACTTTTTTGGCGCCAAATAAATTTTCGCTTAAAAAAAAAATCCCCCTCCCCAAAATACCAGCAAAATTCTCTGCACTGAATAGACGACGGGCAAAATATTGCAACATAAACGAGGAGCGCGCGCGGAAATCTACCGAACCGTTGCGTATTTAAGATGTTTCAAGACTGAGAAGCAACAAAACACAAAGCACCATATGCCGGCTAGAGAAGAGACCACGCTACAACTAATGTACTCGAGATTACTCTTAATATCTCGTGGGATGCTCACTCAACGAAGAGAGCTTGCATTTGCTATTGCCAACATTTGTTGTTAGATCATTTATTTTGGTATGCTCTTTATTTAAGTGTTGTTTTGTTATGATTTTAGACATCTATTTTTAAGACTTTTATTTCATATTCAAAATAGCTATAAAAAATGTATATTTATCGTCGCACTTTCCAAATAAAATCAACAAACTTTAACAACAAAATAAAACTATAAAATGAACGAAATGATTAATGAAAATGGTTGCGGCTGTCGATTTAAGTTTCTTCGAGAACTTGCACTGACCCAGTGCAAGCTGCATGCGCACAGTGGTGGCAAATATAGAAGCATTGATGAGAAGATGCAAGTTTTAGTTTTGTGATATCGGCGATACATATCATTCATTTCATAAAATCAAAATTTTTTAATGACTCATTCTGTTGTATATAAAAATATTGACAGATAGGTAGCAGAAATAATCTGCTGTGGCTCTATATATCATGCGCCCTCCTAAAGCTAAAATCTTTTTGGGACAATCCAAATTGTTAGCTTTTAAAAAGTGAATTTCAATGTGTTTTTGACGCCCTGGGTCAGCTAAGAACTTAGGGAAAATATAGTCCTTCTAAGGCCATTTTTCGGAAACCGATCGAACTTATACAACGCGAGATACCGATAATTAGCGCCATCTATTGGCAAAATAGTGAATTTATTTTTACTACAAAAATTACATATATTATAAAGATAGAACATAATTCGGTAGCCAATTGTGTTTTGCGTTCAAGCCTAAGGTTGAATTTGAGAAAAAAAAAAAGGTTAACTATATCATCACTCGATCGAAAAAATCTAAAATTTACTTTTGGCACTAAATACGTAGCCTCATTAGATTTTTCAACTTATCCTTTCTATATTCAGTTTTTAAAATATAGATTAAAAACTGGATCAAAATTAGTATAGTGTCATCAGCTTTCAAGGGAGAGTCCATCCAGTAATTCGATTTTGCACTTAAATTGACTAAAATAGGTCAGCTATATTCTGTAACTCTTTTAATGCGGATTTGATTTCTTATTATATTCACTTCATAAAAGCATTTTCGTCTTTCCCATAAACTGCGTCGAATTTAATAGATTATGTCTATCATATAGTTCACATGGCGAACATCGGTCAAAAAAATTTAATTTTGCAAAGTTCTTAATATTTCGTTTGATTTTTGTTTTAAGCCTTATAAAAATATTATCTTCATTTAAATCACGCGTCGAATAAGATCAAAATCGGTTGATTAATATCGCTCGAATAACAAAATAATTTTTTTTTATAATTAATTTTTTAATCTGATACTGTAATTTAATGTTTAATTGGGCTAATGATTTAAAAAAAATTTAAATTGGATAACAACTTCTTGATAAAGAAGAGATATAAGTAATTCCTCTACAAAGCAGTATGCGGTATCCCAAATTCGTCAGTCCGACTTCAGCTTACGGCATTTGTAATTTTGACGGCGTACTCTAAACATTTTCAGCATTAATTTTTTTTTCTTATTTTTACGTTTTCTTCAAAATTACAAAACCTTGAGAAAAATGGCAAATGCTTAGCGCACATATACTGCTAAATCACTGTGCTCATTTCCCTGAGAATCTGTTGAGCATATCATGTTTCCCTAATAGGACGAATTGACCAAATAGAGCGCTTTTTGTAAATTTTTGAATATATTTCATTTGTTTTTTAGAATATGGCCATTACATAAGGCACATGGACTTTTTTAGTATTCCGTAAAAAAATACTTTTCTCTACAAAAATCCTTTCGCATAAAATTGAATAAAATTTATATTTATTTATACTAAACCGAATCAAAAAATGAATGCATTTTGTACAAAAATGGTAGAAATAAAATTTAAAAAAAAGAAAGTTACAGAGTAAATATTTTCTGTCTGACACCGCCTTGACTGTATCACAGTTTGAATTTTCGAAATTCTTTCATTCCCGATTTGTAAACCTTAGTTTTCTCAAACCGATGACAAATATGACGACAAGCAACCTTTTAATTGCTGCAATCAATTCATATAATAGCATAATAAGCACTTTTGACGTCTTTTTAAGATTTCCTAACCAAATTTAATTCATTTCGTTGTTCATACATATTCGACTTGTATATAACACGGATTATATATAGAAATTCTTTTTAAAATTAATTTTTTTTTCTTCTATTAAAAATAATTTATTTTTATTATAAGTATTATTTGATTGTTCAAAGCTTAAAAAAAACAAACTCCGCAAGTATCAAGTCCATTTTTTGAAAGCCTCTCAACACTTTTCTGACAGATTTTACTTTTTGATCTTTCTAAGATTTATTTTAATATATCTCAATAGCAATGTTCTACAAACAAAAATCGATCAATTATTTTCAAATAAATTATCATTTACAAGAAATTTTGTAAAATGTCATTTCGATCAACAGCAAATATTCTAACTTATGACAAGATAAAAATTTTCCCTAACATCTAGTCAAACATGACAGCAACAATGTTTGACTATAAAAATAGAGCTGAGACCACGGTGCCTTAGCAACAAGCTCTTTTAATTCTTATGGAATCTTCTCTCAATGTTTAAAATAGCAAAACGCCCGCAAGCTACAACAACTAACAATAAAAGTCTCTTCATATCGTTGGAGACGCTCTTCGTAACTGAGAATTTGCTCTTCTGACCCACTTAAAAGTCAACCAACAAAAGTGCAACACACACACGCACGCACGAACTCTTCCCGCATCATCTAACTGCACACAGATGTTGCGCATCAGATGACTGTGCGTCTGTCTATAAGTATGTCAAAAATCTCTATTTTGGTCGTTTTTTTTTTTAAATGTTAGCATTTAGCTTCTAGTTTGGATTTCCTTTCTTTGCTAGCCCAAAATTCTCAAGAGGGCAATTAACTTGTCGGCGAGAGAGATTGGGGACTACGTCATTCAGTCAGACAGGCGTGCGTCTTTCTTAAATATGTCTAAATTAGTGGCCAAAACGAATTGAATTCTACAGTTGAATTATTCGCGAGATTATGCCAAATAGTTTTTAAAAATTTCGATATAGCCACAGATATCATTTGGCCAGATGTTGGAAACTTGAATGTGTGCCAGTATGCGGCATGGTATGCAAATTAATGGGTAACGCTTACATTAATATCCTCTAGGCGTTTTTCGAGCTCAGTGCTGGATTTACGATCGACGGGTTTATCAATGAGCACATTGATGCGTCGCAGTCCCTTTGTGACCAGCTCCTCAATGTTTATGCTATCCAGCGTGGTACGTGCGGCACCAGCTGTGCCGCCTGTTTTGGATCTGTGCATAAAATAGTTTAAAAAGCGTTTTTCTTAGAATGTCGTTACCCTACTTAGCCTGCTGCACTTCGCGAAACTTTTCACGCAAAATAATTTGCGCGCGCATAACCAGCTTGGAGATGTTACCCTGTTTGCCATGCGTCTCTAGCACCAGCGAATCACCGTGTGAAATAAGCGTAGCTGCATCCGGCGCAATTAACAAACGCAGATCCTCGCTGTCAGTAAAGAAGCAAATTAATTTCAAGCCTCCGAAAAATAATTGTTTTTCAAAACTTACGCATCGCTTTCCTGACACTGCTCTATCTTGGCCTTGGTCAGCTCCAGCTTGCAAATCATTTGCTTGGCCAAATTATCAAAATCTTTTACGCGCTGCTCCAAGCTATTGCTCATTGCTTCCTCACTCAGCGGACTCGTCAGCGTCACATTGGAGTTATCCGTTGGTGAGTTCATCGTACCCAAAACCTTGCTCAAAAATGAGTTCGACTTCTTGGCCGAGGGCGTCTCTATGCGACTCTGTACAAATATAAATTATAAGCAACATAATTTCTGAAACTACTCCCACAAAAAATAAACCCCCTCAAAAAACACTACCCGATTTACCGTATCACTATCGGAGTCAAAGTTTTGTGTCATTTCCTGTGAGAAACGTGGTATATCCTCATCATCGGAAAATACCAGCGGTTCTACATCGAAACGCTCCTTATCGGCGCCATAGAAACTATCACGTACGGGACTCTCGGGTTCGGTATCTGGCGTGCTGGCATCCAGTGCAGGCTGCAATTGGCGCCAACGCTTGGCCTTGGGTCGCTGCTCATGTTTCTCCTCCTCAGGCTGTGCCGTTTCTTCCTCCGAATCACGCAAGATATCACGCTCATTAGCTATACGCTTGCGTTTCTCATCAAAGGATATGCGTTGTTTCTCTACACGCAAAAACGGTGTGCTGGTATTACCCTCTGCCGGACGCAGCAAGTTCTCCTCACTCGCCACTAGCTCACTCTGCGCCAGTGGAGACTCATGTAGCGACTGTCTGCTTCTGCTGCGACGCACCTCACGTTCTTCGGCATCTACACGCAGCGAAGAATCTGAATCTTCAGACAAGTCTACAATCTGCACTGTCTCCACATATTCAGGCACAAAGGGTTCTACACTCTCCAAAATATTTACAGTATCCACAATTTCGCCCACTTGTGGTTCGAACTCTATATTTTGCACTGACATTTTATCATTTTGTATATTCTTCACTTTAATCTCCACAACTTGTGTAGTCTCCGCTTTGCGTTTATTTTTAGCTGGCTTGGCTGGTGCAGCGCTGGAGACTTGAGCTTTAGACTGCAGCGCCTGCGGATTGAGCGATATTTGTGAGAATAAATTGCTGGATTCGGCCAAGCGAAACGTTTGCGGCGGCAAGACATCTGGCAACACTGGTGCACTCTCCGCTAAGGCAGTCTCCACTGCCGCTTTTGGCGACTCCACTGCGCTGTTGTTGGCGCTACTATTTTCACTCGATTGTGGTGTGCGTGCACGTCTTTGACGCACTGTATCGCTAACTATAACTATTTCCGTATTGTCGTCGTCTTTGTCGTTTGTTGACTTTTGTGTAGAGTTTGGATTTTGTGCCTCAATTTTGCTGGTTTCATTAAAACGCGTTTTCAGTGTATCCTGTGCAACAAATGCATAGTTTGTAGAGAATTACAAAAGTCTACAAAGTCTTCTTAGCTATTTACTTTTTTAGAACTATTTGGAAAGCAGATGAAGTACTTGTCACATGTTGGGATTTTTTACAGAAACATATTGTTGATGGGCTTATATTTTTTTGGGTATTATATATTGAAACAAATTTGACAGTTGACGGCAGCCGCAACCAATTTAACGCCATTTTGTATTTGTTTTTATTTTATTTGTTTTTGTTTTTACAGTTACAAAGTAATTCTACACAATTTATTTTGAAGCGTGTGAAAATGACACCAAGTTAGACCCCTTGAGCTAGTGATACGGTGAATCTGGTATGGTTTGTGGGTGATATAATATATTTTTTATTGATGGTTTGGTTGGCAGTTCTGGTTTGTATTTATAAGATATTATATTTGGCAGGTTATTAGCTTTTTGTGGAGAGTTTAATATGTACGTCACAAGTTTTAGATTATGGGTAATGAAAATTGCAAATTAAAATTAAATAAATATACAATAAATTTGTTAATATTAGTTTTGATTTTCAATTTTGGCCAGCACCTTAAGTTATTCTTCTTAAAGTTTAGTAGAAAGCTTACAAATAGCATTTTGTTTTTGGAAAGTAGTAAGATTTGTAAGAATATTAAAGATATTAATAATAAAAAAGATACTTATTAAACTAAAAACGCCTAAATTGAATTTATTTTGATTTAAAAGCAGGTTGTAGAGTATAACGACTTTTATAAGTAAATAAGTATTGTATAGTTTGAAGTTTATTTATTTTCTTTGTATATGAATGAAAGGATTTCACTTAGGCAAAAAGTTGTAAAATATAAACAATATGTAGAGTTTTTATTCTTAATGTTGTATTTTCACTCTATAAAAAATCTTTTGACGATGATCATGTTTTATATATTAAATAATTATTTCTGAAGCATAACGACAAATTCGAATACGAAAACTTAATAATCGAGAGAAAATGTCAATTGAGAAAAAGGAAAATAATTATTTCTGAAGCAGAATGACAAGTTCGAATACGAAAACTTAATAATCGAGAGAAAATTTCAATTAAGAAAAAGGAAAAGATAAAAGAAAATGCTGAGTAAAAAAATAACACGGATCAAATTATAGTTAATCTGATAACAATATTATAATCTTCAAAGAATTTCTGTCGTCAAACTCCAACATTATCATTATACGATATCTTGAATTAAACAGATCATACAGGCAGAGATTCTTGGGCTTAGCGAAACTATGAAATTATAGTTATCTAAATCGATTTAATATTTTTTTAATATCTAAACTATTATGTGGTTGTGTGTACTTAGTAAAATATTTGAAGTCTCAAAAGCTCTTGAAAATTTCCACAAAATAGATTTACTATTATATATTTCGCTTAATCAACCAAGGATAAGATAAAGAGATTCGAAAATATTATATATTTAATAGTAATATTTTTAGACTATCAATCGAAAATGAGCAAATATATTTTGCGAAATAAACACTAAAAAGTTTATTTAGTTAATTATTTTGTAAAGTTATCTAAAAAATGTTTCAAAATTCCTAAAAATTTTCATAATTTGCGCGAAAATTTTATAATTTATATAAAATGAGCTTGTAGATATAACTGAAAAAAGAAACCGTGAAAATGTAACATTTGAATTTCATTTTTTAATTCCCTAAAACTTTATGTTTTCCCGGTTCCAACGACAAAGGTTAACTTTTACAGCTTTTGAAATTGATTATATATTTGTTCGATATTGATATTCAAAACATTATGTGGTTAATTTATTGGTAAGAAACCTTTCCAAAAAAAATTTACAATATTCTCTCCAAATTGGTTTATTTTCACATTTTTCGATTAAATAATTGAGAGTATTATAAACAAGTTTTCAAGGAAAGTTTTCTTTAAGTAAACTAAAAGTCAGATGTTACTTTAATCATTAATATTTTAAATATCAGCTATTGGATTGCTTACGCATTTTTTTACGGTTTCTTCTCAAACAGAATTCTCCTTAAAACAGAATTCTTTGAACAGGAATCTACTTTAAGCGGAATTCTTATTTGAACAAAATTCTTGCTCAAACGGAAATCCTATTTGAACAGAATTCTTCCCCAAACGGAATTCTTATTTGAATAGAATTCTTCTTTAATCAGAATTCTTATTTGAGCAGAATTCTACTTCTAGTTAAACCTAAATTATATTTCAAATTAAAGAAAAAAGTAATTCCTGTATTTGCTTTAAATTATTTTTTAAGATTTTTTACAGTTTCTCTTCTCGATAAAATTTTAAACAAAATTTTGTTTAGCTTCTTCAACAAAACTCTCCAAAAAATTAAATTCTGCGTCTAAATCATTAAGAGCATAGTAATTATAAGGAAAACTTTGGTATGCACAAGTATCCCTACAAGCTCCAAATCTGCTTAACTAATAAAATTTTCAAGTTATCTGTATAAAACGGGGAAAGACTAAGCCTTTTTTTTATAATTTCATATATCTACAATAAAGTAACTTGACAAATTTTAATAGACATACCAGGGACTACATAAACAGCACAATAAATTCAACACAAATATTACAAATATCAAAAAAGAAAAGCTCAAATAATAAAATAAAATAAGCTTGCATTTAATACAATTGCTTAAGATTTGCTTCCTTTAAATTTAATCAAGTTTAATGATGCAAAGTAAGCACAACCAAAAGAAAATGAGATATTTAATTCCATTTCATGGCAGAAGAGATTACATATTCTGAACGTGGGTATATGTGTATATATTTGCGAAAATTAAAGACCAAAAGGTGTGAAAATGGAAAAACCGCAAAAGCAACTGACATTTGAGAGGTGCAGAGACCAAAAATAAAGTGCATGTAACCGTAGCAAATGAATATGAGAGCTTAAAAAGGATGCAAGGAAGGTGGCAAAGGAAAGAAGCAGTCGGAAAATGGTATGAAACAAATGGCTGCATTTTAAAATACTGACAGAAGGACAGATGGATAGATGTAACCACAGATGAGTGAATAAGTATGTACAAGGACTTGGCAAATAAATATTACACAGCAAATGCATGTAAATAACAATTAAGGATGCTGATATATGACAAACATTTGCATAATGACTTTTGCATGTACTTACCACAACAATTGCAATCACCTGCTGCTGTAATTTTTCAATTTCCGGATTTGATGGCACATTAATCTCCTTCAGATCATGCTCCATTGCTCTGTAAGACAGATGAAAGTAATTTATTTAAAAGCTTCAAGAGACATCTCCCACTCCCCAACCCACTTTAAGGTCTCCAGCGATATATTGTCCAAATTCTGCAGCGTAGTCTTCATCTCAGTCAAACGCTTGATTATATCCGCACTGGTTAACTTATGATA
Organism: Chymomyza procnemis; assembly: GCA_035046065.1. Classification (NCBI taxonomy): domain Eukaryota; kingdom Metazoa; phylum Arthropoda; class Insecta; order Diptera; family Drosophilidae; genus Chymomyza; species Chymomyza procnemis. The sequence continues at coordinate 14,340,564 of JAWNOJ010000026.1, read as the reverse complement.
GGTAGCCTTGAGTCCATCTATGCGCTGACGCGTTTCCAGCATGCAGCTTTGATCACAGGATTTGCTATATTCATTATAATGCTGCTCGCAGCGTAGCAGCACATCCTCAAACTCCAGCAAAATGCTGTTACGATCATGTAGCTCCTGTGGCGATTCAAAACGCTGCACCAAAGCATCAGCGGTTATGAAGCATTCCTCCAGCTTGCCGGCTAGCGTTAGCAAACCCTCCAAAAATGCCTTAGATTGTGTCACATTTTCCCCTAACGCATTGTACAGATGCTTCAGTGCATCGATGCGTTGACTTAGCTGCTTGGGTGATCTAGTATACTTATCCTCACAGACGCGTCGTCCCGTCTTAATGGTGCCCTCAATTTCCGCCTTGATTTCGGACAATGTGCGATAGATTTGCTGTAAAGTAATGTAGAACATTAGAAATTTCTTCAAACCCCAACGGACTCACCAAACTTCACTTACCAAACATTTATGATACTGCGCCTGCACTGTATTGGGCCCAGCCGAGGCCACATCCAGCACCAGCGTAGAACGTTCCACATTGCGTAAATCACCATAAGCGCGATTCAGACGCGACTCATAGGCAGGTTGTGGTGCAGTGCATTTATTAAGCTTTGCCTGACAGGCCTTGAATCTCAATTCCATTAGATTCAGCTGCTCCTGCAGTCGATTGGCTGCCTCTATCTTGCCATTACGTGTATGTTCCGCTATAAGCTCTGTTATCTCCTTGAAGTTCTCTTCGTTCTTTGTAAACTCGTTCGCCAAAAGCTGTCGCATTTAAAAAAAATTTAGTCTGCATTTGGACTTATCATCGTAGCCATATCTCACCTGAAAATCATCCGGTAGATCCTCAATGGTCACATCATTTGCCAGATGCTCGCTGAGTATCTCATCCACACGCGTCAGCCAGGCCTCAAACTGCACTATACACTTCTCGGACTGCTCTGCCTCGCTGACTTCTTGTTCCAACAATTCCGTGCGCTTTTTGGCCTGTTGCTGCAGCTGCGTCCAACGCGCCACAATGCCTTCAATATCCTGTCGCATGACATCGGCCATGAATTCATTGTCAATTAGCTCACTGCCAATTTCTTGAATCTTATCCAGCCATTCGTCAGAGTGTGCGCGCAAAACATTCTCCAAATCCTAAGAATACTCATTAATAATAAAATGAACCATACATTTCTCACAAAACTCACATCCAACTCCTCGATAATCTCCTCCGCATCGGCTGCATTCTCGGATATATTTTGTATCTTATTCTCCAAACGCTCCAAATAGTTCTTCTCGCTAACCATGAATTTCTTGAACTCGCCCAGCTGCGTCGATATATGCTCCAGCAGTGCCGTCTTGGCATACACCAGTTCGGTTACAGCCGTCCAACGCGCATTTAAGCGCGTAAACTGTTTAGCCAGCGTCGCATATTTTGAGTCCTTGGCATCCTTATTTTGCTGCTTCAACTCGTCCAGTTGCAGCAGCAATTCACCGCCCAGCTCGTTCAGCTCACGAAAATTAACTGTCTCACGCTCGCAAGTCTCCTTGAGTGTCTGAAACTTGCATTTGCTTTGAAACAGCTCATTGGAGTTTTGTATATCGGAGATTTTGGTCTTGGGTGTATTCGCTTCCAACTCGTTCAGCCAGCGCTCCGTTTGTTGCAAACGTTCTACAATTGGTGTCACCTGCGCCTCCAAGGCTGTGTGCCTCTGTTGCTGCGCATGATGCAGTTGCACCACCTGAAAAGTGCCGAGTTAAGTTAGTTGTGTCTTAAGGCGCTCCATATCTAATGCTTACCTGCTCGTAGAGCGCATTAAGCTCACGTATTTGTGTCTGCAGCGCATCTTTCTGCGCCGGCTCAGCTTCCTTTATGAGGATCTCACTAAAATTGCGCGCTGAGATCACATCGATTTCCAGCTTGCGTAGATCGTTGGACTGCAGTGCTTGTTCCTCATCCGCTGCTGCACTTCTCAGCACACCAATTATAGCATTATATTCGGCCGTAAAATGATTAAGATTTTCGATGGCCGTGGTTTGCTTAATCACACGCTCGCTGAGCTGTTCGGGCAAACGCTGCCAGCTCTCGAGCAACTCGGCGCTCATTGCGTCAGGTCGTCTTTGCTGCACATGCCCTGCTATGGGCCTAAGTGCCTCCAGTTCATCGACCAGCTGATTGAGCAGCTGCTGCTGTTGTTGCATAATGCTCAGCTCTGCAACACGCACCTTCTCCCGTGATACTTTATCCACAAAGTCATGCAGCTTTAGCAGCTGTTCCGTGGTGGCATCACTACCCCCACCACGCTGTTGTATTAACGCCATCAATGCCTTTTTCATATCGTGCCAACTGTCGTAAAATATGCCAAAGTCCTGCTTCCATTCCGCCAAATCCGCACTAAGCGCATTTGTGGCCTGCTGTGCTTCAGCTATTTCCGTAGACAATGACTCCATGTGACTTAAGCGTTGCTCCAGCTCTTGTTTGTTAGCCGTGCCCGCATGCTGCTTATACCAATCTCGTGAGTCGGCCAGCACCAGCTTGAAGCCCGTCAGACTGTTATAGTAACGCTCCTTGGCCAAGAGCTCGTTGCTTTCAATTTGCTGACTTGCCAGCCTTTGACTAAGCAGCGCATAACGCTCCTCTAGCTGCTTGATGTGTGTGGCTTCCATTATAAGATTACGCGTTGGCGCTTCCTGTTCGCAGACCTCGTAAAGTTTCTTGAGCTCGGCAATGCTGCCGGCTTGCTTTGTATTCTCCGCTTCCAGCTCACGCAGCAGCTCACATTGATTGCGCAGGCTTTGACGCTGCAGCTGCTGCAGCTTATCCTCCACATCTTGCACAAAACCAAAGTGTTCCATTATTAGCGTTTCCAAGGCAAAGAAATTATCCGCATTGCGTAGCTTGCGCTTTTTGCTGGCCAAAGGTGTACCATCTGCAGCCTTTATTTGCTCCACATTCTCATCAGCTTCATCGGTCTCATCATCCTCCTCGCCAAAGCGTATAATCATTTGATAGTCTGTCCAGCCCTCGGGACGCACCACACGACTATCATCATAGGAAGCACGCTCACGTCCAAAATTGAAGCCTTTGGTTTCAATGCGCACCGTTTGCACCTCCACAATTTGCTTCAAGGCATCCAGACGATCCTCATAGTTCTCCAGCTGCATCAACACGCGTTCGCCTTTGTCATCACCATCTTGCAGTGTAGCGGCCACCATTTGACGCAAATCTATAAGATAACGCTGCAGCTCCAGCAAATCCTTTGCACAATAGTTGAGCTCATTGATGCGTTGTGTTATGCCTCCCACATCGGTCACATCACGACTTTCCATGTGCTTCAGATCCTGCTCGCGTGCATCTAGCCAGCGTGTAATGCACTTATATTGTTGCAACTTCTCTGTGCGCAGATCACCCCACTTGACCACGTGCGACCAACGCTCGCCCAAGGCGCTTAAACGATCTTCCAGATCATTAAAATTACCCGAAGTATCATTAACTATAACCACCATATTGCTAAGACTATCCACCAGTTCCTGTTGCTCGCTAAGATCCGCCTTTAGTTGACGCGCCTCAGTTAGCTGCTGCTCCGTTTCCGTCAGCGTAGGTCCTAGATCACTCATATGCGAAATGCGATCCTCCACGCTGGTCAAGAACTGACGCAGTTTTTCTAGCTTTTGCTTTTGAAACTCAGCCAGACGCATAAGTATCTTGGCCTGCACGTCTAGCGCACGCAGTCGCAGCGTCTCCCAGCGTTCATTAAGCAGCACCATTTGTTGACGCACCTCGTTCTGATCATCCTGAGATAAGCCCGCACCTTGTTTCTGCGATTCGTTTATCAAGTTGCTGCCCTCTTCGAGCGCTTCACCTACATACTCTTGATGTTCGGTTAGTTTCAGCATGAAAAGCTCGTTATCATTAAATTGCAGCTTGGCAGCCTGAAAGTCCTCCGGCTCGGGTAGCTCCTGTGACAACAGCTGCTCATCTTCCAGCAGCAGTGTAAGCACTGCTTCCAAAGCCGTCTGATAACCGCTTATTTCTACGCTTGCATTAGTTGCCGTGCTCAGCGGGCGCAAGTTACCTGTGCCTGCTTCCAGTTGTGGTAGCGTTGCCTTAAGCTCCAAACTGCCACCGCTGTCAGAGGTATAAAGCTCTGTGCTGTGCACACTATCCAGCGGCACTTCGTCAAGGTCTGTAATGCTGGTACACGGTACATTTTCACCCTGCGGCCGCATCGACTCCATGGCATGGTACAAACACATGACATACATTTGTATGGACTTGTTGTCCGGCTTGTGTGTATGCACATCCTCGGGTTCCAGCAGTTTCTCAATTTTATAATGTTTATACGCCAAATCAAAGGCCAAATTGAGACGCTGTAGTGCATGTTGTGGCAATGCCACCTCCAAGTCTAAATCATCCAAATGTGCGGCAAGTATGATGAGAAAGGCACGACCATCTGCCCAAGAGTTGGAGAAATCATTTAGCGCGAGGCCATGCGGTTCAGTATATTGACGTGCCCAGGCCAAAAGTGACTTCTCAACGCCATTGCTGGAATGACTCTTGACTAGATGTTGGCCATTGAACTCCAGTGCTATGAGCCAGATCAGACCCAGTATAAGTTTGGGATTGCCAGCGACAATGTCATCACTGGATATATTAACCAACTTGACACCATGCTGTTGTATCACCTGCAGCACTTTGTTCAAATTGTTTATGTGATGTACGCGCATTCGACCCTTTTCTGGTTTCTGCAAGGATATGTAAGGAATGCATTATATTGAAAGTTTATCAATGGGTAAAGGGTGTTTTTTTTTCGAGGAGAGAGTGTTGTTGGAAAATTAGTAACAATAGGAATTCTCAGAAATTAGTATCTTATCGGAAATGAACTGATTGTTTCATACCAAAAGTTCTAGCATCGGAATCGTGAAAAGCTCTTTGCACATAAAGCTTTTCTTAATCAAGAGTAGGTGTAGGCAGAATATTTGAATTATAATTATATAATTATATATGATCTGCATTAAAATCTAATTTCTTAAAGGAGAATTTGAATATAACTATCTTCAAGGTGACTTCACTAAAATATATCATCATAAGTGGTGCGACGATTCTGGTTGAATCTTGGCCTCCCCTCAACTAAAATATATAAAGAGCTTTATTACGAAATTTGAAAATGAACTTCGTTAAATTTTTTTTTAATTACTAAAAACTACCTTCATGTAAATTTACGGTAACAAAAGATTAATTTTAAACCTGATTAACGCTCGATGCTTGAAAACACTTAAACACTCGGAAAATCCAAAAAATGTGACACACATACATCAGAAACAAAAGCCAACACTTCTCTACAAAGATAATAGAAATGTCAGATAGTTCTTGTAAAAGTTCAACTTTCAAAAAAACCCTTAAAACTTTTTGAGCTTAGAAATGATGTTCGTTTATATTTTGTAAGTTACTAAAAACTACTTTCGTAAAAATTTTGAACGATCCCAGCATGAGAAAGTCAAAGCGCTCGTAAAATCGGTTAAATGTGATACGAAATGATAGGAATCAAACCTTGGAAACTCACCAAGAAATTGCAATTAGTTCTTTTAAATAATTAACTTCATCTTCTAAAGACAAAACACCCTTAAACTTTTTGAACTTTGAAAAGATCTTTTCTTTTATAACTTTCTAAAAACTATTTTCACATAAATTTTGAACCTAATTAACGCATCCAGCCTAAGAACATTGTGGCGCCCGGAAACTCGCAAAAATGTGATACATGAAATCTAAATCTGTAAGCGCGCCAGTCTTCCCTACAAAAGATAACAAATATTTGGGAATCCCGTAAAGAAATTGCAGATAGTTCCTTTAGATGCTCAACTTCAGCTTTCAAAATTCAACAACCTAGATCTTTTGAGCTTAGAAACGATGTTGGATACTCTTTTATAACTTCCTTAAAACAACCTTCATATAAATTTACTTACAATAAAGATGAATTTTGAACCTAGTTAACTTTCCCAGCATGAGAATGTTGATGTACTCGGAAATTCGTAAAAATGTGACACATGAAATTCTAAATCTAAAGCCGCGCCAATCTTGCCTACAAAAGAGTACAACCGCAAAAAAATTGCAGTTCATTCCACCAAATATTCAACTTTAGCTCCCAAAAAAAAAACACCCTTTATAAACGCATTGCCAACCATTTGTTATGCCATTTGCTAGCCACACTTACCAGCTGTGTTTGTGTAAGGGTACTCAGCAGTGCCAACAAACGATGTCCATCTCGCAAATCCAGAAACAAATCATTCACTGGCGTACACTGGGTCTTGATTAAATGTGAGTTGATCCACTTCGTAAACGTTTTCTTCTGTATATGCTGTCGTTCATCTGTAATGCAAAGAATTGAAAATTGCTTATTAGTTTTGCAGCGTAGACTTCAAAGTCGCTTCAACCTCGTGCTATATCTGCCGACTGCAATGGCAAATTATAAGCCACAGCCATTTTATCAGAACCCAATTCTTGTGCCCAAAAACTGCTAAGACCGTCTAATGCCTAACAACGTTGGGTAAGCCTGTCCGAAATGTCTAGTCGCTTTTGTACTGACAGCCAGCCCAACCTGAAATCTACTACCACTGCAAGCCATGCACATCACGGCATTGCTAATGAACTGGGCCGAAAAACGACATACAAAATGTCTTAAAATCAATTAGCAAAGTTGCCACAATTGCTGTTGCTCTTGCACAGTGGCACAAAGTGTGCACCGCCAGCTACTAGACTCCATACAGCTCTGGCTTACTCCATGTGGGACACTCAGTGTCATTTGTCAGTTTTGTGTGAAACCACAAGCACAGTTCCCGAGCTGTGCACTTCAACAATTTGCATGAGTCGCATGAGCCGCTGCACTTGCAAGTCTCTCAATAGTTTTTTGTACAATGCATATAAATCGGGTCTTAAACGTCGACTTGAGGCCATGATTGATGGCGGTTTTTTTACCAGAGTTGCCGCCCACACCTCCAACAATTGTCGGTTATTGGATTTTTCGATCGCATAAAAAAAGGCAATTAATTTAAGTGGCATGCGTGCAAATTTATTATTACTTTTCGGTTGAGTGAATTTTTAAAAACTTTGATGTGTTAAGATGCCACTTTCATGGCGGTTTAACTTGCATGTCAATTACAGGTGTGTCGTTGGGTAATATCAAAATAACGCTGAGGTTTTCAAGAGAAACTATGAAGGAAATATGTGAGATGTTTTAATTTATGTTAACTTGGCCAAGTTGCGTTGCAACATCTGTAACCAGGAGCTCTCAGGTAAGCTGGTGCAAAAATTTGCCTAGTGCTGAGTAGCTGGCATGGATGAGCAACCAAAGTGAGCACCGATAGTTGCACTACGCGGAGAATAGATTTTACGTACTTCGTTTTATTCTTGTATTTATAAAGGATATCCTTAAGAACAACGCAATCATTTGACTATCAGAAATTCTTATATTTTAATCTGATCGAAAAATAAGTTCGGAATTGTATCTACTTACAGAACTCATAGCAATGCTGGCGGTCATATAGCTATGGTGGGTGCTTTCTTGCTACAAAGCTCGTCGAAAAGTACTTTAGCGAAAAGTTGGGAATATCCGATATAAATGTAACCTGTACTTGCGACCAGAGTTGTTAAAACTGTCTTTGAGTTTACAACTCACGGTGAAACGCCTATAGATTCACATTATTCTTCATAAAGCCCTTAGAACATTCAAAGTGGTATCCACGGCTTAAGCAATATTTAAAACGGGTATTTGCAGATGCAAAGTCTCATACAGAAATCATCAATCACCCAACTCTCCGCACTAGAGATTTATCATATAAAAAGAAAAACATAATCATTGTAAGCAGAGACAAGTAAATATAGTTTAAAATGGAACTGCAAAACACCTCTCTCTCCCCGACCAATACATTGAAGTATCCATTTTTTTTTAAATGGTTATAATTTATTTACTCTTCACACATTGTTTTAAATTTTAGTAAACAAAACCTAACAAATTTACGTAGAAGCTACGGTTAATTTATTATGCGAAAACAAAAACCAAGTCAGGGCTGTTTTCATTTAACAAAGTGCGTTCATATATTATATAGAACTTACGTTCTGGCTGACTTCATGAGTTGTGACAACAAGTAATAAAATTTTACTAAGTAAAACCATTTTTCAATTAGCTGTGGTGACTTTGTGACTGTGGTTTCGTTAGCATTTTTTTTTTTATTTATTTAAATTTTAAATAATACAAGTTTATTTAATATGAGACTACAGCAAGCGCGCAGGGAGTGAAACCTTCTAATTAAGCTGCTTGAAATAAAATGGTACACTATTGATGCTAAACTATATATCCTATAATGTTCATCTTGAACTTATTATTTTAAGAATGCTATAGATTACGTTTTTATCGAAAACACAAAGGCTCGGGATGGATAACATAGCGTTTTTTTTTATGGAAAGCGCAAACGTATTGGATTATAGTGCGAAAAAGTAAATATTATAGTTTTGTTTCTAGAATACTGGGGGACGACCTATACTCAGATGGAAAGACCAAGTGGAGGAGGACCTAGCTTCACTTGGAGTGACCAACTGGAAAAGCCGCCCGCCAGAGTCGCCTGGCGAGCATTAGTAAAGTCGGCGGTAACCCGACAACGGGTTGCGATGGCCAAACAAAGACAAAGAAGATAATACTTTGAACTTTGAAGACTTATTGTGCATAATTCGAATTTTTCCGATGTATGCCACATGACGCCACTTCGGGTAGAATATTTAAGCAAAATTATGAAATTTAAAGTATGTGAAATATTGTAAAATTAGTTTTGTTGATTAGTGTACCAACTCATTGGAACATTTCCAATTTGCGCTCTCTTCACAATAGAGCTTTTATGTAAACCGATCTATATTCAGAATCAAGATATTGGCGTGAAATCAATTGAAGAGTAACTATCGGAGGTAGTTTTCAATTATATCCTTAAGTTGAGTAGAATCAACGGCAAAAAAAGTGGTTACATTTAAGGGCCAGTAATTTGGAAATGTCTCGAAATAAGTATCTGAAATATAGAGATATGAAATCTTATTTTAGCATAATAAATTACGCATATCAGTAGCTGGTAGCGCATTCGCCTCTAAATCAGAAGATCGGTGGTTCATTTGTCTAGCACTGACATAACTAGCAAATAAATGGAAGCCTAGGAAAATCTCTATTAATTAAAGATACAGCTGTTCTGATTCGGTATGCAACTGTAGGTTCCTGTTCTCCTCGAACAGCTATTAATAGAGATATATCCGAAAACGATTTTCTTTCCTTTGACTTTGAACTCATCGCTTGAAAATCGGAAGAGCATGTATATATCTCTATGAAAAGCTGTTCGAAGAGAATATGGACCTACAGTTCAAAGACCAATCCAGACGGCGGTGGCTAGAGATGGAGGTTTTTATTTGAAGGATTTTAGCATATATTTGCTAGCTATGCCTGCTGTACAAATGCAAGAGTGCTACAGGGTTGAATAGAACCACTAAGCTTCCCTTTTAGAGGAGAGTATGTTCCCAATACGCTACCGAGGCCCACAGTATTGAACATAAATTGGGAAAAAATTATCTAAATTTAAAGAACCAAAAGAATCTTTGCTTGTATGAGTATCGAAACGCAACCCATCGTAAAGGTTGTGAACCATAAAATATGAGTTGTGAAGTTTAAAATTCTTCATTCTTGATAATTCCCATAAATTTAAAAAATTAAGGTTTGTTTAATGTGGTTTATTTCAAGATATTGCAACTGTTAATCTTTGCCGCATGATAAAAGTTTTCAACAATTTTTAAGATCTTATTTTTGCGGACCAAATTATAGAAATACGGAAATTAAGATATTGTTAATTTCATACGGCAGTGAATGAGGAAACTGTACCACTTAACTAACTATCTCTGAAACTTTTCAATTTATTAATAAAATATTGAATAATATAATTTTGTTATCAATATATTATAAATTTTAATTTTTTCTTTTAGTGAATTTTTTTAATTTTGCTCTTAACTTAAAAAATATGTTTTGAATACACGTAGGTAATTTTTTTTTGTCGTGCAATTATTTTAATTTATGTGTATCACTTTTTTCGTGCAACTTGAAACATTTAGAAGGAGAAATATTTCTATCTTGAGCAGCTACTAACTTAGTAGTTAGTTCTACAAGTATTTAAAAGTTAAATTGAGCAAAAAATAACACTCTCTGGCAATAGAAGCAATAAAGATGCAAATAGCGCCGTTTAAGAAAGTTTTTAACAAACAAAAAATTGAACTACTTTTGAAAAAGTTTATTTTTACAAAGAAAACGATACAAGAAATGCAGCATAACTTCATTCGTTATTTCTTTGGTTACTTTTCTGAATTTCTTCGAATTGAAAAAAACATAACCTCATTGTCAAAAAGCCCAACTACAATACTTTAGGCCGACTCGTACTAAAAAGGCGCAAATATGCCACACCCACAAAAGAAATTGCTCTAAAATACTACAAACAAATCTTATACTCTCTAACAAGATTTATGCTGCACATAAATAATAATAAAAAAAATAATTTAGTTAGTTCTTTTTTTCCTTCAGCTGCATCAATATGGAAAGTATTTTCCAAGAAATAGAATGCACAAAAGTAGAAACAATAGCAATTTGCAAATACAGTTTTTAAATAAAAAACAACAAGCGCCAGAAGACAATGAAAAAGCAGAAGCTGCCAACTTCATCGAAAGCAAAAACAATGGAAGACATTGGGTAAGCAAATGTCAAACAAATATATTTTCCATTCAACAAAAACATAAACAAAACTAAGAAAAAAATAAGAGAAAATTGCAATTGTTGCAGTTAGGCAGAGAGCAAAGTTAAGTAACTGTGCAGAATATAGTCGAAATATATATACCCTGATATATCATTGATGATGTGAAACAAAAAATCGCTTGGAAATTAAACATTTTTCTACTAAGTAAACTTGATGTTAATAAATAAATTATAAATATTATTTTCGGTCTTCTTTTCGTAAAGTAGTTGCTTTATTTAATGAAACGAATACTTATTATCTTGAACAAGTTCACCCAATGAAAAATATGCAACCATTTGGGCAAGAACAATTTTTGTTCGCAAAATTTGAGGAGCGCTAGGTAAAGTTACTGAGAAGCAAAAATAGCCAAATTTTGAATACTGTTCATAAATATGTAAGAAATGGCCTAAAAATTGTATAAAAATTTTAGTTCATATTTCAATATTTTTCGTCTCAGACCACTGGATTTTCAAATAAAACAAATTTTTAAATAATTTTTTAAGCAAATCAAGGGAAGAGATATATTTCATTAAAACTAGGAGTCATCGGTCCATGCTCGCTTCGCTTTTTAACCGCCACCCCTCCATCAGGAATCCCCTTTACACTTTATTTCCAGATTTCAAAAAAAAAAAATTATTTACAAAAAGTGCATACAAATATATAAGTTATGAATAATAGATTTGAAATTGAATCCATACATTTTTTTATATTTTGGTTTTTTTCGAATTTTTCGCAAAATGTAAGGAAATAACAAAATATAGGTGTTTGGATTTTTTTCTCCTGCGTGGTGTACTACATTTTAAATTCTTTTCTACTTTTGACCTGCGACAATGCGACGTACAATCGATCATGCGTGAATATAGTTTCCTGGTCTCAGACCAATAATCCAACTTTTTCGAAACTACAATATATCATCACTGGCCAATCTCACAGGGAACTGCCTACGATGTCACCTTTCGTGTCTAAAGTTATGCTGGGTATGTGAACTATAAGGAAAATAGCCTACAAATTGCAATCAGGAAATTCTGAAAAAATTCTTTTGTTTGAACGAAGTGAACGAGAATAAAAAAGTGTTTTTTATTAGACAGACTCGAGGCTCAAAAAAATATATTTTTCAAGCCTGTACTGTTTGGAAAAGCAAGTGCATGTAGTTAAAAAAAATAAAAATTATTGTCAGACTTAAAGGAAAAGGCCTAACTAGAAAAGTTACCTACAGTAACTTAAATCACATATAAAATTTGTTTAGGTAAAATTGATAAATAAATGTCCAATCAATGCAGATATTCCATTTCTATCGAACCCGAAAAAATCGTCATCTTCACAGAGCAACTAGAAGGCTGCTCAACGCTGACGCCAGCAAAACAAAAGTACCCACTAGAAGTGTATCCGAAAAAAACTGCCAGCCATAACAGATACACACAAATTTTGGAGTGACTGCATCTTCGACAGACTAATGTTGTTGGTACTGCAGTAGTCCATCATCTCCAGTGCAGTCATCATCATTAACTTCATCGACTGCTGCTGATGGCAGCAAATTTTACTTAATTGTCAGGCTGCTGCTGCATTGAGGCAGTTTTCCACCAACTTTTCGATTTTGTTTTTTGTCGTTTTGGCAGCCTCAAGTTTCCCGTCAGCACGCTGCGCCCTGGCAAAAGTTCATACTTAATTTATGCAAAGCCATTTGAGTCTATTAAAGTCCATAATGAAGTTTCATTTAATTAACACAAACACACGAAATGTGTCAAAAATGGTGTCCAAACTTAAGAACATGGCCAAAAGTCAAATTCTAATTAAATTGTTTGCTGCTGGCTATTTACCAGAATTGCAAGTGATTTGAAATTGCTTACCTAGAGTATTTACCTAAATTGACTTTCGAAGTTCAAACGACTCGGAGATACTGTAGAAGTAGAAGAAATTCTTTAAAAATTTAATGTTTAGGGAATCAGTAGAAAATTTATAAGAATATGTCACAATACATTTTCCGTTTAAATGAATTCAGCGAGCATTGGTGTATGTCCATTTCTATGGAGAATATACAAAGCGAGAGAAAACTTGATGTGCCCATATTAACTTGATTCTGATACTTAAGTGTAAATCAGTGGTCGGTAAAATATTTCTTATGGAAGAAAGCAGAGCTCCTGAGAATCGAGCGTTAAATCTAACGATCCACAAGATGCTCATGCTAAAGATACTCTTTTAAGGCGTAAAAGCATGGGGTGTTCGAGGGAAAAGTTCTTAGTCCCTTTCAGTTTGGGAACGAGTATAGCATTGGAATAAACTATGAGCTATCATCCCGCATATTAAAAGACAATGTCTGCACTGGCTTGGCCGAATATAAATTTATTTTGGAAAGAGAAAAAGTCATACAGCAATACTTTATCAATTGATTTTCCTGACAACCATTAAACTGGCTGATCTTCGCTAATTTCAGGATCCTTTTGGGATATACCATACTTTATCAGTTGATTTTCCTGAACTTTGCTGTTTTCAGAATCCTTTGGCATCGTTGCGAGGAACTAAAAATAGTTTTAAGTGTTTCTGGAAACAAATTCTGAAAATAAAGCCATTAGCATACTTTCGGATATTTTTGGAAAATTTTGCTTTGCTTGGTAATTATTTTCTATAATGTTAAAGAAGTATACAAGATCACAGAGCAGAGGAAACATCTAATATATACAAATATAAAAAAGTCCGGATATCGTTTTGACTGCCTAAAATTATTTAAAAAATCTTTTTTTATTAATTTTGAAAGTACCTACACATAGAATAAATCCATTACCATATCTTCAAATACTATAGGCATTTGTATTTTTTGTAGTTTCCTTAATAAAATTTACAAATACAAGATAACGCCCCTTGTCATAGCAGAGCTCGGCCACTTATAAACATTTCGAACATTCGCGATTTTGGAAAACGCTGTAACACTTATATGAAGTCTCATTTTTGTCAACAATTTCTGTTCCTATATTTTCTAAAGCGGGCACAAAACAATCGAAGTTCGATAAAAAAAAATTTTAAAATACACTTTGTAGGTACAAGTTTAGTTTTTTACAAACCATTAAGCGAACTACTGTGAGATATTTATCACACCAACACCAAATCTCAAAAATATTCCTTCGAATTATAGTCAAATGACACTCAGAATATAATAGGAAACAACAGAAGATGAGCTGGAAGACCAAAACCAATTTGGAGATGAACCGTCCAAGCACTAGCCATGATCACATCGTCATGGGTTACCGTAGACGGCACAGAACAGAGTTCGATGGAAAGCTATCGTAAGGGCCATTAGTTTCCAAGTGGAATAATAAAGGACAAAAAAAAACCATTTCATTCATCAATAAATTGACGGATTCATCGAACTGCTCTTACTAATCATATTTTGGATGCTTACCACTTTTTGAATTTCAAAAAATTAATATGCTCTTGGTACAAAAAACTACAGAGTATATAAAAAAATAATTGGGAATGGTTGTGGACCGTGTTAATTGAAATACTACTCGTAGTATCACGATCTTTAAACAATTTGAAATTTTTAAGTAGCTTACAAACGTTGAATGTAATTGGGTCAAGGATGATTACGCGAATACCGTCGGGGCGGTTTCAGATTTTGTACGTAGTCATGTTTGTTTTGAAAGAATTTTTTCAGAAACAACCCACACTGAAATGATAGGAAAATTAGAAATTTACAAATCCGACTGAGATTCTTTGCTGTAGCCAGCACGGTAAAATTCCTCACTTTTGGCCAGTTGCATTTGAGTACCTCAAAATTTTTAATGAATCAGCACAGTTCACACACACAATCAGATTGCTTCGCTGAAGCGAGTATTGATTGACAGAAAAACTGACTACTTGATTGACACACACACACACACACAACCAAGTCAAATGTCATTTGGCCAAATTTGACATAGTCCGGCCCACTGCCCAAGTTTCACAGTTCATATCATTTATGGGTCACATTTGGAGAGCAACTGATGGACGTCTTCATGCAACAGTTTGTCTCCCCAATTGACGTTGCAACGTCAGCAGCGTGGCTTCATGTCAACCATGTTCCTCCAAGCAAGTTTTAGTCCATGAGTTGTGAACAGTTTTGGGTGCTCTGTCAAACGTTGCAAATTAGTGTGGCAGTCAATCAATAATGTACCAGTGTGACCGTATCTATGTGTGAGTGTGTATATGTCACTCATTAAGTCATCGATTCATCTAGAGCGCAATTAGTCTGCACGAACATTTGCCTCAACCATGTACAAATGGCAATTAAAGGCGCCATTGATATATGGATATGGGGTACATATTGTATTGACTTATATGCTGGCTGATGTTTGTGGTCATGTAAGGTGTATTTCGTAGAGCTTGTTAGCTGTGGCCATGATTTCTACAAAGTACTTGACCTTTGTCGATTAACAAGCAGTGCAAGCAGTGCTTGGTTGAAAATGCTTACGACTCTTTTCATGTATGGTGTTTGTTGGGCAAGACGTTGGGTTAGGTGAAGGCTAACTGGAGGATATTTAGCCTTCATCATAATTGTAAGTATTTTTTTTGCAGGAACTTAAAATATTTTGTGTGTATTAAAATGTGGAGCCCGGAAGCCGAGGTGCAACACGGATATAAATAAGCGTTCGTAGTAGAAATGGGAGCTGGCTAGTGAGGCGATCACGCGGCGAAGCCCGCTAATTTTCAGAAAATAAATTTTTTTTATTAATTGTACTGACATGTCTGTTTCTTCAAGGTGAAAAAATAGTGTTTGTACACCTGAACCTGTTGTCTAACTGTCTACATGGGATGAACTTTGGTAGTTCTCAAGCATTTTGTGAATAAATATAAAGTTTAGAGAATGTAAAACAGCTTCGCTTAGCTCTGGCGCCACCTATCGCCTCAAAGCAACATTTTCTGTCGTTTATTAAGGAAAAATTAGAGCATTACAAATTTTATGTTTAAGAAAAGTTCTGTTTCGTGCAAAGATTAAGAAACAATTTGTTTGGTTTTAGAACTTCTGAGTAGTGCATAAAACCTAAAACAATCATTACTTTTAACACTCAAAAAGTTAAAAATAAAAACTGCAAATAATTTTTGCAATGTATTCATATGCATTCTTTTAGACTCAAACAATGTACAGCTTAATTTATTTTTTTCGCATCAGTTACTTCGTCTAACTAATTATTAACTATAAATAGAGTATAATAATAGTTATATTTGATAACAACAATTAAAATGCAGCTCTAATGAACAATGCGACCTTCATATAACCCCAACAAATATATATAACCCAAATTTGCAATTCATATTTTTTTCATTTTCGTTGTGCCAATTTAAGTTTCAACAATTATTTATTGCAAATTGAATAACAAACAAACTGTATATACATATATATATATATATCTGTACAGCATAACAATTCTGCCATACCCATTTTATTTAAGAAGACTTGAATTCGAATTCAATCGAATTGCGTCGAGTTTGAGTGAATGAACAACTGACAAACTGATGTCATTTCGTACCAATACCTTTTTATAGTATATACTATATAATATTTAAATTTTCGTTTATTCCGACAATGAAATAAATGCCTGTTGAGGCTCACGTCTTCGACAGTAAGCTCCCCTTTTGAATCATGGGCTTACATTTTATTTTTTATTTTTTCACACCCGTAACGCTACCTCCCACATGGTGGGGGGTCTGCTCTCGAATTTTATTGTCTTCAATTACAAAACAATCAATTTGTATTTTATGGCTTTTCAGCAAGATATTAAAAACGATTTTCAGTGTCTGTAGTGTAGCATTTGTGTAACGAGTTTTTTTTTTGCCCATTTGTCTGACTTATACAGAATTTTGATTCTTATGTCATAATATTTGAGTTCTTGGGTATTACTTTTTAATTGTTGATGCAATTGATATGCGAAATGAAACTCTTTTATTTAAAGATATTGTATCTTTTGCAGCACTCTTTGGCATATTGGCAGTTCAAATTGATTGAAATTTCAAATGATTTGACATTTTAGAATTGTTTGTTTACTAAGGCAATTATTGCAAATGTTGCAAGATGAATGTTTGCCAATTGCAGTTATAAGTAATTTTTGAGAAAACTAATTAAAATTAGCACAAAGTATTTAGTGTCTTTTTTTATTTTTGCTTAGCTTGCTTTTGAGACATATTTATTTATGTAAGTAATAAATGCAACGAAATATGCCATAAATTAACATTTTTTAAATTAATAATCCTGCATTATTAGTTTTCTTCAAACAAACAAATGAGAGTCTTTAAAAAGAATAGAGCTAAATTTTTGAACATAAGTGCTACATTTTAAATTGAAATGAATACGATGATCAATTAAGTATACCATTTTTCAAAACTAGAACTAAAAAGCTATATATATTACCAACCATATATATTTTTTCAATTACTTCTTTGTTATGCGAGGGAATGCAAGTTTATGTTATTCTTTCGATATCGGGAACGTACAATTTGGCTACAATAAAGGTGTTTTGCAACACAAGCTAATTATCAATAAGTTCTAAAAAAATAATATTATTATAATGATATCGAAACAAAAATTTGATCTCTTATAGATCTTCTGATAGGCTAAATAAGTAAACGTAGTTCGCTTTGCATATCCTATATACGTAAAGTCCTATATAAATATAAAATTTTTATAAAATAATTCACAAAAACTTCTAAGTAAAAATGGTATTGTGTAAATTTATCTATATACATTTCTCACATTTTTTCGCATTAACTTTGTGGAGATAAATTTTAATTGAATTAGGTAAGCAGAGGCAACTGCCGATCGAGGTGCAAAACTTCCCTAACAATAATAATATAGGGTAAGCTAGTACCATCTCTGTCATCAAAGGTCGCCCAAAAAATTTTTTTGCATGCTTTTAGTTTTACGTATAAGAATGCTGAAATATCTGAAGATCCTGATGTCAGTAGTCAATTCCGCCCCAAACTCGGAATGTAATTCGAAACACCTTCACTTTATCTGGAAAGCTAACTTTTGCTTTATATTAGAAAATCTAAATTTCATTTCAATTGGCCGTAGCAACTTTTGAAAGAAATACTATTTTTCACATAGATCTCAAATTTCTCCACTGAAAACTGAAAACATACGCATTTTATTGCTGTTTTTTTTTTATTATTCGATATTTTCACACGCCCTCAACCATAATATTTCAACATGGAAACGCTTCTGGGGACTAACCCGCAGAATAACTCCCGCCGCATCTAATTGCGGAAGACCATTTGTTATAGCTTTTCAGCTGGCGAATACAAAGTATAAATAATAATAAAAATAATAATAGCAGAGAAAAAAACTCGGATATAAACAAAACAACAAACGGGTTGTTTATTATTGGACGCCCGTTTGGCATGTGTCTTCGAGTTGTGGGTCAACGGCAGCACCACGCACAGAACCACACAGACACACGCAAAGCAAAACACAGATACATCCAAAGGCAAACACAGATACTCACAGACACACACATACACGAAACATACAAACAAACGCAATGCCAATAAGCAAATATTTATATGCTTCACGTATGTTGCTGTAGCTTTGTGTGTGAGCCTTTCATGTGCAGGAGTATCTATGTGCGTGAGTATCTGCATGTGCGAGTAACTGTGTGCGTGTGTATCTGTGTGCATGCATATGTCTGTATGTGTGTCACGCACAATTTTATGACTACAACAACAACGACAGCAACGACGACAACAACAAACAATGAGCGTAACCACAAGAAAAATCGAATTGAAGGGGTTAAGGAACTTTATATTACTTTGAAATTGATAAGCGCCTACATAGAAGCTTATCAGCCTTATGATTTTAATGACTCTCCTCGAGTCTATGGAGCACACACAGCCAATGTGTTCCGATTCGTTAACTACAACAAAAAACGGAACCTCAATAACAACAAACACGTACCAAATTTGAATATGGGGCGTAGTATCTGGCGTAAAAAAATATGACGCTGCTTTCAGTGGATTGTAAAATTTGGAGCTTATTTATTTTGGTATGAAAATGTAAGAAGAGGCAAAAAACCTTAACTGTGAATTGGCTTAAAAGTGGAACGTGTTGGAAGGCCTATACCGGTGTCGACATTATGTATTCGTCACCTGTTTTGGTTACTATCGCATTTGGGGGACCTACTTGCTATTTTCTTATATGGCCAATTTTGGAATACCGCTTAAGCGTTCAGAGCGCTCAATTACGACTTTAACAGAAGAGGATTGAAACTGTTCTAAAGCAAATTCTCTTCATTGCACTACAAGGTCTGAATTGAGATCTATCTATTCATTCAACTGCCTACTTATTCTCGCTATTTGGGGCTTCATTGTGGTATGCCCTGATCACGAGACCAGCTCAAGCCACGAGGTGTTTGTTGTCCTGTCAGCGGCTCATTCTGCGTGGTTGTATACCTGTATATCACACAGATTCTATTGATGGACATACAGGTACTAACCGGAGTACTCCTCTTTGATCTAGTTTCCATAAAAATGGTAATCAAGTTCAAACTGAAACATGAATACCAGCACATTGAAATGTGACAATGCAACAATGCCAATTCACAATGAAAAATTGCTATGCGCATGGCAGTACAGGTCAGATGACAAAGACCGACTCGGCCAACTGTTTCATTCCAGAAGGAGACTTCGTGCTCAACGAAGAGCTACCACGTGCCAGGCAGTAGAGATGGGATGGCGGAGACCGACACAGCAGTGTTGCCCAACAATTTATTCCAGAAGCAAACTTCGTCCTCAACAAAGAATTGCCATGTGCAAGGCAGTAGAGATGGGATGGCGAAGAACGACACAGCTGTGCTACCTATCGTTTCATTTCAGAAGTAGACGAATTGTTTCCGACCATGCCATGGATCGCTGAAATCAATGCTGCACACAAGGCGCTTGAGCAGCATTTCACCAATGCTGCGTTTAGATCAAAGTTTGGCAACACGTTTAGGGTTTGACCGACGAATGCAAATATGGGGCACACTTCGGACTTTAAATTCACGAAGTGGGTGACGACTAGATTATCTCTAAATAATTAAAAAAACAGCGGAGAGGCTCACCAAGATGACATCTTTTTCTGATGCCGTATTTATATGAGCACCACCGTATGGATGACCAGTATCAGGTTTCAAAACAAAATTACCGGGGTTCCCCAGTTCCGTATCTGTTGGGTCTAAATGAACAGGACAAAAAATGCCGGGGTTTCCCCCAAGTTAGTGTATGTTGGAACTAAAACGAAGTTCCCACCGTTACGTTCAATTTAGGTACCGCGGGTTGAGTAATGGTTCCAAGTGTGTGCCCTTGTGAAAATCTCGTGGTTACTGTAAATTACGGGTAGAATTAACTTGGCTCAATCGCATGATGCTACTCAAAGAGTAAAAGTAGTGATAGATCCACTTTGCTGTAAACCATGGGGAAAGTGCATATACGGCAGTATGGATGATACCTGTACCAATGATAAATCCACTTCGGCGAATGGCACTAAGGAGTATTAGTTGGCGCATCAAACCAGATTTATCGTGCTATATACTACACTCAGCAATTTCAAACGCAAGTTAAACAAACTCTATAGCGGATTCAGTTCTACTGCCTCCTTATTCCGCCGGACATTGCCTTTAAAAGCAAACCAAGTTAAATAACCATATAACATGTCATGGGGTACTATTCCTGCATAAACTACTACACGACCTTATTGATTCTGCCGATCTTCTCAATAAAGTACTTTGATCTACCTTCTAGAGCAGTAAATTGTCGCTTTGTTTCATTGCAAAATTATAGAAGAAATTCATCGGTTGATTAAATAAATGGTTTAATGTCACTAAATCGAAACATCGTTAAGTTTTATTTTTCAATAAATTAGCCATTATCAACAAAATCCCAGATATTAACGATTTGTAAGCTGCTACCATTATATCAAAGTCGTATAAGCTTAGGCGGCGCATTCTTTTCCACATGCTTGTAGCGTGCCATTATCTTATCCCAAGCTTCTTTGGCCGTAGCAGTTGGAAAAATTTTCTTGACAATTCGTTTATCCATCATTTTCATCAGCTGTTGCATAACAATTAAATCAGTACAGCGTTCCTCGGCTGAAGAATTTTCTGTGCAACCAGTTTCGATAATTTTCCAATAATTATTAAGAAATAGATATGACTTTGCATGTCGCTTCCAAACAAGAAAATCCTGCGAACCATGTAATTTCTCAAACGCAAAGTTTTCCATCCAGATTGGTTTTCTTATAGCTTGCATTGTAAATAACGAAATATTTCTAAAATAGTTTCCCAAAGTATGTACTTTCCTTATTTAATTGTACCTTTGACAATGTGTTTGACAGTTGGGGCAAGGCACACTAGATACAAAATAATCTAGTATATGAATTCTAAATAGTTCCTATTAGGAAATACTAGCTTGGAAATACCAATTCTGAAATTCTATATACTATGTATAGGTTATGTTAAGCTGGCAGGCCCCCAGAGAAAGGGAGGCTCCGCATAGATCAGTGTGATCCCTAGTGGACTACTATAGATATTATTTTTATAAATGTATACTATATCTATACAATATTCTTTAGATAGATTTTAAATATCCCAAACTGCACTAATTTTGAGATAAAAAAATTAGTTGGGGAAAGTAAGATTTGTGGTAAAGGCGCACAAAATGTTCTCAAATCTCAAAAAGGCATTGAAATTTAAGGGGTCGCATCCTATACGAATTCAAGATATCGTCTTACTCATATAATATCAAGTTTGGTATATTTGCGTTTGCAACCAGAATTTTTAGAATTTTTAGAAATTCGCACTAGGCGCAAAAACTTCAAATAAAACCATTTCAAATATTTCATACTCTTTAAAATCCTTCCGCAAGCCGATTACCATTTTTCTACGGATTAAAAATATGAGTTTGTACAGCAATGCTTCATCATTCCACTCTCCAGCTCTAAGAGCGAAAGTGTGACGAGCTTCTAGGCAGCTTAAAAATTAGGGGGCACAACATGATTCAGCGTCTTTTTCACCTAATTCCTATGCGAAGATATCTGATAAAATGCTTTACCCTCCACTTCCGACGTTCAACACAACCCAAACAAGTTCAAAAATTTAATTGCTTTTAACACATTTTTATTAGCCGAGAGGGGAGCTACGTTTACTCAAAACTTAAAATTCCAAACGTACAATCGAAATCTTTGTGGGCAAATTATTATTGGGTTGTTTTCTTGTTTATCAAATACTTATCGCTTTATAGTTCGATTACCGGGACTTTGTGTCGCTACGTGACACTTGCAACATTTTGCGGCATGTGACACGCATGACAAGCAATAGAGTTGGCTTGTGTTTCTTTTATTTTTATAATTTATAAAATTTTATTTTGTTTTTTGTCATATGCATTTTTTATACCGACAAAGCAATTGAGTTTATACAAGTTTTGCGGTTGCTGTTTTTTTTTTTTGGCAATTGGCAGCAAGGAAATTGCCAAAGTAGCTTCTTTTTTTTGCATATTTATTAAC
Organism: Chymomyza procnemis; assembly: GCA_035046065.1. Lineage (NCBI taxonomy): Eukaryota > Metazoa > Arthropoda > Insecta > Diptera > Drosophilidae > Chymomyza > Chymomyza procnemis. Next base: position 14,318,258 of record JAWNOJ010000026.1, on the reverse strand, counting down.
TTGGCTGTAAATGCCTTAAGGCGGCGACTGTTGTCTTTACAAATGTTTTGCCTTTTTTGCAATCGATTGCCAAAAGTTTTGCATAAGTAAGTTTTGTCTGGATCTTGAGCCGTAAAATTGGCAATTATAATATTTTATCAAAATATTTGACAGCTGTCTGCTTAGTTTTTTGCCTTTCTTGGAAATGTAATTTTATAATGCAACTTTAAGGACGTCTTGAGCAGTTGCTTTATATTTTAGTAAGGGGTTATGTAAGGGGTTAAGAACAATTGTATATTTAAGAAAATTATAATGAGAACCATGAACGGGGGCTGAAACAAATTAGCATTAGCAAGCAGTTAGTTCTAAAGTCTAAAGGTCTACGTTAGGCTGGCTCTACAAGCACGATTAATTAAGAATTAATTCAACTTGATAAATAAAACATATATAATATAATCATATTAGTAGTAGAATCATAAAAGTTGGACACATTATACAATTTCGGGAATATACTGATAGAAAATTGAATTAAGTTGAATTTAATGACATATTGGTAGTATATTCTTAAAACTATGAAAATTTAAAAAAATAACGATAATATTAAGCAGATTTTTATTTATAATTATTTTTTGGTGACTATATATATATATATGGACCTTGTTGGACCTTGGTTGCGTGAGTGGTAAAGTGCTCGTCTCGAAACCGGAAGGTCGGTGATTCGTTTCGAAAAATCATCCTATGCTCCGCCTTTATAGCGATGACCATAGTCAAGGGGAATAATTAAGCAGAGTGTTCATAACTTATTCTAAAACATCTAATGCATCTCCAAAGGACCTGTATGATAAACTAATGTCTTTGTCGGAAATCTATTCAATATTATTAGTTATGTATATTATAAGCTGCGACGATGTTAATATTAATTTAGATATTTGGGCTTTAATTCAATTAAAGTAACATTTCATGCCTCCGATCATATTTGTCGCTATTGCAAACCCTTTATAAATATTTGATTGATTAAAGAAGATTTTATATTTCATTCATTCACAAGAGTGAAGACGAACATCAGCATTCATCTCTACAACACGGGCTTGGGTTTGGCTTTCTCAACAATTCTTCACCATTCGTCTCTGTTGTTTGGTGTTTCATCTTATAAGTCGAAAAGTTGTAGGGAGATGTAAAAGTTAACTAAGCAAAATTTGTGCCTCTTTATGCCGTAGTCTTCTTACATTCGAAAAATCTGCAACTTAGCTAAATTATTTAAGAAATTTGAGTTATTTTTGCGCTTTTAAGTGCTTTTTGTAAATTGACTATAGGTTTTTTCTTGGTATTATAATTATACCATGCGTCCACTAAGGATCACATTGATCTATGAGAGGTCCCCTTCCCCGGGGGCCTGCCGGCCTAACCTAACCTAACCTAAATATACCATACACCATAATGCTCTAGATATTAAATTATTTATTGAAGAAAAAAATTCTTTAAACTTAATGAACTAGTGAGACTTCAAATCCATCCAAAGAAACGCTTTCACCGTTCACATCCTTAAATATATCATCCGACACAGATTTACCGAAGTGCTAGCGACCAGCATGGGCCCATCTAGTCGCGACTTTTATGGTAGTTTCAAAGATGAGGAAGAATTGAAATCAGTTGCCTGCCAAGCCTCGACTGGTAGTGGAAACATATTTCTAGAAAATCACTATCTCTACGACAAAAAAGAGCTTGGTTGGTACGGAAATAATTAGAAACTACAGGATGCGCACCCAGGGCAAAAACTACCCTATTTTACAGGTTCGTGCGGTTTCATGGGAATCTAAAAAATTTATGTGACACCGTTTCTATCCAAAAAGTTGTATGCCGATGAAACATATGGAATAACTTTATAGTGTTTTTCTTTTCAAGAAAGTGCTGGGAACCTTGAAACTGCAGACTTTGTTGGAAAGTACAGCGTTCTATGGAATAACAATTTTTATGAGCTCAAGGGGTCTAGCATTCAAAGCACCGTGGTTGCAATAAAGGGACAGCTCTTCGTGGTACAGCTATGGTTTTGTAATTTAATAAACTTTTAGCAGTTTATCTTTTATGCAAAATTTAAGCAACTATGGCTAAAGTGCTAAAATTATCTACAGACTTAACCGGCTTGGCCGTCTACAGCAATCCTGACCATGTGCTATGGCAAGATTTTGCGCTGAAAACAAATAAACGCAAAAACACAGAGCAGCTGCTGATGCTGCGGCAGAGAACAAGGATAAATCTGAATAAGAAAAGGCAATAGTGGAGGAGCTTATTGTGCATGTCGAGAACGATTTAATATTGTCACGATTGGAAACTATAGAAAACTTGGTACAACCTTCAACAGCAGAAATTACTGAACCCAAAGTTTAGGCCGATTTTTGCTTCAAGTTTATTGAATAATAGCTGAATTATTAGTTGGTCTTATACGTTGCATTTTCTGGCTGTCATTCAAATACAGCAATACCAGACGTTTTGAGATGATATCAAGACTAGCACTACATCTGCTGGGAAACGCAAAGTAGCCCAATATCACCGACTAAAATGAGAGATACGTATGGAACTTATTGACATAATTAGGAGAACAGTTTAGCATGCAATAAGTTTTTGCACTCTTCACTTAACCCCAAGAGCAGAAAGAAGTACTTGACCACAAATATCTCAAAATACGGCTTACTTACATTATTTCAGAAACAAGCTTTAGCTTTGAACAATTATTTGCACTCGACCATCTTCAACGTTCCAATGGCGATGGTATCACTATTTATAGCTTTTCGAAGAGATCAGACAACTAGAGTTTTTAGGCGAATCTGCACGGCGATATCTTTCATAAATAGACATTTTCCTAGGTAAGCCACTACTAGACAAATGTACCAGTGCTGCAGACTGGAATCGTCGGCAGTTCGATTGCGGTTTAGAGGCTAGCACACTACCAAGTCCCACTAAAGCTGTATTACTTTTCCCTACAATGATTTCTCACTTCAAGTTACAGGACTCGTAGTCCAAAGCAATGCAACCATCCCAACACACATAATTTAGGTTACAAAATAAATTCTAGCAACTGTTGAACAACTTTTGCCAAACTTGCTTATAAACTGCAACTATACCACAGGCAACACCTTAGGCACCATCACACACCCATATTACCAGCATAACCTTTCATTATGAAATGTGAGAGCTACCAATGGTTTTAAAAATCATATGCAACTCATACATTACTCCAACTCCTACAACAAAAATAAGCACCACAATTTGTCCAAGCGGTAAGGTCAACAACAAAAAGTTTCGTCTAAAAACTGGCTGCATGCAAATTTCCTCCACTCGCTTGTTACCCGTCCATAGTTGTCCGTCCGTTTGCAAAATATGCAAATCAAATGACGCTAAAATGTCGGAAGCAACAACCGACAGCGCCCAAAGTGTTGACCATAAATGTGGCTCGGAGTGCAAAAATGAATGCGAAAAATAACGAAAAATGAATTAAAACATCCGTTGGAAGCGAAATGCGGGGGCGTTGCAAAGTACCGCAGCGCAGAAATGCAACATGGGCTTTGGTTAGATGTCAGACCAAGTGTCAGACCGAGGCTAACGTCATTGGAGCTATGCATGTGGGCAGCTAGCTGGCTGGTTGGTTGTGGGGGCAGCACTTTGTGCATTTTCTGAGTTTGCTCTTGTTGTTGTTGTTGTTGTGATTGGTCCCCCGCGTTTTGGCCAGAGTTTGATAAGCCGTTTGTTCACTCAAAGTGAGTCCAGATTCGTCAACAGCTGCGCATGTGCCACCGCGTTCAAAGACACTTCGAGCTGAAGTCAATGTGTTATGCTGGCGGTGCATAACTGAAGAGTTGTTTTTCGGAACAGGTTTTTCTCTCTCATTTTTTTCGTCTATTTGGTATTTTTATGGTATTACAAATTCAAACATTGTATTCTAATTTATGCGGGCCAATGCTGTTTGCTGTTTAAATATTTATTTGAATGATGCGTATAATTTTTTTTTTTAGAATTTTTAATTCTACGATGGACTGGCTGTCTTATATGGTCTTAACCAGTTAAACAATACTACCAACTGGTTGTTTATGAAGTTTCCTAATGAAAAGCAAATAATGCCTAAGATTAGCGCCATGTGATAAAAAATGCATGAGAAAAAAAGGCATTTAGGAAATGCAAATGGGAAAAAAATTTTCCAATGCATGATAATGCTGTTTAAGACATTTTTGGATAAAGTTTATGACTCATCGGTGATCTGGACAGTAGTTTATTGTATTGAAGTCAAAAAAAACTGTGTCAGCAAGAGCGCTTTTATTTGAAGAAAAGCCGCTACGCCCAATAACACAATCGAATTGAAAACAAAGCCTATTACTTTTATGATAAATATTTTTCGTTAGGGTTCTTCTTGTAAAACTGCAATTAAGTTGGAAAACTTGAATTTTTTGACAGAACAGCAAAATCAAGTTATTCTTGGTTGCAATATATGCAAAATCAGAAAAAAAACGAATTTCGTTTAAAAAATGTGCTGTTTGACCGATTTGCCTTTTTGCTATAGTCAAGCAATTGTGATTATTTTCGGGATCAAAAGTTTTAAGAACCAAAACTTAAAAATTACTATAGTCTTACGACAAGATAGTACGCGCTAGCTTAAGCGTAGATTGACGCACGTCGATCAGAATGATCAATCTATTTTTCTACTCTTTTCCTACAATTTTGTTAACATTTTCAGATAAACTCAGAGACAGATTTTCCTTGTTAAGGACTCTTATCGCAAAACTGTACTTTGGTTATAAAATTTGTCTTTGACAATACATGAAAATGGCGATGTGTTGGGGAAAATAATTTAAGCAATATTTTGATATGATAGCAGTACAAACTGCTGCTTCACCATAGTTTCAGCTTTTATGTAAACCAAGCTATATTCTGAATAAAGATGTTGTAGGGAATAGAAATTGTAGTACCAAACGCGGCGAAGGTAGTTTCCAATCGAATCCCTAAAGTGGAATATATTCATAAGGTATGGTAGATACGAAAATAAATTACTCTACTTTTCCTCAATGAACATATTAATAGTGCTTAAATCCGTTTGATTGCATGACTCTGGAAGATAAACTGAATGTAAACAATTTCATTTTTATGAGTTCTCCCTATAAATGATGAAATTTTCCAGATATATCGAGGAAATGCTTAGAAAACCTAAGAAAAACTTTTATGCACTGAACTGTGTCACAATATTTCAATAACCAAACAAATTCCAATAAACTTTGCAAATTATCGAGTATTTTACCCATATTTCCGATTAGAACTATAGAATAAAATCAACCGATTTTGATCAAAATTAATGCCGTAGCTAGGATTGGTAGAAACTCCAAATTTGGTAATGATAAAAAATAAAGTAAATGCAATAAATTTGGTGCAAAAATTTAACTTTTGAACGTCTTGCCAAGGACTGTATGTATGAAAATCAATGTAAATTCCAGAAATTTAGAAAAAAATCGATTTATTTATTCGTTAGATTATCTCTATCAAAACTACGTTCGTTTAACCGATCAAATTTAAAATAGTGTTTGGAATCTAGAAAAAAATATTGGTTGTTGATTTTGAATGTTATAAACTTTATAAAATACGAATTATTTATACGAAACTTTTTGATTTTTTCATATAATAAAGATATTTCCTTTCGCTATAGTTATTGCTCCAAAAGCGGAACATGAGAACATCTCTTATAATAGCTGTTAGAAGAGCACAAGTATCTATAGTTTATAGCCGAATCCCAACGGCGTTGTTTTTAATTAATAGAGATTTCCCTTGAAAAATAGCGTCTATTTACTAGCCATACTGCTGCTAGGGAAATGCTGCAGTGCTACTGGCTGGAATCGAACCGCTGACCTTCCGATTTAGAGGTAAGTGCGCTATGGGGCCCACAAGTCACCCATCATATCCCACAAATAACGAGCACAGATAATAAGCTCTTTCTAAAAAGTTGATTATTTTAGCTATTACCATCTACGAGTTTCTGAGATGCGTTCATACATTCTGATATATAAGCTTTATATACTTTCTAGTCACTGATATGAAAAAAATTTCAAAAATATTTGCTTGCTCTCGTCTAACTTTTTTCTAAAAATACTAAATACAAAAGATATTTATTAAGGAAAACAGGAAGAAAAATAATCTTGTGAAAAAAACATCTGCAAAAAATTATTTATTATTTAGAATACATCGAGCTTTATGTGTAAATATTTCAAATCTTTAAGATGGCGAAAAATTGCTTAATTAGCGCATTGGAAAATGCAGTCTTCAGTTTTTTGTATGTAAATTTTTCAATTGACCCAGGCGGTGCTTAAGGTTTTACCTCTAAGTCTCACTTGACTGGAATATATGTCGTTGTGACAGTTTTTTGAAATCCGAACCCCGATAAGCCTATGATGATGATTTTGATTCTTTTCTTTTTTTTATGTTAGCAATACTGCTTTTTTATAAATATATGCTGATGTTGTATTTATAAAGGAAGAAATTAATGAAAATTTCAAAGCAAAAAAAGATAAAACCTAAGGGAGTTTTATACAGGGTTCAAGTAAAGACCACTTACTTTTATTAAATCTGAAAGTCACGAAATTACCACTCAGTTTATTCAAATCTCGAAATCAAGTCAGTTTTTTCGCAAATTTCTTACAATGCAAAATGAAAATAAAAACCGATTTACAATACTTTTCGCATACACAAGTTAAAGAGTTTATTACAATTCTAATGGTTTCGTTGTAATATGCAGCTACTCTCAAGACAGAGTTTTATTTAATTCCACAAATTATACAACATTTCATCTGATAACCAACACTCAAATGCACTTAATTATCAGAAATTAAATGCTACATAAAATCCGTAGCTGCTGTACAAACTTGCTCGTACATTGGGGAACCAATAATTTTAGCAAACAAATACGGCCATATAAATTAATAACACATGCGGCTTCCGCAATGCTAAATAAACAGCGAGAGTCCAAACAAGTCCAAGAGCAAGTGAGTCTTAAAACGCTGTCAATTAGAGTGCGAATTGTATGGAGGTTTTTGCAAAAGATAACAAACTCTCAAAGGAAACCCCACATGTTACGAAAAGCAGGCAAAAAAAAACCTGAAAAAATGCAAAGCTTTAACATCGTGCCGGCAATGAGTCAATGAGTCAGTCAGTGAATTGTGGCCGAGCGCAAAAGTGCTTTTTGGCCTAAATGAGTTTTAATAAGACCCAAGAGTGCAGACCACAAACGCGTTTAGCTGCGCACACCCAAAAGTATTGGACAGCAAGTAATACGTATGGGCGACCTCTAAAAACAAAAGAAAACCAGCTTTGTTTAAAATTTGTTTACTTATGAGCTCCCAGTAGACAGTTATTTAGCCAGAGCTGCAGTTTTGCAACTACCACTGGGGAGTAATCAGTGGTTACTGCACGGCCCAGAACAAATAATCTAAACATATTATTTAGACAAAATCTAGCTATTTATTAGCCAACACCTTTGATTACCTGTGCAGCCTACTCTGCCAACATTTTTATGCGGCTGTAGAAGTTGGCCAACAAGCAGCAGACAGAATCGCAATGAAGTAGAACCTGTTTATGGTTTAAGTTAAAACGCTGACTGTCGTCAGTGCTCTTCACATAATGCTCATTGGGTTTGCAGCAATTTGCCAATATGGCTGGAAATGTGGTCGCTCGCTCTCTTATTTTGCTTGAGTTAGCAATTAATGTATGAATGAATGAATGAATTCTTCGATAAGTAAACGTAATTATCCGTAACATTAATGAATGCGTAAAAAAATCAAGCGGCAACTACAAGCTTTTTGTCAGCTATTTCGACAACACGGCGGCTAAGTGATTTCGTAATCGGCTGACGACAAAAAAAAAAAAGACAAGACACCACAGCCAAAACTGCGAGTGGGCAGACGCCTTAGATATGAGTAAATACATTAATAAATATTCAATAGATAAGTTTTAAGTTTAAAAAACGAAACTAAAACCGAGCGAGCAAGTATAATCTCTTTCCATTTAGTGGCGCCAATGCATTTACGCGTTTAGGCGTGCCTATAAAAATATCGATAATTATAATTAAATAAATTTAAAAGCCGACTTTTGCGCGAATGAAACAACAAAGCTAATCAGTCCATAAATGACACTAATACTTAATATATTTAAAAAATATGTTGTTTTTTCGGTAACACTTAGAGTTTTCCTAAAATATTTAATATGACAGCAGAGTTGCTTAAGCAGATTTTGGCAACAGAAAGGTAAAGTACAATGTAAGGTAGTGTTGCCAATTCACTTTCAAATCAGGAAGACAAAATGGGCTTGGGTAGGGTATGCTCTCAGAAAGAACCCAAGCAGCATTGTCCGAGTGGAATAGAATGAAACCCCCAAGGCAGCAGACGAGCAGGACGATCTAAAGCAACCGGGAGACGCATCGTTCTCAAAGTACTAGCCCAGATCAGCTAGTCATGGGACAACGCTAAGCAGACGACACAGATGAGAGTACGATGGTGAACCTTCGTAGAGGTCCCAAACTCTCAAGTGCAATGATAAGAGGGATAAAAACAAAAAGGGATGGTTTTAGAATATTAAAAAATTCTTTAATAAACATAAAAAAAAAAATGCTTTATAAAATTATAAATTTTTATGGTAACAGATAACACTCCATCTAGAAGAAGAGCCTAGGAAGAGCCGTTCTTGATCACAAGAATAGATCAGTTTGACATCAACAGGCAAATAATAAATTTACTATTATCATGGGATATATCATAAATTAACAAAGAAAGATCAAAAATAAAAAAAAAAAAACGTCAGGAACTTTGACCAACGAAAGATTCTTCAAAAACTTTTGAAAACAATAGTTATATGATATCTTGAATGTAATGCACTCACTCAACAGCCGTTTTTGACGCTTTAAAGGCAACATACTAATTTAGAGCTTCTAATTTGGAACTCCTAACAGATCTGTGACACCCTCTAGAAAAGAAAGGAAACTGTTTTCTAACCGCTCTGGAATCTGCCATCTGCTTCTTATAAACGTTAGTAGGTGGCTCGTCGAGGGTTTGCAGTTGAAAGCTTATAATTTTGTTAGGCTCTTAAAATGTCATTTGAACAGCCATAAATATCTAGTATTTTGGGTAAAAAGTCTTTATTTTTGCTTTTATTTAAGATGCACAGTGAATAACTTTTTTTTTTTAATTTAATTTGTTTAGATTTTTAAAATTATTTTAAAAAATTTTGTAATTGAATTTACAATGGTTTTCGGGTGGTATTAAGGTATTATAAATTTTACGCCTGTCCTTCTGAGTCGCCTAATGATTTCGTAGCTCTTCTCTCGGTTGATCGCCAAAACGTTTAAGTGCTTGTGCAGATTCTCGGTGTATCTAATGCTGAATTTCTTATGACACCCGAGTTCTTTCTATATTGACAGATTGTATTTGCGTCCGCGACCATTTTTAAGGCCTAATTCAAAAAAGCTGCATAACCATGAGATTGAAGGAGCTTGCAGTATTCCATAGTTAGATGCCGTAGTTCTTTATTGATCTCACAAACCAGCAGCTTCACTCTGGTTTGGAGCGTCTAATCTTTTCTAACTGGGAAGTTTTTCAGATTTTGATCAGATGACATTATTAGAAGCAGCCGCCGTCCAGTACGCTTGCTCAATGTTATTGGTTTGTTTTTTTTTTTAATAAATAATGTAGCTGGACTTTATTTGATCTTAAAAGTTCAGAATAAAAGCATAGAGTCAGCGAAATAATTAATGCGTTAAAAAAAATATTATTCAAAAATGGTGATGCGTATTGCCTCCGAGAAGACATCAATCTACTATTGATGACAAAAAGTCCGCAAACATCGAAAATGGACTCAAAATTGCGGTGAATTGAAGCCATATAAGCTGTGGTGATAATTTATCTATAATTAATTTTATTAAATCAAAGTCATAAATAACCATTCCAAATTGCAACAACTGAAGTTGTTAATTAAAACGAGTTCTGTGAAACTCACCGGTAGAAACTCTGATATTTGTTGCCTGACAAAGTCCAATATAAAAATTCTGGCCAATAAAATTTATTGCACAAAATTGCGAAAAGTACTATATGGATTTTAAAAATTATTTCAATACTATTAGCCACAGTTTCCAAAGAAAAAAGCGGAAAGGGTAAAGAAAATTATTTCAAGAATCAAACTGCAAGCCACGGCCTAACCTAAAGACAATCCGCAGCCTTCAAGAAACAGGCAGTTTTAATTGATTGCTTTTATCAGGCTTCGATATTGAAGTTAAACCTTTTCAGATCTAACATTTTTACTTGTGGATCCCACTAACACTGAACTTCAGTATGAACACTCCAAAGTCATGATGTCACTTGAGACACAGACACGAATAGCGTATCTTTTGTCGACCATACCGCAGCCTCGAACCTCACTATGTTCAAATAAGAACTTCTCCGTGGCTCTAAAAAATTAAGGAAAGTATCAACTAAAGTCTATTGGAAGTTTACCATTTGTTTCTTATCAATGCTAATGGGTGATCTGTCTTGTGTGTAACATTGAAGCAATCGAGCGTTCAGTTCAATGTCATTTGAAAAGTGACAGATTTCCTGATTTATTAATAAATAACAAATCTTAATTGTTTAATTTATTACATAATAAAATTTTTTGAAAAATATTTCAAAGTTGAATTTCAAAGGGTTCTTATTGCTTCAGAGTAGGAGTTGTGATAATTGAAATTTAACGCCTATTCCATAGCAAGATCGTGGTTTGGCTTTTGTTTAGTTGATCGTTTGGATGCTTTTGCAGATTCTCGGTCTATCTAGCACTAGCTGTCCACCATGATCAAGTCCGTTCAACGTACATAAAGCAGCGAGTTGGGATAAAGAATTTGGCAACAAAATAGTACATTAGCGTTCGTGGGGATTGAGCAACGATTTGAACTTCAGTAAAGCAAATAAATAACTGAAGAGTTTGAAGAAAATTTTTAAAGCAAAATTAAACCAAAATAGTTGCCTTATAATAAGAAAATATTACCAATTGTAGCTTACTAACAAATTTCACAAATTTCACAGGTCTCGGCAAGTAAATAAAATAAACAAAAAACTCATAGAGCAATTTCTCTAAACGCTTAGTACATAACTGTCTCTGCGTAATTACACCCACTCTGGTTAAAAATACTCAACAAATTTGCATATAAACAGCTAGCAAATTTTTGCAAATGTCACTCGGTACGTGACAATCCATAAGTTATTTCTAGCTATCTCTAAAGTGCGTTCACACAACGTCAACAACGTATTGTAAAAATAAACATTGCAAAATTGTCAAAAGCATTAAATATGAACCAGACAAACTCGCCCACATGGCCAATGGCCAATTGCCTCTCCAATGCCATTATTAGCCCGGTACTCGCTCCAAGTCCAAGCTGATGCTGCCAATATCTAATTAGAAAGTGTGCATTAAGTTAGCACCAACCTCTAAGGTAAATTGTAAAGCCAAACAACCCAACCGACCAACTTGGCCATCTGGCCAAGTCAACAAACACAGCGAGTGAAATGTTTACAACTCACTTGACCATAAACTTCAAGTAGTTTTGTCTCTTTACACGAGCCAATAATAAGCCAACAAAACCAAAATAAAGAAAAAATCGCCCAAACGAAAGTGAATAATCGTCAATGAAGCGTTACAAATCATCGAATGCAGTCGCTGATCGTTTACCATTTTGACAAACTACGAGATACTTTTGTATCTGTAGTTGAACTTGGTTGTGACTTGAAGTTGCAGCCGGCTCATTGCCCTTTCTCTTTTTTTTATTCAACATGCCTTCGTTTCGCTGGATTCTTTGCTTGCAACATGCATGCAACATCGATCAATGTGACTGATAAGTCAGTTTGAGTTATGAATTGAAATAAAGCGTGCGTGTGTGTTTGGGTGTCTGTCTCCTCTGGGGTTTTTTTTTGGGGGGGGGAGTGTATGTGTAAGTTCAGTTCAGTTGGGGGATTGATTGAACAAGCTGAAACTGAATGATGGAAGACTGACTGCTTGATTTCCGTTGTGATATCAGCAAAAAAAAAGATACAAATGAGCTGCTGAGTATATTATTACAAAGCTCTTGAAGATTGCATCGACCAAATAAATACTTTAGGTTTAGTTGAGCGTGAAAATAACGAAAATCATTCAGAATGAAATTCACGTTTACTGGGAAACCATAACTATTAATCAGTAGGACGACGTGACACCGGTTATCACATTTAAAAAGAACACTTAAGACAATTACTAAGGAATTTCTGCTAAAGAACTAAAACCTTGAGACGTCATAAAAATCACGGCAAAAACAGCAGACATGCTTAATATAACATGCACTGCTCTTCTGAGCTGCAAATCTGAGTTTCAACTCAACTAGATTCTTGAAAAGCACAATGGGTGAAGGATGCATTACTTTGAAACTGCGCGTATCTTTTCAAAATTAAAGCTCTAGGATATTCTAATTAAAGTTCTTAAAAATGTTCCAATTCTTTCGGATCAAGCTTTAAAAACAAAATAGAGTTCCAATATCTTTATGATTTGTTGAATATAATACTTAGAACATGGAAAGTTCTTAGGGTTTATGTAGTTACTGATGTGTGGATTCTTTGAAAAAAGATAAAACTGCCAAAAATTTAATTATTTAGAGAAATACTTTTTCCCCATCCAAGCTGCTCAACAAATCTATTTTATTTATCAACTTCCGTACCATACCTTATCATTCGGCTTGCTTTCGTCGATACTATGACAGAAGTTGCAAGATGCCCCAGAAGTTATGCTTGATATCTTGAATGGAGTGTCTTTTTTTCTTTGGAAAGAGTATCAACTTCCCTAGGCTGGCAGTCGCACTTTACTTTTAGGTCGAAGAAGTGTAAACTTTAAAGAGCTTTACTAGTTAGTGAACAAAAATCGGATACCCCCAAAAGTTAGCAAAGTATGATCAGGGTAAAAATCGATGTCTATCCGTCTGTCTTTATAAATGTCTAGCTCCCAGGTATAAAAAGTTCTAGAGTAAACAACTTTTCGGGCAAATTACTCGAATAAGTTGTTTCTTCTTGGCTCAGAAGTGCTTAAGCAATATGAGTGCTTGTTTTCTTGAAAAGTGATACGAGGTATCCCAAAGACCTGCGCTTCCGATTTTAACTGACGGCTCTCAGTCCCTTGGTTTAGGAAATAATGTCCATCGATTGGTTATATTTTTGCATCGAATTAAATTTTCGACGTGATTAACAAGAGTCAGTAAATCCTAAAATCCCTGTGAACTGTTTTTTAAGTATTATAAGTGGACAGCATAGGGCTATCCATTACCTAGTGCGGAATTCACATCATCTTTTCTGATATAACTCCAAAAGAACAGTCATTCGATCGATAAGCATTTCCATTTAACAATTAGGTTTGTTTTTCTATTATTGAAAATGTAAAAATTGTGAGAACTTAGAAAAAAGTTATTCTATAGTAAAAATGATTTTTTGCATCAATTTGAAGGAAGTTAGGTAGTAAAGTTCCTAATGAATTTCATTTCAATTTCATTTCATTCAATAAAAGTCACTATACGTTGCACCATTTGATCTGTTGCTGGGATTGGACAATACTTTTTTTAATATGAAGATGACACTGTTAAACTAAATTATCTCAGAAAAATCGAAATCTGTTGAAAATATCAGAAGAGTATTTAATTGGTATAATATTTGCCACATTTCGGAACTACAAATTAGATGATCAACCTGTACTTCATAAGTAAACTTACTGAAATGTATGAGAACCACTTATCCAAATTTCCCACCATCTAAAGTCTTCATACAAGCATAGTTCAAAGTAAAAATTCCTTAAATAAAAGATAAAGATCGCAACTTCAGCATGCATAATGTCTGCAGTGTCGCCCGAAGAAACTTCCAATAAGCAAATTAAAAAATGCCACCAGCCCCACTTATTTTAAAACAAAGCCCACAGTTGCTGCAGATACAACTCATCTAAATACCAAGATAATGAAATTAGGTCTTTACATGTCGTTCCTCTCTCTCCCCCACTTGACAGCAGCATTATCTTTATCGTGATCGTTACAACACTCTTAACAAGACACTTCAAACAATACCAAATAGAAGTCTCTACTTGAAACACATTTTTCTATTTTTTCGTTTTTGACAAAATGAAATACTCTACTTAGATGTTAGGGAAAACTTATGGCAGTGCAACACACCCAACTGTTTAGTTGTGTTAAATTATAGACGTCAATAAGACAGTCAAGGCTCGTGCCCCCATTTCTTTTTTCTCGGCTTGTCTTTTTTTTTGTTTTTTGTATTCGTGAGCTTTCTTTGCACAAATTCCAGCCGGGGACCCAATGGCAACTGCAGCTCGATCGTTTTTGTTGATGTGGTTGCCAATGGTGTGAGGCAGGGGCAACCACATGTTGCACACTCGCAAACACGAGCAGGCGCGCACACACAAACCTATACGCAGCGTAGCCACATTGTTGCATTGCTATGAGAGGGACGTAGCAGGCGATTTTCTAAGGGGGTATTTTGGAAAGAATCTATTGAAATACCAATTTTTACCAATTTTAGGCATAACTGAAGAACTGACTAGATCTTTAATATTTAAGCAGTAACTAAAAATTGGGGATACTTAAGAACGATATATTTTTGGAGATTACCCACTCCCTAAACTGAACCAAATTCAATGAGATATAAAAACTTATATTTTCAAATCATAAAAGATATGCTCTGCAGAAAATGTGAAGTTTATTTATTCTTTCCTAATGAAGACAAATCTTAAACCCAACCAGCTGGCATCTTTCGTGCGTAATCATACCCATTTCTCTAAATAGTTTTCACAAAATTTAGTAGTTGTTCTTTCAAAATCTTTGTATTATCTTCTACTTCTACTAAAGTGCGAATAATAAATTTTTGGAGTATCTCGTACTTCAACTAAACTCCTAATAATAAAATTTCGGAGTATCTTCTACTTCTACTGAACTCCGAATAGTAAATTTAACTTAAATCATGAAACATAATCTTAATACTTTTGCGGAATAGCTACAAATTCTTCAATCTTTGCAAACTATTTTAAATAGATATATATATTATCGATACATGCCGCCTCAAAAAGAAACAGAGAATCTTAGTCGTATTGTAGCATGACAAATAAAAAATATTATTACAATTCTAAAAAAACCACTTAAACCTAATCCTAATTCCGAATAAAACTGAAATTAAGATACAAGTTGAATTCTTTCTAGTACAATCAAATCCTTACCATCATATAATCATGTTTTTTCCAGAATTAAGTCGGAACTCGCTCTAGAACTAGAGCTAGAACTAGAACTTTGGAAATAACTTAATCCAAATCAACTAGTTCTTCAAACAGTTCAAACACTCGTAGACTCTTAATAATTCTACAAAAAAACGCTAAAAATTTTATTACAATGTTCAAAAAAAATCTTAAACATGCGGGCAGATCAGTGCGATGAATCTTAATAGTTCCGCAAAAATACGATTAATGTTGAATAAAAATCTTTAAAATACGATTAAAATTGAATTAAAATCTTTATAAAGAATCTCGCGACAAATCAGTTCGAATAAAAATTCTGCTAGAGTAAAATCTATCCTACTTATGCTTCAACCATATGACTCAAAATAAAACCGAAAGTAAGAAAAAAGTTGAATTCTTTCAAGTGCGTCCAAATCTTTCGCTAATATAATCATCATATTTCCTTTAGAATTAAGTGAAAGCCCGCCTTTTGCTATAACTTGGTAAATAATTTAATCCAAATCAATGGAAGAATCTTTATAATTCAGAAATAATCAGTTCGATTAAAACTGAAACTAAAGCATAACATGTTGAGTTGCTCCAGCTACAACCACATCTATTCCTGCTATAAATATCATAGTACTTCTAGAACCAAGTGGGGGCCCCCTCTTTTTTGATACCTCCGTCCGTTCAGCTACAACTAACAGCTTTAGATAGCCACACGCGGCTTGAGCTCATTTGGTTAAGCATTTAATGAGCAGACAAACAGCGGGCGTGGTTCAATTGCCGGCGCTCTACAACCGAAGCGGTTTCAGTTTATAAACATTAATGCTATAGATACGTTCTATCTATCGTGTAACCCGCCGCATACTGGTATCCATGTCTGTGCAGCTCTGTTGTTGTCGTCGTCGTTGTCGTGCTGTTATTGTTGCTGTTTCAAGTTATTTGAGAGCGGAGGGTATGGGTAATTGAGACTCGATTTGGATTGAACCACAGTAATTTGTGCTGCGCGCTCCTCCATTCACGATTTTATGTATGCGTGGGGGTTCCGACTGCTATTAACAAAACTATTTCTATATAGAGAGATCTTTGCATTCACGTTGGTTTCGACTGTCGTCTCTGGTTTGTCTGGGCAGCTGAATTTGCATCTGGTCACATGTGGCTAGATCTGCTCTGAATGTGGCACATACTCTGCCACAATCCACACAGCGTCACATATGTGAAAAATGTTGACGCCCATAAAAAAAAAATTACTCATGATTTGTTGCAAGTCGTAATTTGCTGGAGTTGTTGTTCCTTTAATGGGGTTCCATTTGCTATCGAGCTTAGATTGTAATTGGATTTCTGGCTACCAGTTCATAAATTGAAGTTTGTCTTGTTTAAATGGGTGGCTCATTTCGTGAAAATGCAACCGATTTGTTTTATTTTTCATTTTGAAAATTGCAATTTGCGAGCAACACGCGCTGGAAGCATTATCTTGCGTTACGGAGTAACTCATAAGTCATCTGGAAGTGTGTCATATATTATGATTGTTTATTGTTGAAAATTATGGGATTATTAAAGATTTTACGGCTATTTTCGGAAATAAAAAAAATTGACATAAATTACGACTTGAAGTTTTTAAGCGCGCTTTTTATGGTGGGATTTGGTTTACTTGCTTAATGTCTTTAGAGTTCTCTGGTAATTAGTAATTAGTTCCAAGACATTGTTTTGGACGCAGTTCTCTTAAGCATGCAATTTTGCATGGCTTTTATTTTATGTGAAATCAAGCTGCTGATATTATAATATTTTTTTTAAAGATATTTTCAATTGAGCTGTAAACTACTTACAAGTCCAATCGAAAAGAGATAATATCATGAAAATCAAGGGACAAGCCATCGTCAGTTTAGATATGTTGGAGCATGTACAAAATGTACAAAAATAAGTTAACAGCGACTAAGATGACGGCGATAACCAATATATAATATATCCCAATCAGTTTCTTTGCTTTCATCTCTAAGATGCTTAAACAAAATTAAATGGGATAGTATCGTCACGTTCAAAGCCTACCCCTGAACAGACCCTCTAAAGAAGGTAATATCAATCGAAGTTGCAAAAACTGCCATAGGACAGCCAGAGCGAAAAAAACTTGGATAGCTTAGATAAAAAAGTATCCATATCAAATAGGCCTCATTTATAGATAATCAAGGATCGGAATCCCTACCGAACATACCTACGCCTTAAGAGGAACGTAAGCAAAACCGAAAAGTGGTAAATTAAAGTTTGGTTGAAAAATAGATTTCAAAAAAGAAGTTATGGCCGCTATCAAGAGGAACTATCGAAACTATATATAAAAATATTTGTTTTATATCAGAAAGCACTGATAAGTAATTGAATTTCTGCTAAAATTTATTAATTCAGCGTACTTTCCGTCTATCATAGCCGTCCGTATAGGTCGGTGATAGGTCGGTGGTTCGATGACACGTACTAACATATTAGTCATCAAAAAAGTTTAAGTAAATCTTCATTATATAAATCTTCATTATACCCTGAACCGGCTATAAACTTGGGATCCATTATTACTTAAAAAAACTATTAATAGAGATATGTCCATAAGCCGCTTTGGAGCGACACGATTGTTTTACTTCATGAATAAAATGCGTTTTTCGGAAAGTCATCCCAAACATGACTGTTCAAGGAGAACCCGAGTTAAGTAGATGATTTTGTATTGCTTAAGACGTTCGATTATTGCTTAAAAAAATATCCAAGTTCAGAAATGTTCTACATTTGAATTCCGACAAAAATCGACGTCTATTGGTTCATTGGTCTTCCAAGTGATTTTTTCCCCCTTTTTTTTGCGGAATCCAGATCTGGACTGATTGTTATGTCTGATTGTTTTAATTTAGGAGCAGACACTTTTGTTCTAGATTTAGATTTCTACAAAAATAATGTTTGCCATTCATTTCTTTTTCGACTGAGTTTCTGTAACAATCAAAATTTCAATTGCTACAAAAATTGACGTTTTATTTCGATATTGTGTTTCGATAATGTGTCATGGTATAGTTTTAGAAAAAACATTTTGTTTCTAGAATGCAATTCCTATAAAAAATCAGCGTTAAACCTTGATTGCAATTCGGAATTTTTACTCGAAATCGCAAACTAAAACATGCCTGATTGCTTGCATTTAAGAACTTTTTTTCGCTTACCAATTAAAATCGCTGGTTCCATTTTCGTTCGAGGTTTCGAAGCTTAGCTATATAATCCAATAGTCGTTTCGGTAAAATTGTAATTTATTGTTTATACATAAAATAATATCGTTGAATCACAGAGAACACAATAGCATTTATATGCAAGCTATTTTTTGCATTACTTTCGGACTTTGAAACAAGTACGCACCAATTCACTAAGAAAATGAGCAAAATATTAAAAAAATATTAAACAGATTGAAACATATTTTCGAAATAGTATCGAATATAACACATTTTGGTTGATCACAATATTTGCGTTATACAACTTTTCTATATTACAATTTATTTGCGTAATATTTAGATGTGGATGGTCGACCTTACTTTTTAAACTTAAAATATGATTTACGTAGATTTCTAGCGCAACATTGAATATATTTACAGATTTCATATAACCGCATTTTTCCGTTTCGAAAATCTACTAAGTGACAATTATATATTGATATATGATTAAAATGAACGATATTCGTTTTTTTCTGTTGTAACACTTTAAAATTGGAGCATTTTCATGGGATGACTTTAAATTTTGTTTTGTACAATGAGGAATTACTTTTGGGACAAATTTTGGTATTAAAAGGATTTCGAAAAACGCACGAGTTACACTCAAAAAATTCGTTTTTAATAAACACAACACTGATTTTTTTAAATTTGTGATTGCTAGTAATAAATACTTTTTATTTCCGAAATTTACTGCATTGGGTTTGTAACTTCAAATGAAAAACTAGATTAAGGGATTGGGACATATTTATTATATTTTTATTTTATTTTCAATATTTCGACGACAACTTGTTGACTTCGATTTTTATATTTATTTTTTTATTTCATTATTTGTTATATATTTGTTATATTATTTGTTGTATACGTGATATTAAGATTCTCGATACCGGATGGCGGCTTCAGATATTTAATTTTAACAGTGTTGTTTTTCTTTGATATTACTTTATTCTTATTTAATTATATTCGCGATATTAAGATTCTTAATTAATGAAGGAATGAAAATTTTTAATAGTATTTTTGAATTGCTGATGTTTCAAAAATTTAAGTTTCAACACTCGTTAGTAGACAGTTTGTAATATTTTGTTATTTTTGCTTATAATAGATTTTATAATGTCTATATTCTTTTTAAAGATTTTTGTAATCCCTTAAACGACATCGTGTTGTTAGCTTAGTTTCTAAGTTTTACTATTTTGAAATAAATCTTGTGGTTTTATTTTATAATAGAATTCGAAATAAATATATTTACTGCCGAAATTTACGTATTGCTTTAGGTTTGAAACTTTAATTAATAATTTAAAGGAAGGCGATTGGCATTTTTTTTATTTATATTTAATTATTTCCAATATTTCGAGGCTTCGATATTATATCGAATATATTTATATTATTTTTATATTTCCTTAATAATTTTTTTCTCTTTTTATTATATTCCCGACATTAAAATCCTTTCTTTATTGATGAGCATTGCGGTTTTGGATATTTTATTTCAACACAGTTTTTCAAATCCACGAATTGCTGATGCTTCAAAAATTTAAGCTTCAACACTCGATAGTTTTGAGATTTGCAATATTTTATCATCTTTACCTATAAAGAATTTTATAATTTTTAGAATATAAAAGATTTATGTAATCTCTAAAACCATCTCGTGATGGCTTTAAAATTATGATGGCCATTTCTGGGTTTAATTTTACACAACACAAATTTCGTTATTAAGTGATTTCAGGCACAACGCAGCAAATATTTTCAATTTTTCAGCTCCGCTATTTCTCTTAATTAAAATATTATTGAAGAGACCGCCAATTGAGTCTTAATTAAAAAAATAATGCATATAAATCACCAGCGGCACATAAATTTAATGTATAAACATATGTTTCGCCTTATGCTTGATATTTTATCACATTCCGCTTTGTTGAATTTTTCGCATAATTATTCAAGAAACGAAACATAAGCAAAATGAACGTAATTATTGACACCTGTTTTGTTTTTGTTGCCTCTCGCACGCTGCGCTTTGCACTTGTTTCTCATAAGCTTTTGCGCGTGCGCGCAATGCCGCAAACGAGAATAAACAACAAGCCAAAGCAAAGATAAAATAAACAAAACAAAAACAAACATAATAACAAATTGAAGAATATTGTAGAGACAGTGAGAGAGAGAGAGGAAGAGCGAGAGAGACAAACTACCGTTAAGCTGCACAATCAAAACATTTTGATTTTTAATGAGTTTTCATTGTTTGTTTTTGTTGTTTTCAGTTTTGTTTGTGTTGTGTTGTGTTGTTGTTATTGTTGTTTGTCGTTGTTGTTTGTTTTTGTTTATTCTTGTTGTTGCTTGTTGCATTTGTCGTTGAGTTAATTTAACATGCGCTTTGGCTAAACTTTTATTTTGTTTACTTTACTTTATTTCTTCTCACTTTATCAGCACGCATGGCTTGTCTTTAGCGTGCCAGTTCCCATGCCTCTTGGCCGCCCTGCTACCACAATGTGTGCTTATCGCTGACTGCGCTGTCGGCGCCGACTGCACAGGTGGTTGGCTGGCTGGCTGGCTGGCTGACTGTGTTTGCTTTGCTCAATTTTCAATTACAAAACAAACACCGGTTGGCGGCAAGCGAAACGCTTGGCAATGAAACACACACACACACACACACAAAGAGCGAGCAGCGCCAACGATCGAGAGTTAACAATGCTTGCTGGCCTGCTTGCACACACAAGCGGCGTCGCATGAAAAGCGAAAACCAGAAATGCCGCTAACAATGGAACAAGCAACAGTTCGGCTGCTGAAGTCGACGTTGACGCTGACGTCGTCGTCGGCGTCGTGGTTAATTTGTGAGTCAAAGAATCAGCCAACTAAAGCCGTAACAGCAGCAACAAGAACAACAAAAACAACAACTACTGTGCAGTTGTGTGAGTGCAAGCGCAGATATATGTGAGGCAGTGACGTAGCAGCAAGGGGCTTCACGCTTAAAGCGTTAGTCGAAGGTTCAAATTCCCTTTTGTTTTGCTAAAATTCTTTTTATCGTTGTACAGCGCAATTTAATTTTCAGAAAAATAAAAATATTTTTTTTTTCTAAAGTAAATATTTTTGTTGAAAAATCTCGAACAGTTTGAGATTTCTGACGATTTCGAAACTA
The DNA here is from genome assembly GCA_035046065.1 of Chymomyza procnemis. Lineage (NCBI taxonomy): Eukaryota > Metazoa > Arthropoda > Insecta > Diptera > Drosophilidae > Chymomyza > Chymomyza procnemis. Next base: position 14,296,670 of record JAWNOJ010000026.1, on the reverse strand, counting down.
TACCTTAATTGCATCTGAATAATCTTAATAACTTCAATATACAATAGCCAAAGCCCTTGAGATAGCGTACTCGCCTTTAACCTTATACCGACTTATAGTCCAGCCACATATATTGCGTTTGAAATTGTAAATAAAATAAGTTTGTAATTCTTTCAATTGCAACTTTCAGATAGTTACCAAATTTTACTGGCATTTCTGGTTTTCGCTTTTCATGCGACGCCGCTTGTGTGTGCAAGCAGGCCAGCAAGCATTGTTAACTCTCGATCGTTGGCGCTGCTTTCATTGATGAAAGAGCAAATCTCTTACTAACACAGACACATGCAGCCCATAAATATAAAGTTTTTTTTTTTTAACTACGCACCTACAAGTCCACCCAGACATTCTTTTAAATTGTAAATTAAATACATGTACTTATATCGACTGCAACTTCTTTCTACTTGCTTATTCAACATTGTGAAAAGAAAGCACCCAATAATTAATAAAACAAAAAAGTAGCACCTATATTATACTCTTGTTGCTTCCTAAAATATGGAAGTTAATCGTATTACTTTTAAAACCTTTAATGATTTTCTTGTAGTTTCAAATTAAAATATTATTATTAATCTTAACGAATGCAAAAAATATTTCAATAATCGTAAAACAATATCGGACTTGTAGTAAAGTTTGACAGAATAATAAAAAAAATATAATTTAGCTATTTTGGTAACGCTAAAAAGCCGGATTAGAAGTTGCTAGCAGATAACAGGGAGGGAGCTACAGTTTAAAACCGAAAAGCGGTGTCTTTGTACACACAATATTTAGTCTCTTTACGCGTACAATCTTGCACATTGCATTTTTTCAAAAATATAAATAAATTTATTTCCCTTTGGCTATGATTATCGTTAATAAGCGTAGCATGGGGATATCTCTCTTTAATAGCTGTTCGAAGAGAACAGGGACCTTTAATGAACGGAGATTTTGCTTGGTAAATGCTTCTATTTATTTGCTAGCTATGTCAGTGCTGGGCAAATGCAACAGTGCTGTACGTGGTATTGAAACATAGTTCTGCGGTTTTAGAGCCGACTGCGTTACCACTACGCTACCGAAGTAAACAAATAAAAAATAATCCCTTTCACATAGTTAAAGCCATTTGTCAACCGAGTAATGTTTAAAAAAATAAACATGCTGGCTTAAAGCCAAACGAAGTTAAACTAGCAAGAGGTACGATTATATCTGACGATTATATCTTTACTCAATTATAATCGTATTGCTTTGCCAATATTTATCATCTCAGAACTTTTAACTTTTTAAGCTGGCGTAGTTTGTAAACTTAGTCGTAATGGATTTGAGTGTTGATTGGGAGTTACTGCCGAACGAATCCCCTTTGCCAGCGTCACTGTTGTGAGAAAAAGAGTTAAAGACAAGAAGCAAACAAGAAAAATGCTGCAAAGCAGCGTCGAGGGCCAGCCAATGTATACACAAAACTTTTCTTCATATGTCACATTAATTGAACCTTAAATTAAACTTTAAGCATTAATTGCAACTTTAATTTGTAAACTTAAAAATGGTTTATTTTATTTATTTGTTATTTTTGTTGTGCGTCACTTCACTACACTTGAACTTGCGCTGTCGCAGTCAACGCCGCAGGCGGCGTCGCTGGCTGGTATTAGCTTTTAATTATTTTCGCTTGGCTTTTGGACTTAGTTTTATTTTGTAGAAACATTTCGTTTGAATTTGATAAAGCTTTGGCTACACTTTTTTCGCGCACAAACAACGCGTTTTTATTTTAAATTAAAAATTGAACGCAGTTAAAATGCTTTTTATTGCTACCTTTTTTTCACTCTCTGCTTCTTCTGCGTTTTTCTTGTTGTTGCTTTTTACTTATTTTTTTCGCTAACCACAAAAACGTAACAAAAACCTTCCGCGCACTTGGCAAAACGAAGTTATACTCGCGACTGCGCTCTCGTGACTGATCTGATTGGGAGAGCGGGTTGAGTAAGCGCGCTTTAAATGTTTCATTTCCATTGCGTTGCGTTGGCTTGCTAGTTTGTGGAGTGCTGACGGTTGGGACAATTGGAAATTGATTTAAGTCGTCGTCGAATTGGAATTGATTGAACAATGAAACAAAGACCAGCTAGGGAGGGAAGCAATTGGTGACTTTCGTTAAGCTGTCGTTGATTTTCGAAAAAATTAACGAAAGTTTTTAAATTGTCAGAATATTTGTGAAAAATAAGGTAAATATTAATTACAAAGTGTAAAAAGTCTGGAACTAAGTGAAGCACATGCGACTTGAGTAGTATTTGAGTTTTTGTTAGAAACTGCGCGCATCGGTTACAATTTGGTAAGATTTGGACATGTAGGAACAACCCCATTTAGATCTGATTTTGTATATGTGGAACTTAGACAAATTTGTATATGCGTTTTGAAGTTTTAGATAATCCTCTTAGCGTACAAGAGAGTTTGGTGTACACTCGTACACCATTTATAATTCGGCATTAGAGAACAAAAATAAGTTTTAATCATTGCAAAACACTTTATTCTTCTTTAAGATATTCCCCATTAGAATCTATACACTTTTGCATGCCTCTGAACCAATTGTCGAAGCAATTTGCCACTCTGATTGAGGTATCTCCAAAACAAGAATTCTGAACGCATCAACCGCTTCTTCAGTCGCTTCTGTCGAAGAACGTTGAACTTTCATTTTATTTCTTACGTACAGGAATAATAAGAAGTAATTCGATGCCAAATCAGAACTATATGGCGGATGACGCACAAAATCGATGTTTTTAGTGTACAATAATGCCATTGTTTGAGCCCATGTGTGAGAGCTCGCATTGTCGCAGTTACATTCACATTTTAATTTCAAAATAAAATAGACTAATACTTTTTAAAGCAGGACCCAAGAAAATCTATAGTCGAAGGTGTGGCAGGATTATGATTCAAAAAATTTTTTTATTGAAAAATAATCCCCTTGACTATTCTGAGCATAGCATTTTAAAATTCAGACTGAACGCACATATTAAGGATGTTCTTCTTTATGCGCAATATGGATTTAGATCTACACTCAGCTATATCAAAAAGATTAGATATATAGAACAAACTCAAACTACAATCGACGGCTGAAACTTTTTGGCAGAAAGGATTAGTGTAAAAGTTACAAAATATAGGTACGCCTTAGTAGCTTTACAATCCATTAAAATAAAAATATTTTCGGATGTATATTTTTGATGGCAAGCCAAATCGTACCCATAATCGCAGGCGTCCCTGAAAGTTTAACTTTAGGACCCAAATAAGCCTTTTTACATTCCAAACACAAACGGCCAGGTAAAACAGCAAGTTAATTCCATGAGTGAGGAGGATATAAAATATCTGGGTATTCATTTGGTTAGCCGGTTATTTTGCGGCTATTTTCCGCGAATAGGGAAGGCGATATTATACGGCGAAGTCTACAAGAATAGGACGGCAATCGAATGTTAAGAAAAAAATTTCCGAGATGAAAGTAAAATATTTGTCCAATGAACCGCCATTTTGTGTCAGCCATTTTGTATTCAATAATTTTGATAACACATTTGGATTTCTTGAGCCAAAAAATCCTGTACAAGTGACTTTCGAATATTTCTACTCACGAAACGATTCTTGGCCGGCCTTTTCGGCTCTTGGGTAGCCACGAAGCGCATACGGAAGAATGAAAGTTCATTCAAGATTTTTGATGTCTATGAAGTCTGATGTAGCTCCCAAGGGGATGTTCTGAACCACACAAAAAGTTATGTATGAACAATTCAGTTGTTTCTGAAGGTATTAAAATCGAATTCACCATCCAATAGTGTTTGACGCTCCGCAGCTTTATTTCAAATTTCATTAAAATAGGCTATGTAAAGCTGTCATGAGTTAATTCAACCAAAAATAAGATTTTTTTAAACTATTTTAAAAATCGCTCGTCTATAATATATAACTTCTAGAGCAAATCAGTAAAACTAGTTGTTTCACATTTTTTAATTTTCATTTGATTTTGAATATCTATCTATCTATCGCTGTTTTGAAGACCTAAAGTTTTCAAGTACTGTACCAAGTTTGATTGAAACCTGTTGACTATATAACTATAGTCGCCAATAGCGTGAATCGGCCAAAAAATTTCAGTTTTCCCTTAATTATTTGTATTTCGTTTGTTTTCGAACTTACCATACCTAAACGGTTGACTGTATCATGTAGCTTCAATAGAAAATCGAACAAATAGTCCAGATTATAAAATTGTTATATCAAAGCGCCGAAATGTTTCAAAATCAGACTAGTCGTCTAATCTGACTATGCTGTCATCGCTTCAAAGCAGCTGTTTTGTGGACAACCTAATCTTCCGCAGAAATTAAAGGATACACATGAATCAATGAGTTCACTCTTATCAGTTTGAAAGAAAGTCTACTTCCCATACACGAAAGCAAACTTCTTAATATTTGCAAATTCCCTTAAAGTTTCCCATTATCAGACTAAAAATACTTTTACCGCACCGGCATTTTTTATCAAAAATTTCATATAAAAATTTTAAAACAAAATAAATATCAGATAAGCGCAGCAAGCTCAGACATGCCATATTACACATGCTATATATATACAGGTAGTACTTGGCTTGTCTATAAAGTATTACAAAATAGTTGAAACTTACCCATCGTTCTTACTAGAAACTCATCGTAGTCAATTATTGGCGGTGTAATAGCGCCCTCGATAATATCGTATTCCATATCGCTGCAAACTGTATCATAATCACTGGGATCATGCATTATGCTCACTCACTTTATAAAACCAAACTGAGAACTTTTGCACTCTTTGCGTCACTTTGCTGCTTTTGGGAAAAAAGAACCTTGAGAACTCTAGAGCAAACAACAGTTGCAACAGGTTGTAAGTAGCTCAGCAGCACTAATGGATCTGTTGAATTTTAGATGTTAAAACTTTTGGCACTTTCACTTTAGGATACTTTCTGTGTTACGTTGTTGAGCTTGTTGTTCTGTTGGCTCATGGATTATGCAAGCAGTGTTGCTCTCATATTATATCATCTTTGGGTTACAAACACTCAAGGCTAAGCGGCTGAAATGCATTATGTTTCGGTTAGTTTTTGACAGCTTAAGTGACACGCTAGTGTTTTGGGAGCCGGGAACCGTACGCTTTAAAGTTTTGAGCGCGACTAAGTTAACAAATGTTAATTTCTCTGCTACTGACAACGTCTGCTCTAATCAAGCATAACAAATAAAACAAGAACAAAACACAGCGAAGGCTGTCATAAAAAAAAAAATAGAAACAAAATCTAGAACTTAATGCAAACGTCTCACTGAACAACTGATTAGAATAAAGTAAAAATAAAAAAACAATTTATAATATTTATTTGCACAAAGCTCTAGCTGCTGTCTCCCGCTCTTAATTATAATAATAAACACCTTGAGCATTTGCAATTATTCCGCAAGCAGCTCATCAATAAACAACTCACTTGAGTTTGTTTCTAATATTTCATGGTAGAATTAAACAGGTAAACACTTTACAGCGCTGTTACGCTTGAGTTCGCTGTTAATAAAATAATGTTAAGGCGTTACAATGTTAACGCATTGCAGCTATTTCGCATAGACAAGCAGTGCAATGTTAATTAACAGCGCAAGTTAAAGTTAACTTCGTTTTGAGTGTAACTATTGGCTTGACTTTACCTTTAGAATTCTACCATAAATGCAAACAATTCAGTCGAAGCACGCTTAGATGTACTCTTTTTCACTCAAAATGCTCATTTTGCTCTATTTGCTGACGGCGAAAGTATTTCTTTCTACACGTAGCGCTTATGACAATCCCAATTATGAGCAAACACTCCAACCATATCTTATCGCGAATGTAGAAATATTTCGACTTTTTTCGTTTTCGTACAAACACAAGTGTCGCATAGCTTCAGTGTCTACTTATAGTTCCCATTTGACAATTAGTTAATTGAAATGTCTTTAATTGTATAATGCTGGGGACACATAAGTTCAGATAATAAATTTGTTAGATATTCTAATTTGGTTTACTAACCTCATTCTGAAGTGCTGAATGTGTGTAAGTATTGTATGTTGGGGTTCTAATTCAAGTTATCTAGACAAACTTATGAGCTTTCAAGACCTGCTGGCTTTGACAGAAGGGTTTCATTTAAAGAATGGTTCAAATATCCTTAATAACTGGCAGACTTTAAGTCTGGATATATCACAACACAAAAAGTATAATCATACCAAAAAGAATTCATGTTTTTTAAATTCTCTATGAATTTCTTCGTCGACTTTCGCATCGAACACCTCTTCGTTGGAGTCTTTTCCAGAGAATGCGCTAAAGGACCTTATATGAAATAGCAATTTGACTGTTTCCCCGGTAATTTGCGCAGACAGTCGCGTCAGCCTTCTTCAGCACAGGACAAAGGAGGCGGAGATTCCAATCGTCGGGCATGCTTTCTGCAAGCCATATTCATAAAAGAGATGACATAAACCAGCCTGATTTGTTGATTTTAAGTCACATTATAGCAACTCTGACTGCATTTTGGCTAGGTGGAGTGACATCCACATTATCCTTGACTTGTTGTGTTGGTCCATTTTCCCCAACACGAGCCAGTTGCTTGACGTTTATAACTTGAGTTTTATATCACCAAGGATGCGAGCTAATTATCTAGGTATTACTTATTCTTAGGGCTTCTATGAGAAAGTCATAATGAGATTACCCTTAAAATGGCAACAAGTTGTCGACAAAATGGTGTATATTTAGCCTAAATCGGAACATTCTCCTTCGATAAAGTAGGTCGTAAAAACCACACCCTATATATTTCTAACAAATATTAACTAATGAATAAATGCAAAATTTAAATAAAATAAATTCAGAATAATGTTATTTTATACCTTTAATTAGTTATGAGTACATAAAAGGAAGGAAATCCTTTAGTTCTTAAGGTCCCGTCCCACATTCCCAAAAATAAAATACATTTTTAATTTTTTTTTAAAACAGCACACCAAAGAAATAGTTTCATTGGAATGTTAAAAATTTTATTTAAGTTTTCATTTTTTGTATTTATTTTTTTTTTTAATTTTTCGCGTTTTGCATATTTAATTATACATAGAATTGTTTGTTTGGTTTTTTTTTGTTTTTCATACTCTATATTCAAACATTAATTAGTTAGTTGAAATTGTGTGGTAATTAATTGCATGTTGTACTTATACATATATTTATTTTTTTTTAAATTTTGCAATATATATTTTTTTTGTATTTCATTTTTTTGAAGGGCTGTTGCTCTCATATGCTGTAATATTCATTTGCTAATATTTTTTGATATGTATTTTATTTTTGTTTTGTTTGAATTGTTAAAAGTTTTTAAACTTTAGATACGGTTTTTACTGATTTGGGGTTTTTTATTTAAGAAAGTTACAATTAAAGCAAAAAGAGTTCATAAGTTAATAACGCAAAATTAATGTTAGAGTTTTGAAAATGTGAGATCATTGTAAGACTTTGGCAACATTTATAATTAAAAATATTTAAAAATATAATTTATTGACTGGTAATTTTCTCAAGTCGAATTAACAAACTTAAACTGATTTCTAAAACGTACGGCAATTGAAAAAAATTAATAATTTTGGGGCCAACAAAAACTATGTATATTTTGGAACTAATTTATTTTTTAAGAATAAAACTAAAATTAAAAAAGCTTTTAATTGAGAATTTAAATTATTCTACGAAAATACGTTCAAATTATAAATTTTTCAACTAACAATTTTATTTTTTGCAAACAAAAATTTAAAAAAATTAAAATTAATTAATTAAAAAAAATTAAATTTTTAAATAAATTAATTTTAATTTTTTAAAATTTATTCTATTTAATTTTTTAAAATCAGTAATTTTTTTGTAAATTAATTAATTATATTATTATTATATTTTTTAAATTAATATTTATTAACTTTTTAAATTTTTTTTAAATAAATTAATTAATCTTTAAAAATAAAATTTTTTTATTTTTTAAAATGAATTAGTTAATTTTTTAAAACTTGTCAATTAATTTTAATTAATTTTTTTTAATCAATTTTAATTAATTTTTTTTTTAAATTTAATTAAACTAACAAAATGTTTAATAAGTTAATTAGTATTTAAAATATTAAACATAAACATTTTCAATTAAACCAAAAACAATAATTAGAATTACAAAAAATAATTTTAATTATTAAAAGTTGTAAATTATTTGTGCCTTTTCAATATAATTTTTTAAATTCTTCAAAAAATCTTACTAATTTAGCTACAAAATAATAACAAGAAAACATTTATAAATGTTGGCAAATGTCTTAAAAATTTTTTTTAAATAATATATAAAATGTATATATAAACAATATGCTTATTTGTATAAGTTGTTCAAAACATATATTTTTTATATTCGATAACCACTATAAGCTTTCATTATTAAATAAATAATAATAAAAATTAAAAAAAAAATAAACAAAACTTATTTGCGTTTTAATTTTTACATTTATACAATTATTACACCATTTTAAGCAGTCAATGGGTCAGTTTTGGGCTCGAAACATTGCAACAAGTGACAAATGTAGCAGAAATAAAAATAATTTTTAAAAATGTTATTTTTCTTAAATAAAAAAGTATATTTATATTCAAGAAAAAATAATAGTAACTCTTAAAATAAGTTCAAACTTTTGCAGTGTATTTTATTTTGTTTAGTTTTAGTTTTTTTTTCAATATCAACTGTTTCATATACGATATGTTTGTTAATTTTTTATTTGATATGCATAATAGTTGCTCATTTTGGGCTTCAATATTTTTAAGTTTTTTATTTTTTATTTATATATATTTTTTTGCGGACTTTGTAGCATTTTTGCAACTAATTTAAACCGCTGATATGTATGTGATATAGTTTTGCTGCTTAATTATATAGTTAATATTTTTGAAATATGCATAATTTATATTTTGTATATATAATATATTTTGTATATAATTTGTATATAATAGTTTTTAAAATTGTAAAAAATATGCACAAATAAACGCATAAAAGTTTGCATAAATTGCGTAGATATGTTTCGAGTAGTAGTTGTAGGATTTTCAAAATAAAACATTTTAATATTTAAAAATACACATAGTAGTATTTTTTTGTTGAATTTTAAAATAAAAAAAAACAAATTATCACTTTGTAGTTTATATTTGTTTTCTTATGTTTCTTTTTTGGTTTTTTTTGTTGTTCTTGCATTCAAAGAACATTTGCATCTTAATGGAATAAATAGTTTATAACTTTATTTACATGTTTCATATACACACACATGTATAGGTCGTTTGTTTTTTTTTTTTTTGTTATATATAAGACACCTATATATTGTTTAGCTTAGACATAGAGTTATATTTTATATATATTTTATATATATATATATATAGTTCAATGGATCAGTTTGCTTGTATACTTTAATTTACCTTTTTTTTGTGTTTATATATTCTTCTTTAAACATTTAAATAGACAACTAGTAGTTAAAGTTTATGCAAATTAATAAGTTTGTTTTAATTTTTTAATTTTTGTTTTTTTTTGTTTTACTAATTGCTAATTCAAGGTACTTATAACTCCATTATTTTAATGCCTTTATTTTTAAGTTTTTCTGTTATTTTTTTCGTAACTTGCTTGCACTTTGTTGCAGCGTTGGGTTTGGTTTCACTTGTTTTTCACCCTTAAAGATTTTCACTTGTTTTTAGTGATTTCAAGCTCACTAAGTTCTGCGCGTAACTTGCTTCAGCGTTCTATGCTTAAACTCTGCGCTTTTGTTGCTCTTCAACTAGTTTTGGTCTTAGACAACTATGCGTGCTTTAAGAAAGTTCTACAAAACAAGTATTATTTTGGTATTGTTAAAGTATTTTTTAAGCATTTTCTAAGCATTTTTTTTAGTGTTTTGAAAATTAACTTTTTAGCAAACAAATTTGTCCAACTTTTATGTTAGCAATAGTCATGCAAGCACGTGTCAGAAACTTAAAGCATTTTTCTGCTTGGGTCAGTTGAAAAGTTTGGGCAAAATCGTTTGCTAAAATCGATAGCTAATATCGATAACATGTTGGTTACATTTGTTTTGTGTGATTTTTCAACAATACATAGAAAATATTTTAAGCTTAAAAAAAGTTTATAGAACATACACTCAGCTAAATATAAGTACATAAAGTAAAATTTTTAAGCAATATTTTGTGTAGCTTTATGCATTAAATATATTTTAATTTTTTTTTAATTTTTATTTTTTATATTTTTTTTGTAATTTTTTAGCATTTTTTTTTTTGTCATAAAGTAGCTTGATATGTTTTGATCTAGCGTAGTTTTTGCGCAATCCGTGATATATGCAACCCCATTGTTGTAAAGGGTGTTCTTTTGTGGGTTTTATTTTTCGTTTTTATTTTTTTTTAGTTTTGCACAGTAGCCCGACATTTTGTTCATAAATATTTTGCCTACCATCTAGCGTGGTTATAGCTTTACGCTATACGTAAAGGGTAATTTTTTGTGTACTATGTTTTTTGTTTTCTTTTTTTTTTCAACTTTTGCACAGTAGCCCGACGTTTTGTTCATAAATATTTTGCCTAAATGTTAAACAACTATGTAATATTTTATATAGTTAATATCATCATAAATATATTTTTATATAACAACATTGAGTAGAGTTTAATAAAGTTTGCATAAAACTAAATGTTTTTTAATACTTTTAAAAGCTACATTTATACATTGGTAAGTTTCAAAAAAAGTTACAGCTACACAAACTACTTGGGTAGCTTTAAAGTTTACTACTGCTCGTTTTCGGTGTTTGGAAGGTTCTTTACTGATAGCCTTGTTTGAAACATACATAAGTTTTTTTTATTGTGAATACCATTTATATATGTTAAAATGTATTTTTTTTTGGGAGGGGCATAACTCGATAAAGTACTTAGAAAGCCTGCTGAAACACTTAGATACACATAGAGAAAAATTCATATACATTTATAATTAATATTTTAATACATTTTTAAACATTAACATTGTTGTTTTTGTTCTCATTTTGCCAAACGATCCTGCTTCCATATTTATTTTTTTTATATTTTTCATATTTTGTGCAGTTTTTTTTGTAATGTTTGAATTTGAAATTGTTTAGCTTGTGAAAGTTGCGCGTACATTTTCTCAAAAATTTGACAAAGTTTTTATTTTTTTTTATTTGAACAAAATTGAAATAATATTTGAAAACTACAGACCAATCGAAATAGCGCAGAAATTTGTTTTTGATAGAAAGCTTTTTGTAGCGCAGCCAATATTTGCTTTTTTTAACAATATTTTCAGTTGTTATTTTCAATATATAGTATATTTTTTTCCAAGTTTTTTGTATTTTTTTTTGCCATTTTTTTAGTTTATTTGCTTTTTTTTTGTGGTTTTGGTTAAAATTTTTTTTTTTATAAAAAGTGTTTTGTAGAGTTTCGAAAAATGCTTGAAATATAAACAAAAATTGTAGAGTTTAGGCGAAAAAAATTTTTCCAAAAAGAAATTGGTTTAAATTCAAAAGTAAAATGCAAAGAGTTTTGAGAAAATATAGATGTTTGCGTGTATGTGTGTGTGTGTGTGTGTGTGTGGTGTGTGGTGTATTTGGGTGTGTCACGTTTTGGGTGAACCTATTAATAATTGTAATATTCATAGGGTGTACCCAAATACGAGTAGAAATTAGGATTAATGGGTTGTGCGTGTGCGTAATAAAATCCAGAAGCCGGATCTGGCGCTACTCAATCAAGGAAACCGGTATTGACCAATTTCTCCAAAAAGAATTTTACATCACCCAATTCGGAGTCCTTAATGCCAAGTGATTTCAACATGCCAAGATCACCATTCTCAACGGCCATGAATACGGAACGCAAATGCTCTAGATCGGATCTGCAAAAGGGAAGAAAATTTATGGGAAATTAAGCTTGATATGTGTACTCAAAGGATACTTTTTTTGCAGCAGTATTGGTGCATTTGTCTTGTAGTTTTAATAATATTAATATTACAGATCTTAATATTAAAGATTATGGCATTCGGGTGCGGCTATAAGCTGTGCAATATATTAATATTCTGAACATAATTCATCTCAATCTGTGGATTTAGCTAGTGTTGTGGTAGCGTACTCTCTGGTAAATCGAAAAGTCGGTGTTGTGATTCCACCCTAGAGCTGACATAGCTAGCAAAATAAAGCTATTGAAATTAGTCTCTTATAAAATACTACATCATTCCGATTCGGCTATAAGCTGCAGATCTGTCGGTAGCGTAATGGTAACGTACTCGTCTCTAAAGCCTAATTCCATGGTTTCGTTTCCCTGCAGAAGCACTTGTGCATTAGGCTAGCACTGACATAGCTAGCAAGCATATTTTATTTCATTTAAAAATTCTCTAATATTTAAATACTGACATTAAGATAAACCTACAAACTGCAGGTTCTTATTACCCTCGAACAGCTGTTAATCTCGATCTCTTATCTCCATGAACATCATTTGCATACATAAGGTTGCGAGAACGAGATCCCTTGAGGAAAATTTTTCCAAAAAAAGTTTAAAAGTAGAGGGCTTAAGTGGTTGGCTTATAGTAACCCAGACGTCACTTTAGTTTTGCATATTTTCAGAATTATCTTTTGGACTCGGTGTGATATATAGGAAGATATCCAATTTAAAAGACCAAACGGAAAACCTGTACGTGACATTTTACAATAAGACGTCGATTGCAGAATCAATCGCATTACAAAAATCAGTATAAGTAACATCTGTTTGCTTTGGTTCCAATAATCCACCAATCCAATAATACCACAAACCCATATTGGATAATATTGTAACTTATAAAGCTGTTGAAAAGCCTAGTCAAATCTTGTGTGATGCTATTTCATTAGAAAATCAGATTTTCAAAATATAATTATGAGTTTATGTACATGGTGACTAATTTCTCAAAATAATTTATTTCGTAGCACGCCAAACTCTTAATTTTTCAATTTTTGTGAACAATTATTATATATCTGATGCAATGATATAGCTGGTCAGCGAAATCTAAGCTATAACTCATGTTTTTGTTTATTGGCTGCTAAGTAGCTTTCGATAAAGTTAAAAGCTCAGACTGCCTTGCTAAAGTTTGAGTTATAGAAAAAAACTAAAGGAAGACTAACGGGTCGAACGATGTTGAAAAGATCTAGCGGCAGAGGACCTATCTTCACTTTTAGTGATCAGCTGAAGCAGGCGCGCACAAAACGAGAGCTACAATAGTTAGGTCTGCTGTAGCCCGATAACGGGTAGTGATGGCCAATGAAATTAAGGTAAACGCAATCAGTTTCAACGAAAAGTCAGTCTTTTTTAACGAAATTATTTGGCTAAATGGTTGCAACGGCGAAGTCGTATTTGGAGTTATTTTGCATAAGAAGGGGAATTCCCTTTTTTGGGTGTGTTTTTTAAGAGATCAAACAGGAAGTCCAACGAAATATCCCTTACTAAAGATTTCTTGATTTGTCAAAGTTTAAAGTCTTTGTGTTGAACACAATTTGAAAGCAGGTAATGTAGAGCACCAAAATTTATAAAGCAAACTGAAACTTTAACACAAAAAAGCTACATTTCCAACTAAATTGCTGCTGGTGTCCTGCTACCCTCGCAGAAAATTTCTATGAAAAAAAAAATGCCACTCGACAGCACTCGTACTCCCATACTGCTCTGACTTATCGTGCGTGTAATGTTCTTCCTGGAATTTCTCAGACTCTACGCTGCTTTGGCTAATTAAATATTGCAGTTGACAATTTGTGGTGCTTGCTGGCTGTCACCACGTAGACGCCGCAGTTGTTAGTAAAGTCAACGTTGTCAAGTGTCCCCTGTTGGGGGGTTTCTTTTATTTTTTTGTATAATATCGAATGCAAGTTAATTAACACCCTCAAATATAATTAGCAGAAATTTAATAATTATAACAGTGAGACACAGACATTCGTATTAACATTTGCGTGTTTTGAGGTTCGAGTGTCAGGAAAATGTTGGCATACCCATTTGCCCAGAATGCCACACACAATTGAAACAGACAAACACATGCAGACACTAGCAGCACACATAGATACAAAGATACAAACGAACACAGATACACACACACACAGTTACACGCTGATACACATACACACACAGCCACAAATGGCATTGTGGCACTTCTGCAATTAATTGCGTTGATGAAATTTTGTAAAATGTTGCTTTAACTCAGTGACTCAGATTGTAAGGGAACGGGAGACACCGAGAGAAGGAGAGAGAGAGAGAGAGAGAGAGAGAACGGGCGAAAGGACTAAGCTAGGATGTCGAGAGAAACCAAGCGTTGGTACAATCCCAACCATGACACACTAGAGTTCCTGCCAATTTATCAACCTGTGCGTGAATGCTACGTGCCTTAGGTAAGTATGTGCGTGCGTGTGTTGGAGGCAGGAGTCAGTGGTGTAGCCTGGGAAGGGAACAAACTAAGCAGACACAGAGGTAAAAAAGTAAAGGTACTTTAATGAAAAATCCTGCTGAAATAAAATGCACATACATTAGGGTGGCTCAAATTGTAGCAAACTGAAAAATCGTTTTTGGGTAGTTTGATTGTTTTCAGTTTGATTGTTGACCTTATTTTTAGGCTTTTCTGTTAAGCAAACTATGTCGCAGTTGCTGTTGGAGCCATTTTTCAAAAAAGTTTATTTAATCGTAGAGGGTGCTTTTTAGTTTATTTTGATTTTCTTATTATTTATATCATAATCAAGTAAATTTATTCGCTTTGACTATGCTGTTTCAAGCGAATTATGGCGGGAAAAATGGCATATCGTATGTTTCTAGCTGCTCTACCTGCATATTAAGTCAAAGATTTGAGGTGCTTGCAATGAGAGAGTGGAGCTACAGTTTATAGCCAAATGCGAGCGGCAGTGTCTTTAATTAATAGAGATTTCCCTAGGAAAACAACGTATATTTGCTAACTATGCTAGTGCTAGGCAAATGCGACCATGCAGCCATTATAATAGCATATATTTACAATACCATGTACCCTGTAAAAAGGGCATTTAAGTTTATGCCAACCCAAAATGGACCCAGTAGCAAAGGCCAGAGAACCAATAAATTTTATCTAAAGTATGATAAGCGTGTTTAGAGTAGTTGATTTAGCCATTTTGGTCTATATGAACGCCTCGATCTCAGAAAGCTACAGCAACCATTTTTGCGTAAAGAAACGGTTTGTTTTCTGGGAAAGAGATCCCTCATAATTACCAAATCCTATAAGATGCATAATTCGGTACCTATAGCAACCATTTTTGCGGAAAGATTCGGTTTGTTTTCTTAGAAAGAGACTGCAAGTTTATTTATGTTTTAGATCCCTTAAAATTACCAAAACATATAAGATACATAATTCGGTTATTTATGAAGATATTCAGCAGTAAAAATTGTTTAAATTAAATTGTTTATCTGTTCCATTAAACTAAAATGCCTTCACTAACACACCTCGACTTATCGAGAGCCCTTATTTGGCATAGAGTTGAACTTCAACTATGTGTAGCCGATTACTCCTTTTGCTGTAAGTTATGCTAAGTTCAATAAAATTTGTTGTGCTTAGAACCTTAAACAAGTCGAAAGTGAATTTCATTTTAATCGGTGATCGAAATAAGCAAATTCAACTAATCAGCTAACGAATCGCTCAAAGCTAAACTCTCATGTGTATGAAAAAAATCGGTTTGGATACCCAACAATATCAAATAGGGCATATGCCATAGGGCAACTTTTCAACATATTGCTGCCAAATTTGGTTTATAAAAGTATTTTAGTTCCCAACCACTGCGTTGAATTGATGATCAAACTCTGTTGACTAGAGGCTAAAGAGGCTAAATTGTTCAAAAATTTCATTTGGCACTAAATTTGCAGTATTATATTTATTTTCGAAAATATTATGCTACAATTCCATTCTCAGAAACCTTTCAGAGATTTCTAGTACTGTTCTAAGTTTGTTCAAAATCAATTGTTTATTGATTTCACTCTACTGTACTATTAGCAATAAAGAATGTAGAATCACTAAAAATACAATAAATACAATAAATAGCTCTAGGTAATCATTTTTTTTCGTTTCATCTATCTCTGGATAACAACTATTTTGATATAAAAACAGCTGAGTCAACATTAAGCAAGCTATATCTCATTGGTTTGAACTTGAACAATTCATTACCAATATGATCCCCTTTGGCACAAATTCCACCTACGTCTCTGTTAGGTCTATATATGTGAGTCCATGTAGCACACATAAACGCCAACATGTACTCCAGTTATATGTTTGCTTTTCTTCTTGTTCAGTTGTTTTATTTGTCTACCTTTGGCTCTGGCTCGCATTTTCACATTATTGTTATTGTCCTAATTTGTGCTTAGCTTCTGTTCTGCCATTTTTTTCTTCTCTCTTTCTCTCTTGTACTAATTTAATGAAAATTCTCTAATTAAAGAAGTCAACACTAAGCGTTAGTCCACTGTTTGGCTTTAATTAATACAAAGAAGATTGAATTCTGTGAATTGCCAGTTAACTAAAATGCGCATTGGTGAAAAGATTGCAGTAGTTAATTGAGTGGATTGTTGAGTTTAAAAAGAAAATAAAAACAAATTTAGGTTTTTTTTTTTGAGAAATCACTCAATTCTACAAAGTTTGGCAATCGAATATGTTTAAGATTTATTTGGGGAATCATTATATTCTATAAAGTATGATAACGCGGTATTTGGAAGCATACAGTGCGTATACTTGATTTAAACAAAAGTAAGTCATTAACGTAAACCAACATAGTGCGGTTGTTGAAAAGCTTAGGATCATTTTAGAACTAAGCAGCTGCATTAAGTTCAAATTTGGAATTCGAAATGGTAAATTCATTTTTAGACTATCTCCGCGGTAGATCTTTTGAATAGATATTGGAATGCTTAGGATTATTGACAAATCTTTTTTAAAAAAAATCAAAATAATTTCTCCTTGACTATGGTCAACGCTCCAAACGCAATGCGTGGGGATATCTCTAGAAATAGTTGTTCGAACAGGGGCGTACAGATTTTACCCGAATCTGAGCTAAACCGCTGCTTAATAGAGATTTTTCTAGGTAAATAGCGGATATTAATTTGCAAGTTATGCAACTGCTAGGCAAATGAACCAGTGCTACCAAGGCTCACAGTGCGTATACTTGATTAAAACAAGACCAAGTCATTAACATGGGCGAACTTGGTAGGGATGTTGGAAAGTTAAGCATAATTTCCGAACGAACTTTAAGTGCGAACTTTAAGTGTGAATCTAGAATCTAAAATGGCCCAACGGATTAGTATTTTGAGATATCTAACGTAATAAAGTCAAAAATAGGAGTTTTTACTGCCATTGAGGATATCCAAAGGGTGGAATACTAGGTGTCCCAACCTAAATCAATTAAAACTATTCTTCTAATCCTTTGACTTACAAGTTCACGCCTTTAATTAAATTGTTTCTGCAATATTATGGCTGGCAGCGAAATTTAATCTTAGAAAAAATAAATGTATTGCCATTAACTATACTCATCGCTCCAAAGGAGGAGCATTGGGATATCTCTAGCTGTTCGAAGACAACAGGGACTTGCACATTTTAGCCAGATCCGCACGACGCACAGTGGTTCCACGAGCCGCTGCTGGCCAGAAGTCGAAAAATCGATTATTGATTTTCATGATTAGTTTATGCTCGTTTTATATAGAAGTCCCTCGTGCATACAGATACGGAAGCGACAGCACAAAATATCTGGTTGCCGACCTTGCACGAGAACGCAAAGTCGAAGTTTGTTGTATACTTGTGTTTTCAGCCTCTTTGCGTTCGAATCTGGATACTGAAATGGTCCAAACCGTCAGCATTTTGTGATATTTGACATTAGATTATTCGCTGATGTTGCGGATAGGCAATACATTTTTTTAGATTGTCGACGAGGTAAATTATTTGAATAGTTCCAAAACCTTTAACTTACAAGTTCAGTCCGTAAATCTGTATATTTTTTTTTTGGCAATATTAAGGTTAGCAGCATAATCTTAACATATTTTGTTTTAGTTTGTTTATATGTAGCTTTAAGTAAATAAAAAACTTAACGCTCTTTCATTGTAGTTTGAAATGCAGAATAAGAAGCCAAACAAAAAACACACAATCACTGTCCCAAACAGACTTAATTTTTGAACCCTCTAACTCCTTAACATGCCCCAAAGGACCAACTATCTTGTTGCTTTACCTAAGCAGCTGGTATACAGCGCATTTTACACGTGTACACGATGCACATGCGTTTGTTGGTCACGTTTTCAAAATGTCAGCCAAATTTGAGTTTCCCGTCAAAATTTGCTACAATGTATTAAATTTTAAGATTTCCACAAAATCTAATTCAACGATAGATTTGTAGCTTTTTGTGCAAATGTTGCTACTTCCAGCTTAAGCACTACTTTGTAGTAAAAAGCAAATAACTATCTAACAAAATTAGGCTAATCATAAGCCCCATAATACTGCTTCCTAAATGCGCTTTTTATTTGCTTTAGTCTCTAATTAAATGCACTCTTAATTAGAAGTAGTTTCGCTTTGATACAAAAACAGCACAAAAAAAAAAGGAAAATAAAGAACAACATTTTAAAGGCAGCCCCCAAAAAAAAATCCCTTAAAGCAGACGAGTCAGCAGAACCCAGAGACCCAGCATAAACTATCAGCTAGGAGACTAGGGGCACAAAATAAATAGACAAGGAGGAACGAACGAAAAGAAATGCACACAAAGTGTAAGCATATTTTAAAATTTCATGAGTTTTTTTACCCCCCAAAAGAGAGCACCAACTACATAGAGAAGAGGGCCAGGCCACGTGGTCGCATAATTCAAGAGCATAGCCAAGGACATTGGTTTGCAAAAAGTCCAAAAAAAGCATAATAAACTAAAGGATACAGAGCAGCAAGAACCAGTCGGAGCACTTCTGGGTAAGGGGTTGCTGCTACCGAGTTACTTCTGTTTTAAACAGCCAAAGTAAAGAGAGCATTTAATGCGCTGTAGACCAGAAATATATATAATACGACAAGCAACATACATAAGTTTTGTATAAGAGCAAGCAGTAAATAGTCCTTTGGCAAATAATTTAATAAAAGGTTACTAGGTAGATAGCGTTTGACTACTAGCTGGGGGTTGATTGCCACCGCTAAAGTTAAATATCGTTGTGGCTACCATAAGTTATTACTTTTTTACTACAAAATATTTTATTTTTAGTAAGTTATAAAATTAAATTGCTTGTTTTTAAACAAACTAAGGGCATTCGCCCCCTGCTCACTTTGCTCGCCAAACTCCACCGCTCCTACAATCACTCTTTTTGCAGAGACTCTATATTCATATGTTTTGCTTTTTTTACTGATTCAAAGAATCATAATATCAACTTCTGCTTTTTGGATTTTACTTTTTTGTACGAATCCAACACATGCTTCCTCTTTTTGCTAATTTGTTCTCCCTTCAAAAAACTAACTCTATTGTTTTTTCCTTTTTTTGAAAAGTTTATTTTTGTCTAAATCTTACAAGCGCGCATTTTCTTTTATATTGTCGTTTTTCTCAATTGACATTCTCTCTCCATATTTTATATTCTTTGTATTCTTGCCAGTTCACGAAGTCGAACTTTTCGTTCTTCTTCAGAAATATTCAACTTTTTTCTACTCATTATATTTCAAGTTATTAAATATATAGGAAGAGAGGAATAACTGAGCTCATTGAATGAAGTGCTTTCTTTTTAGGTATTTTTTAAGTCCGAAAACAAGAGAAATAATAAAAGAAGGATTCTTAGCATTTTTCAAAATCAATTAACAAAGCAATGTAAACTGTAAATAATCGGAACCAGGACTTGGAGTCATCAGTACTCGTATTTTTATAAAAAGTCTGTTATTATTGCTTTAAAAAGAAACCAACTTTACTACATTTGGCCACCACAAACCGGTTTTCGAGTTACAACCGACCTAACTAGCTCGTTGTTCAAGAATATTCTTCTAAAAACCACAAGGTTTATTATATGTTATATTTGCCTCATGTGTCTTGCGTCTCGGATACGCCTAAAAATTTTGTACCTTCCAATAATATTAGCTCTCTCCTCTGCTTTGCAATCTACAGGCTCGACCGACCTACAGGTCGTGGCTGTGGTGTTCTTATTGCTGTAAAAGTATCCATAGAATCAATCTCAGCTGCTTTTTATATATTTTCTTACAGACATTGAGTTTATCGCTATAAAAATTAATTCCAACAATTCCATAATTTATTTAACTGCTTTCTACGATTTGGGTGTATATATGAAGCATCCCGATGCCATTGCTGACCTTGTCGGTACTCGGAACCAAATTGTTGTCTTAAGCGACTTCAAACTACCCATTTTTTGAAGAAGCCGCCTTTAGGATTTGGCTATAAACTACAGGTCCCTGTTCTTTTCAAACAGCCATTAATAGGCCAAGCATATGTCTATGCTTCGCGTTTGGAGTGATGACTATAGTCAAGGGGAGAGACAGCAAAGCTAGGCAACGTAGAGGGTCTCCGACAGTCATAAAGTTTTATGTGCCATGATGCAGCAAGAGTCAAGGAAGCTGTATCCTTGAATAGGACACAGGTGAATTTGTGGAGCGTTGACAGGCCTTTTTGCTTCCAAAGACCATTGACACAAAATGGGCATTTTCAGCAACAGAACATGTAGTTTCTGTGAGTAGGATGTCGAGTCAATGAAGCACCTGCTCACTAACTGCCCAGCCCTGGCACGAAGGAGAGCAAAGCTGTTAGGCAACTTCAGTCTCAATGAGAGGAACCTGATGTATATCTCGCAACCCGGTCTGATTGAGATTCTGAGAACTTCAAACTTCTAGAAAGCTGCACAATAGACCCAATGGGGGTGCCAACTAATACAAGGTTCTGTTCTAAGTAATTTGTGAAAGACTGAAGCCGTATGTCAGCACACTAATTGGAATCTATCAGTGCGGCTTCAGTCTTGGTAAGTCTAGCAATGGCCAGGACTTCACTTCATCTGACATCAACTCTGTGCCATACATCATCTTCTCTGCGCCACATTCTATAAGCGATAAGAGAATGCCTATCTAAGTTCGGTTACATAGAGCATCACAATCAGCTCTTTCGAAGTAGAAAAGCACCTCATCGAACACATCAACACCGTTCGAATTTTCAAACAAGGCAACTTTCTCTATCGGACCTTTGCTATTTTATAATGGAAGGTGTACTACGGAAGGTCGATGTCCATCGTACAGAAACTATTTTCAGCTGCTGGCATACGCCAATAATATTGCCATCATTGTGCTTTGTAGGCATCAATACTAACGCTCTACATAAAGCTCATGCTGCCCATGCTCCTTTATGATGCAGAAACATGTCATCGAGTGTATAAGGCCACAACGCCATGTCGTGCGCATAATGCGAAAGCCGATGAAACGACTACCTATACTCAGCTGGCAGGACCAAGTATAGGAAGACATTACTACCTTTGGAGTTATTAACGGGAAAAAGCGCACACTAACGTCAACGGATTGCATTGGCTCCCTCAAGTTTCTTGAAGTAAACATCCAGCTGCAGCGTTAGTAAGTGTCACCCAGTTTTGTCTTCATAAATCTACAAATCGACTGGAGGAGAGTCAATGCAAGGACTTCAAATTGCCATAAGCGGCAACCCAGCCCTATTGCATGTTTTCAGAAACTCGAATACGTCTAAAGCAAATTCAATTAACTTACCAATGTACCTGCACGCCGTACTGAAAACAACTTAACACTACCAACAAACCACAATCATCCTACTTACTTGGTACGCATAGTGTACCCAAATAGCTCTCGGACATGTTTAGTTTATTTAATGGCTTTTATTATTTATAATATATATTTTTGCTAGCTTTTTGGGGTTTATTACTTGAGGCATAAAAGAACATTTTCATTTGGTTGAGAAAACAAAAGGCTTTGAGCCTTTGACCAAACAGCACATATATTTTACGACGGTCTCATAAATTGCACTACTCCCAAAAAAAAAGGGAACAGAAAAACATTTTTTGAACCTGTCCAAAAGGTCAAATAAGTATAATGAGTATTTCAGCTACACGGCCGACTGCCTGCCTGCCTCACTTACCTCATTAGATGCAATGCAGCGCCAAAGTCCTCAATTGTTTGCGATTCACTCAAAGCAATGGCCACCTTCTCCACGCCACCCAGGGGCGAGAGCGCGTCACGTGCCTTACTGCCAAAAAGTTTCTCCAAATAGTTGGGTCCATGTGAGGCGATTAAGCTTTGCAGAAATGACGCAGTCTCCTCGACGGGTGGTCTCTTGGCTGTCAATATAACAAAAAAAAGGGAAAAAAATAAATAAAGATAAAGTTAAAGTTAAAGCTACCGAGCGGGGTTGGGTTGGGTTAAAATTTATCAAGTTCGTTTTAGCGTGTAACTATTATAAAGTTCTGGTAATTAAGTTAAAGCCAAAGTAATCCAAGTTTATATAAAGTGCTGCAAAGATGATGGCCCTAACTTTGTGCTTTTAAGTAGCTTTGATATAGATGATAGCTTGGCTGCTGCTGCTGCTGCTGTTAATGTTACACACTGCGAATACTTAATTAACTGGAACATATTGTGCGTTGCGTTTATAGACTATAGTTGATTTGAAATATTTAGTGCGGTTTAATAGAAAAAGTTTTTAAATCTAATTTTATGCTACACTGGAGATTTGAAGTCTCTCTGCAGCATTTAAAAAGCTCAAAATGCATAAAAACTCAAGCTCAAAGTAGTTCTGGAAAAATCAAAATTTTAATAATTCACTTTAAGCTTCTTCAGAATCCATTTTTCTTAAAATATTATTTTTGCTTTAATTTTATAAATATTTTTCGCAAATTTTAAATCATATTCCGACATTTAATTAAACTTTCACCTTCTCAACTACTACTTTCAATGTTTTTATATTCCGCTCGCATCCATTTAAAATTAGCTATTAATTTTAAAATTCATTCATTGCATGAAACAAGCTTTTCCTCTACATTTTCTATCATTTTCCACATGGTTGCATGCACGCTTTTCATGCAGACAATTTTCCGTCGCATTTTTTTTTTTCAACGAAATTAAATTTCACTCAGCTAATTAAATGTGAATCCACTCGCATATATGAAAATTTTATTAGTATCCCAAGAGCTGCAAAGGCAGCTCTCTTCGAAAACAGCTTCCAGCTATTATTATATCAAAAAAAAAATTTAAATATTACATAAAGGTCAGTAGATAAAAGCGAGAACAATGGCACAAAACGTAAGACAAGCCCCATGGCGTATACTTGATGTGTAATGCAGTAGCAGCGCTCCTTATGACGAAAATATTTTTATACAAAAGAACAATTTTTAGCTGGCTTGTTTTTATTCACCGCATTTATGGCTCGTTATGACGTCAGTCAAGAAGTCAGTTTGGCTGTCATTCATTCATTCATTCATTTCGAGTGAAAGACACATAAATTGCGTATATTAAAGTCTGACGTGAACAAGTTTGAAAAACGCGATAGTTAAGGCTCTAAGCGACAGTGGAATATATTGCACAGTATTGTTATATGGAAATTAATTCCTAGAAAGTTAAATTTTACGGAGAAACTTTTGTATTTTATTTTATAGTTGCAGTTTATATAAGCTGCTTCTCTTTTTAAAGTTCCATGTTTTGTTTTATAAATATACGGAGTTTATGGTACATAAAATGTTTTTCTTAAATAAAAAACATTTCATACAAATTCTTTATATTTATAAAATAAAATTCGGAACTTTAAGATATAAAAGGCAGCCTATATAAGCTGCAACTTTAATATTAAATAGAATATTTTCTCAGAAAATTTAACATTCTAGGAATTCATTTTGAGGCTACCAAAATATGCCGAATATTTTACTGTCGTTTATCGCCTTAAGTCGCGCATTTTTCGAAGTTTAGTTAAAAGACGCAAAGCTTATAAATTAAAAAACCAAACAAAACACAAAAAAAAAAAACCGATAAGTTGTTAAGATCTCAAAATCTACGAATAGAAAAAGCCCTAAAAACAAGATTTCGTTTGAATTGACTAAAATATTATGATAATAGCGAATATTCCTAAAGGCGTGAGTTTCAAAAAAGGTATGCGATCTGAGGTATCTCAATGCTCTTCATATATTTTCAGTGGTACTTTGAATCCTGAGTAGACTTTAGCAAGATATGAGAAGTAGAGACCCGGCTAAGTTAGCTAAGTTTAAGAGTTAGAAAATCCAATTAGAGAAAAGTAGCCTCAAGGTACTCTTGGTTGAAGAAGCTACAAGGAAGCAAGATAAAAAAGGAAGCAATACGAAATGCAACTAGAAAAAATTGATTCCAGATGTAACATACGAAGGAGAAATGGTAGCACGCATATTCTCTGTTTTTATAGAGGTGAAAGAAAGCTTGGAAGCTCACATTTTCTAGAGATAACTAATTCTAGTGGTAGCATGCATATTCTGTGTTTTTATAGAGGTAAAAGAAAGCTCGGAAGCTCACATTTTCTAGAGATTACTAATTCTAGTGTACTCTGGAGTTTACTTCTATTCTTTTTTTTTGGACATTTGGAACACGTAGCTTTAGAAGCTTGCGATGCGATGGAAACTCTGATGCTCTGTAGATAACTAAAGGTATAGAGTTTGAAATCTTTTGCTTTGTAGATTTATATAGGTTGAGAGTTGACGAATCTCTAGAGCTATGCGAATTGAATAAGATTGTAAGACTGCCCAAAACATTTTTAAAGCTATATTCAAAGAAGAAAGTACTGGTATTTTTATTTATGTAAGTTTATTTCGACAGATTCTCTGTAGGTTCTCAACAGCGTTGTAGAATCCAGGCGATATGAGCGTTTCGAGCCTGCTGTCGAGCACAACAGTACAAGTAACGCGTATCGAATAATCCAGATTATACAGTTCTATTAAAAAACTATTGTGAATAATAAAATAATTATAATGATAAATCTTTGTAAACTCATAAAACCGTCTTCCTCACATGCGCACTCAACATATCCCTTGACTTCTGTGATTAAAGTGTATACAAAAGGTCATATATTCATTCATACATATTGTGCCATATTTCGTACTATGTCAACGCCAACTTTCACTGCGCCGTGCATCATTCTTGACACCGACAGGACTTGTTAACCCTTTTGCGATACCAACAAAAATGCATATGTTGTGTTGACTGTTTTTAGCATTTTTAATGGCTGAACTAACTTGCATGTAAATATGGCTGAGCGTATCTATGTGTCTGCGTGTGCGTGTGTGTATCTGTGTGACTGTATGTTTACATTATGTATGTATGTGGGGGCTGACTAGTAGTGCATATGTGTTGATATAGTTACAGACTGTATTTGTTATGCAAATGGTGCCATTTGCAAGTTGTTTTTTCTCCCAACGTCGAGTATATCAGGACACTGCATGTATTGTGCACGACTCCAGGGAGTTTCGAGGCACACATACATGCACAGCTGTAAATACATGCACACTGCTTCAAATGGGTAATTCTTTGTCAAAAGAAAGAGCGCGGATTTGGAAAGGTTTTTAGTTTTTTGTAAAAATATAGCTGATATTAAGCTCGGAAAGATTTGAAATTGATTTTTTGGTATCTGTACTCGTAAATAATTTTTTATAGTACTTCGTCTGCCGGTGCTGAACTGTTCTTTAAGATTTTTTTGGAATCGTATGAGAAGCTGCTGCTATATGACGATCTGTTATAATGATTTTATGGAATGCTTGAAAGAAAACAAAAAAAAAGAGCGCAACGGAAGAGGCGGGTAAAGAGCCCATTTTTCAAAACTTAAGAGGAATAACTATCATGTTACAGCCTAGACCATATAAAGTCGAAGCAACTTGAAACTCTATACCTTTTTTCGAAGATGAAGCAATGATAACCGTCCAACGTTATCGATAAATTATAAGAGGTTTTGTTCTGGTTCCAACAAGATGGTGCAGCATGCCTTTCTCTACGTAAAAAAATGGTTTTATCGCGACCATTGTTCCTTGGACGATTGAGTCATATTGAAAAATAATGATTTTGACTGGCCAACGAAATCACCCAAATCTAATGCTAGCAGAGTTTTTTGTGGGTATATTTGAAGTCTAAGGTACTCGCTTTAAAACCAATGATCCTAGTTCAACATAAAATCAACATATGATGAAAAATTGCTGAAAATTGAGCATGACATGTTAAGGTATTTTTTTATTTTGTTTGGCGTGTATTTGACTGCTAAGTTGGAACTGACTTTAGTAAAGAGTTTGACTTTAGAAAGAGCATTATAACGACTCATTCGCAGTAACTAACAGTTCAAATAACTTCTCTATACTTTTCATCAAGAAAATATTTTCGTTCAACTCATATAGAATATCATCCCCAGCTATCCTACGTTCAAGTGAATATTGGCCATGGTATGTCATAAAATTTGGTCCATTCGGAATTTAGATTCCGATTTATTACAGAATTATTGGGAGATTTTTGTACTTAGACAGACGTTAAGTCTTCAAAAATTTGTTCCAACTACTTGCTTATTATTTTCTTTGCCGTCCAAATTGGAATTGACTTTACAATCCCGCATCATTTAGGAAAAAGTAATATGATGTAAATAATACGCAGATAACGTTCAAAGTTATCCTTCTTAATCTACAATTTTAAATAAACTATTTTCGAAAAACTCATGTAGAATGTCATCCTTGGCTATCCTTGCCTTATGTTCAAGTAAATATCGGCCAGAATGCATCAGAAAATTTGTTTCATTCAGAGTTTAAAACAATTTTTACAAATTTATACTATGTTTTGTATTTGGATAGTATTAACGTTTGTTTCCTGTAAGTGTTTGCTTTTTAGTTTGCTTGTCGTCTATTTGGTTCGCTATTTGGAACTGACTTTACAACCCCGCACCAATTGTGAAAGAGTAAAACCTATCTCATTCGCAGTACTTACGTTCCTTCATCTATATGCCTAATCAATATATTTCCGAGAAGCTTATATAAAATGCCACACTCAGCAATCTGTTTTTGTTGTATTCAGGCAGTACTGACGTATCCGGAAGTTTCCTGTAAATGCTTACTCTTACTAAAGGCTTTGCTCGCGAACAGAGCGGGAGGTTGGCCCCCTAGTACCTTAAAGGAAATTTTTTTGTTTATTCTTAGCAAATTCTGTCACATAAGTTTAGGCGCAGATTTTTTTTTTTTATATCTTCAGTTTCCCAAATATTAACCCATTTATTGAAAAATCTGTCTTGTTGTTGCTTCACTGTAACTTGTTACTTGGTGCTAGCGATATGTATCCACTGTTTAGATAAGCCAACCTAAGCATTTACCGCCTGCCCCGAAGCTGGCTCCATGCAACTAACCCAATTTGCACACAATTTTTTTTATTTTTTGTTCAAAAAGTTCACTTTTTGCTGTTACCCAAAACTATATGATAAAATTCATGTGAATTCTTGATGATTTCTCTGGAGTGCCAGAGTTGCAGTGTTTTAAATATATTTTATTAGCTGCTAGCTTGGTGCACTAAAGCTTGAGTTGGTGCATAAATTTGCTTAACAATGGCGAGACAGCGGGTTAAGTTAAAAAAATTGAAGTTTATTTAAAGTACAACATTATTTCAACTTCAAAATAAGTTCAAAAGCAAAAAGTGCTTGTAATCACTTATTACAAAAATTCCTAGCTGTTTGCTTCGAAAATAATTTCCCTTAAAAAGCTGAACTGGTCAGCATTAATTTGGCTAAAATGCCAGCTTAATTATAGACTAGCACCAAAAGCTCCAGTTATTTCATTGTTTTTTGTTTCTCTCCTCTGAAACTAGTTAGCAATCTTGCATAGTCAATACCCGGTTTTGGGCCAACTCTCTCATGCTATCATTTTGCGCATATTTATCAGCATTGCACTAATTATTATCCATTAACGAGCATTTCTAACGCCTTTGACCAAGATAAGCTTCACCTCCTATATAATTACCAAGAAATTCAAGTGAAATTCAGCAATTTTCGAGTGCCACGAACAATTGACTTGGCCATCTGCTTAATAAACTTTGGCCACTCATATTGCTCTTGTTGCCAGGATATTTACAGAGCGCCATGACTACAGTCAACACCACTTGAATCCCTAATACTTGTGGGCAGCCAAAGTGTGTGCGTGTGGGTCGTATGCCACCCCCAGCTGTTTTCGCATAATTTATCAAAGACATTGAGCAGGATACGGCTCGCTGAACAGCATCGGGCGCTATAACTTACGCGAACAACAGACCGACACTTCCTAAATGATTTCTTTCCTTGGCAAATAATAGTTTCGTATACTCGATGGATGGCTGCTATGGCCGGCGCAGCATATTAAGTTTGCCGAAAAATTTGCTTGGTGAAAATTAATTTCTGGCAAAACTTGGACAAAATTTGCGTCAAGGGAACGCTTTCACGGCAAACTGAGTGATTTGCGTGCGTTTTCCTCGTTGTCCCCCCCAAGGTACTCGAATTGTAGCTTGTTGTACTTTATTTTAAAATAAAGTTTGAATGTCGCTCTTTTTATGCAAATTGTCGCAAAACTTTGGTTTATTTTTAGCACCCACGCGGTAGAATATTTACTTCTTTATGCATACAAAATAAAGTAGAAATTATTTTTATGTTTAAGTGCTTTGGTGAAGTTTAAAAAAAAATGCTAATGAGGTATAATATACGGGAACTTATAGTGCATCTAAAGTAGTGCAGAAAATACTTTGTAGAACTCAGCAGTTTGAGGCTTTAAAACTGTAGAGCGTAGCATTGAGGAAGACCCGAATGAGTCCATATTCGAGCACAGGAATTCAATCCGTTTGCATCCACTTTGGGGAAGATTTGGCGGAAGCATCTTGGCTTGCGTGCTTACAAAATCCAACTCGTGCAATTACAGAAGCCAAACGATCGAAAACAAGATTGCCGTTGTTGCCGATTTTCATAATTTTGCTTATGATTTTTGATGAAGTGCACTTCCAGTTGAATGGCTACGTCAAGGAACAAAACTGCAGCATTTGGAGTGAAACTCCACAAGTGTATGTCGAAACGCCGTTATAGGCAGAAAAACTGACTGTTTGGTGCGCTTTATGAGCCCATAACCATTGGAATAATTGGTTCATGCTTCTTCGACGATGGCCAGAACGCGACAGTCAATGGTGATCGATATAGAGCCATGAATACTAACTTTTTCGTTCCTGAATTGAACAACCATGACGCCAGGAGCTGTGTTTCCAAGAAGACGGTGCACAGCTGGTGCCACATTCGATTTAATGAAAAATACTTTTGGTGACCGCCTTATTTCACGTTTTGGACCTGTGAATTGGTCTCCAAGATCTTGTGATATAACACCGCGAGGCTACTCTCTGTTGGGGCTATGTAAAGTCATTGGTCTATGCGGATAAGCCGCAAAGGCTTAACTATTTGGAAGATAACATTCGCCGCGTTATTGCCAATATAATATATAATAATAATATAATATAAAAGTCACCGAAAACTTGACATCCATATTGGTGAAATACAGCGACCGTGTCAGCCGTGACAGTCATATGACAGAAATCATATTTGAAATGTAATGCCACAAGATTACCATTCAGATAAACGAAATTCATGTCAATCGAATAATCCATCATTAATTTATTGCAATTTAAAGCTCTATAGTTGAAAAAAAAACACCCGTTTTATTTGTTTTTCATTTCTGGCTTTCGAAACCCTGCGCTTGTCAGCTGTTCGACATATCCGTCAACCAAAGCCTCATATTTTTTTTAAATCAGTTTTTTCACACATCGTGGCTGTTTCAACTACTTTGGGTCTGTCATATATTGAATTTTAATTTTATTTACCAATTTTCCAATTTTTCAAGACCAGAAAGCATTTTTGGCACTATAATTTTCAATCAAAAACTAAGCCAAGTACAAATACTTCGCTTACCGCTTCACTTAAGTTCTTCAACCAAAGTGCTAGTCAACTCACTAAGTGCCAACACTTTGCAACAAAAAAGCAATAAAATGTTATTGTATTTCCTTAATCTTTTAGTAAATTCCCCAGCCACCCCGACTAACAAAAAGCCGTTTAAAATTAAATTTTAAAGCCTACTTACAGGTGCACATAAAAAAATACAACAATATAAATGGCTCCCGGCTTCACAAGCGTATGTACATTTCGGTGAGCCAGCAGCACAATGTTTTCATGTTTTTCCATTCGATGCCCAGATTGCCGCAGGACTGCCCACAACACCCACTCACAGTGGGCCGCATACTTATGGCAGACACTGTATGTGACCATGACAATGCCAAGGCAAGAGCAGCACGAAAATTTTCAACAATTGTACGCTCGACTTTGCCTTTTGGGCCGCAACAAAAAGCCAAAACAGTTGAACCTGTCCGTGCGGTACAGATAGTGTCTGGGTTTCTTGATGCTCTGGTCACCCGCACTATAGATGTCGGAGCTAGTCGCTGGGTCCCAGCGAGGGGACCTCACATTGCAGAGAATTGCGGCAATTAGCAGCAACAATTTGCTGTTTGCTTAAAGTTTTGCTCTTCATTTGTTTGCTTTACGGCAAAATTTAGCGCACAATTTGAGAATTCTCGTTTCAGCAAAACTTTTGTAGATTTCAAATTTATTACCAAAATTTTGGTTCCCACTGCGTATGATGAATGTTTCGCTGGTTTTTTGGGTAATATCATTTGTCAGGCCAAGTTTTATGTGGATTACTTATTTGTTTGCCAACGACAAATAAAATTTATGCAATTGTTATTTTATATTGTCATCAGGGGCGGATTATGGCATAAGCGGGGGACAGTTGTTTTTGTAAATGTTTTTAAGTTTACTTTTCATTTTGGTGGAAATGTGACACATGTGTTTTTGTGTTTTGAAGTTTTGTGTACATTATTTTGGTCATTTCTGGCGTTTTCGTTGAATTTAAACGAGATTTGTTCTGATATGTTGCCAAAAATGTTCTCTTTGATTTTTAGAACTAAATGTAACTGCTTTCGAAGGTCAAAATCATCTGAATCGAAACTTCATAAGCACAATTTGCACGTTATAGGATGAGTTGCAAGAGATAGGATTTTCAAAAAAAAAATTTCCATAAAATTTAAAGAAAGCAAAATATGTACACGACAAGGAAATTATAAGATCCATCGCATAGAATATAGACTTTTTTAAAGGTTTCTGCCAAAAAATTGTTACCATGCTTAATTTGCTTAATCAAAATCTTGTCAAAAATATCTCCATGCACATTACAAGGTCCGTTCGAATAGAAACCAAAATGTTGGTTACTCAAAGCGTTTTTTGTAGATTATAGTCTTGGGCGTTACGTTTAAAAGATTTGCTCAATTAATTCAATCGGCGGCAGCTAAAACGTACTTCTACAACAGAAATTATATGCAACTTTAAAGATAAAATGCTTATCGATGTGGATAAAGTTATAAGATACATTTTATATTTCATCTTCTGTTACACAGATAAACATCACTCTAACCACACTCTTCTGGACATTTCTTAATCGCAGAATCGTTGCGTGCCCTGCCAGAACATGCCGTAGACAACCGCAAGCTCAGCAACAAGGAACGGATGCGTCCACGTGACTGCAGTTAAACAGCAGTTTTGGCATTGAAGCTCAAAGATGTCCGCAATAAATGGACTGAGCCGTCTTTAGACCTATCCAAAGGAGCCATACACCCTTACAAAAAACACACAGGTTTTATTTAAAAAAAACTATTCTATTGCTTTACCTTGGAAATATTCATCCATCACTGAAATCTACTTTAAATTATCGGACAATTCCACGACCTTAAACCGAACGAGACAGCAGCTTTACCTCCATGACTTGCCCATGTCTTCATTCTTTACCTATTAAAATCCGCTCCTGATTTACCTGATGGTAGTAGCTACAATTGTTTATTATAATCAAATTAATTTACATACTTCGGGCAGCTCGTTTACTTATTTTAATGTCAGATGCCCTTAAGCGTGTATTGATTTTTTGCGATAACAATCCTTTATTTTTATTTGAAATTAACCTGCGATTTATTTTTATTACTTTGCCGATTGCAGGTAATTGCTTCAGGTTAAACATTAAATGAACGAAAACATGAAGTGAGACAATGGAATAATAAGAACGCGAAGAGTAACGAGTTAGTCGCAAGCGATTTCCAAATATAGATACGAATTTCGTGCATTAATTTTCTTCGTAGTTTTTAGGGGAAGATGAATTTCAGTATAACCAAAGCAGATGGTATGGTTCGGTTCTTTGAGTAAAACAAGGAAAACATTGATTTTGACATGTATTAGTTTTTGAAAAAAGTTTCATTCTTAAAATGAAACTGAAAATCATGCTAAAAATTTAAAAAAAAATATAACAAAAGTATAACGCAAACTGGGGATTTGACATCTGTCAATTTATGATTAAGATTCTTTTTAATTTTAAAAATTATAACAAAATTTTTGCTAAATTTTGTTTTTTGATATTAGTTATTGATTAATTTTTTTTCATAGAATAAACCTTGAAATCTTGTAAAAAATTGTTTAAAAAATTATAGCAAAATGGATTTAAATATGTTTAAAAATAATTTGCTACTACAATTGGAAATTTATTTAAATTATATAACAAAAAAAATTGTAAACAATTTACTACAAAATGCTGTGATATTAATATAAAAAAGTATATTAATTATAGTAAAAATAATTTATAAGATTTCCAACCTAAGAACTGATAGTTTAAAAATTATTATTTCTTTTTCTAAGGAAATTTAAAGACGAGACAGAAATTTTAAGATAAATTGAAAATGGTTTTTGATAAAAAGTCTTTTCTTAGAATGAATACCCAAAATTAAGTTTTAAATTTTTTTTTAATATTATTAGTTTGCACATATATGTCAAAGAATAAACTACAAGATTTTTCAATATTCAAAAAATTAAAAACTAAAGTTTAAAAACAACTTACTCTAAATAAATGTTTTGATATTAATATGAATAAATTTTAAAAATAATTTATAAGAATTATAAGAAGAACCCAAAATCTATTAGTTGCAAAATATATATATTTATATCTAATATTTGATTTTCTAAAAAAAGTTACGTACCAAATCAAATTTAAAAAAAATCTTAAATCTTTAATCCTCTAACAGTTTGTGATTAAAATTCTTTTCTTAGAATAAACCTCGAATAACATGTTAAAAATTGTTTTAAAAATTATAACAAAAGTGTAACGTATTTAAGTCAAAATTGACTACAAGATATTTCGATAGTTAATTGAATAAAAATATACAATTTTTAAACAAAATGTTTTTAAATACGTTCAAATATAATTTGCTATAAAATGTTTCGAAATTCATATGCATTATTTTTAAAAATAATTGATAACAAGATTTTCTGCCCAGAAACTGTTAGTTTGCGAATAAATATTTGATTTTCCAAGGAAAGCTACAAATTTTTATAAAATATAAAAATTAAGGTTCATATTTCTTTATATATATATTACATAGATTTTTTTATTATATTATGAAAACAAGAGACCTCTAAAGACGCAACTGAAGGCACACGGTCCACTTCTGCAAAACTCATTTAAAGGCCTCTGAAAATTTGTTCGCAATTGTGGGCTTTGTGCGCGACTGTACTTTTTGCTGTACATTCACGTGCTACCCAAAATAAAAAAAAAACTTCAAAGTTTTGGTGTCTTAAATTGAATTACGCCCTCGTTGTTTTGCTACTCAAATATTGACCAACAACTTTTTAATATATGACAAAACGACAAACCATATATGTGATTTTTTCCAAAAACTTTTAAGTAGAAAAAAGCGCAACACATAACTTTTCAGTCAGAAAAGCGCAAAAAGAAAAGCGCAAACGTAGTACACGTGTCGGACCGAGAAACTTAGAACATATATGTTTCCGCTAACCTTTAACTTTTGAAGCAAAAAGTTTAGAGTAAAAACTCGCTCAAACTTGACCGTACAAAAGTTTCGTGATTTGTCAAAAGTTGGCAGCGCCAAAAGTAAATTTAATTAGGCTGCAACGAAAGCGCAACTCGAACTCGAGGTTGTAACCTTGGGCACAAATCTTGGCAAGTGCAGCAGAGTATGACAGCAAGTGACAAATCCTTAAGTCAGATTGCGGCATAACTCAGCTTGGTTCGATATAAGCGTGACCTTGAGTGCCGGAGTGTGTAGGATAAAAATTGTTTTGGGTTTTGATAGATTTGAAAGCGCTGTGGAGGGTTCCAGCTGCGTATTTACAGACAAAACGATTTGAAGCGTTTGGAATTTGGAATTTTTCTATTGAAAGACCTCGATTTTCACTACAAGTAACCTTGCATGTATAGATGGAACGGAGAGAGAAATAGAAAATAGTCTGAAGTCAAGAGCTGTCTTTACCTTATACTATGAAGTAACGGAGAAAAAACGTAATTAAAATAATCTTCTATACAGAATTATCTCTTAGTGAAACACATTTTTTACATACGTTACAATTCTGCAAAGATTTTTTATTACAAAAAGGTGTTCTGAGAAGAATCTCTTCGAACTCTTGAGCTTCTTGAGTATATAAAATATATATATGTGGAAACATCTTGAAAGAACAAGCTCTACACGAAGCTCTGGAAGCAGCATCTAAGAAGTAGACGATCTTGTGGGTCAGCGTGGGGGCGGAAAATATTTTTCATATCCGCAAGGATTCTGAAAAGTTCTTTTATATCAAAAGGTATTGTAGCATACAAGCTCTTGTTAATCGTTTCGATAAAAAGTAAAATATTGATAAAAATATTTTGCTGTAGTAGCAGAATCCTAGATGAAGCCGACTCAGAACAAATCTCCTGAAACATCATCTAATTTTCATCTATAGAGGCTCTTGTCTGGTAAGTTTGGCTGTTGAAAATATCTTTTATATTTCGTTAAGCTTATTTATATCAAAAGGTATTCTAAAAATGTCTTTCTAACATATAAGCCCCTGTTTATTCTTCCAAAAAGTGGTAAGTCATTGATAGAAGTACTTTACTGTTGAAGCGAAATCTTCTAGATGAAGTTAAAGCAAAACGAAACAACTGCAATTGCATTTTAATGTTATCTTTTAAAAGCTAGAGTTGGGATAGCGTGGCTGCTAAAAATATCTTTTACAACCCTGACAAAAAGGAACTTTAATAAGGATTTCTGGTAACACTCTAGCTCCTGCAAGTACTCCCAAAAAAAGCAACAAAATGAAAGCAGCATCCTCTTAAAAGAGTTTAATTAAAATATATCTTCTGAATCAGTGTCTAGGTATTATCTATTAAAGTGCTAATTTTTATTCCTAAAACCCCTTTTATGTCAAAAGGAATTCTAAAACAGTCTTCTTAATACTCGATTTTCTGTTTATCTTTCCAAATAGTAACCACAGATTGATTAAATTTTGTTTCTAAGCGGAATCTTCTGCATAAAGCTTAGTGAGAATCAAACATCTAAAACATGATCTAAGTTTATTTATTGGAGCGTTTTGTGGGTGGTCGTGGCTGTTATAAAAATCTTTTCTATGCTCGCGGATTCTGAGTAGCTCTTCTATATCAAAAGCGATTCTGAAAAACTTTTTTAGCTCTAAATCTGCAGTTGGTTTCTAATTGTAAAAAAATGCGTCTGCATTTATAGGTCAAGGGCTCAGTTCTAAAGCCATGTTGACTTAATAGATGACAAATTTTATGCAGTCTTTGCATAAACCAAACCAACAATCAATGGATTTTCTTTAAATGCCATCCTAGCGTCCTGCTATTTGCGGCTAATTGAAATATGACTTTTAATTTCCTGAGAGCTTCAATGCCAGTTTAACAGCTGGAAGCCATCAAAATCAATATAATCTAAGTGAGCAGCCAGTCAGTCCGTCAGGTGTAAGTGGTAAGCCACAATTGATACCAATTGATTGCCAATAAGTCAACCCCAGCTGGTAGTCAAAGAATCAACAAAATTTATTGGCTTTAATCCAGATGAACTTCGATGCACTAAGCCAACAACAGACTGGCAGCTTGCATTCAATTAGAGTCAAAATAAAACCACAGAGTTCGCAGTGCCCTTTTCAAAAGAACACACCCACGCACACACACACAACCAGCATATTCTGTCTGTCCCTACCAAAAATGAAAATTGTTAGCCAAATGCTGCTGCTTACTTACCCGCTGTGCATAGACGCATGTCCTCGTCGTATCCATCGGAGCAATCGGGCGCCCCATCGCATAAATATTGTATGGAAATGCAATTACCATCGCCAGGGCACTTGAAGGGTTCGTAGGGATGGCAGGCATCTGTAAGCAAAGAACCATAAAACTTGTCTAAAGTTTGCGTTGTTTTACTTGTTGTTGTTGTTTCTTTGTAGTGAAGCAATTAAGCTACACATAAAGTTGGAAGGGTCTCCCTCATGGAGTAAGTACACCGCAGTATGAACCCGCAGAAAATTGTGTACTTAAGCAGTGGTCATAAAATCATGAATGTTGGCCCGCACTGTGGTCGAAAATATTTTATGGAACGCTTTAAGCCAGCTACTTTTGAAAATAAATTTTTATTGTAGCTTTAAAAAATAAAAATAAGAATATGCTGCATATCCCTGAGCGTATTTATGTGCATTTTGTAAGCGGATTTGTGCAGCACTAGATTGTTTAATACAACACGGCGTATACATTATATTTTGTGGTTGTGGTTGGTTTGCGGATTATACGTGGCATTAAAGTGAGCATAAAAAATAAATTCCAGGTATCAATATCATATGAATTTGTGTGTTTTTTGCATTTTGTTAAATAATAAAATATTGCAAGTGACAGCTTTAATAGTTATTTATTTAAAATGTTTGAATATCAGATTGAATTTGATTTAGTTTCGTTTTTTTGAGGTTCAGTTTAGAGCTATGGAAGTTTATTAAATATTTAAAAATACGGATTTATATGTAAATTGAGTTTTATTATTATTATTGATTTGAATGTAAGATTAATAGTGCATAATTTAGTGAATATTCTACTGCTCAGATGATTTCGAACAAAAATAAAATGCTTAGAGAGAATTGTTGACGCATAGTTAGGCAGAGAAGGTTAAATATAGCAAATTATGAGAGGCATAAGTCATGGTAGAATTATACAGGTAACCTCTTCAGAGCTCTGTTGCGTTTTCTTCTTGCTGTTAACAAAAAATTTGAAAATTGCTTCGGTTAAAATGTATTTTTGTGAGCCCCTACTGAGGCGACATTACCTGCATAGTTCTACCATGGGTTAGGTAAGTTAATCGCTAAGGAGCACTCTGAGGCAAGTACTCAATCGATTACCAGGGGTTGAGTAAGATTTATTTTAGGTGTAGCTGAGAAAATTTTACTTGGAAAAAGAGCATTTTTGAGAATAAAATATAAATAAAATATAATGTATTACAATATCAACTGTTTGGCGACAAATAAACCAATTGAAGTTTTATTTCAAAAGCAGACGGCGTCACAGTTCGGCAATTTTGCAGCAAATCTCAATATATAGTTATTTACTTTAACTTTAAATAATTAATAATATTTATTGCATTTGAAAAGCCGATATGCACGGGGTCCGTAATGAGAACTAACATAGTATACGTCGACTCGACTGATCGCAGCCGAATTACAATGAGAACTAACTTTAACTTAAATGACATTGAGCGCCGATAGTGGCAGCGCTTGTCTGAAGATGATGCGACAGGACATCCGAAGCGACAAAGAGAGTGACATAAGCTACAGGGAGTGAGTTCTGATAAATGATAACAATTTCTCTTGGCATGGCTTATACTTTTATTATCGCTTCGATATGGGAGGCTGTTATTGTTGCGTTGAGTTCAGTTCATAACTTAACATTTAGCTTAATTTGCATAAAAGGAACTTTAAATGATTTTCTTAAACAAATACCATTTAAAGTGGAAGCAACGGGAAACTTCATAACTTTTGACAGGAGTTACAGATCGACGAGAAGGTCATACCGCGTTGGAAGTGTCATTTCAAGCCAATTTATACCAACGCACAGTTCACAAGAAGGAGCTAAAATTATTCAGCTTTTAAATTTAAAACAACGAAAACGAGGTTCCAACTAAAATAGTGAAGCCATATGCGCTAGTGTTGCGGAGGAGAGGTGAACTTCGAGTTATCTTCATTTTCAGGGTCTGCACATTGCACGGATCACTCTTAGACACATAATGCTTATCGATTTGCAGTTTTTTCCTTATGAAATCCAAATGGCACACAAAGTAAACCCAACTGGCTATCCATGTCGTGTCAATTATGCCAAATAGCTGAGAGCGAACTCGACTTTCGAAGAACATACTAAACGATCAAAGAGTGGCAGTTTGGTTTGCTGTTTGTGAGCATATGATTATTGGACCAAATTTTTTTGCGAAGACAATAATGGAGGAAACACAACCGTCATATCCAGCAATGATTAGAGATTTTGTGTTCTCAATTATTGTCTTTCAAATGGTTTAAATATCTTCTGGTTAAAACAAGATGGCACAACATGTCATACGGACGAGCCATATAGATAAATCGTGATTTTGATTGGCCACAGAGATTACCCGATCTAATGACAGCAGACTATCTTGTGGGGATATTTCAAATCCAAAGCATACACTGCTTAGACAAAGACTACAAATCGAATTAAAGACAATATACAATGCGAAGATGCAGCCATATTGACTGATACATTGTCCAAAACAATGGAAAACTCCGAAAAAAGAGCATATTTGCTGGTTATTTATGCAATATTATATTCAAAAAGTTGCCTTTAAAAATCTGCTTTCGGTTAAAGAAAAATTATCCAAATGAAAACTAGTTTGGAGTTCCTCTCTCTCTCAAGCATGTAGAAACGTAAAAAAGGGTAGCATACTTTTTAGCTGAAATCTATACAAAGACGAATTCAAAGTAATTGACGATGAAATAAATTTCCCCATACGAATTGTCACAAAAAATATATAAAAATATTTATGTAAAAATCATAAGCTATGCAATACGCTTCAGCAAACTTTACTAGTTGCAGCATTTTTTACGATTTCATAAATGAAACCAAATCAAAAGTTAAGCTATTTTCGTAGATACACGAAAATGCCAAGTGAAGCTAAGCGTGAATTTATTTCTTTCTTTCTGCCATTTGCTGATCATTCAAGCTAAATGTATTTCAGTTTAATGTATTTTCTTTGAGCTGGCGAAAATTGCTTTTTGGCTAGCATAAAATTGTGTTTTTTCTTTTTATTTCCCAGAATTCTTAATAAAAGTTATGAAAACAAAATTTGAATTGCAAAAAACATATCATAATATTCCGCTAAAGTTGCAAGTGTTGTAAAAGTGCAACTAAAGTTTTACACACAAAAAATGACAAGTCAGTGGAAATATATGAAAAACTACAACAAAAAAAATGTCATTATTTGAAACTTTGGCAAAATTCGTTGAATGCTTGAACAATTTTCCGAAATACTGCAAGAAAATTGAATAAAAGTTGTTTGTTGATAGTTTTGAGTAAAAGATTGTACGTGTTGATGCTGTTGGGTGTAACTTTAAATACAACAAACTTAATACGCCAACCACAAAGAAGGAAAACCCAAGGTGGTGCACTCTAAGAGCAACAAACAAGTAAATCTCAGTGGGTTGTTGGCCAAAATTGAGTACGCAAAGCCACCCACATACACGCACAAAATGGCGTTAAAAGTGAAAATTGTTTGTGGGAAAACCCATGCAAGCTACTTTTCGTTAACGTTTTTTCGAGCCGCTTCTGTAATACAAAATAAAAGCAATTTATGCTGACTTTAATAAAAAGCTTTTAGAAAATTTTAGACTGAAATAAAGAAGGCGGCAAACCCACCGAAAATTGTGGCACAAAAACAACAAGCACAAAATTAAAATACGACGGTGGAAAAAAAAAACAATAAGGAATTGTTTTTACCCACGCAGAAATATACGCACACGCACACACTTTTTTTTGCTGGTATTCTAAAATATACACTGAAAAAAAAAATTGAAGGAAGCAAGTTATTTTGCAAAAATGAAAGTGAGAACAGTGGGTCAGAACCAATTCTATGAAGGAACAAGTCAACGCGTAGGAAGCCTCGTTTCAATACATAGAACACCATTCAACAACCAAAAGAACGCGCTGAAGTTTAGCTTTATATTCATAATAAATTCCCTGTTATAAAAACTGCTCTTTGTGAAAAAAAATTCAAAATTGGCCGTTGAACGGTTCAACCGATTCGGTTCTCTGCCCATAAAAAGCCTCAACTAATTGAGGCTTCTATATTATTAAAAAGTGACTGTTTGGTGTGGTGTTTGTGATCTATATGATCATTGGTCCCAATTTCTTCGAAGACGATGATAGAGCAAGGACAACCGTATATGGCGAACCTTATCGAGCAATGATAAAAGATTTTGTAATGCCTTTTGTCAAACAATCGATTTATTGCGAATATTGTTCCCTGGACGAGGCTACCGAGATTAAGCAATCTAACGCCAAAAGACTTTTTTTCTTTTTTACCAAAGTTGTTGTGGCTAGTAAGCCAACGACTATATCTCAATTTCTTGAAAAATCACATCAAATGCAGGAGACAAGTCGAAGCCGAGGTGCTTTTAAATACAGAATTTAACACCAATATCTAGAAACTTGAATCTCTTGCACTATTTATGTTACAGTCAACTGACTGTTATCGAAATTGTTCTTGGTATTGTTATGGTATAAATATTTTGTAAATTCTTATGTCAAGAAAAATTATTTTTAAAAAGGGTGTTTTTTTTCGAGGTATAGAAATTTAAGTTGGCATTACTGTTCAAGTTGGCGATCGATTTAATAGCTGTCAAGTGATTTCTTCTTAGTTTGGTTTGGCAATGCAAATAGTGCATTTATTTGGAAAATAATACTTCAGTGCGAAATACGTATTGCGCACTAAGTCCATTTTATCGTCGACAAAATCGTCCATCAGAGCAGTTAATTCAATGAACCATGAACCGTTTTCGCTCCACGTTTTCTCTCCCTCTCTCTCTCTCTCTCTCTCTCTCTCTCTCTTTTATTGATAACTCGCATCCCCAGAGAACCGTACGGTGCGTGCAGAAGAAGCTATTGCTGCTGTAGAGCGTGGCATTGAGGAAGACCCGAAAGAGTCCATACGCCTTCGAGCACAGGAATTCAATCTGTGTTCATCCACTTTGGGGAAGATTTTGTAGAAGCATCTTGGCTTGCGTGCTTACAAATTGCAACTCGTGCAATTACAGAAGCCAAACGATAATCAAGCAAGGCGTAGATTCGCCGAATGGGCTGAAAACAAGATTGCCGTTGTTGCCGATTTTCATAGTTTTGTTTATGACTTTTGATGAAGTGCACTTCCGGTTGAATGGCTACGTCAACAAACAAAACTGCCGCATTTGGAGTGAAACTAATCCTCAAGTGTGTGTCGAAACGCCGTTACAGGCAGAAAAACTGACTGTTTGGTGCGGTTTATGGGCCCATAACCATTGGAATTATTGGTTCATACTTCTTCGACGATGGCCAGAACGCAACAGTCAATGGTGATCGGTATAGAGCCATAATTACTAGCTTTTTCAATCCTGAATTGAACAACCATGATGCCAGGAGCTGTGTTTCCAACAAGATGACGCACAGCTCGTGCCACATTCGATTTAATGAAAAATACTTTTGGTGAGCGCCTTATTGCACGTTTTGGACCTGTGAATTGACATCCAAGATCTTGTGATTTAACACCGCGAGACTACTTTCTTTTGGGGCTACGTAAAGTCAGCCGTGTTGTTGCCGATATTCGGCAAATGCCATCGAAAATTGGAGGTCCAGATTGGTGAACTACATCCGAGTCAGCCGTGACAGTCATATGCCAAAAATCATACTTAAAATGTAATGCCATAAGATTATCTTTCAGATAATTAAAATTCATGTAATTTTAAATAATCCATCGTTGTTTTATTGCAATCTAAAGTTCTATACCTCCAAGAAAAATACAATACTATTTATAATAAGTTTTTTGAGTTTAAATCGATTCCAGTAGTACCACTTATTTTCTCTCAGTGTACGCACACAGATAAAAACGCCAAAGTAGCAACAACAACAAAGCGCCAAAACAACAATAAATTCAATTAACTTGCTGCTGTTGTTGATTTTAATGATAGGCCCCAGCCAAAAAAATTAAAAGCAACGAAAAAAAAACCCAAAAATAAATAAATAAATAAAAAATGTTAAATAAACAAAACAACAAAAAAAATACAGTTTGGCGCAAGACAAAAGCAACAAATATAAGTAAATTAAATACAATTTTATGAGAAGCAAGGAATTTAATATTAAAAAAGGATACACAATGGCTGCCATTTATTTTATTAATTATTACGCGGGGTTTTATTATTTGAAATTTTTTTTTGGCGTTTTAACTTTTCTACCAACAATATTTTTAATAATTTGTTTTGGTACTTTTTTTCGTTAATAAATTGCGCGTTTTTGTGAATATTTCAATTTCAAATTAAAGCTAATTGAATGAAGGCGGTTGTTACTCTTAAATGCAAAAAAATAGCATTAATTGAATTTGATTATTATTAAATCAGCTCTTTTTTTATACTTTTTACAATAATGGCAAATTAAATTAGTTAACTATTTTAATAGGAAACATTAACGGACAGCTTTTAATATTTGATTTTGCAACAAAATTTTTATATAATTAAGCTGCATTGTGTTCATTTTGTATGAGATAATTGAAGCATAATTTAATTATTAAAAATGACTGAATTTTTTTTATACAAAATTAAGTAATGTTTTTTATTTATGCGTAATTGTTGTAAAACGAAGTGTAGATGAAGCATGCTTTTAGTTTTGTGGAAATAAACAAAGATTAAATCGGAAACCAGAAAAAATACAAGAGAACATGGATTTATTTATTGAATTTTATTTTCGGGGTACAGCTAAGTACAGTTGAGCTTAAGATTAATTTTGAAAGTAAATTGTCCTGATAGGTACATTTTTTATTTACCCTCTATCATCTGTGGCTAGCGAGAAACTGGTATTTACAATTTATTTTATTTATTATTTAAAAAATTAGAAAATCCACCGTTTGGATGCGACTGCAAACTGTGGGTCGGTCCCTATTCTTTTTGAACAACTAGATATAGATATCTCCATGCTTCGCCTTTGCAGCGATGACCATAGTCAAGCAGAAAAGGTTTATTTATTTTTTATTTTAGTTTACAAAAGTAGGATATCAGTCATATGTAAGAATCTAGAAGTATCGTTACAAAATATATGATCTTTGACCAAAAAATATTGTTTAATATCTTAAAATCATGTCAAGTCAAAGATTATATTCAACTTATTTTGTTAAATTATTTGGATAACTAGAGAGTTTTGTCAGCTTAAAATAAAGAACTGGGCACTTTTGGTCTTCAGAGTTATTTGAGGGCCCAAGCAGTACTTTGAGATTGATTATCTTTGCCATTAAATTTATAAAAAAAGCGTTTTCTTACTCAAAACTTTATTTCTACTAAATTGAGACTTTTACAGAGAAACCAAGGGATCAGGATTTTTTAATGCTTTGTCAACTTCTATTGCAAAATAATACAAATTATTAAAATAATGAAGTTGAATTTGACGCATCTATGTGGAGCATAGTGCAGATCCATAATATATGCTGTCTTAAAGTTTTTGAAAGCATTTTTGGAATAATGCTATATTGCATTTTTATGTATTTATTGCTTAAATCTTTTACGTTATGCACTTAAAATTTTTTTATAGAAGCCGTAACACAAAATATGCTTGTAAAAGTATTTTTTTTATGTCCTGCGTTGGGTCACGCAAAACTGAAAAGGAATAAAAATTGCTGATAAGAGCATAGTTGAGCAATATAGTTTCCTAAAGTTCACGTTGGCCCAGCCAGGATTGACGGACAGTAACGTTTTGCTGTGTGTTTGTTGGGATTGGCAGGGAATTGTCTACTATGAGCTACTTCCATACGGCAAAGCTCTGAACTTGGAACTGCACTTTCAACAGTTGAACCATCTGATGAAAGCAAGCTCTGTCAGTTTGATTGGGAGGTACTTCTGCATTCACCTTATAGTCCGAAACTGGTACCAAGGTGATAGCCAACTGTTTCAGTTTATGGCGAACAATTTTGCTGGTAAAAAATTCGCTTAAAAAGAGGCTTGTGAAAATCGACACTCGCAATTTTTTGCCAAATGGAACTAGGGCTTCTATGAGAGAGGCAACATGAAATTACCTTTAAAATGGCAACGAGTTGTAGAACAAGACTGCGCAAATTTGATCTAAGTCGGACCATTCTGACTATAGTAAAGTCTTCGATTTCATGCAAAAAAAAAGTTTTTTGATTTCGGCAACGTTTATATATACGAATGAGGGTG
This sequence comes from Chymomyza procnemis, assembly GCA_035046065.1. Classification (NCBI taxonomy): domain Eukaryota; kingdom Metazoa; phylum Arthropoda; class Insecta; order Diptera; family Drosophilidae; genus Chymomyza; species Chymomyza procnemis. Next base: position 14,252,379 of record JAWNOJ010000026.1, on the reverse strand, counting down.
AGTCCAAGCCCCTAGGCACTGCGACCCTTAAAGGACTATTGTTCCCCAGCGTTTTAATTATAAGATATAGTTGAAAGAAAATGTAAATTGAGAAAATGGAAGAGATAAAAGAAAAAGCTCGCGTGAAAAACGTAGACAAAAATCCACTTTTGAAAAAAAGAAAAAATTTGTAGAGATATTTGAAGAGAGAACAAAAAGAGGAAGCGTGTTTTGGATTCGCACAAAAATGTGAAATCCGACAAGCCGAAGTTGATGTTAGGATTGTATGAAGCAGAAAAAAAGTAGAATATTTGGATATAGGGGATGAAAGGAACAATAATCGCGAAGCGTTTGTTGGAAGGATGGGAGTTGGCGAGTGAAGCAAGCTGAGTGCGAAGCCCGCTAGTATATTATAAAAAATATTATTCTTATAGGCAGCTTAAAGATCATTTTTGAGTTATGAAGAATACGAAGCAGCAAAATACACATTGGTTTGTTGTGGAAGCCATTTTGAATTTATGTGAGTCACATTTCATTTTGCGAGTTGAGGGCTCGTTATTTTACACTTTAGATTTGTTGACAATCACAACACGCGCCATTTTATTCAAGTTATTGCTTTTCTCCGTTTTGGCCAACCCTCTTTACAATAATTGTCATTGAAATTTTTCAATGTTTATTTTGTAATAAGACTCTTCATAGCAGTTGCATGGGTGCCTCGTAATTGTTTTCGTTTAATATTAAATTGCTGATTTAAACTGTCACCCAAAAAAAAAAACAATGTTCAATGATAACAAAGAGTGTTCGTTTATTACAATTTTAATTTCTTTTTACTTATAATTGCTTGTTTCGTGTTGCTATATTTATTTTTAATTATGCGTTATTATTGTTAATAATTGATGGGTAATCGATAAATGGGTGCATATAGGACTCATGCCTTATGGCTGAAGATATTGGGTCATTGTTTAAGTACAACATATTCAAACTATCTTATTAGAAATATGTTATCTAAAAAAGTATTCTTCCGCAAAAGCCCAACTTATTCAACAAATGATAAAATGGATTGAAGTGCTTCTAGGTAAATACTTTTAGATGGAATTTTACATTTAACCTCAAAACTATGAAAATGTAAACCGATAACTCATAATTGCAACTCAACTCAAATTCAAATTTTTTATTTAAGAATCTTTCATACAAGGTTTGATGGCCAAACCAGGAAAAGTCATGTCTTACTTTTGAAACAATATTCTTATTTTTTTTCCACCTAATTTTAAAGTTTTAGCCTTAAAACTATGAAAAACTAAACCGAAAACATATAATGCCTTGCCCAACTCCAATTACAAATTCTTTGTATAGTTAGCTTTCATAAAAAGCAGTAAGGGAATATCCCATCTTTTTAAACCAAATACTGATTAAAATGATTTTGACGTACTTCCAACTAAAGGATACAGAAAAACGAGCTTTGTCAATGCCTGAGTTACGAGCCTTACGAACGAGCTGAAATGCCAAAAAATAAACCCATTCAAGCATCATTAAATACTTCGCTTTGGGCCAACTGAACACAAACAAAACCATTTCTCCAAACTACCCAAATATCAAAATTAATACCTTGCCATTGGACATCATTTATAACACCTCAAACTATTGTTTAATTCTCTTCAATATACCTTGATTCCTATAATTTCGTAAAGTATACCTTTCAAATGCCCCACAATGGGTACGGCTCAGACAAACAAAGCCGTTGAACTTAAACTTAAATATAACTCATACGCATTGTTGCATGCCAGACTACTTAATTTTCTTGTCATGTCATTGTAGTAAATAAGCAAAAGACTTCTCACATGGGAGCTGTGTGGGTGGGAGGTGGGAGTCCTCGACCAGGATAGGAACACTTTGTAAGCTAGCCACGAGTTATTTATTACCATTTTATAACAAAACAATACAAATTTATGGGTTCTGCTAATGAGCAACAAATGCATAGGAAACTTTGACTCAAGTAAACAGAAATTTCATACGCACTGATGGGATCTTGAAGGTTTTAGATTACCTCTAGCTGACTGCTGAATGCTCTGTGTGCTAGTATTCTGTCTTTTATTATTTTTATTATTTTTTAAAGTAATATTAAAGAAAAGTGGAACCCAATGAAAAGATTTTATATTAAATTTGTGAAATCTATGGCATAAAATGTGAATTTTGAAGATAACTGAAAAAAATGTAATCGGAATTGTTTTTTTTTTTTTTGTACAGAAACTCTGTATGCTTGTTATTGTTTACTCAAACTTAAATTTTATTTTACATGTTTAAATTTAGTTATATTTTAAAAATTAAAATTGTTTTTTATTTGACAAAAATTTGTAGTTTTTAGTTTATATGTTAAGTCTTTTATTCATAATGATGAGAGAAGTTTTAAGAAGAGAAGTACTTTTACCTTATAACTCACGGCTATAAGCTCTAAGATTCCTTCTCTTTAAAGATCTTTCCCAAAACTCTCCTCTTTCCCAACACCTCCCCCTCCCATCGGCTGTTACAACCATTTGGCTTAACTTAATGGACCCACAAACTGTGCGCTAGGCATAAACTGCTTTATGAAAAGCCAAACCATTAATTAACTGCTTAAAGCCAAAACAATTGCGTATCATGGCAACTAAATGGTCGCAAAGCCCTTTTGGCTTAGACAAAAAGCAATTTACTTACAATCTGCACTAAATGTTACAAATGCTGCCCCAAAGCATGGGATGCGTATCCTGTTACTTAATCGATAATGGCTGGCGGGCCAAAAGGATTGCTTCAAACTAACTTGGCTTTAAAATGCTGTCCAATCATTTTATGTTGTCACTTTTGTTCGAACTTAAATACGCTTTTATGTGCTCCAAGCTTGGGGGCTTTCATGCGCCCCCATTGAATTTTCTTTTTTGTTGCTGTTGCCACATTGTTGTCGAATCCTTTAAGTGAAAATGTTTAAGGAATTTGATTTTTGGGTTGGTTTCGATTTAAGTGTGTATCCTTTTTTTTTATTTGATTGATTTTATTTAACAATTGATTGAGAGAGGAAACATGTTCTTGATTATTTTTAATGCGGCGTTTTTATTAGGAGCACATAAAAACGAAAATCAGCAGTGGAATCTATAAGCAGTTTACTCAAAGGGTTGCCAAGTACATGTTTGATTTTTAAAGTGTGTGTGGGTGGGTTTTTTTGTTTGGTAAGTTTTGTGTGTGAATGTATTTTGTTGAATGGCTTAATCATAATGGATTTAATGCAGTAAATGTAGGTGCCTTGGCAGCTTATGTGGGCAATGACATACATCTAGGGTATTTTCATTGGTATGTAATCTTAAACAAATAGTTTGGTTTATTTATTGCTATCTATCTTGTTCTTGAAATTCTTAGAAAAAGAAATTGTTTGCTAGTTTACAGAGTTCAAGTTTAAAGCCTCGAAGAAAATAATAATTAGAATTTAATTTTATTTTGCGATTTAAATTTTATTTTTTTTTTGTATTTTTTTAATTTTTGTTGAATCAACTATATTGGTATATATATATATTTGCCTGGCTAGGAGTAAAATATTTGTTTTTTATTCATAGAACTGTTCTTTATTAAGTATTTCAGGATGTTTTAGAAATTTAAGATAGTATTATTAAAGCGTATATTCAACAATATATTTTATATTGATGCATATCAAAAGCAAAGCAGTTTATTTGCAATTGTAAACTTTTTAAAATGATTTCTTTTTATTTTTAATTTTATTTCATAGCGATAACATTAACAACAAAAAATACTTCGGAGCTTCAAAGTTAAAATAAAAATTCATTTACTTGAGGCTTTAAAAATAACTAAAATACAATAATATAAAATTTAATTTAAGTTAAAAAAATTAAATTAATCTTTTTAATAAATTTATTTATTTAATTTATTTTATATTTTTTTAATGTTTGATTTTTTTCAAGTTTTTGTTAATTCAACTAAGTTTCACTGGTTTGAAATAAAAATAATATTTTTTATGGAATTTCGTCTTCTTTTATATATTTTGTGTATGTAAAATTTATGAATTTATTTTTAACAAAACAATCACTGCTTTTACTTTTTTAATAAAAAAAAATTTTTTTAAGTAATCAATATTATTGTTTATATTTTTTTCTTATTTAAAAAGTAGTATATTTTAAATAAACTCAAAAAATATTTTTGTAATTTAATTTTTCAATTTAAAAAATTTTTTTTTTTAAGTTTTTATTTATTATTGTTAATTTTGTATACCGTTTTATTTTTCAACTTAAAAAAATATTATTTTTATGTTTTTCAATAATAATTTGAATTAAAAAAAATTTTTTTTTTTATTTTATTTTTTTGTAATTTTTTTTTTCATTTTTGATTTAAAATATGTATTTTTTTAGGTTATATATTTTTGCTATTTTTATTTTTCAATTGAGTGTGTTTGTTTTTTTTAAATGAATTATTTTGCAACAGTAAAAATTTAACAGAAACGACTTAATTCTTATATTAGATATAAATGTATACACAATTAAGTTTATATATATGTCATTTTTTTTACATACAATTTCATTATCTTTTCCTTATTATTTTTTAAATTATGAAAAAGATTTTTTTTGTAAAATTATTTCTAATTGTTTTTATTTTTTAATTGAAACCAATTAATTACAATTTTAAGTTATTTTATTTTTTCGTATTTGATTCTATTTTATTTATTTTTTTTTTCGTTTGTTTCTATTTATTTTATTTTATTTTATTTTATTTAATTTTTATTATTTATTTATTTCTTGTTTTATATCTGATATTTTATATTTTATTTAACTTATTTGTAATTTATTTTATTTTATTTTAGTTTATTTTGATATAATTTTTTTTATTATTTCTATTTCAATTTATTTTTTATATAATTTTTTTTTTATTTGATTTCATTTTACTTATTTATTCTATTTGTTTTTGTTTATATTAATAAGTTAGTTACAAAATATTTTAAAGATTATCTATTTTGCAGCTGTATTCCAAAAATTATTTAGGAAAAAACTTTAAAAAAAATTCTGTTTAAATTGATAGATTGCAGGAAAAGTAGCCAAAAATATAGTACATCGCTAAGTTTAATATCATTTTAAAAGCGTCTACATTTTGTAATTGATTTGTTAACAATTTTTTACAAAGAATTTAAATAACATCACGCCATAAAATACAAGTTAGATAAGAAACATGCAGAGTGTATAACTGGAAATGCGAACAAGTGTTATGAATTGCTTTAAAAAAAAAGAGTATTTAAGCTTCAACGTCGCTCGCTGTCTTTTAATTGCCCGCTCGCTCAAACTTGGCATTCAGCAAGTGTAAATACATTTTTAGCAGAGTGTTAAAAGCCAAGCCAATCATAAAAACCAGACTACTTCTTCACACTATCCACATATCATGATTATTATATCTCTTGTTTATGACCCCATGGTCTTTCACTGCGCGGAGACATCCATTGCGTGAGACATCCATTGCACACAAAATGAAGGCTGCATAAATGTCATAAATATAATAGTAACACGCAAGGACATGAGGCAAAAAATAAAAGGTGCGCTCTACGCTTCCTTGTCACAGCAGATGAAAACAATAAAGCCGCAGAGCTGGTCACACTGGCTGTTAAGTTAATCGCAAGCAAAATGTAGCATACTTTTGGGGGCAGAGAGTAGAAGCTGCAGGAAAGTCAAAGCATATTACTAAACGCAGCACGTAAAAACCACACACAAGCAAAAAAAAAAAAACACTGATTGTCACTTAGACATATATGCTCCAATGTATGCTTAGCTAACGTCCTGCTTTTCTACTTTGTGGAACAAGTGAGACAATCAATTTTGACGCCAAGTTGCAGCAACAAAAATTGTGTCTTTTTTTGAAACCAAAAAAGCATTTACTTTTTACACGCGTAATTTGGCCAAGTCAATGATAAGAAAAAATTTCCAGGGCTGTAGAATATGTGATGCAGTAGGATATCTGGAATAACTTTGAGTAAGGATTGGTTGCCAAAGTTGAGTTAACTTTGGTAGCAAAAACACATATAGATCAGAAATATTTTTGAATGCCACTGACTAAGAGACAAGTTCTTTATATTCTGCAAGTGTTATACAAAAAATAAATAATATTTTACAAAACCGCCCACTTTATAATTAAAACTAGATTCTTTTTTGTGCATAATCGTAAAATAAAATAATAATTATTAAATAAAAATCGTACAAAACGATCTTACTGCAATTAACATCTCATTTTCCTTGATAAGACGTTGAACATCTTCCTAAACAATTTGTTGAACCAAATCACCCCGAAAAGCTAACAAATTTCTTTATTTCGCAGCCCTGTAGCGAAAGTGTTGACACACACACATGGCGTATACGCAACATTTGCAATATTGGCAACCAGACAGCTTTGTGCCTGGTTTATTGCGTTGCCAACATGGCGCCAACAGAGCACAATATGGCTGTCAATGGCAGCTTGCCTGACACAACAATTGCTAAGGTGTGTCGCCCATTCCCCTGAAGAGTTGTGCTGTGGGCGTAACCGGTGGGCGTGACACTGTCATTTGCCATTTACGTCTGGCTAACAATATGGCAGGTGCTTTGGCATTGACACAACACAATATGAAGCAGTTATAGCTGTTAGCCAGATACACACAGAGTTTCGGGGCCAAAATATGTTGTCTGGGAATATTCAGCTGCTGCAATGGGACATTAGTTAATTGCATCTTTGAAGTGAAAAATGTGAGTTAAGAAAGTCGTTGGAGAAAGAATGCAAAAGTAGCACCTATGTTTGTTTGAAGTAGCCAACTGGAGAAGAAGCACATAAAGCAGAGTCGCTCGCGACGGCTGTAGGCCGATAACCGAAATCGCTAGGAAGTACCTACAATATTTTTTGCAAATTCAACTTACTTTTAAATCCTATTTCGATACCAAACTGCATGTAATACATTTTTATCATTTATTGTATATTCTTTTACATTGAAGTTCTTATATCAAAAGTCCGAATTCAGATGAAAAATTAGAACGAACAAAATTGTATTGTACTCAAATTATTCAAATGCAATAAAAATGCTTTAAATTTTGAAAAAAATGCATTACTTAAAACAAAATCAACCAACGAAATAATCTAACTTAATTGTACGAATTGTTTATTTATGTAAAACAAAACTAATAAATCTTCTACGCTCAATTAGGGATTTTTTATTTCATCAAATTCCAATTAAGTGCAACGAATGCACTTTATTTAATACAATTTTCAAAAATATTTTGTTCAACCTAATATTCAATGAATAGAGCATATCAATAACTAAATCAATTGATTAAATCTAGCGCTTTTTATGAACTTTGAACTACTGCGACTACTATACAGCATATTTAAGTTATTAAACAAAAGGGAGTAGAAAGAATTGTGCGAGGGCTGGCTTAGATGTAACTGGTTTTTCATTTGTTTGTTTTAAGAGTCTTTTCAAACTTGAAGCAGCATACTTTAATAAAGAACAACTTAAGATTCTACATTATCGACCTAAACAATTCCAAACTAACCGTCAAATGATCATTTTTATAAAAACTGTTTTGCATGCAAAAGATGACCAAAAAGAGAATAGAAATTAATGCTTAAAAACTTTACTTTTCCCCCCAAGTAATGATCTCATTGCAAGATAATCCTAAGAATCACTCTACGAATGAACTGCTGCTGGCACTACTCTTCCCAACCCTTTACTCAACTCCACTCAAAAGCTAGTTCGCTTACTTTTTAGCTTTCCCTCGTTATATATATATATATATATATAAACAAACAATGACATGCACAACATGACGTATGCGTAATATACACTAAATAATGACACACTAGCCGAGTCACTAATGAAAATTACTTTTCTCTTCTTTGTTTATATGGCTATGAGGGTCATGTGTATGTGTGCATATTTTTGGGTCTGTGCCTGTGTGCGTGTCCTACGTCTTGTCTGTGCATGTGTGGACATGTCCATGCCTGTTTGCACGTGTCTAAATGTATAAATTTGCCTTTGGGGCAGCTGCGTTGTTGTTTTTAGCCAAACCAGTTTGATTGTCTTCAACTAATTGTTTTGCTGACTATATAAATTAACACATTTATCTGGAATGCCACGTACACAACGCTGACGTAATTTATTAGAACATTACCGACGACGCTCATGCGACATTTTTTGCAATTGCGCTTTGGTCACACTAAAAACTGTCACTTGTGATGTATGAGTGCGAAAAATGCATGCTTATTCACAGTTGTGGCAATAATTACACGAATAGCTTTGGATTTTGAAGTTTAATGTGCGCACAAATGTTAAAGCAGGAAAAAAGGAATGATTGGGGTGAATATTCTGATAAGCTAAAGCAGGAAAAAAGGAATGATTGGGGTGAATATTCTGATAAGTTAGGCCTAGCAAATATATAGAGTAATTCACATGTAAGTATAATTTATTAATTAATGAATTAAAAGCATGTGGGACCTCACATACATCAGATAAGATCGTTAGTGGAGTTTTCTTTGATAATTAAAGGTTATTTTTGGAATAATATTTTAAACCAAACAACGAGCATCATATGGTCCTGGCCTCTAAAACCCAAGGGATGGTGGTTTCAGCAGCACTGCTGCTTTTATATAGCACTGGCATGTGGCATTTAAGGATACCACCAATTGGATTCAGCTATTAATGGAGATATCCTACTTTGGAGCGACCATAGTCAAAGGAAATAAATAATCAATTTTCAATTTTGCTTCGGAAAATAAATGATCGAAAACGAATCATTTTATTCACAGATAAGTAATAACAAGAAAGCAATTTTCATAGATCGAACAAAAATTTAATTTTTGGGCGATGTAGCCTGTTCTTTATGTATCTCTATTTATCGCAATTACTATATTATTTTACGTATTTTTTAACTAACATTATCACCCTCACATAGACCAATGTGATCCTTAGTGGAAATAAACAAATAAAATATTTAAAAATTAATGCCTAAAAATAATAATTTCAACCATTATCCATAAATATATTACTTTACGTTGTCTTCAATATTTCGACAACCCTGCTTTGCAATGAATATATACACGAAAAAATCACTCAAAATATATGCGCAAATTTTCCAGACAATTTTCAAAATATTTAAAAGGAAAGCAAAAAAAAAAAACTGAAAAGTTGGCCAAAGAAATTGGTTTTGGTAAAAGGTTTTACTATTATCTTAAAATATATGAAATTAAACTAATTGTTGAGTTAAAATTTCAATGTTCTTATTTATAATAAATAATGAAGTTAATGTCCAAAAAGTTAAAATTTTGATGTTCTTATTTATAATAAATAATGAAGTTAATGTCCAAAAATAATAATCTTAACAGTGCTCAATTATTGTTCTACTTTGCTTCAATATTCAGCCAACCCTGCTTTTGAAATAAATAGATATTACAGGAAAAAATCGCTTAAAAAATGTAGCAAAAATTTCACAAGTTTTCTGAATATTACAAGGTAAGTACAAGGGAAAAAGCACAAAAGTTCGCATAAAAAAATTGCTTAAAAAGGTTTTATTTTTGAATCCTTTGAAATTGCTCAACAAATTTTGCAAGAATTTCCTCAGCAGTTTCCCAAATACTTTAAAAAAAAAACGGCAGAAATTTAGTGAAATTTTGTTCGCACAATACAAAAAGCCTTAAAGAATGTTTTACCTTAAAAAACATTTTTTTTTTAAATAACTTACAAAATTTTCACCAGCACTTTTCAGTATATTAAAAAGCAAAAGGCACCAAAAATCATGCAATAAAAATATAAACATTATATATTATAATCAAATATTTGAGAATATTTAACAAATTTGTACGTTTAATTTTCACGCTTTTATATATTATACAATAAAACCGGAAGTCCCAAAAATTGTGCCTCAAAAAAGAATTTCCGCTCTCAGATATCTATTCCAGCAAACTGCTACTAATAGCTTTCAATAGTTTAAAGTCTGATGCCCTTAAAACATTTCCCTATATCACTGTTGCCTTCTGTTATTTTGAAAGCATTTTATGTATGCATACTTTTTGTACAGACTGTATAAAGCTGCACTGTAGGGAGTAAATACGTGACAGTATAATTCCATAGATTTATTTCAAATATTTATAACAACAAAGTAATTCGTACAATTTTTGTGGGCTAACACGTATTGGTAGTGTTCAAGGAATCTTAACTAAATTTGAACTTGACTCTAATCACATTAGAGAATCGATATACGATTCAATTAAAATGAATGATAAATATATGGAAGTCATGTTTACCTTTTAAAAAATTCTTTTAATACTCTTTACTTTGTGAGATAAAGAATCAAAATTAAAATCAAGTAAATCATCTCAAAATTTTCATATTATAATTAAGCGTACTACTATCGACTACTTCTGTGCCTCGGTTGCGTAGTGACAGAGTACTCGCCTCAAAAAGGTCGCTGGTTCGATGGCAGCCTGAAAACCTCTTATCAATCTACCGTTCGGCTGCGGCTATAAATGTAAGTTCCTGTTCCCTTCAAACAACTATTTATAGAGATATCTCCATGCTGCGCCTCTTGAGCGATGACCATATTTAAGGGGAATAATAGAATTTTCAATTATTTTTTTTGTTATGCACTAAAATATGATTTAAAAAAAAAATGCCAAAAAGACGATTTTGTACCGATTTTAATTGGCTTAGCGTGCCTATATTGTAAGTAGAGGAGCTAAGTAAATCTTTTTTGGAAAAATAATATGCGCCCATAAGATGCCCAACCTAAACCTAGACAAATTCTAACAAACTCCAAGAAGTAGTTTGAATTCTGTTACAAAGTCTTAAAAGCAAACATAAATGACGTAAAACCTATCAAAAAAAACTTACAAAGTAAAAAAAAATCCTACATATTAAAATATTCAATAGAAACTGCTCAACTGACGCACCGTGCGTATACTTATTAAAAATTAATGCATCGCGCATACGTCACGTTGCACATGGCACACACATTAAATATTGAAAACATCTGTTAAATTTCGCGTAAAAACCTAATTGAAAAATACTTAAAAATCAGCAAATATTTGTAATATTAATATGAATAATATTTTATTGTTCTCAATGTACTGGAAATGTGCGAGTAATTGCACATTAATGAGTTTGTGTTCGCTTCAACACATTCCACCTAATTAAGCAAAGTTTTGTATCATTATGGCAATACAAGACATCTACAAGGATAATACATATAGGATATAATATACATAACAATGGTTGGTATACATTTTCAAATGTCACTGTTGATTATTTTAACGAGAAATGTGCAAAGATATGTTTGTACATATGCCATCCATATAAGTCTGTTAGCATTTTCCATTTGAGCCTGGCTAATTAGCTTGTCAAACCTAATGGACAAGAATGAAATTTTGATGCACAAGTGTTAATTAATTATAGAGGGCAAAGATGGAAATTGTGTTGATAAGTACTATTTAGTATGCAAAGCTATAATGTATCTAATGAAAGTCTTGCTTATAAATTAATTGAAATATAAAGCGATATGGATAAGTGTTTCTACATTCATTTTTTGAGTAAGTGAGACTTTTATATGAAAATGTTGAATATCTTGAAGTGACCAAAGTGACTAAAAGGTTTTATAGTTTTATATAATAGACGTACAAACAATTATCTGGCAGAAATGAACTGTATATCGGACATAACAAAATATTGATTTTAACAGTTTGAATATAAAACTGGAACATTTTTCGAAGATACTTATTTTGCCACAGTTTTGTAAAGGAAACATTTAATTTTCTATCAACCGAATGCCATTATACCTAAATATAATTAAAATCTTAATTTAATCATATCTGTTTTTATTTTATTTATCATATCTGTGGCTAGCAAGGAACTTGGATGTAAAAGATGAAAACAGAAAGTAACATAAAAATTTATGTAAAATATAATAGCTAATGTCATTTGGTAGTAGATGATATGGTCAAATATTGCAAAAGAGATGAAGGCAGTAGAGCATTTCTTCTGCACCTGTTAAGCCACAGAAGAAATTAAATATCTAAAACCCTCTACTGCCTTCATAACCTACCTGAAGAAACTGCCAGCTATATAGTGGAAATTGGTTGATATTAATGCTGAGGGAGAATGGTCATAAAGGGTATCGGGTGGTAGGTCTGTAACATATCAATGTATCCATTCATAATGATAATGAAGACAAAAATTCACTGAAATTAAGTCGTATTGTAGAAAAAAGTAACAAAAAGGAGAAATATGTTGCATGTATTTCTACAAAATTGATTACTTGGATACATCGACGATTTTTGCAGCTCTACAATGCGCCTAACGACTAAGTTCGCTGACTGTTTAAACCGACTGCAGTGGCAGCCTGATATAACCTAAAAATCCTTTCACAAGATAGTTAATAAAAGGATATAAAAACCATTGTTAATCCTTTCTGTTTTGTTCTTTAACAAATTTTGCAATAAATATAAAATAAATTTGAATAATTCATATCATAGTATGCATTTCTAAGCATGGAAAATATTTCATTGTGAACATAAATTATTTTCATGGCTTGTATTGTATGTTATATTAGCTGTTTTGTTTTCTAAAACGATGGCTATACACTACAATTTATGGCAGGGTTGTACTAACTTAAGCAGTGAAAATGACTAACCGAAAATCGAAACTAAACATCTCAAATTGCGCTGCTTATAGGTAGAGATATCTACTTTTAACTCTTTTGAAGATTTAGCTTGAAAGCTCAACAAATTGGTACAGTTCAGAATTTAAAAAATATTTTAGATTAAATTGACCTAAAGGAAAATCTTGGAAGAGACAATGAACTTGACTGCGAACGAACTTGAGTTTTGAAAAAAAAGATAAAGACCATTAAAAGGAATTGTAAATAATCAACATATTATGGATCTTGGTAGCGTAGTGGTAGCGCACTCGCCTCTACATAAATCGAAAAGTCGGTGGTTCGATTCCACCCATCAGCACTGCTGCATTTGTCTAGCGCTGACAAAGCTAGCAAGCGCATTGACGCTTTTTACCTAGCAAAATCTTCGTTAATGAAAGACACCGTTCAACAGAATCGGCTACAAACTATAGGTGCGGTCGTTCCCTGCTCTCTTCGATCTCCGTGCTACGCCTTTGGAACGATGACCATAGTCAAAGGGAATAAACTTATTTTTTTACAAAAATTTATACAATCAAAATGCTCGGTTCTTGGTGGTTATGCCAAGATCAAAGAATTACTCTTTGGTTTGACGTTTGTGCGAATACGATAATCGATCCCTATTTTTTCGAGGACAATGATGGACTAACGAAAACCGTGAATGGTGAGATTTTATTATGTCCAATGGTTCGTGATAAAAGTTAAGCTTCTGGTTCCAACAAGGTGGTGCAACATGCCACACTGCATGTTAAAGAATGGATTTATTGCGACCATTATACCACAGACGAGTCATATCGAAAAATGCAGATTTTGACTGGCCACCACGATCAGTCGATCTAACACCATCTGGCTTTTTATGGGTATATTTCAAATTGAAGCTAAACGGTAATAGTTGGACTACACCATAACTTTGAGAAGACTTAGGGCGCTAAACTGCTGCCATATTTATTCGCCACCAGACCTTATTTTGTGGGTATATTTGAAATCCAAAGTATATGCACCACAGCTCAACTGAAAGACAACGTACGATACTAAATTGCATTCTTATCGACCTATACTTTGGCCAAAACTGTGAAAAACGCCGAAATGAGAGCAGATTTTCTTCTCAAGTCCAAAGGTGATCATTTTACGCGATATCAAATTCAAAATGTAGCTCTTCTCCTTGAATCTAACTAAATGTTTATCAAAATGAAAATAACCAAATGTCTTCTCCGTTTTGTTTTTCGGTCACTAATGCTTCCACTTAAAATGGCCCACCCTATAGCTGAATCTCATATGCCTTATAAGCATGGCTTCTGTGTAAAATGATGATAGTTTGGTTCCTTATTTTCCAGCAACAAACCTAAAACCAACTTTCAACGCAAACAAAAACTTTGTAGAGAGCATACAACATTCGGCATTTTTGCACCCGCAACGGTTTCACTTGTTTCTCGCACTTTTTATTGTATTGAGTAAAATATTTCATGTTTTCATGCATTGTTAAAGTCCAACAAAGCATTAAAAAAAAACTAAACCAAAACTATAAAGTTTTTACCACTTGTTTTTCATTGCAAATATGCAAAAAGAACATAAATGCAGTGAGCATGAAAATGTGATTTCGACAAATACACTGGAAATTCCATTTGGCAAATATGAGACCATAAATTCCCATTTCTAATGACTTTGGCGGAAGAGTACTAGAATAATGCAATTTGCTGCCAGAAGCGGAAGTGGAGGCAAATTTGCCGCTCAAATAAATTCGCTTATAAAAATATCCAAGTAAATAAAAATAAAAAGTAAAACTTTTATTTTTTCTTATTTTGTTCGTGCTTAATAGTTATTTTCAGTAGTGGATGGTCATTTTAATGCGAGAAAAGGCGGCATTTGTGATTGACGGGAAGTCCAGCGGAAATGAGTATGAAGTTTGCCTTTCTTATGATTGTATTTTTTATAGTTAGTAACTGCTTCATTAGAATTTATGATGGAATATTTCTTATTTTTTATGCTCTATTATTGCATTAAAGAGAGAAACTTGAAGAGAACTTTAAGTGCTGAAGTAATCATAGCAAAAATAAAGAAAAAATTTAAGATGTCGAAAAACTTAAAGGAATATTACTTATGCGGTTCAGAGATTCGTTAACTTGGATTTATTCGTATATTTTGTAAGAAAAATTGAACATCGTCTCGGAGCTCATCGGTTATAACAACAATAAGGTTTTCAGCCTCTGTCCGGATTTGATAACTAAACGGCAAACTTTGGATTGTGTATCTTAATAGGAAGTAAACTAAAGCCGAAGCTCATCAACTGCTTTTGGTTTAACAGTCTGAACACCTCGAAAAGCTAGAAGATGAGGAATTGGAAGCTTTGACCAATATCTGAATAAAATGCAAGCCGAACTCGCACAATCTTAAAAAGCAATTAAGCAAACAAATTTTGGTCAGTTCAAATAATAGGAAAAGGAAATTGGGTACCAACAGAGGCATATGGAAAGGTATGGATCAAAGATAACCGGTCGTGCTTTGCAAAACTATCCAAAACGGCGAAAGGCGGTCAAGGTGATTTAACAGTCTGATCAACTTAAAACGCTTAAAGATGAGGAATATGGGTTAAACTAGATCAATACCTGACTAAAATGCAAACTGGACTTGCTAAATCTTAGGTAGTAACTCAGCAATCAATATTTTTTTCGGTTAAAGTAATTAGGACACAAGTAAGTTGGATGCCATACATGTTGAGACCGAGAGATGTAGAAAGGCACGAATCAAAATATCATATATCCGGGGAATGTGATCTTCAACGAGCTGTAAGACCCTGGGAACACCAACAATAATGAACCATATCGGTTTCAACTTTTACGATTTTGCCGTGAATAGCCCAAAAACGGTCGAATATCTAACTAGGGGATTCAGCAACATGATAAATCTTTAACTCTGCGACTTAAAAAAAATTACTGATATCAATAGAAAATACCTGAAATTATGTATTCTATCACGATATGAAAAAATGGCTTAATGACGTAATGGATGTACTTTTCGGATGTGAAATTCGAAAATTACCAAAGACCATTGCCTATGCGTCAATGAAGTATTTTTTCATGAAATCAAAAAAAAGCCTAATTACGAAATGAGACCAAAATGGACTTACTTTTTGGAATTGAAATTCGAAAATGACAAGAGAGATGGCGAATACTATTTACCTTCAACAGCTGGAATTTTGTTTCTTCAAAACTTTTTAAGAAATAAAAAAGTAACTTAATGAGGTCAAAAATTACATATTTCGGATTTGGAGTTTTAAAGTTACAGAAAATACCGAGAATTACGTATTGTTTAAAGACTTTCAAGAAATTAAAAAATGTCTCAATGACCTAATGAGGTCAAAATGAATCTATTTCTTGGATTTGAAACTCGAAAATTACCAGAGAAATGGGAAAAGTATTAGCTTTCGATAGGTACTGCTTGAAAGCATGTATTCCTTCAAGACTTTCAAGATATCGAAAAAAAGCTAAATGATTTAATAAGACCTATAAAAAGACATTGTTTTCACTTTGATTTCGTAAAATACCAGAAAAATGCGGAAAGTATTCACTTTCAACGGGCAATACTTGGAAAGAAATATTCTTGCCTTTCATTTCTAATAAAAAAATTAAAAGCAATTAATTAAGTGCAATTCAATCATAAAAATCTTAACAAAAATATTGCCCTAAATCTATCCAATTTTTATTTATTTTCTTTATTGCCTCAAAATACTTTTCTTAGCATTTCGCTCTAACAAACAAATTAAATCAAACAAAATTACAAAAGTCTGTTAAACTCAATTTAAAAATAATTAGCCACAAATAAATTGTCTAAATTGACATACGCATATAATTGTTTTATTTTGCACAAATTAAATCAGCCATAATGCCTTTAAGCTGCAATTTTGCTAATAAATAATCGTGTATAAGCAAATCCTCAGTTTTGCAAATGTCACCCGAAAAACAAACAAACTACAAAATCCATTTATGTACACTTTAATCTATAGCTACATCATATACTTGTTTTAATAATAAAATCAACTTTTCTGTTTGCACATTTTGACAAATAAAATCCCACCCCTCCGAAAAATAAAAATGAAAATAAATCCAATTTCGCATATGCAAACGTTTCAAAAACCGAAAACAAAATGGCAGACGACACATTGTTTGTGCTTATTATGCGTGTTTGGGGTTGGTGTTGCTGTTGAAGTTTCCTCTGGTTGCTGTTGTAGTTGTTGTTTGGGGGAATTGCAAAAAACTGTCCTGGGGCATATGCAGCAACCTTTATAACTATATCGTTTTTTTCACTTTTTATTTTGGTTTTCAACAAAAACGAAAAAATAAACACGCAAACTGACATACAATGTCATTAAAGTAAAATAAGCGCACATGAGTGTCGTCGGTCTCCGTTGACAGTTTTTGAAAGCACAAAGTAACCGGTTCCAGTTTTGGGCTAGTCGAGTAGAATATAATACCTTAACTTACAAATTAATACAAAAAAATTTACAAAAAATTTCAAATTATATAAAATTTTACTATGGTAGCCAAGTATCGATAATAACATTAATTAATACTGAGTATACGCTTAGTAGACCTCGAAACATTTTTGTCAACTAAACCAAAGGATATGACCCTACATTAAAATTGTAGTAAAAGTCGATGTATTTAAGTTGTATATGAGATAGTATATTAGATTAGTCATTTATTTCAAGTTAAATCGTTATCAGTATGTTTTAAGATAAAGCTGAATTGGTCCAATAAAATGCTCGGTACTTTCATAAGTTTTAAGTTCTGTCTATAGCTGAATCGGGTCAAGTCAGTCACTCAAATTATTATTGATTTAAGAAGCTTAGAACGAGTTAAGTATATTTTCTTAAATGCATTTCGAATATTTAACAGCAATAAACAATAAACAAATTTATCGGTGAATTGAAAAAAAAAAATACGTCTATGTACCAGTTTTTTCTCTTATTAGAAATCTTACAACTTATATTGATAACAGCCTGTAAATGTCCACGAAAAGTAGATTTTTTATGTTTAAAATTTAAGCTCCAATATCTGAACTCTTTGAAAATATTAGTCATACGCAATGTGGAACTCTAGGGCCAACAAAGAAAAATATTCCAGTTTCGATTTAAAGCTGTAAGTAAATATGGGAACCAAATTTTAGAACATAAAATGCATACATATGTCTGTACCTCACAAGCTGATTATAAAAATTAAAACATTAAATAATTACAGTGAACTCGGCGTTTATAATTCAATTTGTCATATATATATGTTTGACTTATCGATACTTTTTTCTTAGAAGCTTTGAAAATAGCAACCTTTTTCTCAATTTCGCTTGTTCTTGGTAGTAATGTTTTCTTGTCTACTAAAATTTTTGATTTTTCTCCCAATTCTCATGTAATTGAGCCATCAAATTTTCTTTTATAAAAAGTCCATAATATTGTACTTACTACCTTCTTTTAAATTCTGCGTTGATTTTTTCAAATATATCATTTTTCAAACTGGAAACTTACCTGAAAGAAAAAGAATATGAAAAAACATTACAAAATTTTTTAATTATAAGAAATATAACTATATTGTTCGTTTTAAAATGAAACATTTTGTTTAAGACGTTAAATATTTTAAAACAA
The DNA here is from genome assembly GCA_035046065.1 of Chymomyza procnemis. Taxonomy (NCBI): domain Eukaryota; kingdom Metazoa; phylum Arthropoda; class Insecta; order Diptera; family Drosophilidae; genus Chymomyza; species Chymomyza procnemis. The sequence continues at coordinate 14,234,103 of JAWNOJ010000026.1, read as the reverse complement.
ACGATTTTAGATAAAGTCGCGCACAATTTATCATTATCGATTAATATCTTATTTTTGGTATATTTAGAGATTTCAATTTTAGCACGAAAAACGTATTATTTTAAAAGTATTATTATATGTTGCATTCTAAATAAAAAGTAATTGAATTTCTCCAAAAAAAATATTTTTAATATCTAGCTTCTACAATTTTGGAAGCTGAATCAAAAAGCAAATATTTTTGACTTCATACTAAAGTAGCAAATAACCTTCTTAGGTTTATTATTCGTAAAATGATAAAAAAATTTGAATATCAACCAAAAAAATTAATATATTTTTAATTGTGTTTAAATATAATTAGAATTTAATAATGACGCTTGGTAGCGTAGATGGTGGCGCACTCGCCTCTAAGCCCGAAGGTTGGTGGTTCGCACTGATGTATTTGTCTAACAGTGACTATCAAATAAATAGACGTAAATTTTTTAGAAAAATCTCTATTAATTGAATACACCGCCAATCGGATTGCCTAGATTAGTTCCCTGTTCTTTTCGAACAGCTATTAATAGTGATATACTCAATACTCCGCCGTTGGAAGAAAAGAATTATTTTGATAATGTTATCTTCTAAACAAAAAGAAATTAAAATTTTCTAAGAAAAGGTTTTAATATCAGTCTTGAAATATAAGAAATACATAAGTTGCGCTAAAAACATTATTTTTTTTTTTTAATTTTAAATTGATTTATTTTCCGCAAAATGGACCTTTGAGGAAAAAAGTTTACAATCAACCTACGAAATTAACCAATCGCTTATTGCTAAAGACAAAATTTTACGAGTTCTGCGCAACTTTGAAGTCCATTTCTAAAAATTGGTCCGATTTTAACAATAATACGCTTGAAATAAAAGAAGCTTAAGGAGTATCAAGCTTAAAAATTAGACATTTGTACATTTATCTGCTATTTTTTTCCAAACACATTATTTTTTTGCATGCTCAAAGTTCTCATTAGATAAAAAATGTCACATTATTAAAAGGATTGAAAATTTTATAGGACGTTACTATTTGGACGTAACGATTCTTAACAATTTTACATTATTAATTTATTTATTCAATTTCTTTATAAAAACAACTTTGTTTTTCATTTAGTTGTACAAAATATTATAGACATATGTATGTATGAACGAGGGTTATCTTACGCTCTTCGGCACTGCGACTCCCATGGGTCTATTGTGTCCCATTATAGAGATAAGCAAATATTAATTTGTTACTTTTCTATATTACATATATTCTATATGTTGAAACACAATTATATACATCCCTTTTAATTTTCGTAATTGTTTCCGATTTTCCAAGCTGATAAAGCAGCTTACAAAATTTCTGATAGAAAACACCTCGAAGTAAAATTCCCTATAATCACGTTCGTGGTCCCTAACTTTCTGCAATTCCCCTTACTTCACTACAAACGCAATAAACCCTTTTACTTACTTAATGAAGTGTATAAAAACGTTTACTAAAACTTGCTGCGCTTTGTTGAGTGTGTCGCGTTTGTCGTTGCCAGTTTCAGCTATTTTAGCCAAACATACAAAACTGCCCACACACACACACACACGTAATTGTAAACCATATTATATACACAAATGTATACAAGAGAATACATATGGAGATACATATAGGGTCTACACACATGTGTGTGTGTCTGAACCTTGTTAGCATGCGAAATCGACCGCAAACAAGCAAACAATGAGTTAAGTATGTAACTTGTGTATCTGCATTTGTGTTGGTGCGCCGTTTTGTGCAGTCAAAGTTCGCATTATTTCAGCCATTTTGTCTGAAAGCCAAAAGGCAAAAAGGCTCATTCTCGCAGCTGAAAATCATTTTTTTGAATAAAATGGCGTCAAAGCTGTATGAACGCAATGCGGCTAGTTATGGCGTCGTTGACAATAACAACAAAATGTAAAACGTTTTCATACGATCCTAATCGCCATTTTGTTTCTGTTTGTCGCTGCGGTGACATTTTTGTGCTTTTTGAATGACATTTTCTAGAGCCGATTGAGTTCCTTGCATCGTTTGACTTTTGGACTTTATGCAAATTAACAGCAATTGGAAATTAAAAGAAAATTGGCTTATAGAGAAAAAAATTGAGTATAGAAATAAATGCTTTTAGGGCGAGTGAAGCCGACAATGTTTTTGGTTGGATTTAGTTTGTTAATTATTGACTAACTATTATTTCAAAAATATGACATGTAAACAATGCCTCTTTTATACACTTCATTCAACTACAAGGGTTGCCTTTAATATTGCGGGATTAGAGAACAAAAATAAATAATCATTGAAATTCGCTAAATTGTTTATCAAAATAAACCCTATTAGGATCTATACACAATTTTTATCTAATTGTTGTAGCACTTTTGTCACTCTGATTAAACTATCATCAAAACATGCATTCAAAATGCATCAACCGCTTCTTCACGTGTCGAAAAACGTAGAAATGTCGTTCTATATTTTACGTACAGAAATAAAAAGAAGCAATTCGGTGCCAAGTCAGCACTATATGGCGGATGACTTATCAAATCGATGTTTTGTGTGCTCAAAAATGCAGTTGTTTGAGCCGATGTGTGAGAGCTCTCATAGTCGTGGTGAAGGAAGAAGAGTGAACCGGCGGTTGGTTTCCTGATTTCTTGAAAGATAACTGGCAAACAAATGAATTTATACCACTCAGAATTGACAGCGTTCTGGAGCCTCCTAGAGGTACGGCAGAAAAAAAAACAGTCGACTATTAGCCTGGAAGTGCTTCGTTCGCGAACAACTTTTGATGGACTTGGTTCTTATTGAAACACCCATACCGCCGACTGCTGTTAACTTTCGGATTCATACGCGTAAAACCATGAAACATCACCTGTCACGATATCGTAGACGTGTTTCGAAGCATCTCGATTGTATTTTGAGAGCATTTCTTCCGACCAATCGAAAAACGAGCCTTTATTTTGAGCAATAGGGAAATTGTGCGGTATCCAACGCGAATAAATTTTTTGGATTTATTATGCAATATTGAATATATGTTGGTCCCACATTTGCCTAAGCTTGTCTCAAACAAGGTTGTCTGACACATGACGATCTTGCAATATTAGTTTGCACACAGGTTTCCGGAGCAACAATTGATTTTCCACGAAATTCGTATTGGAGTGAACTATGACATTGGTTGAATTCACAGTACCATGGATAAACCCTAATCGCGAAAATGTAATTAAATGCATACATGCACTATTGTTCAGGTAATTCATGTCGAAAATGAAAAAACTAGAGAGATAAATCTTTAAAGTTAGTGTAATCAATACAAATAGCGCGCATATGCCGAAGCATTCTGAGTACATATAACCTCAAAAATGTCAAACCTTACGATAGAGCTATCAGTTTTGGAAGCTATCGAGATTGGAATACTAGGGTTGCCCAATCCGGAATAATAAAAGGTGACCCTCATAAGACTAAAAGCTAAAAATAATAAAATTTAAAAAAACATTTCTTTACAATTATTAATGGACTATCGGTTATTGGTTGTAGCTTAGTGTGTGAAAATCGTTACTATTTGAAGGAAATTACTTTCCTCCGTTGCAGACTACTTTTTCAATGGTCATGCAGACCAAAAGGACAAGAACACAAAGAAGAAGCCATGTAAGACCTAACTAGACACAAAATTCAAAAGATTGCTAATTTAACAGGTTTCCAGAAAAATACTTTTTTCTAGAGTTTTTTCTAGATAATTAGAGTCTATTTACTTGCCAGCTACGACACTGCTAGATAAATGCAACACTCCTGCAGCATGGAATCCAACCACCGACCCTCCGACTTAGAGGCGACTGCTCTACCATTAGGCTACCAAGGCCCTATCTTACTTGAATGAATACACTAAATATTTTTCACAATTTTTATTTTTTAACTGCGAATTTTGGAAAAAACCCAAATTAAATGATGCAAAAAAAAAATTTCACCAAAATGAAAGTTTGTCGTTAAAATTTTTAGCGTTACAAAATATTAACCAACCAAGCGGTTAGAGTTCGAATAAAATAGTCCACTTTGGCAATCAACCTTTGTGGAATACAGCTGAATGCTTAAGATGTTTTACAAGTTTAAGTTTTCCCAACGAAAACTCATAATAAATTAAAAAAAAATCTTTTTTCATCTGGAGAGAATAAATTTACTCAACAACTCAATTAATTCAACAATTTTTACCGATTTAAAAAATTCCAACTAAAAATGTAAAACTTACAAACCAATTTTCACATCCCTCACTCTCCTAAGCCGCACTGCAAAAAAAGTGTTAGTCATCGTCTCGTTACTGCCACGTTTGCTGCTACAAAGTGCGACCTCATATAGTACACATTCATTTACCAACACCTGTAATTTACCAACACTACCCAACTACAAATGCAACAAATGTCAAAAACACGCCCAGAACATGAACATTTTTTATGGTGCCGCAAAACCGAGTGAGTCCTAGTTAAAAAAAAAAAAAATGACTGCAGCAGGTAATTCCAAAGTGGGTTGATTTTAAAATGTTGCGACATTAGCACACCCTCAAAAGATACACGCCCCGCCGCCCCACTAGGCGCTGCGTGCTTCGGGCAATTATACCAGAGACAAATGTATTAAACGAGAGACCCATATGCAAGGATATTTGCAGATAGTATCTGTATGCATGTCGTACTTAAAAACATTGACCATAAACATTAAGAGCCTTGGCAAGGATATAGCCAGCAGCAGGAACAACGAAACAGCAACCACACAATAACCAGAAACGCATTGGTCAATGTCATTGTCATTGTCATTGTCGTCCTGTATACTGAGTGTTTGTTGCTTGACGAAAATAAACAGCAGGAAGTCATTAAACTTGATGGCATTTCCTTTTCCTGCTTTTATTTTTTATGTGCAGTTTCTTCTGGTGGTGCCTGTTGTCATTGCGGTTATGCTAGTCTCTGGGACTCTAACAATAAAGACGCCAAAAAGTGAAAACTTTAAGTGACAAAATGAGGAAAACTCTTTTAAGACAAGCTTGAGAAGACGTCTAATAGAAAAAAAATAAAGACAAGTTTTATTTGCTCGATTTGAAGCTGTTTTGGAACCTAAAATGCGTGGATAAATAGGTGGCAATGCATATTAAGGGGTGGAAACGAACCAACGACCGCTGGGCTTATATAAAATATAAAATACAAACAAAAGCTAGAGTTTAAAGACGAACAGTCCATTCAAAATTTTGCAATTTAAAGATTTTGAGTTAAGCGCAATAATAAAGCCTGCTGATGGTATATGGATAATCTGTAAGGGTCAAGGTGACAGGATTGATTTGTGATATTAAGATTGCTTCGGTAAGGGGCTCAAAGGGGAACGTTTCAGAAGCAAAGAATCTAGATTCCAAATGACTTAAAACCAATAAATGTGCAACAGCGTTTCTTTGCTTAACTGGCGAAGAAAATTGACTCTATTACGATAATCCGCAGCGCAAGAAGTTTAAGAGCAAGCCCGGGCATGCCTTCTTTTCATCGAATAACGAATGAGAAGAGGCTTCAGCCCACTCAGTTAATTTATTTTACTCTGTTCACGCAGTTTCATCTTTACATGCAGTTTATTTAAGAATAATTGAATTTTCGAAAGTAAATTTCAGTATAAAGTGCAATTTAATTGATTGCATACTCCAATCTGGCAATTCGCTGCTGCGTGGCTTATGGAAAACTTTTAATGGCAGTTTTCCCTCATCTCGTTTTTTTCTTTTTTTGGTTGATGAAAATTTCATCTGATATGTATCAACTGCATGTGACATATGTGGCAAAGGGAAATCATTTTGATTTATGGAGAGTTGAAGGATTGACTGTTTGATTTAATTGACATTTGATTTTTGCCAATATGGGTGAGCGACTCTTATGTAGATATTTTAAATTGCTTTCTTTTAAATGTTGGAGTTCTAAGAGGGTAAAATTTTAGGAGTAAAAATTATAATAATTATGATAGAGCCACAGTAAAATATTTTTTTCACTTCAAAAATGCTGCAAACGAATGATTTATTTTTTGAAAAATATTGATTTCTCAAAAATCATGGTACAAACTTATCCATCTAGATTGTAGAAGTTCAATCAAATTTTCAGTAATTTGGGTAAAAAGTCGCCAGAAAAGAATCTAACTGGTTGTCTGTTTATCACTCCATACCATAGAGTTGTATTTCGTTGATTTTGAACAGGTTGATGACACAATGGAGTTCTTATGAAAAAGACTTTTACTTCCCTATAGCACATTTGTTAAGCAATGTTGAGATTCGAATGTGTATTTTTTAGCCGTATTTGGGGAAAGCCAAAGTCTAAGCTGCAAGCTCCATATTCAATCTCTTAGGCCTTAAGCTTAAGCATAGGATACATTAAAATTAATTAAATTCTAATCTTCAAACTCGATAGTCAATCTTTTAAAGCCCAAGAAGAGTGGAGTTTCTAAAGTGAGCCTCTTTTTCTCGAGACTAAAATGGATCGTATGTTTTATTTTGGCATTTTTTGCTTTGGATGCAAAGAAAATTCAAAAGTGGATTTACCACATCCTGTTTGCGTAAAGCAGTGAACCAAAAAAGTCCGGATTTGTGGGTAAACAACTCGTAGATCTTGCACCACCATAAGGCGGAATGCCACCGTTATCCGTGAACATGAATCAAACCGAACACCAAATTGACTTCATTTGGCTCCCTGTGATTTTTTTTGCTATTCAGCCGACTTAAGAAACCATTCCGACGAACGCAATTGAACACCCAAGATGAGATCATGGAAAATTCGAATATAGTTCTCAAACCGCATATGAATAATATGTCTAAGATTGGATAAAGCGCTGGCATAAGTGCACTTTGAAGGCAACAATTTCGCCAAAAATTAGTGTCTGGTACGATTTTATGGTTTTGTGGAATCATTGGGCCGTATTGCCTTGAAAACGAGGAGACGGTGACTGGTGAATGGTAAGCGCTATGATCGCATGTAAGCCGATTTTCTTTTGGTCTGATATTGAAGACATGGATACGAATGACAAGTGGATTGAACAGGACGGTGGCACATGCTACACAACACGACCGAATATGGCCATATTGGGCGCATAATTTCACGTTTTGGAAATCGCGTTTTGGTGATGGCAATTGGTCATCGAGATCATCTGATTTGAGCCCTTTGGCCTTTTTTTGGGAGCTACGCTATAGATGGAGTCTAAGCTGCCAATCCACAAACTCTTGAACACTTGAAAGACAACAATCTTGCAGTTATGGCCCAGATACCGCCCCAGATGTGCCGCAAAGTCGTCGAAAATTAACAGTTTCGAAACAAGATCTGCGAGGCAGCCCTAGGTAGTCATTTAAATGATGCATTTCACACATAATGGTCTAAACCAAATTTTATTTTGAAATAAAAAGTGAATAAGAAGCCTGTAAAAACGTAAATCCGAAACATGACAGAGTTCCAGGGCTTCGAAATTATTACGTTTTCGATTATATCTAGTCGCATATTCTTTGGTCAGCCATGTCATGTACGTCTCAAAAAGTCTGAGTAACTTTTTAAGATTTGTAATGTACATAACTTTTGCTTGCACACAGCTTTTCCTCATCTCGAAGACAGCACAAAAACTTTATTATGACGAATGTCCTTGCTATTTTACATCATAATAAACTGCACATTATCATCACTTACTAACCGCAATGCATTTATTTTTCCCAAACCATAAACAATGCAAATTTAATTTATTCAAATTGTTTTTCAGTTTAATGCAATTCCTGCCCCACCACTGACTGACTGACCGACATTGTTCTACGTTATTTTTAAACCTTACCTTGACCGCATTTTCCATAGACACTATGCACAACAACCATATAATGTCTTTGTTTATTTTATTTTAAATTCCATTACAAGCCACACAGTTTTACCACAATTTTCCCACAGAGTTTTCATTAACATTGTGTTTCCACATAATATTTTGTAGTTTCTTATTTATTTTTTTTTTGTACCTTTTTTCCATTGTTCTGCCGGCATTCTCTTCGCATTTCCTTTTAAAATGTCACGTGGCATAATATGGTTGGTCTTAGCATCTTAAAATAGCCAAGGATACGTACTCTGACTGCCATACCTTAGTCTTGGGGACATATATTTTTGTACCGACTTAATTGCCAACTTAGATGATGGCTTGGCTTAGTGCGTCACTTGAGGCAGAACCTTGCACTTGATGCGGCAGCCCAGCCTCATCATGATCATTAGCATCACCAGCAGTCATCATTACGTGTCTCCGAGCGGTTGCCGTGCCGTGAGTTACCGTGTTATAATTACCACTTGAGTTGGGGGTGGCAAAAATGTGCCAATTAAGGTAGCCCACAACAATACAGAAAACTGAAGAAAAATAATAAATGCCACGGCTTTAAATGTAATGAAGGAAAATGCTTGAGCCAAGGAAAAGTCAAGAAAATGCCAGTGAAGATGATGATGAGCCAAGCACTTAACTTAAATGCATTGGGCGTCGCTTTTCATCATTACTTATGACGTAATGCACTAAAGTGCAAGTCATTTGGTCCGAAGTCAACAACAAGCGGAAAACCTAAAAGCGAAGCCGCTCTCTGCTCTTAGCCACAAGATTAGCCAATAATTTTTCATCTTGATGAGTCTCTTAAGTGCAACAACATCTGAGTTAACTAATTGAAGCACACACAACTTGCAGTGCAATTGATGAAACTATCAAATTGAAATTGTCCATTTGAAATTTTAAGTTGGTTCGAATAACTCAAATGGGTCGAAACAAAACTCAAATGGGTTTAAATGGCACCAACTCATAAAAACTGGTGCTGAAGACTGAATTGAATTAAATTTTGGTTGCAGTTCTGATAGAAAGTTGGTTGAATTTTTGCGGCTTTTTTCGTTCGAAACTAAAAGTAAAGAAAACTGCGTAAACCTAATGAGAAAAATATTCAAGGAACAAGGAACTTCACCTGATGAGTTTCTCATTAATCTAACACTTTAGCTCATCGGAATATTCCAAAACATTTTTCCTAGATATTTGGGAATACCTATAAAACCAGCAGATTCTATCGATGAGAAAATCGTTCAAGGAAAAAAAAATATTGTCTCAAGAGTTTCTCATAGATCTACTTTTTTATCATATTGCAAACACTTTCCCTACATATTTCAGAACACCTATACAAGCTACATGATTCTAACAATGAGCAAATTTATCGGCAAAAAGCTACTTTGTTCCATGAGTTTTTCATAAGTCTATTACTTTACCCTATCAGAGTTACAGGTTCGTTTGATATTTGAGCCTAGTTATCCAAACAGCATGATTCTTATCGCAATATTTCAATAACCTTTCCCAAGATATTTGAGAATATCTATTCAAGCAGGATGATTCCAACAGTGACAAAATAATTTACCAAAATGCAACTTAGTCTCATGAGTTTCTAAGAAATTTACCTTCTTATTTAATCGGAATAATTAAAACACTTTCCCTACATATTTGCGATCCTTACAATGAGATAAATACTCAACGAAAAAGGTGCTTCTTCTCATCAGTTTCTTATAAATGAACCTTTTTATATTATTGGAAAATATCAAAATTCTCTCTAGATTACTTAAACATGACAGTTTTAAGAACTGAAGACTGATCGCTTAGGACTCGCATAGAACACATTTAAAAAAGCTAGGAAAGATATCAAAGAAGTTACTAGTAACGTATTCCAAGGGTATAAAGACAGTCCGCGCCAAATTACTGTCATCGCGTTTATTTTATCCTTAACAATTGTCCTATACTCTACCTAGCCGCTGAAGAGAAAACGAAAGTATTCTTGGCCAACGCTGATTTTTGGCTCCTTACGAAATCTCTAAACTTTTATGTTACTTTCTGTTGTTCAAATTCTAACAATTTACGTTTTGCAAAATGGATTTTCAAGGCTGTTTATATAAATGTTGAGTCAAATTTTCAAATTGTCAGCGAAGGCCGCCAAAGCATAGAACAGAATCGCACAGAAATATTTGAAATCTTTTACTGAGCCTCCTGTTCGATAACAAAATTACTCATACGCCGCATTGTCAGTTACCAAATATAATACAATACTTCTCAGTATACACTCAAGCTGTGTCAGTAGCCTGCCATCCCCTGCCATGCCACTCTACCACATTAAGCCACTGGCTCAGTTATCGCATCAACTGACTGATGTTCTTGGAAAAGCAAGTTATACACTTTCATTAATTGCTAAAGCTTCAGTTAACAACAATTACAATGACTTTTCTTTGAAACTCAAGGACAACACTGCTACCTTAAACCAACATTCCTGCCGCGTAACAATTTTCAAAACGCGATACAAATCGTTTTTCAACAGAATTCGTATTAAATATCAAAGACCGTCAAGGCGGCGTCATTATATTCAAATATAAAACGCCAAAGGTAAAAACAATTGAAAAGTTCCTCTTCAACAGCCGCATAAAGTTGCTGCTCAAAGGCCATTCGTAATTTGCCCATTGAAGCGTATGATTACGTGGCAGGTGGCATAAAAATAAAAATTTTTGAATAAAATTGGTTTCGGCAGAGGCCGTATGACCATACGCAACGACAAGTCAAAAGGTAGCCAAAACAAAAGGTCTGCTACCCGCAAAAGCAGCTCAGACTATGCAAATTTTGACGCCTCTGTGCACAACTTCTTAGCTTGGTGGCTCTTAAAAGAATTAATTTTTGAGTGCGTCTAGCTGGCGTACTACGTGTCGTATGATTAATATTTAATGCAATAGCAAAGTTGCTCTGGCATTGCTGGCATTCGAGCGCATTAAGTTTACCTTAATTAGACTAATTTAATTAGTCAGTTGAAGCGCTCATGCGGTAAGTGCCTAAAAGTAGACAACACGGCATAAACACATTGAGCAACTGGATACTGGAACACCTGGCGCTGCTACTAGTTTGTACCGCCTAGCTCCGGTGGCGACAGCAACAGCCCAAACCCGCCCAAAATGCTGCCTCTTTGCTAATAAACAAAATGCCGTTCAGGCGCGCTCTAATCTAAACGAATGTCGGAGCCATTTATCAATTACAGCAACAACCGCAATATCAGGATATCTGGACGTGCCCTAAATTAGAACTAATTTAAAAGAATGCGCCACGGCAATTGCCAAACGTGTGAAACGTGTGTAAACATTGTTGACCATGTTGACGTGACATGGCCAGCTGATTGCCAGCCGCCATCAGACCAACGAGCAGCAAGCTGGCGGCAGCCTAATATTTGCAAAACATTTTTCATGATTACTGCTCATTAGTTTTCCGGCGTAGCGCCAAGGTTTTGTCATTTCGAATTGGTTTTTGTGTTTGTGCGGTTTTCTTTGGAATGTTTAAGGATATGCGAAATTGTTGAGCAGCCGCATTTTATGTTGGACTAATGATTATGATTGGATTGATAAACGATATTTGCATAACTTTTTCGTTGGCTAAGCATATTGCTATTTTAGATAAGCAAGGTAGATGAAAAATGAAGTTCGATGTTGTGGTTAATGATACGACATCATGCTGCTGTTGGTTATGATAAATGAAACAATTGAGTTGGTAGCAATGCGGTAGAGGTGAATTGATATAATATACTCATCACTAATTTGTTGTGTGGAATACCTTTTCCTTTAAGTTTTTTCTTTAGAGTTTACGCGATTTTTTGCAAATAACAAATTCTGATTAATTTTTGTACACAAGGCACAATAGGTCACTAAATATGAACCAAATTGAGTCTACTCCAAACTGACTTAAATTGCGTATCCCTAAGTGCAGACTGTCGCTGCAATTTGCAAGGATTTACCTGAGCTCGATGGGTCAACTGTCTAGGTAAATAAGGCAAAGGTTTTACCCAAAAATTATGTTCTATTTGATTGAGCATATTCTGTTACTAAACTAAAAGCTGGGCTGCTTGGATATTGATAAAGTCATACAGGCTTTTTGAAGTGCTTTTTGGAAATCTTTTAGTTCACAAGTTGAAATCCGCAAAATAAAACAGAACTAAAATTATTTCAATGCGAGCCTCGGTAGCGTTGTAGTAGCGCACTCACCTTGAAATCAGAATGTCGGTGATTCGATTCCATCCTTCTGCACTGGCAATATTTAGCTAGGAAATTTTTTTTTATTTCAAGACACTGCTCTTCGGATTCGGCTACAAGCTGTAGTTCCCAGTTCTCTTTGAAAATCTATTAAAAGCTTCGCTTTTTGAGCGATGACAATACTCAAGGGGATTAAATTTATTTCAAAAATTTATTTCAAAATAATTTTAAAGAGTCATCAAGAGACATGAGAACACAAAAATCAATAAAAACTTAAATTCTGTTTGAAGTTACAAGTCGTAGTGGCTCGATGCCAAGTTGAAGACGGAATATTCGAAGCTACATTTTCGCGGAGTCCAGCTTTGGCAAGACCAGCTGCAATAAATCAGCCTAATACTTTGGCTTATCCATAAAACTCAATGTTAAAATACCGAAAGACAGTAGAATTGCTGGTGTCAAATTGAAGATGCAATATTCGTAATAAAATTTTTTGCTGAGACCAGTTGCAAAAAATCAGCTTAGTTCTGCGACTTGATCTTCAAATAACATCTCGAAATTACAAAACTTAAACTTGATGCCAAACCGAATATTTTGGGTGTAGTAAAAAGAAATCAATTTTTTTCCAATGTTAATCTGTATCATATCATATTAAAAGTGCGATCGGATTCCACAAAGTGGCGTTCGAAAGATGACGTTTTGTGCTAAAGTTTTTCTGACAGTTTTGTGTTTACATTTTGCTTCTGATCGTTCGCCAAAGATAAACATTTGCAAACAGAAAATACTTCATATTTTACATTTTCCCTTTGATAACGTCAAGCGAAAACTACCGTGGTCGAAACGTTGTCAGCCGATGGAAACGGTGGCCAAGCCAATATTAGACGGCCAGTCAGGTTTTGCTGTGTATTGGATGCGATTGGCAGGGCATTATCTACTATGGGCTGCTCCCATACGGCAAAGCTCTGAACTCGGAAGAAGCGGCCAGCTTTGGTCAAAAAGTGAGGAATTGTGATCCATTAGAACAACACCAGGCCGCACACATCGATAGTGACTCGCCAGAAGCTCTGGCAGGTTGGCTGGGAGGTACTTATAGATCTACCAGGCACCAAGTGATTACCATCAACAGATGGTTAGATTAGAAACATCTAAGCCTGGCGTTCAATTTTGCTGCTGAAAAATTCGCTTCAAGAGAGGCTTGTACGAGAGAGGCATCATGAAATTACCTTTAATATGGCAACAAGTTATTGAACAACACAGCGCATATTTGACCTAAATCGGATCATTCTTACTATTAATTGAAGCCTACAATACAAAAATAATTAATTTTTTTTCGCTATAACCTATATAATATTTCGAGTAAAATTTTGGCTGAGAAGCACATTCATGCCCAAAGTCAGCATGCCAAAATCGGTTGCAATAAATCAGCTTAATTGTTGCACTAATCCCAAAAACTTGATTCCACAAGATAATGCTCTATAAGTCAAGTCAATTAAACCAACTTCAGCCATACTACATACAAATTTATGGTATTTGCCTGCAATTCCACTAGCATTGCTTATTCTACACATATAGATAGTTATCAAACCCACATAATGGACCAACACCAAGTCAAGTTCATTAAAAACTCCGTTAAAACCATATATACGCAATACCAGCTTCAGTTACCTCAAATTCTTAGCGCGCTTATAAGCTGGCACACACGGCGTATACGCAATCTGTGCGCACTACAGACTAAACGCTAAAGCACAAGTTCAGCTTAATTTTATGCAAATTTCAATACTAAATTTAATCGATTTGACAACACTGCAAAAAAGCAAACCACAAAAAGAATAGAAGGTAACACTCTCGTTTCCACACAGAAACCAGCTTATCGCAGCAGTTGCAAGATTCTCATGACATTGCGAAAAATAAAGAAACCTCTTAGCATATGTCAGAGCTTGTTCCGGTAGCCATATACCCCCTGAAAAAAAAAATGACTACTACGTGAATATGTAAATGAAATCCGAGCAGATACATGCCACACGCAGCTGGCTCCATTACAGTTCACCACACACTCCCCACACAACTACCACACATCCCCTTAGATCCATCCATACAGGTGGTCGAGATACAAAAGCTTTACTTGGGCAGAGAAATTTAACAACAGTTTATAAATTATTTATATTAAAATGCCACCCAATACCTCCAGGCATGTGGCATGCGGCATACAGATATGTGGCAGGCAGTTTTTTCCCTGCCTGCTGGGGGCGTGTTGAAAGCTGCTTTGATGTACCCAACAGCGGTAGAGGCAGCAAAACCTCAGATTCAATTGAAAACGGCGCTCACGCACAATTTGAAGTAGGTCTCATCTGTGTGGGATCCGCATAATCGTCGCAAATTGCGAAAACAAAAACCTGATACCAATATTCTTGTAATTTTCGTATGTGCGTGTTTCGGCTGTACACACTCTAATATGCTTCTAAAATATTTATGGAAAACTGCCAAAAACTTGGCATTTGTTTTCACGCAAATTTAAGGAAACTCTGCTCACAATGCAGACAGAAACTTACCGATTTGTATATGTGAGAATTTTTGAAAAAATATAATTTAATGTTCGGCGTGAAGTGCATACGGTTACGAAGAATACAGAAAATTGTATGCTATCCAACAATAAAAGTAATTTAATTTTAGAAATTATTAAAAAACAAACTATTTGAAATGAAATAAATTAAATTAAAATGATTTATTCATTAACGATAAAATAAATACGCATATCGTAAACATAAAAAATAATATTTACTGCATAAAAATAAATGTGTTTGAAATATTAAAAGTTAAAATAAGTTTTTTAAAAAAAATATAAAAAAAAATAATTTAAGAAAAAATTGTTTTTCAAAAAATTTACCAGCTTTTGTCTAAGCTTCAAAAATATATATTTAAAAAAAAATTCAAAAGTTTGTAAAACTAGCTTGGTTTTACTATATTAAATTTTATTTAACGATTTTCATTTATTTTTAATATTTATTATAACTTTTTTTTTCATTTATAACAATATTAAGTTTATATTTAATGAAACAAAAGAAAATTTAAAATTTTAAGTAAAACCAATTTTATTTTTTTTATTTATAAATAATATGTGAAATATAAATACATATAAAATAAAATAAATTAATAATTAAACACAAATGTAAACAAATTAAACAGTTCACGTAGCTACTCACCCCAAGCATTTATTATTTTTATAAAACATTTCGATTTATTGTAACTTACCTGAAAGAAAAGAAATAAATTCAGATTAGTATATTTTTATTTTAGAAAAATAAACTTATGTCAATGTGAGCACAAGCCAAATATAAAAACTTCAAACAAATTTCGACCAAAAATAAAAACTGCAATAAATTACAAAGAATTACATTACAACTCTGCTATTTGGTCATTATATTCAATATTCCATTAAGCATTTGCCAACTGACAGTCATTGCCATATGTGACCAACACCCAAATCTTTAACCTCTTAATGACCCATAGGGATCATGTATATTTGCCATGTAACTGCTGTCAGTACACATAAAACGGAATCATCACAAAGCCATTAAACTGACAACATAAAAATAAAAAAAAAACCCCCTCAACAGATAATCAAACAGATTCATGTTCAACCAGTGTTGGTAAATGTTACAAGTGTTACTTCGAGCACAAAAAAAAAAAACTGCAGCTCGCATAAAGTTTAGTTAACAGCCCCTATCGATTTGGCACATCTAAACCATCAAACTTGAAACTGGTTCACAACGAGCTGACGATGATGGTTCAGCTTTAGCTCAACTGTCACGACTGCCCTGAGAAACATAAATTAGGGACTTAGTAATTGTCTGATAAATGTGCTGTGAAAGGGAAAATTTCACGCTAAAGGCGTTGGGGTTACTAGGCTCAAATGAATGAATGATATGTCTCGTTGGTATCAGCGAAATGCTGATGTTTGAATTATTTGATGCATACACGAGCTTCCAAAAAAAAGAAAATAGATAGAAAGGAATTCAGTGGGTGCGAGGTTGGAGGTTGCTTGCTTGACATGCAATGTTTTGTGCGGGATGTGCTGCGTGTTGAAACACTCCAGTGCTGGGTAGCATTTGTTTTGTCCTGTTTTCGATTGATTGATTAATTTGCCTACGGCTACATAAATGTGTCATAAACATTGGAGTACTGACAAAGGACACAGCTGCGCTAATATTGATGGTAATGCAAACGCCGCAAAGTAGGCTATACAATTTTTATGCGACATTTAAGTAAGTTAAAAAGCAACATTGTACAATTTTGTATGTATTTGTTGAAGAAACATAATTTTATTGTTAGGTTGGTCCTGACTATATTTGAGATTTATAAAAAGATTGCTTTTAACGACTAAAAGACGCGATAGCAATGACTAGGCAATACGCACACTGCTTGAACTGCTTTGTTTAACTCGCAGCATAACGCTTCATGTTTTAAAATCTTCTATGCACTTGTTGAAAAAACATAAATTGTATGTTGATAAGTTGCCATGATTATGTTTGAGTTTTCGAAAAGAAGACGCCTAGCCAATAGACACACTGCTTGAACTGCTTGGTTCTACTCTCAAGAATACGCTTAAAGTTTGAAAATTTTCTATGCACTTGTTGAATAAACATAATATTTTAATAAGTTGTCATGACTATGTTGCATCTTTTTAAAAAAACTGCTTTTAAAATTATGTTGATGATAGCAAGTTTTCCTGCCAGTTGTCGTTCTCGTTAGGCAGAGACGACCGCATTGCCAGTTGCTTTTCGTAGAGCTTACCCATTTATTTTCTTTAAGTTTATTTATAATATATTTCCAAGTTTCTAAATAAAATATTTTTGTCAGGACATTACTTTGCAATGACAACAAAAGAGTGCACGTACGCTACAACGTATTCTCGTTTCTTCCGCCATTTGCCAGCTAAAAGGTCTACAGGCATCATACCTACACAGACCAAATCTCCTTCACCCGATAGTGTTCGAAAGCCCCCAGTCGACATGGGGATGTCAGCTGTCTCACTAAGTCCTTACGACCTTCCAGTGCGTGCATCCGTACTGGTACCGCGTTGAGGCGACTACTTTTGACAAGAGAAGTCGTATTCCTGTTTTTGTTCTGGCGATAATTGTAAGCATCCCGCTAAGTGCGGCTTTTGTTCTACCAGCTTTAGCAGCAGCGTACTCCACATGGGGTCGGAAGCATACTCTATTATCAAGCATTACGCTCAGATACTTTATTCCGTTATTCGTACCACCTCCATCTTGTCTTCTGCTAGATCTAGTTTGGCGTCTTGCATTTAGCTCGATATGTGCCCAAATAGCACTGTTGGCCGATTCTTCGACCTTTCGCACTTTCTTTGCAAACACCACTAAGGTTAGGTCGTCCTCAAACTTTACACTGGTTTTTGAGGCCAGCGAAGGAATCTGACAGAGTTGGACTAAAATGTCAATTAGAAAAAATATTATCCGAACTCAAAAAAAATAATCATTTTTTTCTTTAGGCGATGGAGCTTCGAAGTAACTTCATAAAATGCAATCTAAATGTTCAACATTCCCTATTGTTTGTGTCTTATACCCTAAAAAATTCTTTCTTTTTTTAAAGTGTAGTAATCAGAAGACACATTCGCTTTAGCTTTTTTTTATGATGTGTTAGGAATACATAAGCAATGAGCACACTGTATGGACTGCTTTATTTCCTTAGGATTTGAAACACGTCGCTTACTCTCAACTTATGGCCAAGGTGCAACGAACATTTAATGGCAAAGACAATGAAATAAGAAGGTCTATGTTAGCCAGATCTCTAAAATAAAAGCTAGGTTATCTTGGCTTTTCTACTATATTACAAAGGTTATTTTATTTTAGAAACGTAAATAAGTGAGTAAAACTACGACCACCAGCGCGATGTAGATTGCAAGTTAATGCCTCCACGCGGCGCCACCTGGGATACTATCTTAGCACTCCCAAAATAGTAAGCTAATGGTGAGGCGAGAGTCCTGGATGTATAATCGGTTGTGCGCCGGGATTGCTTCTCCGACTCGTAAACTGAAAAATAAGAATTCCGAAACCGTATTTTTGGATTTTTGGGGTGACCACGAGGAGAAGGCGCGCTGAAAGTACGGGCACCTTGCTAAAATCCCGTGTTCATTACTTTAGCTTTCCAGTAGAACGTGGCAGTCCTAATCACATAAATAGGTTTTCCAGTAAATTCACATTTCTAAATAATAAATGAAACAGTTCGTATAAAATAATGGACCAAAAGAAAACCATACCATTTCTAGTCCACAAAAAGACGCTGTTGTTTTAATTTTAGCCAAATAACTACAATTGCATTTGTTATCCAATCGAACAGTCTAACTATTTTAAGTCAAGGTTTTCCTAAATAATTTGTTCAATTAATTTTCAATTGCTATTAATATCAATATTGTTATAACATTTGTATGTAAATTGATTTCTATTTCTGCGCAAATTGCGGCAATTATATACGTTGGCTGGCCAATATATTAGTCCAAAGTCATAAATAATCAAATTTCAATTGCATAAAATTACATTAGTTATCGGCTATACGCAAATTAATTGCATATTTCAATTAGAAAATTGCTAAAATATTTTATCTCGCAAGCAAAATCAACGGCAGATTATGTAACTTTTTGTTACATTTAAAATTTTATTTCGCAACACTTAATTTATTTTTATCTCTTATGAGGAATCAACCCAGCAATGGCATATGCCACTTTTAAACGATTTACATAGCAACATAGCAGCACAGCGCTGCATGTCCTTGCCGTACTTGGCTATGCAAATTCCACTTTACCACGCGACAGGCACTCAACTCTAGTATCCGTCGGGACTGAAGCGTATTCTAATAATACAACAAAAAATAGAGAGAAAAAATAGTTTGAAATATAAAAAAATAGGGAACTGCGCTTTAACCTTTTGTGCATAAGTGCGTGAGTCAAGTATTACTTGTTATATTGTGAGTGCTATATGGCCTGGCAAAAGTCCAGCTTATCCTTATTAAGCGCTTGGCGTATAGTCAAGCGGCAAAAGTCATAAAACTGCTACCGCCAGATTGAGAGACAGGTTGAAACTTTGTTTAAATCATGACCGCGCTAATAATAAAATATCAGCAACAAAAAAAAGAAAAAATACAATAGTAAGCATAGTATGTTGTTTTCTTTTTTTAAAGCTTTCGCAGGACTAAAAAGCTCGTAAAAAAAATCTTCAACAATCGGCCATAAATCTACGGCAAACAAAATGGCCAACTGTTGTTGTCTATGGAAAAGTTGCTCCATGTGCAAGTAAAACGCTGTGGGTGATGCATGTGAGTCTGTACACAGTTCGGGGTGGCAATACTCGTAAAAGTCGATATTGTGACTACAGTAGGTGGCATTACTTGTGTATACCAGCTTGCACTTTAAGGCAAGAAGAAGAAGCAAAAAATGTTGCTTGTTTGCGTATAAAGTTTGCAATTTTTTGAAAAAATTTTAATTACGAACAACTTTAATGAGCAGAGTTTGAAACTAGAAACTAGTTTTAATATGTGTGTGTATCTTTGTTGGGGTTTCTTTTTTTTACTGAGGAAAGAACTTTGTTTGTTCTTTGCTTGCAATTAAAGGCTGTGTTTCAATAAATTATTTAAATATGCGGAAGAGAAATATGGTTGAACAGAAACGATCCAGCAATTAACTTGCAATATTGCATATACAAGTTTAAACTAAAATGGAAAGTTTATCTAAAATTAAAATTTCTTTAAAATGCTAAAATTTCCAGAGTAGTTATATTGCAGCTGCAGAACTAACTGCTTTTTTTTATTTACTTTCTGATAATTTTGTGAGATTGAATCTTCTTAGAATCACAATTGTTCTGAAAAAAGTGCGAAAATCGAATTTGTGGTTACAAGGTAGGTCGTTGGTACGAACCAATAGGAAAATCTCTGTTAATTAAAGACACCACCTTCCGGAATCGATTATAAACTCTTGGTCCCTGTTCTTTGCGAATAGCTTTTAATAGCAGATATATCTCCAAGCTCTGTCTTTGAAGCATTGACAATAGTCAAGGGCAATAAATTCATTGTTTTTGAGACCAATTGAATTCGTTCAGCACATACATGGCATTCATCTAATTTGAGCATAATCGACTTTAAGACACCTATTACCTGTTTTAGGCAAAAGAATCGGTTGTAGTACTTAAAAATTTCTATACAAAATGTGGTCTCTTTTCGACGTTTTCGATATGGTCGACATGATATATTTCACTTCATCTGTTGTCTATAAGATGAGCTATGTTCCTTGGCTTATCAGCATATGCCTTAAATTTCCAAAATTTCCACAAAATAAATTGTGGATTGGGTTGTATTGGGTTACCTCGGTGGCCACTTAAAATTAATTTTTTTTGATAGCACTCGACCGTAGAACAATGATCGCATTAAATCCGCTGTTTGATCTGCAGTATGGCGTGCTGAGCCATTTTGTTTCAACAAAAAGTTATTCAAAACATATTCACCAACAAAAATCATCACAAAATCTGTTCCCATAGCGTAATAACGTTCGCCGTTGACGGTTGTTGTTGCTCTATTATCGTCTTAAAAAATATTATCGCTGATAATATTTGCACAAACACCACACCAAACAGTCACTTTTTGATCGCATAGCGACTGTTCTTCAATTAATTGAGGGCTTTCTGTGGCGGAGAAACGATAGTTATAATTATTTACACTTCCATTTAATGTGAAATATCCTTCAACTGGTATGCTGATTTTTCCCAAAAGTTCAGTTCGTTTGCAGCCATTTCAATGGTCCATTTGACAAAGTTAATACAACGTAGATAGTCAGTAGCGTTTAGTTTTTGATTTTGAATGCAAACGTCTGCAAATCGATACGAATTATGCCACGCAGAGTGCTACGAAAGATGTTCTATTTCTGAGAACGATGATAATTCGATGTTCACAGCACCTCCTCAACATTGGCTCGTAAAGTCTTGCTCGTTGTCTAATGTTAAAAGAATACACAAATTTTGTGTTATCAATTGAGCAGATATTGCGAATGTTAAGCTGAACAGTATGGGCGGGTTGTTTCGATGTGAACTATTCCATGGTATAAGTTGTCATGAAACGACGCTTTGAATGCAGATTGACATTACTAGATCTGTAAATCCTGTCAAAAGTTATATGAGTGTCCTCTTGTTACCGCTTGTAAGTATATTCGCTACTTTTACAAGGTATTCCGTACCAACGTTTCAAAACATATTACATTACACCAGTAGACCAAAAATTTCTATGGAAAACAATCTTAAACTCTCTACCTGTTAGCGCAATCTGAGCTCGTATCCTTTGTCATACCACACACACGCACACTCGACTGCACATGTAATCGAGCGCTTAACGCCTACCACTTAATGTACATACAGGTTGACTATGTAAAACCACAAAAAACTGATATGTCATGCACATTATATACAAAGCCCTTTAATGATATATATACACCAGCTCCAATTACCATTAAAACGCGCACACTAAAAATGATTGCGAGTCAAAAAAAAAAGAGGTAAAAAAAATAAATCAATATAATATATGATGATGAGCTGCAGCTGAGATTCAAAAATTCATGGGACTAGCGATTGTTGCTTCTGTGCTGCGAGCCGTGTTTACACACACTCAGCAGGGACACAAACACAGCACACACGCACAGAGATACTGTTGCAAAATGCTTACAGATACAAAAAAACCTCACAGATACAAAAAAGTTCTCGTAGATACAAAAATCCACACAGCTACAAAAATGCTCACAGATACAAAACGAAAAACCTCACAGCTACACGTATGACAAATAAATCTACAAATGTGATAAATGGTTATAAAGCGGATAGCATAAGGTTTATTTAAAATAATGATGATGGTAAGCAGCAAAAAATCCTTGGCCTCAACAACCTTTAGCTGCTGCAGATACACTTTAGTTGTAGACTAAAGCGGCATGCTGAGTTTGTATAAAAAGTTTTTATTTTTATTAACTTAAAAACTTACAAAAAGTACAACAAAAGTATTTAGCCTGATACTATCTACAACTTTAGCGCCATATCTCTCCACATATTTTTCAAGAAGAGTATCTGCTGTTTGTCAATTGCCTTCATGTTTGTGATTTCCCATTTTTTTTGTTGTCTACTAGTGTCTACTTCAGTTTTGTAGCATTTATTTTTTTGCTGCTTTGTACCTTTTAAATGTCAATTATTCATAAATTGCGTATACGTCTGCACTCATTACGCATACGCAATGTGCGCACATTTTGTTTACGAGCTTTCATTTTCAGCGAAAAAATATTAAAGCAAAAAAATAAAAAGTAAATAAATGATAGACATATTAATTTGATTTATAAAGCCTTCCAGTTGTCAGTAGTCCTTTATATTTTGTTCCTTTCTGACATTTGCTTGCCTTTCGTTTGGCATTTGCATAAATCTGCATAATTTAAATACCCAACTGACTGTCTCACATATCTTTTGTGAATTTCAAATTTTTGATTTCATATAAAACCCAGCCTGACATTTTATAATTTCTGTCAAGCGTACACATTTTTTTCTGCTCTTAATGTCTGCGGCAAACGCTTATTTTATAGACTTTATGCATGAATTTTAGAAAAACTTTTTTGTTGGTTTATTGTTTGCCAAAGTTTCGGCCCTACGAAGTCGTCGCGTTTTGGGCATTTTAAAATGTTTTGCAGACACACTCTCCGGCAAACACACATTTTAAGTGTAATGAAAATAAATGAGCATTCCTTTGAGCTGGAACAAAAGTTTGTACGATTTATGTGACTTGCTTACTGCCAAATCTGCATAATCCTTAAGCCAATAAGTAAATAAATAATAAACTGTGTACGGCGCATAAGGAAACACTTTAAGTTACAGTGTTTAATATTTGATTTATTGTTTTTGATATAATGCAGCATAAAATTTATTTGTTTGGGAATTCTAATGGCCACAAATAAAATATATATTTATTGCCTTAATAACAATAATTTTAAATAGTCAACAAAGGAATTAAAATAATAAACTGGAAAATTTAGTTTAGAACAGAATATGCATAGAAACTCTAGTCATAAATTTTGTGCTCAAAAAGCTTGTCAAGGTTTGTTTGATAGAAGTGGGCTTGAAATCTATGCATTATTTAAGCCAATACTAAGTAGAGTCTTTTGAAAAAGCAATATCTTTACAACAATTTATTACTAAAGATAAATTTTTAAGTCGTTCATTAGTTAAGAATAAGCATATACAATATTTTGTGGTTAAAAAGATTTGTTTAATGTTTGAAGAAAACAGCTAAGTATGAAAATCTATTATTTGTTTAAATAAATAAAAAGTGACTCTCTTCGGAAGAGCAGTAACTTTGATTCATTCAATCTTTTGATTATAACAACAAGCCTATATTTGCTCAATTTAGGATTGCAAACTGTGCTTTACTTAAACAAATAACAAGTGATTGTTTTTCGGAAAAGCAGTAGCTTTGAAACTATATTGAACGAAATTAAAGATTTAAGGCAGAAGACCACGCATTAATATTGGAAGCATTTTTATCAAAACAAAGTCATAAACTGTAAGAGTTTTATAATGAAATTGCATTCTTTTTCTCGAAACAAGTTATTTTTATTTTTGTTTACGTCCTCGGTAGCTATTTTGTCTTAAAACCAAGTAGGTGTTTGTGAATCTATATTGGATTTAATATCTCAAGAAGTAAGAGCCGTTTCTTCACTCTTTACGTTTTATGCATGCAAATCACAAACTTTCGCACAGCCACAAACTTGACATGATTCAATAATGTTTCTCGTCAATAATATATTTCTCAAAATTCATCAAAATAGTGCCAAAAATAAGTAAAATGTCACAAATTTGCTTTATCTTTCGCATATTAAACACGTTAAGCCACGACTCCAATATTATTTACAAAGAAATTCGCATTTTTCTTGCCTTTTACTCAGTTTCACACAAAGCACACTCCGGGCTATTTGCTTAACAGCAGCTCAATGAAAAATACACCCAAAGCATAAAAAACACTTCAATAAGAGATCAACTTAAAAATTTATAAACCAAAAGCAGTGCAAACTCAATTCACTTTGATAAATGCCAAACAAAACCAGACATTGAGTGATTGCAGCAAACTGCCAAGTTCATCCAAGTGTCTACTTGAAGCGGGATGAATTTATACAGTCGCTGCACAAAATATTCGGACGCTAGTAGCTTTTGAGTGCCGGAAAATTGATTTTTTGTGTATACTTGCAGGGTATTATATGAAGTGAGTTATAAGACTATTTTTTTTATAGGCAGTTTGGAAATCAATGCCTGTACTACAGGCATAGTTTCTCTATCTGCAGAGATACACAAAAACACATATATATTATTATATATTAAAAATACACTGCTTATTAAGTTTACAGTTAAAAGAATATCAATTACTCCTTTATTCTTTGAGCAACAAATGTCATGTTATTGAGTTATAAATATTAACTCTTTGTACAACAGATCGAAGCTCCTTGAGTAAGTTATGGTGTCTCTAGTTTGCCACTTCGCTCTTGGTTTTAAATGTCCGATATTGCTTTTTTCGTTACAAACTCACACATATTCTTAGTTGACTATTACTTTACTTACATATACGTAGTGTGAGTTACCCGATGTTTAACTTTTAATAAAGCTTTGCACATCAAGAAGTTCGTATGATCAGTCATTTTCAAAATTACTGATTCTATAATGACAAATTTGGGATGATTGGAAACGCTTGGCAAATCAATTGGTTTTCAGTTAACCAAAGACAACATGTTCTAATAGATCTAACAACATTACACTTTACTTGCGGTTTTGCTAAAATGACTCCCATTACAAGAACAAATCTTTCCATTGCTCATTCCTACGCACTTACAGACATACAAATATTTATCGCACTGACTGTAAGTCTATATATATGATACAAACATCCAAATACATCAAACAGTGACAGCGCAGACGAAATTCAGCCCCCAAAGGCATTTTAGTTAAGCTCATGGCAAAACAAGCTCACAAATGCTCATATTTTTAAATTAAAAAACACATTACATAGGTATATCCCGCTCCGAATTATGTATGCAGCAAGGCGTGTGCTAATATGATCTGCGCCGGCTTGTGTGCTACATCTGTCATTTCCGCTTCCGGCTTGAGTAATAGTCCAATATGTTGTTGTTTAGCCGGAGACAAGTTAAATACTCAGTGGCGCAAGCATTTACAGACACACAAGAGTAATGGAAAATTCATCGGAAAACAAACATTTGGTTGGTAGCCGCCATTACCTTTGTCTGTGGCCATCGGGTTGAGTTGACCAAATATGGCTGCATTGACGCCATCTTGTTGTGGGTATTGGCAAAATGGTAGAAACTCACAGCTTTGCCAGCTTTTTCTTTTATTTTTTGTGTTGTCATTTTATTTATTATGCGATGTCGACTGATGCTCTTGTTGAATGTTATTGTTGCTCTTTGCCATATAGGGTAAGATGGATAGGCAGTGGTGTGCATTTTTGGAGCAGGGGGCACAGCGTTTTCTTCAATTTCACATCATCATTTATTGTATTATTAAGAAGTTTAGGAGTTAGTTTTCTGAGTTTTGTTACGAATTAGAACTATTTTTCTGTGGTGGGCAACAACATACAACTAAAATAAAAAAACCCAGATATTACTTGCCACTCAGCCGCATGCAGAGTTTAGGCATATAAAATCTAAGATTCTATGACATTTGTCACCAATTAAGAGAGGCAGTTGCGCTATGAAAGTCACAAAAAAAAATCAACAAGTTGCTCTCTTGAAGGCTATTGTTTGAACTTATCATTGAAGTTCTTTGTTAAGAATTGTTTAATTTTTTTTTTTTACTTTTTAAATTCATCTTCTACTTTGTAAATTCAAATTACCAGCGGGTCTCAGATGTAAGATTGTGAATATATAAAGAATTTACCCATCAGGCTAATAATAATACACCTTAAGGATTAGTTTTATAATATTTTTCGTTATTATTTAATTTCTTAATATTGAAATTATGTTATTATAAGAAGAACTGGATTTAATTGTAGCCCAAATATTAATAATTAATAAATAAGCCGGGCTCTGTTGAGCCTAAATTAAAACTTTCTGCTGTGCTGCATATTTGCGAAAAATCTACATAGCGAAACTTAAATGGATGCTGAATTGAAAAAATATTTATTTCTTTGCTTTATGAATTGAGTTGTATAGGCAAAAGTGGCTTTTATGTGTTGGTTATTATAATTTTAGGATTGAATACAAAAGGGAGCCATTTACTCAAATGCTCAAGCTGGATATGGGAATATGCGAAATTTTAAAATGAGGCACCAAATAGCCGCTATTTTTGCACATTTGTTAGGTTTTGTTTTTAAGCGGCTGTTACAGATCTACAAATTTGAAATTCTAAATAGCAATTAATCATATGTTAATTAGAACCTCAGAATAAAACATAGTTTGCGGTAAAGTTTTTCAATATATTGAATGAAAATTGTGACCAATTTTGAATGCCTACACTTGGGCAGGTTCGCCATTTTGAACTATCAAATAAACCTAAACATGAGATAAGAAACTACATGAGGACACAAACAGCATATTTAATTGGCACTTCGTCTTTACAATATTTAACCAAATTTTTTCTGAAATGCTACTAATACTTGTGGGACTTGTGTAGTGGAAGCTTGCTCGCCGCTAAACCGGAAGATCGCTGGTTTAAATCCATCCAGCAGCACTGTTGCACTTGAAGTGGCATAAGTAAAAAATATATACACGCACCTACCTTTCGAATTTGGCTATACATTTTAGGGCACTGTGTTTTTCGAATAGCGATATCTCCATGGAGCCATGACCCTAATCAAGGGGAACATATTTATTTATTTAATTAAAATAAAAAAATCGAGCTGTCCTTCACGAAAGAAGTTACAAACTAACCTAGTCATTTGCGTAATTGTGTATCTAAGCTCCCCCGAAAACCCACCCATGTGTACCACATATGATACATCCATTCTTCCATCCATCACCTTTACTATCTACCAACCACTATATGGCACGCGTGTATGTAATTTTTGCCGTCATTTCCCTTGTTTGCCACTTGTCAACGGAAACGGATATTGTCTGTGACGAGTCGTGTTGACAGTCCGCTTGTCTAATAAATTCAACTTTGATGTAAGTATATTTGCCTAAGTAAAATAAGCAATGAGGCGCTTAGCGACTCCTCTGGGTGCCAGTGCTGCCAACTTGCTGCACATTTATATGGCGTTGGCTTATGCTGCCCACCAAGAATATTTCATAACTAAAACGGCAAAGTGTGCGTGTGTGTGACCTTTCAGCACGGCGGCATTAGAAAATGCCATGAAATGCTATTTATATGTCAGAGCCACTTAAATGCTGCGAGGGTCTTGTCTTACATATCCGTGGAATATATACGATATATATGCTGTGTACTACCAACATAAACCCGAATGCTGGCCCGTCTGTCTGACTGGCTGGCTGGCATTAACAATATGAAATACCCATCCAAGTGAATTGGCAAAAATATAATGCATTTACTGAATAATAAATATTGCCTATCTTAAGGCATTCGGCGCATATTAAATTGGCTTTACTGACTTGGTATTTTTCCATAGTTTGTTGCCAACGCCTGCCTGCCTCACTTTAAGTATCTGGCAAATATTTGCTTTATCGAAATTTGTGTATTTGTTACAAACATGTGTGTGAGTGTGTGTATACATATATGTGGCACACGCACATTCGCATAAAGTGGCCAAGTATCGTATTTAAGTGCCTTTGGTTAGGTTATTGCTGTATGAAAACTTGTTGAGCTGCTAAAAATAACGAGATACGGCTCAAGCAGCTTTAAAATTTTGATATAAGTCTTAGAAATTATTTGCAAGAAAACTATAAAAAGTATAAGCTTTATGCAGAAATTGTTGAACCCAACTTAAATTCTTAGTTTTTTCTATCTTAAAAATTACAATATAAAATTTTAGAAATTTTTGTAGGGAGTAATATTTGCAACAAGTTTAGCTTCTGACCTTATCAAGGACATGCTCAAAACAATCTAAGTTGAATATCAAAAATATATAGCGCGATTCTCTAATCTTCCGTAACTTTAGCATTACGAAGCTTAAACAATTAAGCATATTTTATACAAAATGCAGTTTTTTTAATCTTAAAACAAACAAAAAACTTTTGCATTTTCACCCAAACAGTACAATATTTTTAAAATTTCTGCAAGAAAAAATATATTTGATAATATTGGCTGCTGGCTACAATAAAATAAATTCTAAAATTTCTAAAACTAAAATGGAGAGATATCGTGGTATTGCTAAGCTCTCTTCGATACCCAAAATCTTTAAGAAGATTGTTACCTCACAATTGCAATACTACTGTAGTTCTCCTTTATAAGCCACCCACCCATTTTGGGTTTATTCGGTCGGTTTACTTTTACTAAACTTTCAGAACTTTCCTCTCTTATTAATAATAGTTTTAAAGAATTGATATTATTTGTACTGACTTCAGTTAAGCCTTTGAATCTGTAAACCATAGACCTTTTTCTGTCACTTTTGGGTTTTCCAACTGACCTTTTATACTGCATATCATCTTATCTACAAAACCGAGTTCATAAGGCTCTGAAACTAAATAAATTAAATTTACGTCAGGTGTACCACCGGGTAGCCATTTAAGTTCTCTGCTTTTTAAGCTCTTTCTAAACGATCTTCCCCAAGTAATCTCGCATTCTCACATCCTTATGTATGTAGATGATGTTAAAATTTGCATAGAATTACACAACTCTCATCCAATTCTGGAACATTAGGTTAGGTTAGTCCGGCCGGCCCCCGAAGGGGCCTCACATAGATCAGAATGATCCTTAGCGTTACCGGGATTCTGGAACATTACTCTTGCGTTTGAAGCCCTCAATACCAACACTATCGAGAGTAGATTGTCTAAATTGGGACTCCAACATTCGATTGCCCTTCTAATCTTGTAGGCTTTGCCTTATAAAATCATTGTCATTCCGTCCCGAGCAACTCGTAATTTTCGACCTCTAGCCATTTTTTATATCCACAATCCATTTAGGTTCTTATGTGCAAACTACAATAACCTTTACCATGTTCAATGCTTTGAACGTTCTATTCAATTTATCTCTTTATCTAACTTAACTTATCTTGATTCGCCAAATCGAGCATCTTTGATCTCTAACGAACCCCAAACCCCAACTTGGTCAACGCTGATCTTTTGGCTTCTTTGTTAAGAAATATTTAAACTTTTCTGTTACTTCCTGTTTTCATATTTTACATGGTAAGTCCAAGCCAACCCTAGATGTAAGACGATGCATATCTATATAAAATTCACCCATCATACTAGGGATATGCATCTATTTCTATTATATTTCCCTAAATCCAGTGAATTTTAAAATTGTTTGATTTCAAGGCCAACACTGCGTAATAATAAATTCCCAGCAGGCTAACTATATTTTTTTTTTCACACATTTCAGCTTTTGAAAAATAAATTTCAGTTTGCGTAAACTCTGAACAGAAGTAACTTTGGAACTCAGCAGCCTGAGCTTTTAAAAATATTTTCAATTTAGACCTTTGGATAATTTGGAACACACAACAAATTAATAAACTAAAAATTTTATTGTAAACAAAATTATTGTCGGAAAATTTGTTAAAAAAGAAAAAAAACTTGTATTCCACTCAAAATGCAGGCACATCACGCTATGCCGGATTTTCGCTGCCGTAATAGTTGTCAGCACAAGGAATGTCAACGTCATGCGCCACTGGGCATCGTCGATCAACATACCCAATGCAAGTGCATGGGCGAGGTGAATGCCTCTTCGATATTTCTAGAGAATGTTCTGGATTTGGCAAATACGCTATCGCAGATAATGATAGTTTGTGGACTACACGAGTGCAAGGCCAAGTCAACAGTGGATATAATAACCTATGCCTTTCTGCACTACGATCAGGTATGTTATTGCCTTGACACAGAGCCCAAGAAACGATTGCGCAAGGAAGATCTATTTCATGAGCTTGGCAAAAAATCGCTGATGAACAAAGTGGAGGCACACCTGGCCTATGCCATTTTAAAACGTGGCTTCAAGGCTTTCTACTATGAACCCAAGGTAGAGCTGACCTATGATGATCAGGGACGACCAAACTATAGAGATGAATGCCTTTGGGTACATGCTGCACGCAAGACGGCCGAAAGTTATGCACGTTTCGATGGACTTTCCTGTCAGGAACAATTGGCCTATGAGGCAAAAATAAAGATTATTTACAAAAAGTTCTATGATCGCATGCAGACACGTAAGCGCCAGCCGGAGGGTGATGATTGTAATTGCTGCTTTTGTGCAAAGAAACGTGGTCACTTGGTTTATGCCAAAGAACCGGTGCCCTGCAGCACCAAGCGCAAACCCAGGCATGTCTGTCCTTACTGCTGCAGGCAGAAGAAGAAGGCACAATATGTGCATCCAGCACGCAAGCTGCCCAAGTGTCCCAAATGCCACAAGTCTGCCAGATTCTGTTGTTGTCCCAAATTGGACTTTAGTCTTAATTGGGTCAAGAGTATTTGGGATCGTCCTGACTTTAATCAATATTATAAGAATGAAATTGAGGTGATCGAGGAACGCTTGGTAAAAGGCTGTGCGAGCCTATTTCCAAACCGTTCATTTACCGAAGATCTACAAAGCGAGGAGGGTATGGAGGAATCGGCAGAACAATCACCTGAGGTTCAATTAGCTTTGGCCGGCAAAAAAGCAGCTCCAATGGCCGCAGACGGGGGTACTCCCAAAACATTAAGTCAACGAAGCTCCAATGCCAGATCTGACACAGTTAATTTGTAATGTCACTAAGTAGTAATAGGTAGTAGGTTCATGAATTATAGTAATAGTATGAAAGAGCAACGCAACAACAATAAATATTAGGGAATAACAAAATAAATCCAAGTGAAAGGAAAATATTTTACAAATTTTACCTTTTGGCAATAAAGAAAATTTATAAAACCCCCCAAGGCTAATGTTTTGATATTTTTATACCCTGTATGAAGAACAGATACGATGACAAAGAGATTACGAGTCGACAGATAGATTAATATAAAAACTCCTTTTGGCTTGACGTATGCTCTTATCATGGTTTCGATGGAAACGGGCGGCGTCGCAACCTGCTGCGCTGGGGGCATGGCTCATTACTGAACAAATATTAAATTGAGGGATTTGCCAAAGTGAACGGTACAAAGCGATAATCGATACTTGTGAAATAATTTAGCAATCGGTAAAGAAAGCTAGTTTATTGCAGGCAACCTTACTATGATTTTAAGATACAAGCTTCCCACGTTAAAAATTTTGGTATTCCTTACAAAGATCTATAAGATTGGGTACTTGATCAGGACATCACTGGTGGTGTTTAAGCATAAAAACTGTGCTATACATATCACTTCACACACGCGACAACAATCTGGGTAAAGGGAACGGTTCACCCGACCTACACTAAGGACGTGCGCACAATCCTTAGAGAGTTGCATGTGCGTTCCGCACCATCTCAAGCGACGCTGTACCCATACTTGCAGAAACAAGAGCTAGCCAGTAAAAGAAGAACTGGAGTGAGCTCTGACCAATTTGATTTTGGAGAACATCCGTCCCCGGAAGGATGAACTCTTTAGATAATTGGAATACTGTCGATGGGAAAAACGAGCCCGTAATATAAAAGAACTCCGATAATTGCTGTACCTCCTACTGAGTTTATACTTAACAGTAGTGCCGAGAGGGGAGTAGATAAGAGGCAAACAGACTTTGGTCTGGTTTCAAAAGCGCCACGTCCCTTTTATAAAGTAAACACACACACATACATACATTATATAAACCCAAGATAAGAACGTAAGGGACAAAATTCATAAAATATATTAAGAATACATGCGTGCAGAGGTCAACAAAATACAGTCCACTAAAAAATCTATCTTGATAAGCCTTCAGCTAAGCTAAGAGAAGATTAGAATGAAATAGAAAATTAAGCAAATCTATGGGTCTCCGCGAGAGAAGAGACGTTGGAGATACTCCAAAGAACTACGGTAATCACCAGCTGCCGTAAGAAAGCACGAAAGACGCAGGCAACTTTACCATTATGTTGAGGCACAAAGTGCATACGTTTTTCTCAAGATAACATTATACGATTAGGTAAAGAGTCTAGACACCATCGTCGCTATAGAAGAAGAGTTCATAACTAAGTACCTCTATGGGTCAACACGAGAGAAGACATGTTAAAGATCTTCTAAAGAATAGTTTATGTTATTCATAAAATCATAACTAAGCAAATCTATGGGTGTCAGCGGGACCTAAAGAGAAGAGTCAAACATGTTTAAACAATAAACTTATGCAAAGTATAAAAATAAATAATAATAACAATAAATAAAATCAAAATTTTCTTTTGTTAATTCAGTTGTACGATTAAAGAAGTATGCATAGTTGTTATTTTCGTTGTTGGACTTTGCTTGGTGAACTTGGTTTTACTCCCAAGATAAGCATCAGTAGTGCACTGAAAATGCTATATCATGGCTGATACCAGCGCCAGATATTGACTTATATATTGTAAATATGTCCTGTACAATGCGCAATTACTCAAAAGTACATACAGAATTGAGAAATATTAAAACGTCCATATTGGCGCGATTGATTGATTTAAATCGTCATAGTGGGTTGAAAAGAAGGCTTAAACGTTATAACAAAAAATCTCTTTCCATTTGTATCCCTTTTAGAATAAATAAAATCAACAACCCAACAATTTCCATTCACACATTCAACTTAAAAGCACGAAGCAGTAATGTAAAACGCATTTACCAGAGACTAAGGCCATTATCAACACCCCCACACACCCACACATGCACACATCCACAAACGCATTGCACTTTGTGCATCTTTCCTCACTCTTCAACACTGTTCTTGTGCACTCGCACACATTCAAGCGCACTTTTCAACACTTACATAGTTACCATGTGACGCCATCAAGTGGGGCTTGTTGGTTGGTTACTTTGCTTGATATTAAACGAAACAACGTATAAATACAAGCAACCAGTGATGGATAACGCTCTCTTGGTGGGTGCAGAAATTTGTACCTCTGAAGTGCCGAGTTGTATCGTACGCATATCATTTGACACTTGAAGGTCAGGCAAATGTTTGCCAGACTTTTTAATTGCCTGAGCTTGGCACAGAGATGAACTTACTCGAATGGTAGTTAGTTGTTCATGCTCAAACAAATGCCATTTCGTCAACTTTTTTTTGCCAAAGGCACGTAGTTTTAAGCGCTTTTAAGCAAAGAGCATGAGCTCTGCTGATATTGAAAAAAAAACTTTTCGATTTGTTGTTGTCACTCATTTTCAGTTGTCGCTATGGAACGCAAAAAGTTTAAGTGTTTTGAAGTGCATTTGACAGAAGTTTGAATTGACTTTATATTGTAATTCAAAGCCAGAGAAACGCAGCATCATAAGCAAGTCAAAAAGCTGAAATTTGAAATTTTTTCATCGAATTTACGCTTTGGAAGAAAGAAAAGGGATTTTTGCTACAATTCGCTGCACATTTTGCTGACTGCTGTTTTAGCTGTTTTGTGCTGGAAGGAATTATATTTCATTAAGAACATGCGGAATTATTATTTTATTTATTTTATTAACGCCATACATAATGCTTAATTAAGACTTAATTAAAGTAAGTGCACTTTTTGTGAAACAACTTAAAGAAATTATAAATTGTCTTCTATCTCTAAGCTGATGATTGTTCATCAAATCCAGAAAACTTTTTAAAGGACAGTCTCATTCGTTATAACTAACAACTTATATTTCCTTAGGTTCAAGTAATGATGCCGCACGAACTTGAACTTGGAAAATATATCTTCTATATTATTCTAAAAAAAAATCAAAAGTGAGATTAAAAATAAATAAATTGACTGCCCTTGATTATGGTTATTGCTCCAAAGGCAGACCATGCAGTTATCTCTATTATTAGCTTTTCGTAGAGCACAGGGACCCGCAGATCATAGCAACAATGAGATTATGACAATAGTGATGTCCAGGAGTTGTGGATGCAACAAGACGGCGCTACATGTCATACAGCTGGTGCCACTATCGATTTATTGAAAGAAACTTTTGGTGACCGTCCAATCTGGATTGGACCACATCCGCGAAAGCCGTGGCGGTAATATGCCGGAAATCATATTTAAAATGTAATGCCATGAGATTACCTTTCGAATAGATAAAATGTATGTCAATCGAATAATCCATTGTTGTTTTATAGCAATCTAAAAAAACACCTTTATATATATCAATTCAAGTCCAAGACTCGTGTAATTTTTAAAAAAGCTTACAATTTTGGAGTAAGATATATTAGGGATGGCAATGTCCATAAGCAATAATGATTGACTTTACCTAATAACATATTTCTACTTGTGATGCGTAAATCAATTCTCCGATCTTTCTTTTTAAAAGTAATTGTGCTTCCTTTGGCAAAAAATGGCTGGAATGGCTCTTCATAAAGCAAATATCCCTAAGCTACAACAGCGATAAGATAACATTATCGGTTTGGTACCAAGCTGAAACCTCCCTTTGACAGCAAAAGAGCGAGATCCTAAAAGGATCGCAAATAAGATTTCGGAAGAGGGCCCCTTCAATAATATCATGATAAAGACATACCCCTACGTTTACGTTATTGATTTGATACCAAGATGAAATCAAATTTGTCAGCAGATGAAAAAGAGAGGGAAATTCCACAGGAATCTTAAAAAGATTGCGAATTATACGTACATAATGGATTCACAAATTCTATGGAAATTTTAAGAATACAAGATAGAGTAGGTGACAATATGTTGCTTAAAGAAGGTAATGCATTTAATAACCAAATTCATTTCTCTAATATTTTTTATAGCTCCTTTTTCAACAGTATTTTACTTATAATCTCAACTAAATGACTTTGTTACCGTAAAATTAAAATTTGCGGTAATAAAATTAAACACACAAAAAGCCATAACAATTTTAAATGAGTTTCTGTGGTTGTCCAGCGTCATAAATTTTTTATGATTTATGTAGATCTATCTATGTTTCGTATAATTACCATTAAAGTGAAACGTTTGGGTACATAGATTTTTATTTTGCTTTAAATTTAAGAAAAATAATACTCAAAGCTTTAATTTATATTTTAGAGATTTGGAAAAATATTAAATAATTAAATTGAAATAATTATGTTTACGACTTTTGATATGGGTTGAAAAGCTTTTATGCAGCTGTGCTCGCAAATGAGTGCGTCAAGTGGAAAAATATGTAAGAGGATTTTTGTGTAGTCATTAAAAGTAGAACAGGAAACACATAACCATAAGCAGCGGTCTATAATATAGCTTTAAGTATTTATTTGTTTTAAAAAAAATCTTTTTTAATTAAATACATATTCGTTTTTGTTGGAATATTTTAGTTTTTGCAATAAGTGGCCCAATAACCATATTGAAATGATTTGTACAAGTACAGATTTGTATTCAGCCTTATAAAAAGTACTTTGAACATGTTGGATACACTCAAAAGTCAGGGTTGACTTTTATACTACGAGATTGGGCAACCCAAGTGTCGCAATCTGGCAACTCTATCTGAGAATTGGCATTTTTGAGGTTATATATACTCATAACGTTTTGACATATGAACGCTATTTGTGTTGTTTATACAAACTTTAAAGATTTATCTCGGCCAAAAAATCGATTTCATTCATTTCGTTACTTATTACAACTTTCGACGTGGATTACCTCAACAACAGTGCATGGATCAACTTAATTCAATTTTTCGAGATGAAGCTCCAACAAGGACCAGTGTTTATAGATGTTATGGTGAATACAACCGAGGTCGTAGTACACTCGAAGACGAATATCGTAGAGGTCGCCCAAAGCAGTTATTGTTCCGGAAATTAATGATGGTGTGCACCAACTTATATTGCAAAATCGTCATGTGACCTATTGTAAGATTGAGACTAACCTAGACATTAGTGGAACCAGCATACATTCAATATTGCATGAACATTTGGTTATCAACAAAAAGTGTTCACTTTGGATGATCCTACACAATTTGTCAATCGCTTATAAAGGGCTGGTTTTTTCGATTGGTCGAAAGAAATGCTATAAAAATACAATCGCGGTGCTTCGAAACACGTCTATGACTGCATGACAGTTACTGAATCATGGATTTACGCGTATGAGTCCAAAAGTTAACAGCAGTCGACGGTATGCACGAAGCACTTCCCGGCAAATGGTCGCCTGTTTTTTCGGAAAAACTGGACATATTGCAACCGTATCACTAGAGAAACGCAGAGCAGTCAATTTTCAGTGGTAAATATCCAATTGTTTGCCAGTTGTTTTCCAAGAAATAGGCGAAACTAACCTCCGTAGATGGATCACCCATCACCACGACAATGCGAGTTCTCACATTTCGGCACAAACAACTGCATTTGTGAGCACTCCAAACATTGATTTGATGAATCATCCGCCATATAGTCCTGACATCTTATTATTCCTGTACGTGAAAAGTAAAATGAGAGCTCAACGTTTTTCAACACCTGAAGAAGCGGTTGATGCATTCAGAATGCCTGTTTTGGAGCTACCTCAATCAAAATGGCAAAAGTGCTTCGACAATTGGTTCAAACGCATGCAAAAGTGTATAGATCTTTTTGGGGAATGAATACTTTGAATAACAATCAAGCGATTTTCAATGTTTTATATTAATTTTTGTGCTTTAATCCCGAAATAGTAGCGTATTTATTTAATCAGACATTTTGAAAGTTTCCAGAGTTGTAACAAAGCACGAGAAGGAGAATGCCTTTAATCAGTAGATATTCAAGTGAATACCCCAAATGGTTACTTAAAAACCTTTTACGTACTAATTCCAAAACATCGAAAAGCTACACCAATGTGTCAAAAAGTAAAGCAGCAAACAGCAGCTAAAAGATCCAATTTCCTTAAGAAATTTCTATTAGGAAATCTCTAACTTTCTTACTTACTAGCTTTTACTGAAAGATTTAATTAAACAAATTACGCCAAAATGTAAGATTTTTCCTAAAAAAGCAAACACTTGTTACAAGTTGGCACACAAAAACTGCCTCAGTTAAATTACTTTACCAGCTGTTGTATCTTTTTTAACAACTTTGACGTAATTTTAATGCAATGCCAAAATGTTATTAGACTTAAGACCCAAATTAACTACATAATTGCTTCGCCTGCAAAAAAATAAAATCCTCCTACGTCATTTCCTGTCAAAAACTGAAATTAAGCAGCTCTGAAATATATTATTTAATATCAAACTCACTTGATGTGACCAAAGGCACGTCGAAACGCTCGTTAGGAATAAATCCAAACTAACATTAAATGAAAAATATTCTAAATGAATTTTATGCACATTAATTTCCGTCAAAAATTTTGCCAAGTTAATATTTCACATGAAACACGAAACTTATTCAAAACACGTTATGTCAGGTGGAAACGGCACTGCCACAGTGCATACAAAATACATCCAATTAAAGCAGAAATGTGCACAGTGCGGGCTGACTGAATAGAAACCATTTTTGTGTAAGGTAAAATTTTTGAAGAAAATTTGTGGTATGGAGGTTTACATAATTTTTGAATGAAATAGTTTTTTCTGTCAGATTTTAAAGCTGAAATCAGTTGAACATGATGGAACTCTGAAATGTATGCTATGATTTTTTTTTTACTTTCTGATAATTTGTTTATTGTTTAATCTTGAAAAATATATTTTTAGTGATACATACAAAAGGTTTTAATGTCACTGTAAAATATAATTAAAACAGAGGATGTTCCAAAAACAATACTCAAGTAAACAAAAAATTTTATATATTTTAATGATTTTGTCACGTAACGTAAAAAACAAGAAAGTTTTAGTTAATTACAAATCAAAATAAATCAAATGTTCCCTTGTAAATATTTCAAAACATATTAAGCACTAAGGAAAGTCCAACACAAATCTCTAATAAATAAAATAATATATTTTTTATATATTAGTCTTAGAATTTTCAAAAATTAAGAAATTTTTAGTATGTGGGTAAATTATTAATTCATCGGATGGAAAAAAAGGTGGAACTTTTCACCAAAATTTTTATAAAAAAATGAAATTGTAAAATACCAAACTTATTCCGAGATATTTTTCGTTAATAAAAGAAATTTCAAAACGTTAAAACTTTAGTATAATATCAGAAAAACTGTTTAATAAGACAAAGACAAAAACAAATCTCAAGTATATGAAAAAAATATATAATTGTCAAGAAAATTTAAAAAACTTAAGAAAATGCTAAAAAAATAATAATTACATTCGACAAAAATGATTGATTTTAAGCCAATAGATTTTTTTTTACCTAAATTTACCTAATATATTTTAATTATTATGTTCTGAGAGTTTTTTCAAAAAAGAAAAACCGTATTCCAAACAATAAAATTGTAATCCAAACAAAAAATCCTACAAAACAATTAGAAATAAATTAAATAACTGAAAAAATTTTATTATATTATAATAAAATCGGCGGCATTGGTGAGTGAAATCAGAAAGCGGTCGGACCTCTACTTCAACAAAAAGAAATTATTTAGTTTCAAAATTTTCTAAATGTTAAAATTGACGTAAAATATCAGAACAACTGAGTATTACACAAAATTTTTTAAAGAAAATTATATTATAAAATCCCAGAATAAAGAATTTATGAAAATTTATTCGACTTCCAACATAATCTATCATATTATAAAAATTTCGATACTTTGTCGTAGAATCTTTCATATTATATATACTTTGAAATAGAATTTTTCATTACTTTGGAATACATTATTTCCCTTCATCATTTATGTAGATGTTACGTCGGCTAGCAAATGAAGTGAGCAAGCGGTCAGACCTCTTTATAATTATTAAGTTATAAAATGTTAAAATTGCCCATAATTTCAGAAAGATCGAAATCTTAGATAAAATTGTCTAAAAAATTGCTAATAAAACGATTAAAATCTTCAATATATCTGAATAATTTCAACATATTTTGAAACGTAAGAAATAAATTATTTAAAAACGTTTTTTGCATACATGCATTACATTATCTAACATCTTAATCCTTCTTTCACTTAAAGAATCTAGTCCTTATATATTTAGCCAAGACTTATAACAAAACTTTATTCTAAGCTTTATATTTAGTAGCCGCTTCCTCTTCTCTACTTTCCAAACTAAAAGTTAACTTTTCTATCTTTCTTGTCCCTATACAACTGCCCACCATAGTCAGCTTAAATTTTATTTGCACATGAGTGAAAATTGTGTAAATACTTGCAAAAATTTTCCGACCCTAAATAGCTGCTTTGTAGGGTTGCCCGAGTGGACCACGCCCAGAGCACAAGTTTTTCTAGGCGCCAATTTGTAAATCAATTTTGGCCACATTCCATTTAATCTGACATATCCATAATATACAAATCCATGCAATTGCCATAATAAGCTCATATCTATGTATAAATGGCAATACACAAGCTGGAAAATCGAATTTTTTGCAAAAAGTTTTTGCATAACCTGGCCATAACCCACTGCCACATTACGTATAGAGCAAGGTTAAAGTAACA
The DNA here is from genome assembly GCA_035046065.1 of Chymomyza procnemis. Taxonomy (NCBI): domain Eukaryota; kingdom Metazoa; phylum Arthropoda; class Insecta; order Diptera; family Drosophilidae; genus Chymomyza; species Chymomyza procnemis. The sequence continues at coordinate 14,194,455 of JAWNOJ010000026.1, read as the reverse complement.
TGCCACCCGGGGGCATCCAACGAACGTCCGTCCGACCGACCACACGCTGCTCACTCAGATGATGCATATTGAATTGGCTTTATTGCAACGAGTTAAATTGGATATACGAAACCCCAAATGCAGCTAGCAGCTACACATAAAGTCTCCGGCAAACGTGGCGTTGAAATCGTAACGGAGTGACTTGGCTTGGGCACCATCTTGGCTGGAACTTTTGCACGAAGCTCGGAGCAAATGCACAAAAGTCACAAGTGGATTTTGAGTGCAAGTGCGCTTCAAAGTTATCTGAAGGCTTGCAAAATATCCGCGCTACGTGAGCTCCCTTCTGGTTGCATTTATGGTTGAAGCTGTGTGTGTGTGCGACAGTATCTGTGTGCTGTATATGCAAGTGTGTGTGTGTATCTGTGGCTTTGTGCATGCGTTAGCATATCTTTGAACTATTTAGATCGCAAGCCGCATTCCATTTGTGCAGCTGTGGTGCCTTTTGTATTATGTTAGTGAGCTCACACATTTAGCATGTTTATCTCTAGTTTCTGGAGTTTTTCAAACTCGGAATACACTTGGGCTTGGCGGAGCAGTATACAAACAAGAATCTGAATCGGCATAGGGAAGGATTAGTTTGAGTTCCTTTAAAAGAAGTGTTTCATTTGCCTGCCTCCTAACGTCTTTTTGGATATGTGTTTCTGCTAAGATGTAGCTAGGTACTCTCAGGGTTCTTCGGCAGGCATTCCGATCCTTTCAACGCTTAGTTGTTCTCTTTTCGGTTTTACGCTTGTTGGAATTGATGAATATTGCTTGCTCTCCTGGAGTCGAAGTTGGACGTAAGAATTTGACTCTAAAAATCCATTATACATTATATAAAATGCAAATATGATTTATTAGACGGCTTAAGTTGTTCTCATCTTCAAAAGGTGAACACAACGATCTTACTTCAAAATTTTTGCAAGGGGTTCCATCACCAAATTGACGAACTAAACTAAATTTGGAACTAAGAACGGCATTCGAGCGGACATCTGAAGTTTAGTATAAAAAGCAAAACCTCTCACAGTTTGGCTTAATATTTATGGAAATATGCGCAACATTCACACATTTTTTCTAAAAAAGCCGTGTAACTTCCCAATAATGGCTCGATTTGATCATTTTTTTTTGTCACAAAATGGGTGTGACAACTTATATTTGAAAATAACTACAATGATGAATTTGCGTAGCATTTCCCACATTTCGTTGCGAAAACTGATATATATAAAATATATTTTTAAGTTTTGCGTAAAAAAATGTGTGTGTTTTTTTTAAGCAATATGCACTTTTTCAAAAAATAAATGTATTCACTTTTACAATTCTGTCCGACACACTTTTAAGTAAACTTCTTTAAGAAGTTATCCCGCAATTATATAAACAAATATTTTTCCGAGTAACGCTTAATTAGACCGGGTATAGCCAGCTGATCACTTGAACAAACGCAGCAAGCAGGTAGGTGTGCCCCTAGTACATACTTTACAAGTTTGAGACAAAACTGAAAATTTCCGTTTGATTATGGTTTTATGACCATAATTACAAGTCGATTAAATAATAAATTAAAAAAAGTTTCATTTTTTGAAGGAATTTTCTTATCCTTATTTTTCATCATAATTTAAAATTATTAAGGAAATTAACTAATCCTGAATCCTCATCAAATGAGAATAAAAATTCATAAAGAAGGTAAAACCTATAAAAAAGTCAATATTATTTGGAATTAGTTTTTCCAGATTACAAGTTCGAAATACTTCATTTTCTCTCAATCGAAAAATTCTTTCTAAACAAAAATCAATATAGCAGCGCTAGAAAATTTTCCCTAAGTTAAAAAAACTTTAGTTTCTTAGAAAAAACTGTACATGCTTTTATATACGAAATACACTGCACTACCAATGTAAGAGTATGCACACTTCGTCTTGCTTTTGTTCGCTTTGCTCTATCTATGCTGCTCAAATTGGATTTTATGCAATGCACATTATAGCCACATTTAAATGTATGCATTTGTGTTCGTGTTTGTTATTATTTGCAATATTTCTCGGAAATTGAGTCAAAAAATATGTGAACCCATAAATAAGCTCGTAAAGTTTGCGCTGTCCTCCAATGTTTTACCAAATAAATTGGATTTTTAAGCAATGCCACTTTGCAAAAAGCGAGATTTAAGATCATACAAAAAAAAAATACTTCAATTTTCAAGGCGTGAGAAAACTTTTGCTTAAACTTTGCGAAATGGAAGCAAACATACGAACATAATTTCAAAACTAACTTTTTTTAGTAAATAACTGGTTAGTTTAGTCTAAAGATTAATGGTGTTTAAAGAAGCACATAATTAAACTTTTTATGGATTAAAAGTTGTATTTAAAATTTGGAATAGCAAGAAGAGATAAACTTTGAGGTTTTGCATTTATATTCTTCAAGTTTGTTTTAAGTATTTAAAATTTGGAAAAAGAAGTTCACATTTTAAATCTTTAAAATATAAATTTTAATGAAATGTTAAATGAAAAAAAATTTACTACTTTATTGCTCAAAAAAACAAAAGCAAATTAATATAAAACTAAAAAAATGTTAATATTTTTTTAAGCTTTAATGCGTTTAAAACTGAAAAATTTGAAAATAAGTGAGATTCTTTCAGGCTTTCGAAAACTAATATTGGAATTTAAAAAAAAAGCATCTTAAATCGCAAATATATAAAGTTTAACAAAATGTTTTATTATTTTTCATAAATTTTTACCAAAAATCCTTACTTTACTGCTCGATATCAATTTAAAATAATTATTATTTCTAATTTAGATCTAGCACTTTAAAAAAAAAAAAATTTTTTTTTATAAAACTGGAACAAAGTACTTTATTTTTTTTAGAAAATAAAACTTTTAAGTAATTCATATTGTTAATACAACTATTTTATATATATATAAATATTATAATTTTTTTAAATTAACAATTTAACTCCTTCAGCTAAAAAAATAGTAGAAGAAAATCTTATATTGTATTGATAGCAGAATAAAATGAATTAGTCACTTCTAGTAAATATAATTTTTAAAACTTTTGCAAGAGAATTCCCTCAGATTTTTTGAGTTGAAACAAACTATAAATTCTAAGAGAAAACTTTTCATAACTTTACGTTTTTTTTTTATTTTTTTCTCTAGAAATCTTGGAATTATTTAGTATATCATCATGTTATTGTATAATCATTATAAGCTTGCCGTAGTGTCCCACTGCAAGGATATATACTATAAAATAATAAGATATCAACGATTCTATCAAGATCATATGCCTTATTATATTTTCATAATTTTGGAAATTATTTATATAAATTACATGCTTTCCGATTCTGACGATAATGAGTTATGGCGGCAATAAAAAATAATAAAAAGCCTCTATGGGAAACGAAAAGTGTAAAAATAAAACTGAAATTTTTCGAGATAATATATAATATCTGCTGATGAAAATCTTAACGAAAACTAGAAATTGTTAAATATTTGATAGAAAAAGATCGCATAAATCGTGGTGTTGCAATCGAGAGTGTTCACTTTTACAATTGAAGTTCCTCAGCTATTTTGAGTTGGAACAAACTATAAATCCTAAAAATCTAAATCCTTTCAAAACTTTTCGTTTCCTTATATCTGTTTTTAGAATACTGACCCAATTTGTTATATCTCAAATCTCACACCTGTCCGATAACCCCACATTTGTACTTAGAATGCTGACACAATTTTTGATATCTCCAAGCCGACAGCTGTTCAAACACCTCAATTTCACTCGTTTGCTAAAAAATTGATTTTTGCTTATCACAAAAACTCCTCAAAAAATCACATACAACGAAACACCCCTAACAGGCATACCTATAAACTCAAAACTAAAAATATTACAATTTTTATTGCCAGTTTCATATAAATGAATCGAATGAGCTGAAGTAAAACAACCATCTGGCTACAACTTAATGGCCATAATATGCGTTTACCTTCTCGAAAAGGGGCGCCATTTTTATCGTATAATATTATTCAATGATTGACGACGAACTAAAGGCACTTTCCCAACACCAGGAAAACAAGAAAAAAAAAATAAGTACGAAAAAACCAGCAACAGAATGAACGTTGGAAACTTTGCAATATATTTCTTTTTATAGCTTGTCAATTTTACGGGCTGCAGACAGCAAACAAACAAAAACTTGGCCAAAAGGCAAACTGCCAAAAACGGCAAGAGCGAGGGTCTGAGCGACGAGTATGGGCTCAGTGCGGTTAACCTTCAAACTTCTGTTATTGACGGTGTGAAATGATAGAGTTGTGACTTTTGTTTTGGCCTCCCCTTTATTTTTTCTCGGAAAAATCATACACTTTCGATATGAGCTGGCAAAATGGGTTACATCGAAATGGCGCATGTGTTGGTTCGTTGGTGGGGTGTGAAAAGCCACTTAAAGTTAATTTCTAAATGTGCAGAATGAATATTTTATCGATTAACCACAAGAAAAAGGACTACAAAGTGATAATATATCTTTAAACGGATAAGCTTGGGTGGTGCTTACATACATTGGAGTATTTTCATGTGTCTATGTACTTGGTAGGAGACATGGATTTCTTCATTTAAGTTAAGCTTTATTTCGAAAGTGATTTTTTTTTAAGAAGCCCCATTTTTTTGTTTCTTTTTATTAAAAAGATATGAATTAATATTGCGAATTGTTTGTCCCCGAAGTATATCCAATGCGAGATTATGGGAGATTAGCCAGCCACGGGGCAACAAAAACGACAAATCGATCAGAAAATATAGATGGATCCAACACACCCTTAGGAGAGACAACAGGAATATAGCACGTGTAGCTCTCGAATAGAATCCCATTGGCAATCGTCGCAGAGTGCGCGCGAAGACTACTTGGAGGCGTACAGTGCAGACCAAAACTTCCAAATCGTTCAACGACTTAATACAAAAGGCGAATTGGGAGTTAAAAAATTAAAAATTTTTCTATGGCAAATTTTCGTAATTCGCAGCTAACAGGTTGAAATGAAAAAAACAATACTACAGATAAGAGTTCAGATATTGTTTGATATAATGGATTGGTTCAACTCACGAAAAAAGTAGGATTTACAAATCATTTTTCAGCAAATGCTGAGTTAAAAATGTCTAGCATTCCGTACTGAGACCCCCAATTTAAGAAAAATGTTATTGTATTAAAAATTGTAGTACGGATCTACTATTAGATGAACGAAACACCACTTAAAATTGTTAATTCTTAATTTTTACTACTAATTCTTGTACTAGATCAAACCCAACGAAACCGTAATGGTGAGGCCGATTGATTAAAAATTGTCAAAAATATTCGTCTTTCTATTGAGCCGATTCAGACATAATAAAATCCATGAAAGAAATCTGTAATTTTTGCTTGAAATTTAAGGCTTTAATTTAGGTCCGATTTAGGTCACATTTGCGGCGATTTGTTTTATAAATTATTGCCATTTTGAGGGTAATTATATGATGCCTCCCACATTGAAGTCCTCGTTCCTATTGATTTCTATCGATTTTCACTCTTTTCAAGTAAATTTTTCAAAACTAATATATAGTACGATATAGACATGAACAGATGGTAATCACTTGCTGCTAGTTCCGGACTACAAAGTGGATGCCTAAGAACCTACCAACCAAGCTCTCGGAGCTTTGGCAAATCACTATCGATATGCGTGCACTATCGTGGCGCTGTTCTCATGGAACACAACTTCTCTCCTATTAGACAAAGTTGGCCGCTTCGTCTTGCTTCATTCAGACGTTGCAGTTGTTGACAGTACAGTTCAGCGTTAGGAGTTTTCCCGTATGGGAGCAGCTCATAGTAGATAATTCCCTGCCTTTTACCATAAAACACACAGCAAAACCTTACTGGCCGTCAATCCTGGTTTGGCCACCGTTTCCACAAACATTTTAGCTCGAAGTTCTCATAAGTGGTTTATATTTTCATCGCCAGTCACTAGCGGCTTCAGAAACGGGTAAATTTTGTTGCGATTCAGCAGCGATGCGCAGATGGAAATGCAGTCCACGAGGTTTTTTTTTACGTTAACTCTTGTGGCATCAGCACACCTTGCTTCTTTTCCTATCCAGCCTTACTGAAATGGTTTCAACCGATTTTTGTGTGCAATCTTTAGCTCTTGGGCAATCCAAGCAGTGCTTATATGACTCGGTCAGACTCAGCAATGTTCATGCTTTTATCGACATTTTCGACAATTGTCCTTTCAGTGCATAATGCAACTTTGACATCGAAATTACCGGAACGGAACCGGGTGGTTTCGTTGGGAGTATGATTGGCTATTACAGTATCAAGACCATAAATGCTATTAAAATTTTCAGCCACTTGGCTTACGTTTGCGGCCTCACCAAGAAAAACTGTCAAATATGGTAGAGCGTATTTTTCCCTTTGCTAGAGTGCCATCGTTGACTCACGCTCAAGGAAAACTGAATCAACCAAACACACAACTGTTAGAAAAGCTTTTTTAGTAGGAAATATCATCTTTCTTACGATATCTTTAGGAAAACGATCCTACTTATACAACGCCAGATGCAAATAAATAACATCAATGGATTTCATTTTAGCAGCCGAAGTTTAAAGACTAAAAGTTTTATGAACATAACTCAGATAAATGCGCAACATTAGGAATAACATGAATATAAACTAAAATGGTTAAGTCCTCAATAGCGTTCACTTACCAACCGCTCAACGCTTTTAATCACAGATAAAAACGGAACAAAAAATATATCAGCTGCTTGTTGAAATTCCAATAAATTCAAGTCTCTTTGTTCCACACTTCAAGCTATTACCGCCCATTGAAAGTGAACAACGCGTTAAAGTGTACACGATATTCGTTTTATATTCGATTTTCTCACTTTTTTTGTTGCTCGTTTTCGGCACTTTTATTGTTGTTATGCACTTTTGTTTGGTATTTATTATTTATGGTTCGCTGCCGTGTGAAGCACTCACAACATTTGCACGCGCTTCATAACCAGACCATCCCCGGAGCGGGAAAGTGGCTCAAAATCAACTCATTTCATATGCAAAAACGCCCAGGGTCAGTATGTCATTTAGTCAGTCTGTCATTCAGCCACGTTGGGTTATAAATAAAATGCTGTACAAAACCACCAGGTTTTCATTAGTTAAAGTGACGTATACGAATCGATTGCGTCCGCATATCGATTATTCTTTATATTTAAGGACTTGAAAGAAAAAAAAAACATGCAGCATTTATGCATGAAAAACCGATTTAGCTACAATTTGTGGTAAAACTTGCAGTCGATTAAATGTCATCGATATGCGCTTGTTATGAGCTGCATAATTTGCATACAAAATGTAAGTGGCAGAGGCGTGGGGGAATATAGGATTCTGATGCAGTTTTATTAAATTTTAATGTGGGTACTATGAGGTGGCTGTAGCTTGCAGCAAAGATCTTACTGGCGCATTAAAAGTAAAGCTCTTAAAGAGCTCACGCTCTTATATAAAGCGTCAGTGGATGCTGCCGCACTTGGGGTGCTCAAGAGAAACATTCTATCTTCGATCTCTTGCAGATTCGAATGAACCGTGAGCTGCATGAAATTGATGTCATTTAACGTATAAGGACTGATTTGAATCTGAGGAAGATCCACCAATGAAGGTGCTCGTTGCGAAAGCCGACGATGAAAGACAAAGGATACGACCTAGACTCAGACGAAAAACCATATGGAGCTTCTTATCTTCCCTAGGAGGAACCAGCTGGACAACACGCGTGTAACGCAGTTCAAACAGTTGGGATTATAGAGAATAAAATGAATTCTCTGAAGACGTCTTAATCGTTTGGGAATTAAGCTTCCTAAAAAAATTAAATTAATGTATCCAAATGGAGGAAGTCCTAACTTTCCTTGGAGAAACCAAATGGATAAGGGGAACCATGCATAAGTTAGTTAGACTCGCTGTCATCCTATAAGGGCCACCTAAAGTAAGTAAATAGCTTTCTTAGAGTTGAAGGATACTATAAGATGCCATAATTTTTTGCGTATTTATCTTTCTTGAAAATAATTATATTATTGTATCCTTCCCATTTTTGTATAAAAATTTTCCAGCAAAACTTCAGCTCATATATTGGTATTCACATTCAAATTCCCCTTAAACATTATGCCCCATACGCCGCTGAAAATCTGCTTGTTTTTACTCAGTTTACAAAAGTTGCTAATGACACATACACATAAGGACTATATATTTAAATGAGCCCCTTATACATATGTTTATAAATGCAAAGAAATGTACGTGTAAATGCCACAAAAGCCTGCGATGACAGCTATTTGATGTCCGGCTTACATTACATTTTATCGGAGAACCAAACAGCGATTTATCAAACGCAACCGCAACCGCAGCCATTGTTTAGTGCCTGATATTGAAATATTATGGGGATATTTCTCAGAAACCAAACGAATTAAAACAATTATTATATTATTATATTCATTATTGTTCAAGTAGTAAGTTTAGTGACGATCATTTTGATGATGAAGATTTCATTTAATAAAGACTTAATCCAGATCAGGATTTCGTGAAATTTTTGTGATTATATTTATCATTTGCGTTTCTACTACTTTTTGCAGGTGGTACTTTAGGCATACATTGAAGAGATTGACTGAAAAAAGTGGCACAGCGAATGTTGATAAAAGCAGCGGCTTATGCATTTGGTAGTCAATAAGGTCTTCCATTGTATGTTCTTCATTGAAGTCCCTACTATACCTCTTTCTTGATTCGCTTATGCTCCTTCTGAGGCTTACATCTTCTATCTTCTGATCCTCGGAGCATATTGCCGCTGAGACCAAATTAATCTAGACTCTTTTATCTGATCTATTGACCTACTTAGCGATCTGCCTGCTCTGCGGCTGCTTATTAGTTTATTGTTGATTTTTCGATAACCCGTCGCAGAGATGCTCGAAAAATGTCAAATTCACTGATGAAAGGAAATGCCTATCACTTTTAAGAAGGGTTCTTCGGCGGTCCATTTCTTTTTGAGCAAAAGTCTCCAGCGGCCCATATCTTTAAAAAAGAATTCTCCCACGATTGATCTCTTTAAAGAAGGATTCTTCAGCGATCGGTGTTTTTTAAGCTAGATTGATGTCTTTTACACAGAATTCTTCAGCGATCGAGATCTTTTAAGCAGGATGCTTCAGCGATCGATCTCTTTTAAGCAGGAGTCTCCAGCGTCGATCTCTTTTAAGCAGGATTCTCCAGCGATCGATCTCTTTTAAGCAGGCTTCTCCAGAGATTGATCTCTTTTAAGCAGGATTCTTCAGCGGTCGCCTTTAAACAAAACAAAACCATTGAATTTGAGCATCTCTGAGATAGGTTTCCTAACAAACACGCTGTCACGGATATGATGTTTTTCATCTCATCAAGGTTTATCTATTAAATCTGCTTTGGTATATGTAAAAATGCGGCTGGGTCAAAAAATTGTTCATTTCCAAACAGAACTCTTTCCGAAAAAATCCATAAGAAAACACCACCTACAATTTTGTTTTGTCAAAGAATGACCCAATTGAATGCGTGTGTGTATGACTGCATATGTAATATCTGGCCTGTTGCGGTTTTAGTCCATTGTTGGCCTGATTTGTTATTGCTATTATTGTTGTTGTTACCGCATTTAATTATTGCCTGGCGCTTACGCGGCGTATGCGTAACATACGAAAACAGTAAACACATTGAAGCCAAGAGCTCCCCAGCCTGAGGATGCAAACACTCATGCAGGTTTTGATTCTTGCATAAAATTTACATATCAATTGGCTGTAAGGCCAGCAGAGCCCCCACCGAAAACTCGACTACATAAATCTATCAGCAAAGTTTCCCCTAATTAAACTGTCAACGTAATTAAATTTATGCCTAATACTTTTTGAGCCATAATGTCTTGCATATTGAAACATGACCAAATTATTTTTATGACTTTTAGAGAAAGACCGGGCGTGTGGCGAGTATAATTTGTATTTTATGTTGCCTCAGTTTTGTTTTTTTTTTGCAACAACATTTTGGCTAATATATTGCAAAATTTATATGATATTATTTATGCTGTCTCTACCATGGAAATAACCCAACAGTTCCCCTGGAAACTTTCTTGCTTTGGTGTAATAACAATAAATATTTTGCAGCATGGCTTGTGGTTTTGGGTTGGAGCTGTTAATAGATTCCACAAAGCTGCCCAAGGCGTGAATTGGAAAATTTATTTATAACATGTGCGGGTTAAGTTGGGTGAGTGGCGGGCATAGAATATGCAAAACTTAAATCGGCGTAGAGAAGCGCAATCGTATGGAGAATTTGGGTATACATACAAGTTATGAAAAGTATTCTTTAGGTTAAATGGGCAGCAACTTGACAGCTCTTCGGGAGTTAACAGCAGAACTAGTAACAATTTAAATACAAAGTTGGCCACACCAGCTCAAAAGCAAATGAAGAATTTATAAGCGAATTCATTGACTTTACTATTATTATCTAGTATGATCTGACAAATCGAACTTAAGCTTTTTTTCGCTGTGGCCAGACAAGGCGCTTGGTCACAACAATGCGAAATGCAGATTTTTGGGCAAGACCATCACTTTTTAGGTCGAGCCTTCAGATATTAACGAAAACGCCAAAGCGAAGATTTAGCACAAAAAAGCAATTCCTCCAGATCAGCAGCGTCTGATCTTTGCTGGCAAGCAATTGAAGCAAGATTGTCGCACTCTATTCAACTACAATATCCAAAAGAAAAGAATCACCCTGCATTAGATTTTCCGCCTTAGTGGTGGTGTCAGGAAAAGCAAAAAAGAGTATTACTCTACTTCCAAGAAAATTAACCCTCAAATACTATAAATATTGTCAAAGCGAAGATTGAGCACAAAGAAGGAAGTCCTCTAGATCAATAGCTTCTGATCATGTATGATGGTCGCACTCCATCCGAATACAATATCCACAAAGAATTTATCTTGCACTAAGTTCTCCGCTAAGAAACGCCAGAAACAGATTTACTCTACTCCTAAGAAAATTAACCCTCATATATTATCGAAATTGTCAAAGCGCAAAAGACGGTATGCTTTCAGATAAGCAGCATCTGATCTTTGCTGGCAAGCAATTGGAAGATGGTCGCACACCATCCAAAGAGAAGAATTACTCTACTTCCAAGAAAATTAAGCACAATAGGAAGGTCAGCTGGATTGAAATTCTACGAGGTTGATGAGAACGACAAGATCGATCCATCTACTGCGTCATGAACGCCCCTTGAGAGAACTGCTGTGCTGGAGTTTTCATGGTTATCCATGGAGATTGTCATTATTGCAGCAAATGCGATTTGCCTTTTGTATAGAGCAATCCAGAAGAAAAGTAAATGTACTTTGGTGTGTCAGTAGGTCATAAGAGGATTTTTGTGTATAGGGATTTCAATTTTTGCAGTGAAGCTCAGGACTGCTGTTTGACAGCTTCATTCTTTTGTCAGTAAAGTAAGCGGCTTGCTTACGAGTTGGCAGTGTGTGTCCTATGTCACGGCAAAATCATAAAACTCTTAAACTTCATCACGAAAATTCACTTTAAATTTTTTATCAAAAAATTGCCCAAGTTCGTCCGGCCCCCCTACTGAAATAAAACCGCTGTGCTTACCTTATTTTATGCATTAAAGTGAAATTGAAATTAATAAGCCATTACAGCGATTTTACGCCCAATGAAACTAAGAAATATGCTTAACTCATGCTAATGCATGGATGTCTAGCCGTGCTAAGACAATCCTTTGGGACCCCTACACAGCAGATACAGACGACGCACACACCTAGCTACCGGGCCATACATCTATACCATATACAAAAAAGCCATTAAAAAGAAGTTTGGCGCACGAATTTTGCTGGGTTTGCTTATTTATACTTAATGAGACACGCAGCAAAACTTGGCAAGTCAGGAAAGAAATAAAAAAAAAAAAAGCGGACAAGAAAAAGTAAAACAATCCGTAGATATAGCCCAAAATAGCAAGAAAATTAATTACTAGACATTAGCAACCTAGGAGAAAAAAATAGAAAACTAAGCGAAAGTACACTCTGACAGCGGAAGGCACAGAAAGTTGGTAATACAATTACGGTTGCAGTTTGGACAGGCGCAAACCAAAGAGGCGCACTTTACACCGAAAACAAAAACCCAAAGTCAAAATGGTAAACTTGACGATTATGCAGACGAAAATAACGACAAAAATAATTTGGATGTAATAAAACAGATTAAAACAACGACTAGCAGATATACTTAAAACAGCATTTTGACGTCTGAGAAAATTCCATTGTTTAAGCGCATACTGCAGTGATTCCATAAATATTGAAACACATAATTATGCGGTTCGAAGTAGGCCAGAAAATTAGCTTTCTTTTGAATTCTTTTCCTTAGAAGACGATTTTTAAAAATAATTTATTTCTTCTCACCAAAAACAAATATATTCAAGCAGTAGAGCCTATTATTTTCTCATTTCTCATTTCTCATTTCTCATTTAGCACGCATTTAAGATAAGCACCTCACTACTGATTTTTTTGCTGTATACTTCAAGTTGGGTTTGGAAAGATATGACCGCCGCACAATGATTCCAAGAATCGAAAAGTTTAACAAAAATCGTGGAAATGCTCGAAAATCACTTGTACAGATAAACGGTGACACCAGAAGCTCCAAAACTTTTTCAACAAGAGTTTGGCATTTTTGTGACCGCATTTTTTGTAAGTTCGATATTACGGGATCATCAAATGTCAGAAGCCTTATAAAAACTTCTTCCACTGCTTGCATCCGAGACGATTTTCCTGCAAAATTTTTGCGAGATTTTGAAATTTCAGTAGAGTAAGCGCCTCTTCAAGTTTATCTTTATTAATCAAAGAAATTGTCTTTCGCAATCGGCTATAAACTCTGGGTTCATGTTCTCTTCGAGCTTCCATGCTGCGCCAAGGGACTTCAATTTATTTACTTACTATAGAAGAAAAACTCAACAGATTACAGAAACCAACACAAGAGAATGAAACATAAACAGCTCCCCAAATTCGATTACGTCCAAAGGCATTTTCAAAAACGGACACGAATAGAACAATGGAACGTTAGAACCCTAAAGGAACCATTAAGATTAGCACAGTTCGAGGAAGAAATGGAGAAACTGCAGATAGCGATAGCTGACATCCATCCACAAGGCAATAGACGGATCGGCAGACCCAAGGCGACCTGGAGAAGATCCATCCTCCAAGAACTGACCAGGCGAACACAACATGGGACAGAGCTAAACAGACGGCGCAAATTAGGGTTCGATGGATGGCTCTTGTAGAGGCCCTACGTTCCCAAGCGGAATAATAAGGAAAAAAAAAAAAAATAGAAGAAAAATTATTTTTGGGCTCGCTTATCGTGAACTTTATTTAGATTAAGCCCTCAATCATCTTTAACAAGAAAAATTCAACTTATTACCAATAAGTCAAGTTGAATATGCTTAGTTAGGTATTCTGTCTTACTTCTCAGAAACCTGACCTACAAACTTCAAAATGGCGAACCAAAATGACCACCATGCGGAAATCTAATTCTAATTTATAAGTGCAAAACTAATTCAATTTCCTAGTTGCTTTGCACAATGCCAAGCAAACTCGCTTTATGAAGTGACAGATCCAGCTCAAAAGGCAGAGTATTAAAAAACAATAGCAACTGCAGCGGATATAGTACTTAGCTCGAGTTAAGAGCTGAGGGAAAATGCCAAGGAAATGGCCAACATAATGTTCGGTAATCACGTTTCAAATTTTACCCCAAGTTTTGAGCTAAAGCAACACAGCAAAGCGTCTTGTTTATTTTACATTTTCGTGGCATTTTCCATTTATGCAAATTTTCCATTGCGGCCCTGTTGAGTTGGCAGCTGCAGCAGCCAATGAGCACGTAAATGATTTTTTGCTTGCCACAAGCAGCCGGTTGGCAATGGCAGTGGCAGTTGGCACAGGCAGTTGTGCATTTGATCGATCGTAACTGGCAGGTTTTTGCGAGGGGACATAGGCAGAGGGGTTTGCCCTGTGACATGCATGTGCTTGCAGTTTAGTTCGTGCCACACACGAAATGTGGTACTATTCCAATATTGCCTCTTGCGGTAGAACAGCAAATTGCACTTGCATCGAGTACGTGTGCATTGTCCATGCATGAGCGTGTGTGTGTGTGTGGGTGTGCAGAGGTGTATAAGGGGGGTTTTTAGGGGAATAAACCAGCTAAGCAACTGGTCGTATTAAACGCGTTAACAAGTTGCTAACAGTTTTATGGAAATTTTATTTTACTTGATAGAAATATTGTATGTCGCGCTCTGGCGGAGAATATGGGAACTTGTATGCAGGACATCAAAGAGATATCAAGGATTAAAATGAAAGCATTGAAGATTTGCTTTTAGTTAAAACGTAGAGCAAGAAGAAATAAAAATGTTTCTCTCATTTGCACTCCCTCAGTCGTCGTGTAAATCTCTAAAGTTCAAGTTAGAATCCACAATGAAGTTCCCGCGTACTATGTCTACATGAAAACTGCGTTAATTAATTGAAATAATGAATTTATTATCAAATAGAGTTTTACGTTTTCTAAAAACAATATATTTATAAAATAAGCCAAAACCTATAACTTAACAAGACGTAGAGCGGCCTGGTTGATAATCTACGTCAACTGATAGCAACATGTCAACGCAATCAAGGAATTAGTGCTCGAAAATCGTTGTTCGAGTGTAAGATACATTACTAGTCTTCTTAGAATATCAGAAGTATCAGTTAAAGCCATTTCAGAAGACCATTTGGGCCTTGGAAAGACCAAGTCTCTTTTAAAACCAAAAACACTAAAATTCTTGCAAAAACAGCGTCACGTTGATGTGTGTGAGACTTTTTGCTTTATAACTAAAGACAAGACACGGATTTACGCTTACGACACAGAAATAGCCGAATAGTCGAGTCGTGCTAAAGGCGCGCCAAGACCGATAAAGTCACGCCAAAGTCGTTCCAAAATCAAAATCACTGTGACTGTTTTCTTGGATTACCTTGGTGTAGTACACTTTGAATTCCTTACAAACGCTCAAATTGTTATTAAAAAACATTACTTGAGTGTTGCGCGTCATTTGCGTGAAGCAATTCGTCTCTAGAGGCCAGAACTGTGGCGAGATATTGCACCGTCACACATAGCACTCGTACTTCGTGAACATTTTGCTTAAAATTCAACTCATATCGTTCCACAATCGCCTGATTGAGCTCCGTGTGATTTCTGGCTATCCGCTAAACTCAAAAACCACTTCGTGGTTATCGTTTTTGGTTCGATTGAGAAGATACTAACGGAATCGAAGAAGGAACTGTGTGGGTGGAAGAACTTGGGTAAAAGCCCTACCCCAGTCCACAAAATCTAATAGAAGTCAGATCAGCTCGTTTGTGCACTGCGACTCAGAACGTGATATATAAAGATGTGGAAGTGAGTAATCTACAATACCCTCCAATTTTTTCAATAGAAACCAAAAACTTAAAGTTGAAAATGATTCCAATTTCCAGAACTACCCCTTGCAAAAGCAAACTATCTACGTCACTGTGTATGCCTGAGTACGTTCAACGCTTTGTTAAGCATTTGTAACCGAATTTTCGTTAAAGTTTATTAGTTAGGTTCCATTGCTGAACCAAAGAATGGCAGCCACATGGAACTAGTTGCTCCCAACGGTTGCTTGGATACAATTCGCTCTGTGACTGTGTGGGGGTGTCTGTATGCTGCTGACTCGTGTGGGAAACAATAAAACTGCATTTGTATTGTTTTGTGGCTTTTGTTTAGAAGGAAGTAGCATTTGTACAGTAAACATAAGTACCAAAATTAAAGCCAACATTATTCAAGGCACATCTGTTGCCTAGAGAGTCTTGTGGGTCTGATTGATAACGCAAGTATGCCAATAAATACTGTTTGAAAGCGTCTAGTTAATTAATTGTTGAAATCTTCTGATGAGGTTGGTGCAGAAAATGGAGAATGCTGCATTGAAAACGAACTAATCAATCATAAATTAAAGCTTAGTGGAATACAAGATGGGAATGAAGCGATTTTTAAAGACAAAGATTTATTAGTTTCGAGTGTAATTCAGTTTTGTTTTCTCTATTTGAAGGCTTTAATCTATGGAGACCTGTTTGTTAAAGTATAGTATACTTCATAGTGGTAAATAAGAAAAGAAATCTACGAAATATGATATTTTTTTATTATAAAAACTTCTTACAAGACTATATTTTGGAGTTAATTCTAATACTTTGCACCAAGGCTCTCATACTTGCCATAGAAGCAGTTCTCATACAAGCGTGATTCCGCCTAATTTTTGCAATCTTGTTTGTTTTAAGTCAGCTTAATATCTACACAAATTTATTTAAAAGTCAAAGGTCACAAAATAGTACGACTAAAAACTTTGCTTTGATGTCAAGTCAAAATAAATTAAGTCCTGCTCAGCTCTACAATTGTCACGTCATATAGACACACTAATTAGCATATTCCAAAAATTTGTTAAAGCTCAAAATTCCCAGGAAAACCGTATAAAGTCAGCAAAGGTTCAAAACAAACAAAACATTAGCTATGTGTTGTGCTTGACTGGATGTCCTTTTTGAAGAATTTCTTGTCCATTGGCGGCTGTCATAACGTCATAGGCGCGTTCAAGTGCGCGTTTTAATTGAACGTGGGCAGCAGTGCGTATGCGTAATAAAACTAATAGGCTTAAATAACATTTGTATAAGCAATTAAATGGGCAAAGCTTTTGGCTGATTTGACTAATTAGAGTTGAAACAAATTAAAGGTAAACTTGGCGGCTAACGCAAATGTCAGAAGTTGGACAACAAATTGAAACAATTACCAGAAACACGCAGCGGTTTGCTGCCTGCCCCAAAAAGCGTAAGAGTATTTAATGCGGTTAATTAAATTTCCGGTTATATGCATTGCAATGTACAAATGAAATTTAGAATATTTGTTCAAGTTATTTTTGGGCCGGCTTTTTGCAAGTTGTGGTTTTGAACCAGGTGGGTTTTGTAGGGCCAAAACCAGACAAAGCATGTGTGTGGTTTGTGTGCATAATTATAGTTTTTGGCAAGCACATGGAAAGCAAGTTAATTTTAAATCTTTAAAGTTTTGTTGTGTCTGATCAAACTTAAAATGTACGGGGTTGGCCCCTTATATTTCGCGATTGGGCAAACCTAGTGTTGCAATCTGGCGACTGACTGAGCGCTATCGTAAAATTTGGCATTTTTCAGGTTATACGTATTTAGAACGTATTGACAACGCTATCTGTGTTGTTTATACAAACTTAAAAGATTTATCCCGGCATAAAAATCGGTTTCATTCCGTGATCATCGACGTGGATTACCTTAAGAACAGTGCATGAACTGAACTAAGTTTATGGCGATGAAGCTTCATCAAGTACCAGTGTTTATAGATGTTATGGTGAATACAACCGAGGTCGTAGTTCACTTTAAGACGAATGTCGTGGAGGTCGTCCAAAATCAGTTATTGTTCCGGAAACAAATTATGCCTTGCGCAAACTAATATTGCAAGATCGTCATGTGACCTATCGTGAGATTGAGACAACCGTAGGCATTAGTGGGACCAGCATACAGTCAAAAAGATTTGCTCGCATTAGATTTTTTTTTTTTTTTTTTTTTTTTCCTTTTTATTCCACTTGGGAACTTAGGGCCTCTACAAGAGCCATCCATCGAACCGTAATTTTTCGCCTGGGTCAGTTGTTGGAGGATGGATCTTCTCCAGGTCGCCTTGGGTCTGCCGATCCGTCTATTGCCTTATGGATGGATGCCAGCTATCTGCAGTTTTCTCCATTTCCTCCTCGAACTGTGCTAATCTTTGATGGATCCTTTAGGGTTCTAACGTTCCATTGTCCTATTCGTGTCCGTTTTTTTGAAAATGCCTTTGGACGTCATCGAACTTGGGGAGCCGTTTATGTATTCTCTTGTGTAGGTTTCTATAATCTGTTGAGTTTTTCGGTCGAACTGGTGATTGGCCAGATGCGACTTATCCCAGTGGTGGGGCTGCCACCTGACGCCTTCTGGGAGTAGCGTCTGCGCTTGGCTGCGCGGAAAGGCTGGGCGATACAGTCTTTTTATTGTTGGCATCATTCTAGCTGGTGTTGTTGCTGTACGCCGAAAAGCTATGAATGGCGCTTGGTTCTATGGTATACCCTCCATTTAGCGTGGGGGGTGAGGAGTGGGGCAAGGGGGGGTGCCAGAAATTGTTGAAATTTTGTGCAAATGGAGAAAAGCTTTCTATTAGGTAGAGAAGCAATTTTTAAGAGGGACGTTGGAGTGGTCATGCCTCTTGCCATGAGTGGGATTCGAACCCACGACCCCGCGATTAGAAGGCAAGTGTATTACCCACTAAGCTACGAGGCCCCATGCTCGCATTAGATAATCCCATGCAATTTGTCATTCGCTTAAAAAAGGCTGGTTTTTTCGATTGGTCGAAAGAAATGCTATAAAAATACAATGTGCTTCGAAACACGTCTACGACTGCGTGACAGGTGCTGAATCATGGATTTACGCGTATAAGTCCGAAAGTTAACAGCAGTCGACGGTATGGGTGTTTTAATAAGAGCCAAAACCAACAGAAGTTGTTCGCGCACGAAGCACTTCCCGGCAAATGGTCGCCTGTTTTTTCAGAAAAACTGGACATACCGTATCACTAGAGAAACGCAGAGCAGTCAATTTTGAGTGGTACATATCCATTTGTTTGCCAGTTGATTTCCAAGAAATAGGCGAAACAAACCGCCGTAGATGGATTACCCATCACCACGACAATGCGAGTTGTCACACATTGGCACAAACAAGTGCATATTTGAGCACTCCAAACAGTGACTTGATGACTCATCCGCCATATAGTCCTGACTTAGCACAGAATCACTTCTTATTATTCCAGAATGTAAAAAGTAAAATGAGAGCTCAACGTTTTTCAACACCTGAAGAAGCGGTTGATGCATTCAGAATGCTTGTTTTGGAGCTACCTCAATCAAAATGGCAAAAGTGCTTCGACAATTAGTTCAAATGCATGCAAAAGTGTATAGATCTTAATGGGGAATACTTTGAATAACAATTAAACAATTTTTAAAGTTTAACACTTATTTTTATGCTCTAATACCGAAATATAAGAGGCAGCATTGATTTATTTCATATGTAAACTTAAAGCACAGTTTCATTTTATCATAGCAAAATCTCGCTTTGGAAATCATGTTTGTCTATCGAAACGTAAACTCAATAAACGCAAAAATCGGAATTACTTGAAATTTTTCTTAGAAATTTACTTTTGTCCAGCAAGCAAGTTTTAAAATTTTTCTTATTACTCCAACTAACTCCTAGCATGTTCCACAAATAAAGACAATCATTGGCCATTGTGTCAAATCGTACAAAACTGTCAGTTGCAAACTGTCTGAAAAAGAATTCTGCAACTTGAACATCAGTGCAAGCAGTTCTGCAACATTTCGCTTGCAACCCCATTGTTGAAGGCTTCATATTTCTAACATCAGGGTTGCATTTTCGTTGCAATTTCGTCGCTTTTGTGTTGCTCTATTATTTATTGTGGCTGCCTTTTGTGTGCTTGGCAGTTGACTTTTTGTTGCCACTGTGGCAGCAAGTTGTTATTGTTGCTTGCAACAATGTGGCGGGCGACCAAAGACAGCGCTGACAGTTAATAAATGTTTGCCTGACAGCGCAAGTTGCAGCCACAAAAACAAGCAAAAAAATACAAGAAAAAAATCGCAGTTAACTGAGGCATAACGGACGAGAGAGTGGCAGGTAAATATAGCCACAGTTTGTTGCAGCAGAAAAAGCAGAAAAAAAGCACCAAAGACATCTGTAATGTCACAAAACTGTAAGTTCCTTCGAACTTAAACACCAAAAATTTGCCAAAAGTAAGTTCTCTGCCAAAGTGCTGCTGCTTTCAAGTCTAAATGCCTTTTTGCAAGTTCCTTTCCCCATTGCCCAAAACATTTTAATGCCTTGGTGTCAAAAAACGCAATCTTTGCACTTCAATTAAAGCCAAAAGTTGCAGAAAAATGCTGGCACGAAAACTTTCCAAAACAAAACGTCCAAAAAGGCAATTAAAAAATACTGCACAAAGCAGTAACAAAATAATATAATGCGAACTAAAGCTTAACTGGAACTGGAACCTAACAAAATAGATTCAAATCTCCATTAACACGCAACAGCAAAATCTTTTGCACATTTCGTGCGATTTCAAGTAAAACCAATTTACCACGAAAGTAAAATCACAAGAAAAAAAGTGAATGTGCATTTATTATGCAGTTTAACATGGAAAGAAATAAAAATAAGCTTAGGTTGGAAATAAAATAATTAACTTGTGGGAATTCCCAGTTTACGCTAGAACTTGGTTTGGTATTGCTAGAAAACTTTGCGATTTGTCGTACGCTTAAGGATTTCAAGATAAACGCGTTTTTTGAATGCAATGCCGAAGTTGAAAAGAGTTAATTGCAACTAATGTATATACGACTACTAAGCACTAATTATTTTTTGGAGCTTTAAGCTTCTTAATAAAGGGTGATTTTTAAGCAACCTTGTTTTTTAACAGCTAACACGGTTACGTGCCTTTTGTTATTTCTGCAAGAAATTGAAAGCTTCAATTAACATCATTCGATTTAGGTGAAATATGCGCCGTTTTTTGCGATATCTTGTTGCCATTTTAAAGGAAATTTCATAATGCCTCTCACATAGAAAGCCTCATTTCTATTGGCAAAAATTTGAGACATACGATTTTCACAAGCTTCACTTAAAGCGAATTTTTCTTCCAGCAAAATTATTCGCCATGGACTGAAACAGGTAATCACATGGTTCCAGATCTGGACTCTAACCTCCCAACCAAGCTTGCGGATCTTCTGGTGGTCGTTATGCATGGCCTGGCGTTAGAATAATGGAACACAGTTTCTCTTCTATTGATGGTCGAACTCGGTAATGCCCTAGATTTTGGCGACATTTTCGACAATTGGCTTTCTAGTGCGTGGTGCAGCTTTGATATCGAAATTACCGGAACGGAATCAAATGGACGATCAAAGCTCAGACGTAGAACCTAACTTCATTTGGAGCGACCAACCGTAGAAGGCGCACGCAAAGCAGGCTAGAGCTTATGAGCTCGGCTGTAACCCAATAACGGGTTGTGACGGCTAATTTAATCAAACAAATCAAAAAACCTTGTCAATTGGATTATATGATTTAACGTGATCTAGATTATTTTTTGTGGGCTATATTTAGTATCATGTCTATAGTTGTAGGCACGCAACGCTTGAAAGCTAGGAGCTAATATTGAAGAACTTATAAGTGAGATATTTATCGATATGGCGGAGAGAGTATGCCAAATTCATGCAGGCAACATAAGATTATCTTTAAACATTATTTTAAAGCTTTTCTTCTAATGACTTAAATTAAGATTATTTTTCTGAATTTAGAAGATTTACTTTGAACAAGATGATTTAAGAGTTTCTAAAAAGTGCGAAAGTTTATTTTTAAGCATAATTTCTGAAATTATTTTTCCAAAAATTTATGAAATTTTCTATTATGCAAACAATCTAATCATCTATTTCTGTTTCATAACAAAATTAAAGTTACGCTAGCGATAAACTTCAAAAAATCAGTATTTGTTTTAAAAATATTTTAGTTTCCAAAAAAAAAAAAAAAAAATGAATGTCGTTTACACAATTTTAGAGAAAGGCAAGAAGAACACATGTTCTTATAGAATTTACCTACAGAGTATATGCGGCAAAATTGTATCGCCATGGCATGGTCTAAAGCTTTATAACGATGCAGAGCGGAATATTTTACAAATGATGGTAGAGATGCCACGCTGGACCAATGCCAAGATGGAGGTTAACCTTGGTTTACCGCTGAATCCCATTAAGCAGCAAATGAGAGGTTCACGATTGCACTATGTGGCCAATTGTTTTCCCTATAAAGGTTATATATGGAATTTTGGCATTTTACCACAAACTTGGGAGGATCCAAATATTACAGATGATGTGCTTATGATCAAGGGAAATAACGGACCCATAAATGTGCTTGAAATTGGCGAACGTGTGGCCAAGTGTGGTGAAGTACTAAGGGTTAAACCATTGGGCATTTTTGCAATTATCGATGATAACGGGCTAAATTGGCGCATCCTAGCCATTGACATAAATGATCCATTGGCAAGCAAGTTGAATGACGCACCAGATATTAAAGAACTATTACCAGGTCTTTTGGAGGCTTCGGTAGACTTAATGCTAATTTGTGGAATTCCCGAGGGCAAGAAGGCGCCAAAAATTGCGTTTAATCAGAAGCCAGAATGCGCCGATTATGCAAAGAGAATTATTGCCAAATCTCATAAGTCCTGGCATAGAATGCTCCATGATTATGACTCTGAACCACCTGGCCTATCTTGTCTTAACGTCAGCAACAAAGAATCGTGTTTTTATATCGATAGTTTTAAGGCTAGCAAAGTTTTGGATCAGGTATCTACGAGTTGTGTTATTAGGGAGTGGAACGTAATGGGTGACGTTGCAATCAACGATTGGTCGTTCATACATCGCCCACCACTAACGGATTGAATCAGTTAATGAATCCTAACTCTATGCGATTATTAAATGTTGAGTATTTCATTAAATGTTTTAAAATTTGAATGGTTTTCGCACGAAAGTTTAATTCGTTGGGCAAACTTTAATAGAACTTGGGAAAAAAATGCGACTAATTTAAATACGGCAATACGATTCGACTCCAACCAGACTATTTTTGATATGACTACAAAGTTTTATTGCTGCTCTACAGATAATTTGTCCAATTGTTGATATTTCGCCCTCATCGAATTTAGGAATCATTCCAGATGCTTGGAACTTATTTTTCGCATAGCAACTGAAAGCATTTTATGTTGACTTTGGCATTCACTTTATGTTCAATCGCCAAAACTATACAAATAATACTTATTTTCTAATGCAAAGATACCTTGACCGAAAAAACAAAGACGAATTTTAATAAAAAAATAAAATTTAAAAATTTACTGAGAAATAGGAAAAGATTAAAGAATAAGCTCGCGTTGACTATTTAGATAAAAATCAGCTTTTGCAGAAACGAAAAAATTATACAATTAGATACTTGCAGAGAGAACCAATTGACGCAAAGAAGAAGCTTGCATTGGATGCGTAAAAATATGTAAAACCTAAAAACCAGAAGTTTGAATATCGGTGATATGAAGAAAGGGCGATCGTAAGAGGGATGCGGTATAGCGCATAAAAATAAAAATTAAAAATATTCGAGTGTAGAGTTATGACTTTCCTTGAACAACTTATTTTCGGTTAAAAAACTTAAATTTTTTATATTTTCTATACTCTGCAAAACTAAGATTCTTTTTAAGCCTTAATTGGGGTGGACTACTTAGAAGAAAGCTGTCAGAATTCAATTTCTAAACTTAAACTTAACAGCTTATGAGACAAGCAAATACATTTCGAGCTCATTTCATACCCAAATCCACAGTCATTTTCCAAAAGTTATACTTTTTGCTTTTTTTGAAAATTTTAATTTTTAGGATAATATCTATGAACTCAGATCAGCCTCAAATGTACATGCACTACTATTCTTTAAATATTTTATATAAAAAATAAACACATTTTTACGTAATAAACCTCAAGCATAAATTCAGCTTTAAGCTAAGAAAATTACGAGTCTTCCAAGTTTTCGAATAAAACGTATACGTAACTTCATTAGCTTGCACTTGTTATATTGCGTATACGCAATGTGTTCCTTTGCAAACGTAAACAAATAGCTTAATGACTTGGATTTTTGTACTTACCACTACGTTTCTGTATGGGATTTGCCATATGCCCATACAAACGGCTCAAATCGATGGCATTCACATGGCCACCAAATGTTTGCAAAAGGAACAAACACACAACCATTGGCCAAATGAAACGACCCATGGTCAGTGGCGGCGGTGGAGGCTGCGCACAGGATGACATAGTTCGTAATACTTTTCTTACTTGCACTGAGTCTCTATCTTGCGTTAGTTTATAAATATATATGTAGGTCTGTCTTTTTTTCACTTGTATGTCTAGAGTTTAGGGCTGCTAGAAAACTTCTGCAAATTAAAGCGCGCTGTTCAAGTTCAACTTAACCGTAGACAATATACGGACGTAGTAGAGTTTTCACACGCGCACGTTTTCCACTTTATGCGAGTGTTTTGCAAAACTTTTCTAGTTAGTTGCTGTGACTGGTCGTGACTGTTTTGTCCGCCGGCATGAACTACGCTGCGTATACTTGATTTAATTTACTTCTGCCGCTGCGCTGGGCTGTCCACTTGCTGCGCAGACTGCTACTTGCGTTTACGCTTAACGAGTTCTAATGGAGTTATATGCACCAGAAATTAGCTTTAATCTTAGTTTACGTTTCTTACGTAGTTTATTTTTTTTTTATATGTAATATGTTTACTTTGCGTTATATCGTTATATTTGCTTATATATTTTTAGGTTGTTTTCATTTTTTGTTGTTTCGTTTCGTTTTTGGTTACGTTAGGGCAAGCTAAAACCGTTTTAGTTGTCGTTTTAAATGAAAATCGAAAAGAATTTTTGAGGCAAACAAATGTGTTTTAGTCGACTTTTTACATTTTTCTACACTGCAACGAAAGAGAGAGAGAGAGATAGTAAAATTTGGTAAGTTAAAAATATTAAAATAAGATTTTTGAAGCCTATCTATTTTTGTTCTCGTCGATGCTGTGTATTTCCAAGTGGTTCAGTTTGTTTAGCACATCGCAGCCAGCTCAAAATATCTTCGCAAGAACACAAGACTTCCAGCGTTTGATGCTGAATGTTGAACAAGCACAAAAAATACCCTACAAAGTAGCAAAAAGAAATATTGTTAAGTTCTTTTGCATGCCAGCCAGCAACAAGAACTTTTATTTACAACTTTACAATGTACAATCATTTTCGGATACAAATTTTCCATAGCTGTTACCCCTCATTTTATTGCAGTTTTGGCACTCTTTTAACCTTTAACTCCTAACTAATTCTTTGTGGCAACCTCCCACTGACGGAAACCAAACAGGCGCTTGCCAATATATTATTCAAAAGCCTAACACCCTTAACTTGTTGGTTACGCAGCATTTTGGCCAACTTTGCTGCCTAAATAAATACTTGTTGGAAATTGCTACTATTGTTTGTTTGTTTGTTTTTTTTTTTTTGACAACAAAGAAATGGTTATGACATCATGCTAGGGTCTATAACATCCGTCTAACTGGCAAATATCTCTTAACTTTCAACAACTTCGTCAAACTCTCTAAACTTTGTTGCAGTTCTTTGGACGAAATATACACATAAAAATTAAGTGGCACTCTTAATTGCAACATTAAGAAGTTCACACGAAATGCGCACTTTACACGCACATCGCACTTATACCAATGCAGGCAGACATATACATATATGAGTTGGGGTTATGTATATGTGTGGTACACTACTTGCCACTGAAAAAGTTTCACTTAAATCTTGCTACCATCAAGCCTATATTTGGGAATTTGTGATAGATAGTGTCAAAATTTTTGATTTATTTTTTGAAATAGAACATAGTGCAATAAAAATTTAAAAAATATATTTTAAAAAATCAATTATCAGTTTAAGTTTTAGAGATATATTTTTTTTCAGATATTATTTTGGCATTTTGCGAATACTGCAAACTCACACTAAAAAGCAGTTTTTTCAAAATTGTAGAATAAGTACAATCAGAAGACTTTTAAGATTCTTTTCCATTGCATTTCATATTATTAGCGAGAACTGAAGAAAAATCTATTTCTACTCGGACATCTACTAATAGAAGTAACACCAAGCTCTGCCTTTGAAGTGATGAACATGATCAATCGCAATAAATTTATTTGTTTGGAATTTTAAATATGAAAAAAGTCAAATCGTATTCATAAAGTTAGTTCATATGGATGGTAGTAGTTTGCGTTGACCGAAAGTGTATGCCTTGTGTCATGCAGTAATTCATATAAAATATATGAATATAAAAGAAGAATATAAAAGTTAAATTGAAATTACCATTTTTTGCTTGAAAATGATAAATATTAAAATAATCAAAAATAAATCAATTTATTTCCACAGGTTATGATCATCGCTACAAAGGCAGAGCATGAAAATATATCCATTTATAGCTAAGTTCAGTTGACCTTAAGATTAGATTATTTAAAATAAACAAATATTAAATAATAACTAAATATATATTAAATAATAAATATTAAATAATAACCAGTTTGATCGGAAAACTCAACGGATTACAGAAACCAACACAAGAGAATTAAACATAAAACGGCTCCCCAAATTCGATGACGTCCAAAGTCATTTTCAAAAACGGACACGAATAGGACAATGGAACGTTAGAACCCTAAAGGAACCATCAAGATTAGCACAGTTCGAAAAAGAAATGGAGAAACTGCAGATAGCAATAGCTGGCATCCATCCACAAGGCAGTAGACGGATCGGCAGACCCAAGGCGACCTGGAGAAGATCCATCCTCCAAGAACTAATCCAGGGGAACACAACATGGGACAGACCTATACAGACGGCGCAAATTAGGGTTCGATGGATGGCTCTTGTAGAGGCCCTAAGTTGCCAAGCGGAATAATAATAATAACGAGAAAAACATAATATAAAATTTATACGTAATACCTAGTCTGATAAGTGAATTTATTAAAGATAAGCGAGATATGAGTATCTACGGCTGGTTAGGAACTTGGATTTACAAAGTAAAAGATGAAAACATAAACATTTCTTAACAAAAGAAGTCAAAACATCAGCGTTGAACAAGTTGTGTTTTATGGTTAATGTTTGGTCAAATATGCTCGATTTGGCGAATCGAGATGAGTTAAGATAGAGAAAGCGTTGAATTGAGTAGAGCGTTTGTAGGAGAGGAAATCGTAAACTATTATTAGTTTGCCCAGTAGACGCGAAAAGGATCTTGCATTGAATAATTGGTTAATTGCATATAGCCGAATCCGAACGTCGAAATCTTTAATCAATAAAGATTTTTTTTGTGAAAATTTTTGTATAATTAAGCCACAAACCGAACGAATAAGCAGCGGAAGCAAATTTGTTCAACTTCGTATACGCAATATTAGCGCATTTGGGCACCATGTGTTCAAGTGGCTATAATGTATAGTAATAATTTAATGCAGATAAGATTGTATAAAAAACCTCCTTTAAGACGTTTTATAGTAACATATTACTGCAGCTAAGAATCTTTTATGAAATCCTCCATTTTTTGCCTGCAAATTTTACACTTAAAAATTAAGTATACGCCGCATAAAATTTGCAGGCAAAAAATGGAGGAGTAAACGCATATGAGCTATGATTATGATTTTGGTTATTCTACCAGGTATAGTTTGAGCTTCCGAAACAGAGAGGATTAGGCAGTCCTTGGGCAGGCCGCGGCTTGCGTCGATTCCGGTGTGAAAAACCTCCGTCGGAATCGTTAGTATTTTTGTGAGAATATCTGGCGTATTTTCGATATATCATTTTAAGCAGTATTAAGCTTATTAATTTCTGAGTTTTAAAAAAATTTTCCGTTTTTGAATAAAGAAGAATTATAATTTTAATCAGCTGCAGCATGGACATTCTAAAAATCATGAAAAAAATAAACTTTAAACTATTTTTTTAAAAATGACTCAAACATTTAATAATGGCTTCAAAAACGATTATATACGGAAATTCATTTGGCTAAAAATCTATAGGCCTTATTTAAGTGTCTAGTAGTGTAAATACTCAACACACATTGCTGACTAATAAGCTTAACGAACTTTAACATTTCTAACACACATTTTGTCGAGCAAAATCATGGGGAGGGAAAAAAAAAGTTGAACAACCCTTTGGCTTGCTTTTCAACACTTAGCACTCCACCAGGAGAGAGAGCAACACACAGACATATCCTTACTCGAGCGACTTTTAATGGGTCTCTGGAGCAACCGAAAGCCAAAAACATGCCAAAACCCCAGTCCCAGCAAGTCCACAAAACACGCTGTAAAAATTCTGTTAGAAGAATATAATGAAAAAAATAAAACCGCTTCAGTCGGCTGTGCGTCTGCCAAAAAAAAACCTTTAATTATAGTCATGTTGACCCTTTTTGTTTGGTTAAGGGGCTGGATGAAAAAAAAAAAAAATCAAACGACAAGTATGCCTAGCAATTTGGACGGAACCCAAAAAAAAAACTTTGCCAAAGTCAACTCAAACAAGTTATAACTTTTGGCTTACTCTCATGCTGAGCATCAAATTTGTACATGCAAAAATAAGTCTGAGAGATAAAAATATGAGTTTGCTTGGGGCTGAAAACTGGTTTGTCCCAACCATGGACGGAATGCATGACAAGTTGCGTCTGATGGTATGCTGTAGATATTGCTGTACTAACAAGTGCTGGCATATTAATTAGTCCTTTTTCCTTACGCTTTTGCATTTGCTCTTTTCAGGGACACGGATTTTGATTATACTTTGTCGGTGTATTTTAAACTTTTTTTTTATTTTGGGGTTTTCTGATTCTTTTTTTTTTTGTTTGCTTTACTGGCAGTGTCCTTGACAGCTACAGAGTGTGAATGTGGTTAGTGTTTGGGTCTGTTGATGTAGGTCTGTGTTCTTGGTCTAGTCAAGGTAATTGGTTAAGTGCATGGAATTTATTTAGAATTGTAACTAAACTTTGCGACAGTGAACAAGATTGCTACCAAATTTTCCGCACCGAAGTCTTGCTTAATATCAAAACAAATGCATAACTTTCCCAAAAATTGCGAGAGCCCAACAACTCGGTTTAGAAAGACAACTCAAAAATTACAGAAATCCTGATGAAAGAATATGCAATGTTGGACACACTAATTACACTTAGAGTAATTTGGCAACAAGAAACCACTATGAGAACGATCTATACGTTTGAAGTTCATCATCATCATTCAGCTCTACAACTCGGAATGGGTTTTGGCTGTCTCAACAATTCCTCTCCATTCGTGCCGGTTGTGTACAAGGGCGCGCCAGTTCCTTACTTTCATCTTCAGCATGTCATCGTCAATATTGTCAATTAGGCGCTTTCTTGGTCGAACTCTGTTTCTTATGGAGAGTGTTGTGTATGCCAACACAAGCTTTTGTGCTCTGTACTGGTCCATCCGTAGAACATGTCCTATCCATCTTAGCCTCTGAAATTTAATGAATTTGACTACATCTTCGCCATGATTTAAGCTCTACAATTCGTCATTGTTACTTGGAATGTAGTCACCTCGTTCATTTATCTTTTGCCGCTACGTTTTTTGCAGTTTTCTTCTTTCAAAGATTCTTAAGGATTCAGTGTCTGCTGCCGTCATGGTCCGAACTTAACATATGAAGTTAAGAACTTTATTTATTTTGAGTTAGAACTATTTGAAAGCAAGAAATTCCTATCGATGCGACTGTATCAATGTGTTTTAAAGTTCTAGATTACAAAGTACAAGGGGAAAGGTTAGATAAAGACATGAGCTACAACACGTAAGCTGTAAGCTTAGAAGCTTAAAAAGCAGTATAGTTCTGGTATTGTCAGATCTTTAGCTTCTTTTGGGACTAATACTATATATCATAAAGAAAATTATATAAAATTATATATTTTCCAACGCTTTCAATAGATTCTACAGTCATCTTTTGGCATAACTTGAAGGTAACAAATATTCTGTCAATTCAATAAATAAATTACTGCACTTGAACAATATTATTCTTTTTTAATTGAAACACTTGTGTGTGCCTAAAAATTAAATTTCTGTTAATTATGTACACTTATTTCTTCAAAAGCGCTTCAGTGCTGTCTCAGTCTGTCGAAGATTTCAGCGTCCCAAAGTGTCAAATGAAAACTTTCAACTGCAGACTCCTTTAGAGATTTCAAAGTGACAAACACCCTGAGCATATAAAGTACGTCAACGTCAATGTCAGTTCTCAGCTAGAACTTTTTCCACAAAAGCAAAAAAAAATTCTATATTATACTTAAATGAAGCAAGTAAATAAAACTTTTGCTCGAGCAGTTTAATAATCGGTTTTAAGTGTTAAAGCAGAAAAAAAAAAGAATTATCCAACAGCAGCGGAAAAACAAGCAGCTCAACGCTTTGTAGATGCACAGATAGGCTTGAATAAGTTTGCCCAGACAAGTGCGTAACTTGGCTGAATAAGCCCACTGGGGCAAATACATACAGAGTACATATATATATCTGTAATACATATATATATATAGCACACGAGTATATAAATACAATCGTGCACATACAAACATAAATAAGCAGACTGAGTAATAAAGTGGCAGACGGTGGAGCGACAGGAAAAGTAAGTGAATTATATGCCCATAGGCATTGCCGGCAAATAAAGTGGCACAAATTGCTTAAAGACATTGAGTAGGTCCAAACGTTAACACTATGAAGTGCCAGGAGTGCTAGGAGCTACTTTAAAGCAGCAGCAATATTGGATCAGGTTTAGTAGATATTATCTTTAATTATGTAGCTGACATGGAACAGTTGGAGTATACTCTGGTGTCTTGATTAGATGGATTACGCAGAAACATGTACCAAGTGAAAAGGTATCAGGCATCAGTAGTTGGAAATTGAAACCAAAAATTTCCGTATATTAGTTACGAATTCCATCTTACCAAGTTCTTAGCATTTTTGCAGAAAATAAAAATAAAACATGTCAGCTAACGAATTAAATTTAAAATTTCACATTTTTTGAAGCTCAAATGTAAAGAAACTTTACTTATTAAACTTATCTTGAAATTTACTGTCGATTAGCTTAAAGATGAGAGAACTTTATTTTAGGTCAAACATCTCTAGTTCCATCAATCTTATTTTCAAATTTTTATAATTAAATATTGATAATTCAATTAATCTCAATATACATTCAAATTCAATTTTAAATCATTTTTAATTTCTAGTAAATAAATATACAGGGTGGGTCATTAAGACTTTTAAAATTCGCACTATTAAGTAAAGTATTTAACTTAATTAATGCCCTATAAAGCTTCCATCATATCTGTAGAAAAAATTCTAAACTAAAAATGAAAGTAAAAACTTATTTATGGAAATGTTTTCGAATTTCAAAAATCAGTTTTCAAAGTTGCATATATTAGAAACTTTTACTATGGTCAATACGCCTCTAGTTCTTTTGAATTTATTTTGAAGATTTATCTTCTAATTAAAATATACATTGGCGAATTTGTGGCTTGGTCCGTATGATGCCTTTTCGATATTTTCACACAGTTATTCATTAATTTCAGCTCATAAACTGAACTTCAGATTCATCCTTTCAAATGTTTGGGAATAGCAAACTATCGTTTATTAAAAATTCAATTCAAGAAATATTGACATTGGCGAAAAAGTCGTCAAAAATGATATTTGGGTCAATGATAAGAACAACGTCTACTTCGAATGAAGCTCAGTATATTTATTTGCAAAATAGCCGTATTTTAGGTACAGAAAACAAAGACTCTTATATAGATACATCCACAACAATCGATTGTTTGCTGCGGCTCTACAATTTACAAACGAATTCAAACGGCGGTGTTTTTAATGAATTGGGATATTGCTAGGTAAATAGCGTGTATCTATTTGCTAGCTTTGCCAGTGCTAGGCAAATGCACCAGTGGAATCCAACCAAGAACTTTTCGCAAACTAGCAACTCTGACAACTTTATTTAAGAAATTTCTCTCAAATAGATAACGATAATAATTTCAGCTCATTAAGCTACCTTTGTCACAAATTAAACGATTTTCTCCAAATGCCAACAACAAAAGTCTGATAAAAATATTTACAAATCAAATGTTGAACAGCAGGCGACTGATAACATTTAACGATAAACATTTATTTCAACTTTGTGTCGAGCTGCTGCCATATCTTAAGCAAATTCATGGCTGTCAAGCAACTTAAAGAAAAGAACAAAGGTGTGACGATATTTTTTTTACAAAAACTTTTTTACTTAAAACATGTTCTAAACAAAATCCAGACTGTCAAGCAGCTGCTACCCGAAAAAAAACTTTCTTACCCTGAGCATAACTTTTTTTGTTGCCAAATACATTCTAACGAAATATAAACAAACTTAGCAAACAAATTGGCCAACAAAAAATGGCTAGCTTTTCAATGGAAACTAGTATTAAGCACATCCGAACATTAAGCGTGAAAAATACTAACGAAAAAAGGAAAATGCGAGTGAGTGCTCCCTAAGCAAATTAAAATAGCAACACAATTCCAATTCCTTGGCCATAAAGCGCATGGCTAGAATCAGTAGGCAACAAACATTTGCATAATTTACAACATCTCTGGCGCTTTTGAGGCTCAAGTCGCCAAAGTTGCTGACCAAAAGCGGCAGGACACCTAGTCAAAGCAGTTAATACTTTGTGAACAACTTGGCTTTCAAATAGTAAGACAATTCCAACTGGATTGGTGGATAAGCTGACTATTATATGCACTGTAAAAAACAATGGGTATCACCAGATGAAAGTACACCGAAGAAGCCCAAATACACAATATTCGGCCGGAAATGCTATGATGAGCGGATTTTGCGACGCGCGTGAATTTATTGACATCGACATCACAGCGCAATATTATAGTTTCGACCAATTGATAAAGCGTATACGTCCGCCCACATTTGCAGAAGAAAAATTTACTTTTTCACCAAGAAAAGGCACCAGTTAGGATTGGGCCACGAAATCC
Source organism: Chymomyza procnemis (assembly GCA_035046065.1). Taxonomy (NCBI): domain Eukaryota; kingdom Metazoa; phylum Arthropoda; class Insecta; order Diptera; family Drosophilidae; genus Chymomyza; species Chymomyza procnemis. The sequence goes on along the minus strand of JAWNOJ010000026.1, from coordinate 14,161,787 downwards.
TAAAGCAACCGTCGTATTCACAAGATTTGACTTCCTGCCTAACTCATACCAAACCTGAACAAATGGCCCGCTGGTAAGCGCTTCAACATAGAAGTCATTGCCGAAATTGGCGCCTATTTTGTGTGATTTTCAACTGACTACTAAAAACAGGGAATGATCAAGCAACGTTATAATCGCTGTATCGAGCTAAAAGCAGATTCTGTTGAAGAATAACAAATTTAAAAAAAAAAAAAAATGTGACATATAGAGAGAAGGAGCCACAAACATCTAACTGCTATTTATCTTCTTTTTTATTGAATTCCGCTACGAAATCCTTCTGCACTAAACGTATTCGCAAAATTTACCTCCCTGATTACCACCTCTTCCCAAATCCGAAAAAATGGCCCGCTGGTAAGCGCTCCAACTTAGAAGTCATTTCCGAAAGTAACGCCTATTTTGAGTAACTTTCGGCCAACTACTGAAAGCGGGGTATCGAAACTATCAAGCCGCGTCATGATCGATGTAAAGAGCAAAATTGAGATTATCTAGAACAACAACATCAAATTTTTGGAAAAAATTGTGTTATACTTAGTTAGGGACGCGGGACTTTTGAATTTTCTTACCAAAGCTATAAATAGTACATTTATTGTCTTTGAGAGAGCAGTAGTTACGATTTTCGGATATTATGTCATACTTAAAAAGCTTAAAAGAGTAAAGAGTAAACCCTATAAAATGGTTTTTACAAATGTCAAATTATTATGTGTTGGATGTTTTGCTTTCCATAGTTCTTCTATCAGTCTTTCATGAACTCGCAGAACTCGCAGGGCACGAGACGACGCTGTCAATTCCAAATAATTTGGAGTAGACTGATTCAGAATGAAACTGGCAAATCGTTTAACGAGCTTCAAGCAATCGCTAGAGATAGGGACAGATAGAAGTGCTATATTGAAGTCCTAAGCTCTTAGAAGCCGTATGGGTAATTTATTTATATTTATAGAAATATTTTAGTAAGTACAATTATTTGCAATTCCGTTCGATTCATTAAGTTTTGCACTTTTTATTAATGATTATCGAAATTATGTTGAAAAAAAAGCTTGTTTATCGAAAAAAATACTTTTCACGCAGCCTAATTTTTAAAAATATTTAAAAAATCGTAAAAATATCTGCAGCTAATTAAGTCTATTACACTTCTAGCCATTTTTATATTTGTAAAAAAGTGTAAGTATTTCTAACTAAGCCATGATATTGAGAATAGTCAGCAGAGATTTCATGTATTTAAAACCGAAATTGAGTGTTCTTATTCCTGAAACTTCTGGCGGCAAACAGCCCTACAAAACTCAACTTTTTTTAAAACAATTTCAAATCGATTTTTCGTGTTTCTCAGCAGCACTGCTACTAGATACACTAAGCATAATTCTGTGTTGCGCCTAACCTAATAAGCCCCTTACCCTTTGAGACAGCGAATAAAAAAATAAGAAGCATTCTCCATTATTGCTGTCAATTGCTGCAAAAGCAAGCTTTGCTGCGAATAACTTAATGCATAATTTAACCATCGCCAGCAGGGCGGATCTTCTACTATCCATATACCCTACTATCTGCTATCCTATATAAGGCCCAAATGTTGAATTATATCCTAAATAAGGCCTAAATGTTAAATTGTATAGCAACAGTGTGTTAAGCGCGCACAAAAGTAGGCAACAATAAGCTTAACGCCTTGTTATTCAAGGCACAGCAAGTTCTTTCCCCTCTCATGCCGTTCTAGGTGGCGTATACGCAATGTGAATCTCATAACTGACATTAGACTAACGAAGCGGAAACTGTGACTATCTGCAGCTACTGTTTTGGGATTGTTGCTTTTGACTAGCAGAGCACAGTTGAGTAATGTTTGCGGTAACTGTCGTTAAATAATTTTACACACTCACACAAACACACACACACTTTTACACAAAGTCTACACACAGATACGCAGACAGCAAAGAAAAAAAAATGTTTGCTGGTAATTTTTGTTACTTCCTTTTTGGTTTCGTTTTTATATGCAAAACAAGCCAACTTTTTGTGGCTAAAACAAATAAATGTGCCTATCTTTGTATACAGTGTTTCACAAAAGTTTGCGCGCTTGCAAACAAATGTAAACGTTTTGTGTTGCATAAATATTTTTATAGACACCAGGCAGAAAAAGCGCATATTCTGAAAGATTTTAACTGGCGTTTGTTTCTTTATGTTTTTTTCCAATGTACTAAAAGCGCTGACTTGTTTCGAAAATCTTTAAAGTATGGATGATGTCATAATTTTGGTGAGTTTTTTTTTGGTACTTTAATACGAAATATTTCGATTGGGAAAATTTTGCAATTACTGAGTGAAAAGTAAATTTTGTACGGAAATTGGGTAGATTTACAGCGGAATATGCTTGGAGAAAAAGGTTTCATTATTTTTTATATTTCACATTTAAGTCAAGTGAGTATATGCGCCCCCATTATTTATTTATTACGAATAAAATTGTTGAAAAAATTAATTGATACAAGACAAACTAGGCAATGAAATATCATAAACTTAGTTTAAAGCAAACAATATTTCAAAGTTAGTGAAAACTGGTAGTAAAGTTAAAAAAAATCGATATATGCAGTTTTAAGTTCAATATACTAATGTCATCACACAGTAAATATTTATATCAAAACTGGAAACTTATCATTCTTTTTTTAACTTGATTAGCCAAATATATGAATCTTAACGATGTTTTCCAGCCTTACTGTGAATGATGTGAGCCATTTACGGCAAAATCATAATTATTATTAGTTTCGGGTTCACAGATAGGTAAAGGCTAAGCCATTGGGTTTTAACAGCTATAAAATGATTTAAGTTTAAGCAAACTTTTTTTTAGCTAAATTATATAAAAATAGCGCTAAAATTTAAGTTGTGCCTGTCTTTGTAACATTTTTCAGCAAAAAAAGTATATTATTTTGCTTAAACTAACTCTCTTCTACCGATTTTTATAATTTGATGCGGTCAGCCGGTTTTTATTTAACTTTGTACGGTACTGGAAATACCTAAAACCTGCAGAGTAGTGAATTAGTTCTTAATTTACTCCAAAAATAAATTAAATACAATGGTTTTTTTAAAAAATAGTTAGCTTTGCCGATTTGGCCTACGAGCGCTACATGATATACTCAAACAATTTTTATCAATTTCCTGACATTAATTTGGAAAACGTAAAAGCTTCTTCGACTTTAATTAAATTTGACAAAAAAAACCTAAAAACTTTTGTATACCGTACATAATTATAATATCGTTGAGTTGGCGTTATCAACAAACTAAATCGAAAAAATATCGATTGCAATTTGTACAATACTCTGCAGAATCGCCATTTTGTATTCTAATTGGCCAACAATCGTTAAACTTCAAGATGCAGTTTAAAATCACATTTTATTAAATTTCAATAGGTTCTTTAATTTTGCTCAAATAGATTGCTAAAATCTTTATTATTTAGTCAGCACAATTAGTAGAAATAAAAGGATAATAAAGTAACTTTCTTGCAACTTCGAAAACTTAAAGTATGAATTGTAAGAAATCAAATACGTTAATTTTTATAGATGTTACGAATAATCTCATATAACTTTTTTCAACAATTTGAAATTGTAGTCACACGTAAAATTTTATCAAAATTATAAGAATTTTGTCTACAAATAATTTTTCATGATGTTTTTTGTTGACATAATATTATTAAAAAAAAACTTTATTGGAAAGAAAAAAGGCGTCGTAGTGTTGCCAAAAACCTGGCGAAGTGCATGCCTTTTCCATAGTAAATTATCTTTTTGTATGCATTTTTATTATTAATCTCTCAAAAATAATATATTTCGCCTTAAATATGTTTCATAACATATACTTTGAGGTTGCTATATCTAAATTTTGAGTAAACATAAAAATTACAACAATGATACTTATATATTCTCAAAAAGAACAGTTTGTCTATACGAAGTTACATTCTAAAAAGTCTTTAAATTGTTGAGTTGGCATTATGTTTTATTAAAAACATGGGACACTGTAGATACTAGTTTTCTATTAATAGATATTGCATTTTGAAGCGATACGAGAGCAGTCTAGTGGATTGATTATAAATTCAAGAACTTTAATACTATTTACTGCATTTTTTTTCGTCCAAAAGTTTGTGGATCTAATTATAAAATATACTTAGAAGAAAATTTATGTATTGTCAAAAACTTAGTTCGACTCCTTAATTAAATAAACGCCAAAAAAATGTTTGAACAAAAACAATAAAATAATACAACAAAGTCGATAACTCCCTGCTAGCTTCGATAGCACTAGTTGGAGACGCGAAAACTACTTTTTTGTAATAGTATGAAAACTAAGCTAGTAGAAGAGTTCTAATTAAGCAAATGGTCAGCAACTTAGTTTTACTCATTAAATAAATAAATACCAAACAAAGTTTTAAGAAAAACGAAAAGCAATACAACAAAGGGGAAAACTACCTGATTGCTTTGACAGCACCAGTTGTAATAGAATGAAAACCAAGCTGGTAGAATATTTATAATATTTTTAATCTTTTTCTAGCTCTTCCTTAAGGCCAATTGAGCGCAACGCTTAGATAAATAAATATAAAAAATAAAATTTACTAAGGGACCAACTGCCTGCTCGATGCGATAGCACCAGTTAACTATTTTTTATAAAATAATAAAAAATAAACCTGTAGAAGATTTATATTATATTTCATCTTTTTCTAACAGTTTTCTAATAAAGCGCTCGATTAACTGAGCTTACTTGTACCCATTAAATAAATAAATAACAGAAAAATTTTTAACAAAAACGAGTAGGAATTTAACTAAGTGACAAGTGCCTGCTCAATCCCATGGCACCAGTTGGATATGCGAAAAATGCTTTTTTTATAATAAAAACGAAATTTAACTGCTTAGAAGATTTATATTATATTTCATATTTTTCTAGCTATTTTCTAATCAAAAACTTAGTTCTACTCCTTGAATAAATATATACAAAAAAATTTCAACTAAAACAAAAAGCAATGTGACTAGGGGTACCACTGCCTGCTTGCTTCCATAGTACTAGTTGGAGTCGTGAAAAACTCTTGTTTCATAATAGACTGAAAAATAGATTTAAACTTTTTTCAACTCTTTTCTAATAAATAGTTTGTTGTACCTCTTAAATAAGTAAATACCAAAATAATATTATTTTAAGTAAAAACAAAAAACAATATAACCAATTGGCCAACTCTGTCTGCTTTATTCGATAGCACCGGTTGGATACTTTGAAAATAATTTTCTTCTGATAACGCAGTATAACTCCATAGTAGATTTATATAATATGGCATATTTTTATAAGTCTTTTCGTGTAAAGCTTCAACTAAACTTAATAAATAAATGGGGAAAAAAAAAACAATATTAAAAAGGGTCCAACAGCTGCCTGCTGGATCCGATAGCACCATAATACTGCAATATCATTAAATTGCAAATGGCGGCCCAACATGGGAAATATAATAAATTCCTTAAGATAATCTTTTTTATAATAAGAAATATGTAAAAACAAAATATTTTTATTTTGGCAACAAACTGAAGGCAGGCCACATTGCGTATGCATAATTTTAAATTACACATACGCAGTGGGATTTAAATATTTTATGTCATTTTCAAACTGATAATGTTGTTCAATAAATATACAAAAGCGGCGGCATTTGTGGAAAAAAAACGAAATAATAACAAAAATGTAAAGAAGCCAAAAAATTAAGGCACAGTGTGGTAGGACATCGAGCACGGAAAACTTTAAAATGAAATGCAGCTATGAACGAAATGCTTAGGCACATTTTGGTAGACTTTTGGAATTCGAATTGTTATAATACAACTGAGTTCTTTGAGCGCGAAATCACTACATTTCGACAGTGGCGGATGACAGACTTTAGGCCCCACATTTTCATCGGCCGCCCGCCCAATTGAGACGTTCTTTAGCAAACAGCAAGCGTTCAAACACCTTATAGACAATAACCAAACACGCTCAAAATGCAAACTTTAAGCAATTTCAGCTAAAAATCGAATAATCTAATGCCGCATCGGCGCATACTTATCTGAGGCACCGTACACACACACACACACCGCGCGCCTAAAAGTTGACAGGCATCTACAATAAAAACAAAACCAACGCTGGCCCCTTTTTTATGCACTTCTTTCTATTTGTTGTTCATTTTTCTTTTTTTTTTTGGCTGCTTTTTGTGTTTTTTTTCCGGACTGTTGCGCGCTGCTTCGCGAAACGGCGTACAAAACGGAATGATTGAAGATACACGCACGCACACAGACACAACTAAATACGCGCCAGTTGGAAATACACAGCTTTAATTTATAATTTAAAAATATTTATAAAATTATATTTATGCATTTTTATGCTTTGTTTTTTTTTCTGGTTTTTATATATATTATTGAGTTAATATATATATATATGTATGTTTTTGTATATATTGTAATTTGGTTACAGTACGTTTGAGTACGAGCCAACAACTCGAACAACTATTTACAACTCCGCTTGAGTGTAAGTTTCAAACTCGACTGAAGCATTGAGCGCAGTGTGTGCGTCTTTTAAGCGCTTCGTTTTCACTCAAAATGCTCGCTTCGCGCTCAAACGCCTACGCTCATGTTTTTGCGAGTGCGTAATGAGTCCTTTGCTCTTTGGCTCAATGGCACTCCCATACTGCGCCCCCATGCCGCACTCAAATGTCGCGTGTTGTTATTGTTGTTGCTGGCCATTGTTGGTTTTGCTTTTTCCCTACATTTTGCTTATTTTTTGTGTGAAGTGCAAAGGTGATGTGCTCCGCATATATTACAACAAGTAGTTACACTGAGAGAATTGATTGAGTGAGTTGAAAAAATTGAATGTGCGAGTGGCAAAGGACTTGAGTTTTTTTTTTCTTATTTATTTATTTAATCAACAAAGGCAAATTGAACTTATAATTAAAGAACATATTATAAATATTAGCAAATACTAATTTAGAGCGTGCAAAATGTAATATAGTTCAAATTCGTGTCCCTAGCGGTATGGGTTAGTTTTTTTAGAGCTATGCAGCGTTTTTACTCTGATGCTGGCTAAAAACGTGGATTTACCATATACAATTCTGACATTAAGAAATTATGCAACTTTATTAAAAACATATTGTTTCGAAAAATATAAATAAATATAAAAGACTAGCTTTTGCGGTAAATATAAATATATATGGCCAAAAATAAATAAAGCCGTATAGCATTTCGAAACGATCTCTGTGAATTTGTTTAATTTTTTATATTTGCATTAAGAACTTTATAATTCCGATAGTTGTTTGATTATTGTATAGCAGCGGGTAAACATTCATATTTCTAAAGTTCCAACGTTAGTTTGGATTAATATCTTAGTTTTATCGATACAAAAGTCGAAAAAGTCCAAACGACTTAATGCCACTGCCACGCCCAAAATTATTTAACAGTACTTTATAGCGCCAAGCATTTAAATCATATTATCCTTCTACTTTCTGTGCTTGTATTTTTTTTATTCCAAGCTTATTTGATTAAACAAGACAAAAATGCCATTTTTTGAGATGACCCTAAATATAAATCAATAGTTGATTTATATAGATTCAATATTGTTGTCTTTGAAGTTAGGTATTCGGGAATTCAGAGCTCTTAATTCAATTGGTTTTTGAAGCTAAACTTTGAAATTTAACAAAGATGTTTTCAGTTTTTATTTCAACAAAACTCGATGTTCAACGTTTATTGTCATTTTGAAAATTACGCTTACGTTTAATTTTAACGAATGGAAACTGTTACTTCCGTTCAAAAATAAACCCCATTTTGTGGAAAGAGGAGGTGCCAAAAGATCGCTATTGCCCAAGTGGATGGTTTGTGATAGCTCAAGTACGTTCGATTTGGCAAATAGAAATGAGTTAATAAGAGATAGTTTGAATAGATTGTTTGTAAGAGAGCAAATTGTAAAGCTTATTATACAATAGTTAGAATTTAAATCACCAAAACTATCGCCAGTCAAGATCACTTAAGATAGATAAAGAGACCAGTGAGGAAATCAATTGTAGACGTGATTACGTTGTAGTTAAATCATAATGTCCAAAAAGGATCGTAAACGGCAATTTGGTATCTACAAGTGCCAGAGGTCGAAAATAATCAGTTTCACTGGATGGAATAACCAAAAAAAACCTCTTTCAATCAATGAACTCGAGTAAGATTGAGAAACAGCTACATTGAATGACCGTTTGTAACAAAAGAAGCCTTAAAGTACTTTATAGTTAGAAAAAAAGACGTGAAAAGGCTCGAAAATCAAGTTCAGATAAGTTAGAGAAAAATATAGATTAAATAGACCGTTTGTAAGAGAGAAAATCGTAAAAGTTATTGTAATTAGTGCATAAGACGCGAAAAGTATCGAACTACAAAATGTTAGTTCTAGAGATCTAGAGCTACGAGTATGAAAGCACAACAGCAACTTTGTTAAGAAGTACAGTAGAGTCAATGAGTCCGAGTAGGAGCTTATGCAGTAATAACACGCAATGGCATTTTCTAAAAATCAAACCAAATCAAACAAATTATAAGTATCCCCTAAGAATTGAAAAACAATATTCAAAAAAAATTTTTTCTTAACAAAAAAGTAGTAAATTGTAAAAATAAAATTGTAGTAAAATCATTTTTGTAAAGCTCTTTTATAATTTCTACAAAGACATATTTAGTTTGTGCAAGCTAAAAATGTATTTTACACTCAAAAAACAAAAATAACATTGGAGGGCCCCAAACAACAATCAGCAAGACCAGCGGAAATTCCTATTTTACACTAAATGTCTTTGTACTTTGTTCAAATTTAATTAACTGTATCATATAGCTCTTATAGTGTTTATCAATTTCTTTTACAAAAACATATATTTCATTTGTTTTCGAATAGAATTCGACAAAACTCCCAAAGACTCTCAGTAGAATCATACGTGAATCCGATTAACGATAAATAAGGACTTAAGAAGAAGAAGTGCACGTTTATCAAGGCTTAAGGGATTTCAAATTTTCAAATATTTGAGAGAATATTACCAAAGAGAACCAGAACAAAGTAGGTCTTAAAATTGACTCAGTAGTAAGCAAATTTCTGAGAGACTAAAAAAATAAGGCCAGTAAAATGATAGATGTGCCATCTGTCCATTTCTCATCCTAAGTGTTTCCATATAAACAAAACCTACATATCACAAAAGACAATTAACAGATTGACTATTATTTTGGGGTTCTGTTAACTTTCTACGATTTTTCTTTTACTTTACTTAAAAGGATTACCCAAAAAATTAACTCTTTTTTTGACGCCGATTATGTTGAATGAGTTTATGAAACGGTTGAGGATTTTAAAGAAAAGATGATGCTGAAGAAATACTGGTATTAAAAAATACTGCAAATGTTTTTATGCTGTTGTACAAAGTAAAATATCATTCGAAAACAGATGCGAAAAATTAGGAGGACTTACTTTACCTGGAATTTGCCTAAAGAGAGTGACATATCGCGCTGCTCTGCGCTCTTATCGTTGCTACACTTTAGACAAATTTTTCTAAATTCAACATATTCATTTAGTTTAAAGCTCTTATCGAAATGTGTGCAATCACCAAACAGCTTACCCAACATTATTATTTTGCTTATCCCTTTGTATTGAAAGCAGAAACCTTGAGTAGGTTCATCTATGCCTCATCAACATTGATGGGGGGGTAATTAGCTAAATAAATGAAGCAAACATATATTAATTAGTGAGTACAGTCACAGTCGTATGTCTCTTATCACACTCATACCTACACTCAAGCAAGGTCATGCCGACACTCACACACACACACACACCCACAGACACACACACACACACACCTACCCACACACCTACGCACAAACAGCTAGATAGTATTATTTCCTGAACAGCAAAAACACATGTTCCTCCGGAATGAAATATTACCCAATGCTATCTTATAATTTCGCCCCGAAGCATCGACCACAGTCTGCCTGCCACAAAGAAGAGCGCGCGCCACAAGTGCACACAAACCACTCACATTGTACTCCTCCTAAAGGACAATACATTCAGTATAAGCTGTAAAAGCGCATATATTCACAAAACACCGCCTCTCCGCATCCTACGCACAATGCTCCAGACTATCCACCATTAGACCATAATATCCAATAGTTTTGCAAGTCGCGCATTTTCATATCGCCCACGCTATGGAAAAGTTAACGCTGATTCGCTCGGAAACTTTAAGATCTCAATTCGCGATGTTTTGCCATGCAATGCGTTGGCGTTGCACTCAAAGCTCAGCATACATATAGGGGTGACTTTTGCAGGGGAAAATGGGCTAGAGCTTTTGCGATGAGTTGAAAGTTGAGCAAATTGTCGTCGGTTTGGTTTTGGTTGTAACCAAGTTGGAAGTTATACCAATGGCAAGTTGATTAACTGATTGTGGGAAAATCTTGTTAAAATGAAATGTGGTTGCACAGTTTGAAAGCAATTTCTTTCAAATTGCTAGGGTGTAAGATGGCAAATTTTTAGTAGGAATTGATTTCAAACTGAGTCATATTGAAGTTTTCACTTCGGTAAATGTCAGTTACAGAGGGTCGTCCATTTTGTGCCACCGTAAGAAACTCCGAGTACAATACGCATTCAATAAGAATTTATACAGTTTTTGAATGGTTGATATGATCATGGCTAAGAATCGAATCTGTTATTTTACATTAATCATTTCAATTTTTTTATAAAATTTAGTTTTTTTCAAATCCAAATCTTCATAAATCTAGAGAACTGTAAAAATCTTCTTAATTTCTGAGCCGATTTACGATTCTATAAAGCAAATTTTCTTAGGTTAAGTTGAAAAACAATGAAAATACAAAGAATTTAATTGCAATATCGAAATCGTTGACCAATTTACACTATGGGAGCTCTACTATCTTGATCGAAAAGTTCTCCACCACACCACTGTGTGGTTGTCTGAGTTACTCGTTTGGAGTAATTTCTCAATGATAATCTATGCCATTTTCAGCTTGACTTTTGTAAAATTGTCGCCGTCTAGTCAACCGATTTTAATCCTACTTGGTACTGCACCTGCGAAGACTAAAAACCTTTAAAGTAACAAATGGTTTCAATATATTCAAAGATAAATTGACGATTTATAATTGAAAGATAAATAAACGATTTTAGTTACACAAAATAAATTTACAACCGATTTTTCGTGAAGCGATTTTTAAGATATATTCCGGATATAAGTTTCGACTTGACGTGAAGGCAGAACTTGACGTGAAGGGAGGACTTTTAATATTAACTTAACTTCAACGTCAATGTATAATGACACTAAAATACTATTATTACCCGCATTTGGTTGGGAAAACTTTATAAACAATCGATATGTATAGAATTTTGTGTATAATTCTGTCGCTTTTTCGAGCTATGTACCCTATGGCAATATGATATAGATGACGATGATTGGAATAACTTTAAAAACAAATGAGATATGCAGAAACTTTTGCATAATTCTAAATTTTCGAGCGACGCCGATTTTAATCAAATTCGACGAACTGCTAGGGAACATCAAGAACTATAGGCTGCCATTTGCATCCAAAAAATTTTAGATAGTTACTGCGAAACTTTGCTGTGAGATCTTAACATTTTTTTTCTGTTAAGTTGGATTATCTGAAATTTACTATTACGGAAAGCAAAGCGTTCATAATAAGTATATCCACTTCTCGAGTGACACTGATCATACTGCAGCTGACTTATGGGAACTCGACTTTTGCTTCTTTCTGTCTGTTCAAATATTCCCCGGCTTGCACAAACTTTTTATATCTTTTGTATACTGGTACAGGGCAGAAAAGAACTCATAACTCTAGATGAATTGAAGTTTGAGAATAATATTTGAAATCACTTTTAATTATAGCTTATATCGTATATAAGATCATTCTTTTATATATATTTTCATTTCCAAAAAAAAGTTCTATACTGGTGCTTTCATTAAAAATAAATTATTACCCGCATTATATTGAAATGCATTTTTAATAACTGTCAGCTAGATCATTGAATTGACCTTCAATACTGCATATTGTGCAATTTTTGATATGGTTATTTTTATGAGGGTTACAATTTCTGCATAAAAACGCAGCTAAAGTAGAACTATCGGTTCATTTAACACAAAATGTGTAAAACATATTATCAAGCACTGGCTGTATTACTTTTTATAAAATACAATATACTAGCAGCACATAATCCCTATCGTCGTAATTTGGAACTACTGCTACAAGAACCCAGCTCAGGACCCTATACCAAAAATGAGGCAGCACATGTGGAAGAACTTTGGCTAACCCAAAAGGTGGATCATTTCGATGCACAAAACAATCAGACTTGGCAAATGGTAACTAGTTGTACAATCTGTTTTCAAAATATAAAACTTAAATTTTATACCATACACAGCGCTACTTACGCAATGCACGTTATCATCAGCCTCAAGGCCCCATTTATGTATTTGTGGGCGGTGAGTGGAGCATATCGGCGGGTCTTATGAGCACAGGTCTAACACACGATATGGCTGTGGAAAATGCGGGCATGTTATTTTATACCGAACATCGTTTTTATGGTCAAAGCTGGCCAATAAGGTAATCGCCAGTAATTTCGGTTATTTGTAGATGATTTGTATAATACTTTCTTTATAGCAACAACGGCTTATCCCTGCATGCTTTAAGGTATTTAAGTCTGCAGCAGGCCTTGGCTGATCTGGCTTATTTTATAGAGTATCAGAAATTGAACTTTACCAATTTGAACAACTCTAAAGTTATTTTAATAGGTGGTAGTTATTCCGGCAGCATGGTAGCTTGGATGACTCAACTTTATCCAGAACTGGTAAGCGCCAGCTGGGCCTCCAGCGCGCCACTCTTGGCCAAGGCAGATTTCTACGGTAAGTTTATGAATTTTAGAAACTACTAAGAAACTTACATGTATTTTTTAGAATATATGGATATGGTTGATAAATCCATACAGTTGAGCTATGGTAGCAACTGTACACAACGCATAGGAAGAGGCATGCAGCACTTGGCCAAGTTACTCAAGAGCGATGAGGCGCATATTTTGTTAAAGAGACTTCAAGCCTGTGAAAATTTTAATGCAAGTAATGTCAATGATCGTGCAGCCTTTTTAAATGGCATTGGAAATTATTTTGCTTTAATCGTGCAGAGCTATAGGTAATTTTTGCAGTATCGATTAATTTGACCGAAATCGTATATAAGAAGAAGAAGACAAAATCTCTATTATGTAAACTCTTAATAGATATATACATAAGGAATGGCTTATATAGAACTTATATAGGTCATTTTTGCATAAGATAGTTCATAATTGTACCGAAATCGTATTGCACATTTTTTTCTAGAGTCAAACTTTAGAAGTTTGCGCTCAATAACTTCAAAAAAAGTTTATATAGAAGGTACGGTATTATCAAGAATCTCTTCTATGGTAACTTTTGATTATATAGCTTATATGGAACACACTTCACTTTTATTCCAGCGCATATATTCCACAACTATGTGAAACTCTCATGTCCTTGCATGCCAACGATACTGAGGCGTTTCTTAATTTTTTGGATATACTCTACGATGTATCCGAAACACACTCCCAGCACTGTCAGGACTTTAGCTACAAGGCCATGCTGCAGTTGTTCAACAACCTTGAGGATACCAGTTCGGGCAGTAAGTTAAAGACAATGTTACCTACAGCAAGTTTCTACTTTAAAATCCCAAACACACACACAGCACGTAGCTGGTTCTATCAGACCTGCAACGAATTCGGCTGGTATACCACCACGGCGACCAGCAAGAGTGCCACCTTTGCCCAACAGGTGCCACTCAGCTACTTTGAGCAGTTGTGCCGTGATGCCTTTGGGTCACCGTACACGGTAGATAACCTCTATCAGGGCATTGTACAAACAAATGCACAATTCGGCGGATACCACTTTAATCAGAGCATAAGGTACCGTCAGGTTTTCTTTACACATGGCCAGCTGGATCCCTGGAGCACTTTGGGCCAGCAACGTGGCCCCCAAGCGCTGGTCATACCAGGTAATGAATGTTGCATGTTGGCCAAGGCAAAGAGCAGCATGTTAATTTTTTTCCGCATTTCATTTTTTTTTTTTTTTTAACTCCTCAGGCTACTCGCATGTGGAGGACTTGGGCAGCATTAATGTAAAGGATGACGTAGCCATGAACCTGGCCAAGCTGAAGGTGATGTCTTTTCTGCGAGGTCATTTGCATGAGAATAATTTAATTGACGTCAGCAGGCGCGATGAGGCAGGAACAGAATAAAACATTATTTTTTTAAAAATGTTCGAGTACCTTTTGAACTGTAGATGGCTGTGCCTTTTCTCTTTATAGATAATAATATGGTTTTCTTCCAAAATAGGCATTTATTTACTCCAGCAAGCAGACTACAGAAGATTAATAAGCTTCAGCATAACCGAAGATACGACAATGGCAATAGCCTTGACGTGTTTGGGGATACAAGCTCCAAAAGTATTAGAAAATTTTCTTTTATAGCCCAAATCAGAACCTCAAAGACAATGTTTTAGTTTCAGTAGCGGATTCTGTAAAGGAGTTCACGGTGAACTTATAAAAGCTTTTTCCACTTTAGCGGATTTAGAAAGACTTGAAGGTAGACGAATACAGTTCACTTTCAAAAGCTTTTTCTGTTTTATCAGATTTAGCACAATTTTAAGATGGGTAGAGTTCAGTTGATGAGCTACAAGTGGATGCAACGCTATCTCTGATAACGACTTCGATTAAGAAGCTGACGGTAAAGTTTAAAAAAGCTTTGCTGCTTTATCAGATATAGCAGGAGTTGAAGGTACGTAGATACAGTTTATCTCCGCATGGAGTTCGGTGAATTTGAGTCACAGTTACGATATCGGTTAAGAAGTTAATGGTAAACTTTCGAAAGCTTTTTCTGCTTTATCAGATTTAGTAGAATTTAAAGATACGTCGATAGAGTTGATGAGCTACAAGTGGATGCAACGCTATATCTGAATGAAGTTCAATGAATTTGAGTCACAGTAGCGAACTCTCTTCAGAAGTTGGCGGTAAAATTTCAAAAGCGAACTTAACATATCAGAATTTGAAGGTAGACATGTTCAATTTAGTTGTGGTACCAGCAAACCAAATGATTGACGTTCGATGAATTCAAGATTAAAAAGAGCCTAAAAATCTACCAGTAGTGATTTTCACTTGATTTCTCATAACAAGAAATGCCTTCCAAGCAGTTCTAATTTAGTGCTGCCCTAGCAAAAGTGCCGGACCAGATTAATAAGTATACAAATGATTTTCGAGCGATACCAAGAGCTGAAAATTTTACGAATTGTTCTACGCCAAAGTACAGTTGTGTCGTTTTTTAAGATATTTTTTAAAAGTTCTACATTGTTTTAACTTTAGAAATGGCTGCAACTTTAACACAATCTGCGTCATAAGTATAAAAACCACAAGCAACATCCTGACAAAGACATCCTCAGTGCTTGCTCTAGTTAAACATCATAATTTTGCTTAATTATTTTTCTTTTATCACGTATCCTTGTTATGCATTCATTATATAAATAAATATACTCTTGCTTTTCTTTCATTTTATTCTAGGCGTCCTTTCATTTTGTTTATACTCTATGTCCTTGTTTTGTTCAGTAAACAGAAACAAATTGAGTGACACTTTACAGTAAGTGACATAAGTATGGGAACAGGCATATGTGTGTGCGTATACATATATGAATAAGTGTGTGTCGGTATTAGAGCGTGTGTGTAAACAATTTGCACAACGTGTTGGTATTAAGAATCTTGAAAGCCATTTCTGTTGATTAGGAAATTGCACTTGTTGTGTGCTCCTTAGTTGCTAGTTGTTGTTTTTGTTGTTGTTGTATTGTGGTTCCTGAGTGGCACATCCGGTTAGGTCAATGTGTGCACTGGAGCTTAGTTTGTTTACTGGTTGTTTCTAGATCAAAATCAAAAGACAGTGTGTGGGTGTTGGCATATTGCAAATGTTGGCAAAAGCCATGTTCAAGGATACAACTAAGCCATGAAGCCAAGTTGATCGTACAGTCAAGCAAAAAATTATGCAACCGAAGAAGTGTTGAAATAGCCAACATTTGGTGTTTTATATTAATGAAAAAAAAAGCAATCCCATGATAACTATAGAAAAAGAATCAGCGCACTCGCTCTCGAAATCCAAATGTCGGTGGTTCTATTCCATCCAGCAGCGCACTGATGAATCTAGCACTGACATTGCTAGCAAATAGAGACGCTATTTACCTAGAAGAATCTCTATGATTTAAACAAGCCCATGACCATAGTTAGGGCTACATTTTTACATCACGCTTTTAATTATAATTCCAAAATCAATTTGTATGCCAATATATGACATTACATACAATATCATGCAAATATCCATGTCGTAACTTCTGACAAGACTTACGAGTTGGCTCCTTTTTCATTTCCTGAGAATGTTATATCAAACAGTGATAGTGGCTGAAAAGATGTCTTGAAGAATGCGAAAATCGTACTTTTCTCAGATTTACTATTTTTGTAAGAAATTTTCACAATTTTGTTTTTAGTTTCAGCAAAAGATTTACGATCCAAACCTTTTAAAGAAACTATGTTGAGTTTTATATCGAAATTGTGAAACAGAAGCTACGCCAGGAATTTCCTTTCTACATTTGAAGCGTTAGAACAATTGAATACGAAAGTTTTATCTGAAGACGTAAACTTGGTATACAAAAAGAACTCCAGTTTACAGAAAAAGCGTTAAGCAGGAAATTCAGGGGTTTCATAATCTTTTACAAGCATTTTCGGAAGACGAAAAGTTGGTATACGAAATGAACTCCAGTTTTCAGGAAAAGTTTTTAAATATATAAAAAATTGATGGAACAAGAGAACGGGTTTCATCATCTTTTAAGAAACATATTGTAAATACGAAATTTGAGTACAAAAAAAGAACGCCAGTTTTCAGGAAGTGTTCAAAATACAGGAAATACTGGGCTTTCATAGTCTTTTAAAATTGATACAATGAACGAACGCGTTTCAAAATCTTCTTAGAAACATTTTCTGAATATAAAAACTTATTACGATAAAATTAGGGATTTCATCATTCTGGACACAAAAAATCTGAACACAAAAAAAGAAGACCACTTTATAGGAAATGTTTAAAATACAGGAAATACTGAGCTTTCATAATCTTTTAAAATTGGTACAATGAACGAACGCGTTTCAAAATGTTCTTAGAAACATTTTCTGAATATAAAAACTTGGTACAATAAAAGTAAGGATTCCGTAATCTTTTTGAAATATTTGCTGAACACGAAATCTGGGTAAAAAAAGAGCCTCAGTTTTTAGAAAAAGTGTTTAAAATAGAGGAAATATAAGGGATTAATAATTTTTTAGTTAGATTTTCTGAAGATGTAATCTTGGTACAAATAATGAGCGTCAGTTTTAAGTTAAAGTGTCATCTTTCAGTTGGCTTTACAAATTTGGTGAAACATTGGCAAAGTCTTTTAATCTTGCTGTAAAAGTTTTTGAATTGAGATTAAGAAAGAGTAGACTGTGATTTTTCGGCAATACACTGGAGCACATTATCCAAATCTAATTTATTGGCTTCAAAATTCATTTGCGCTCATAAATGAGATTTTCAGCATTCTTCATGTTTTCTGCAAGCTATAAGCTGTGCTTGTTAAATATTTTTAAGCGAAGTTGCAGAATATTCAGACACGAATTTCTTTCTCATCTACAATTATTTTTTATTCACTTTTTTTATTTTTATTCAGATTTTTTTGCGACTCACAACAGCTGAGTGAGTGCAGGAGCGCCAAAAATGTTCGGTATAAAATGTTATTTATATGCTGATGATTTTTGCGGGCAATTTTATGGCGTCTAGGCTTACGGCAGATAATCCTTTTCGCCGCCATTATAGGGAAAACACGACAACAGAGTGGAACATCAATTGTGCTGCCATTGAAGCAATTTGCGATTCTCGCATAAGAACCGCCAACAACAACAACAACGAGTGCCAATAATAATAATTTTTCATAGCAAGTCATTGTCGTTAAACTCCCAACCAGAACAAGCCTTGAAATGTTCGGGGAGTACGCAGACTCTCCAAACACCAGTGGCACAGTTTGAGATTTTTAGCGGAATTAAAGTCTAAAGTTCTCATTGGGTTACTCCGACAGCGTTTTAGAGAGAAAAGTACTTCTTTCCAATACTAACTTTTTTATCTTGTTTTTTATACAAAAAGTTTGTTTTCTTTACAGACAAATAAAATTATTGTTTTAATATGTTTTTATTTATTATAAGATTCACCAGAAGTTTCAAACAAAACAAACCTAGACTTTACTTTGTTAAAGTTATTCATTTTATTATATAAATCGGTTTTTTCCGCGCATCGTTTAAATTTATTGCCCTTGGCTATGCTCAACGATCCAAAAACGGAGCATAAAGTTATTTCTATTAATTGCTGTTAGCAGACAACATGGACCTACAGTATACAGCTATATGGTAATATAGCCGAATCATCTCTAATCCATCCATCGAAATTCCAGCATAGAGGCTTTATTATCAACCATTACGCTCGGCTTTTATTATATGTGAATCAAGAATAGATAATGTAGCTATCACAAGTCTATCACATAACTATCACGCGTACATCACGGACCCTTCTATGCCTTTGGCACATGTATGTGGCACCTGTCATATGAAGGTCGTGACACGAACATATTTCTCCTCTCCTGCTTATCACACGCAAATCACGCCTATTGCGTGAAAATTACGACTCAAGTCACTTGTACTCCATTTGCATATAAATTATTCTTTTTAAAACATGCCTATCTCGCTAGGCACATTTTTCACGTTTTGGAAATTATCTAGCACGCCCCTCTCACGATTATACAAATGTGACGCATCGTTCAAGATTCGTGATGTCTGTCACAAATTATATATATAAGAATTACTTGATAAACATTATAGATTAGTTACGTGACCATTACTTATTTGATGACAATTATATGTGATTATGTTAGGCAGCGATCTATTTATAATCACGCATATTTCGTGAGTGAGTTATGATTACGTAAAAACTTCGACTATGGCATTTCTGAGCCATATAAGACACTTCCAACATTAATGACTCACAAGTCGCAATCGCATGACCATCACGTGATAGATATATGATCTTTAGAAGATATACATATCGTAGCTGCGTGATTAATTTATTTCTTTCCAACCCAAGGAGTGCTATGAGTCGTTTGCTTGAAGCACTTCGTCTTAGGAGGCCACAATTGTGGCGAGACAACTGCTGGCTTTTGCAACATGATAATGCACCGTCACACATCGCACTCGTACTTCGTGTTCATTTTGGCAAAAATTCGAATCATATTCGATTTGACGCCTTATGACTTCGCTAAACTCAAAAAACCACTTCGTGGTCATCGTTTTGCATTGATTGAGGAGATATAAACGGAATCGAAAAAGGATTTGAAGGCGATTCTTTTCTGATTGTTTCAAAAACTGAAAAAAGCGCTGGCATAAGTGTATTGCATGGCATGGGAACTATTTTGAAGGCTATATTTAGAAGAATAAAGATTTTTTGAAATTAAAACAAATTCCCGATACCATTTGCCAAAGCTGGCTTAAGTCACGAACCTCTGCTGCTGCGCTTGGAGTGTTCGAGTTAGAAAGTCCTTGCAACATCTTCGAGGACTTTGCTCATCGTACTAACGATGACTATCGCATTCGAATGAACCATGGGCGGCACAGAGGTTCATGTGGACGAAAACGCTTGGACAAAGAAGGCTTTCGATGGATGCTTAGATGAAACAAATCAAGTTGAAGAGGAACTATCGTTATTTGGAATGAAGGCGCGCGCAAACAAGAGTGCCCTGGCGAGAGCTACTGAAGCCCACTGAAAACCCGAAAAATTTTTGTGATGGCCAATTAAAGTTAAGTAAAGTAAGTTTCCTTTCCGCTTCAAGAGATGGAAAAATATTGTAAAATTCCAAAACCCCACAATTTCCCGAACTACGCCACTGCACGCAGACACCATATGGGAACTGGCTCTTAATAATTGCACTTACTTCACTCTTTGCATGTTCTCTCGGCAGGCATCTATTGCCACATTTGGTTAACATTAATTCACAAGCCCATTTAATGTGCAAAACAAATACTTCTTAGGGTTCTCCAAGCAGACAACTTCAATTTTAACTTCCGGCTCGCTGGCGTATGAGTAATATGTCAATTTTATTTTCGTGAATTCTTTTACTGTTGCTCGCTGGGGTTTGCTGTTCTGTATGTGTGTTTTCTTTTTTTTATGTTATTGGCGTTGTAAAAATATTTTATGGTCTCTGTGTCACAGCTTATACACGATTGCATTGGCATTACGTATTCGCCGCGTAAGCCGAGAGTACAGAGTGCAGAGCAGCGACGACGGTGTCAGAGAGACCGCGTCACTTTAAAGCGGCTACAAGTTAGATAGAAAAAAGCAGAGCAAAAAAAAAAAATTAAAATGAAATGAAACCCACAAGAAAATGAAAAAGGAAAACCATGTAAATATTTGTGCTTACACAGTTTGCTTGGTTTTTCCGGAAACACGACGACGTGCATAAAGTGTTGCCATGTGTGGTAAGCAGCTCGAAAGGTTAAAAGTCATTCATAAGCAGCTCATCTAAAGCTAAAGCTGCAAGTGATAAAAAGTTAAAAGTTTATTCTAGCCTAAGGTTAAATTGTGTGGGAGAATGTAATGCAATTTTCTGAATGTCACAGCTCATATCTAATTACAAATAGATGAGTTAGGGAAAAAACCCAGAATTACGTAATATATGAGGGAACATAGCTAAAATTGTGAAAGGAAATGCTTGCTTAGAGTCCCGCAATTCTGAAATACTTTATCGAAAATTTAATAAATGAGTTATATCAAGAACAAATTAAGAATGCGTTAATTAAAACCAGCAAATTATTTCGATACGTTAGATACTTCCAACTGTCTATTGTGGCCGGTATTGACACTGATTGCGTACTTCATACTAAAGTTTCAACAACTCATCGAAGTCCAGCACCGTCTGAAATATTGTAACTTGCCTTTGTATTTGTGTTAAATAAATTACATTTGCAGCAAGTTTTAATTTTCAATTTTAATGCGAAAAAAGTAGCAGTTGAAATCCATCAAAGTCTTATGCAGAATCTGCTACGACGGATAAGTAATACTTGAAATGTTTTTTGCTGATTCCAGTGACCAAGCTAAAGAGCGTCCAACCCAAAAACTTTGAAGATGAAGAATTGAAAATTTACTGAATCAAGATATGTACCGCAACAGCATTGGGAATGACTCAGCAAACAATACCTCTACGGTTGGCATTTATTCCAAAGCAATAAATTTGGATATCATGTATCTGGAAGCCGAGAGATATGGAAAACCATTTAACAATGGAACAAGAAAGATTGAGATTTTAGCACCGAATCAAGTTATTCACCGCAGAATCTTTGGGTACGAACAAACAAATTCCGTACGATTAATAAAATTGATATTCAATCGAAAGTAAGAAATGCAGATGCGTCTTGAAGCTGAGAGACGTCGAAATGCGATTTATCATTGTAACATAAAAGTATGAAATTGTAGCACCGAATCAAGACATGTGGCTCAGAGAACAAAATCCGTTCATTTAAAATAATTGCGCTTTACTCCAAAGCAAGTAATTAGCTTATTGTACATCTTGAAGTTGAGAGATGTCGAAAATCGACGTATTCTTGTGACACTAATTTGAGTAAGATTTTAACACCGAAACGGGACTGAAGATAAACAGTGGATACTACGATAACCGCAAGACAGAAAAATACTAAACAATCCTGCTGAAGCGATTCCATTAATAGCTCAAAGGTAAACGGAACCCGCTGGGAGTGAACTACAATGAGATGGAAACAATGGGCGCAACCATCCATAGAGAGTACGTTTTCGAATACACGCATTGCATTTGAGCTGTGCATTGCATGAACAACGCCCAAAAGACAGGAGAAGATGATCTTACAATATGTTATCGCTTGATCCCATTCGCGGCTGTAAGTGCCAAATATTATCCCCCAGTATCGAAATGGGAAGATCTCTGCTTTCAATGGTATGCATAAAGCTATATATTGTACCCATCATTATATGGTGTTTATGATGCCCCTTTTTTCCTGGCATCACGGTAGATGCCAGGGGGGCGAGCCCTGCTAGCGGACTACTTCATATACACTGTGTCTGCAAGTAGACGACCCCCAGAGCAGCCGGCCATCTGAGCACACTGTCCACACTAGACACCGTAATAGGCAGAAAGGCAGAAAGAGTATCACTAATTGACTTGACTATCTGAAGCAGCACATTATATAGACGTACTTGCTAGGGAGTTAGGAAAGATTTCACTTGAAGCGATCACCAAGCTATCAACTTTACAATCAAAGCACGCGACGGGATAAATCGGCATATGTTTTGTTTGAAAATATTTCCAGTTTAGTTAGGCGTCAAATCAACCGACAGCGACATTTTGAAATTCCTGTATCAATGGTTAGGCCATTCCTGGTACACGGCTGTAGGTTATAAGTTCTTATAAACAGTTTCTAGTGTTTTAAGACCGAGTAGGCTGTCTCAATACTTTTCACTCTATCGTTGTTCTTCTCTGCTTAATATCAATTTAAGATCTCCTATGTCTAAATCAAAAGCGTTCCGGGTATATAAGAGCCAGTTACTTTGTTCCATTTTTGTAAGTTGTTGTACATTTTCATTACCCGTAACCCCAACATGATAGCCTAGTGAAATGCCATTATATTCGCCGAATGTGTTAGTTTATTTAGACATTCCAAGACCAGTTTTGATGGTTATTTTGCGTAGGTATTTCTGCTTGAATGATGCATGTGCTTTTTGCTAGATATTCCGAGTATTTCGGTACTATTACTTATGCAACGGCTGCTTCAGTGTGCCGTCCTTATATCTTGCTATACTATTTTGTGTTTGTTTTGTAGATTCCGTACAAACTTTTCCATGCTTCTTGCTGACTGACTTCAATTTGCAGTCGTTTTTATGTGCCTCGGCATGGTTAGCTGTCGTGGAACTTGTCCGCGTTGCAGCAGTTCTACATAAGCAGGCTAGCTTTTTAAAGTAGTTTTCCTATATGTGATCATAGTTGCTTTTTTGCAAAAAGTTCCTCAAAATGTGAACAACGGAACTAACATATATAATTAAAATTTATTTCAAAATATGGCAACACTGGCCAACTAACAAAAACAACCCTACATTTGCAAAAAAAACTTTTGCGATGTTTGTGAAAAGCTTTAAAAAAACGCTCAAAGCTAAAGCTCGCGCTTATGCATACTCTCCTGCAGTTTGAGCCAAAAATTTACTGTGACGTCACATGCTTTTGTGAATGGCCTCCTGTTGCTTGAATTTAACAGGTGGTGAGGCTTTGAGCCATGCCGCACATTTGCTCAATTTGCTTATGGCAGCTCTTTGGCATGTAGAGCAATTGGGAGATAGCTTTAATAGTCCTGTTGATGACTAGACGACGTTCCGCACAGCGGTGGCAACAAATCAACCCCAAAAATGTATGAAAAATTTGCTTCACCTAGTGAGGATTTTTTATTTTGGAGCAACGCTGCCAAACACCTTGACACCATGACACCCTGACACCCTGACACACACATTAGCGAGCGCCAAGTTAAAATTGCAACAACAACAAACAGATGAGAGCTTGCGTTGGCTTTGGTTCAGGGTTTGCGCTACCTTGAGTATTGTTTATGGCATTTGGAAAAGCGCCACTTGGCTTAACTGCACCACAGACAGGGCAAGGATGGAGACACTCTTAGCTGGTCGTAACTTGTTGTTAACCAGACGCAGCTGAAAAGACTGCGGCAAGTGGATTAAACAGTTGTCATTGGGTTTATAAAGTTGGCAAATTAATGAAATCGTCGGGGAGAATGCAAAAGACCAATTAAGTGGAAAGAGTTAAGCAGCGGAACTAAGACAACTGACCTTGAAAAATGTGTCACAAAAATGATTGCAATGAGAGTGGTTTAGCAGTGGCTTGGTAAGAGAGGGGGGTACCAAAGTGTACCAAAGTGAATGTGTTGCGATGTTGAGAGTAATCTTCGAATTGAACTGAAAGTGAGGTCTTGCGAAACAGTGCTTATTCAAGCAGCCTATTCTAGAAACCTTATACTCCCCTACTCTCAATTAAGCAACTAAAAATAATTTTTAAGAAAATTTAACAAAATCGTTCTGTGCATTCTTTTTAAAATAAAACGTGTTTCTGCTATCGATTGATTTTTTTGTTACGATTTAAAAAGTATTTTGTACTAAAAGGATATTGATTATTTTTGCAATAGATGGCGTTATTTATCTGTATCTCGCATTGTATATGTCCTATTGAGTTCCGAAAGATGGCGTTAGAAAGATGATATTTTGAACAAAAAAATAAAAAAGCTTTTCTGGCAGTTATGTGATTGCTTGATTCAGTTTTGTTTGAGCGTGCGGCAAAGATAGATCCTAGCAAAGAGATAATACGCTCTAGCATATCTGCCAAGAGATATGGAATTGTGTTCCATAAGGCCTACCACATCGATATTGTCTCGCCAGAAGCTCCGGCAGCTTGGTTGGGAGGTTCTTATTCATCCATCTTATAGTCCGTACCTGTCAGTAAGTGATTGTTATCTCTTCCTGTCCATGGCGAAGAATTTCGTTGCTGAAGAATTCGCTTTAAGAGAGGTTTGTGCAAATCGACGGTCTCAATTTTGTGCCAATATGAACGAGGGCTTCAATGAGAGAGTTATCACTTTAAGTATCGGTTGGACAGCTTTATACAGCTTAAATATTTGGATTATCCTAGAAAGCCACCAATAGAGTGTACGCCATGTATCAGTTAGACCTAAAAGTTTTCAATTACTTTATTGGTTTAAACGAGGCTCATTTTTTAGCTAAGTTTTAATAAAATACAAAGTTTTATAATAGACTCCGTGCTCTGATTGCTCTTGTCCAGCTGCACTCTCTGTTAGGTATATGCATTGAATTAGTTGAGTGGAAAAAGTTCAAGAGCAATCAACTGTTGCGAATTGACCCAGTGCGTGCATTATACTTTGATCCAAGCGGCCATAACTTTGTAAATTTCTAAAACTTGGCACTTTGAAACTTTAATTGAGCATTTAAATATCTGTCCAGGTGGCTAAACTTTGTCCTCAGCAAATTAATTTGCTTTTTTATGTTATTGGCCTTTTAAAGAAATCCATACTAATTTTAGTTTTTGACTTTTAAATAAACACATAAAGGTTCTACACCTTTAATTTGGTACTTCTTCGGACTAAAGAAGTTGATGGTGTCTAGAAGCGGCTTTAAAAGAAAGGCCTTTTTTTTGTTAGGGTTAATGCTATTTATTATAATGACTTCATTGAATAGAGATATTTTATTTTTTTTAATATTTATTTTTATAATAGCAAATAACTGCCCAAATAGTTTTGCGCAAAAATTTGGCAATAAATTGTAAGCAAATATTTGCCAATCAGTTTTAGCCAAATTTTTGCCAATAAGTTTTGACGAAATTTACTAATAAGTTTCGACGCAAATTTGCCAAAACTTATTGACGAATATTTGCCAAAAACTGCTAAGCAAATATTTTTAAAAAATGTTGGGCAAAAATTTGTCAATAAATTTTGGACAAAAATTTCTCCAAAAGTTGTGAGCAGATATTTGTCGAATACATTTTGGAAAAAAAAATTTCAATGAATTTTGTGCAAATATTTGTCAATAAATTTTGTGCAAATATTTGTCAATATATTTTCGACAAAAATTTGTTATAAAGTTTTGAGCAAATATTTACCGAAGAAGTTTTGACTAAAAATTTGCTTCAAAGTTTTGAGCAAAAATGTATTAAATAATAAATATTGAACCAAATGACTGACTAACAAAAGTGACTTTCCCAATTGACATTTTTTGAGTAAATATTTCACATGTTCTCTCTATTGTTTCTGCAGCTGAACATCGCCTGAAGTTTTCATCGATTTTCGTGACATAAGTGACAATAAATTGGGATCACTACATTCGATTGCCGTCCTATGCTTGTAGACTTCGCCTTATAGAATTTTCTTCTCTTAATAATACACTCCTTAAACTTAAATTTCTTTTGGCATTCCACCCAGAGTAACCCGTAATTTTCGAACTCTAACACTACCATTTTGTCTAATCTAATTATGCATTATACGACCCTTTTCACATCTTATGCGGTAACTATAATAACGATTACGATTCCCAATCGTATGAATGATCTCTTCAATTCATCTCTTTCTCCAACTTAATTCTTATTGATTCGCTCAATCGAGCAGCTTGGACCAATCAAAACCGAAACGCAACTTGGACAACGCTGATCTTTTGGTTTCTTTTTGTTAAGATATGTTTTAAAATTTAATTTTACATCCTGTTTTCATCTTTTACATTGTAACTCCAAGTTTCTAGTCTGGCCCAGATGTGAGACGATATTTATCTATAAAAAATAGGTGAATTTCGATTTCTTTCAATAAAGCAAATATTGTTTTGATGGTTTGTGTTCCAAATTATGCGTCTTAAATCTTTTTATTTAAAATTAAGATCACTAATTTGAAACGAGTATATTATTATACATTTTCAAAAACAAAATATTTAATAATTATACATTTTTGTTTTCTGAACTGCAAGTCGATTTCTCTTTTATGGTAAAGGCTATTATTTTCCATACACAAATGTATTGGAACACACATTTATGCAGTTTTTTTATACAAATTATATTATATAATATAATCTATATTTCTAGCAAGCGGAGATCGACATTGTATTGTTGGTTGTTTTTTTTTTTTTTTTTCTTTAAGTAGGTTTCCAGGTAGTCCACTGGTTCATATTAGAAATGTAGCGCACTTCA
This sequence comes from Chymomyza procnemis, assembly GCA_035046065.1. Lineage (NCBI taxonomy): Eukaryota > Metazoa > Arthropoda > Insecta > Diptera > Drosophilidae > Chymomyza > Chymomyza procnemis. Next base: position 14,134,861 of record JAWNOJ010000026.1, on the reverse strand, counting down.
GGCTGATATGCGTTAATATTTGGGCGTTGGAAGTTGTTCCAATTTGACACTTGCGGATAAGTTGCAGCATTGGCAGGATGGAATTTGTATTTGTTGGAATTTCCAGCTGCGCTGCTGGTGCTTGGCATATTACCATTTCTGTTATTAGCAGGTACTCTGGTAGTCCACTGGTTCGCATTGGAAATGTTGCGAACTTCTGGCTGATACCCGTTAATATTTGGGCATTGAAACTTATTTTGAATGGACTTTTGCGGATAAGTTGCAGCATGGGTAGGCTGGAATTTGTATTTATTGGAATTTCCAGCTGCGCTACGGGTGTTTGCCTTATTATCGTTGCTGGCCTTGGCCTTAAAAGTAGGATTTCTAGTAGTCCACTGGTTCACATTGGAAATGTTGCCAACTTCTGGCTGATAACCGTTAATATTTAGGCATTGAAACTTATTGTGAATGGACTTTTGCGGATAAGTTGCAGCATGGGTAGGCTGGAATTTGTATTTATTGGAATTTCCAGCTGCGCTACGGGTGTTTGGCTTATTGTCGTTGCTGGCCTTGGCCGTAAAAGTAGGTTCTCTGTTAGTCCACTGATTTGCATTGGAAATGTTGCGAACTTCTGGCTGATATGCGTTAATATTTAGGCATTGAAACTTATTGTGAGTGGACTTTTGCGGATAAGTTGCAGCATGGGTAGGATGGAATTTGTATTTATTGGAATTTCCAGCTGCGCTGCGGGTGTTTGGCTTATTATCGTTGCTGGCCTTGGCCTTAAAAGTAGGATTTCTAGTAGTCCACTGGTTCACATTGGAAATGTTGCGCTCTTCTTGCTGATATCCGTTAATATTTGGGCCTTGAAACTTGTGAATTGACTTTTGCGGATAAGTTGCAGCATTGTTAGGATGGAAACTGTAGTCAAACAAATTTCCAGCTGCGCTGCTGGTGCTCGGCTTATTATCGTTGCTGGCCTTGGCCTTAAAAGTAGGTACTCTGGTAGTCCACTGGTTCGCATTGGAAATGTTGCGCACTCCTTGCTGATATCCGTTAATATTAAGGCCTTGAAACTTGTGAATTGACTTTTGCGGATAAGTTGCAGCATTGGCAGGATGGAATTTGTATTTATTGGAATTTCCAGCTGCGCTGCTGCTGCTTGGCTTACTATCATTATTTGCATTGGAATAGAATCGCTGAGTTTGTGGCTGTTTGAAGTAAGTTTTTGCTTGATAGCAATTTGCCCCACTCATATTAAAAGCTTTCTGTGAATTATTTGTAAAGGAATTGTATGGTTGTGGTTTCGCAGCGATAGTTTTTTTCTGCCCCATAAAGTTATTTTGAGTAGTACGCCATGACTGCTGCTTAGCTTGCTGTTGTTGTTTGTTGTTTTTGGCTTTTGTAGAAAACTTGTTATTTTCGTTTATATTGCTAGCGTTGAGATCTGCTTGTCCAGCAGTAACATGTGTTGAATTCTTCTGCTTAGTTGTCTTGTCAACCAACCTTTTAAAATATTTAACATACACTGTCAGTGGCTCTCTTTTGGTCGATTTTTTCAATATCGCACGTTGCTGCAGATTTTTCATTTTATGAGCTTTTAATTCATCTTCTCGATTGCGCCAATGGATTCCCAAATGTGTTTTTAAATCCGAAAATGAAGTTGTAGTAAACTCGCATTGATTGCAAGTCAAAGTTGATGATCGCAACAATTTTTCTGCCAGTTCTGTAGTTAGTGGTTCGATCCGTCCCTTTACATGCAGCATACCATAAGCAGCCACATAGTTTATAAAGAGATCCGTATTGAAAGTATTCCAATGGTCAATACGACACATTTTTCTCGAATAAAAATCTTTAGATAGAACATGCATTTTAAGATGATTCGTGTATTGCACGATTTTAAAACCCATCACAAAGTCGCTCAATGGAAAACTGCGCAGTTTTTCAATGACGCCAAATGCCAATTGCTTCATGTGCTCAAGCAGTGGCAAATGTTCGCTTCTGAGCTGCAAAAATGAATGATACATAAGCCTAGTTTAAAAAAAAACTATTTGCAATTATTTTGGTGCAATACTCACCGCAGTAATATTTGTTAAATTTGCCTTTGGCAAAACCAAAAAGTGCACCATGGCTTTGGGAAATTTCGATTTTATAACTACAGCTTGATCGCTTTCCACTAGTATTTTTTTGGGATCAGTTATTTCCTGTGTAAGCAATTCCCGCCATTGCTCGGTCTCGGCTTCATTTTTAAAAGTCAAGCGCTCAATTGTAGTGTTTTTAATTTGAAGTACGAAGAATTTTGCTTGTTTTGAATTTTCTTTCTTTTCTAAAGTTTCAGGCTCAAGCTCAATTGTCTTCTCCGTTTTTTCATCGTCTGCAGCATTGTCGTTTCCCGTCTGGTTTACAAGATTAATATCACAAATGCCAATGTTATTGTCATCTTCATTTGTTTGTTGCTCTTCATCTATAGTTTGCGAAAATATATTTTTGTACAACATTATTTTTGAACGTAGTTGCTGCATTTTCTTTTCCATTTTCAATAAGCAAATTGGGCAAGCACAAAATTATATTCAATCACTGTCAGCATTTGCTAGTGTTGAATAACTAACTAGAATTATTAGTCGCACAGTTTAAGTGTTGCAAAATTGTCGCGCATTTCGTGCCTCACAAGCTGCACTGATTGCAAATAAGCGGCAATCGTACTAAATCCTCTGGCAGTGCTTTGGGCAAATCTTTTCGAGAACCAATTGTAGCCAATTGCTGATGCAACTCTAAAACGAATTAAAACTAGTAATTAGCTTTTCTTGGCAGCCACATCGCGTACCTACGTAGTATTATTCCAATGTTAATTGGTTTTTATGTGATCCAATAAGAAATTGTTTGGATTTTCATGCAAATGCGTTTAATGCTAGGCCGTGCATGAAAAACTCAAAAAAAAGCTGTACAATGTTAAGTCCAATTGTGCTCCACGTTGTTCAATTATATTGCGTGCCACCAAATATATGTAGCTCCTGCAGCAAACCTATATGCACACAGGTAACTAAATGCTGTTTGAGTTATTTTATAATAAAATAAATAAAATTTTCACACATACATGTCGGAAATATCTCGTTTAGGTAGCACAAGAAAATGTCGCGTCTTTGCAAATTTGTCAGCTACGACCACTGCAATATCACTGAATGCACACTAATTAAATTGCAGCGCTCTAAAAATTAAAACTTAATTTAACCAAACTGTAACAGAAAAATTAATTAAGAACTGCGCGCAGTAAAATTTTTCAAGATAACTAAACGTCTGGCAGGTAACTGTTACTGTCACGCCGGCGTCGTAGGAAATTGTAACTGAGCAGTTGCTAGTTATGTGAAAAAAGTAAATTGACAGATGTGAGTGTTGTAAAACGAGTTAAGTACGCGTGTATAATTTTAATAGTAAATAAATAATAAAATTAAATCCAAGCACAAGCAATGAGTATACACAAAAGAGAAAATTGTTACAATTCAGCAACTTTACTTAGCAAAACAAAAAAAAATTGCCAAAGCGATTTGTTAGCAAAAACACAAATAAAACAGCAGATTGCGCAAACGTCTAGTGTTGAAAAGTTCTGTAAAAAAAGTGGCAGTGACAGTGACTATCGCCGTACGCCCAGCTATTTTAAGTATTTTAAATAAAAAACTTTAAATTATTTTCAGTATATAAAGATGCCAACAGCAGTTTAATCGTTTCAAATTATTAGTCGTAAGAATATTTAAAAATAGTATATTTTTTTAATGAAAAATACTTTGCCATACATAAAAACGGAGCGGCTGCTATCGCCTGCAATATAACAGGCGCGACTGCGAGGCAGAACTTGGTGCAGCAAAACGATGAAGCTCAAGCAACAGCAGTGGGCTGTTCATGTGCAAAGAAATGACCTCAATAGCCCAATTAGAAAAGTCTTCCAAAGCACATCCGAAGTAAGAGTCGTCCAAATGCTCGTTGGATAAACAATGTGGAGCAAACTGTAGTGCGTCTTGCTAGAGGAAACTGGAGAAGGCTAGCACTACTTTGTGGGAAATTTCAAGTGAGGCCAAGCTTCAACTTTGCGTTTTGTTAACTTAAATTTATTTTATTTTCTTTTTGTCGTCATAACGGTCAAATTTCATATGTAAATACCTTTGAATTGCATCTACTATTATTATTATTACTATTTAGATTTTTTCATAACACAATGGTCTTTATCTCTGGCAGCATGCCATATTTATTCGAATTTTCCGCTGCGCTGCTTGGCTTACTATCATTCTTTGCATTGGAATTGCATCGCTGAGTTTGTGGCTGATTGAAATCAGTTTTTGCTTGATAGCAATTTGCCCCACTCATATTCAAAGATTTCTGAGAACCATTTCTGAAGGGATTGGAGTGTGATGGTTTTGCAGCGACAGTTGTTCGCTGCTGCATCAAATCCTCCTGTATAGAACGCAATGACTGTTGCTTATTTTGTTGTTGTCGCTTGTTATTGTTAGCTTTTTGTGATTTTTGATTTCTCCACATCTTGCCAGCCTTGTGGTCTGCTTGTGCAGCTGAAACAATTGTTAATTTCTTGGGCTCTGTCGCCTTGTCAACTTTATTATCCAAATCAGTTGGAAAAACTGTCAAAGGCTCTTTATCGGTCGATTTGTCCAAGCTTTTTATTTTATAAGCTTTTAACTCATGTTCTCGCTTGCGCCAATGAATTCACAAATGTGTTTTTAACTGCAAAAATGATGTTGTAGTAAACTCGCATTGATTGCAAGTCAAAATTGTTGATTGCAACAATTGATCTGCCCGTTCCATAGTTAGTGGTTCGATCTGGCCCATTACGTGCAGCTGTATAGCTTATAAAGAGCTCCGTATTGAAAGTATTCCAATGGTCAATACGACACATTTGTCTCGAATAAAAATCTTCAGATAGAACATGCATTTTAAGATGATTCGTGTATCGCACGATTTCTAAACCCATCACAAAGTCGTTCAATGGAAAACTATGTAGCTTTTCAATGACTTCAATTGCGAGTTGCTTCATGTGCTCAAGCAGTGGCAAATCTTCGCTTGTTAACTGCAAAAATTAAACAAAAATTACTTGTAGTTTCAGAAAAATTGTTGCAATCATTTTTTTGCAATACTCACCGCAGTTATATCCGTTTTATATGCCTTTGGCAAAACCAAAAAGTGTACCATGGCTTTGGGGAATTTCGATTTTATAACTACAGCTTGATCGCTTTCCCACAGTATTTCTTTGGCATCAGACATTTCCTGTGTAGGTAAGTAATAATTTTTAAATATCGAACGCTTAACTGGAGCGTCTTTAATTTGAAGCGCGTCGAGTTCTGTTGCTAGTGAATTTTCTTTTTCTAAGCCTTTAGTCTCTAGTTCAATTGTCTCAAGCTTTTTCGCTGCTTTTAAATCATTTTCATCTGCAAATATCTGCGTTCCAGTATCATCTGCCATAACTTTATCCGTTGTGGATGCAACTTTAGATGCAACTCCATTTGTCAGTTGATTTTGTTTTCGTCGTTTTGCAACTGCAACGTTATTTCTTTTACTAGTTTCTCATTATTAACTTTTTTTCTTGTTCTTTTAAAGAAGTTTGAGTAGCTTTTATTGTTTGTTCAGTCTCATCTATTTTGGTCTGAATATTTTTTTGTTCAACTATAGGCTTTTTTGATTTGCTTGCTGTTTCATTTCATTTAAAATTATATTATTTTTTAACTCGCTATCCACTTTCAGCTTATTTGTCAGTGCTGCTCGATAGACAGTAAATGCTTAAACTGAGCAAATTTTTCAGTTTTAGCTTCACTTCGTGCCTTTTCCAGCGGTTGCCAATGGTCAGCCAAATGTTGTCTTAAAAACTGAAAGTCTGTGGTAACAAAATCACATTCATTGCAAGTGTAAGACTTTGCTCCACGTAGAGCCACTATTTTATCTTTTTGTGTAGTAAGGCATATGCCACGTTAAAACTCATAAAAAGTTCAGTATGAAAAGAGTTCCGATGATGCGCCTTTTTTAGGATCCCTTCCATTGAAATCATTGGAAATAACATGCATTGTTAGACGATTCATAAAACCATTTACTTTAAAACCAATAATAAAGTTATCGGCTGGCAAATAGTTTTGGCGCTTAATGATTTCATCAGCCAGTTCCATCATGTGCTCCAGTAGTGGCAAATGTGCGCGTGTAAGCTGTAATATGACAAAAGTTGTAAATATGATGGATACACTTTAGGTGGAGCTTTCATAAGCGTTTTTCTTGAAAATTAAACGAATCAATTCTTCAATTCAATAATTACGCAAAAAGCCGTCTTTGGCTTTAAGATCATTGACCAATGCGCTGCACTGACTGTCGAAATCATTGAATGTAAAAAATATTAAAATCTTGCACTACGAGCGCACAGCCACATCGACCTATACGCGCAATGCATTAAGATTCGACTTTTCTCTGAAAGCTCCACTTGTAAAATTCATACAGTTTGTCAAGAAAGTGTTTACACATTGAAAAATATTTGTATTTTTTGACTTTCAATGCAAATATAGAAGCCTTTTGTTTAAATTCATGCAATTTTTTTGATGCACATCTATTTGTTTATATGTTTTTTATTAATATGTAAAAAAATAATTACAAAATTATTTACACTTATCGAGAAAATTAACAAAATCTAATTTTTCATAGATGCGCTGCTGTCAAGAAAGTGTTTACACAAAATACTTAAGCTATCTTAAAATGAATGTTTTTGTTAATGTTTTTGATTAATTTATGTAAATTTAATGTATTGCATGCCCTCTCTTAGGTTTAACAACACATTGTGGGCGTTTTTCTATTAAAAAAATTAGCTTTTTAAGGTCATATTGCTCTGGGACTTTGCGGCACTCTTTTAGAATAGCAGCTTTCAGTGCGACCTTTTTGCCACTTTTTTCTTTGCGGGCCTACAAATTTTCAATTGGGTTCAAGTCAGGGCTCTGAGGTGGTGTATTGATGACCTTGCTGCACTTGTAAAGGAACCAGCTCCAGGGTCATTGTCTTGATAAAAATTGAAATCAAGCTTATTGTTGCTATAAAATCCAAATTTTTGGCGCCTCGATCTTAAATTCAATTTAAAAACACTAAATATTGTGCTACTTTTATAGCATTTTCTAAAAATTCCAAATCTCCAACTACTTCGGCTCTATTTGCATCTCCAAATAAAAACCAACAATTTGGCAGATTTTACTGTCGGTATGATGCTGCGGTATTCCAGTGAATTTATCGCCTTTCGCCACACCCTGTTGGGTCCATCGTTGTAATACAACATTATTTTGGTTTCATAGCAGAAAATAACTGGATTCCAGTAACCTTCTGGCTCATTTTGCATCCTAGTAACGAAAGTAAACTGCTTTTCAATATTGATTGCCAAACGCATCAGTTTGCTTCCTGCTACTAGTGAGTGGGACTTATGCCGGAGTGGCACATCCAGATCACACTCTTCATTAACCTCCTTAGCAACTGTTCTTATCAAAATTTGGGGATTTTAATCTATTTTTCACAGGATCGGTCTGTACGGTTGCAAATTTTGCTTTTACATGATGTTACACTTATTAACTCCAATCAGCCCTCGTTTTCTGCGCGATTTTTGATGTTATAAATAGTCTTACGCGATGCGGAACACATTTCTGATAGTTCCGCGACAGATTTGCCCAAATGGTTATTATAATACTTCAACTGGACGACTTTAAATGCACCGTTAGCTTGTCGATATTTCTTGGTATAGCAACAAAAGAGAACAGACAAAGCAAAAGTGTAAACACTTTCTTGACAGTAGCGCATTTATGATAAATTAGATTTAGTTAATTTTCTCCTTAAGTGCATATAATTTTGTTATTATTTTTTTACATATTAATAAAAAAGCTGGAAGTCTGATGTGGAGTAAAGGGTGAAGAAAGCCACAGCTGCACTATATGCATCGCAGAAGATGCTAAGTAGCACGTGGGGGCTATCACATAGACTGTGAACAACTTCTCCAGAACGCCAACATGTATGGGACCTGAAGATTGGAAAATCGGCATGGACCAACATTCGGCCAAGATATTTACAGATGGATCCAAAATGGATACAGGCGTGGGGGCCGCGGTGTATTGTCCTGACCCACCCACAGAGGTGTCATTCAGACTGCCGGACCACTGCAGCATCTTTCAGGCGGAAGTCTTCGCCATAAAGAAAGCGGCAGAACTTGCGCTGAACTTCAAACAATCTCAAATCAGCATTTTTGTCGACAGTCAAGCAGCTATCAAATCCGTGCAAGCCTATGCCATAAGTTCCAAAAATGTTCTGGAAAGCAGGGTTGCATTAGATGCACTAAGCACTCGGAAAAAGGTGCGCATATTTTGGGTTCCCAGCCACCAGGGCATCGATGGCAACGAAATGGCAGACAGGCTAGCTAAGGAGGGAGCACAATCGATACATACGACTGCTGAGGATTTGAGAATCTCTCTAAGAACACAAAACCGCAGATCAGAGGAGAGCGCAGCAGTCGCATCTGATCGAAGGTGGCGCAACACAACATGCAGCAAAATAGCTCGCACCATGTGTCTCTCCCAAGGAGAGACTGCAGATTGATGATGGGCATACTCACGGGCCACTGCCTGACCGCAGCTCATGCTAAAAAGCTAGGCATCATTGCTAGTGATGCATGCAGGAAATGCATGGAACCAGAAGTTAAGGAAACTCTGGAACATCTTATATGTCACTGTCCTGCACTCTACTCCCTCAGAATCAAATACCTGGAAAAGCCCTGGATTGCCTCTCTGCAAGAGGCAGCTGATAGGGCACCTCATAGGCTGCTTGCATTCGCCAAGCACACTCGCTTGACGGACGACCAAAGTGCCTAGGGCACCAGTGGAGCCCCACCCGCTAACGCTAAGGATCATTCTGATCTATGTGAGGCCACTTCGAGGGCCGACCTGACTAACCTAACCTAACCTATTAATGCCAATATTTATAACTTTCGTTAATTTTGAACGTCGTTGCTGCATGTATGTACCCATTTTCAATAAACAAATGGGGAAAGCACGCAATTATATCAAATCTGAAATCTAGAATTATTTGTCGCACCGTTTGAGAGTGACTGTATTTCAGAGTGTTGTGTGTTCCAAGAGATGCGCCTTTAATGTGGGCATATTTCGTGCCTCAAAGCTGCACTGATTGCAAACAAGCGGAGAGCGTACTAAATCCTCTAGCAATGTTTTAGGCAAAGCTCTTATGGCACCAACTGTGGCCAATTGCTGTTGCAACTCTAAAAAGATATAAAATTAGTAATTAGCTTTTGTTGGCAGGCACATACCTATGTAAGTACCTTCGTAGGGTATAAAACGTGCGGTATTAAAACTGTTCCAATGTTTTTTGGTTTTCAAATGAGGCGATATGAAATCCTTTGAAATGACATGCAAATGCAGACGCTGCATGCTAGGCTGTGCATGAAAACCTATTTTAAAATCATCCAAATGTGCTCCACGCACTTCAATTATATTGCGTGCCAGCAAATATAGCTCCTGCAGCAGGCCTATATGCGCGGCTGTAAGCTAAATGCACGCTGTTTTGCTTATTTTTGTTAATAAATTTAAAGCATATTTTATACAAACCTGATATATGTCGGAAATATCTTGTTTGGGCAGCACAAGATAATGATGTCGCGCCTTTGGAAATTTGTCAGCTATAACTACGGCAATATCACTAGATATAATTATATTAGAAGGCTCTGAAATTGTTTTTATCAAACCCGACTGCCAAGACATGGCAGCAAAAATAAACGAAGAGCTGCGCGCAGTTGCAGTTCTTAACAAATAAGTAAGACTTTCAAGCCGACATCTTGGCAAATGTGCAAGTGAGCGCAAATGGCAAATGTACAGTTTTAAATGTTAATAAAACTTTATGCAAAAACAGGCAGCATATGCACAAAAGCACAAAAAGTCGGAACGTTTATCTATTTTTAGCACAAAAAGAAAGCAATGCAACAGCTGTTCGGCGATGGTTTAGTGTGCGACAATTGCAAAAGCACGTACATGTACGCCGCAGTGTTGCAAAGCTGCAGCGAAACACAATGCAGCAGACGCGCGCTGCAGCTGCTAAAAATCTATGCGCAGCACTTAATTGTTTGTAATTATTATTTAACAAATATAATATATTTCCTGCTTGTTGCTGTTGCAGTAACTTAGCCGCTTACGCTTTTTATATTAAAACAAAAAAAAATACTAAAACACTTTTGCAGTTTACAACACTGCGCCTATCGTTTGCAGCACGCTGCAGTGTTGTAAAGCGGCAGCCGCGCGTTGCAGTTGCAAAAAATCTACAATTTTTTATATTATTTAAAATTTTATTTTTAGTGAATTTAATTTAACTCACTCCCCTTCCATTGTCTGCACATGCTGTCTTTAATGCAGCAATTTATTTGTATACAATAAAAAAAAATACCAAATCATTATTGCCGCTTACAACACTGCGCCTATCGTTTGCAGCAGGCTGCAGTGTTGTAAAGCGGCAGCCGCGCGTTGCAGTTGCAAAAAATCTACAATTTTTTATATTATTTAAAATTTTATTTTTAGTGAATTTAATTTAACTCACTCCCCTTCCATTGTCTGCACATGCTGTCTTTAATGCAGCAATTTATTTGTATACAATAAAAAAAAAATACCAAATCATTATTGCCGCTTACAACACTGCGCCTATCGTTTGCAGCAGGCTGCAGTGTTGTAAAGCGGCAGCCGCGCGTTGCAGTTGCAAAAAATCTACAATTTTTTATACTATTTAAAATTTTATTTTTAGTGAATTTAATTTAACTCACTCCCATTCCATTGTATGCACATGCTGTCTTTAATGCAGCAATTTATTTGTATACACCATTAAAAAAAAAAATACCAAATCATTGTTGCCGCTTACAACACTGCGCCTATCGTTTGCAACCCTGCGCCCAAATGTCAAACGCAATATACCAACAAAAAGCACGCAGCCAAACAGCTGACCCCGCAAAAATGAAGAAATCTATGCCGATGAGAATTTTATTTGTTTGCCGACCAAATGTGGTACGCAGCGTGGAACAAAAGCAGACGGCAAAAGTCACTTGACAGCAGCGAGTTTTTTAAACAGTTTATATGCAAAATTATGCATTTAAGTGCTAATTGCATATTGAAAATCTTTTAAATTCTATTTCAAAGTGCAAGTGTAACGGAAATTCATATTTGTTGAGCTAAGCGGCGGCCAATCAGTTGCCTATATTATTTGTTAAAAGCGCAAAGATTACGCAAACAATATGAGTTTGTTGCAGAATGATGTAAAGCCGCGCATTATGGCCGAACCATTGCATATACAACGCCTGGAGTCGGCCTTAAACATGCGACCATTTATGGCCATGGCGCGCCAAATGCTTAAACAGCCCATAGGCAGTGATGGCGAGTGCAGCGCCGCTGAGCAGCAATCATCGACGGTGGCGACAACGCTTGATGATGCCGAAACGGATGATTCCTCTACAGTGGGCATGGTCAAATGCCAGCAGCGACAACCACGCCGTCGCCTATTGGGCACCAAAGAGGGTAAGCGCCGCATCTGACTCAATTGCTGGTATAAAATTATTGTCGTGCATTACGTTTGCTTGCAGAGCGTCAAAGCGTCAAAACGCAAATCTATAATTTTAATGATTTAACCAGCGATCGGGAATGGCTTTACGATTTGCTGCTAAGTGATACGGATACTGAGTCTGAGTTAAGCGATGAAGATGAGTATATTAAGCAATTGCTGCGCGAGCATATGCGCGAGCAGCGACAACGCAAGAACTACTACAAAAAGGCCACGGTGAGTCTTGTGTGTGCAGTACTGTTGATGGTAGCGGCTGCTTAGTGCGCGTTTATTTGTTGCCTTTTTTAGAATGCGCAATATGCCTATTACGGCAGTGGTCTGTTGTCCAATCATGACATCTTTGCAGAGCGTCAGCAGGCCACTGCAGGTGTGCGTAAGCGACGTCGTCGCACCAAACAGGAAATACTGCTGGCACGTCTGGCTGAGGCGCAGGCTGGTCCCAAGCCGGCTAAGCAACGACGACGTGGACGCCGCAAGCATCAGCTGCTGGGTTCGCCCGAATCCGGTGAAGTGCATCCGTCGGAGCTGGGCAAATATACATTTGGTGACACTTTGCCGGCCAACGATGATGACGATGAATTCGGCGATGCTGATGCAGAGGTAGACTATAAACGTGAATTGGCCAGCTTGGAGTTGGACTTTCCCGATGAAGAAATTGAGGAGGAAGTGGATGTGGTAGCTGGACCCGATGGGCAGGTAACACGCGTGCGTCGTCGTCGCAAGAATCCGGCAGCGTTGGCAGCGCGTCGTCGTCGCATTTGGCAGATTATGTCCAAAAAAGAGACGGCACGTTTGCAACGCATACGCAGCACCAATCATAAGGAAATGCTGGCCAATTGTAAGCGTGTGGCCGGCATGTGCTCCAAGGTGGTGCGCCAACGTGCTATTAACTCGCAGCGCATCATGAAGGAGACAGTTTGGCGTGCCAAGCGTTTGACGCGTGAAATGCTCAACTACTGGAAGCGCTATGAGCGTGTTGAGCGTGATCAGCGACGCAAACAGGAGCGTGAAGCCGAGGAGCAGCGCAAGCAGGATGTTGAACTGATCGAAGTCAAGCGGCAGCAGCGCAAGCTGAATTTTTTGATTACGCAAACCGAGCTATATGCGCATTTTATGTCCAAAAAACTGGGCCAGGGCAGTGAAGCAGATCAGCTGCGCATATTGAGTCAATTGGATGAAGAGCACAACTCGCGTCTCGCTGCCTATGATGATTATGATGCGCAGGAAATGAAACAGCTGGCGCAAGCGCATGCAGAGGCTGCTATACAAATGGATTTGGACAAAACGCGCGCCTTTGATGTGACACAAAAACGCGAAACAAGTCAGTCAGCGCAAATGAAAGATTTGCCACAGCCCAAGATATTTCAGGGCACGCTCAAGGGCTATCAAATCAAGGGCATGACTTGGTTGGCCAATATCTATGATCAGGGCATAAGCGGCATACTTGCAGATGAAATGGGCCTGGGCAAGACAGTGCAATCAATTGCATTTCTGTGCCACATAGCCGAACACTATGGCGTCTGGGGACCCTTTTTGATTATCTCACCTGCCTCAACGCTGCACAATTGGCAGCAGGAGATGGCACGTTTTGTGCCCGACTTTAATGTGGTGCCCTACTGGGGTTCGCCCAACGAGCGCAAGATCTTGCGTCAATTCTGGGAGCAAAAACATATGCATACACGCGAGGCTAGCTTTCATGTGGTTATTACCTCATATCAGTTGGTGGTCAGTGACTACAAGTACTTCAATCGCATCAAATGGCAGTACATGGTGCTGGATGAGGCGCAGGCCATTAAGAGCGCCAATTCGCAACGTTGGAAGCTGCTGTTGGGCTTCAATTGTCGCAATCGCTTATTGCTAAGTGGCACGCCCATACAGAATAGCATGGCCGAGCTATGGGCATTGTTGCATTTCATAATGCCCACATTATTCGATTCCCATGATGAGTTTAATGAGTGGTTCTCCAAGGATATTGAAAGCCATGCTGAGAACAAAACCGGCATTGATGAACGCCAAATATCGCGCCTGCACATGATACTAAAACCGTTTATGTTGCGTCGCATTAAGAAGGATGTGGAAAATGAGCTATCCGATAAGATAGAGATTATGGTCTATTGTCCACTGACCATACGCCAAAAGTTACTCTATATGGCACTTAAGCAAAAGATACGCATTGAGGATTTGCTGCAATTGACCAGCGGTGGCGGCGGCAGCTCCTCGGCTGCTGATGGCTCACATGTGGATCGCAATTTTACATCGAATCTGATGAATTTGGTGATGCAATTTCGTAAGGTTTGCAATCATCCCGAGCTATTTGAAAGACGCGATGCCAAGAGTCCGTTTAGCATGCGTTGTGCCGAATATGTGCTGCCACGTTTGGTCTATGATGATGGTTTGCTATATCGCGCCATGCCCAGCCAAAGGCATTTGCTGTACAATCGGTATGCATGGCAACTACATACAGTTTTCTTCTTCTTGTTCAAGCTTAAGATACTCTTCCAACAGTTTCAACATATTCAAAACGGCGCACATGCAGCAGAGTCTCTTTGGCAGTGCTTGTGAAGATCGGCATGTGAGTAGCTGCTTTAGCTTTACGCGTTTCTGTGATTTAAGCCTCAGCGATGTGAGCAATGTCACGCTGAATGGACTGATTGCCTTGTAAGTAGAATTTGATGCAAATTGTTGTATATATATACGATATGTGATATGTGTTCCTCTGCGCTATGCAGCTTTTTGTATTATCGCAGCCTGCTAGCTTATTATCCGCTGCTTGCCTATCGTCGTCAATGGTGGACAAGTTACAAGTCTACGCGTCATCAGTTGCTGGAGCCTATGCTGGAACGCAAGCTGTTACCCGCCTTTATGTGCGCGGATAGTGTGCTGCGGCAATTGGTTTTTACAGCCATGGCAAGTGTTGCGCTTATAAGGATTTAGTTTCTAATTTTAATTATTACTACTTGCCCACAGACCGCCAACGAGAGCAGCGTTTATGCTTTTGGCGATTATCTGACGGTTAATATGCAGGAAACCATTGAACATCGTGTGATACGTTCCAAAATACTCAAAACAAAAAAAACCGAACTGATTGAAGTAATGCAGGCAGTTGAGCCGCAAGAGGAAACGTTAATGCTAAGCGATGGACTTAGTGATGCACTAAGCGATGCAACCTTTAAGCAGGAGCTGGAAATTGAATCGGTTGAAGTGCAAACCAAAGCCAATGCTAAGAGTGATGTTAAAGTTACCACCTTGCATTTGTTACCAGAGTTTGTGCATCGTGCGCGCAAACCACAACTTTATCAATGTCAGCCCTTAGAGATGCCCAGATTTCTATATGGTCTGGGTCAGCGTGTGCAGGCTGTCAAGCGTCAGCTCTAGTAAGTTTGGTTCGCAAAGAAAAATACAAGCATTTCTTTATATTAACGCTTTGCCATGTTGCAGCTGTGAGAGTCGCTCGGCAGCCTGGACGCATATACGACACGTGCAGTGCGAGAACAGTCTGGGACGCAAATTAGTAAGCAATGGCCTAAGTCTATGTAAACCACGCAGCGGCTGGTCATCTATAGTAGTGCCAGATAAGGAAACGCTTATCACCGACGCTGGCAAATTGTTTGTCTTGGACAGTTTGCTAACGCGTCTGAAGGCGGGTGGGCATCGTGTCTTGATTTACTCGCAGATGACCAAAATGATTGATTTACTAGAGGTGGGTATAGTTGCCTTGATTAATCTGATCTAGAGACTGCATGGCTGTGGTTCTGCATGTAGAAATCCACAGCAGCTGTACGACACCAAACATTCCGAAGCAATGACTAAGTTTAGCAACAGTAGCAGGGAACTGCTATACATTCTGGAAATGTAAGCATAAGTGAGGTACATGAACCTGGTACAATAACGAAAACTAGCAGATTGTGGGGACCTACTTAAGAGTGAAAGTCGTAGACCGCCTTAGGTTATGATCAGAGTGACTAGACAAGCTGATATATCCATGCATGAATGCCTAGATCTTAAAGTTGGTAAGTGCTAGGGCAACCAATTTTTCAAAAAACTTCATAAACGGCGGAACCCATTATATTGTGGAGACTATCTCTATACGATATATTATTGCAATGAAGTAAAATCTTTGAAAAGTGTGATTTCTTTTGTTCTCCACGTAATCCGAACCTATTCTCTTTTATGCGCCGTCGAATTGCTTGAATAATTCCGCAGCATTCGAAATGCTTGTTTTTTTTTTTTTGAGGTAATTTTTCTAAATGATGCGAAAAATGCGACTAGCAGGTCTTTGGGCTGGTATCACTGTCTTGATAGCTGTGTCTTCTCGACAATTTAAGAATTCCATATTAACTAAATAAGGCGAGTATGGTGACAAGTTGCTGGTTTTAGTTTTTAGCATATCCCAAAATACGGATTCTTTTGCTATAAGTCTTGTATACTCTTCTCTCGGTCGTCGTTTTTGCTTAATTACTGTTAGGAATGCTTCAATTTTAACGTATAAATGACTAGGTTATTAAAATTATTTCATTTTCATATTTTTATATCACTACGACTACGTTAAATTTTTAAAGGAAATCACTAATTTGGACAAACCGCGTGACAGTTCTTCACTATCTGTATTGTTACATTATTGCAATCGTTTTGCTGAATCTTTTATGAAGTTCTCTCTTTGTTCGAGATTTAGTTTCGTACCAATGCCCAAAAGTTACCTTCACATTTGGCGCGTTAGCTTTGTTGGGATCGATTGGTCAACGAATAACATTGCCATCAGTATACATGGGTAACTTTTCAAAGTTACTATCAAAATACGTTATTTTTTCAATATTCTTCTTGTTTGGGATAGGAAAGTTTCCGCAAGGTTTTTTGGCACTTTCTGCTAGCTAATTTCTGGGAGTATCTTTTACAAAAGAGACGGATTCAAGTTGTACTCGGACAAAACCAAACTTTGCAATTGATACGGCTATAATTTCTTCTAATATATATAGCAGCAGCGGGCTCTCAAACTGGGCCTGCGCCCTGACAGTATTAAAATATTTGGAAATTATCTAATTTTTTAACTTACTTTTATTGAACTTGTTTTGCAGGAGTATATGTGGCATCGTAAGCATCGTTATATGCGTTTGGATGGCTCTAGTAAGATCTCAGCTAGAAGAGATATGGTTGCCGATTTTCAAACGCGTTCGGATATCTTTGTATTTCTGTTGTCAACACGCGCCGGCGGTTTGGGCATAAATTTGACGGCTGCAGATACGGTAAGTGCCTAGCTGTTTCATTTAGAGAATTTTAAGCAGTTTTTTTTTTACTTTTTAAGATATAAGATAAGATATAATTACCGAAGCGCCCATTTTATGTTTATATAATCAAGATGGCAAGATAAATAGATGGCAAAGTGATGATAGAATATGCTTAGGTTAGCCAATACGAAACTATTTAGATCAATGAGAATTAAATCCAAAGGCAACTATGGACATATGTGGCACTGGCAGCTCTTGAAATAAGAAACCTATAGAACAAAAGACAGCATGCATTATACGCATAACAACGAATTAGTCAACACCAAAAACTTGAAAACCCTGAGAACTAATAATAAATCGATTACCAAAAAAAAAAAAACAATAAAATAAAAAAGCAAAGAAACAGACAAACCAAATTACTTAGAATCCAGCCAATAACAAATCAAAATCAGTGACAAAATGATTTAAGAACCGTACAAAAATGTTCACACGAAGCAGCCAGAGAAGCTCAATTCAGAATTCGAATGGCAAAAAATCACACAAAACCGACGACAACAGCAAAAAAAAGCACATTGCGCAATTGGCGACCACGGAATACACTAAAATCGTTTTTTAGCTGCGAATAAATGAATTTTACAAAAAAGTTTAATATATTAGAACAAAAATACAACTTGTTTTGTTCATTAGATCCTTCGGAAATTATAGGCCAAACGCAAAGTGCCAGTGCTGTTCTTACAAAGAGCGCAGAAATCTATCATTCTCGGCTTACTAGTTTTGCAGTGTATAATGCACACAACGAACATGCAAAGAGACACAGCCAAACTTTTGGCTGAGAATTTCACAACGATTTTGATTCTTCTGGTATTGGTCATGGCATTGGCCATGGCCATGGGCATGGGCATTGTTAGTTGGTTAAGTTGAGCCTGGTACTTGATCGCGATAAGGATCACAAATGTGTAAATCATTTGGCTGCACGGCTGCGCTCCTATTGGCGGCAAACGCGCGCATTGCATAAACAAGTAGTCGAGCAAATGATACAAGCGCGGCCGCACTCAGTGCCTGCCCAGAATGCTGTCAAAATGTACTCCAAGCATTCTATGATGGTAACTATAAATTTTTCACAATAGTTATCAAGGTGATGCGACGTGAAGACGGCTGTAGATGTAGCTTTTGTAAAGAAATTTTTGTGATATTATTGCAGGGGGAACTTGACATGTGCACTAGTTTCGGGAAGTGTTATCGATTATTTTTTAATCGTATTACACAAAGTGACTAAATGTTGAGTCACTCGTGTTGCTATATATCTCAGTGACATTGTAGGACATTTGCAGCTTGGCATTTGTAAAACTGAATATATCAGTGTTTGTGGCATCTTCGATTTTTCATGATTTCATTTCGTGTGGCGATTCCGATAACTTTTTGATCAAACGTTATTACGCAGTTAGGCAAGAGATCGCCCCTAAAATGACACAAATCACCAAAGCCTCATTCACCAGGTCTAATTTATTCACAGCGACTAACTCAAGTATTGTTTAAGTAAATATTTTGTCTTATCAACTTAAGTGTCTTCTGAAGAACTTGAATGCTTCTAATGTGCTTGGGTTTTTGCTGATAATCAATGATCAATTAGTTTGACAGCACTACGACTTATTTTTAGCATCTTTAGATAACATTTACAAATTTTTAGTTATTTTTTTCCCATATTCCATTTTTCCATTTCCATATATTTTTTTTCACATATTTGTCAAAAAAAGCTGCAGAACTGCAATTTTATAAAACGCAAAGAATTTGTATTTCTTTTTCAATGAAATTTTTAAGCTTAAGTTGCGTGAGAAAATAGTTCAGTTCAGTTTAAAGTATTTGCAGTTCATGTCTTTGCCTGCATAGCCCAATAATTTGGCAAAACAAGACTAAACACATTGGCATTTCTTTTGGAAATTCTATGGCTTGATATAGGTACAGGTAGCTCAAATGTAAGACTTCCAACACCTACTTATTTTTTTTAATAAAACTCAGTTTGACTTAACTGGCTTTCATTGTGAGCGGTGGCTTAGTTGTGGCCACTAATTATCATGCCGGTCGCGATTTCAACTTTTGCCACTAAGATTTATGACATTTTCGAAATCGTAACAAAAAAAAAAAAAGAAATACAATTGCAGCAGATTGTCTAGCTTTGTTCGATATTTGAAGAAATACAATTTTGATACGCCACACACGTTTCTGAATTTAGTGCAATTTGCTGATCATAGAAGTGGCTGTGTGTGTGTGTGTGTGAATACGGTCACATTATTTTTATGTCATGATTCAATGACGGACTGGGCACACCTTTATATATTAATTGAGTATATCAATTGTATGTGGATGGCAGTTTTAGTTAATTTGTCAGGAATATTATTGAGATAATAAATGGTGATTTGTTTTGTGTCCGAAAGTAGAAAGAGAGAGAAACTTCATTGTGTGCAAATTCTCAACTGTATTATCCAGATTTATAACACGATGCATCTATGGACTGTAGCTGTAGTTCTTAGTATTCGCAAAACTTAAATGTTTACAAATGTACAAATTTCTTGATTGTTAACAGAACCATTCAGCCAACCAACACAATCAGTTTTTGCTCAGCGACATTTTAAATCAAAATCCGAACAATGCAATTGGAAATTACGGTGGCGCCCTCTGTATTGCCAGCACAGCTAGTGTTATATAGAAATTTGCTTACGTTTTCAATGTATAGACTTAGTTTTGATACTCTGTAAGATAACTTACCCAAGTATTTTGTTAAATCAACGCTATGAAGTACAAAAGAAACACGAAGCTTCTGCAAGCCAAAAGTGTGTGTAACATTCAAAGAGAATAGCGGATAGCTCCCTATGACTTAAATTATGATCAGTGTGACTACGGAAGTTACCCATTTTTTTTAAGAAATATTTTAGGTATATGGCATACGCAGTAAGATGCTATTGCACAAGTTACTATGCTCATAATTTATTCAACATTTCGTGGTTTCAGAGTTACATAATTTTAGAAAAGAATATTAATCATTAAGATTTTTTACATACAATAAATTCGTTTGTCTTGATCGTCACTATTCAGCCAGCCATTGTTCGACCAGCTTAATTAGACGCTTCTTGGAAGCTATCAAATCCGGATAATCCGTATCACTTATCGAGTCCTGATCCGCACAATGCGAATGATAGGGTATTATAGTAGCGCCCTGTGCAATGCCAGCACCAACCGTATGCCAAGGATCCAAACCACCGTGCGTCATATAGACATTCGTAACATTGGGATGCTTGCCACCAAAATCAGTGTTAGTCTTTTGTATATTGGCTTCGATTTGATCAAGCGTGAAGTCCGTGGTAAAAACATCGTGACAAGTATCTGTATATAAGGTGGCTGGGAAATAAGAACCAAATGGTTGATAGGCGCTTGCTGAGGATTGGAACCAACCGAACTCGCTGCAGGTCTGATAGGTCCATGCTATACCAGCTTGAAAAGTTAACAAAGGTTTGTCGTTAATGTTAATAGATCAGCTTTTTTTTGTAAGATTTTTGCTTTTACTTACTACCATCATAGTGGTTCATAGACCACTTGTACCAGTTGACAGTGTTCTGATAATTAATGCTGACACAAGTTGGATTATGCATGCGCCATTGCAGGAACTTGGACAAAGCGGTAGCATCATCTTCATCGAATTCTCTCAGCACAGTACAGTAGCCGTATAAATCTCCAGCTCTATGTGAAGTAAAAACTTAAAGTTAATAGGGCTAAGGCTTATATGATCTGGCTTACTTTTGATATTGCGCTAGACCCGCAAAAATATTGGCTATAGTGCTGAATAGTTGCCAGCGATCATGTTCGCTGTTCACATCAAAGTAACTACAGAGATTAAGCATTTCCTTGGCTGTGTTTCCTTTGCCCTCGCTAAATAATTTCTCATAGTATGAGGTGGCATTATTGATAAGATCGTAACAACCAGGAGCGCCTAATTGGTAGAAAGCATCACCGACAACTTCCATGTATTCTGTTGAGAAATAAATTCAGTTTCAAGCTGCAAGCCGCACAAGCCCCGGCTACTTACGTTTAAAGTCCACTTTAGCCTTGAGTGGTGCACTGGAGGCCCAACCACCAACCACATCATTGGGATAAAGTTTCTTGTAAAAAACCGTCATGGTGGCCGAGTACGAGCAGCCGGATATAACAACCTTTGAGTGCTTGTACTTTTCTTCCTTTTTGAGTACAACTATTATATTATGTATATCGGCTAAGGCTTGCTCCACACTGTGGTACTTAAGATTTTCCTTGGTCAAAGGACTGTAAGAAACTTTGCTTATATCACAATAGTTGACAATTATGGCAGAACTTACGTAACGGGCACACTATCGCCAAAGAAGCGATGTTCCGTGTATACCAATGAACCATTGTGTTGCTTGGCTATATCCACCCAAATTCCCGATGTAATAGGACCTGCATCTATGCGCCATTCGCCACCAAAGTAAATAAAGATGGGCGCACCACTTTGGAAATTATCCTCATTGATAAGTATGCGCTAAAGTTAAGTAGCAAACTAAATTGCCGGTAAGAAAGAAAGGCTGATTCCAAGCGCTTACATTATTCCAAACGGTAGCGTTATCCGGATTGTTATTGTCCAACCATTGCGGAATCCAGCGTGTTTGCACATTAGCGCGTGCTCTGCTGGCCTTTAGTGGAGGTGGACGATGCAGTTCCTGCAAACTTTGTATATACGCTGAGATGACAGGTTCCTGTAGCACATCGTCTTCTCCTAGACTGGCTGCCGCAGTCAGTGGCAACAGCAGTGCCAATAATGCCAAGGAATACCTCATCTTAACTACTTAGCTTGTTGGGGAATGATTTGTTAGTGCCATTGTTGGCCTATTTATTTCAGATTCCTCAATTGCTCCAATTAAGATAATGTTGAAGAACTATTACGACTTCTGGTTTAATTAATATACAAATATTGACAAATAGCTTGGTTCTTGAATATATTATATATGATTTCGATAAGTTATAAGTATGGCACGTTTTACATCACGTTGGACTGATTCTTACAAGTACTTTATATAGTTCACTGGGTGAATGCGCCGTCTGTAAGAAGCTGTAAGTGCTTCAAAAGATAGTCTTTGGTATGGCTGATAAAACAGTTTTAAAATTATGCATATTAGATTTTAACATAGACATCTAACTTTTGATACCCTTTGCGTTTTAAATGTAGAATTATCAGCCGTGCTTTGAAAACTGAAGTTTTTTTTGGCGAACTCGTAAAATTTGAAACTTTCCTATATCACCAAAGCGATGTCCGAAGCAACTAAAATCGAATGCGATTAAAATAATGTGATTTGAATTTTTCATTTACCACAGCAGAGCTGTAAGACTCGAATATAAAAGATGATTCCTAAACGACGATATATAGATTTTCATAAGTTTTACCATATTTATTCTCTTGCTTCTTCTTTGGAGCCTAGTTAATATTTACTGCGTAAATCATTACAAGTTCTACGAACATATCGAAATATCGGCATTTTGTTTTAGAATGCAAGTTAACAGATTATTTTTGTAGTCAAAATAGATCACAATATTCTTAGGTCTTGCGTGCCTTGTAAAAGTAAGATGAAAAGAACAACAGAAAATAGTAGAACTCACGTTTTTGAAAATAATATTTAAGATCAGAACCATTTTGTATGTTTGGTGTATTTGGTTAGGTTACATTTTTTGTTATAATGGATTCTGGGCATAATTCCCAACATAATGCACAAGCAACTATAGGTTTAAAATGAATTTTGATTGAGGCACTTTTCGTAAAGTGATCGAAATTCGAATTTTGCATTGACAATGTTAAACACAAGAACTATATTCGTTTTCTATAACCAAGCTCGTGGCACCTGATTTTGACATCTGCTTTGAACTTGGATCTCCACCATTTGGCGCTTATTATTTTGTTAAAAAATTTAAAATATTTCATGCATACTTTCTCATAACGGTGTCAAATTTCATCATAATCACTTGACTATATCCTATAGCTTCTATGGTCAATCGGTCAAATACTTAAGATTTTAATATATATCGTTTGTTGACTAAGAGCTAGCCCATGCTAGCATAAATTTTGGTATTCTCAAGACCTGTAAGCCATATTAGATCACTATCAGTAGACTCGACCCCATAATTCCCATAATACAGATCGATCAAAAAAGTGTGTTTCGTTCTTAAAATTTTGATTATTTCATATCATTATTATTTATAGCAAAAAAAGCAGTTTTGATATTGTCGAGCACTCTGCCAATTTAATCGAAATTGAGAAACATATCCTATTACAGCTTACATGGGACGAATTAGACAAATAAGCGATTTTTCCATAGTTCCTTGATTAGAATTCGCCTACAAAGGCTTTTAATTTAAGTGAACTCGAGATCTAAATTATGGTAGTTTTAAATGGTATTATCATCAATTATGGCATATAGTGAAGTTTTTGTACTGCCAAACACTCTGCCAATTTTATCGAAACTAATATATACTACCTCTTCAGCTTACATGAGAGGAATTCCTTGATTTGAAATCGACTACAAAGGCTTTTAATTTCAGCGAACTAGAGATCTAAAGTAGTAGAAATTTGTGGAGCTTTGAACTTAAGGCCAAAGCATCCCTTGAAAAAAGTGGTTTTGACCATATTATAATAGGGGGGTTACTTGACCTAACATAAATAGCTTTAATTTAAATGTCTTATCAAATTAAAATTTTAAGTGCCGTACTTCAAGCAACAGTTGAGTTGAGATTGATTAGAATAACTATCTATATAAGTGGCTTGCTGATAGAAGGCCTCTTTGCTAAGTACCTATAAATATATATGGCATTACGAGCCTATTGGGTATAAAAAATATTTATTGTATTTATAGAAAACCCCACACACTTCAGGGTAATCTACTTTTTATTTCAGCATTGTTTATCGCTTAATTTTAATCCTGTTAATCAAATTTCCTTTCTGATTAATTTCCTATTTTATTGATTAATTTTATAACTTTACAAAACTGTCCAATAATGTTAGTTTGCTATTATAGCTTTGCTTATCAAGCATGATTCAGAAAAGATTGTTTCAGGGCTGCAAAATAGAATACTAGGGCTCGGATTCGCAAGCTGGTTCTAAAACTTGGAAAAAAGTAAAGTTAGTGTTCTTTAATAGGATTATTGTGATATTGAAATTGAACTATAAATACCAGAAAGACGTTAAATAAGACACCAAAAAATATATTTAAAAAAGGTCAAGGTTGCGTTATATATATTTTTATAAGAATTTGTGTGTTTTTAAGTTTTATGTTTTAAAGCCTTTTAAGTTTTGAAGTTCAGTCTTAGAGTGTTTTTTTTAATAAGAAATCTATATATCTATATATTTTCATATAGGTTTCGAACGCATTGCCAACGTGGTTACCATCGGCATTCTGACTTATTGTCTTTTTTCTAAAAGGTTGTTTGTTTATACTATTCACATCTGCTCCCTAAAAAAAAAACATTTAAAACCTAAAGCTACATCTTGAAACCACTTGATGCCTTTTTGGTGTCTATAATCCCAAAAGATAGTAAGCATATCCATATATCGGCAAAAGTGTAGATCTCTCATTTATTTTCGTTAATCCCAAAGATTTGTAATTTTGTGAAGCTGTCTCTTGCCTCAATCACTTTTCGAGTAAAATTCGACTGACTAATGAGAATACCTGCTCTTCTCTTTGCTTAAATAAAAAATATCTACAGATAGACTTGGAAAATTTCTGATTTAGTCTAAATAGTACATATACATACATAATTCTGTTACTTCTATGAGCAAAATAATAACTAAAGTTAAATTTGTGAATTTCTGTTATTATAAAGCAGAGATCACATGGGTGGTAAAATTTTAAACTCTTTTTAAAGCAATTTTATACGCTAAAGTAGGTACTTATATTTTTTGGAAAACTGTCGGTGTCTTTTACTTTATCTATGAATATGGCTATGCCAGCAAAGCTTTGAGACATTTGCTTAACTTATTTTTTGGTTATGCGTCAATAAACTTAATTCTGAAGCTGAAGCGTGATAAGCCTGATTCTACATATCAATTAAACCGCAAAATAGCCCAATCTATTGTTTAAAATCTTTAAAATTTTTAGAATTTGGGTAATATATGGGCTGCATATACATTTGTTTGGTAATTTTTGGTCTGTTCCTGGGTTCAAACCCTAGTTTGCTATAAATAGGAAAGCAAATAATTTTTGCATATATAGATTTATGGCGATAAGCACAAAATGGGGTTATCGATCTCACATTTGTCATCAAATCAATAAATACTAAAAAATGGTTTTTACCATTAAATGATCTGATGATATATGGTAGGTCCAGTTAAAAATTAAGAAATTCATTTAATCTCATTGACTCTTATTAGATGTTGCAAGAGAACAAAGCTCAAGTTCTAGTTAGGTGTTAAAAAATAAACTTTTCGTCATCGTAGCTAAGGCTCAACATTTTTAAACCAATTTACCCAGTATGTTCCTGAAAAACCTAAATAAAACTTTTCAAAATATTTAAATTTCAAGTATTACTTAAGAGAAGCATCAATATCACGTTATTTGTTAAAACGTTCTTAAGTAAGCTTATTATTATGAAATTTGATTTTTTTTAACAAACTAAAGCAAACAATTATTCGGCCAACCATTCTCTAACCAATTCGGCTATACGCTCCTTTGAGGCACGCATTTCAGCGCTATCATTATCGCTGATGGAATCAAAATCAGCACAATGTGAGGCATCAGTTATATGCGTTGCACCCTCCGCTACGCCATGACCGATTGGATTCCAGGGATCCAGAGAACCATGTGTCATATAAATATTTTCTACATTGGGCTCCATGCCACCAAAGTCTACATTTGTCTGCGCCACATTATTGCTGATTTGCTCGTTGCTGAATTCTCGGCCAAATGCATCGCGACATAGCTCCATATATAGTGTGCCGGGGAATTTCGTGCCAAAGGGTTGATTACGTGAACTGGAAGTCTGATACCAGCCGTACTCATTGCAAGTCTGATAGTACCAAGGGCGGCCTATAAATGAAATAAATTTTAAACTGCGTAGTTGCGCTTGTTTATCAATTAAGACTTACCAGCATCGAAGTTGTGTACACCATCCAGATAGTATGCAACAGTTTCCTCATAGCGTGCATCAACACAACCCTCTGGTGCGCCAAAGGCCCAGTATGCAAAGTTGGCAATGGCTGTGGCATCATCATCCCAGCTTAGTAAGTAGTTGCAATAGAACTCAATATCTCCACCGCTGTGACATTGTGGGTATTTAAGCAACGTAACCAATTTTGAAACGAAGACACACTCACCGTTGATACTGCGCAAGACTGGCGAAGATATTCGATATGCTGCCAAACAAACTCCATATATCCAAATCATTCTGTTCATCGAAGTTACTACATAGACGCAGCATAGCACGCGCTTCCGCAGAGCGTTTATTCGCAAACATATACTCCAATTGGGCAATACCATTTTCTATGCGATTGTAGCACTGTTGACTACCTAATTTTTGAAAAGCTTGGCCCACTACCTCTTTGTATTCCCTAAAATCTACTTTGGCCAATAGTGGCGCACTAGAGGCCCAACCGCCAACTATGAGCTCAGGATAGAGGCGTTTAAACCAGACAACCATAGTTGCTGAGTAGGAGCCACCACATAGCAGCACCTTGGAGTTGGCCAGTTGGGGATTCTCGGATTTGTAGGTTTTGATGAAATGCGCTACATCAGCTAGCGCTTGTTTTACATGCAAATATTTCAAATTTTCCGTGGACATATTGCTGTGTGGAAGAAAGTAGACTTTTGCTTAGACTTTGTAGTTTTTTACAAGAAATTTCGCAACATTCTACAGCAATGTTCAAAATCATTTAAAAAAATTGTTAAAGCAACTTACGTTGTTGGTATACTTTCTCCATAAAAACGATGTTCGGTATAGATAAGCACACCATTGTGTTCCTTTGCCATGTCATACCAATGTCCTACGCTGATCTTGCTCTCATCTATTACCCATTCTCCACCCAAAAATATGAAAATGGGACTGCCCTCCTTTTGAAATTCATCATTAACCAAATAGCGCTACAATTAAAAAAATATTATAATAAAAATATGATTTTTGCTTTTGCTAACAATTTTTTTTTTTTACCATTTTATAGCTTTCCGTATTACTTTCATCAAAATTATCCAATTTTTGTGTTATCCATTTTTCTTGCACATTTGCACGTTTTATCACTTGCAACCTTGGTGGTCCACGTTGTAGATCTTTTAATGTTTTTACCAAAATGGGCACATCTTTTTTGAAATCCCGAGCATTGGCCAAACTGCCTAAAAGAATCAGCACTACGCTGACCAAGCCAAAAGGTGTCATTTTTGTAAATGAAATAATTTGTACGGTAAAATGTCTTCAAGTCAACTCTTGGACAGAACAATTAAACTATTAGATTACTTGTTTATTGATTTAGATAAGGTCTATAAATTTAGGTTGCAATAAATATTGCGAATAAAGTGCGATAACCAATGACTCGTATAAAAATTATGTCTTTGAAATAGGGTTTCCCTTAGATTAATCAATATAATACTGGGGCAGCACGTAGAACAATTAAAACCTTCAGAGTTGCGAGTATTGAAAACCCAATTTCAATGTAAATCCTAGCCAGATGGGTGATATTTATTTATTTATTTATTAATATTTAAGGATACAACTAAGTACAGTTGACCTTAAGATTAAACAAGTTAAACATTCTAAAATTATGAAGTAATAAATGATAACGAGGAAAAAAATATAATAAAACTAATCCGTATTCCTAGCCTGATGGGTGAATTTTTTATAGATGTGCACTGTCTCACATCTGGGGCTAGCCAGAAACTTGGATTCACAATGTAAACTATGAAAACAGAAAGTAGCATATAAATTGAAACATTTTTTCCAAATAGAAGCCAAAGAACAACGTTGACCAAGATGGGATTTTATAGTTCATGATTGGTCAAAGAAGCTGGATTTGGGGAATCAAGATAAGATAGGATAGATAAAGGCATTCTTACCAATTTGCTGGAACTACACGAATTTGAAAAACATTTTGATTTTTTGCGATGACGCTAGCTTCCATAGGCAGTCAAGTTTTACTCTGAAAAGTAGTTAGCTCTTATCCTGCCTTAAATCTGCTGGCTATACCCTGGTTGTACCCTAAAAACTTAAATTCCTATTTAGCTCGGCTATTTGACTCGGCTTTAAATTGATAAAAATTGGAAAAACTTGAGAAAATTGAAAGAGTAAATAGGAATTGGTCAACTTCTGTCGATAGGACATCATTACCTGCAATATCCCTCAATATTCTCCCAATTTTTCGTCTTCATCAAAGCAGTGTTGGGCCACATCCTCATGGATTAAAAGAGACACATCAACTTGCCCAAACTGATACAGTCAAGTTTTTTTTTCTTAGAAAAGTGGGCAGCTCTAGTTCTTACCATCCCTGAAATCTGCTGGCCCAATATACAATATAAACGCAAATTGCTCTATTTGCATTTAACTCGCGTTTAAATTGATTAAAATTCGGAAAACTTGAGAAAATTTAAAGAGTAAATAGCTGCATGTAAACTTATTTCGTTAATTATCTTCAATATCCCATTTACCAGACTCCTCTCCCAATTTTTCAAGTTCATCAAACCAGTGCTGAGCCACAGTCGTAAGACCCAACAACTTGCCTAAACTCTTTGTCGTCAAGTGACTTAGTTACTCACCTTACATTTATAAACACAAGCCAAAGAACATCTGAAATCGAAACGATTTAACAAATTAGTCAAAATTCAATCACCACGGTCTCTTAAGTGGCGAAAATATTAACCATTACTTAATCAAAAGCGTGCTGATTATGTTAGAAAGTAGCATATGTATATTATAGGGTGTCATAATTTTTACTATCGAGTTTTTTTTATTAATTCACAATCACAATTAAGTTTTCTTATAATATGAAATATAATAAAAGTCGAATTTGGTATTTTTTTTTTCAAGAAGTCCGCTTCAAGAACAGCTGAGAGCGTGTAATTGTTTGATAACAGTCACTTTTCCGCAATTCAAAACTTAAATCGTTTTAGTGCAATATGATGAATATTTATCAAAAACGTAAAATCGTGACATGAAACGACATCTTCAGATGGAACCAAAATGACTGTCCAATGGGATCTCTAAGCTAGAGTATGTTATTTTGCTTAGATCAAATAGGTGCTTGGGATTTTCTAAAGACTATTGCCGAACTTAGCTTAAATATCTTTGCAATAACCAAATTATTCATCAAAATTTTGTTGATTTTTTTGAGGCAATGCAAGACAACACTATTTGAGCTATATCGATATTGTAAAAAGGGGTTTTTTTTATTGCTCTAACACATAAATTCTGAGCTCTAGATGTTCTTACCGACTGACAGATGTACATGGGTATATTAACTTGTCTAGACACACGGATCATATTTGAGGTAACTTTGGACGATCTGTGACTTCTGTGTGTAGTCTAGTCACGCTGAGCATACTTTAACTTTTGGGGGGTCTTTGTCTTTCCTTTTGGGTATAAAATACTTTTCGTCTTGCAAGCACTTAATATACTTACTACCAAACGGTATGTATTAAAAAAACACCCTCTATTTTGGATTATCTTATCAAAACTTGAGAATTTACTGCATAAATTTTTTTTTGCTTTTGGCACGCTGAAAAGTTAAAAAATTATTATTAAACGTTAAAAGTTATTTAACAAAAAAATTGGGAAGGTTTTCAAACGGCTAAGTTCTTTGAACTTAGCAGCGGGCGGGTTTCATGTGTTTTTTTGCAAAATACATAGACAAATAATTTTTAATATCGCTTTTTAGCGAAAAATTACTGAATATTTTAATTTATGAACAATAATTTCTTACAAGAAAAAGTACAAAAGGTTTACAAACGGTTTAGTTCTTTGAAAAGTGAGCAGATTCGAATGGCTGAAAACCTCTTTGTTGCCAAGTTTCATGATAATTTTTAATATTTTAAAATAGTCATTACTCAAAAAACTATATACCCAAAATTGATTTAGTTTGTGATTTATAGCAATCTGTATCTCACCGCTACTTCTGCAAAATTAAAAAATAATTGCATTTTCTAACAAACTAAGATTTTAGAGCAAACATTTATTCGGCCAACCACTCTCGAACCAACTGCGCTAAGCGTAACTTTGACTCAAGCATTTCAGCGCTATCATTTTCGCTAATGGAATCAAAATCCGTACAATGTGAGGCATTTGTTAGAATCGTAGCACCCTGCTGCACGCCATGACCCATAGTATGCCAGGGATCTAAAGAACCATGCGTCATGTAAATATTTTCCACATTGGGCTGCATGCCGCCGAAATCTTGATTTGTCTGTGCAGCATTATTTTTCAACGTTTCGGTATTCAAATGTCTGCCGAATAGATCACCGCAAAGCTCCGAGTAAAACGCAATAGGGAATTTGTTGCCAAAGGGTTGCTTAAGTGACTGGGATGTCTGAAACCAGCCCAATTCATGGCACTCCTGATAATACCAGCCACCATCTATAAAATGTCACAACTTTAATATTAATATTTACCACAAATAAATACTATTTAGGCCACACTAACCATTGCCAAAATTACAGGAACTATATTTGAAGTACTCGACAGTGCTGTCGTAGCTTGCATTAATGCAACCAGTTGGATTGCCTAACGACCCATAGGCAAAGTTGGCAATACCCGCCGCTGCATCATCATAGTAGAGCAAATTGCTGCACAAATTTCTTATATCATCATTGCTGTCATTGGGAGATATATTAAAAACCAAAAATTGTCATTTTCACTATAACTTACTGTTGATATTGCACCCAGCGTGCAAAAAGTTTAGAGATGGCATTAAACAAGGCCCAGATGTCCAAATCACTTTGTTCATCAAAGTCATTACAGAGTCTAAGCATGGCACGTGCTTCGGCCGAGCGTTTATTCGCAAACATATTCTGCAATTCGGCAAAACCATTTTCTATATGATTATAGCACTGTTGACTGCCCAGTTCTCGTATGGCTTTGCCCACTACTTCCATGTATTCCAGAAAATCTACTTTGGCCAACAGTGGCGCACTAGAGGCCCAACCGCCTACCATAAGCTCCGGATAGAGTTGCTTAAACCAGACTACAAGCGTACCAGAGTACGAGCCGCCAGCTAGTAGCACTTTGGAGTTGGCTAGTTCTGGATTTTCCATTTTAAAGGTTTTAATAAAGTTAGCCAAATCGGCAAGTGCTTGCTTTGCCCGCAAATGCTGCAGTTTATCGTTGCACATAAGCCTATAAAGCCAGCGGTTTTAAGCGAGATATGCAAGTTATACTCTCAACTTTGGCTAACTTACGTTTTTGGCACACTTTTGCCGTAGAAACGATGTTCGGTATAGATAAGCACACCGTGGTGTTCTCTGGCCATATCGTACCAATGTCCAACGCTGACCATGCTTTCTTCTATTTCCCATTCTCCACCCAGATATATGAAAAGCGGACTGCCCTCTTTTTGAAACTCATCGTTAACCATATAACGCTACATAGAAAGATCTTTTAAAAAAAACACCTTTCAACTTTTTTTACAAACCATTTCGAAGGTCTCCATATTGCTCTCATCAAAGTTATCCAATTTTTGTGTTATCCATTTTTCCTGCACATTGACACGCTTCAAAACTTTGAGCTTAGGCGGTCCTTGATGTAGCTCTTTTAGCGTCTTTGCGAGGAAGGGCACATTATTAGATTTCCTTTCGCTAGCTTGAGCACCACCAAAAATGACGAGCACTATGCAGACCAAGCCAAGTGGCGACATTCTGCCAAATGAAACAAGTTTTCCAAACAAAAACCCCCAAAGTGAACACTTGAACAAGTCAGTTAGTTCTATTATTACTAACTTGGTTGTTAAGATAAGGCATTAAATTCTAGTTAAAAATAAATCAGATGATTTCTTTAGATAAGACATTATCTATAATAATTTTAGAATAAAAGGCAACCACTTACAAATCGCTCGAGTGTTCAAATTACTGACCTTACTTTTGTTGCCATTTAAAATAACGCCAAAAAATTTTTAAATATTTTGGGCCTAAGATAATAATTTGATTATCAAAAGCATTTTTAATAAGTTCGAAAATAAAAAAAAAAAATATTTAGCATATCTTATCAGATATTTCCAAAATTTGCATTTTTAAATTATTTTAGCCATTCGCGTACTAGTTCAGCTATGCGCTCCTTTGAAGCACGCAATTCAGGTGTATCCTTATCACTTATTGAGTTAAAGTCCTTGCAGTGAGCATGTTCTAAAAGCGGAAATAAATAAAAAATGAGACAATTTTAAGCGGAAAATTTAAAAATAAAATATTCTAATATCGGAATGAATGGAACATTAGGCAATAAAACAATATAACGAAATACAACAAAATAATATAAAATAGAATTTAAAAAATCTTAAACTGAAAATGAGAAAATGTAAAATGAAATAAAAAATTTTTAAACTGAAAATGCGTAAATAATAGTTTAATAGATTTTCAACTAAAAATTTGAAAAAAAATAAAATATTTTTAACTTAAAATAATAAAATTGTAAACTAGAATTGCGCAAGAATATAATGAAATCAAAAAAGTTTTAACTAATAATGAAAAGAAATATAAAATAAAATTAAACTAAAAATTAGAAAATTTAAAAAAATATTAAACTAAAAAAATGAGAAATTATAAAATAAAACTTAAAAATTTTGAACTAAAATTAAAAAAGTTTAAAATATTTTTAACTAAAAATACGAAAATTGTCAACTAAAAATGCGAAAATATAAAATAAAATTTAAAAAAATTTAACTAAGAATGAAAAAAAAAATAAAATTTAAAAAAAGTAAACCAAAAATGAGAAAACTTAAAATGAAATTAAATAAAATAAAACTAAAAAAGCGAAAATTTAAAATGAGATTAAAAGATTTAACTTGAAAATGACAATATATAATTAAAAGATTTTCAACTAAAAATAAGAAAAATATAAAATATTTTTAACTAAAAATAAGAAAAATATAAAATATTTTTAACTAAAAATAAGAAAATTGTATACTAAAAAGGTGAAAATATAAATTAAATTTTAAAAAATTTTAACTAAGAATAAAAATAAATATAAAATAAATTACAAAAAAAAATTAAACTAAAAATAAGGAAATTAAAAAAAAAATTTAAACCAAAAATGGGAAAATATAAAATAAGGTTAAAAATATTTTAAACTAAAAATGAGAAAATTTTAAATGAAATTCCAAATATTTTAAACTAAAAATGCGATAATATATAATAAAATTGAAAAACTTTAAACCCGAAGTGAGAAAATATAAAATAAAATTGAAAATATTTTAAACTAAAAACGAGAAAATTTAAAATATTATAAAAAAAATTCTATGAAAATGAGAAAATGTAAGACAAAATTAAAAACATATTAATCAATTCAAGTAAAATAAATAAAAAAAATAAACAAAAAAAAAATAAATAAATAATTAATTAAATAAATTGAAATGAAAAAGATACAATACAAAAAAATTATATGAAATCCAAAATAATAAAATTCAATAAAATAAAATTAAAGAAAATAACATAAATTAATAGTAGATAATATGCAATGCAATAAGTTACCAAAGTTACATTAAAAAAATTATTGTTAAAAAATATTTGAGAAATTTCAAATAAAACTAGTAACAAACTGGTTGCATTTATTATAGTTTTATACCAGTTGGCTAAGCACTAGTTGAACTTGAGAATTATGTTAAACCGTAAAGCACGCTAAATAGATTATAAATTGTAAAGTACTTCTAACAATATATCGTCTATATATGTGCAGCTCTTTAAATCATAACACATGCTTGCCTGGTATAATGGTCGCCTGTTTTTCATCCTGTATACCCATTGCTCTCCAAGGATCCAACTGACCATGTGTAAGATATACATTTTCAACGCCTGGCTCCAAACCTCCAAAATGCGCATTAGTCTCAGCCACTTGATTGGCAATAAACTCGTTGCTAAACTTTGAGCCATATAAGTCAGCGCACATGGTTGTATAATATGTTACAGGGAATTTCGTGCCAAAAGGCTGAGCTCTTGAGCCAGATGTTTGATACCAGCCATACTCATTGCAAGTTTGGAAAATCCATTGACGCACTATTAAAACGTTTGCTGTATTAACTTCACTTGATTTATAGTTGCATAAACTTACTCATGCCACCCGTATAGCTGGAATCCAATAAAACACCCGTCAAGGCATCATAGCTCAAGTCATTACACTGACCACCACTGCTACTCTCAAAAACTTTAAGCACATAGCTGGCAAGTCCAATAAGATCACTGCTGCCCGACATTATAACATGACACATGCCCTCAATTTGTCCAGCGCTGCAATAAGAGTACATCGGTTTAGTTGAGCTGTTTAGTGATAGTTATAGTGTTAGTAGTTACTTATGTGTCTGCACTTCACCAGCAAATATATCGGAAATCTCGCTAAATAAGGTCCATATATCCAAATCGCTTTTAGTATCGAAACGTTCACATAACTTTAGCATGGCTTTTACTTCAGCACCCCGATTTGTGGCAAACATTTCCTCCATTTCGGCAATGCCGTTTTCTATACGTCTGTAGCAGGCTTCACCGCCCATAAGTTTTATGGACTCCCCCGTGATCTCCTTGTATTCTAAAAATGAAATAATTTAATTACAACTTTTAAAACGAGATGGTCTCAATAGTATTTTGTGTTATACTCCAAGTTCTTTGCATTAATTTCTTGTCTTTCGACCGAAATTAGGCAATATTAGTTTCACTGAATTATCTTCTTATAGATTTTTTTTATAGATTTTTTAGATTTCATAGATATTTTAAAATATTGCTGATATGCAATAGATGGCGCTGCAATTAATATGCAGTATCAAACAATAGATGGCGCTAAGGTGCTTAGATAATATTGTGACTGCCTTAAGTAAAAAACGAATAATATTTATTTACCCACAAAGTTGACTTTGGCAAAGAGTGGTGCACTTGAAGCCCAACCACCTACAACCAAATCCGGGTATTCCTTCTTAAACCAGGTAACCATTGTTGCTGAATATGAGCCGCCTACAATAATAACTTTGGCATCCTCCAAACCTGCTGTAGTTTTCTTAATTGTGGTTATGAAATGTGCCAAATCCGCTAGAGCTTGCTTTACATGCAAATATTGTATATTCTCGTTGGATAAATCGCTGTAAACGAAAGGCACTAACTTAATTTTATATAAACTTTTTGCAGCAGCAAGCGCAACTTACGGCAACGGTTTGCTTTGACCATAATAACGATGCTCGGTATAGGCCAGCAGACCATTGTGCTCCTTGGCCATATCGTAGATATGTCCGGAGGTTATTCTACCCTGAGATATTTCCCATTCGCCGCCGAGATAAATAAACAAGGGACCACCAGCTTGAAAGAGTGCCTTGTTCAGCATATAGCGCTGGGGAAATACGCGAGCTTTAGTAAACCCACTCGAGTTATATAATGCTGCCTACCCACCATTTGCCAAGTGCGCTTTTCTGCATCATCAAAATGATCCAATTTTTGTTCGATCCAAAGTGTTTGCACCTCATCGGCACGACTTTGCCCAGCCTGCACTGGTGGTTCCTGATGCAATTTCTGAAAAGTCCTTTGGAATATACTTGCATGTACTTGTGTCAGTGCTAATAGCACTAGCGTGCTGCCAATGAGTAGGTAATTCATTCTGGGCGACTTTGCGAATACTAACCGACCTGTGTGCAGCCACAGAATTTTCACCTAGTTTGTAGTACATGCTCATAAATATTCTGCAACTTGAAGCTAAATCAAATCTTATCGGCTCTAGTATGTGCTCAATTTATGGCTTAGGTATTAGCTGTAATCATGCTGTGTTTTGGCCTAAAGCCTCGTCCAAATCGTATGCGTGTGCTGCTTTATCGGAACACATTAGTGGGGCAAACACCCTAAGGCCAATATAATTGAGTGATTATGTCGTAAGTTTCACTCAATGGCTATGGCAGATAGTGTTCGATTGATAAATGCGTTTCAAAGTGGCGCATTGCCATTATTATTATTACACTTAATTTGATTTAATTTAAATTGTAATTACAATTAGAGAAGGGACTTCTAAGTTTTAGATAACTTTTCTTTGTGAATATACTCATTCTATGATCTTTAAACCAATGCAAGCATAGAACTGGGCACTCTGCAGAAGCCTTCAGTACGATTTTACACATCGGCAGAGTAGAGCCAATTCCAAAGTTATTTTTTCAAAGGAACATGAAAGTTTAGCTATTTTGAAAATATCGGCATGAACAAGTTCTGTGGCGGGCAAGTCAATTTCAATATTCCTTGGTAAAAACTTGAAAAGAAGTAGCGCCAATTCCGAAGTTATTTTGTCAAAGGAATATGAGAGTATAGCTATTGTGAAAATATCTGTATGAACAAGTTCTGCGGCGGGTAAGTCAATTCCAATATTTCTTGGTAAAGACTTGAAATGAAGTAGAGCCAATGCCGAAGTTATTTTTTCAAAGGAACATGAAAGTTTAGCTATTTTGAAAATATCTGTATGAACAAGTTCTGCGGCGGGCAAGCCAAATTTAAATATTCCTTGGTAAAGACTTGAAAAGAATAATAAAATTGTAAAGCAAATAATAAAATAGTAATAAAAAGTAAAGCGATGTCTTATTATTCCAGCCTTCTGTGGTTGAGATTATTAAAAACTTCTGTAATATGATGTCACAATGACTGAGGTAAGAACAGCTGCCGCAGAATTGGAAATGCCTCAAGACTTGTGAACGCATGAAGGGAATAAAATGAAAATGTCAAAACTTCTGTAGTACATTTGAATGACTTGAAATTTTTTTATCTTTTTGTGAAAAACTTTTGATTTCGAAAACCTCTTTTGATTCCTCTAGCTTGGAAGTAAAGGTATTGTAGAGGAATTATTAGTTTCTTAAGGGCTTCAGGTCTGTCTGTACTCAAGCCTTAAGTAATCCACAAGAACATCTGTAGGATGTTGTATTCAAGTACACTTTTTCATTTTTTATGGATTAACAGAACATATTTTCAAATTTCGAATCGAATCTCTGTTAAATGGCTTAAACGCGGCTTGATATTATAATTTAAGAACAATTGAAAATTTGGTTTCGAATGGTAGTAAGCCTTAACTTGTGTACAACATACAAATCTCTTTTAAATTTAAAAAAAAAACACGATCATCGCTTTTCAAAAAAAAATAAGCAAATCAAGACTAAGAAATCAAGAAACGTTTGGCGAAGTAACTCTTAGAACAGCTGAAAACTTAGAGATACATTATAAGGCAGTAGGGCCTTACGTCTACATTTGTCCAGTAAAGAAACAGAAACTTTAAATATCGCAATTGCGATATTGCAGTAAAGATTTTATTTTGAATTTGGCAGCAGTGTACAAAGATTGGCAATGTAACATTTAATTTGGCCATACCAGAGTTAAACTCGACTATTAAATTGCCTCTAGATCACAGCAGGTAATGTTAAAGCAATTTTCTTCATCAAAATCATATTCCTTTGGCAAGACTTGTGCATCAAATTCGCTTGGTAGTATAATAGTGATTTGTTCTCTAAGTGGTACAGCTTCTTTCGCCTGCAAAATTGGTGGCTCGATGTCTTCTGGTAGTAGAATAGTAATTGTTTCATTTGCTTGTGGAGTTTCTTGCAATTGTAAAACTGGTTCAGGTGCACTTTGTACAGGTGTACTTGTTTCTGGTTCCCTTGGCAGTAGAATAGTAATTGTTTCTTTTGGTTGTGCGACTTCTTGTGTTTGCAGAACTGGTGAACTAGCTGGTTCCGATTCCCTTGGCAGCAAAATAGTAATTGTTTCTTTAGGTAGTGGCTTTTCTTTCGATTCCAAAACTTGTGGTGGAGTACTTGTTTCAATTTCCTTCGGCATTATAATAGTAAGAATTTCTTTAGGTTGTGCATTTTCTTGCGATTGCACAGCTTGTGATTTGTTAAAGTTCTTTATTGAACCCCTTTCCCCCAAAGTGTTCAATTGCGTTTTTGCCAGAATATTGTTAGTATTTTTAAACACTTGTGAGTAGTCTTTTGATTGTAAATCTTGTGATTTTAATTTATTGTTTTTCTTTGAAGTCTGTTCCCCCGTATTAATTGTTTGATTGGAAATTGGTTTGCTTGACGCATCTCTTTGGCAAGTAACTTTTAAACTCTTAGAAGTTGTAGATGGTTTTTTAGCAACATTTGCTTTAACAGAATTTGAAATGTTTTTGTCAAAATGAAAGTTAAAGTTATCATTGGCTAATATTGCTTTGGGTACTCGTCTATTTTTAGAGACTTTACTATTCCTTTGAGTTGAGGTTGCAAAATGCTTATGGGCCTTCGATTTTTCACTTGGTATTGGTATAACCTGTTCACCATCGTTTATACCAGTACCATGTGAACTATTGCTTGCTGCTTTTTTAGGGATTTTCTGCTTCCTCGATTGTTCATTCTTGTCCTTCAAGGCTTGAAGCGACTTTGAAATATTAAATTGCAGTTTCAATGAACTGGATGTTATTTGATTGGAATCCAAGCAATCTGATTCAAGCGGCATATCGCTTTTCGAAGCTGGTTTTGATGCGCTCTTGGCTAATTTTTGATGACGATTTTTTTGACATGTCGTAGAGTTGTTTGTAACTGAAACTGATTGTTTGGTGGAGTCTGGTGTATTCGAATTCAATGTAGTTTTAGAATTTTGATTGTCTGAAATAGTTGTGGTTTTCGATACGTTCGCATTGTTTAAAAGTTCTTTTTGGCTTTTGTTAGGTTTAATTGCTTTGGTTTTTTGAGAATTCTTTTTTTTTTTTTGTTCCTGTTCCTCAGTTTCGTGCGTTTTTAGTGTAATTTCTAATTTGTTTTTTTGTAATATATTTTCCAATAATTCAGCAATAGCAGTTGAATCGTCTTCAAAAGATTCCATAGCATAAAGTTCTTTAAGCACATTTTCCACTTCAGCGATTGTCAAAGTAACACGAAAATCGATGTCTACCAAATGACCTGCACGTGCATTTTTCAATTTTGGTTCGAACGATTTGATTATTTTGTCCTCGTCATTCTCGATATTACTTTTATTATCTTTGATATTTTTATTATCATCTTTAAACGTTTTTAAGTTATCCACATCGCTCAAGTCCATACTATGTGATATTAAGATTGGCTCAGACATTTTTTGGGTTTCAGAAGTTAGCTTTATCCCCTTCTGGAGCGGCTTCAACTCTGCAGTAGGGCTTATCACGTTATTTTTAGATGATTCGTACATGTTAGTGAATCGAGCTTCCACATCTTGATGCGGCGTTACAAAGGCATCCTTATAATCATTTTTCATACCCCCTGTGAACACAAGTGGCGTAGGATTTGGAGATAACTTCGGTTTCGCGTTTATGTTGGATAGTTTTCGTTCTGCCGTATGACCCATTATGCTGTTGCTAGTTGCTTTGAATTTTCGAGCAGATACGTGAGTGTCCTTTTCAGATTTTGGCTGTAGCAATTCCTTTTTGGAGGAATTTAGATCAGTACTTTTGGTTGTATTTTGCTTGGGTGTTTGAGATAATTTACTCTTCACACAAGCTTTAGGCTCGGCAGTTGCTTTTGTGGTTCGTGTAAGCTTACTGTTAATATATGGCAACTTAATCGTTTGCTCAGGTGTTTCAGAACTTTTAGGAGGACCAAATACACGTTCCCATGGACTTTTCATTGGAGAATTCGAACGTTCGCTGTCCTTTTTTAATTTTTGCTTATTTTTCACATCATCAATTTTTGAATTATCATAAGCTGTGCATGATGAATGCAGTTTATTTGAGATTACGTTAAAGCTGCTTGTATAATTGCCTGTAATTGGTGTTTTTTCAGCTTTTGCGGGGCTTTGAAGATGGTGAAAAGCCCCTACATGTCCAAAATAAGCTTTGCTTTGAGCCAATTTATTATTACAGTCTTCCTGTTGTTTTGAGGTGGAGTGCAAAATGCAATGTTTCTCCGTCAAAGATAAACTTGGCTGACTTATTGGTTTAAGCATATTTTCCGAACTCTTAGCTGCTCTAGCCGTTAACAACTTGCCTTGAACCTTATCTGTTGCCTCTGCCATCACATTTGTTTCGGCATCTTCTCTTGGCACTGAAATAAGGGGTTCTAGATTGCTTTCACTCATTTTTGTGGTTTTCTGCTGACGTTTAATATTTTTCCAGTATTGGTCACGTATTTTCTGGGATCCAACTCGCTTAAGCTTATACAAATTTAAACCTTTACTTTTGTCCACAAGTTGCTTTCCATGTTCTGAATTTTGGTACTCGGGAGACTTAGAACGGTTACTTTCCTTAGACGCATCGCAATATGGCTTCTCCGCTTGCTGTTCATCTGATTTCCCTTTTGTTTTGGAGCAACTGTGTAATTGCGTAAGTAATCGCATGAGTGGACCAGGTGGGCATTTACGTGTAATTCGAGTCTCTGTATTCAGTCCTGGAACTATTGCTCGAGTTGTGGGAGTTTCTTTTAAAATGGTTTTTAAGCTCGCAAGTTTAACGGAATTACGCATCGTGTCTATAGACTTAAAGTAAAATTTTTAAGTTCGAAAAAAAAGCCAAAAGTATTTTTATTAAAAAATTTGGAATTTACTTTACGAAAGTATTTATACGACTAAAAATTTATTAGTTTACAAATTGTGTCAGCTTTATACATTAGCCTGCTTTGTACTTTTTCTTTTTTTTTTTTCTAGAAATGCAAAATAAAGTTTTCGATTTCGTTTTGATATTATTAGAATTATTGCACCAAATATAATATAGAGAACACGCAGGTGTCGTATAAGTAGTAATATTACTATAGAGGTTTTTGTTTATTATAATTACGAAAATCAGCAAAAAATGAGGCAGCATTGTACTCGATATGACTACTTCTTTATGCGGCATATAAAAGCAATCCAAACTTTTATAACCATCAATTCATATCCACATTTCCTTTATAAACTCAAACAAAAGTTCTTTACATTGGCAGATATATCTCGATATAATGGATACGCAGACGGGTTTCTTTAGCACAAATTTCTTCCTGAGCTAAGTGGAATATTTAGTAATAGCACAATAGGGAATTCCAAGTCGTACAGATCAATCGGAAGAAATACTGCAAATATGCCAAAGCATAGCAACCATAGCAACTTACACCAATCCAAAAATTATATTGGTAACGCATTTGACTTTAAAATTTTTGCTTTTTGCTGGTTGCATCTTCAGAGCGCCCAAAAGTCAGCATATGTGCTCTTAAAGGTTCTTCTCCAGTTGCTTAGGGTTCCTCGTTGTTACTACCTAGGCCTAAAGTTGAGGGTTTTGCAGACGCTTCACCATTCATAAAGACATGCATAAGAGTCTGCTGGTCCCTGTTCAAAAGCTTTTAGGAAATATCCCCATGCTCTAAGAGAATATTTAAATCAGGACATCAGTCAGACAATGGCTCCCAGAGATGAAAGAAAATGCTTTACAAATAACTCGGAATTTGACTCTTGGTACACAGCATATCCCACCAGAAAGCTGTATAATATATGTTTTATTCGCGTAGTAATATAATGGCAGGTTCATCCACTCAGGTGGATACGAAACAATAGGCGTGGACCTAAACAAACATCTCAACTGGAATTGCCACTTAGAACGAATGCGCTCTGGAAACATACAAAATTGAGTGCATGAAACTTCAGCCGTGGTATCAAAGAAAGGATATATCCTACATTGATCGTTTTAGTCTAGTGACACAGGACTCAGCCAAGTGTGGGCAACACTGTTGTAGCACGATAGTTGTTGTGCCTACTTGTGCAACGTGGATAACAGTTTTATACATTTCTATTAAAAAATCTATGAAATATTTATTCAGGACATGGATTCTCTTTTGGATCTTGGACCCGACATCTGAATCTCTATCTATCGCAATCATTCAAGCAGGGATTGATGCCTTAGAAAACTCAGTTCATGGTAGCCATATCAAGTAAACTAGAGTAGTACATTTTATTATTTAGTTAAATTGACATTTTATTATTAGGGATGCAGTATCCCAAACCCGTTCAAAAACCGCCCTTCCATAAGTACATACGGCGGCCCGGTCTTCTACGGTCTGTCTTCTACATAGATATCCAATATCGGATGAGATCAATAGCGTTTTGATTTGCTGATTCTGTAGCTGGTGCATCAACACTGCTTCTGCCAAGAAACTCCTGACAATGGCCGATATCTGCAGTTTAATTGTTTTAATTAAATTTTATGTTTATGGTTTTCAGAGCATATACCTGGTATAAGTGTTGCACGCTCATCGTGTATGCCAGTAAATCTCCAGGGATCCTGTAATGCGTATGTATAGTAAGCATTGCTTATATCTAGATTATAGCCGCCAAAGTATGCATTGGTTTTTTCAATTTTGGTATTGATATAGTCAATCGTAAACTTTGGTCCAAATGCAGTTTTACACCTTCTAATCAACTTGGAAAATGGCAACATATTTCCAAAGGGTTGATATCTAGAGCTTGTGCTCTCAAAGTTACCAAATTCATTGCAAGTTTGATAAAGCCATTGGCGTGCTATCAAATATGAAAATGTAGATTATAATCAAGTCGGCTATGAAAAATACTTACCCACATGATTTGTGTCAAAAGTTATGTTTGTTGTTGAACCTGCATAGGGAATTTTTTCAGCTTCTTTTTGCAGGTACTTACCAAAACCTATAATATCATCTTGATTTAATTGCAACATTTCCCTGCACATTTTTTGAAGTATTGTTTTACTAAAAAAGAAAATAGTTTTCGATCAAAACTAAAAAAACTAAGAAATCTTTGACTTTGCTTACTTGCGATGCATA
Organism: Chymomyza procnemis; assembly: GCA_035046065.1. NCBI lineage: Eukaryota > Metazoa > Arthropoda > Insecta > Diptera > Drosophilidae > Chymomyza > Chymomyza procnemis. The sequence continues at coordinate 14,092,117 of JAWNOJ010000026.1, read as the reverse complement.
ACGTTTACATCAATTATAGTTTGCATATTATTAAATTCTTTGGTAAGATTTAGTGCTTGAATTATCGGTAGTACTTTGGTATCATTTGACTGCTTAAGCTGTAAATATAGATTGGTCATATTGGCAATACGTTCGTAGCAGTCATCTCCTGCATTTGCGCGTATAGATTTGCCAACATTTATCAAAGCATCTGAAACATTTGAGCAAAAATAAATGGTACTATTTCGCTACATCTACAAAACGAAGAAATTAACTTAATTTCTATAGCCAAAATTACCTGCATAATCGAGTGTAAAGAAAAATGATGCTCCTGCAGACCATACACCATCTGCCAAATCGGGATACTCGCGTTTGAACCAGGCTGCCAAGGTACCCGCATAAGAACAACCGAACAAGATAACTTTTTTTAAGTCTGGAACTTGCGTCTTTTTGTAACGTATTAAAACAGCCAAATCGTGTAGAGCTTGTCTGACCGTAAGATATTCCAGATTCTTAGTGCTCATATTGCTAAGCGGAAATATATTGATAAATTTATGCACTTTGAGCATTCAACTTTTTAAAACCTACGGTACAGGTAAACTGTCTCCATAATAACGATGTTCACTCAGAATAGAGTACGCATTGAACATTTTTATGAGTTCATAATAAAATGCAAAAAGTTTATCATTCCGTGTTATGGGCCATTCACCGCCAACGGCAACAAAAAGCGGACCGCCAGTTTTGTAGTACTTGGTACTCTCCAAGTATCGCTAGAATAAAAGTGCCTCAATAATAATTTATAATTTATTTAAAGATAAAACATTTATACCATTTTCCAAGTACGATTATTGCGTTTATTAAAATTATCTAATCTCTGTTCAATAAATTCCATTTTTTCATTGTGGGTATTATTTATTGGAACAGATTTTGTCCATTCTGTCAACGTTAAAAAAATCAGAAACTTTAAGAACATAATTTCACTACTAAATTGAATTTAATGAACTAGTCCGAAACATTTCCCAGTCTATGCATATGCGTGATAAATTAACTTCCGTAAATAATAAGATTATATAGGGCTTTTACGATTCTTATCTAGGGGTACCAAAATTGCTATCCGTAGCGTAACATCGCTCTGTTACTTGACTAGATGTCAAGTTACAGCGAAAAAATTGTCAAGAATCAATGCCACGTGTAACAATTCCATGAATTGTTCAGTTTTTCAGATTTTCTTGCGACAGCAAGTATGAAAGGAACTTTTCCAGATATCATATCGGAAATAATCAGAAATCAGGCCGAGAAAGTACCCATGTACCCCATGTTAGGTCGCCATAATCCAAATTGTTGAATTGTGCACAAAAGTATCTTAGACTATGGTAACCCCCGCCTGGCGTAAGATGCCCCTAAAAGAGAACTATATTCAAATACAGGCAACCTTACCATTATATTGAGAAAAAGATAAACGTGTGGAATCTGTACTTTTATATGTTAATGTGTAATATAGATTGTTAGTTGCCAAAACTAATACTTTTCCAAAAATCGTTTCCGTTTTTAACTTCAGTATCTTCATTTAAAATGGAATTAATCTCGCCTTATGTTTAAGACCTAATCTTTGCCTACCACTAGGTTTCTACATGTGTTTTGTGCCTGAAAATTTAGTTTTAAATAACTTTTGCGAATTAAGTATTTTGGTACAACTTGTAGAATATCAAAAACGGGAGATATCGAAAATCAAGAGAGAGATGTGCTTTTTGTCGTAGATATTTTACGTTTTTAGGTGCTTACGCCAGTTATTGCAGTCCGTCCTGCAATAAACTTTCCCGGACACCACATACGATTTTTACAATATTTTACTAAAAAACTAAAAATTTCAAATATTCTACTTTCTGTATAATAATATTTGACTTTTTAAGTAATATCAAGCTAACCCGCTGGGCATTTCGCCAAAATTATGCAGAAATGCGACGGTCTTATGATAATGCCAGTATAAGAGTTGAATCCTATTTGTATTATTTTTATATTTTATTTTGTCAAAAAACATTTTCGATGTATAATTCTATGCAGCTCGATATGTTTTTATTTGGCCCCTAAAAACCAGTAACACGTGTGCTCGATATGCGCATATTGAGTACCCTTACCAAACTCAATAATTAGGCTCATCAGAGCCGGAAATGCCACTAAAGTTTCATAAAAAAAGAAAAAGAAAAACATTTTCCCCCGCTTATCAAATACTCTTGGTACACTTGTGCTCATTCAAAGTGTCGTAGTGCACAGATCGTGTTTGACGAAAAAGAGTTCACCCTACTTAATAGAAAACAGGAAAGGCGTAAGATTCGTGACCCGACAAAGTGGTTTATTTAAAATCAATAGAAGATAAACATTTTTTAATATGCAGCGCATGAAGCAAACCCAGTCCTCGATGGCTTAAGGATGAGCCTAAGGATGTGCGTGTCTAGTGTGTGGAGTGCACGTCATTTGCATAACATAAAAATGAAAAAATGAGCCGCCAAAAAGAGTTTGATAGGGGGCTATACGCATAAATAGAGCGGGAAAATCGGTTACAGCGGAAGTGCGCTTTTTGTAGAACATTTTGGTGCTTTGCGCAGAATAAAACGCCAGAAATCGTTTCTTTCTTCGTTAAATTGTACAAAAATCCGTGGGTGTGCTATCAATTTTTATAGGTGAGCAAAATGATATTTTTAAACTTGCAGATCTAGCTGATGTATATCGTCAACAAGGAACTCGAGATTATAACTTTATGAAATAATTTTATGAAAAGATTATGAGTTTTAGGCAAAAAAGCGTTTATCGTAAAAACTTTATATTCATAAGTGCTACGGAATCTTTTTTTTTCTCTAAATAAACCTTTTTTGTGTGTTTTGTGATGGAATTGAGCAGAAATTGTTTTCAGAATCTTAAGATCGCCTACACTCCATACGTACTATAATGCTTTCTTCCAAGCCAAAATTAATCATCAAAACGTTTTATTGTTTTACAGGTAATTTTCTACGATTCGGATTGGAATCCTACGGTAGATCAACAGGCCATGGATCGCGCACATCGACTGGGCCAAACCAAACAGGTGACTGTTTATCGTTTAATCTGCAAAGGCACCATAGAGGAGCGCATTTTACAGCGAGCACGCGAAAAGAGTGAGGTAAGTGAGCTACTACTACCAGTCAGGAAACCGCAAGTTTTTTCAAGAAAAACTCAGAAAACCGAATCGAAAAAAAAGTTGTTGGTTTTCTTTTGTTTAGCCGCATATTAGGCACGTGCGTTGCCTGATACCAAACACTTCCCCATGCCGCATTGTTGCGCCTGGTCTTCACTTTTTGTACAATCCGAAATACTAAATGAAACATCAGCAGTACATGAAACACTTGTGAATGATAAAAACGCTTGAATGGTATCGGGTTAGATGACACCGGAAATTAATTATACACAAATGGGTAGGCGACATTTTGGTTACGCCTATGGGTTCTGATAAAAGCGGAGTATCTAAACCCGGCATAAGGGTTCAGCTCTATAATAGTTCAATGCTGTTGCGCATTTATTAGTCTAATTAAAAAAAAACCCTTATTTAACATATGAAAGCATATAGAGCGGCATTTTTACAAGTTTGCAGGAAGTTACGGGCGCTACTGCCTAGAACGTGTTTTATTTCACTTCCGTTGCGCGTTTCTTCTACAAATATTTATTCTTGATTTTCTTCTTATCTATTTTTGTAAATTATTCTAATATAATTTTTAATATTATTACAGATACAACGCATGGTTATAAGTGGCGGCAATTTTAAACCCGATACACTTAAGCCCAAGGAAGTCGTATCTTTGCTATTGGATGATGAGGAAATCGAAATGAAATGTAAGTTATTTATAGAAAGCTACATATGGCTTAGTTGTGGAGAAGCTGAGCATGGATTCCGAAGTAAATAGATGATAACGTACGCGCCTTCCAAAACGGTTTAATAAAAAAAGTTTTATAACAAAAAATTTTTAAATACATTTCGAAAATTTTTTCTTGTTATCAAGTTCACCTTTGTATAATTTTCGCAGCCCGCCAAGATAACCATTTTTGGACACGACTCGTCCCAGCAATTTCCGATGCAAATTGTCGATTATTGCAATTTCTGTGTGGCATGTAGCGGCATCTTGTTAGTACCAAAGACTACTCGGGCCTTTTTCACGCATTTGGGGTAACACAAAGTGCGCTAACATTCATTTGTACCGATCGCCATTGATAGTCTCACCAGGTCTGAAGCAGAACGGTTTGCAAACAAAATCAGCCCAATCAGTCACCTTCTGTTTTTTTCGAGGTTTTTTTTTGTGAAAATTTGAGACTTTGCAACGCCTTTGGGTGTAGCATGGCCACGATATTTACGGCCATATGCGTGCTGCGGTAGCACAACTGACTGATTATTTCCTATATAAAGCGACACTATTTCGACGCGTTCTTGAGATGTATAGCGTTACGTGGTTAAAATTGTGCTTGATCAAACTTTACAAAATCATAATGGCGAAGCTGATCGGTACAACATTGACAAAGTTATTTGACTTTTCTGCAAGATACCGGGTGATTATTTTGTCGTAAAAAAAATATATTCCAGTACAATCAGAAGGCTCAAGTTTTTCTGAGAGACTAGGTGGTTTCTGTAGTCGGTCACTTCTCTCTTACCCAACCACTATCTAACCCTTTCCCTTTCGGCGGTACCTTTGTCGCCTCTGCCACCCTCACATCTATCATCTATCTATCTACAATCAGAATGCCTTAAAATGCATCAGCAGTACTAGAATTACCCAAAAATATTATATATTAAAATAAATTCTCAAATTTCGCACAAAACATTGAAGTATTTCAAACCGAACTTTCAAACCGAACTCGTGATATGATAAAGATAAGTTTGCAAAGCAAAATTTTGAAACGAATAATACAATTGGAAGTAAAACGAGCAGCCTACTACTAACAGTTTTAAGTTTTTAACAAACTAGATTTCCAGAATGGCAACTCTCGCTAGGAAACGATTTGTACATCAATTTTAAAAACATAAGACGGTAGAATCCTATATGACCATCCTGTACTCCTATATACAAGTCAAACAAATTCTATTTAATTAAATTCGATATCAAGTGATTTCAGTGTATTTCGCTGTCGACATTCGACACGATTAAAAAAGTTTCAAAGAAACGCAAAGTTTTCCTCAAGAATCAAAAGCTTATTGTGTTTTTTCGCCAAATAGATAGGCTGGAAGCCAAATTACTTGTGATATAAAATCAAGTGATTTTAGGGTATTTGCGCTGTCGACTATCGCCACGTTTGCTTCTTATTATACCTAATTACATATCCTCTTCAACTTAACCAAAAGTAACCATAAAATGCAAAGTATTTTTGAGAACTAAAAACTTATCATATATTCTCGCCAAATAGATCGCCAGGAAGCCAAATTACATGTGAAAGAAGAGCCTCTGAAGTCGGCATCTCCCCTCACAACAACAGCAACAACAACAACGGCTACTACAGCGTTGCCAGCTGCAAAACATAATGAGAAAAAGCGACGTAATCCAAATAAGGTAAGCATATCCAAAAAGACCGCAACTAATTGCTTAATTAATAGTTAAAATTACAATGAGACTATGCAAATACGTGCGTCTAAATCTAAAGACTTCCGGAAGTTACAAAAAAGAAGAAAAAAAAGAATACAACTAACAAAAGAACGTATACTAACCACTGGCTTTTAGCCTTATCTGACATGGAAATCTACGGCAGTTAACTCTTTCACGCATGATCCACTTACATTACACTGTGATGACGACAAATGGCCGCTTATTAGACCAAGTTTACACTTGTTACACGCAAAAGAGCCGGAGCACTTGTTTGTGGCCGCAACCTGTAGAGGATAGACCACAAGAACGACAACAACTTGGTCTTAATGAAAGTAAATGATCTTTTGAGTGAAGTTCAAATTGCGTTCTTGGCCATATACAGAGAGCATAGAGAGTAGATTGCAACTGAGACGCAGTTCGAGACTGCAATGATCCTAAGCGTTTGTCGTCTTTCTTGTGGTTGTTGTTGGAGTTGTTGGTGTTGCTAGTTCTTAGTCATTGCCGCATGGTCATGGTCACGTGATTCATGCAACGCAACAACAATAACAACTACAACAACAACAAGAAAGACAATTCAATTTACTACAAAACAACAAACTCATCGTTGGTCTTGGTCTAGTACGTAGCCTGCTTTGAACTTGCTACTTTGGTCATAGCCATATTTGAGACTTTTGCAGTAACTTTTGTTGGCCATTTTGTCTTGGCTATATTCAGTTAGTACAAGTACTTAAACTCGTATTCATTCATCTAAGTGTTGTATTCCCTACGATATGAGTATATAGATGAGGGCATGTTCTGGATTTCAATTAAGTTGTAAGGTTTTTTAAAAACTGGAGAATACAAAAACTTACTATGTTCTAACTACGGCATACTCTTTAGCTCTTTATTTGTAGCAAATAATTTAGTTGCCTGAGTATCAAATTTTATTATAAATCTCAAGACGAGGTCGTTATAATCAATCCCAGTTCATTTCTGCAATTTCTACACACTTCCCGCTGGTTTTTAACTTTTTTTTTTATTAATTTCTCTCGCTTATTATGTAAGCAATTTTAGTTTAATTCCTAGTCAACTTTCCAGCGAATATTGGGGGTCAAAGTAAAGCAAAGTGATTTCTTGAAGCATATTACAACAACTCGAATAGCTTTCTATACAGTTTTGCAAAGGCAGCATGTTCTTCTAAAAGCAGAGAAGTTTTTCTTAAAATCGAAAAAGTGTGAAAAACTATATGTTTGGATTATTATTATTATTATTTTCTCTTAATAATGAAAATAAGTCTCTGAGGCAGATTTTGTGAATTACGCTTTTTCAAAACTATTGAACACCACTCCAATTGCATCTGTAAAGTTAAGTAAAGGAAACAGATTCTTCTGAGAACTTTCAAACATAGCTTCCTTATTATAATAAAAGTAAGAAAAACTACATCTTCATGGTGAAAATAACGCAGATGTTACGAATTACCTTTTCATACGTTTAGGCAAAAGTATTGCCCTTGGGAATACCACTCGGATTGCTTACTATACAGCAAATAGAGCGGGCTCTTCTGAGAACAGACAAGGCCAGCTTTCTTATTATCAGTAAAGTTCGAAAAACTATATATTTAGAGTTATCCCGTCCATAATGAAAGGAAGCCTGTAGCACTGAATTTTTTGGCTACCTTTTTATACGCTTTTGCAAATATATTGCCCTTGGGAATACCACTCGGATTGCTTCCTATACAATTTTGTTAATAAAGCTGGTTCCGCGAAGGACTGACAAGGCTTTCTTATAACTAGAAATGTTCGAAACACTATGACTTTATAGTTATCCTCTTAAAAATAAAAGTAAAAAAAGACGTTTCTTCGGATACTGACGAGATCAACATTCTTTTTATCAGAAAAGTAACTTATATATTCATTCGAATCCTCTTAATAATAAACATTTTTCGGATTGCATTTTAATATGTGTATATCTAAGTGCTAACCCTGCCTTACAGTTTAGCAACAAAAGTGATTATATAGTTTACTTTCACAATCAAATACCTAGCAATCCTAGGTTCCCCCAAAACCTATGTTTTTATGTTTGAGAAACTAAGAGACTTAGCTTAATGCTGTTCATTGTCTAAAGTTTCACGTTGTCCTGCAGCTCTTTTGAGAAATATTCAAAGACGTTTGGAAACTCTCGGTCTAAGTTCTGTATTAAAGAACTAGAGACTTTTAACTCTTGTTACTTACTACTAAGCTTCCTTTCTATTCGGCTGCCTAAGTGCAACAAAAAAATTCGCGCTGCCAGCGAACTGCGGAACAGCCCTGATTGACTCCCATGCATTAAGTAAACACTCTTACAGCCAGCCACCAGCTTACCCTACTTGGTAACATACGCTCACACATAGCCAAAGTCAGAGTATCTTAAAAAACAGTTTCAAGTGCTTTGGTGTGGGGTGCAGCTCCTCTTATATCTATGTAGATATTCTATGTATGTCTTTGGAACTGTTGCTGCTTTTCGGTTCGGTTTCGCTAAATGATTTTGTGCGTTCAATGGAACACTGATTATGGTCTGCTCTGTCTTCTGCTGCTGCTTCTTCTTTTTATTTTTTTTGTTCAGTTTTTGTTTTTCTTCTGCCTTTTTGGTTGGTTCTACTTACGGATGGGGCGTACGTCTGTTAGGTAAGTGCCGCCGGTTGCCGATGTTGCCACTGCGCTGTTGCTGCTGCACTCCACTTAAGTTCATATACCACCACACCAACACCGTCTTGAGGGGGTAATGTGGCACGCAGCCATGTGTTTGTCCCCATTGTTGTTGTGTCTGGTGCTGTCAATTCATTTAAGGTAGAGGACGCTATAAAATGTTTGCATTGAAGTTCAAGTTTCAAAAGCAGAAAAAAAAGATGAAAATACGTTCAAGTTTGAGGTTAAGTGCATTGGCCATCAGTTTGATTCAAAAGTAAGTACTACTTATAAGTAGATACTTGCTTAGACGACTTGTTCAATTGGAACCGATTTCTGTTATTTTGTGTCACAAATGTGAACAAAGTTCTCCGGATTGGTTTCTATGGCTGGGCTAATGGTTGAGTCATGTCAGGTAATAGGTTTTTGTTTCTGCGCTGTTGGGTTAAGAGTGGTACAACGGTATGACTTTGTAGTATAATGAGTTTTGTTAATTTTAAAATGATGCCTTTTGCTGGGAAGGGTTTAGAAGTGAGCAGTAAGGGTTAGAGCAAATTATGTGGTACTATAAAAAACTATAACCTATATAGCCCGAAATGGTAGCCCGTAACGAAAATCTCGTTCTTTAAAACCGGAAACTCAAGTTACGTGAGCTGGCTGAGATGGAATTCATATTATCTGGGCGAGTTGATGTTGCAAGGCACAATTTGGCCATGATGAATCCTATTTCAAGTTTTTTCGCCGTTTAATCACCGTTGATCACACATGGATCGATCACTATATGCCAGAGACTACTCAACAGTCCACACTGTTTCGCTGGCCGTATGTGCACCGAAGAAGCCAAAAACGAAATGGTTATGTCGACCGTGTTTTGGTACGCATGCGGAAATATTCACAACGAAGACAATCACAGCGCAATATTATAGTGAGTTATTGATCGATTCGACCAGATGGTGAATCCCCCATTTGCAGAAGAAATCAATCCATTTTCATCAAGACAAAGCATCAGCTCACAAAACTCGGAAACGATGACCAAATTGTTCGAATTGAGCTATTGAACCCAAACCTGAAATGATGGCTTGCACTCCAGCAGAGAAGTTATTGCCGAAACTGACGTCTATTTTGAGTAACATTCGGCCGACTTTTAGAAGAAGATTATCGAAATGATCGAGGATAGTTATAATCATTGTATCGTGTTAAAAGAAGACTATGCTGAAGAATAAAAGCTTATTTTTCGAAAATATTCTGTACCATATTTATGATCTTTGCGTCGGCTTTATATAATGTCAAAGTATATGTTTGCTTTATATATTGATTTTCAGTCTTTCATGATTTTAAACCTAATAAAAATTTGAGTTTATAAAAGTTTGAGAAGTTAATAATTAAAAACCAAAATGATACATGAAGTTTTGAACATTTCATTATCGAGTCTGTATATTCGCGATAACGATTTTTCAAACTTATCTTAATTCTCAACAAATTACTTGAATGTTTTGTCTTTGGGATATCAAAAGGTTTCGTTCTTTTTGAACCTCAATCAAACTCCCAACTATTCTCTTTAAAACTGTGCTAAATTTATATACCAATTTGAATATTACGCAAAGGTAATTTACCATAAAATTAATGGAGCCAACCCATTTTTAGCACTGTCCAACCCTTGTAACCCACTCACGGCGTCTATCTGCTATACCCTACAACTAGTCCAGTAACAATAAATTTGAACCACTGACACGCTCCTCATATCGCTTGAATGATTTTTATATATTCTTCATACTACGCGGTACTGCAAACTTATGAATAAATTAGTTTAAAACGGAGCAGGGTCCGCACTTAGGGTGCAAACGGGATGCGCCTGGATGACCCAAAAAAAAAACTTAATTTCCGTTGTTTAGAGAATAATAAATATTTTGATTCATTTCAGTGTCGCATTTAACTCTACTATAAAAATTTGAAAACTGCTTTATTTCATTTTGTAGGAAGCGAATATGGGCGGCATAACCATAGCTGCCGCATCCAATGAAGATGACACACCTAGCTGTAGTCTTGCCTCAAAACGCATTAAGCCGGAGCTGGATGAGGATTCAATAGACATGGGCATTGCCTCATCAGCATCGAGCATTGGAACTGATAGCAATAATCATACACCTATACGAGAGACAACCTATGTACCGGGTGCCACATGTGTGCAACCAGCTGATGATTCCGATAATGATGCCTTAGACGTAGATGGTGATAGTCCGACAATAGTTCAAAATGAAAATATGAGTAAGTAAAAGTTGAGAAACTGTGAAACAGTTTGGCCAAAGTAGCTTTGTGGGAATATTGGTATAAATATAAAATCTATACAAAACCAAAGAATTAAGTATTTCTTTGGCAAAATTTAGTTTTTTAAAGCGCGTTTCCCTAATTACTTAGCACTAACAAACGCCAAGACAAACGTCAAGTAAAAACTGCTATTTTTCTTAAAGTTTTTACGATTTTGGCAGCTAAAATCGAAAGACTTTAATTAAATGACATAATACCATTATTATATACCTTTAAGAGCAACCTGTTTTTGTTTGATTCATGGCAAAAAAATCGCATTTTATCGATAATAAACAAACCATTAATGTCAAGAAAATTTACCGAATCAAGGCAACAAAAGCAAAATCTGGTAGCAAAATATTTATGCAGGCGCAGCACGTGAAGCCATTCATTAAATTACATTTCATTTTTTCTCTTATTTTTTTGCTGTTCCTAACCCAAATGCGCCTAGTTTAAGGTTTATACATAAAAACCATATACCAAGCCCTGAACCCCAAAGAAATGGAATAAGAAAATTATTTATGAGTTACAATTTTTTTTGTGTGTCTGTGCGGCTTGTTGCGGCATTTTGGTTGCAAACAAAAAACTAGACCAACAACAAGTTTGGCTAAAAGCAAAATCAATAGCTAGAAAAATTGGGCCTAGTGTTGGTGGAAGTTTGTCGTATTACCTGGTTGACTGACTGACAAGTGCGCTACATTGACAAACATAATCAACTGGCAACAATTTCCAAAGAAACTCAGTTGGTTTGATATTAAATTAGGTTGCGTGCGGATTTAATTTTAAAATGAATCTTGGTAGTTGGTTGCAAATGGTATGCGAGTTTGTGCATACTCTGCATGGGAAATTGGGTATTAAGTTGCTTGAAATTTTTGCACCTTGTTGGAAAGAAGCTTGAATTTGGGTGAAAATTTGTAAGACCCATACGAAGCACTATTTTTAAAAATCTTTTCTAAATATTTGAACTACTCTGTATATTACAAAGCAAAAGTCTGATTGGTTTCGTTATTTGAGTGATTTCAAATCAATCGAAAATATATTGAAAAATTGAATGAAACGGATTGGTTTACGGCCAAATCAAGCGTTGGGGTCATGTATCCGTGTGGTCAGACAACAGCCGACTTAATTTGCGACTAATCTTAATATATATTTCAGGTTACAATATTGGTTCACCATTACAGTGTGGATTTTAAGAGAAGCATATGTATTCGGATACTCAGATTAGACTACAAAATATTAAGAGTTTACAGTCAGACAGAAAGAGACTTAAAATGAGCTTCCAAAAATGTTGTCTTGTTTTTACAACAAAATGAAGTTCCAATGAAAAAATGATCCTCCCTTTAGGAGTCAATGTGCTGGCACTTTTAACTGAAATTCAAATGCTCTGGAAGTTTTTGGCATAACGAATTTAACAAGTTTTAATACAAAGTCTATAAAAATAAGCAACCAGCCGTAAAACATAGGTCGGGGCCCAAAAGAACCATGGGATTTGCAGTGCTGAAGGGCATAGGCCCACCGTCGTTCATACATAAATCATAGATCTCAGATAAAACCTTACTTGTCTCACAGAATCCATGCAAACTTCCAAACAAACTCAATATACCTACCATCTTAGAGTATTTATAAAAATGGCTGGGAAATGTTTAACAAACAAAAAGTTAACAGAAAAAAAACTAAATGTGGCAACATCAAAATGAAAATGTTATCAGTGGCAGGCCGCACTGGTAACAACGCCAACAACTACACTGACAGAAACGACATCAGAAAAATTAGTTGCGTTTTGGTTGAACAACTGCAATTGAATTGAAAGCCAATCAGTGCGCTACAATTTGGCCAACCAACCAACTAAGCCAAAGAGTCAACCAACCAAACGACAATTTGGACGTAGACCTGGACCTGAATCCAGATGCCATCAAAGTGGCACAAGTTGTTGTCGATATTGTTGTTGTTATTCTTGTTGTTGCTGTCCAGTTGAAGTGGCTGCGTTGTTTGATCTGTTGATGTTGCACTTGTTGTCTCGATTTCACATCACTTTGCGTTTTATTTTGCGAGGGCGGGCTGATGCTTATGAAGTCAGAAACACAAAACCGAGATAGCTACTACTTGGCTTGGTTGATCCACAAGTACTTTGGAAATAAATAATAAATTGTATTAAAATGTTCTGTTCATTTTTAAAATGTAATTTTTGTAAGAGCGCCAATTCGTGGAGTTTTCGAAAAACTAAATAAATTTGAACAAGATGTGTTTTTTTTTTGAGGATTGTAAGTTTTTTTTTTTTTTAAATAAAAGTATCAGTAAATTTTGTTCTATTACAAAGCGTGCTAGCTGGATATTATAAAGGCAATGGACATTGGTCTAATCGTCATGTCATTACTTTATATAAGAGATTCAGCTTTCGAATCCTTCTATCAAGTACGCTGGAACATTTTAAAATATAATATTTTTTTGCTCTATTACAAAGCAACAGTCTATAAAGAAAAAAAAAATAAATGGAAATTGGCTCAACACAAAATAAAAAATAAATAATAATACACCTGTTGATCGGTTTACTCGGTTTAGTCAGTAACTTATCTACCGCGAATCACATTTTTTTTATAGGAAAAAACCGCATAAAATGAATCCGATTATAAATAATTTTGCAATTAAATTTAGTGAATACTACACAAGACGCAACTGCCATAGATTGGACTCTAAACTGTTCCACTTTAGCTTGGATTTGTTGTACTGCTGCCCGAGCAGACCATGATCAAAATTCTAGTGCTTTATAATCAGACAACAGCGATCCATATTACTTTTATACTATTCGGCTATTATTTCTGCTGGAAACATACGTTATAGAGAGCATCGATTACTAATGATGACAATATTGCCATAGCTGGTGTCCAGTCTTTCTGTCACATATGACGACAAACCATACCACCCAAGGAATTAGTTAGTTGCCGTAAGTGTGTCATAAAGCTCACACAACTGCAGTGGATCAAATGGTTAATTTTCTGGTATTTTAGTAAGCATTTTCACATTTACTACTTCATATGGGAATCCAAGTGAACCACCAATTTTTTAAAATCTGCGAAAATTCTCATCTGCAAAAGCACAGTTCCGTGTATATCGAGGTACAGGAGTACCATCATACGGCTCACTAATAGGCCTATCTATCATATTCTTCCAGCGTAAGACCTAGATTATGGAAGCTACTACCGCAAATTCCTACATGCCATCTGACAACTTCTTAAACCCGCCCTCGTTGACCACACTTTTTATACGCTTTTGGTATTGCCTACTTTTCAACGTCTTGTACTTTCGATTGGTTAATTGTTAAACAAATTTGAATTGTGCATGAGCCAAATGCAAATCAACTGGGGTTGTCTAAGAAACCGAGTTAAAAGTTGATTTTATTTTCGGTCCGGTCGTTGCACATCCCACATGCAATTTGCAACCAAAACTTTTAACAGTTGGCAGCTGCTTTCAGCCAACAAGTTTGTTGGTTACATGGGGCTTGGGATATACACACTTGGTGGATTATGCTTCTTTTTTTCTTTTTTCTGCTTAATGCGATTGGGTAATTTGCAAGTGATTATAAAACGATTTATTACGTTTGCATATTATATATAGTTTTAAATAAATACAAACTTGAACATTATTTCGCAAAGAAAACTGAAGAAAAAAAATAACGTTTATAAGATTGCATAGAAAAAGCAGGTAATATTACGTATTTTTTTCCAAAAGTACTCCGCTTAGAACGAATTCGTTTTTCGGCTCTTTTTGGGGTTGTATCTTGAATGCGACTCGTGTCAATTTTTTTTCATTTTGACTAGAAAGCTTCATTTCCTGCTCGCTTCGCGATCTCCGTAGGACTCATTCATAAAAATGAATGAATTTTTAATCCATTGTGAATAAATATCTAAATTAATTTTTTTAAATTATTCAATGCAGTTACTTTTTTTTTGACATAAAACGTTTCTCCTTTTATTTCGATAGTATCTATACGGCTTAATAACCATAATTACATCTTTTCCGTTTTCAAATTTTTTTTAGATCAGTTTTTGCAATATCAGATTGCAGAGATTGATTGTTAATTGTCGTTACATTTCTTGGTTTTGATTTTTACCTACATGTAATACGGAATTATTTTTTCACCTACAAACTCAACGTGCAAAAATTCTTTAAATGAAATACTCTAATTTTTTTTGTGTTTCATATAAACCTAACATTCATATTTTTATATAGAATTTTAGGCTTTACATCATAGTATGACTTTAACTTACGATTGCTATTTTTATCAATCTGTTCTCATCTGAAATTAGAGTAATTCCTTTTTTTTACTATATATTGTTCGTGTGCCGACCGTATTGAATAACCAATTTATATAGTTCTTTCCGTTTTCAAATTTTTTTTAGATCAGTTTTTGCAATATCAGATTGCAGAGATTGATTGTTAATTGTCGTTACATTTCTTGGTTTTGATTTTTACCTACACGTAATACGGAATTATTTTTTCACCTACAAACTCAACGTGCAAAAATTCTTTAAATGAAATACTCTAATTTTTTTCTGTTTCATATAAACCTAACATTCATATGACTTTAACTTACGATTGCTATTTTTATCAATCTGTTCTCATCTCAAATTAGATTAATTCCTTTTTAATTTCTATACATTGTTCCTGTGCCAACCGTATTGTATAACCTATTTATATAGTTATGCTACAAAGAACACTATTTTTTCGGATTTTGTTGTATTTAATAATATTTGTCGGTGCTTTCTTTAGTAAATTGAAACTTCAAAATATTTGAAAATGATTCGATTGGACTAAATAAACTTGAGCGAAACTTGAAATATGTATTCCCGTTGAAGTTCTTGCAGTATTTCTCTTAAGACAAGTTACTTGTTGCTTATTTATACTTCCGTTTATACTGTCTACACTTAAGAATAATAATCTACAAGAAATCGTTTAACATTGAAGATTTGTTTACTTTACGACATTCCAAACGGCAACTGGCGCTAGACACTCGTTGTTATCCATAACAAAATCGATCCAGTTTACGATTTTCTTTAGCTGTCTGCAATTGTCACATATTTCCACATTTAATTTTATGCAGTAGCCTGTTTTTTTTTACCACATTTTCCGCTTATATTTTCAACATTTTTTCACATTTTCTTTGCACCAAGAGCTATGTGATTTTACAACACTTAAGGACCTTATCCCAATTAAGTGTTGTGTAATCGCTTAAAGAAACCCATTGACGCGTGCCATGTGTTTCGAGTTACATTTATCTTTGAGCTAAAGTAACTTTCACAAATGAGAAACAAGAAATAATTTGACTTACAAAATGCAATTACTCACAAAGTCGAAATACTCGTGAGATCACTTATAAAACAGCTACACCCATTTGAAATATTTTTCATAAAATATTCGTAAGCTGCAAATGTTGTCGTCATAGCTATAGATCCTTGTGCACTTTGTCATTTCCAGTTTTGTTACAAATAAATACAATAATTAAATGAAACACTTGTAAACATAATGTTTTTCGAACTAATAGCATTAAAAACTAGTTGTAAAAAAAAAAAAAACTAACCAAGAACTGTCATCGATACGAAAATAATCGTTAGAAAAAAAGGCAAATATTTTTGTATCTCATAGAATACACGTTAGCCATGAGTTACAATTACGTATTGTATAAATCTTAACAGCAAATCAAAAACTTGCGAACAAAAACGTTTATTGGCCACAAAAATTCACACAGATACGAATAATTTCAAAATACGTGATGAATGTATTCGCAGAAAAAAAGCGAAATACTTATTTGCAGTGGTGAACGAATATGGTATACGCTGTAGATTTTGCAAGTTCTATTGAAGTTAAGAGTAGTTAAATCTTTTGTATTTGCTGAAACTTTTGTCTTTTATTCATAATTGTCTTGCTCCAAACCCTACAGCTTCTTAATGAAAGATAAAAATAATTTTGCTTACAAAAAAATTCGATTTCAAATCACTCTATATTTTCCTTGTTGGCCACTATTCGGATTCGGATTCAACCCCTGCTGTGACGTTCAGCGTTCTTCTTCCGATTCTGAATCGCGCTACGGCTGACAGCTTTTTCAAAACATTTGAGGTTATTCGCACTTCTGTAGGGATATGTTTAATTATGGATGCTTCAGATCGGCTTCTTCAGAAGTTCTTGAAGTTGCTAAACTTGTGCCAGACTTAATATGACGGTAAGTTTGGCTGCAGCTGACTAATTTTTAGAGGGCTCTTATGGCACATTATATATTCTTTATAAATAAAACTGAAGAAAATATATCGAATTCGTCTGTCCCCTACACAAGCTAAGAATGAGACGACTACATTGGCTGCACTGCCTTTAATTCGCATAAAATGTTTCAAATTCATTTCTTCAAAGACAAGTGACTTAATTTTATAATATATTTTTCCTAGTTTCTTAGAGTTTAGTTTTTAGTGGAGTTAGTGTTGTCTGTGGGCGTATGGGCAGGTAAAATAATTTATAGAACTGTATGAGCGGTAATTACTTTTCAAACCCTCTTACGCATTTTCCTCCTATGATGCGCCAATTCTATTCCTTTTGTTTCAGTTTGCAGGTATTTCAATCCTTGATCATATCATGTTTTAGAACCAGTTATGTGCAGATATGTTTCATAATGAACTTTCTGGGTAACTAATCGCTGAGCTTATGATGGTAAGGTTGTTTGCATCGGACTGGTGTTTTTAAGAGTTCTTAAAATGCGAATAAGACGGTTCGTATATGGAAATTTAGCAATATTAAAGGAAATTTAGTAATCTCTAAACTGCGGCATTTCCAGAAGCACTTAAGTACTCACTAGTTGGACACATTGAATAGACCTACCGATATATCCGCATTAAAGTGTATAAAAAGTAATTCCAATACCAATCGCCAGACTTAGAAACATTTATAAGTACAAATTTACAATAGGCTGCCCAGGTTTACAAGTATTTGTTGTTGTTATTGTTGCTTTGCCTAATTCGCATAAATTTACACCTTATTGGCCCCCATAGCGCCCAAAGCCCCCAAAGAAACCCGCTTTTGGTACGTACGTGCCAAACACACTGAAACACACGAAATACTCGCCTATTGAAGCAACACTGACTTGTCTATTTGATTTAAAACTTTATAATTAAAGTGGTTTTGACTTAAATTGGTTAATCATATTTGTATGTTTAGTAGGCAAGAAAAAAAAAAAAGAATCGCAAAAAAGAGCATTTTAATTGTTTATTAGAAATATAAAGAATTTTAGGTATTGCCTTAAATTGCATAATTTCAAAGGAATGCATATATTCTAAAGAATTGGTAAGCAATATAGTGATCTTACCAAGATCTAGGAGATGGATGCTTGCACGTAATTAGTCACGACTTAATAGACTTAGGTCTATAATAAGTTTTTTGGGTCTGTCATGTCCACTTCTTGTCGTTACATGGCACTCATCTAGTTCAAGCTTTGAATACTTTTTCTTTTGGTGGTATAGATATATCAAAATTATGCTTTTGTAATACGCTTTCCGCAGAAACGATGTTCGGTATAGGCAAACACAACCTGGAATTACTCTGCCATATCGTACCAATATCGTCCGTAGACCGTGTTGTCTGCATATTTGCATACTCCAGCCAAAAAGACTTTCATCTGGTTGAAAGTCGTCATTCACTTTTCCTACAAACCGACCGGAACCTTTTCGTAATACTTTCAACAAAGTAATACGATTTTTGGGAAAATCATTTTTCTCACTTTTACGTTACTTTAGCTTAGGTGTTGGTCTACGATGTAGAATTTCCGACGTCTTTCAAATTGGAAGTCCTTTCCGCCAAATGGGGAGTACTTTGTTTTGTCGAGGCGTGTAGCCTAAACGTTGTAAAAAAAAAAAAACAAACTTTATTCGATGATACTTTTTTTTTACTAAGATCAAAATCGTTTTTTACCTTAGCAAATCCATTTGAGATAATTTGCATTGATTCGCTCCAAGCCGAGTAAAATTTGGTAAGAGTCACACTTTCTGCAGCTTCAGAGAAGTGTAACCCAATCACTCCATCAGACCTAATGACACAGCGTACAGTTGCTTTTTATGGATACGGTCTCTCTGCATTTATAGTTAGGTTGAACTTTTAAACCAAAAAGAATCTAGGTACGCTTTTAAAGTCTCTTTGGTTACACCAGAACTCAAAAATTTCTTTCTATCTTTACTTACATTTATTTTATTTTAAGGCAAAAAATCATATTCGCAACGAATAATTATTAGATAGATTTACGATGTAGAACTTCAGCTAAGTATATGACGGTCGAAGGGAGAGTTCTGTGTGACCCATTATGGAAATCTGTACCCAAAAAGTATTTTTAGAGTGTCACTTTTTACTCTTTCTGCCTTAGAAAAAATCCATTATCGATTATAATGGCTTCGTTCAAGCATTCCAGCTGCAGCCGTTGCTTTCTTAAAATAGTTTGTTTTTTATGTACGGCCCCAAAGGACTACAGCGGTCAGGGTTGCATCCTGAAGTAAATGCACCGTAAAATAACTTAACATTTTTTTTTTTTAGATTTGGTTGCACTCTATGCATGAATGGTGTCAATATCACACATGTTATGACTAATCTGTGGTTTCTGGGGTGACTTTTTTTGTAACAAAAAGTGAATAATATTAATTTTTGTTGTTAACCAATATAAGTTCCGGTATTTAAGCAACAGGAAAGACGCATTGCAAGCTTCAATGTCAATTCAATACCTACAACTACGGATAGTAGCGGTAGCCCCTGTTAACTAGGGAAAAAATGCGTTAGGCGTCATTTAAAATTCTGCTGGCATCGTTCTGGGCCCTGACGCACGCGGAAGGCAAAATCAATGGGCATTGAGAGAGCCAAGGCAGATAGACCAAAATCGTGGTATGAGCGACCAACTTATAGAGGAGAGACTGGCGACAACAAATCATGACAAGCCGCATTGTACAAAATGCCGACGACAATGTTAAGAATAACAACGTGCACAGGGGCGACTGTGGCGATTTCCAAACAGAAGATATTACAAGGACTTACCATGCCAGATGACTTACAATCGATCCCCTAAGTGCTGCCACTGGCCACAAGTCGCTGCCAATGGCGACAAGCGAACCAAAGTCGCGGCTTGCATTGCAACACATCATCAAATGCAACACGCGGACGACCTGATGATAATGAAGATGGGCGACAATGCCAACTCGGAGCGGAGGCCAAGAGACTCCAGACAATGTTAGAAAGGTATGCCCGCAACGACAACTATCAGCAGGCAAAAAGTGCGATCAATTGCAATGTGCACCGAATTTCAATTGAGGGGAAGACCTCTGCGACAAAGTCAAGCAGCAAGCAGTCTTGGTAATGGAACGCGGCATCATGCGCATGTGCAGCGATCCAATGCACAGAAATACAGTTGCTATTGACGCCAAATGGCAACAACTGCATCAGTTAACGAAGAAGCACAGCAGAAGAATCAAACGCGCGTTAGAGGCATTCAGTCAAGTCTATGAAAGGAACTGGGTTATGACCTCGAATGCGTGTCGTTGGAGTTATAGTATAACAACGATATGATTGAGAGTATACAAGTGTCTGCGAATTGAAAATGCTAAACATTTTCTAACAAATTGCTTATAAAAAGCAGATATTGTGGTGTAGAGAGGTTCATGTTATGTACAAGTAGTTTTGAAAAAGTTGGGAAAAGTCAGCTGCGAATGTCAAAAAATATATACAATTACAATTTTGAGTAAGGTTTGCTTATTGACGAAGCGTCGTACTTACTTAGACACAGTGATAATTCACAAAACTTGATAAATAAGCGGAATAACTTGTACGATAAGTAGTAACTACTGTCCTCATATGAATTTGTCAAAAACTCTACTAAAAAAGTGAAAAATTTTGTACTGGTAGCACAACAGTATAGGAATATAAATTTACAGAGCTAAGTATAAATTCAAGTCAAATTTTTAGCTTCATTACTTTTCATTAAATTTCAACCTTTTGGTTGTTAATATCGCACAAAATTAACAGTTCACAATATGTCTTCAAAATTAAGCCAAGGATTCTCTCAATGCTCGAGTGCACGACAATTCGCTGCACCTTCGTCGCAACGGTCATACATGGCCACATCTTCCAAAAACTTGTACGAACCAAAAATACAACTTTCGGGACGACGGTCAGCTGCGACCACACTTAGCAAAGACAGCTATGAACCAAAAATACAACTTTCAGGACGACGGTCAGCTGCGACCACACTTAGCAAAGACAGCGATGAACCAAAAATACAACTTTCGGGACGACGGTCAGTTGCGACTGACACACTTAGCAAAGCCAGCGATGAACCAAAAATACCATGTATAGCATCACGTTGGAAAAAACCCGGACCTATGAATCGTGCTGATTGGATAAAATTCTACGAATGGGCAATGATAAATTCACTGCCAGTAGAAGTAAAAAAATCGAACAGCCAAAATGAAAAATCTGAAAAAAAAATAATGCCTACGTCGGATGTTGTTAAAAAATTAAGTGTACCACGTTATGTGCGCGAAAAATATGATTTTCCCGATCGTACACATTTTTCATATCGGCCACAATTGGATTATCGAAAACCTGTACAGCAACCTGAACGTGGTCGTCCAACGCCAAAACCCATTGTGCCCTGTTGCTTTCAACACGATGATATAAAAAGTGAATATTGGTCCAAGTTGCGATTTCCCGTCTCCCGAAATGCGCAATATGCGGTGCCCTCTCCTAATATACAAAAGCTCGCCGAACCAAGGAAATATCCACCAAAACTGCATTGTCCCTTGCCCAAAAAGCCTTCTGAGCCGATACCAAAGCGAAAGAAAATGACCGCAAAACAATGGCAGGCACATTTAAGACGTCTTGAATTTCTGTCCAAACCGAATCCACGTGTTTTAGTTGAGTTAAACTGCTGTGGCAATGCGTACTGAGCGCGTGAACAAACTGTAAGGATCCGCTGCAAAGTAATGATTTGAAACAATTCCAGCTAATTGTTCCAGGCAATTACTTTGTTGCGGTTCTTATATGAGTTTACTTGCAAAACAGAACTTAAAAATTCATATATATATACATATTTTTTTTTTTTTTTTGGTTTTTATAATTTTTAATAATAAATAGACAAGTGTAGAAATGCTTGTTAGTTTTTCTAAGGTATTTCTTCTAATTTGTTTGGAAAACAAAACAACAATCTAATGAGTCCAACGATAGCAAGAATCTATATGTCATATAGTGTCATACGATGGTTGTAATCTTTAAAAAGTACTTGTTTTGCCCTTCGAAAAAATAACAAGCATGGTGAGAGCAATTATGATTGTACAGTTTTGCTCTAAAGTTAATACAGTTGCTCCAACAAGCAGCTCTTCTATTCCGCAAAACCAAAATCTTTTGATTTTTCCTCAACTTAACATTGTTTTTTGGCGCATACTAGCTCACTCGAGCTAAGTAGCCAGTTAAAAAAAAAAAAATTTGAAGCTTATGCTTGTCGTTTTTAAATTATTCATTTTATTTTAAAACTCTATGAAAACATTACGAAAAAAAAAAATTCTCTGTTACTAATTATTAAAAATCTAACACGGCGAATTTTAGGAAATAGCAAAATTTCTGTAATCTTTTTATAAGATTTCAAAATTCAGACACTCATAACATGAGCAATACTATGAGTGAACTAGCTCAGCGTTGTGCAGCTGGATCCGATGAGATTATCAAACCATCATGGCAAGAATGGGTGGAGCGTAATTCAAAGCCCATTCAACGCACTAGGCCTAAGGAAACAAAAGAGCTAACGCCTTGGCAAAAGAAAGGCCCCATGAAGAAAAAAGACTGGAAGCGCTTTTATGCCTGGGCCGATAAGAAGGCTGCACCAAAGGAGCTAGTGGTAGTTGAAGTACCAGCAATTCCATGTGTTGAGCCTTATTTACCTTGCGCTAAACCACCGCGAGAAATGGATAAGGGCGATCTCATGGACAATGCAGCAATGCTTGCAACGCCTTTGGAAAGAAAACAACGCGAGAAATACGTTCCACCCGAATCTACAAGTACCTATATGCCGTCTATTGTCTGGGGTCAAACGACTCAACTTGAAAAGAGTCGTCCAGTTGCGATG
This sequence comes from Chymomyza procnemis, assembly GCA_035046065.1. Lineage (NCBI taxonomy): Eukaryota > Metazoa > Arthropoda > Insecta > Diptera > Drosophilidae > Chymomyza > Chymomyza procnemis. The sequence goes on along the minus strand of JAWNOJ010000026.1, from coordinate 14,069,465 downwards.
CCTAATGTACCGAAATGTTTTCCAAATAATGATATAGAATGCGAATTTTGGTATAACTATCGGTTTCCGTTGAGCAAGGGTGCTTTGACCGCACGTGCCTCGCCGCGTATAATTAGTTTGGCAAAGCCAAGAGTAAAACCGCCATTTCCACATTGTCCTATACCCGAGAGGACGCCGGATCCACTGGATGAGAAGCCACCCAAGCGCAAGAAGTTTACACCACGTGGTTGGCGCTTACATCAAATACGTTTAGTATTCCTATCGAAGCCGGTGTCCAGACCAGAATTCGATTATTATTACTTGTAAAAAGATTACGTATATATTTGAATTAAATGTAGTGTACTTAGCGTAGCGTGGTATGTTATTACAATCTGCGAGGGCAGGCTAAGAAGTTTCTGGTCTTGAGCGTGCTGGTACTGTTCAGTCATGAAAACCATATTTTTTTGGTCCTTCTTGAGTAATTTAAGCGAGATTCTTTTGGAAAAAGTACTTAGTTCTGGTGGTATTACAGAAAACATTTGTGTGCTTTTCAGCGGCTCTTGCGTTGTTCAATAATAGATCTTCGGATTATTATGGAAATGGCTATATTTGAAATTTAAAGTTGACGAAGTTGGTTGTTTGCTGCAGATGAAGGCATAGTTGTTTTCTTCTAAGGGGTTACGACATTTTCAGCTGGGTTTTAATCGAGGTTATTCAACGTGACAGTATACTTAGGTAGAAGAAGCCAGTTGAGAATGTCAGGGCTTACTTCTGTGCATAGAAGAAGCAGAAGGGCAAAACTTTGTTGCAAAGATAATGGGAAACTTCTGCCGATTAACTCGTCTTATGAACATATATAGCTTAAAGCAAAGTAGATGACTTGTGCCTTAAAGGATTATACCTCAAAAGATTTACACCTATTCTGGGCGACCTTGACAGTCTAAATTAGCGCCTATAACAAGTCAAACGAATCAAGTCGACTGAAAAAACTAGAATCTTTGTAATGCAACCCAAAGGCTAGTGGGGTATTAATTTTATACAGAACATTACAGCCTGATCGCGTATGGGCTTTCCAGCAATCTCCCTTACGAATGACCAAACAATAGCCTTACGCTAAGCATCGCAACAAATCCGCTAAAAAATTAAGAATTTCACACAGATAAGAATCATCATAAATTTTTCTTACTGCCTGTCTTTTGGCGAATTACACACAGCAGAAACGGTAGCCAACGTTTGGCAGGCGTAATCTAAGCGCCCAAATCTGCGCTTGTCGAGGAGGGGCACTTTTACCAACAGCCACACAGTCAGCTAGTCAGCCAACCCTGTACTGGGTTTACAGGCAAGACGCATTAGGACTGCAGGCACAGTCAAAGGTGAAGCAACAACCAACCAAGAGAGACACATGAGTTGCAGCTAAGTCTCAGCCAGGTCTCGCTTGGCTGCTTATCAAGCGTAACAAACATGCGTCACATTGACTTTGACTTGGACCGCGTCTGGGTAGGATCAAGATCAAGGTTCAGTATGACAAGAAAAATAAAAATAAAAAAAAAATGCTCATCAGTCAATTCAATAAAATAATTGAATGAATGATTTGTAAAATCCGATTATATGTCCAACAAGGAAATTCTCGTTCAAGTATTATGCGCATCTTTAAGATCTTAAAACCTTTGCATAACTCTTGTGGGCACACACAGCACTTAGTACAATGCAGCAGCTTATTTCCGTAAATCGGAAGTTATGCGCTACCTTTCGTGCTAAAAGGCCATAAGTATAAATAAATAAGCTGGATAAACTTTGCTGAGAAACTTGCAAACAAACAATTCGTTATTGCCAATACCAAACAAAAGCGAAAATAATAGTTATTATACATAATTATAAGTACAACAGCAGCATAAAAATATCATCGATATATATTCGATAATAAATAATGTGTTAATTTTTTTTTGCTTTATTTGTGGAATATAATTTTGGCCACTGTGCTATTTGTTACACTTTCTGTGGGCATTTGGGTTTGGTGGAAATTGATTTTAATAATTATTTCGTTGGAAACATTTATTTCAAAATTAGGTTCATATCGAATTGCATTTCTTGATACGAATATAATGCATGCTTCGGTATATTCAAATCATTATTTTGTTTGCTGAAAGAAAATCTTTTTATTGAAAAACTAGTTCACGTTTAAGAATTGAGTTTTTGTATTCGCTGTAAGAAAGTTTTAACCTGAGCCTATAAGACCCTATACAAATTACCTGTTATTTTTAGATCTAACAAAAAAAAATATTTTTTTGTCCCAAAATTTCGGTTTTGTAGGCCTCGGTAGCGCACATGTGATTCTAAAGCACAAGATCGGTGGGCGAGCGTTTCGGATTAATTGCAAAAATATTCGATTCTTCATAATTTTCTTAATCTATATAATAAATCTTGCATAAATCTTATACAAAAATGCTGGTCAAGACTTCGGAAGATGAGTGTACTGTTCATGTCTGTATGAACAGATTTTGAAGACTATAAATTCTATAGATACTTAACTTCACCAACTAATGCGTAATTCCCGGTTTTTGAAGTTTTTAAAGTTATGAATGAATCCCTATTGTTGAATCTAACGTTCACCAACAGTGAAGTATTATAGCTGTACATATTAACAGTTTGATCTGAAAAATGGCGAAGCTTTAAATTTATCAAAAATAAATAATATCGCATGAAATACAACGGAAGTAAGAGTCAAATATCTTACAATTTATACCAACTCTTGCGTATAAACTGCTTAAGCATTTGACTTTACGTTTTTATGGAACCAAGTGGCTTACAATTCTACAAAACGAAAAGATGATTGCCCGGCTCCAGTTATTCATTCAAGTTATAGCGATGAAAGCCTTATGTATGTGTCTATGATTTCTAGTGTGATTTGTGTGCTCATAGTCTAGATATTTTTAAGGGTCTCAACTTTGTACGGTTTTTGTTATTCTAGTAATCTTTAAACTTCTTAAAGTCATTGCTCTTCACAAGATTTGGAAAGATGATTCCGGGGACTAAAGTTAACCTATTGCAATTTAAGTGATGTGTGCTTCATACTATTATATATGGGTGTATTAGCTGCGCATGCTCTAGGTGTTTTTAAGGGTCTCAATTCAATTTTTTTTTTTTTGATAAACTTGAAATTTCCTCAAGTATTACTTTTCAAACGATTCGGAACGTTCTTTCCGGCAACTTCAGTTAAACAATCTGCATTAAAATTTTTGTGATGCGAGCCCGAAATATGGATGAATGAATAAGCTGCTCATACTGTAATTATTATTTGGGGCTCTCAACTTAAAAATTTTATTTTTGGTAATCTTGAAATTTTTTAAGTCATTCCCTTTCAAAAAATGTATGTAACATCTGCTCATATTGTAGACACATGTTTGATAGATGTATATTTTGGTGTCTCAACTTTGTAAGATTATTTTTTTGATAATTTTGAAACTTTCTTAAGCCATTATTTTTTTTTTTTTTTAATCTTGGAAAGCTATTTCTTTTCAAAAAGTGTATTGGAGTGTGTTTATCTGCCCATAGTCTATGTTTATTTTGGAGTCTTCATTTCGTAAGATTATTTTATTTTGTTATTTCGGTAATGTTTACAAAAAGTTTATATCGGAAACTCGGAAAAATTATATGCTTAAATTAAGTCTTGATTTGTTGAAAGTTCCAGTAAAATTAAAATATGCTCCAATTTAGAATTGATTTTCTGTATGTTAAACTCTTAAATACTTTTATAAAGAAATTTATTTTAATCATCTCGCCTATAAGGACTTAAAGAGTATCCAAAACGTGCCACAAATCTTTGTTACTTCTCAAATATTCCTTCCAGCTGTTCTACCACACACGTGAATATGCCTTTACGTTCCCTCACCTACCTAACCCTAACTTCGATTCCATATCATTTTCATTTTTCATTGCATTGCCGATTTTTTTGTTTTCTTTTTCCTTTTTATGCTTTTGCATTTCGATGATGACAAGCGAAATATGTTAAAAAGCGAAACTTTTGTTGTTGCCATTGTAGCGAACTTCTACTGCAGTGGCGCCAAATTTGACCGAAATACATAAAAACCGAAATACAACAAATTGCCAAAAATGTTTGTGTGTGATAAAGGATTGACTTGAATTGAATATTATTGATAAAACTTATGGCAAAATGTAGGGAAAAAATCAATAAAACAGAGCAACATTTGTGCTTTCGTTTTAAAACCAAAACCTAACTGTCGCGCTGCAATCGAAAAAAAAGGTTTCGCTTTAGAAGTCTCATTAAAAATTGCGCAAAACAAGTCTTTGACAATTCCTCAAAGACCTGCCACAATTCTAGTTGCAGTTGTAGTTAGTTGTTGATGTTGAAGAGCTGGGCTTACATGATCATCTCTGACTTGTCTTGGCTAACTGATGACGCTGTCGCACATGCTGCGCGCAGTTGATGGTTATATCGGTGAAGATGATGATGCAGCTAAGGCCGATGATGCTGCAGACAATGAAGTGACTGCAGAAGATGATGTAGGGTATGATGATGAGCTTATTGGTAATAATAATGTTAAAGCCTATAAAAATTATGTTCAGAATGCAACTGATGATTGCAGATGATGATGATTTTATACAAGATGATAATCATATTGTTAACAATAATGTTTATCTGCTAGTTACGTGTATATGCAACGCATAAAATGCGGCAGCTGATAGAGCCGCAATCATCTTGTTAACAATAATATAGTTACTTTTGTGGCGCATGAAGATGACGTACTTCATAATGAAGATGATCATAAAAATAGAGATGATGATGTCTGGCTGGCTGCACTTGTGTTGCATACCAAAATAGCTAGCGCCAGGCAATGTCACCAGTGGCAACAAACAACAAAATTGTTGTCGTCATTGTCGTCAGTCGGTCGTCGCCATGTTGTTAGTAACTGGCGTTGTTTTTTCCTATTCTTCTTCTTTCTACAATGCTACTGGCTTGACTTTGTTTTATTTATGCAATTTACAGTTACGAGTTAGGCTAGTTGCAAGCCTCTAAGGGAACATAACAAGAACAAATCAACTTTAGAAGGTTGCTTCATAGTCAAAATAAACGATAGCAAGCGACATTCCCAGTGCAATTTTGATGACTTGTCTGTAAGATATCTGAAATCGTTGTTGTTTTTTTTTGGAACCCGGCACGACAGTAGAATTGTTTACGACCAGTTCGTTTGTTAGATATTTTGATTTTTTTCCTTAGTTGTTCTTGTAGCTTCTTTGTTGAAAATTGTAACACGTTAAAACAAATATGGTCATGACACACTTTATGTGAAGCATAGTTAGGTATAGGTTCTTGAACGAAAAGTGACGAGTAATGAGAGTTTTTAGATAGACAAAGCACGAGCTTATGGTTTTGCAATAAGTTATTGAATTTAAAGTAAGTCATTTTATATCTTATTATAAATATGCAGACTCGTAAACGCTTATATTTTGTGCAGCCGAAATTTTCATTGTGATAAATAGATGACGCTTGTCTACAGCTATCTTGTCTTATCACCTAGAACGCAATTGACGCTTTGTTTTTCCACGCAATGTTTTCAATATGTATTTTTCGTATTTTTATCCAGGTCCTCTTAGAAGGGTAAAAGATTTTATTGACCCCATTGTATTTTGTTTATATTTATGTTATATACGATTCTGACACAGTGGCATCCGTGAATGTACAGAAATCCTACAGAAAAATATTTTTCTGATTCTCAATTGTTAGAAATGGAAAAAATTAGAGTTTGTTTCGTTTTTGCGGCAAAAATGCTCTTCATTTTTCGCCTTTATTACGCAGCGTTATATCATATTTATTATTATAGAATATAGACCTCGATAGTCTGGTAACGTACTCGCCTCTAAATCGGAAGATCGGTGGTACGATTCTTCCCAACAGCACTGGTGCATTTGCCTCGCAATGGTATGGCTAGCAAATAGACGTTATTTACCTGGGAAAATCACCCTATGCTCCGATGACTATAGTCAAGCAGAATAATGTTTTTAATATTTCATAGGCTAAGCAATAATACAAATTTTTCAACTTAAAGAAACATCATTTAAAAAAAATCGGAAATTGCCAGAGTTTCGTGCCAGAGTTTCGTTCCCTAGTTTAAAGATCTAAAATTCTGCAATACAAATTTTTAGTATATTCCGAAAATATTTGTATCACACAGAAGCAAAAGTCGAAGATCCCCAAGTTAACTTATGTATGATCAGGGGGCTAGAGAATATACCCAAGTCAGTCTGAAGATTAAAAAAAAACGAGCCTAAATGGTGTTAGAGAAACCTACAGAAAACTTTTCAGAAAGAACTTCTAATTCTGGGGTGTTGAAGCTTATTTAAGTTTCGGGAATATATTATATACAATATATTTTTAAGATACCACCTCAGAAGATCAAAACATTTTGGATGAACTGTTCTGTTGTTCATTTAGATATTATAAACAAATTGCACATCCCAAAATATTTTGAAATTGCTTAACTCTATAGCTAATATAGCTTACATATGGCAAATCGGCCGAACAAACTATTTTTTAAACTAAATTGGCGGTATTTGGCTTGTTTTTTAACTGATCCTGATTGGGTTTTTTTACAAAAGTATTGTAGCGTTTCCCATAATTGTAGAACTATCGTCAATTTTGGTTTGATTTGAAAATTTTTGTAAATTTAACTAAAAGCGTTTAACATTGGATTTCATTTGTTTTTCAACTAATCCGTACGAAATTCGATTTATAGAAAGAAGTATTTTAGTCTGACCAATTACTCCGTCGAATTGGATCATTTTGAAATCGATGGAAAGTGATTTTGTCACTAACTTTGTTGCTATTTGTCTGATTTAATATTTTCTATCACCGCATCCAATATGACCAAAATCGTATAGCTACAACATAAAGCTAGCCTAGGGAAAAACGATTTAAAAATGTGATATTGACGAATTTAGTATTCGTTGCATTATGTTTGATTTTTAACAAGAATATTTTAGTATTCCCAAATATTAAAATCGTTTCGTATCGTAAATATTCAACGGGCAAAGGGAGAAATCGTTTGTTTTTACCATATAAGTTGTCCTTCATTAGTTTTCGATTGTATTATGTCCAAATTCGCTTAATTAAAGTTTTTCAGTGTGAGTTGATTAAAATCAATAACTTTTATCGAAATGGTAAAAAAAATGGTATATGATGGTCTAGGGGCGCTGAAGCAATACAAAAGATTTCTTTGCAGAAAACTAGAACATGGTATGCCACAATTGAATGCGACCAACTGTCTTACGCCACTTTTATTTTATTTTAAACATTAAAAAAGAGCAAGATCTAATTCTATGACCTATTAAATTTCGCGACCCATCATTTTATTATTCGGAACACTTTAAGAACTCACCACTCACGTGCGCTCCTTATCAAACATAAGGCGCTTTGCCTTACGAACACATCATCACCAACGCACCAACGACTTTTCTCGACCTTGCACATAATTAATAGCGTTGAGGTAAAATTTTATGGCATTTTTAGGTCATCCCGAAGCTAGAAACAACAGCAAATAACAGATAAATGTGCTGTAAAAATGCAGACATGCCAAGAAAATTATAACAATTTCGAGCAATAAGTCGTTGAGGTTTTTTATGAGTTTTTTTTCTTTCTACAATATTTGTTTTTGGAGCGGCATGCGCTTTGGCCAACTGTTGTCGGTGTGCAGCACAAAATTATGTGCCTAATTAATCAATAAACCTAACCTATATATTTCTTGTAACATTTGCAGACTTCCTTGGCGACTTTAGTGGCATAACTCCTATCAGACGTCGCCATCATCCGCGCGGCACAAAGCGCGGTCGACCACGTGGCAGCACACGCCGCGGCGGTGGACATGGTTCAATGCAGCGTGTACTGACGCCAACATCGGCAGGAACTTCACCATTGCCGACACAGGAAGCGGCCAGCGTTGAGACGGCCAGCCCTGCCTTGCCACTTCACGAGGATGGTAAGAACTTATTTGTGTTTTTTGGCTTGCGTCTTGAGTGTCACTTGTCACTAATCGCCGTCATAATCACGTTTATGACGGCGTCATTTAACGTTGGTTTTCTTACATTTCCGGCACGCCCTCACAGCGCCACTTGGATTAATCAAATACTTGAGATACGCTTATTCCCCTTTTTTAATTTTTTTTGTGTTTTGTTTGGTCTGATGGTTGCTACATTAGCTGCCCGCATTTCGATGGTTTTTTTTTGGGGATCTCGAGGTATTATGGAGTACGTGACAATTTTAGCGCATGCCTTTTTAGTACGGCAAGTTTTTCCCCCTTTAATTTATGGAATTTTTGTAATCCCCTCCCCATTTGAGCGCTCAAGTCAAGCCAAATATTTGTTTAAAGATTTACATCTGGCTTGTTATCGCAGATTGATGCAACCCCTCAAGGAAGCGCATTTAACTGTAGGGTATTTCTTTTACTGTAAGTCTTTATGTCATAAAGAAACATGTTAGAGCATAACATGGATAGTCTAGATGGTTTGACTAAAAAGTTTTGACAAAAATATTTTCTTCTATTACAAAAAATTCAAATTTTTTACATTTTTGGGGTAGCGAAACAGATCCGAGCGCTATTATCTAACTTGGAGTAGTAGTAAAATCGAAGCTACAATAGCTTCTATGAGTTGTACACAGAGGTCAGAAGCCCTAAAGGTCGGCAAGCATTATATGGAATTGTATTTATTGGCTCTTATACATATAACTTTGAGTAAAGGTTTAACTAACCTTGTACAACAATATTTAAATAAATTACTTTTATTGGATTTCCCATTTTCTCAACTTTCCTATGGATTATTCTATAGAAAACAATAAACATAAAACTTCTCTATACATTGATTAATCGATTGGTTGAGAAGTCGAAGAGCTCATAAGCTGAGATTTAAACAAACAAAAGGTACAAAAAATAGGTGTCGCACAGCCTAGAGAACTATTTTTTGTCTTTAGGTTGTCTAAGCGTACTAAAAATGTTGTGCGAAAAATTGTCTTATTGAACTAAAAATGTTACCCCTAAGATGCTGTATATCGCTCGGTTACTCCATTAGATGTCGAGACACATAAATGTAAGGAACCAAGAAATCGCGCAAAAGTTCTATAAATCACCCTGTTTTTAGGATTTCTTGAGTTAACGAGTATAAAAATACCTTTTATAGTCATAATTCAGTTCGAAAAAGCATGGTATACTACGTTTGATTGTCGTTTCTGGACAGTGTAAAAATATGATCCATCCTCCATATCAAAAGAATGAATTTCTAGGTATTTTTCGAGAGAGAATCTGGTGTTTTTATAAACGGTTAAAGAGAATTTATGATACGTTTTTATACATTTTGTTTTTGCGTCTGCATAGCCTATAATTCACAGCTGCTTTACACAATCTTATGGTCAACTATGAATGCATTTTTTTACAATTATTAAAAACGTAAAATTTATTTCTTTGATGATATCGTCAAATGTTATATATTAATTTTTATATTATTACGGCGACTTTTAATTCACATTGAATTTGGCGGAAGTTACTAAAGTTTCAACGCTACTGTCTTGCGGGGAGAAATATACCATATAAAAGTGGTCTCTTATCAAGCACTTATAAAAAATGATCCGCAAATTTGCCATAATCCAACGATCAGTGGAGGTCATAACAATTTTTAGGTTCTTTTTGATTTGTACATGAGTTTTGTCCACTACAAATTTAATTTTTAACGTTTTTTTAACTAACTAATTTGACTAAAATAATTGTCAAAATATCGGTAACCCCCAAGGGGAGAGAGAGATAAGTTTTTTGGTTTACATTTTTTGTAAAGTTTTTAATTAATAGGCAAGAGACCTGTGTGTAATTTTCAATGATCAACAATTATTTTCAGTAATTAACAATTATTTTCAATAATTAGCAATTATTTTCCAAAATTATCAGTTCAATTATTTACAATTATTTTCAATAATTTACAATTTTCAATAATTTACAATTTTCAATAATTTACAATTATTTTCAATAATTATCAGTTCAATTATTTACATAAATAATTTTCACTTATTTTCTATAATTTACAATTATTTTCAATAAATTACAATAGTTTTCAATTCAATTTACAATTATTTTTAATAATTTACAATTACTTTCATTAATCTACAATTATTTTTAATAATTTTCAATTCAATTATTTACAATTCAATTTACAATTACTTTCAATAATTTAAATTTATAGCCAATTCAATTATTTTAATTACTTTTAATTATTTAAAAAAAATCCAATTCAATTACTTTCAATAATTTTCAATTCAATTTTACTTACTTTCAATAATTTTCAATTCAATGATATATAATAATTTTCAATTATTTCCATTAATAAACTTTCAATAATTTACAATCATTTTCAATAATTTACAATTATTTTGAATAATTAACAATTATTTTCAATAATCTACAATTACTTTCAATAATTTACAATTACTTTCAATAATTTACAATTATTTGCAATTCAATAACTTTCAATAATTTACAATTATTTTGAATAATTAACAATTATTTTCAATAATTTACAATTACTTTCAATAATTTACAATTACTTTCAATAACTTACAATTACTTTCAATAACTTACAATTATTTTCAATTCAATAATTTACAATTATTTTCAATAACTTACAATTATTTTCAATTCAATAATTTTCAATTCAATTACTTTCAATAATTTACAATTATTTTGAATAATTAACAATTATTTTGAATAATTAACAATTATTTTCAATAATTTACAATTACTTTCAATAATTTACAATTACTTTCAATAATTTACAATTACTTTCAATAATTTACAATTACTTTCAATAATTTACAATTACTTTCAATAATTTACAATTATTTTCAATTCAATAACTTTCAATTCAATTACTTTCAATAATTACAATTGTTTTCAATAATTTACAATTATTTTCAATAATTTACAACTATTTAAATTTATTAATATGCCACTGTAATTCACAACAGCTTTAAACAAAGCTACAAGAGGTAACATAATGTCAGTGGAATCTGCAAATAATAAAGTAGGAAAATTGTGGATGTTCTTTGGTCGGCACGCTAATACGACATTCTAGGAAAATAATAATTAAACCGTCGCTAAGACACGATTGTGCATGTATATGTTTCGTAATGACTTTAATACCATTTTGGCCTGCATATCCGATGACCAGTCGCCAATACTCTTTGTCAAAACTTTGACAACTTTGTGCAACGAGCGCTATAAAATATACACTCTCTGTATCTAACTTATTTCAAGGGATGGCCTCCTTACGTGATAAATCTCATGCTAGATACTTTGGCGAAAACCAAACCGGTAGTTGTTTCAAAACAATTTTTCGAATGCTATACACACTTTTTTTTTCTATGTCGCACACAATCTACAGCAAGCATAGGGTGTACTTAAGAGAAATCTATTATATTTGCATGAAATTGAAGGGCATTATTATTTTTATTACCATAGTTAGAAAGATCTCAATTAGGTTGAAATATGCCAGTCATCAACCGCTAGAGAAATTGGTCGATTTTGTTGCGTTTTGGCAGCGATTTCAGATGGAAATTTGGTTCATGAGGTGTTTTTGCATTAACTCGGGTGGCACCTATACATCGAGCGTCTTTTCCTATCCAGCCTTAATTAAATGGTTCCAAATGGTTTTTTGTGCAATCTAGAGCTCTTGGGCAATCGAAACAGTCTATACTTGACAGTTGGACTCGACCTGGTTTTGTCAACATTTTCGACAATGTGCCATCCAGTACGTGGTGGAATCGGGTGGTTTTGTCATGCGCATGATGGGCTGTTTCAGTCTTAGAACCATAAATGCTATTCACATTTTGAGCCGCCTGGCTAGCGTTTTCGCTCATATCGAAGAAAATCTGTAAAATATAGCGTGTTTTCTCTTTGAGTCAACCAAACAGAAAACTGTCAGAAATTTTTTAGTACGAAATGACATCTTTCTAGCGCCATCGCTCGGTACCCGATCGAACTTATACAACGCGAGATACATATTGATTTCTTTTCACTGTATGCAATATTTTCTGGCTTATCAGAGTCCTCTCGGAATTAAGTTGCAAAAAAACACATACATTTAACTTTAATTTATGCAACTAATTCACATCGTTTAGTCCGTAACACGTAGTACAACACGAACTAATAGAGAAGTCAAATTTTCTGCCTGCAATAATTAATATTTATCATTTATCAATTGCATTACCACAGCTGTCAACTGACAGATTATGCAAACATCTGCGTAAATTTTGAAAGCTGCAACCATTCTACTATTTTTTCCACCAAAATCTCGAAATTTTTCGCTTAAATATTTCCATATAGATGATAATAAACAACCATACATAGCACACATGTCATATTTACACGACAAATGATAATTGCATAAATCGGCTTAAACGCTCAGACACAGCGGTGTCAAATGCTGCGGGTACTTGCAACAGGGGGTACATAACACGTGACAGGAACAGGAGTAGTGCCACACACGCCTAAATGGAGACATAATCGCAATGACAAATACGCAACGTTGCATAAATGCCACTTAACCACGACGGGAATTTCGTGGCATACGAAGTACAGGCAGTTGCAACAATTAAAAACCACAATGTGACGCACAAATGTATGCAACATTGTATGTGCGCGTGCCCCTTACCCAGCAGCGGGCAGGCAACGTGTGTTGGCAAAAAATGCCGGAATTAGCAACATTGTATGCCCGACCCGTGTTTTTGCGTTACTTTAACGACTTTAGCACTAATTAACTTTCTCTATTACTCTCCATTACAGATATGCCGCCGGCGCTGTTGGCTGCCCAGAGTGTGAGTCCTCCGTCTGCGGGCAAACGTGGTCCGGGCAGGCCACGTTCGAAAACTGCTACGCCGGTTAGTCGAGGCACTCGTGGCGCACCACGTGCACGCCGTCCAATGGGTCCATTGTTGGTGCCATTGGGTCGCAGCGCGGATGATACACCATCCGGCAACAATAGTCCGGTCACAAGTTGTGCAACCAGCCCCAGCCCGCATGGTGAACGTGAACGTGCCGCCAATGCCGGAGAGAACTAAATACTCGTTTTTATCTACAACAATTCCAAATAAATGAGACCAACTTATAGCGTGTACACCAATTAGTTAAGTTTAATTTTGAAAGTATAGAAATGTCCAAAGGTAGTGGGCGCTATTCCACAGATATGCAAAAACGGCAAGGCAAGCCAATTAGGTGTTTATGATGAAAGGGTTTATCTGGGAAAATCAAAAAAACTTGAGTGCTTAGGGAACACAAAAATTCAGGGAAATTTCTTGCTTTTAGCTTTTATATAGAGCGCAACAGATCTTCAAAGCATTTTTGCCAATTAAGGGAAAAACTTGCGTCTTCCTTAGGCCTTGTAGGTTCGAAGTCAAACTGTCGATGCCGTTGGGCCACAAACCATTATATCCAATCCGTACGCCTTGTGGCGGGCATTTCTTCCTTGTTCCTTGTAGGTTCGAAGGCTAAGGATATTAACTCAATTTTAATCCGTTTGCTGTCTCGTCCGCAAAACCAAAATCAGTTTTTATCCAAGTAGTTACATTAGTTAAGGATGCTGCCGTTCCGCTTTTAAGCTTTTATATACAGCGCCAGAGACATCCCATGCATTTTTGCCACTTATGGGAATTCCGGTATCTATGTGGCCAATATTTCTTGCTTATGCCTTGTAGTAATGTAAGTTTCGAGGGCTAAGTACGTTACGTTGAATTTTAATACGACAACAACAAACTCTCAATCCGTTGACTGTCTCGGCCGCAAAAATATAATCAGTTTTTATTCAAGCAGTAAAAATCTCTACTAGTTACGGATGCCGCCCTTCCGTTACGGCTTTAAACCGTTCCTGTTCTCTTAAAAGAACATATTATAATTGAAGCGCAAAAGATCTTTAAAGTTTTTTTTATAAAATTTGGGGAATCCGGAGTTCTTGTAGCGAGCATTTCCTCTTTGTGGCGGCCATTTCTTCCTTGTGCCTTGTAGGATTTTATACGAAAATAACAACTTGTCGATCTCGACCGCAAACATGTGATCAGTTTTTATTAGTTAAGGATGACGTCATTCCGTTGTGGTTTTAATACGTATTTGTTCTCAAAAACAAATATTAAATTTGAATAGATAATACAATGTTTTATCAAGCAGCGACTCTAACGAATAGAAGGAAAATATTAAAAAGCTGAAGAATCTGTGAGTTTCCAAAATTTTTAAGGCACAGAAATTATAATTGGTAAAGACCATACCTTCGGCTTATTGAGCACTAGTTCGAAGACCAAAACATATTTAGCTTAAAAAATATCTGAAATAAAATTTGTACTACCAAATCAGAAATTTTTACTACCAGCGATAGGCACGTATGATAGCGGAGGAGACCTAAAACAACGAATGAAATAGTTTTGCAGTCGCACGAGCAAATTCCGTAAAGAATAATTAAACTAACATTTGACGAGTTCTTTAGTTTTATAGCGGCTTCCAGGCGAGCTACAGTGAATTTGGGTGCGCATCCGCAGGGAGCTACTTCTGTGTTTTTTCACCTTCTTTGAGTACTCGCAGCTTAAGTAGCAAATCCTTGCCCACCGTTTTTTATTTCCAGTTTAAGAGCTTCAAGGGGTATGAGTTAGGCAGATTGCAGAATTAATGGTGTTATGGTAATTTTGAGAAATATTTTAATTTTTGAGATAGTTGGCGTGATAACGTGATGCGTTCCTTACAATTTGATTTTATCAAAGAAATCCTGTTTGCATATGTGTGGAATGGTGCTTATTGATTTTGTGGATTAATCTTAGTTTAATGATATATGGCATTTATTGTCAAATGAAATTTATAAATTGTAAAAATTTTTGAATACATGAATTATAATTGAAAAAATAAATGAAATTTAAATTTGAATAGAATTTTATAACTCTGGAGTGCACTTTATTGTGATGCCAACTGCCTCCAAGGGACATTTTTCACCGTAGTGCTATAAAAATGTCAAATAAGTTTTATAAAAAGTAAATATCATACTTTGACCGATTGATTCAATTGCGTAATATGTTAGTCTGTGCTCGAACCTTTTAAAACAGAAAATAAAATTGTTATATTTGAGTGTAATATTTCTTAGTATTTTCGTCATCTACTTTCTAAAATTTGATTGAATCTTCAAAAAAAATTTTGGAAGTTACTATAAAAAAAATCTTAAAAACGTTAGATGATTAAAGAAGTCGGCTAGAAATGCAAACTTAAACACAAGAGCAACAATTTATTGTTCGTAAAAAAAGTTCGGCCCATGTAGCCATTGCTATTCTCAGTTCTGTTACTTAAGTTCTAAGATATTTATAAAGTAAATAAAATTATTCCCTTGTCTAACGTCATCACTCCAAAGGTGGGGAGCATGGGCATATCTCCCTATTACTAGTGCTGCAGGGTAGAATCGAACCACCGACAATCCAGTCTAATCTATAAATATAAAATAGTAATAATAAACTTCTCAAAATTTTTAGTTAATTTGCAAAACAATTTACTACTTGGAACCTGAGATCACGTTAGCATTTTGGGGTATTTGCGTTTTGGCAAAAATTCTTTAAATTTTTAAGAAATTCGAACTTAAGTAACTTAAACTCATTAACGCCTGCTCCCCGCTCAGCATGAACCACAAAGTCCCACTCTACAATTCTGTACTGAAACCAATCTGGACCTACGGCCCACAATTATGGGAGAATGTCAGCAATAGCAACATTGATATCATACAGCGAGCACAGTCAAAGATTCTGAGAACTTACTTCGGAATGAAAACTTCTAACGAGACTTGAACATTCCACCAGTCATAAATACAATTTCGGAACTCAAAGAACTTGAGTACTTGAGGAACTTGAACTACTTCAGCAAGCTCCTCCTTCCTCGCAACCCTAATCATCTAGCGAGACGTCTAACGCAGCTCAGCAGCTCGACCCCGTCTACGCCATAAGAACCTACCAATCCGGAATGCAGTTTTAGGAATGTTTAATTGAAGATAAGTTTCAAAAAAACTGTTAAAAAAACTTAGTTATCATTAAGATTTTTAAACTTATTGTTAATTCTTATATGAGAAGATACAATAAATAAAACCAAAGTCATAATAAAAAAATATACTTAAATTTTTTAAAAAGTTTCTCAAGCAGTCATTTTAAGGCTTGAAAAAACCAAATGCAATATTTTTGAGATAAATAATTCCGAGTACCAGAGTCAAATAATTCAATTGAGATTGTACTTGTCATAATTTTAAACTCCAAAACTCCGCATAATATCATTTATTTTAAGTACAATTAAAGGCCTTGACATGCTGGAACTTAAGGAAAGTGGTTAGGGAATTTTTCGATTCTATATTAAATGAGACGTGTTATGTGCTCTCTATCTACAGTTCCAATCCCGAATCACGAGACTATGAAATTCTGTATTACAAAGAAAATTTCTATTTCGTTTTTTTATGTTATTTTCATTTTAAGAACTTAAAAAAGTTCAGTACAGTTTTTTTTATTGGAGAACATAATGGCTATTGTTTCATTATCTCTTAAGGACTTCTTAAAAAGTATGATATACCCGCATACTTATACAGTTTATGCCACTTAAGAATTTTTAGAATATTGGTCACCCGCTGAAAGGACTCAAAGTGATAAGCTCTCTTCATTGCACAATGAAATTAGTCCATCGCCATTAAAAAGAAACGCATTATAACTAATAGCCCCCAGTAGTTACTAAAACCTCAGCATGATGCTCTATAGTCAAATCGTTTCCGCATCATCAAACGAAATCTCTTCGAAACGAAACAGCCTTGACAATGACAAGAATAAAATAAAAAACAAAAATTAAAGGACAGCTGTGCCGCGGCCCAGACCAAGCTTGCCTTGGAAAGCATAGATAGCACTAGAGTTTCAACTAAGACAAGAGAATATATCTTATAGGTTGAGTGAAAACCATTATATCCATTATGCCTGAGAGTCTGCGCATGCGCCAACGATGACTTTGTCTAAGATAAATTGAATTAGACACACCGAACGCGCACATTCATCATCACCAAAGACAGCGACATCATCATGGCCATATGATAGATAGTTGGAGGCGAGGGTTGGAGAGTGGCATGGCATCCTAAAAAAAAAAAAACTGAACCCTCGCAGACAAATAGTAGGAGTAGACATTTTAATTTCCGAAAAATAGCTGCAACAAAAATAGATCGACCCGTAAGATGAATGGTGTTGCTCAAACTCACACAAAAGCAACCATCCTTCGAGTGGCAAGATGATGTGTGCACGCGGGTTGGAGATCTATTTTTTAAGGAAAAACATTGCTCTGCGCATAGCTCGAAGATTGTGTTTTGTGCTTTGTTTTTTAGGGTCTCAGTTTTCTTAGGTAAAGGTTAAGCCGCAGCGGGGCAGGCTAGATGGATGGATGGATGGATGATGTCTTGTCTGTGGCCATGTGTGTGTGTGTAGGCAGCGGATGTGCAAAGGATTTAAGCCTTAGACAATTAAAACGAAAGGAGTATGCAAGGACTTGTGTATTCTTTTGCGCCAAAAGAAAATCTAATCCTTTTGCTTATTTTTTCAAGGTGTGGCCTTACACAAACGCTCTATTTATTGTCTTGATTTATGAAGCGAACAGCAATTTTTGGGGAGCTGTACAAAAAAAGGATTAAAGTCAGCATTTTGTGGCTTATTAGTTGCGCTGGATTAAATCACAATAAAGTTTATGTATTTACGGAAGCAGCTGTCTTTTTGTATAGAATTTTTTATGTGGCGCTACTGGGGCTGATTATAGCGCAGCTATTGGAAAAATCCCGAAGTTGTGGTCCATGCGGCAACCAAGCAGCTGGCTAAGACAAAGATGATCAATTACATAAACCAGAAAAAGAAAAAAAAACGAATGAGTACAGTTTCACCGAAATTTCCGAAAACAGTAAGTATTACCAAACTAAGATTTCGAGTCTTCGACAATGTTCCATATCTAAAAGAATGCAATGCTTCGTCAATAAAACTTCTGACATTTGAGGGTCATTAAAAACTTTTGTCCGTAGCTCTTCTTGGCTTTGCGGTTTTGCAATTTTGTAAAAATCAACCATTTTAGTTCCTTTGATTCCGGTCTTTTAAGTAGTGCTTAAGTAGTAGAGTCGTCTTCAGAAAATTGCAATTATTACAACTTATCTTAGATTTTATGCCCATTCCATATTTTGTGCACAACATGCAATTTTCTGAACTTATGGGGGCTTAGCCATTATTTTTAAAAAATAGTGAAGGCCTCGGCAAAAATACAAAATCTTAGTTTCTTTAAGCCCGGTAAGCCTAGTTTGAGTAGTGCCTAGGTAACTTTTCAAGCCTGTTCTAAGAGTTTTCTACACATTATTATTATATTGCAGATATATATACAATTTACTTTAAACACTTCAAGCCTAACCCATACATAATACAATTTTTTGAACCTTCGGGCGTATATACGCTCATTTTGTCAAAGTCGTGAATACCTCTTAAGTCATAAAATCGAAGAAATTGAAAGGAGTTGGTTCAACTTTCTCTGTAGTGCAAACTTAAGCTATTATAAAGTTGAAATGACAATTTCGCCAATTTTCCGAAAAATTATAAAGTTTAAGTCCTGGTTTGAAATACTATTTCCTATTAGTTTGAACATTAAGTGGGTTATTTTTTGTTTTAAGTAATCTCCACTTGTACTACTTTTTACCAACATCAAACTTTTATTTAGCTATTTTTATTTTATAATAAATGTTAAATCTTAATTGTGGTCAAGTTGCTAAATTAACATTAAACTGAGGCCACACCTGTGCTCGAGGTCTCATGTCTTCTGACCTGGCAGCATGGCCGTTGGCCAGAGAACTTGCAATCAATGCAGCCAACCTGTTGCATGCAGCTATTCCTTAACTCTTGCCACAAGCAGTATCTATGTCCAGTCTCTAACTCCAGAAGAGTAACTCTCTCAGTTGTCGTTGCGAACAATTTCTTTTCCTGACTGACAACAACTGAAATGCTGTTTGTGATTTTTAATTGAAGAAAAAATGTCCAAGTGTGCCTCTTGCTCTGCCCGCTGCTGTCTGACATTCGCACACAGTCCGGTCTATGTGGATGGGTTTACATTTGTCTCCACTTGCTGGCCGAGTTGCTGCTAATTAATAAACGCACTGGCTCAAAAAAAAAATGAAAAAAAAGTGAACGACGACATCGAAAATTGCAACGACAACTGCCGCCGACATGGGGCCGTTCCTCGGATGCCCCGATGTTGCCACACTGCAGATCCACAGATGCCACTTGGCATAAATGCACACTTTTAAAATTGTTGAGATTCTCCAACTGTAGCGTAAAACGTGCAGCTTTATGACAGTCGTCTTCGTTGTCGAGTGGACAACACAGCAGCCAGCACAATTCAACCAATAACAAATAATATAAAAAACGAAACAAGAATGAATTCTTCATATTCTGGCAACAAATTAGTGATACTCTTTATAATAGCAGAGTAGTAATTCTTTGAGGAGTTGAAGAATTAGTCTTAAAAAGCTTTTATATTAGAATTCTACAGAAAATTTTTGCTTAGATATTTTCGAGCTCTGATTCCTTCCTGATCTTGCATCAAAAATTTTGCAGTTTTTTTTACCGGAAGATAGAGCACTTAGGATATTGGTTTTCAGGCTTTAAATGACAAGTACAACATCTTTGTATCACTTGAGATTCCAAACCACAATTTTACCTCTAAAGTACGTGTACCAACTAGAGAAACAGCAGGATTTTCCTCAAGATTACCCCTGGAGTAGGGTAAGATTTTCTATTTCATTCTAAGCTCATTATTGCTAAAGCTACGATCGATGTTTGATAGTCTCAAGGAATGTATGCAAACTCAACACTTATATAGCTCAATTCAAGACAAGGATGCAAGCGGACAACTGCAAAAATACATAACCTCAGTTTACCCTTAAATGCAATATATCGAAGTGGACACCTAGAAAGATAGAGGGATATCATTAGCCGTCATCATGGAGTCCACATTACCTCATTTTTTCTACGATTGCTTACGACGGAAACGTGAGAGTACATATGCGCATAGGGGGCGAACTTTAACATCACACCTAGCCTCTGTATCTCCCGTTCCTATCTCGTTCCAGTTCGGAAAATTTTCCTAATTTGTTAGATGGCAGGAAACTAGAACGAAATATTTGGGAAAGAATATATTTTTTTGGTTTCATTTAGAATTCGTTTCTTGTTTATCTGCAAAAGTAGATTTATAGTAGTTAAAGTAAATCTTTGAATATTTTTAGCTTTTTGAGATAAAACGAAATTTAAAAAAAAACGTTATTTTGTGGTTTTATTTCGAGTATCATCTTGTTTTTTTAACTGTGATTTTGTAGCTAAAAAGTAGATATTGCATTCCATTTGTATTTTTAAAGCTTATATAGAATAATTTTTTTTTTAAATTTTGATTTTAATTATTATTGTTATTTTGAACGTCGGTATCCTGTGGTAGCAAAATCGCCTCTAAGCCCGAAGGACGCTGGTTCGGTTCCACGTTGCAGCACTCCACTTATTGAAGATATCGCCGTTCGGATTCGGATTATTAGACATATCTCCATGCTTTTGGAGTGTTGACAGTATAGTCAAGGAGAATAAATTTATTTGATATATATTTCGAAATTTCGGTAAGAACCGATTGCATTGAAAGAAAAAAAGACTTGTTCCGATTTTCATCTAGTCTGTGCCAATAACCCTAAGCCAAAAGTTAGATTTACAAAATAATATTAGGTTTATCTGCAACTCTTAAAACATCGAGAGAACTTAATAGTTTCTTAAGTGAATTCAACCTGAGAACTATACAAATGCAACATATAAAGCCCATAAATAATTTTTCAGCACTGCATTATAATATTTTTGAATAATAATTAGATGGTGTTGATTCAACCGATATTATAAAACTTTCGAAATTATTAATGGAAAATCATATTATCATATAGCAATACTTTGATTGAAATCGTTTGTACTTTTTTTCAATAAAGTTTTTTTTTGCTTACAATACACTTCAGATATCTAAAGGTTGCAAGCCACTTCAGATACCCGAAGGACCTGCACAATCTGAAGAGCATCGAAATTAACAAAAAAAAAAAAACTGCAGAAACAAGCTACAGGTTGCCTGGCAGCAGCACAACAGAATATTAAGAATCGTCATATTGAAAAGTCAAAGATGTTAAAGCTCTGGGACAACTGGTGGCCAATGCCGTTTCCAGTTGCAGTTGGGTACATCTGTTGACAACCACAACTGCATCGCTAGTTGCTGCAACATTTGTTGCACAACAAGTTTGGTATCCAAGAATTTTTGAGTTATTGTTTGGCACAAAAGCGTGTCCTGTTTATTTTATTAGCCAGATGAAGAAACGCTGCCTAGACGGCGAGCAAGCGAGACCCCCAAGACACAGTTTGGCATAATTTTACCGTTAACATATATACACATATATATATATGTGATGCATAAAATATGATGTCTTGTGTCTTGTATAATTTCCTTAATATTCCACAACAGAACTATAAAGAATTTTCTGTAGTTTGTTTATTTAACACATTAAACTTTTGAATATGAATATGGGGAAACTCATGCGCTGTAACTAATTGCTAGAGAAATAGTCACAACTCGCGGGTTACCCCTATGGCAATATTTTCATTTTGTTTGAACTTTTCACACACAACAAATTGAAGTTTCTATTTCGGGTGTATTTTTTTTTTATTTTAATTTAATTACAAATTTTGTTTGTTTAATGTTTTCGGCGCTAATTTAATGTCATGCACACAGACATTTTACAGATCTACTGTGACCTAGCGCGGGTGTTGATTACACTCAAGTCAAATTATTTTCAAAAAATAAAAACAAACTTTATTTTTTTATTACACTCATTTGACTCATTTGTACTCGACAATCAGCAATTATTTTGCCAGGCGATGCGTGAATGCGTCAAAGTCTGGCCAAGACATCAAAATTATTTCGTGAAAACAAAAGACTTAGGCAACGAACTTGATTTGTGCAAGCAAAAAAAAAGTATTCGGGAGGTTTTATAAGTATATTAATTTATGTCTCAGGTTTATAACAGGCAATAAATTGAAACAAGCTGTGGTAAAAAATTATATTGTTTCTTTGGGAAAATAAGGATTTTAATATGTTTTTTGTCGTCGAATGGTTGCTCAGATTTTTTTTAGCTCAAGTAAAAAGTATGAAGAAAATAATTAAACTGTCCATATAGCTAAGTTTATGTAAGACTAGGTAATTATGTGCGTAGAATACGAATTGGGGGTATAGATATATATATATATATATATATATATATATATATATATATATATATATATATAGTTAGAAGAAACTCATCCGTAGTTTTTTTTCAACACAAACTTTTACAAACTTAAGATCAAATTGCTTGTTATAAAGAAAATTTTTAAAATGCCACTTAACACACAACATATATATATATATATATATAAGTGCAATATATTTTTTTCTATTCGGATCTGTCTTGCGTTAGTCTCTTCAATTCGCTCGAAGGTGTTCGGCTATTTTGGGGTTCCTATAGTTCCTACAGTTGTGTGTTAAGTGGCATTTTAAAAATTTTCTTTATAATAAGCAATTTGATCTTAAGTTTGTAAAAGTTTGTGTTGAAAAAAAACTACGGATGAGTTTCTTCTAACTAGTGTGGTTCAATTATTTTATTATTTTGCATAATGCCATTTTGTTTTGTGTTAAAATTTTAAAAATTTAAGAATTTAATTTAAAAAGTTATTTGTTTGGCATGATTATTATTTTTATATTTGCCTAAAAAATAAGTATTTCGCAATTTTGTTTTTCCTTGTTATTGCGCTTGGGAACTTAGGGTCTCTACTATAGCCTCAACGAAACCTGTTTTGTGAGGTCTGTTTAGCTCTGTTCCATGTTGTGTTCGACTGGGCCAATTCTTGGAGTATGGTTGCCTTGGGTCTGCCGATCCGTCTGCTGCCTTGGGGATTCCAGTCCAGTGCCATCCTGACAATACTGCTTGGACTTCTTCTGAGAGCATGCCGTATCCACGTCCATTTTTTCTTTCTTATTTGAAGGTGTATAGGGTTCTCACCTGTGATACGAGACAGCTCTGTATTGGATATTCTGTTTGGCCAGTGTACAATGCTTAAGGAACAGCCACCGAAAACTTACCAAGTCGAATTTTTAGTGTCGCAGGAAAAAGTGTGCTGGCTAACGCAAAAAAATTGAAAGATGAGCAACTAGAGGTTGTACTGGATCAAGATCCTCGCTGGAAACAGACAGACTACAAATGTTGATATTTTACTTTGGAACTGCTTCTTCTTGTTAGATGCAAAAGGAAGAAATTTCTTACTCAAGCATTACTAGAGATGAAGACGGCAAATATACTAAGTCTGATGGGCTTTGGCCCCACTTTATCGTAATCGAAACCAAAGCAACACATTCTCAGTTGAAAGGTTTGCTCTGTGGCTCCAGAGATGTGTGAGCGACTATGAGCTAAAAACGGTCAGAAGTTTCCGAGAGCCATGACAATCCAGGGTACTTACTTGATTTTAAATTTTAAATATTGTTCTACCAATAAATCACATAATTACGCCATCTTGAATACTAACGCCAACTTAAAGTTCTATACTTCTGAAAAAAACACCCTTTAGCTTTCATAGAGTATTCGAAATATACAAATTCTAAATTAAATATAAATAATTGGGCTTATCTCAAGAAAGTAAACCGCGACTCATTGACATAAGCATCATGGGAATTTTCCAAGTATTACCTTACATTTTCATCCGTTTTTCCAGACTAAAAGCTACAGCTTTAGCTGCACTTAACGAAACTGATTAAGTTTATAAGCAATATCGATGGAGCAAGTGAAAATCTTGTTCAATTTAGTTGCAGAAAATGCAAAAAGAAAAAAGTTGGCAAAAAAAATATCACAAACTAAGTGACTTTGGTCTAGGAACGCAGGAAGCTAAAAGTTGCACGCTCTTGTTGTTGCAAGTTGTTGTTGTTGTTGCTGTAGTTATTGCTGTTTGTTATTGACTTCACTTGCTGCTGCGGTCGTGGACTTTGTAATGCCTAAACGACCACATCAACGGCGCCGTCAACAAACACAACAAACACAACAACAACAACAACAACAAACCGTAGAGCAGTAGCAGTTGCAGCAACAACAACAGCAACAAAATCAGCGGCATCATCATTGAGGTTCGATTTTTTTCCAACGAACGTGCAACATTTTATGAAATTGTTTGTTGTTATTATTATTGTTATTATTACTATTATTTTATGCCATTGCACTGTGTGCTTGGGTTGCCTGCCTATAGCTGCCTTGTATCTTGTCATTTGGCGCTTTTGAATGCAATCCAAAGTCTGCTGCGGCATTGCCAGGCGGCAGTAGCTGTGGCTGCCACAACAGCTGAGTTCCTACCACGTTCTCTATCAAAATATAAACATAACAATCAAAATAAAAAAAAAGAAATGGTATTAAAGTAAAATGAAAGCCAAAGCTAAAGTAATGTTTACAAGTTGAAATAAAAATAAATGGCGGCATTTCATTATGTCGACTAACATGTACACTATCTTGGTTAACTTTATCGTTGTCGATATCGAAAGATAAACAGTTTTTGTAAAAAATGTTGCTTATAAAGAAGTACTGCGAATTGCAGAACTTTTTGAAGGTGTTATCATCTCGATTGTTAAAGTTAAATAATACTTCTTAGTTCAGATCACTTACGTTAGGCCTACAACTGCGATTTCTGATAGTAAGTAAAGTGTAAGTTTATCGATAGCAAAGAAATCTGAAGTTAAAAACAAATAGTCAAAAGTTGTTTATAACGCCTTGATAGTTGTAGTACTACTTGGTGTGACTTAATGGGGAAGCTAGATAGGTAGGCTGTAACCCGATAACGGGTTGTGAAGGCCAAATAAGGAAAGGTAAATCTAAGTAAGTAGAGCTGGGCATATTAGTTATAGGGATAATTCACACAGTTGAGCTAACGAACCTGCTTTGTTTAATAGCGCTAGTTCTTTTGATCTAGTTTTAAATTTTTAAGATCTTGCACTTTTTCATCTAGTTTCTATAAATAACTTCCACAACATATATACTCTCTGACAGTGTATTGCGAAACAGCAACAATAGCTCAATCGATATAGCTAGCTGAGAATTATGTGGACTTCCTGCTTTGTTTGCTGCAGTTGCAACAACAAAAATGTTGCGTGCAATTGTTGCGCTTTGTTGTTGCATGATGGCCTCTTAAGTGGCGCTAAATGCTTGCTTTTAGTATAATAAATCTTTTTACGTCTTGTCTCTACGACGTTTGGCCTTCTTCTGGAAAAATCAAAAAAAAAAAACAAATTATGTTTAAGCCGCATTTTGTGTGTTCGAACACGTACGACTCGCTGACGTAAAGTCAACGAGTTGACAACGCTTAGAAGTCTTCAAAAATATTTAAATGCATAAGTACGCTTGAAATGTTAAAGATGATATGCATATAGGGCTGCTGGAGTAGTTGGACTTTGTTTATGACTGTTAAACTTGACAAGCTTGTTACTTAAGTTATTTGTTTTGAGCGGGCTTAGATCAATAGTTATGGGGCGAGCGTTGCACCTGATTTTATAAATCGAGCACACTGCTCCACTTTTTTGGTAAGAAATGTCCAGGTACCTGAAATACCGGCACTTAAGTCAGTTTACCGCAATGCTGATCGCTGATGATCAGACAGTCCTTAGTGGTTTAGCCCTCATTGCCATCTGAAGTATAGTTTAAGATTTTGGGCTTTGATACCTTGTTCTAATATTGAGAGCAGATTTGCGCTATTTGCCTAGGAAAATCTCTATCAGTTAAAGACGCCTTCATACGGATTCGGCTGTAAAATGTAGGTCCATATTCTGCAGCACTTACTTCTTTTAAAAACCAGGTACATTTTTTTTGCAATATTCATGCTTCTTAGTTTCAAGAGATGCACATTTATTTCATTCAAAGAAATTTTTAATACTTTGTACATAAACCATAGTTTCAAATTATTTAGAGCAAAGTACTGCCAGAATATTTCTCAAGACTTTCCGCTTCTATTCTAGCTTAAAATATTTTATCTATATTTAATTATTTCGATTACTTTTTAACGAAAAAGAAAGACGTATTAATGGTAGCCAATATAGGTCTAGATCTAGTTGGATTGGTTGGGACTGTCTTATAGAATTAGATGCGAAAAACATGAAAGAAGTGAGAACATAAAAGTTTGGAAGCGTAAGTGGTATATAGTGCTCATAAGTTGCGATTCAGAGCTGGTTAAGAATCTTCATATTAAGCATAGTTTTGGATACTTAAAGATTTCCCAAAACTTCTATGGAGTGCAGTGTACTTAGATTGTCTGTAAGATAATTTCTAATCTCATCCTCATTTCCGTGGCTTCAAAAAGGTACAGCCATAGTAGGCTCATATTCTAATATTCCCAACCATTGGGTCTAAGACTGTGTGCCAGGTTACAACTTTTTTCCTTCTAGGGCACCATGCTGGTCATGATCTCATGATATCGTTGCTGTTGAGAAGTTTTTTTTGAATTGTTCCTTGGTAAGAGCTAATCACAACCGTTCTCAGAGTGTTATTCTCGTTCTGCCGAAGGTCTGAGGGAAGTTGGTCGAGTTTACCGAAGTTGGCAAGCAAAGTGTTGAAGGTTGTTAGAGATAAAAAATTAAATGATCTATATTCCGAAGGAGGATTTGCTTGATAAAATATGATTTAAGTTCAAAGGATATCGAAACGATTGAAGCCCACATAGATACTGAACAAAAATATATATACGAAATCAATATGTTGATGCTCAGAAGGTACTGTATTTCTTGGCAACAGAATCGGAGAAGCAGAATTATAAGAAATTTAGGTGACCGACAAAAGTTACATCTGCAATAGGAAAAATATAAATAAAGTGGATGCTCGCATGTGTCCATAGCTCCAGTCCCAAAATACGGTAAAGAGTTATATTGCTTTTAGGTGGATTAATCGATTTAATGATTTCGAGCCGAACACTGAAGAAGCAAGTCACATAATACCTATGAGGTGTAGTAATGTATGAACGACTACTACTTGAGTCTTTTCAAAATAATATTTAAAAAAAACATAAACTGGATATAAAAGATGTAACTAAGTCTAAATATAACATAGTTTTCCACACTCTGAACCTCTCAGACATATAAATATCAATTTATTTGGATCCACAATGTCTCCCCAACAGGTAGAAGCTATATTATAAAATCGTCGAAGAAGTGACTGAACACCTACACAATTCATTGCTTTCAAGATGTTGTCCGACAATTTTGAAAGCGATTGATATGCTGGGAAACTGTATTTAACCGAAACTAGGGGGCCAACCAGCTGCTCGCTGTGCTTCCGTAAGGGTAATCTCGCCACAATCTTGCGCTTAGGGAGTTTTAAAAAACGCTTTTTTTTTTTTTAAATAAAGCCTTCAATTTTGCAAAAACTTCAGAAGTCAAATCTTACAACCTGCAAGTCAAGTTTTCTTGTTATCCTTTTTGGGAAACTCATTTGATATATGCTGCTGATAAGATCTATGGCTACAACTCGGCAACATCAGAACAGCTTGGCGCAGTTAACCGGAAATTTAGCCATAATGTTTTCAATTTTAGTAGCCATAATTGCCAGTAGCCTCTCACAAACGAGCCAACTAATTGTCATGCGTTCTTCTTAACCAAGTTCCCTTAGCATAAAAAACAATTACTACTCAATTTTGTTGCAAGTTTTGTATCTCCCCCTTTTGGAAGGCTACGCTTTATCATTAACATATCGCATCCTGCCGATCTGGAGCCAGCAGTCCAGGCATTCAAATTGTAGCCACATGGAACTTGACAAATATGCTTTCAACTCTAATTATACACAAAAGTCCGTTTGTGGAGTGCGCTGAATGCGCATGCTCATTGAGCAGGATGACACAGGTAGGTCCAAAAGCTGACCCCAAAAGCCAGTCTGGTAACCCCTTTTGCACACACGTAGCAAGTAGCTGACTGCTCTATATAATTACGACAGATATAAATGTGTATGTCAATTGTGTGCCCAACTCCAAGTCCAAGTATTATTACAAAGAAACGGAACTTAAATTAAAAATAAAAAATAAAAACGTTGCAAATTAAGTTTTATTGAATTTATTTCGTAGTCGCTCTTTATGTGGATTTCACTCTCGACTATACGAACTGTACATAACTCAATTCGGTTTGCATAAATTTTTTTTCTTGGGCTTCATTCAAAAATTCCACTAACTCGATTCAAAAAAAAAAAATATTTTAATTTGTTTCGCGCCATTGTGCTGCGTCATTTCCAAGGGGTTACTCGCTATCTAAATAAAAAATCTTGTGTTTAGACATAAAAATTTTTATTACAAAGTCAGAGCTTATTTGCATATAAAAAAAGTAGAAGAAAAAATGGGGAAATGACGGCAAATTAACAGAGCAACTGTCAAAATGTTTATGCTCTGTCTCATTTACAGCCTCATAAAATCATGTCGACCTCAATTAGTTTGAATTCATAATTCAAGAGACTTAATTACATGTAAAACAGAGTAAATAAAAACCATCTAAGGTGTCGTATGCTGACATATCCAACCAGCATTTTATGTATTTTTAAACAACTTTAACGTGTTTCATTCAAAAAATGAAAAAAAACTACTAAAGTCCAGCTACCAGCAGTTTAGGTAAATAAATAATTATTTATTCGATCGAGGAAACGCCCGCTCATGCGCATCACGTACTTCTCTAGTCGTAGCTGTCAAACTCTTCAAACTTGGCTGCAATGCGAAATGCAATGGACAACCCTGTAAGATAGGCGTCTGCGTGGCGCCACTTTAGCTACATGCAATTATTTCTGCACAAATAATTAAAATATTAAACAAAGTAAACAATTTTCCCATTTCCCGGTACTTTAAGCTAAACTTTTTAGAAAGCATCGCGTGTTGGCAGTTCCTAAAAGGAACTCTGCTATGTTAAGTTATTAAAAAAAACAAAAACACATTTGATTAACATTTTTCGGGCACGAATATATTGCATATTTTTGCCAAAATGGCATGTATGTTGTTGACACAGTGGAGCGTATTTCCAATGTATAGAAGAAAAATTGAATTGTTTAAGAATGAGGCAGAAAACGTATGCAGCTTTCTTCTAGCGAAAATATGCCCTCGCGCGTAATATTTTTTTGCATGCAGAATCATGCATTTGTGCCACTGTGCGAATATAGTTTATTTGGCATTGTTCGTCTTCTACGTTTTTTAGAGCATAGAGCGAGCTAATGACTTTTGGCAGTTATTTTGATGTTAATGTCTTAATTTTAGCTAGAAATGCCAGACATAATTGCATTAATAAAATTATTTATTTATATATGTACGTAAGTACATTAAGCATAAATAAGAAAAACAGCTAAGAAATACAGCTTAGGGGTGGTCCCATGCTTGCAATTTGTCATACCAAAAGTCACAACATTTTGCGGCAAGTTCGCTGCCTGAGTCTTTTGTTTGGCACAAAAGACATCGATTTATTTTTTATTTTATTTATTTTTTTTTTGGCAAACCTGAATAATCTGTGCAACCAGAAATCGGCATAAATTACACATTAAATGCATAACATTATGTTCATGCAGGTATGGCAATTTTCATGCAAATTATAAACATTTATGGACAACATATTGTCCACAATGGAAAAGGTAATTGCACTCAATACCAGCTCGATGATGACCACACTTTGGGCGACAGAGCCGAAATCGCTTTTCGCACCTTTGGCCATGAAAACCAACTTTCCTAAAGTGTGAACATCAGGCGCCCCTGATGAAGACCCGATTGACCAATCTTCGAAGGCGACGACGACTGACCAACTGACCAAACAATGGACCCGCGTAGACGCAGCCGCACGCGCAAAAGAAAGTGCGCGCATTGAGGTAGCTCTCGAGGCGCAAGACAGCAGCTGCACTGAGCGAAAATTGTGGGCAAGAAGTGGAAGTAAAAGAAATTTGAAAGAAAAATAATTATGTGTCTTTTTAGTGATGTCCAGGTTTAGGAAAAAAATTTTTATTACTTTTTTTCTTTAAATTTCTTTACTCAATTTTTCTACTCGAAATAAAGGAAATAAAATAGTTGATTTTCTAATTTTTATCAAGACTAATCTAGCAATTTTTTACGCTTTATCGTAAAATTATTGATCTCATAAAAACTACATATTTTTAAAATAATAAATGAAGCAAGTATTGTATTCCAATAATATTATATGTATGGAAACCGGTAACGTAGTGGTAGCGTACTCGCATCTAAAACCGAAGATCGAAGATTCGATTCCCCGCAGCTACATTTGCCTAGAAGTGACTTAGACGCTATATGTCTCTGTTCTCTCGAACATACTCTATGCTCCGCTCTTGAAGCTATTGTAGCATACTCAAGGGCAATTTATTTAAAAGAAAATATACCACAATTTTATATGGGAAAAAATAGAAAAACTTTCGTCTGTTCATTTATTATCAGATCATCTTCTGCAAGATCTTTTATATAAATTTAAAAAAATGGGGAAATCAAATCAAATTAAATCGATCTCTATAAATACAGATATGATTATTATAATAATTTTCAGCGAGCATTTGGATGCATAAATGCACCTCAAAAAAATAAGTACACATACATTTTTTGAAGGGTCTACAGAAGTTTTGGCATTTAAGTATTATTATTTGTCAAATTTAGAGATGGTCTTGGTGAGAAACGATTTTTTTTAAGAGCGACATAATTTTTATTTTATTTATATATTCTCCCTATATCCTTATGTTTTATCTAAGTAAAAATTATATTTTGTGTTCGGTTTACAAAAAAGAAAATAATTGTGGTCTTTTTCTACAGAATAATTGAAACTATCTTAAAAGGTTCTAAGCAAAACACTTCCATTACCAAAAATAAAAAATATTTATCAATGACTCTTCAACTATTAAGCACTGAGCGAATTTATATATTTTTTGCTCTATTTTTTTATTCTGTTTGTAATTGATAAGTACTTTCAAGCTTCTAAAAATATTCGGGATACAATGTTCAAGTTTTTTTTAGAAATAATGAACACTAAATAATTTAATGCGTTGCATAAACTAGGGGGCTCTGCTCCCTGCGCTAAAGCAAAAAAGTGCACGAAGTCTAAAATAGTTGGATTGGTCTGTTTTATATAAGCAAGCTTTCTTAACCAGGGGCTCCACTCCCTGCGCTTAAACAAAGGCAAAAAAATCACATAGAGTATAGAGTAGTCTGGATAGTCGAAACTGAAAAAGGTAGTCCAACAATAATTGTTGCAGTAAGCTTTCTTAACCAGGGGCTCCACTCCCTGCGCTAAAACAAAGGCAAAAAAATCACATAGAGTATAGAGTAGTCTGGATAGTCGACACTGAAAAAGGTAGTCCAACAATAATTGTTGCAGTAAGCTTTCTTAACCAGGGGCTCCACTCCCTGCGCTAAAACAAAGGCAAAAAAATCACATAGAGTATAGAGTAGTAGTCTGGATAGTCGAATCTGAAAATGGTAGTCCAACAATAATTTTGGCAGTAAGCTTTCTTAAACAGGGGCTCCACTCCCTGCACAAAAAACAAATCAAAAAAAATTGCTACTCCAAAATAGCTCTATTTTAAACAAGTTTATCAAAAAAATAACAGTTGCAGTAAGTTTCATGCTAGACTTTTTCGCGCCGTGCATTACTTGGAGGTGTGGTGCCACATCAGCTTTTGGTAGGTGTTGCCGCTGATGCTGATGTTGATGCCACTGCCATGGCACAGTGACAATGCCAAAATGCGGTTGTGTTGGACAGCTGCCGTACACTGTGTGTACAGTATACACTCTACGCCCCGAAGTTCAAAGTGTTGACGTTGATGGTGACGACACTTTCTTTTTTTTTTGGCTGGCAATTTTTCTCTCATTTCCACAGGGATCCATCCAACCGATCAGTTAAAGGTGTACGTACAGGTAGCCAAAGGCAATTTGAGAATTCTCAAGGCGAAAGTCCACATAATGTGGCATGTACGTGTGGGGCGTGAGCATGTTGCCTCGGGGGCGTGGTCCATGCATTGCAAATTATGAGGTGTTATGTCAATGCGAACATTGCGCGTGCAACTTTTTTGGTCTTCACAGTGTTAAGGTGCCCCAAAATGTGCGTCAAAGTCACACGCCTTGTGAAAGGCAAACTTCGGGTTTTTATTTTTTGCGATTTTACTGTGGATAAATTTTTTGGAAGCGGCTTCGGTTGAATAATTGAAAATTTGCAGCGTGATATTGCATTAAGGGAATTGACGAAAGCGCCACTAAGTGGCATGGCTAGAAGGGATGCAACCAAATTGCAGACACTAGTGCGTCAAAGTCACTTAGCGAATTTACATTATACACCTTGCTGTAGGGTTCCACACGAGAGTTGGCAAGCAGCAATTATGTAAGTACGACTGAAAGTAGTTTTTTTCAAAGTTGCTTAGTTTGAATACAGTTTTCAGTTTTAAAAAAGTATGCGCTGAAATAGAAGTTTTTACATATTTTCAAACTAACAAATGTTTCATTTCAGATCTTAGTAGTTTTGGAATTGTCAAAGTTAGTAGAACAAATTTGGAGAAGAGCATTTAGAAAAATTGTTTCGTAATTTAATACTTAAAATGTTTAATATACTAAATCGTGATGTCTGCAAGTGCGGTGCAAAGATGGTTGCTAAAGTCTTCGCAATGAATTTTTATAAGTCTGCTGGAACTAATCCAGCAACTGCGGGTACTCATTATTGGAAGTGTGGATTCTTCTTTTTGGCTTTACCAGTAGTGGGTTTGTGTATGGCCCACGCTTACATGAAACATGAGAAATATCCTACACGGAATAAATTTGTCAAGTACGAGTATTTACAGCGGCGTACAAAACGTTTTCCCTGGGGCGATGGCGAAAAGAGTTTATTCCATAACAGTTATACGAATGCTCTACCCGATGGCTACGAAGACTAAGAGCTGCAGTATTATTTGGAGGTAAGCAGCATATGATTATGAAAATAAAATTAGATATGTAAAAAAAATTGTTACTATCTTTTTCAGACTTAAGCAATTATCGGTCCCATTTTGAAAAAGCAGTTATAAAGATGTTGCCCCAAAATGTGTTAAACGTATCCAACACCAGCCAGTAAGAAGAAGTATAATACGTATATGATCATATGATCATTAGTTTTGAAATATTTATCAAATTGTAATTGAATGAAGAATTTAGTCTCATTTAGATATGAGAAGCTTCCAATATATTTTGCCAATTTCATTTATAAATCGTTTTGGGGCTGAACTGAAAATGTAAATATTAAATTTAAATATATTAAGGACACGAAGAGTCCATTAACTTAGAAAGCCACGTAATGCAGTGGAGCCAATAGCCCATAAAGCTGACTTAAAATTGTTTGGTGAGTAGAAATGCTCGAAAATCATTAGTATTGTGTTTTTTGGGTCAAGAAATTTGAATCTAAAAAGATAACCGTTATCGGGTTATATTAGCTCATTAGTTCTCGCTAGGCGTCCTTGCTTTGCTCGCACCTACTCGAGTAGGTCCTGCTCTACTTGGTCCTTCCAACTGAGCTTAAATCGTCCCCACCGTCTTGCTTCGTCGACTTTCGCATCGAAAACTTTCTTCTCTGGAGCGGCTAAGTCCATATGAAGCTAATGAACATGGTTGAACGGAATCTATGTCGTTGTAGCGCTCATACACCTCATGGTTCGATCAAGTCGTTCCCGAAGTCGTTCCCGAAAAAGAGCAAAGATTTTGCGAAGAATTTTTGTCTTGAATACTCCCAGCGCAGCTGCATCCATCCGAAACACAACCCTTGCTTCGGGGCCACAATGTACGTCTTGTAGAGTGATCGAGAGAAGCCTCTGATATACATTTGCTTACTTTGACCATAGTAACACCTATTGGCAAGTGCGATTCTTCACCTAATCTTCAGGTTTATATTGCTTTTCGTGCTAACGGTGGCGTCAAGGTACGTGATTTCCTTGACAACTTCAAAAATATAATCGTTCGCTATAACACGGTGGTGCATTCCTTATTTGTAGACAGCACATTCCTTATCTTGCCGTTGGTAACCGCAAGACTCACTTTCGCTGACTCCACTTGCATTGCATAAAACGCAGCGGTGACATATTGCTTGCAACGTCCATTGATATCAATATCATCGGCGTTTGCCAGATGATGGACTCTTTTGTAGAAAATAATGCCCGTCACCAGTAGACTAGCCTTTTTCGTAGTAAGGAAATTGAGATTAAAGAGGTTCCACCACAGAGTGTCGCCCTATTTGAAACCTCGATCGTTATAAAAGGGTATATAGACGCACAGTTCGAGGAAGAAATGGAGAAACTGCAGATAGCGATAGCTGGCAAGCAGTAGACGGATCGGCAGACCCAAGGCGACCTGGAGATGATCCATCTTCCAAGAACTGAGACAGGCGAACACAACATGGGACAGAGTTAAACAGACGGCGCAAATTAGGGTTCGATGGAAGGCTCTTGTAGAGGCCCTAAGTTCCCAAGCGGAATAATAAGGAAAAAAAAATATAGACGCAAATTCTAACCTTGACAATGCAAATGGAAGAGCTCAATGTGATTCTGCAAACTCGAATCAACTCCCCAGAAATGCTAAACTCAAGCAGTGTTGCGTACAGACATGCCCTTTTCAGATTATCGAACGCAACTTTATATTGAAGCAATTACCAGGCTTCATAGTGTTGCGTATTCGGAATTCCACCCAAATTTATACCATTTAATTCCATGTCCCTATTCTTCAAGTGAATTACACGCTCTGAGCATTCGCTTACATCTGATACTGCTCAAAAAACATCATTAAATTTGTTGTGCTTCAATTGCACGTAATGCCAAATCTACCACGTCCACTTCGTAAGATGCAAGCATTATCGGCAATTAATCATCTTCACTTATCTGGGCGTTTATCACGCATTATCACGACAACAACTAGTAGAAGCCTCCACAGCAGCTTCAATGCTTACAAACATAAGATATGAAGTCCCAAAATTTTACACGCTTGGCCATACGTCAAAGGAGTCAAGACAATGCTGTTGACATTTTGGACCCAAGATTTCTCGTGTTTCGGTGTGACCATTGGACATTAACTTACTGGACGATTGTCAACAAGCAAAACAAACCATCAATAAGAGATTGCAACAAAAGCCCGGAGACAATAAACGATGTGCACACATTGTGCGTCCAAGTGTCAGTGTTTACCTAAGTATTTGGAAGTAGCGTGAAAAAAAACATGATCTCCAACAATGGCAACATATATTTTCTCAATATTTTGAATGTATGACATGTACTCCTACTGTTCAAGCGTTACAACTCCTTAGATATTTGGTTGATTTTGTTTATGTCTTGTGTGTGTTGCAAGATGATGCATGTGCGCATTACCGCCTAACGGCGCATGCGAATACAAAAGACTGAGGCAACAAACTTGCAACGCGGAAAATGCATATGAAAAAGTTTATGCGAGCATACAAGGAAATCTGCTCCCTCGCTGCAATCACACCCGCGATGTGGCTTTTGTTCAGATATTCCATTCCTAAGACATGCTGCTTTCTCTCGCGAAAGTAACATAAGCAGCTTTTTTTCTTTTATCTCGTAGTCAAATATTCAGAATGTTTAAAATCTAACGAATTTTTTAACTTTAAAATCAAAATGCAAATCTTCGATACTTTTAAATTGATTCTTGAAGACAGAAAAGAGATAATAGAAACTTGTACTTTAATATGTCAAAGCTTACTAAAAATGCTAAATCTCTGGAAAATAGCTTCTCGGTTGGCCCCTTTTCGATAGCTGCGATCTTGTCGTGTTGAGTATGCGGCAGGAAGTTTTCACAACTACCTTCAGTCCACAAAATGCAGCTACTTTTATGGTGAAACCAATACACGATTATAAAACGACGACACGACGCTTTTGAATATAAATCTTAAAGTACCAACATTTATCAAGTTCGGCAAATCGAAAACCAAACGTTAACAAAATTCTAGATCTCTCAAAAACTTTTGTTTGAGGTTTTAATAACAATAGCAGAGTACATAAGAAGAAATTCTCTAAAACACTATCGTAATATGGCGATCTTTCGAAAAAAAAGCTAGAAATATTACCAAAAAAAAAATTATAAAAAAATTTAAGGAAAACATATTACGGACGAAATGTATTTACTGGGAGTAAAGATAAGGACATTTTCGGAAAACTGCAAGGAAGTGTTAAGAAATTGAATTTGGTTGCTTTTGAACAAATCCAATTCGCTTTAACCGAACGGAACCGCGTCACCTTTAATAATCTCTGTCTATGCGTTGGCCATAGATCTTGACTCAGGAAAACCTCGAATTTCTTGGTTTTAAACTTTTCGTGTTGATCAGTATGCTTTTTAAAATCGACACTGATATCACTACTTTGGAGTTGTCGAAACCACTCTATGATGTATCTATAGAGGTATAGTTTGAGCATAAACTTCCACAACGATTCTTTGGTGTGCTGCTGCACTTTTCAATTAAAAACTTCCCGAAATGCTGTCTACCCAAGCTTGGACAATCTACAGGAGACAAAACGATGTTGTTGTCTGAAACAGATGCAAATGCATATTATTGTCGTCAGGCGTCAGTCAAATCTTTCAAATGAAATATGTAATCACTTTCAATATCGGCCATAATTAGCAGATGAAGCTAATTTTTTTGTATGCACCAAACTAATCTATACACCCATTAAGTGTTTCTAGAGAACTAACATTAAGCAAACATTGCACAATATATCAAAATCGCTAACCATGTAGTTGTCTGCTCTTAAGTAATCCTTTCCAACAAATGCTAACCAACTTTTGTCATTTGAGAAATTCACTTGGCACAACATCCCATACACAGTCAGCAGATATTTTAATGTACAGACAACTTTACGATAAAGTAAATATTTTAAACAACTTCCAAAGACCCTCCTCAAGTAAGTTCATAAAAATCCAACTCCAATAGGCGGCGGCGCCGCTTGCCTCTGAATTCACATCATAAGCTATGCGCCATTTACTTAACTTGGCTAATGATACTTTGGATACTTTTGCGCTGCTCTGTAGTCTCTGCTCTCTTGTTTGGCCTGGACAGTCAGAGTCGTTCGGTCGGCAATGTCTGCTCCTGTGACCAACAGTAGTTAAAAATAGTCCGGCAGACAAGTGAACAAGAAAGTCGCCTGGATTCTATGCGAGAGGCAAGTTTTTTTTTTTTTCAATGCAACCTTTCGTTTTGTATCGGGGCGCCAATGGTAGCAAAAAGTTGCTACAACTAAACACGTCTCTAGTTTTAATGCATCAATTAAATTTTTTAATTATTGTTGTAACGAGTTGTTGTTTGTTGTTGTGGTTTTTTTTTTTTTTATTGGTTGTTTTTTTGTTTTCCTGCTCCTGTCAACTACATGCTGCGATTTTTCCAGGCTTTGGCCGGTAAGGCTGCTCGTTAGTTTCGAAAGTGAGCACTTTGCAGCGCAATGTCTGTCTGTTGGTACGACTGTCTGTGGTGTGTTTATCGATATGTTTTCATTATTAAATTAGGTTTTATGACTAACAAAGAGACCATCAAGTATCAATAACTGGCAGCTGTGAACAATAACATCAACTGGCATTAATTAATTGTAAACATTGGCTTGAAGTATTGTTATAAGGCAATTTTATGAGTCGATTCATATTTCATATTTTATGGCTACGACTGTAGGTTGTAGTCATCGATAACAATTTAAAATCGATATTATGGCTGAAGGAGATTAGGTTATGTAACTTGGATTAAGATGTCTCTCAAAACAAAACAAAATTACAGCTTTTATTGTATTGTTCATTTCATCATTTATCCGGATTTTTTGAAGTTTGTTTTCTAATTTTAACTGACGTTCAAGAAATTATTAAATTAAATACTCTGAACAAGGCATACAACTGATGTAATGTCAATGCTTGATATCATAATTTTTGAAACCATAAAACTTTGATTAATATGCGAAATTTGATGATTCTAGAGTCTAAGAGCTGTACGATTTTGTTGGCTATAACTTTTGTGATATCTGCACGTTCGCCTAGTCAAAATAATGAAATCAAATTATACGAATTGTGAAAATGCGGATAAGATTGTAAAAATTAAGGCTTCTTAATCTTATTGTCTGGGAGATTAAGCTGATCATACAAGCAGTCAGATGACAATGACTCAATTATAATTTTTGGAGTTTGGAATTGAGTGAGTTGAGTTGAGATTAAGCACGTAGACTCATTGCTATATCGGACCGATGGCAATACTATATTCTTCCCACCTAATAGATCCTGAAAAATATAACAAGTCATAGAAATTCACAAGCCCTAAACCATTTTAAAGTGAATTTGGGACACTCTTTATGTTAGTTAAGTCAAGGCAGAAGTGTGATTCGAGAATGCGGACGGAGTCTTGTTCCTCACAATTTACGGCAAACGAGGAGCTCTGCCAACTAACGCTTTTCGTTTTCACTACAGCTTGTAATTGCCTTAATTGCAGAAGTCCCTTGCACCTAACCGTAAAGTTGCTTGGTTGCTAAACCATTATCATTGATAGAGTAATTAATAGGCCCACTTTGCTTTTTATCCTTCACTTTGCAGAAGCGGAACAATATATTGACTAGCTGCCTGAGGCAAGAGACGATTTACTCGGCCAAGAACGAAAACGATTCTGGCCAAGCCAAGAGAACTCTCCAGCAGCAAAGATGGTATTGAATGAAAGTTACCTAAAAGAAATTTTGTGGGTCGTTTAACTTTAAATCCTTTGGCAGCCTATTTGTATCCTGGTATCAGACCAACTGCAGGCCGAGTGGGTTTAAATCAAAAATAATTCAATACCTAGCGCCCAAAGTCCAATATCTATATTTTGATTGCTATATAGTTTACATCGTTCCAAGGTGAACCATACATTAATTAACGAGCAAATTGTAGATCGATTGAAATACGGATTCGTTGTGTACTGAGGTCGCCGTATGAAGGCGTACTGAGGGCGCACATTCAGATCGAAGAGTATTAATCTGACTACCAGATCGATAACAGCCACAGAACATATACAATAACTCGGTGAATCATTTCCGTTTTATCAAAAGTTTACTTCAACGAAAATTATAAATTACAGGATGGATTGAACAGTGATTTTCCACATAGAGAGCTTTTCCCAATCCAATATTGTCAAAAGTCAAAAAGTGGCTCAAAAGTGGCTAATTCCTTTTTTTGTGATTGGAGGTAATCTGTACTACGAAACATTCAGGCTGATGGTGCATTTTATTACGGCATACGTAAGTCTGATCCCATTTTGGGGATCTTGAAGTTAAACTTTATACTAAGTTTAAAGCATAGTAGTCTCCAAGCTATACTTTTTTTTAATAACTTTAGAAAATCCATCCAAAGCAGTTTACATTCTGAAGCAGCAAATAAAACATCAATAGAGACAATTTCTTTCGAATATTTATACCTCGCGCACCCCCACACACAGCTGTGTATCTATAGCTACTCAATACAATGGTGTCACCCGAAAATAAAAAAAAACAATGTCAACACAAAAAGTCAAAGGAACAAAGCATCTAAGGCCAAAATAGACGCGTTACAATGCCAAGCATTCAAAGACTCAAGCATCCAAACAGTGGCAATATTTTGCTGTTGTTTACAGCATCAAGCCCTCGCCATGGGATTCTTGAGAAATTGGCGCATGCTGTGAATTGCGGGGACATATCTATTTTCTATGCCTTCACACACTCTTACCTATAGCTATCTACAGTCAATATTGCGTTGCTTTTGTTAGAGTTTTGCATGGTTTTTTTTGCCTCATTCACGCCAAGCGCAGACCGTTGGGATTTTTGGTTAAAGCGTCCATCGATGCTTTGGGAGCGAACCGAACCGAACCAAACAAACGTAACGAAATCAGGCATCGCCTCTGGGGCCCAATGGATATCAACGATGATGCATTATGTGAGGCACTGCGGCTGCGCTAGCTGCTGGTCATGCTGTGGCAGCATGGCTCCTTAGCTGTAATCTTGACTAGCCGCTGGAAAGTGTCAACCGCGGCGCGCTACTGTTCTACGTAACTTAACCTTAGGCTATAACAACAACAAAAAGAAGGTGATAGATGTTGTTTTACAAAGAAGAAACGACGTGTAAATGCGCTCTACAGAGATAACTTGGATGCGCGAAAAGTTGGTAAATATAAAACCTCGATTGATAATTAAAACTGAATATCGATCGTCCAAGTTTGGTGCTTCCATTTGTATTAGGAAAATTGCTTTTACTTTTTAAAATTGATACCAAAGACTTGCTGGAGCACAGAGAATTTCCTGTTCTTGGGCAACTTGTAGTCCGTTTAGTCCGCGAGCAAGAGTTTAACCTACAAACCAAAGGGGCGGAACAGAACTTCGTTTGAAAATATGATTTTCGATCAATATTATTACACTAATTTTCTTCAAGTGAATAGTGCGATATTTCGTCAATGTGGAATCTTTTCTTTTAAAAAAGTCGAATAGTAGTAAACCCTAGATGAACCACACTGTTTGTGGGACTAGTCACCTGGAGTACTGACACTATTCACTTTGTTACTGAAAACTGAAAATGTATAGATTTGGTGAAATTTTTTTTGGCATTGCTAAGACATGCATAACTTCTCCTCAAGAACACCAATGGTTTCTGCTGGCGCCATCTATCGAGTTTGGTAGCTTTCTTTTGCGTTAAGCATAAATTTGATTTGTCTCTATTGGTCATGTTTCTATTCCATTAACGAAATATATTTTTGATTTTTTAGAGTTTTATTGCGCCCTGAAAGAGCTCTAAATCATGAAACAATAACTTTTAAATTAATTATTCGCACGTTTTTGCCAATTCGCAGCAGATATCCACGGTTATCTCCTAGGCGTTAAAATATTATCACCGTCTTGAAAATGAAGTGGTTGTAGCTTACTTTATCAGTTAAATCATACAACGTATTGGTTTTGCTTTCTGATCACAATATCTGCTTTACATATATCTTTGTGTGCTTTCCAATGTGATGTTGCATAATGGCCTGTTCAAGATAATTTTTTTGCCGAAAGCTTTTCCGCACGTCACGAAAAATTCTTAACTTAAAACGATAATGTTCAAAAAGTGTTTCCTTTTTTATTTCGAATATAAAGAGCTTTATGAGTTCTTTGAAACTTGAGACTAGACACACTCGACACATTTCCATAAAAGTTACCATGTATAGCGAAATACTCTTCGTAAGAGTGTTACAAAAAGAAATAGTGGCGGACACTTTTTTGCATTTCTTCATATTTTTCGCAAGCGTTGAACAATTTTTCGTTGGAATTTATCTGATTCTGTTGAGTCATGCAATGTCTTTGCCACCGCCACCGTTTGAATTATGGAGATGATAATGCGTTTGAATATGTGTGTACACGTGTGTGTGTGTGTGTGTGTAAGTGTGTGAGTGTGTGTATGCCACATGACTAGTATGATGCCGTGCCAAGCCACTTCGCTATGCAAAGCTCAAAATAATAATAATAAAAATAATAAAATTTGCATTTAAATCAGCAGCAGTCGAAACGTAACGAAAGACTTAGGCAACGAACTTGCCTCAGCAATTAAATGCCTGCCTGGTACACTCTATACCCGCAGCCGGTCTTTAACTTGGCCATTGTCAATGCTTACACTTGCCCCCACCTTGCCACATTGCCAAAAAAAAAAAAAATAATAAAGGAGATGAAACTTTTGCTGTCGCAGTTGGACACGCGCACTCGAGACTTAATTGAGTTTATTAGCCCGCTCCTGTTTCTCGTCATTGTCCGGGAAAGAAGCGAAAAAATGAAGAAATTGTTGCCTGAGAAAATAAAATGTTTATGTATTTATGTATATGTTGGTATATGAAATTCGCAAACATGCTATGCGCGGAAATAACGGTAACAACAAAAATTATTTTATGAATACTCTGCATCTGAAGGGTGGGGGGTATATTAGTTGGTGGAAACATTTGGCTGGAAACTCATTTTTTAATTGCTTGAAAATGGGATACAGACTCAATTCCGTGGAAAA
This sequence comes from Chymomyza procnemis, assembly GCA_035046065.1. NCBI lineage: Eukaryota > Metazoa > Arthropoda > Insecta > Diptera > Drosophilidae > Chymomyza > Chymomyza procnemis. The sequence goes on along the minus strand of JAWNOJ010000026.1, from coordinate 14,027,350 downwards.
TCATAACGTGCCTCTTTTGTTCTTAGTAGTAACATAACAGACCCTAAACCAAAAGAATTTGTATTGATCCTCTGAGTAGCTTTAAAAATAGTTAAAATAATGGATAATCAGACCATAGCCTTAAATATATAAAAATTTCTGACGTGCTGGACCAAGCCTCTAATCGGGCTCAAATTCTAGTGCTGTAAAGCATTCTTTGGTTGTATTACGGTAAGAGTTTCCAGATTAAAAAGAAATATCAGTTTAGTCCTAGGCTCGGTGTAATTGTTTTATTGAACCTACTTCTTCCTCTACTTCAAAATCAAAACTGGCAAGACTCAACGCCAAACATTATATGGTAAAAATTGTATTGGATTGGATGCAAACTTGCTCAGGACTCGAAAGAATGAAGATGATCTCTATTGATTTATGTGCGAAAATTTTGTACAGATTAATGATACATTTACTCACAGAATTACGGTTGTGTTTTCCAGAAGTTTTTATTTCTATTAATTTAAGAAAATCATTATTAAGTCTATATTTAGCAATCTATTTGCGATGGGGTATCTGTAGCTTAAAATTGTCTATATCTCCAGTTAGAGCTCTAATTATCATTCTTGAATTTTCTTTGAGACAATATAGAATAGTTTAGATGTTCCGAGTTTATATCCTAAATCGCATATGATCTCTTAAAAATTTGTTTTAATATATCATTTATTAAATAATTTATATTTTATATTGACAATTTATTAAGAAATATTTTTTTTGCTAATTTATTTCGTTCTTTTGGAAATTTTATGAATTTGTGGCATAGTTAACGACATAATAGACATACCCTACTACGTACATAAGTAAATTGGGATTTGCAGGGTACCTCATTGTCGATCTTTCCGAAGCACAGTTGGAACAGTGGGTTTTTTGGCAGCGTTTCACAACTCGGTCTGCACAGGTTACTTGGTTGAGCAATCAACGAGTGTCTTTGGTAGCCGCCCGAACGCCTACTTTTGGCTCGCTCTGGTACAGACCTGTCATGGTAGCTGAGTTCGGTAGTAGTTTTGGGTAGTCCTTCCCCACTCATAAATTAATGACACTTTATTGTGTGCGCTGCATAACTGTGTGAACTGGAATGATCTGAAATGAAATGCAATTTTCAGAATAATTAAATATATTGTATGTACAACAGATGCAACTTGGGCGCGTCCTTAAACTATTTACTTTCCACTCGAAAATTTGCCGCACGTAAGTAAATAATCAAGATAATTTTTAGGAATATATTTATTTTTTATAATCGTTTCTGCGAAAATGTTGTAAACGGAATAAGGATAATATAATAAGAAACATAAGTGGTTGCATACTTCGAATATATATATAATCTTTATAAATAAATAAATACTTTTACGATCTGCTAAACACTCTTAGATATGAGCAATGCGATTAAATGTTTTGCAATTGGGTGAGTAACTTTATTTTAGGAAATAATTTTGAAATATAACAAAAGTTTGTTTGTGCATGCATTGTCGTGAGCAGAATACATTTTGGAATACATAGATTATGTTTCTCTTGAAAAATATCTAAGATTAACAATGAAGGCAAGATAAGGTATGCCTATTAATCAACCCACTATTTGGACATTATTTTGTTTTTAATTAAAGGTTCAAAACAATTTAATAGATATCTTCTTGTAAATGATTTAAAATAAACCTTTCCATAGTTGATGTACAATAAAATGTCTTAAATAATTGACCATTATATCTACTAAACTAAGCGAAGCAAACCCAGAAAGCAGGGTGTCGTAATTAACAATATATAATATGTACAGAATTTATTGAGAATTCGAGTAATTCGTCTCGGATTCAATTCGATGCTGCCAGAAAAAGCCGATTTTTGGTGTAATAAATAAATAACTAAACGAAACTGAGTTTCTTGCCAAAAAAAAAAAAACTAAATTACTAAATTTGCTTTTCGGAGTCAAATCGACCTATTTATGGCGAAATAAAATATCGGTTTCGCAGATTCGGTGTTGACTACGATTAATATCCAAAATAAAGTGGCGGTCTCGCGAGCATAATGTGCTTAAATATTACTTACCTATTCGACTTTAAGAACCATGGGATAGTAGCCTGGTTGAGTTGGCTACAGAGGCACTATAGCTTAGGCTATAAGCTCTAGGTTCAGGTATAGGGATGCCCTGGCCTTTCCAAAGAGCTTCGTTCTGTAACTATTACCGTTTTTATATAAGCTTTTATGATAATACAAAATTTTGATCCCAATTGTTACCCCCAAGATTTTTGCGTGTGCTCTGAATGCACTTCTCAGATATCGCCAATTTTGCTTATATTTCTATCGTACGGCAGTCCTCTTTCATCACTTTTGAAAAGCAGAGAAAATAGGAATAGTAACAATTGTCTTTGAATAAATGAAAAATACATTTTAGCGGAATTCCAAAGGCGGAGCCCTTAAAGGGAACAGCAGTTGCTTCAGTTTATAAGTTTTGTCTTTAATAATTAGAGATCTTTGGCAAATAGCAATTTTTTCTGACTGCAGAATAATTCAACCAATCATTTAAAAACCTTCGTCTTTAGAGGCTAGTGTAATCTGATTGTACTCGCCAAAAATATTGTCCTAGTTCCTTTAGACAGATTGTACCTTTGAAAGAAAGATAGGCGCGAACATAGATGCCAGCATGCTCTTATGTCATTGTAATCTAATGTCAATATATTTTCATAGAAACCGAAGTGAACCTTTAGATTTAACCATCTAAATACGTACTTATTTTGTCCACTATTTGGACTTGCGTAAAGCGGTCATAGGTGAAATCAAGGCTGGTTAACTTGTTATCATTCGAGCGAAATGTCCGAAATCGGCGCTTCCGAAGTTCCGAAGACTGAGACTAAAAAATGCTTTAAAATTGAACTACATACAAATTTAAAACTGTTCCTGTGTTTGGAAAACCACCAAAGGATTACTTATGGAACAGACGTGATTGCACTGTATCCACAACAAGCTCGAGGTAAGCTACAAAACTCGAGGTAAGCTACAAAACTAAAGACAAAGTGTTAATTAATGAGTTCAGCTCTTAGTTGAAGGCTGCAAATAAAAGAAGATAAAACACTTGCCACATAAACCTTTGCACTCATTAAAGGCAACCCAGAAAAAGCAAAAAAAAAACCCCGAGAGAGATGATCTCTTTTTTTTTTCAATGTTTTGGTATGGTTCATAGAGCAGCTGCATGAAAATCGTAAAAAATTGCGCCAAGTTCAGTGAACAAAAAAACTCTCACTAGAGACTTGAAAAATTAACGCTTTTGACAGCCAAACGGACTTTCAAATGACTGGTAAGAGGAAAGAGCTTCAAAAAGAGAGGGAGACAGCAAGAGAGTGAGTTCGGGGGTACATGGGACAGTTAACTTGGCTTGAAACGTACCGAATGCGCATGAGCAACAAAGTGTCAATGAGGCTGGCGTTCAACTTAACAAGATTGGCAGCGACGTCGACGTCGACATCAGCGTTGTACGAGACAAGAAACCAGTCAATGTTAAGATTTTCTCATAAGGTGCAAAATCTGTCGACATCATAAAAAAAAAAACTAAAAAATAAAAAACAGAACAAAAACAGAAAGAAAAAAAAAACATATACAACAAAATTTAAGCATTGTGTTAACAAGAAAGTCAACGACAAAAAAAATAAAAATAAAAATTCGGCCGGTACGTTGGCATCATAAAATATCGGGAACGCCTCTTAAGTTGTTGCTCTTGAGTTGGATGCTTATTTCTGTTTTCGGGAAACGAGGTTTGCTCCTAATTAGTCGCTGTTTGCGGCTGTTCTGCAATTGTGACTGCAGCGCCTTTAATATTTTCTCATATAGTATTTTATTATTTCTGGTAAAAGTACTTCTCTCTGTCTCTCTACTGGTTTTTGCTCTTTACACTCAAACTGTGGCACATGCGGCTTCTACTTACAAGACAAAAGCACACGGAACAATGGACCACTTAAAATTGAGCGTTAATAAATAAATTACCTGCCTAATGATAACGTAGCCCCCATAGCCAGCCAATACCAGGCTATTCTTAAGCGCGCTCCAATGTCTTTATGTCTCAATTATTCCCAGACATATTGCTTTGGAATTTTTGTTAATTTTTTATGGTTATTGCTGCTTTGTTTGGCTTAAACTGAACTTATAAGCAGCTTGCCAAAATTGCGGAAACTTGGAAGCCACGAATTAAGAGCATAAAATTTTTTGTAGTAATTTAATTTAAATGGGGTCATAATGACCACGACGGGTGGCTAACCCTCTAATAAACAAAAAGTTAAAAGAATTACCAACTGAGCAGAGTTAAAAAAAATGCGCTCTTATTTTAATTAGTTTATCTTTTTTTATGTTGTTGCTCATAATCCTAATTAGCTTATTTGCAAACAATTTAATAATGTTACAATTGTAGCTAGTCGACTTTGCAATACCCTACAACGAATATAGTGTTAAATGATTTTATTTCAAGGCAGATTTTAATGTTCCGGGTCTAACTAAGAAAAACACAATTTTTTTGGAAAATCATTCTCCACTACAAAAGGAGTTAGCTCGATACAGCGATTATAACAATCCTCGTTAATTTCGCTACCCTTCTTGTAGTTGTCGGCTGATAGTTCCCTAAAGTAGGCATCAGTTTCGGCAATGACTGCTACTGTGGAATGGAAGTGCTTACCAGCGAAACACTTTTTAGGTTTGGAAAGAGGGAGTAAGCACAGGTAGTCAGGTAGGGCGATTACGTTTACGTGATTACCAATTCGTACAATTTGGGCGTCGTTTTCCCAGCTTTGTGAACTGCCACATTGTTTTAGTGAAAAAGAATTTTTTTCTTCTAAAAATGGGGGCGTCTACGCTTCCCCTACGATCCAAATCAAATCTGTCTATTATATGTGATATACAACGATCTACTTTTTTCCCATTTTTTATTATACATCTCTCAATTCTGTTCTTTATGATAAAAAAATCGATTCTTGCAAAACTACTATCTATCATCAGTAAAATCTTTCGCCATAGACAGACAGAGCAATCGCGTAGAGTTAAGTCGGGTGCGATCTCCTATCAGAACTGTCAGAGCTTCTGACAAATATCCAACTACGTGTGGGGCGTAATGTCAACCTGATAACTGACAACTCACCTCTTATCTTACAGTTTCTAAGCCATTGCTATTAGACGGAATAGCTACAAGTATACCGATTCCCTGGTTATACAACTTTCTACTAGTTAATTCTAGCTTGGACATCTTTTGTGCCGGCTGATTGCCATTCGATATGTTACCTGGTTTTTGCATCTCATAGTAGATCGCACCCAACTAGTGATAATACGATCATGACCCATGAACTGACTTGGGTTTGCTTCGACGTTGCTGTAGTCCCTGATAGAACAGGCTTACCAGGCTTGGCATAGGTTGTTTTCTTCTAAGGGCTTTCGTAGTATATCAAGATTTCATTGTAACGATGCGGTGAAAAATTCCCTTCCCTTGCGCACGGAGCAGCTCATAGTAGACCTCACACAACTAGTGCCTCCATATGCAGAACATGACTTTTCTGGGGTTTTTCGTAGCATAAATACTTTTGAAATCCAGTAAATATTGTTCAGTACAAAAATTCCTTCAATTTATATACCCAATTTTATAGCTTTAATAAAAGGAGCAGTTCTAGAGTGAATAATATTCTGTCCACATCTCTCAGCTTTAATACGTACCACACCCAATTGGCTAGATTTAAAGAAAGTCTCAAATATCTTGCCCGAACGTTAATTGTTACATAAATCTATGTGAATTCGAAAAAGGGTTCTTAGTCCAATAGATTTTTGAAATCTTTGTCTTTTATTATTATTACATTGGAAACCCTGAAACCACTCTCCTCTGCACTTTTTTGAACCTTTAAAAGAAAAATTTGAAGTACCCGCAGTGGCCGTTTATTTAAAAAAAAAGTTCGCAAATTTTCGAAGAGGCAAAAAGAAATAATGTAACGGATTCTCTCAGATTATTTTCGACAAATGTCCAACCTATCCAATCATAATAACTATTAATTTCAATATTGGCTCCAATTGAGGCTAGTCATTTTAAATCCTAAGTTTGTACACCCAATAATAAAAATGTTATAAATTACGAGGAGGCTTGCTTTACTGCGTGCTTGAATTTTATAGAGCATACTCAATTCTGTGTCCCTATAATATTTGTGCCATTGTTATGATACATTTGAATCTATCTGACTTATAATTACTCTAAAATGCTTTTCTGTTATTAATTTGCCTTATTTGATATGATTTGGACTTGAGTGTTTTTTAGCCTACTTTGTGACCCTCACTTCTATTTACAATTTCTTCTATAATTTCCATCATATCTAGCTGCATTGTATTTGTCTTTAGTATTACGAGTAAGAAGACACATTGCATCATTAAGATTACTCAATCTTTGCAGATCTTTTTTTTTTGCTATTGCGGATATTTCTAGAAATTCAAAGATTGCCACCCGAGAAGAAACATTTACTCACTAGTCTTTTTGTTGCAAAAACCATCAAAAATTTCAGTTCCCACGTTTGGCCAACTAAACACTACTCTTACACACTATGAAAGCAGTCTGAGAACATTTTAACTTGTCCACCTGCAAAAACGTGCACTCAAAGGAAAGAAGATCTGCTACACGTTCAAAAGTATCTTTCAGCTGCGTGGGCCTATACACAAACTGCAACATTTTTTGTTTTATGTCAGGTAGAAAGATACTTTTGGCTTACAGTTTTTTTTTTTTTAATTCCAAACAATTGAGTTTTTAAATTGACAACTTTTTTTTGGAAGGACTCTGTACAGAACTAGAACAATGAATGACACTGCACCTGAAACCTAACTGAACCTTAACTAGCTGACGCGACTATTGTACGAATTTCTTTGTCTAATTCAATTCAAAAAATAATAAAAGTTCTTATAATAAAAAGGTAGTCTGCTCAATTTTTTGATGTATTAATTGGATGGCTAAGTTCGATGATGGATCTCGATAGCGTAGTGGTAGCGCAGTCGCCTCTAAATCGAAAGTTCGGTGGCACTGCAGCACTGGTTGTATATGTCTAGCAGCCAAAATGAGGTTTTTTATGACAACCATTTCTTTAACTCTAATCAGCCTGAGGCAATAAGAAACTATGCTCCATTTTTGCAATGATTGTTCTGCTCTTTGAAAGCATGGACGTCCATGGAAAACTGCAGTACAATGTACTTGAAGATCCAAAAAAACAAATCGAATTTAAGCAATGAAGATTTCTAAGCCGCAAGGATTGGAACTAGCCAAGTTTTCGATACAAACAACAATCAAAGGATTGGTTCAGTATGTCGCAATAGATTATAACAAAAGCTAGTTCGGCTCACGGACTGAGTCACCACTTAAAGGCAAGCTTCTCATATGAAGCATTTAAACAAGTTCGTTGCTTATGTCTTTTGTTTTTTGGTAACTTTTAGGCACTCTTTTTTTTTGGCCAATGCAAGCAGCCAGCCAGCCTTAAAACTCGATTTAACGCTTGGCTACTGACTAATGAAAGGCATATCCTGTTTATCCTGTTATAAGGAAATAATTATAATACACAACATAACTGCAAAAGACGTGTGAACGCCAACTGGCATCAGCTTTAATTACCAAAATAATTAAAAACTCATAAATTTGCAAAAAAAAAATATATAAGAATTCTTTACCACAAAGTTGTGCAAATTTAATTATACAGCCAGCCCCAATAGACCTTAATTAATTCATTCAGTACCAACAACAGCAAGTAACAACACCTCCCAGCTAAATCAATCAACGCCAAATATAGCTTTTGAGCACACATCAACTCCCTCAGGACATGACTTGGTCAGCCAGAAACTGGTTATTTTCACACACTTGGCTCCTGCTCAGGATGATGTCTCGCAAGCACAGTGCAGCACTTAGAATATGTATTATGCAACTGCAACTTGCCGCTGCGTAGTCACTTCATATAATTTATTGATTTTATATGCCAGCACATTTGTCTTTGGGTCTGTCAGAGCGCCCTGACAGTTGCTGCTGCCACTGTCCAGTGTAATGCAAGCTGTCATCTCTCATACTTCTCTGTGGCTCGGATGTCACTTTAATTGCATGTGACGCGCGTTTGCCAAAAAAAAAAAAATGCATGTTGCATTCATGCAGCGTTGGCAATGTCAACGCCATTTTGCCACTGTGGCAACACTGCCAAACTGCCACTACTGCGACGACGCATGTCCTTCGCATTCGTCATAAACTTGACTGTCATTTTAATTTCGTATTCTGCCAAAAATTGCGCAAGGTGTGCCAACAAGGATACACTTTTTTTTTTTCATTTCTTAAAGTTTACCTTTGCATTGAATTTTGTGATGAAGTGATATGCTGTGGTCACACTGGCAGTTGGGGTTACACTTTTTGCAGACCTGTGCACTGCGGCGAATTGAATTGTAAATATAGATAGTAAAATATTACTTATAAATTAGTTTAAACTATTTTATATATTTTTTTAGTTCACAAGTGCAAAAATCGCCACGTGTCGAAATTCTCTAAAACGAGTCTCGAGTCCACATGTTTTATGCAAATCGAAAGTTTCGCAATATCAGCTATCCGTATGTTTTGCTGGTTTAATTTCAACTTTATGAGCACAGTCCAAGATTCTGAGAACAATGACCACAGAGACGTTAGCGAAATAATAATGGAAAAAAAAAAACATAAAATGTTTGTAATATTTTGACTGAATAAGTAAATGTGGGTTGTCGAAGCATAACGTCTCTTTTTGAACATTATAAAAATGTAGCATGGAAACTATATAATCCATGGATCTTTTTGCACCTAAAAATCAGAGAGAAGAAAAGAGCTGTTGGCCTCTTGTTTGGTACTTAAGTCATTTATTATTTCGAAGATCGTAAATTGGCAGCTGTCGTAGCAGATCGATCAGGTAATACAACCAAATTTTTGAAGTCTCTTAAATAATTCATTTATATAATGCATCTTTGAACTATCTCTTAGCTTATTCAATGAAACAGAGACTACTTGCCATAGTTAGTTTGAACTTGTAAAGTAAAAATTAGCTACCAAAATTGACGACTTTCACATTCTTGAAAATATATTTCAAATATTTAAAAGAAAAAAAATGCAAATACCCCATTTTACCGCTATTCAACTGCTTTTAAAAAGTATTAAACCCTAAAACCAACCCTAAAAACTTTTTAGTTGTATACGCTCTAGTCTCAGCAATTATACCCTTTCGATGAACAGATAAAAAATAAAATAAGAAATATGTTTCGAAATTTTTAATTAAAAAGTTAAGATGCACGCGAGCTAATTGTGCAGGCAAAACTGCATATGCTTTTGAAATGGAATAGCATTTATTTTCAAGCACCTTTCTTCTATGACGCGCTGTTGCAGCTGCCACACAAAATATAAAACAATAAAAAATAATACAAAGTTGCTAATGACAGCAAAGAAGTTAATAAAAGGATTCATTACCAAAATGGTCGTCTAAAATGAAATATGAGTTAATAATTAAAAGCTAATTTTTTTGTTGCAAATCCCTTAAGCCAAAATACACGCCGACCGCAGGCAACAATTGGCTCAATTGCAGCTGCAGCTGATGTAACCAATTGCTGCAACTTGCTGCAACTGCTGCAACTTGTTGCAGATGCATATCGCATTCACACTGCCTACTCATTAGCTTAACTGCAGCGAAGCGCAGCGTGTTTATTTTATTAATTTTGCTTACCAAAAAAAAAAAAAACGTTTCAACTTGTGGTCAACATGCAAAGTTTGGCAATAAGCGTGACCGAACCGCACCGCCTAGGCCTTACCAAAATACAAAGTTGTCAAAAATTTTGGACATAGTCTCAAAGCTGCATTTATTCGCTACCCTTCCAAAAAAAAACACGACAAGGCTTATCGAAATATGAAAAAAAAAATACTAAGTGCATCGTAACATTGTGATCCGTGCGCAGTTCTCGTGTCTCTTGGCCATTCGACGGATACGCTTTCTACACACTCACTGGCCTACACTCCGTTCAAAAACAAAGGGGGAACAGGTGTAATGATTTTGTTTTTGCACCTTGACTTTTAGCTTCCGTTTTTCGTTTGCTTGTCGATAATTTTTGGCTGGGGCATAATTTGTGTGCATTTTACTTCCTCTGCAAAATACAGGGTGATTTTTTATTGCTGCGACAGTTCGCGTTCTATCATTTGCACTAAGCTTGGGGAAGTCTTGTTTGCACGCGCGATCAGTGCTGTAAAATTTTAGAAAATTTTTAGTTTAGAAATGCCAAAGCTCTATCTACTACTATTTCGTCTTACCCTCCTGCTTGCGTTCGTTGTGTTTTTGGGACTCCGAATGTATGAATTGTATAATTGTGAAATGCATTATGGGCAGCACTATATACAAATACGGTATAGAACGCCAAGACAATGACATGATTCGGATTAAAAGACTTTAAAAACAAATTTTATATGAATTACAACTGTAGTGTATTTCTTTTATTTGATTTATGTTTTTATTTAGTTCGAAAGTCTACTCGATTTGAAAAGCATCAGAAAATATGACAGCACTCTAAAATTGTTTAACATTTTTGAATCATTCACCCGAAATTTTAAAACTTTTTGAGTCAATTTCAGGCAATAAATATATATTTCGCTTACACCATTGCTTTAAGTTTGCTGATTAAAAGAAGTCAATATAATACAAGATATTATAGTAAACTAAATTTATGCCCTCTGACTATGGTTATCGCTCCAAAGGATCTCAAGTGAAAATCGCCAAATCCGCAGATGTACGTCTTTAATTAATGGAGATTTTTATGTCAGTGCTAGCCAGAACTTCTGACACTTTGAACTTAAAGTCCGATGGTAAACGATTTTGCGTGCATAGCTGCTTATTCGATTTTGCAAACTGTGTTTAGAACTTTAGTTTTTATCGTTTTCTTCAACTTAATTTCGTTTTTTTTTTCTTAAACTGTTGTTAACCTTTGATGACGCGAAGAGGCTGAATTTTGTGATTAATGTTGACTGTAATAATAATTTATTTCTAATTGAGCTTAGCACTCAAAACGTCATGACCTGTGGCCTGGACCTCTTGGGCATATTGCCATGATTTGCTACCAGATACCAATTATGAAAGTTATAAAAATTTACAAAATCAACAATTTTATAGTCGAATCCGAACAGCGGTGAATGAGGCGAGGCTCATATAATGATAATAGTTGTCCCTATCATTATTACTTTTATAATAGCGAAAACTGTAACTATTGCATTGTAGTAATTTTAAGAAGGTTCTTAGGATTTCTTAGAGTTTAATGCTTTAAATATTTATTTTCAGTTATTTTTTTAAGCCCTAACTGCACTATCTGTTGGTTATTAAGAATTGACATTTAAACTTCTATGCCAATATAAAAAAAGTTCATTTTAAGTAAATTGACCTGGGAGCATTATTTGCAATTTTACCAACCGAATTATTTGCTACTTTACGAGCTGTATTTTGGCTTTTCTTGCAAAAACTCATTCTAATTTGCAAATCTTAAATTTGAGGCATTACATTTTGTAAAATGTGGTATCAGCTTTCATGTAATAGGTGAAATTTCGACATATTGAACCATATAATACGTAACAATATGATAACACTACACTAAATTCCACAGCTGCATAAGAAAATTGGCTCCAACTTAAGATAATATTAATTTAAAAATTAATACTTGGTGTCCATATTAACTTTGCAAAAATAATGCAAATAGCGTGGCCCAAATGCACAGCTGAAATGATACAAATGATTATTATTTAAGTTAATTTAAATAATCTTAATAAAATACATGAAAATTTAGAAAATATAAATATCAAACATTGTTGTAAGAAAGTGAATCTTTGGTGTTTTCCCCGATTTATTAAAAATCAGCCGAGAAACAGTTTCTGTTTTGTGATATAAATATACGCATATATATTCCAAAATCAAACTAAAAGGCACCCTATATCAATCAACCCTTTATAATTGTTAATTTTATACTAAAGACTTCATTATCAAAAAAGTGTACAAAGCGCTACAAACAAGAATATAAAACTACACTGAAAGAAATATACTGTTTAGTATGCTGACTGACTTGATGATTAAAAATATAAATCTTAAACGGACTGTAAATATTCGTTTTATTGAACCAATTCTTTAAATACATTCTCATTTTTGAGACCAAGTTTGGGTTTTTTATGATCATAATATACGATTATTTGGTAGTAAATCGTAGGGACTTGACCATTTAAAAAGGTTTATGTGATTTTTTCGTATTTTTAATAAAATAACCTATCTGATGGATTATAAATAAATAAACGAATAACGATGATCAAAGCTGCAAATATGTATAAGTTTTACGAATTTTTTTGGGATACTTAAGTCGAAAGACAATAATTAATTTATTTTCTTATTAAAGAATAATTTGTTGTGTTCGTTTTAATAAAAATTAAGAATGTTTTTGGACGACTAAAGACAAAAGTACCTTAAATGGCTAATTTAATTATTAAAGAATTATTTGTATTGCTTGTTTTAAGCATCGCAAATTTTTCTTACGTTGAGAGCATAAATTGAAAAATTCCTTATGTGCTGCATTGAAAAGTATAATATATGCTATATATTTGTGAAAAACTTTCTTTGGACCCTTAAATATTTTAAGAATCCAATATAATTTTTTAAGTGTATCAATAAGACTCATACCATGACCGCCGCACCGATAACATTAATCTCATTGCTCACAGTATTCTCTAGATCTTTCCCAAAGTTAACAATCTTTCTTCATAAAACATTGCGGACTTTAGAAAGTTTCATTACGCAAAAGCTGCAATTTTCAGGTGTTAGCTACCCTTGCATTAAAAGACCAAAGCCTAAAAATGATACGTTTAATCCTTTCGCTTGGATATCCATTCAAGCGCGTACTCGCTATGATACAATGCATCAGACAAGCTTACCAAAACGAAACAGCAAGAACTGGAGCAGCAGCAGCAGCATTGATAAACCTGATATGAAATACACTTGAGGGCTTAACTTGGGTTAATCTTTCAGTTTTTTTTTTGTTTTTTTTTTGGGTTTTGAAGTAGAAACAACAAAAAAGTCAAGCAAGACAACGGTTAACTGAAAAGCCACGCAACGAAATTAATACATAAGTGTGGGGCTTGAAATATGAGTTTATGGAGCAGGGCACTCGCAGGGTACTTAACGACTGGACGTCGTCGCCAATGCTGTCTCTGTTGCCGTCTACAACATTGCTACGCCTTCGTCACAGTTGCAGATCCAGATCATCGTCAACAAGCCGCACATATGTGCAGGTGGATTTCTCAAGTGGCTGCGTCCGTTTTCCTGTACGATAGAGGCAGAGTAGACATATCATCTGAAGTGGAAGTGATACTTGTATTAAGTGCAATATAGAAGACTTTACTTTTAAGTAAGACAAGTGCAACTAAAGTTATAATTGAAAGAGTTTGTCTTATGGCAGGGTCGAATATTAGAAGGTAACGCAGTGGAAAAATATTTCAATCTCTTAATTTCTATGTGCCAACTATATGAAATATTAGACCAACTGAAGGAATTTATTAATAAAAAAAAGGTACGCAGCTTCATTCGCGACATTCGAAGAATCTCCACCTTAAGCGTTAGAGACGTCTCTACTTTACATCTAAATAATGAGCTCATAGTAATACCTATTGTAAGTTAGATTTTTTGTTTAATATCTTGGCTGATATAATTTCCATCGATAAGAGTGTTGATATTCTCAGCATTTTCTATGGAAACGTGCTTTGGCAGTGATCCTCATAAAGAAGTTACCTTATCGGCAATCAGAAGCGATACTGAAGATTTCCAGTTCTTTACTTTTCTCAGATTTGTTATTGTCTTTCAATTTTATTCAAAACAAAATAAAGGAATGTTCTATTATATTTATGCTAAATTGATTTCTTCACAAAAGATATTCATCAATGCTACTTAAAGGATAAATAATGAAATATATTCAGAATACTTTTTAAAATCATTATAATATCCTGGCTGTTGGCTGAAGTTATTTCTTTATAGGAATTTTAAGTCTTGTAGCAACTGTTTGTACTTTAATAGTTCTTGAAGCAGTAAAAAAATATATTTAAAATAGTCGTTAAAATCATAGCATCCTGACCATTGGCTTTCTGGAACCTGCAAAACCAGACTACCGACTTATAAAGGGTATAGATATCCTTTCTTAGCTTTTCCAGACTGCTATGGTTATGGTTCGCAGGTAATTCTTTTTTATTAAGGTATTTTACTGTTCGCATCGTGACAACTGCCCAGTTCCTGTTAAGCGCAGCATACGTAATGAGCTCCTAGATCTACATTCCGATATCTGATATGCAAAGATATTAAGTTGGTTTCTCTAAAACTATATTGAATATTCTTTCTATTTAATGAATATACAGAACTATTTTAAAAAAAAAACTAAATAATTTTTCGTACTAGGATAGGGGTATAACTTCCTGCTCGTTTCGCTCATCAATTCCCGCCATAATTTTTCAAGCGCTCTTGTACGGCTCAACAGCGGTATTCTTTTAATTGTTTTTATATAAAAGGGAGAAATTAAAATATTTCTCTTCAATACCATTTTTCTGTTATTATAATCAGCTAATTTCCGCTTGGAAAACATATAGAAAATGATGATTCCATATCAAGATACTGCATTATAATGACATTAACTTAATTTTTTTGTCAATATAATCTGATTGACAGCTAGAAATGCTAAATATTTTAATACCAGCATTCATTCCATGCTAGACCAAACATTCGCTGCTCATTAGTGCACGTTTTACGAGCTTCAGTTGTCAGAAGGCTCTACGTCAATAAATATGCCAGAATAGAACCCAAAATTAATGTCAATTTAAGTTGAGCTAAGCAAATATCAGCTACAAACTCTGAGAGTCTGTCAAGGAAGTTGCTCAAAGAATTATGTATGCTTGCTTAAGATTTGGCAGCTAAGATTTCTCTCTTCCCTAAAGGAAATCATTGGGGAATACTATTGTATATGGTGTCAAAAGTCGCACAGCAATCAATCAATTTAACAGCCATGAAAAATCAACAGAGTTACAAGAAAAACGACACGATACCAAACGAACAAAGCACAAGAGGGAAAAATAACAAAAATCGTCAAATAAATGATATAAAATATATCAAAGGAAGTCGAAGAGAAAAAAAAAAGAAAAATAAAACACACAAAGGACATTGAGCAAAACTAAAGTACACACAGTAGTTATTGGGGGTTGTTGGTGGCAGGCATTTGCCGAAGAAAAGAGACTTCCTTTGGCTTGTTGGTATGGTATGTACGACAAGCATGATGAATACAACAAAGAAATGTTCCAAGTCATGTTGCCAATTTATAAGAAAAATCTGCAGGAGTTTCGTACAACAATGTCCTTTAAGATGTTGTGCTTGTTTGCGCAACTTGCTGCTGCTGACAGCAGAGAAGTTCTAAAATTTAAGATGCTCAAATATTTGAGTAAAAAAATTTGCCAGATCGAATAGTACCGGCAGCAGCGATGCCAGCTGGCCGTAAAGTCAATAAACCATGTCCAAGGCAAAGCCAACGCGTGCCATATGTGCCCAAAAGTGACTAAAAGACGTCGAAAAAATTAAAAACAACCCAAAGCACGTCCTGCCTGACGTCATGTAATTAAAAACCTCATGGTTAGCAATTATTTATGCATGCCCAGAAATCGAGTTCTAAATCAGTCATCGTCGTGTGTCGTCCAACCTGCTGCCCTGATTTTGACGGGCTTCTCGCGGCACTGGACACAGTCTTGAATGTCGCAAAAAAATGAGTCCCGATGCGGCAGACGTTGCAACTGTTGTGCAAGTTGCTTCGGAGTAGTGTTTAGTTTTTTTCATACTCTATAATCCGTAATCCAAGATTTTATGAGTTAAACAAGAAAAGAATCTTGCTCATAATACTTACTGCCTCTGCCTCTGCACTTCACATAGCAAACCCCATAAGTTAAACTAAACGAATTGCTTCACTCAAAGAGTTTCGGGCTTATAGGACAGAGTAGAGGGTATATGTATGTCGGTATGTCTCAACTACAACCCGCACACATGTTTTTCTTTTAGAATTATTTTTTTGAAACGTTGCTTCTGTGTGGCAGGAGACAACATGCCACAGACATTCCACTCGATAAATTTTAGCAATAAAATTTAAGCTGTTTGCTTACCTTGCTGTATAAAATTTACGTATTTATTACGGACAGGCTGGCTGGTCAACCCCTTTTTGGGCAATTAAGTTCAGCTACTTGTTCTAAAGGTAATAAATTCCAAGGGGTTTAATGTTGCTTTATGGGTAAGAATAGATTAAGTTAGGAAAACAAAACGAATTCGACATTTTTGAGATTTTCAAAGTACAAATATTTGCATAAAAATTTATATATAATATAATATTGGATGACCAGATTAGTTCGGTTCGTTTTAAGAAGATGACATCTCCAACGTGTTGGCTAACATTGAAAGATATACCAAAAGAAGTTTGTATAAAATAAACTTCAAATGTTGCCCAGCGAAATCCTAAATAAGTTGTTGAGGTTCTGCTTAGACCGATAAGTTATGTAAAGATCTTCAAAAGTTGGAACTTCAACGTCTAAGTACGAACTGACTAATCGTTAAAGTTTGCAGATGCCAACAGGTTTCGGACATAGTATTCGAAAATGCCAGAGACATGGGAAACATACGAGCATTGCTTTGAATGATGTATTCTATTTGTTAAAATAAATAAAACTGATTTTATGTTTTATTTTACCTCTTAAGTTTTATTGCCTTGGATTTAGCAAATAAATAATTTTGCTTGTTTGTGAAAGTATTCAGAAATTTGTTTGGTTTTGGTCAACTCGAATTCGAAGTTGTCTAAAACTAATAGTTCTGGAAATTTTCATTAATTATTAAACAAAATATATATGAAATTTTGTAAACACAAATACATTTTTAAAATTTATTTCGGCTAATCAACATTGCTTTGGGTTTTTTGCTTTCCAAATTACACAATTTTTTATTATTTATTTTCATGTTTTTATCTGGTCAATATATTTCGAAGCAAAGCGTAGACGAGCTCCTCATTTTTTTCAAAAGTACTGCAAAGTTATTTCTCTTGATATCAAATTATAATAATTGGTAATCAATCAAGTCAATTTCGTTTTTTGCAGATTGTAGATAAGGTTTGAGAACGATGGCGCGTTCGGGTATCTACGCTTGTGACTTTGAGGTTTTTGGAACTGTACAAAATGTTTATTTTCGCCAATATACCGAAAAACAGGCCAACAATTTGGGTTTACGTGGCTGGTGCAAGAATACCAAAACAGGCACAATCCGAGGTCATATGGAAGGTCCAATGACAAAAATTAATGAAATGAAGCTTTGGTTGGAGACCAAAGGCAGTCCCAAGTCTATTATAGAAAATGCTGCATTTGCGCCAACAAGGCCCATATATATTTACACCACCAAAGGGTTCACCATACGCCGTCGTTGAAAACACTACAATCGAAATTCATATTAGTCTAAATTTCATTTATAAGTTGCATCAAAATTAATAAAATAAATCAAATTCCATGTAAAACTTAACAAGTTCTAAGAGTTTTCGTTGAAACTTACTTTTGAAACATTAGCGAATTCCTGTACATATCAATAGCCAAACCACGAAATGTCTATCAAAATCGTAAATTCAATGGAATTAACAACAATTGTATTTGAACGCTTTTAAATTGTTGGCCGGACAACGCCCGCGCATTATAATCAAGAGCCCAGACATTTGACGACATTTTTACGCGCTATAACAAATGGGCATTGGTGGTAATATTGGCATGGCATGAGGCAACAAGAGTGAGGAGATCAACCATAGACTCATATGTCTGAAGCCCTTCGATCAAGCTTTAACGTTCGTAGAAGACATATAGACAAAGTTGCGCAGTTACAAAGTTGTATGACAATTTGTAGGTATGCAAGATAATATTATTATTCATGAATAAATACTCTTACGTGTAAGTTTTCATTACTTTATAAAGAGGTTTGACAGCAGAAATGTATGTAGCCTGAAACTATTTTGGTAATTCCGTCTGGCATTGGGATTAACCTCACTCGGACAGTAACGTTATAAAACGTTACTAAAGCCACTCCCGAGAGCCTTAGCTGCCATGACAATTAAGAAAAGAATTAAAAACTTTAGATTAACCAAACTGTTCGATAAGGCCGTATCGGTCGGCTTTTTCGATAGTCGTTAGGATTTAGTAGATCTAGTCGATTGTTTAGCTGAAGAATCACAAAAAGCAGGAAAACCCCTACTATAGAGTTTTACCAAAACTTACCAACATATTTTAACTGCAAGGAAATCTTGATGCTGCTTCGACAGTTAGAAAACATAAAATTTTTCAATGTAAGCGCAATGACAGTCACAGCATTTTTAAAGTTCTTTCATCCCATTCTATCAAGCGAAGACTTCTTCAAAATATGAGGATTTATGGTGAACAATAATATTAACTGTGCCAATAGATCAAACTCATGATGATCACTGGCTTGGTGTGCATATGTTGCTGAAATCGCAATAATTTTCGAACAATGTTTTTATGTTCTTGATATTTAGGAGACAGTCGGAACTAAAGTAGAGCGTGCTTGGGACTTTGCATCAATGTGTCATATCTATTTAATAAAGACAAAATCACTATTTTTTAAATTTTAGCGATTTCCCAACAGTGATTATGATGGATACGATTGGTTCAACGGTGGAAAAAATATAATGTTCCCATGGGTAGTATTATTTTATGTACATCCTTTAAACGACAACAGTCTCTGCGAAATTCTTCTGCGCTATATCTCTCTAAAAGGCAACAATATTTCGTACAAAATCTTTTGGGGCAAAGAATTTCAATCGAGTTTAACAATATTCTGATGAAAATTGGAATGGATTATTACAAAGATTACTGCATTTTTGTCTACCAGAGAAATTAGACTTGGAATAGCATATGTCTTCGCTCGTTTTTCTCTCTTATATCTAGAAGACATTCGCTTATTGTAAAATCTGTTTGCCTAAAGTTTCTCACCGAAACTATAATTGCTGGGCTCTCTACTAGGTTTAGGCTTTACTTTGGATTATACAATACATAGGGAAAATCGCAAGAGCATTATTTTGCACATTTTGTTCAAAATATATATATTTTTTTAAGTCTAACCTTTGATTGACATATGCACGTTATTGAGTGTTCCGAAACAGCTTGCTTTGTGAGAGCATTACCGATATCATATGTCTATATAGAGAGTTCAGTTTTTGTGTTTCTCTACGTTTTTTCCCTCAGAACTAGATGACATTCGCTTATTATAAAATCTGTTTCGCTAAAGTTTCTCTTAGAAAATAAATCTCTACTCGGATTAATGCATAGTTCCCTAATCGTCCAAAAAGCATGGCTTTGTGTTACCAACATACACATATTTGTATGACATATGCAAGGTGTTGAGTGTTCTGAATCAGCTTGCTTTGTGAAAGCATTACCGATATCAGGGTTTGTTGGGTAAAAATGCTTAAAATTGCACCTAGAATTAAAATCAATAGGATATTTTATACCGAAAGAAATTCACTCATCTTTATTGCCAATTGTGAATGAAGTATAACAATATTCGAAGTTGTAGTCCAGGGTACAAGACATAAACTTTGAAGGGTAATATAAAAATTTAAAATAGTACTAAGAAGTTTTTATCAGAAATTAAGCTACCGTGGCATATACAATTTTTAGCTTTCAGTAATGATAAAGCTATAAAGTTGTTGCCCGAAAGATGTAACCAGGACTTCAAAGATTTCTTTAGTGAAGTTGACAAATACTATTGTGCTTATTGAGTGGATAGAGCATTACGATGAAGTTACAAGATCTACAGCTTATGCGTACTTATTAAGTAGAGTATTTCGATTTCTTATATATAAATCAAAACTTTCATGGCTATGTCTTGGGCCATATGATACATGGCTAGACACACTAAGTGGCTAACACACCCAATAAATAATGCTCACATAGGCGCATGTGGATATAGAAGACTGGGCCCAGAATAATTCTATTAATCAGCAATTGGCATGCATAACGATTCCAGAAACTCATCGTCTAGTGCCAACTGCCTTGAGATACTTATCGAACAAGAAGCAGATACTATTTCTAACTAACATCGTGCTGCTATGATTGCAACCATTTTGGGAACTACTTAGTCGAACACGTTCCAAACGCGGCAGCTGCAAAAATGTGAAACAAAGCAAACACAAATCACAAAAGTAAATCTTTTTGGGAATACTAAAAAATAGAGAAATACATTTGGACTAGTTGCAGCAGCCTGTTGCACTATGCAGGATGCACTGTATCTGTGAGTGCCTCCAGCTGCATGTGTGTGTGTGTGTGCATGTTGGTATTATCCTTACCAAGTACCTGCTGCGCCAACTGCCAAATGTTGGGCATTGTGATTCGTTTCATTTGTTGCATTTGCTTTTGAAGCCAGAGCAAATCGCAGCATTCGAAGTCCCTTTTGTTTCCTTGGCTGTGTACCTGACTACGTTCCAGACTGCAATCTGTTGCTCCTGCACATGTTTCAGATATGCATTTAGGTTTTGTTTTTATTTTTTTTCGTATTGTGATTTCAAAGCAGAGCGTAAAAAATATTTGATGCCCTTGCAAGGTGTTTCACTTCACCATACTGACCCTATTTTTGAGGCTTCAAAACAACATTTGGCATTGCATGTGGAATGGATTTTTGGAATCTTTTGCAGAACGATAAACAGCAGTTATAGTTAGTTTCGAGCATATGTCGATGGATTTGTGTAGGTGTTGGAATGTGAAGAGTGACGGTATGGTGAGTGTAGGTACAGTTGATTCAAAAGTACTGGGTACTAGCTATCGATTGGGATATACCGATTTTAATCAACTCCAAATTATAATGGCAAGAGAATTCAAAACTTTCAAAAGTGTGTAAAAATCTGAAAATCTTATGAACAACATATAGTTTGTTTTTCCACTATAGAGAAAGTTTTCCCGTGCATTATTTATCTTATCGAAAAAACCCCGCCAAGAAAGACTAGCTTCCTAGACACATTATAAAGCATTGTAAAACCTTGAACAACGCGACAAACAAATAAATAAAGAATTCGCACATTTTTTTTTAATATTTCTTCGGAAGGTTCTCTAAGGAATGGAATGCTTTCCTTATTATTCATCCAGATTGCACTCAAGCCAACAGAGCAATGTGAAACCTTGGAGAAAGAGAAACAAATAAATAAAGAATTCACACAAGACTTTTTTAATGTTTCTCTTTTAAATCTCCAAGTTTGGAATGTTTTCCTTGCTATTCAACCAGTTTCTTCTCAACCCTAAGATTATAAAAAATATATTTAATATTCTCAATATTCATTCGGATCGGATTGCCAAAAAAGCGACTGCCCTCCCTAGTATCAGATTAATAATTCGGCATTGTAAAACCTCGAAACAATTAAGTGAAGAATTCGCATCCGATTTTTTTATTTTTGCTCTAATTGGTTCACTCTTTCAGTTCTCTAAGGCATGGAATGCTATTTTTATTATTCAACCAGCATTTACTCATCAGACTAAGTTTATTCATATTTCATATTCTCGATGACATCTCCATGTGACAAAAAGCTGTAGAAGTACTCTTTTTGTTTACATATGGAAGTTCCCGTAAGACTGACAAGAAAGAATTACCACTTTGAACTTCTAGTTTTCGCTAATAGAACGTCACTGGCTTTGAATCATCTTCAAAGAATAAAATCAAGCTTTTTAAAAGATCCAATGCCGATGCCTTCCCAAACTATTTGGATCAATCTCAATGCTGGAATATATTAATCCGTAATGCCTCCGTGCATCATTAGATCTACATGTGTTTTAAACATTTGATATTCTTGGAGCATCTAAGCTCCATTAAAAGCTTTAAAAGCAATTTTGGTGTTTAAAACGTAAAGAATTTTTTCGAAATACTGCCCCAATTACACTTGAATTCTCTAGCATTAAGACACACTTCTGAAATCTTTAGCACAAAATTCAACTCCTAAGGCGTACTTTACAAGTCTTCCCATAGACCCCAAAACTCCTCACCAGCTCTCGTACCCTCATTTCATAAATTGTACAAAAACCCATAAATTCCATTGACAACAAGCTCATGTTATCGTAATGTACACCATAAATGCAACTTTAATTATTATTTGATAGCTCCATATAAGAATTTATGATAAATAACCAAAACGTATTGACATTTATGGCAATCGGTTCCTTCTTCGAACAACTAATAAAGTTGTCAATTCAACGCGATTAAGCAGTTAACTTGGCCATTTTCCCGCACGTACAAAAGCCAACAAGCCAAACAATTACCACCAAGAGTCATTACAGTGGCAATCCAAGTTGGCCATAACCAGCTCGGGTCTATATAATCATATAGTAGACGCAGTCGGTGTAAAACAAACTCAGCTAAACAAGCTCAGGCACAAACTGCACTCTAAATCAATTAACAACACGTCAAAAGTGTTGAAAATTGGAGCAGATACAAAAACAACAACGGCAATAACAATAACATCTCCTATAAGCCAAGTTGGATAGCTCCTAACCAAGACAGGCAGTTGCTAATAGATAAGCCAAAGTTGGCCCAAGCTGGGAAAGTGAGGTGCAAAAAAAAAGTGAGTAAATGTATCGCCAGCAGCGGTGTAGTTGGGATTTTGGCTAGGGGGGGTCTGTTTAGTTATATTATTATTATTGCTAAAGTAAATAAAACTTTTAAAAATATTCGATTTCTGAACGAAGGGAGTATTTTGCTTTCTTATCTGTACTAAGAGATATGCGTTTTAAGACGTCTTGAAGTGCCAAAAAGCTTTTCAATTGAAACATTTCAGATAAATATTATAAACAAAACAAAAAAGTTTATTCCCGCCGCCAGATTTTTTTCTTGTGTTTCATTTCGCGCTGGTCTAACTGTATACAATTACTTGTAAGAAATTTCGCACTTTTCAAATCTTCTTGAACTCTAGAGCTCAACGAAATATATGCTAATTGAAAAAAAAGAATACTCTATTTCTTAATTATTGTATATGGATATGAATATCTTATCCACAACTAGAATTTTAAAGCCCAGCTTTGGATTTTTCATAACCTGAAAAGCATAAAAATATAATAGTCTTAGAGCTTCACGCATAAATGCGAAATTTTGAGTTCCTTTTCATTTCGATTCTAAGACAATATATAAAAAACATCTGAATAAAGTTTTGATAACGTTTGGCTATTCTTTGGGAGTAACTTTTGTAAAATACTCGATTATAGTAATTTATATGAAAATGTGTGACTCAAGATATAAGGATTCTTGATTAAGCTTAAAAAATTAACTTTTTTTAATTCCATTTTGTGACATTCTGTATCTTTTATAACGCTTTTCAAAATGAAAAGGAAGCTGGTTTCCTTCATAATAGAGTTCTTTGGATATGTATCGCAACTGAAAATCATTATATCAGTGCTGCTTTAAGTCTATAAAGAACTAGGCCGGTTTATTCTGGCTCAAAGCATACCCGCTGGCGACTGAAATAAAGCTTTTAAGTGCTGGGAGTCACCGAGCCTACATGCTGGAAATCCTTCAAACAGTGAGGCTTTCCGTCAGCCATGAACTCGTCTGAGTAATAATTCAATATACTTGGTTGCATTATCTAGCTTCAAGAAAATTCATCATTATTTTTTCCAAGTCATAAGTAAGTGATATTATTCGAGGCACCATGCTACACAGGGTATCAAGAACCACAAATGAGATCATGCTGTTTAGTAATCTGTTTCACTAAAAGATCTCTCCCACCCTATTTTTCTGTTTCTCTCTCTCTTTTACTCGAACTTATACGATTAGTTAAAATTCTTGAGTTTCCTAAAAGTTCTGCAGAAAGCCCTTAAGAAAAGGATAGCAAAGTCGGGGTCATAGAAGTCAGCTCATCCCTTGCTGCCAACGCCACTGCACTTGGAGACTTGTCTACATAAAAGGCTAATCAGCATGCAAATAGTGTTGCCGCCTCTGCAACAAGTGAAGATTTAAGAGACATGTAGCAAAGATAGAGAGACCCATGTTATAGAGCCCGTAGTGGAGCTGGGGGATCATGCAAGTAAACCAGTTACACGTCGTTGAGAAAATTATTGAGTGAAATGAATTTGTTAACACCTTCCAATGGGTAGTAGTAGTTGTAGTAAGTACGATGAGCATAACCAGCCAGGTAGTACAAGGTCCGATAATTAGGCATGCGTCAGAGGTGGCCGGCCAGCCATTTGGGGTAGTACGGTTTCTACTATTTAGTTGCCCCATTAGCGAGCAGGCGCTATATTTAAGTCTAATTATAACAAAAGCAACACAGGCAACTTGTCTTCATTAACTTTTATGTTGATTTTTTTATCTAGTATCTTTCATCTTGTAGATACAAGATCTTCAACATATGTTGGTATGGCAGCTCTCTGGTAATAGAGTTGTTTAATGATATTGTTATTGTTATGATTATTTGCCAAACATTTAAGTTGACTCAATTTATTTGTTTGTCATTTTGATTGACATTCACTTGCCACAAGCAACAGCAACAACAACAACTTGAGGTGAGATGAAATCTTTGCAATGTTGTTGCATTGGAAAACTGTAGCAACATTTTTGTTGCATTGGTCCGGCTTTTCTCTCTTAGTACTTTGCGCTAACAAGTTTTTCACTTTTATTTATGATGAAGATGTCAATCTTGGAAACTGTCGGTTTGTGTTTGTTTTTTCAATTGCCTGCTTGAGCTACTTACTCGGTGGCTGTCATTGTCAGTGTCAACTCTGAACAACTTTGAGAGTATTTCCCCCTCAATATTTCTTTCAATCTGCTAGCCGTTTTGAAGGCCTAAATTTCATGAACGATACTTAAGTATGAACCTGGGAAAAGTTGTAACTACAAAAAAAAGAGAGTAAGATAAGGTTTTTATTTAGTTTAAACTTGTAGTATTGTTCAATTTTAATTGGCTGGTCAGATGTGCTATGCCATCAACTACAGTGGTACGTTCATTGCTTAATTAAGTCAATGTCAACTCAGAATTCGGTACATATCCGTTTAATCTGCAATATCTTCAACATAACATCATGTCAAGTTGTAGCAAAAAAATTATAAATATATTTATTACCCTTGACTATGATCATCGTTCCTAAGGCACAGCATGGGGATATCTGTATTAACAGAGAACAGATGCCTACCAACCTCGAACCACAATATAACATAGTTGAGAGCAATATAGACCTTACTCTATCGTTCACATCTTGCGCAAAATACCATATCGGATTATGCACATCCGCAATTATTGCATGAAAGCGCAACAATCATATAAATTCACACATGGCCCACCCTTTTTATGTGAAGTGTATTTGTTTTTAATAAGTTTCGATCTAATTGAAACTATTGGAAAACTCAGCAACTCAACTTCGTAAAAACACAATACAGCAAAGAAGCTGTATACGCTTTAACCATTTAAATGTTGTGCAACTTTGCAGCAGCAACCTATAGATTTACTTATTTAAATATTTCGTTGTATTCGAACTAATTATTAAGCCACTTACAAAAAGACGTTAGACTCCTTAAAAAAAATCATAAATATTTACAATAGAACCCTCGATTTTGCGTCGTAAGGCGAATCTGAAGAATTTTTAATTGTTTTCAGAATCCCCTTTTCGAGAATGTGCTTAGGTTTAGAACTCCGAGATGCAGAATATAAATTCGTCACAGTTGCAATATTTGTGCGTACCACAGATTTAGAAAAATTTGGCAACTTATATACTGCTGGCTTGGACTTACATTGTCCGAATCCTGCTAGGATCTGATTGCATATGGAACAACTAGGCTTAATTTCGGAGAGCTTCCTTCGTAAGCTACAAACCTTATAACGTCATCCCGATGTTATAACTCATTTAACTGTTCAGCTCAAAAAATAAAAAGTTGTATAAAGTTCTAACCATTGTCGGGTTTAGCGCTTGAGTCGAATCGTTTATCAAGTTGTGGCGAAACAAGGGAATGACGAGAATATTAGATTTCCGATGCCAACCAGGCTTCGACGACTATGTGTTTTACACAAACTACTTCAAAAGTAAGGTACTATCCCTAACGTTTAGCTTGGGCCCAATGGTTAGGATGGACTTGAAGGAAATATTGGGAATTAAAAAAAAATATATTATTCTATCGTCCCAAAACGAATCCAATCCATTAAATTGGCTTACTAGTAAAAAGAATGGTTCTTCCATTTGATTTTCCAATCGACATTTTTAAGTGACTTGAATTCGAATTTTTAGCGAAGAAATTGTGGAACGAAACGGCATACGTTCAAAAGAACGTTCTGTATATACAGATAACATAGAGATTTTACCCTCCCCTTTTTTATATAAATAAGTGTTTTAACCTTGGTGACGTCTTATATAAGAGTTATACTTGAAATAGATTGGAAAAAGGTTGAATATTCCTGAAAAAGCGAAAAGTTAGAACAGGCAAGAATACGAACTTTTAAAAATCGAGAGTGGGGGTTGGCGAGCGAGGTGAACAGCAAACCAGGCTAGCTAGTTAAATCAAAGAAATTTATTGGAAGGTTTCTTTATTTTGACTATTTTTTGGACTTACACATAAAATAAATTAGTAAAGGAGACTTTTGATTTGTTGAAGTAAATTGATATTTGTATAAATTTAAAACCAACTTTGCTCAAAATTCCAAACGAAACGGCTTAGCTATTTCATCTTATAAATAATAGAACTTCATTTTATTTCCATGTCTCCAAAGCTAACATAACAAATCTTTAACCTAACGTTCTCATTTCCAAAAAACCAACCAAAGTTGTTGAACTCCCGCGGCAATAATTCGGAAATGCAAATGTTCACATTTACGTTAAAAAACATTTACGATCGAATTTCATGAAATGTATTCGCAGAGATAATTTCGTATTGACGGAGGTAATTTCGATTTTAAGAGTGCTCACTAAGTAGCTTGACATTAAAAATTTCTTTTCGGACACGTGTTTGGCATGCAAATGTGTAACCATCCATCCATTTAACTAAATAATCGGCGGCATTCGTTTTGGGTAACCAACCAACCAGCAGTAGCCAACGGTAGTCCAAAAAGCATTCATAGCACCGAAAAGACGCGCCATGTACGTACGTGTCACCATGGCACACTCACGATATATGTGAGGGCCCTCGCTTGTCACCAAAGTGGAGGAGCAGCGACGCTGGACGGTTTTGTGACTTGGGCGGAGCTGAGGTGTGCTGCGGAGCAAGCCGTGCGACTATTTTATGTCAAAATAATTGTTAATCCGTAAGGAGTAGCAGCTTTTGGAAGCTTCGTCATCGGGCATAGCTTTTAGATATTTACGAGTAGCTGTTGCACTGGGAACGTGACAAGCTTATGAAGATTTATGGAGTTCAGCCACAGCAGCAGCACCACCATCAGCACCAGCAACAGCTACCAGGTCCGGCTTTGTCGTCATTTCCATTCTCACGATCGGTGTTCGATCGACAGTTTTTCTTAAGCTTACAAATTTGTGTCTTTTCGGTTAATTTAAGTACAATGTACGTGCTATCGTCGAAGTTAAGGCATTGATTTTTAATATGTTCATTAAAATGCAATCATCACGCCCCGAACTTTGCAGTCACTAAAGCTGTCGATATGTCGACATTTCTCAGAGATATATATATCTACCTACCAAGTGCTTTTGTTTTATAATTTGGCTCATTTTTTAAATAATTTTATTCGTTGTGCATAATTTTTGGCGGGACATTACATGTTACATTTAATTTCTGGCGCTTTTAATCAGAAATGCAATGAGTGTTTTTAATGCAATAAATTCGCATTAAGCATTTCAATATTTTTCCTTCCCAAGTGCTCCATTTTTGACATTGTCAACAATGCAAATGATCAAAATGTGCCTAGACTTGGTAATTTCTGTTCATTCCAAAACACGCAGAAACATGTCAAAATAGCTCGTGTATCGAATAGATTTATTCACAGTGACTCATTGGGTATGAACGTATTGGTTTCTGCATAAAACTAAAGAAAACTAAATGTTTCCATAGATTTGTCGAACTTCATAATTTGTCTTGGGAGCGCTGTAATTATTTAAGTATTGTTGAAACAATTATATCGTATATTCACTTTATTTAAAACGTAAATCCAAACAAAAATGTTCTCATCTGAAAGCCAAAATATCACGAACATAACCTCAAACTAATCTCCAAAATATTAAGTTATTCTAATTTGAATTTTAGATTGAATACAACTGTATTTCGAAGTTAATTTAAGTAATTATTAAATTTAATTTTATTTCTTTTTGAATTACATTATTTGACGCTTTTGAGACTGTTTTTAATTCTTTTCTACTATGTTGTAAGCCAAACTTCTTCAAGCATAAGTTCTAGGTAAAAATGGTTAAAAACCCAGGATCTTGGCCTATGCTCACTTTGCTCTAGTTAGGCGATTCAAATTAACTTATCAAAAATAGTCTTTCATTCTTCTTTTGCTTTCGATTCCAGTTGACCTTAACAATATAAAAAATAAGAAACATTAAATTAGGATAAAAATATAATAAAAAACTAATCCAACCTGATGGGTGAATTTTTTGTACATATGCAGCATCTCGCATTTAGGGAACTAGGATGTTCATTGTAAAAGGTGAAAACAGAAAATAACATAAAAGTTTAAACATTTCTTAATTTAAGATAGGCAAAGTTATGGATTAAAAAGAAAGTTCGAAAAATAGGAAAAAGTAAAGGTTATTATAGTAAGCGCATAAGACAAGAAAAGGATCGTAAAGAGCCGAAAATTAGGAGTTACTCTGGATGGAATGTCAACAGAAACTATGTTAAGAAGTGCATTCGTATTAATGAAGAGCTTAAGCAGAAATATTGGGTTGCCCAAAAAGTAATAGCGGATTTTTCATATAGTCGGCGTTGACAAATTTTTTCAACGGCTTGTGACTCTGTAATTGCATTCTTTCTTCTGTCAGTTATCAGCTGTTACTTTTAGCTTGCTTTAGAAAAAAAGGCAGGTTGCTAAAAAGTTACGAGATGTGTATGGTGATAAAGCCTTAAAAGGAACACAGTGTCATAATTGGTTTCGCAAATTCCGTTCTGGAGATTTTTCACTTAAAGATGAGCCACGTTCAGGTCGGCCAACTGAAGTTGATGATGACCAAATCAAAGCATTAATCGAATTGGATCGTCATGTAACTGAGCGTGAGATAGGACATATGTGATATGCACCTTAAACGCAATGAATTCGATCCGTTTTTAAAATGAATCATAACTGGAGATGAAAAATGGATTGGTTACAACAACGTTAGTCGAAAACGATCATGGTCCAAGCATGGTGAACCAGCTCAAACCACTGCAAAGGCTGATATCCACCAAAAGAAGGTTATGCTGTCTGTTTGGTGGGATTGAGCTGCTTCCAAGGAACCAAACGATTAATTCGGATGTTTACTGTCAACAATTGGACAAATTGAATACAGCCATCAAGGAGAAGCGACCAGAATTGGTCAATCGTAAAGGTGTCATATTCCACCAGGACAACGCTAGACCGCGCACATCTTTGGTCACTCGCCAAAAACTGAGTGAACTTGGCTGGGAACTTTTGATGCATACACCATATAGCCCTGACCTTGCACCATCAGACTACCATTTAATTCGATCTTTGCAGAACTTGGTTCAGTTTTTTGCAGATAAAGGCCAGAAGTTCTATGATCGTGGAATACTAAATTTGCCAGGAAGTTGGCAAAAGGTTATCGAACAAAATGGCAATTATCTATTTGATTAAAGTTCATTCTAAGTTTTATTAAAAATTCATTTACTTTCTTTTAAAAAATCCGCAATTACTTTTTGGGCAACTCAATAGCTCGCCATGACATACTCTACGATTATTTAGAAAAGATAATTTTATAAGCCAAAGTCTACTGAAATACGGCCGCAGTCAAATAATAGGACCCCAACTTAAACCCCTAACAATAAAAATGAAAAGTTGCTTTTGAACAGTCTCAACCAAAACTACTGAAAGTGGTGGTATTAAGGATTCCTATTGCAGGAGTAATATTCCAGAATTTCAAAAATTTAATTACGTTGACTATCCTTTTGTCGCTGCAAAGGCAGAACGTGGGTATATGGGCGGGCTTAAAAAGAACAGAGAGTGTAATGATGAATCAAAAATTGATAGAGATGCAGTTTGTCAAATATCCTAACTTTGCGAGTGGTAATGCTACTAAAATGCACCAGCGCTTCAGTGAAGACTCAAACCACCAACCAATTTTTGGTATCTTACAATTAAAATCGATTTGACCCATTAGAACGCTTAAAATCTAACGATTTTGCTGAGAATGAAAAAAATTTTCTCTATAGTTCGACGGCTGCTTTTTCTAGTCTAAACTAAGTCTAACTTATTGCCAATTAAGAGATGCGCAACTCACAGACAGGTGCTGCTTGATATGATTTTATACCTTAAAGATAACACATTCAAGCAATAAAAAAACCATAACTCAAAATACTATCTGCAGCATTATTACTTTTTTATACCAAAAGTATCGCCCACACTGCACTTGGAATAAGACTCTAATTAACAAAAAAGAAACCCATTGTAAAGTCATTTGTATCCATAGCTGGATGCATTTCCCAAGAAACTGCTGCCAGGGGACATTTGTCTAACAGCAAGACATTCAATTTTTTTATGGCACAAAAACGACACTAACTATTGTGGACACAGCATAGCCAACATAGGGGCAGCTTGCACAACTCTCTAACCGTGTCGGATCGTCCTTGGCAGAACGTTTCTCCTAATCTCTAATCGCACGTCACGCTGGCCATACAAAGTCGTCGGTTGGGGCAGACTCATTTGAAACGCTTTAAACTAACGATAAGCATCGGCAGGTTGAAAACCGACTAACAATGCCCAACAGCAGGTACATGCAACACTATTGTCCTGCAGGATTTTATGTCCTGTACATGGTACGTCTGTTGCCGTCAGATATACAGCCGGCCGACATGGTTTCGCTCAAAATGTTGCAATGTGCATTGTATAATTTATATCATAATTTTCAATGTGTGCCTGTTGCTCCTTGTTTGAGCTGTTCTGGCTCCTTTCAGCAGAAGCAGCTTTATCCTGTTGCATGGCTTATCTAGATTTCAATTGTTGCAGAGGACTCGCTTGCTTTTATAGCATTTTATGGTTAACGTTTAGTTGCAGAAAATTAAGCCGTTTAGAGTGATATTATTGATTGATTTATGAAAATTGTTTTGTAAGGAGCGTCCAGCGGGAAAGATATCAGCGGTGGGGACTTCAAAATACTTAAATCGTTGTAAAAATGTTTATAAAACGCAATTTCCATGATTTTCTAACGATTTCGATTTAAAAGGAACTGTTTCTTGTCTACTTTTCGTTAACTACGTCCATTTACATAACCTCGCTACACTCTCTTCAGTTTTAACATTTAAGAAAACTGAAACGAAAATTTTCTTAGTTTCTTCAAAACTGTAGCTATTTGAGATCGAGTGACTGGTTATCGCAGGTAGAGTTCGGTAAAATCGTTATCGAAACGAAGATTTCGAATAATTCCAAAAGCACTTTGTAAAATAGTTTTAATTGCCAAATTTCCTGGAATTGTTCTCTGTACTGCAGAAAAACCTTAAACCTTAAACTCTAAATGTCACAAATCCCCTGCGGTATCCAATTATAATACAGTTCGAAGACAAACTAAGCATCACCTTTCACCTTGTTTCAACAAAAACAGCAACTACTTCCTGTTTGACTAAATCTATGCAAATTTGACAAACCTAGCAAGCCCAGTCTCAACCTTTGAGCCCGGCGGAAAAACCTGTAACTGATATTTTGGGAAAATTTATTCTCATTAACCACCCGCCTAGTCGTAATTTGCCCATATCCATGATCCTTGGCGATTAGTTACAAAAGACATAGAAACTTCCGGTTTGCATTTGTTGTGTACCTGTCACTACGACAGATGTGCAAAAATAACCCAAAAAAAAACACATCAACAAGGATGCGGAAGTAAGCGGCATCAAGCAGGACCTGCTGCATCTGAAGCCGCTTTCAAAATAGAATCAAAACAAAACCAGAAACGAGCGCAAAAACAAATGGACTGCCTCGGCGGAAATAACAGCAGTCCAAGGCAACGGCGCAACAGTTGTCCCAAGAGGTAGCCAAAAACCAGAAATCACAACTGCTCCCGGTTTGTTTTGAATGCACATATTTCCATTTTTAATGGCACTGCTGCTGCATGCAACATGTTGTTTCGGTTTTATATCTTTTTTTTTTTGGTTTTGGGATTTGTTTTGCAGCCTGTGGAAATGTAGGTGGATATCCGATGACGAGATCTAGTTGTGTCTGCGGTTTGATAATGTCAAACATATGTGGCAGCTTCCTGCCACTGGTTTAACGAGCGCATTTGTTGAGCATTGAATACTAAGTGTGTGCTAGGTTAGTTCTAAGGATTTAGTCGGGTGGTATAAGTGACATGGAAGTATTGGTTTGTTATATAAAATCTTGAAGTTTTATTTGACATACATTTTCTATGTTTAAAAACTTTCTATATATTATATTTTTTCCGAAGATGCAAGAAGGGTAATTGGATTTATTGATTGTAGAGACCGACAATTTTCAAGACCATGCTAAGAAATTTTTTAGGAATCTAATATTGATCGTGTCATCAATATAGAAGCTATGAAATAAATTCAATGCCATTAAATTCTGTTTGATTCTGCTCAAGGACAGAGTTGCCATGTGTCCCCACCAGACACACTTTAGGAACTTACTGTCATCCACTTACCAGATTTACAAACTACAAAAGCAGCAGAATGCTTAAACTTAAAAATTTGCCGTCCCATACACCTGATTCCAATGCCTAACAGTTCCAAGTATCAACACTTGAAATACTTCGTCATTGAATTTACGAGTTTCTGGCCAAAAGCATTGCATTGTTATCCCACACACACAATACTCTACGATCTCTCTATCTCAGAATTCGCGGATTGAAATAACTTTCGAGCAGCACTATTCAGGTCAAGCAAAAGGCTGTAACTTTCGTCCACCCAGTTGCAGAGCGCGGTGAAGCGCTTTGCAATTAAATTCTGGGAGCTGCTAGCCAGGAACAAGCTAACCACATGCAGTATAACTCACACCGATGCTGTCGTCGAGATCTCAGATTTGGAAAAACTTCAACCAGCACTCTTCCATTAAGTTCCAGATGTAATTTGGTTTTTACTCCCGGACCCTTCAGTGCTTAGGCGTCCGCAGATTGGAAACAAATCGCTATGATATTGAGCCCAATAATTTACTGGCCAAATAATGAAATAATAACTCTCAGCGCCTAGTTAATCGTTAAGATATTTAAAAAGATGTCAACAATTAGGTGCAATTTAAATTTTTGAGTAATCTGAAACAGATAAGAGTTACCATGTGCGCTTTAGACCTTGACCACGAGTACTGTGGACCTTCTACGTTCTGCGAGTTTCTAACAAAAACCTGGGTGCCATACACACACCACATAAATGAATATCTGGAATGACCGGGATTCTTTTTCTATTTTTTTTGATTGCACACAAAAACTTCTTTTTTGGAATTTACTCCTATCAAAATCTTCAAATTGAATTAAGTTTATTCAACAAACTGTGTATTCTCGAACATTTTTGCCGGGTTCTTATGAGCAGAGCCTGTATCGGGCCATGCCGATCTTTGGCTTAAATAAAGAAAATATTATTTTGAAAATAAACCATTTGAGATAAGTTCGGAATAGAATAGTTTGCATCCAACTGAACCAGCCGACCAATTCAATCAAAATTGTAGTGAAGTTGGATAATATCAGCATTCTTTCATACATACGATATGTGTTCTTCGCAGAAATTAAGTCCTGAATGGTATGGGTTCTTAGATGCTGCATAATGACCTAAAAAAATTGCTTATCAAGAAACCCATTATAAGATTATTATGAGGCTTGGAAATATTAATAATATTAATATTATTTTGAAAGCTTGCAATGGCGTAAGTTCTATAATGAACTAGCTTTTCATAAAGAAGTTGTGTACCCTACAAACTTGATAGAGCTGTGATTCTTGAAACTATTTTATGGAAAAATTTTGTTTCTCTTATAAATTGCTTAAATAGTTGGTCGTGACTTGTAAGAACTATATTATTGGTTGCGATCCTATAATTTCATTCGCCTGCATAAAGATCTATCAGCAATTGGAACATTTCCGCAAAAACCATTGATAATTGTAACCCACATAAACTGTAGAAAGATGTCAACCCTTTACTGACACACATAATACCCATTGAGATGAAATTGCGGAAGGACTTAGACAAATAGAGTTGCATTTTCCAAATATTGACAAAAGCTGAGGGATCAGCATGGACATGTTGAGAGTGGATTGTTTGGCATGGCCCAATTGTAGATAATGTTTGCGCATAAGCCTATCAATTGTTCCATGAACTGAAAACACCTTTACGCACTGCCAAAGGATTATGGCGAAAATTGTATAAACATTTTTGGCAAAATTGTGACGAGAGTATATTGCAGCTGCTTGCAGATCCTGTATATGGGTGCTGCGCCCGCACAAAAGCTGGAAAACTCTTAAGGAAGCAAAACTTTTAAGCTGCAAAGGCTAATGAGCTATTCCAGCAGCTGTTGGCCCAAATGACTACAACAACAGGAAATATACCAAAAAGTATTTTCTATTAAAAAATATCATATTTTTTTTGTAATTTTTGGAAAAAGTGCCAAGGCATAATGACACGCTCCAAAAAAAAAAATGAAGCAAAAACGACAATAATCATCGTTTTGTGACAGCTGGCAGCCAGCGCACATGCCATCAACTAAAGCAGGATACGGATACGCATATCCTGCGTCTAAATAACGAGATTTACTCTATTAAAAAATGGTACGAGTTCTATTAGAATGCCAAAATGTGTCACTGTGTGTGTGTGTGTGTACGTGTGCAGGAGGCACACGCTTGACCTTGACATTGTTACGCTGCTGCACTATATGGCTTGGTCGGTGTGACTGTACAAGAACCGCAGCCGGCAATAAGACGACGCGATCTGGAGTCAAGCGTCACTCGGTAAACACATTCAACAACACATGCATATGTCCAGGTTCAGGTCCTTGTCGATGCTACCTAGACATGTCTTCGAGGCTCAAGCAACGCCTGCTGCTTATTATATTCTACTTATTTTTTTGTTTTTGTCTTCATTTTTTTTTTTTGTTCAGTGTTACTCTTCGTCTTTTTAAGTATCCTGTTCCAAATGTCCTGCGTGCATGCGTACAACAACAATGCAGTGAAGACACAAGGCAGCAGGACACTCTGAAAAAAATAAGCAGAACTTCGACTACTACAACAACAGCAACAACAACAAAAAAAAATTGAGCGGGGCAGATGTTTCCTCAACAGGCTGCAAAAGCAAAAATAACACCACGCATGATCAGTTCACTTGGTCCTGCGTCCTGCCGCGTTTTGCTTTTTAATGCTTACTTGTATTTTTTAGTGCGTCACTTAAAAAAAAATAAAGAAGAAAACTTAAGAGCTCTACAGGATCTTGGATCATTGTTGCCCTACTACGCACATTGAGTAGCTGCTGGGGGAGAGCGAAGTCCTATACGCCAACGCACAATGCTGGGGATTTTTGGAAATCTTTTGACTATTGTTAAGCCTCAAAGGCATCAAGTTCAGACAATGCTAACAGATGCCTGCGGGATATAACTTTCGTGCTCATCATCGTGGTGCGGGTGTCGTAGGGAATCTAGGGTATCATATTGGATGATGTGTTTTTTAAGCAGAAAATTGTGTAGTTAGTCAAGGAACATGTAGTTTTTTTTAGCGATCCAACTTGGTGAGCGGATTACACGCAACTAAGGTGGAACATTTCAGAGACAATATTTTGTAATAATCGATATTTGACTTGAAGTTGTAAAAGGAAAATAGTTATTTGATATGGATTGGCATTTTTTTTCAATAATTAAAGTAATGAACTGTTAAGTTTTTGGCCAACACTCTTATATTAAAATATGTATGATGAAGGACATTATATACAAAGTTGGGGGATCTTGAAAGTATACACATTATAATCTGTTTCCTTGAATTAAGGGAAAGGATTATCTAGTTATCATAGGCCGACATTCTTATATTCAAATTTGTATGAAGTAGTTCATAATATCCAAGGTTGGGCTCTTGAAAATATTACTGTGCATAGTCCGCTTCCTTGAAATAACTTGCTTTTGAAGGAAGAAAGGAACTATCTATTTGTTATAAGGCAGCATTCTTATAATCAAAAAAAATGGTGTTGAAGAACATAATAACTTGGGGTCTTGAAAGTATACATATGTATTATAATCTGCTTCTGTAAACAACTTACTTTCATTAGAAGGAATTATTTCGCTATAATCCAACATTCTGATTTTAAAAATATGTATGAAGCACATAATATATTCAAAATATGCACATTATAAGCTGCAGTATGATGAAGGACATTCCTGAAACAAGTTATTTTTATTTAAAGGAATTATCTCGTTTTTCAAATTCTTAGCAAGATATACAAACATTTTATTTGTGTTTTAACAGAGTTCTTCTACTTCTTCACAGATGTAGTTTTCCTGGCCGGTGAAGTACTTGCTTAACTTTCACGATCAGATTGTACAGATCTCCTTCACATTTCAAGTATGCTTTTAGGATTGAAGAAGCTGAACCTTCATAGTGCCCGCGCTAAGCTTGCCCATGAAAGATCTCTTTTGATGCAGCTGAAGTTTTTCGATTTCGATCAAATATATTTAAATATTTCTTATTTATACTCTTAAAAGCCAGATTTGATTATGCTATTTTAATGTCCTTTGAAGCATTCTCCCAAACTAAAGTAATCACTATAAGAAGGAGAAATGTGTATTGGTGGGAATAGTTGCCGACGGCCGTATACCCTGAAATCTATATAATGAAATCACAATTTTTGTACTCTGTTTCAAGCCTCACGCTTTCCGTCTAAACTTTTCAGTGTGGTGAGGTCCGGCCACACTTAAAGCGATTTCAAAGAAAACTAAAATGATATTGCGCGCTATGGTGGATTAAGCTATCCACAGCTTTGAATAACTTTGGAAGTCATCTGTTTTTATAGAAAAACGGACTGATGTGTATTAACTTGGGGTTTCTCAGCCATGTACTTTCAACTTATGTGAACATAATATTTTCTTTGGTATATTAAGTATAGGATCTAAAAACTGTGGAAGCTTACGTAAATTTTCCCTAGTAATAATCTGGCACTGAACCACAACTTTCAACTAGACTTAGCGCAGTACCCAAAAAGCTTCTTATTGAAGTAGATTTTGCCATCCGTGGAAAGCCTACTTTGCTATCATCTTCAAAACCATCTTCAGCTGCTTACAAACTAATCGCTGCCATCAAAGACTCAAATTTTTTCTAGTTAATCATAGATTTTGATTTGAGCCAAGATGAAATCTAAACTACTTTTCAAATATAGTCTTGCACAAAAAAAGGAAACCCAAGTTCAGAATCAATCCCCTGCGCCGTAACACCCACGTTGTTTCTGAATGCAAATACGTGCTAAGCTGGCTTAGAGCTAAATGACCTTGTAACCTAACAAAGGTCAGTTGAAAAGCACGTGCCTTTGTGTCAATGTTTGAGCAGGTGAAGCGTAAAAAGTGAAATACATTGTTTTTCTTTGACTAAGCCATAGAGAGAGGGAGAGCGGACCCTGCTGCGAAACACCCACAGAGCGTGTGCGCATATGCAAATATACTAGGACAATATAGTATATCCTGATAATACTTACGGACAGCTGCAAAATTTGAAACAAAAGGCCAGAGTGCAACCACAAGAGAAGCAACAGGCCGCTGTCTGGACAGGATCAAATACAAAACAGGGTCAAAGTCAGTGAAACCAAACAAAGCCGTCCCGCACGCATATTTGTACAGTAGAGACGCACTGAACCTGCTCAGCTCAAGGATAATTGGTATGGCAGTGACGTAGACGCCTACGCGTCACCTTTAGCGTGTTGCACCTTTCGTCTGTTGCAAGTTGCAAGATGCTGCTGTTACAATGCAAAATGTTTGTTTGTTTCCTGCTCAGTGAGCTATTTGCTAAAGTGGCCAGAACAGATGCGTCCGTGTAGAGTACATTGCATGATAATGAGCAGAGTGGCATCTTTTGTGGATACCAAAGCAGAACTTCACACATTGTCGAAAAATCACGCATGAGTGTGAATTGGAAAACAAAATTTATGGTATCTTTATGGCATGCAATGGCTTTATAATAAAGAGATCTCGCTTGTATAAGTTCTAAGAAGCTGCAGCATTAAAGGATCCAAAAAGCACGTAGGAGCTGAAAGACAAAGGTAACGCATGCAGATGTTCCAAAATCAACAGAAATCTTTTGCCTTTGATAAGATAAACATAATATGCGTCGCCTTATAAAAAAAGATCAATCCTAAGCTGCTGTGCTTGGAAATCATAATGGCAAGAAAGGCTTTAAACTCAAGGCAACGCGGCAACTGCTAATCAAAAGGCAGTTCAAATCTAGGGCATGAAATCAAAATAAAACCAAAAAGGATGCGACTACAAAAGGCAAACTCTTACAACAATGCAATGTCAACCTTTGACATTGACAATTGTGCGTCCTTTGTTATTTTTGCTTTTATTTATACGACAGCCCCAGGACATTTCTAGTTTATATTTTGCGCAAATATGCAGGCGCAACTTATTTGGCAATTGTCGAAATTTTCAAAACTATGTCAGACATTAGAGCATATGCAATCCTTTAAAGCTGCAAAAATGCTGGCAAAATTGGGTGAAAATTGTATGGTATTGCATCTGGTTAGGATTATGTTTAGATCAACATAAGCATAGCTAATATGCTGTTCAATCAAAGGGTTAAAACAGTTGGCGAGGGGAACTAGTTTAAGGTAATGTAAGAGAGGGTGCGCCAAAAGCAGATGTTTTAGCACTAAGATGAGATATTGGTTCTACTTGGTTTAGTCAAAGCACGCTGCAGTATGATGTTCAGCAAAAAAGGATGCAATTATCTCTTGTATTATGACAAAATTTTTCGGAAATGAGATTGTGCAATGATACTAGGTAAAAAAGATAAATTCTATCCAGTTTTCAAGTAAGATGTGTTTCTTACCATCGCAGATGTCGGAAGAGCTTTTGGAAAAAGCTTAGTTTGAGTGTTTGTCTGAAGCTCCAACAACATATAAAGCAATCATATAAGAGTCCCTCAAACTAACCGAAATATTAATGAAGCAGGCACCCAAAATTAGGTTTTTTCATAACAACCACAGAGAATAGTCACAATTGTAACCGCCTCGAAAAAAATCAACCATTCTTCATTTAGTTCTCGATTTTCTGCTATTTGGAAGCAACAATTGGACACCTCTTTCTATGATAACATGGAGTTGTGGTAAAATGTAACTTCATCGACCTCCAAAAATTCCTACTCAGAAGGCTTGAATCTAACCCAGCGTAAGATGGGAAATTTAATAATGCGAAAACACAACTAGGCCTGCTAGATGGTGAAGAGAGAATTAGATTATCATCCATTACGTACTCCTATATCCAGACAGACGTTCCGATATTAAAACGACGAAAAAACAGATATAGTAAAATTTAGAATAATCCTATAAGTAAGAGACAAGTATATTTTAGTCTATGGCCAACCTGGCACAAAATGTGCCTCTCCTAAAAGGCGTAGAGATACTATTAAGACCCTCATAAAAATTGTCCCAATCGTTTCGTTATTCATTGAATTTTCCAGTTTTTTTAAGCTCCCAAGTGCAAATTTAGTTGTCTAATCTGATGTGCCTAATATAAAGGGTGTTCTTTTGGTACCATATTTTGACAAAATTGTTACTTATAGATTCAGATTACTTACCCTGCCAAAAATTCGAAATGTAAATAATTTTAACGCTAATGTGTATAAAATAGATGTCCATGGATCTATTTGATGGCAAACGGAACTCATTTAGATATGCTTGTTTGATATTGATAAGCTTTAAATTATTATCTATGGCGAAAAGATGTGGTTGCCG
This sequence comes from Chymomyza procnemis, assembly GCA_035046065.1. Taxonomy (NCBI): domain Eukaryota; kingdom Metazoa; phylum Arthropoda; class Insecta; order Diptera; family Drosophilidae; genus Chymomyza; species Chymomyza procnemis. The sequence continues at coordinate 13,987,252 of JAWNOJ010000026.1, read as the reverse complement.
AAATCATAGATGGAATATATTTTATTCAAAATTAAATTTGATAGCAGTAACATACTAAGTTATACGTAAGACTATTTTGAGCAGCTTTTCCGGTGAGCATTACTTGTATTGCTGTCTAAACTATTGCATATTTATATAGTGTAACCATAAGACGAACTATGGATCAATAATTCTGACAAGTTACCGCAGCGTATGGACGGACGTATGGATGGCGTGAAGTTTACTCTTAAAATCGAATTATATCGACTGTTCTATAGGCTAAAGATATCCCTCATTTTTCTAAATATTAAGTAATTTTATAAAAATTAAATTAGCAAACTCATAGAAAATCACCCTTTACTTAGCAGCTCTTAGTAGCCCCTAAAGGACCCATGAGAGAGGGTACATATTTGCAAGCAGTTGAGCAAACTTGTTAAGGATGAAACTGGGTGTTGATTTGACGATGTGATGATCGCAAAGATGATAGAGCTAGAAAGAAACAAAAATTGGCTAAATATATGTTAAAAAATAAGGAGGTGCACAAAAAAAAAAAGAAAGACAAAGTGAAAGACATTTTATTTGGAAAGAAGGAGGTTGAAAAGATAACAGGCTTTAAAGGGTTAGCCTTGCAGAATCGGAGAATGAAAGACCTGAAAGAATTGCTTCTTCAGACTGCAAGAAAGATGTACTTCTGAATAAAACTGTTTTTTTTACAATGAATGCTTGTTTCTCATAAGAATAAGTTTTTCGCATACAGAATTCTATTCTTACGTTTTATAAATATAAGCGCAATTTACAAAATTTTCTGTCAACATATTTCAATCATAAATTGTACTCATTACTGCCAGCAGTATCTCGTTCGCTTCTGCACAAACATTCAATAGAGCCAAAGAATTTCTTTACAAATGCATGGAACCTTTATCAAGAATTCTTACATAAATTTTATTGAATCACAGCCTGCCCCAACACCGTGCAGCAGTCTTTATATTTTGACACCATTAAATGCACATTTTCGGTTGCACCCGTGAAACCAAAGCCAAAAACCCAAAAACCAGGTAACCCCCCGAAACCAAACATGCCATATGATTGTGCAGGCCGTGAGTTATAATAAATTTTATATAAATTTGACAAAATGAATCAAAACAATAAAGCCAAGAAACTAACGTCTTGGGCACTAGTATGCAAGGACACGCACGTAATGCGAAACAATTGGCAGTGCCAGGCAGCAGGCAGGAGGAACGAAAGCGACGACAGCAGTGACAATAGACGCAGTACTTGAGAATTGGTCGAAATCGGTAACTGGACAATGCCAGCGGCGGCTTGATAAGAATAAGCAACGACTAAGGACCTCAGCAGGATGACGGCACGCAGCGTCGAGGTAGTGGCATGCAGCACCTGGTGTTTGCTGTTGTTACTTACAAGCGAGTTCGCAGCAAGGACGACTGCGTACAGTTTGCCAAGACGCTGCCAAGTTGCGCACGTGCTGTGTCAGTTACGCTCAGGATATGCAGCTTAGATCTTGAGTTTTGTGTCAATCTGCAATTGCAGATGGTCAAGCAAAACCAAAGTGCTCAGCGAACATGGCTGCCTTCAGCGTAATAGAAAACTGCAGCGTCAGTTGGAGCTCTCACACTGTCGTATGGCTCAATTATGTGGCAAGTAAATTAAATTTTTTTTTTGGTAACACATTGCCAGGCAACCCTTTCTGCCCCAAGTAAAAGTCAAAGTCAAGCTGCTGTCTTCTAGCCTGCTGCTGCCGCTGCTGCTGCTGCTTATAAATAATCCTGCCGCTGGTCAGTCCAGGTGGTAAATCCCTAACATCTTGCTGCTGCCGGTAGGATAATTGCGCCATGCGCCGCCATTTGACTGACTTTGACTGCTGCCACAGCCTGAGCTCAGAGTTCGAAACGTTCGAACCCTTCGGCAACTGTTTTGGGCCAGCACCAAGCGTGTCTTAACTCTTTGGTTTGAGCGTCTGCTGTTTTAATTCGGTGGCATCTGTAAGCAACCCGAAAACTGTGCGAGGGTTTTTGGTTATAAGTTTGGTATATTTTTTTTATTTTTTAGGCACGTAGATTTTCAACAACGTCGTTCATTAGTCCCTTTCGTTGCCGCTCTACATTTTAGCCCTTACTATTTATTTTTGTTTTTTTTCTGGCTCTCTTTTTTTTTGGCAGTTGGTCATTACGCATGCATTGGCAGATGCTCTTTGGTTTTTTTCTTCTGTATTTTATAAGTATTCCCAAGTTGTAGCCAAGCAGCAAAAGGGTCAACAGTTGACTGCTCGTCTGTAAACAACACCTTTGATTTTGTTGGCCATCCAAATTGAATTCGTTGTTGTTGCTGTTGCTGTTGCCGTGTGTACCCTGCAGTTAGAAGGGTTTGCATTGGGACAGCAGGTTTTATTCTCCTGTTCTCCGTAGATTCTGAGTAGATAAGTTAAAAAGTTGCAGCTTGGAAATTAAATTTAGGTAACTTTCAGCCGTTCTTTTATTGCTTTATTGCTGTTTTATATCTCTACGCTTTGAGTAGTAGAAGCAGATAAGCGAGGGACTAAAGGATAATGGAGAGATTCTCAAAAAATATCTTTAAATCTCTAAAACAGAGCAGCAACTCTACACGTCGCATTTTTTGGTAAACTTCAATGAAGCTACATGCTTAGTTTAAGTTTATATTTCATTTCATTATAGGATGCAAGTTCGTCCTTTAGACCAAAACTAGTTTTTGATACAACTAATTAAAAAAATTTCTGAAAAGAAATTTGCATTTGAGATTATTCTGTAGTTCAACAAATTAGAATTCGAACTCAATTCAGTTACTTTTAGATTTAGATTTCTTACCCTGCCACGAATTCGAGTTGAAAATAATATTTACTCTAATGTAACATTTTTATTTTACTTTTAGATTCAGATTTTTTACCCTGCCACAAATTCGAGTTGTAAATAATCTACGCTAAAGTGCACAAAATAGTGGCAAATGGAACTTATCTTGATACGTTCCTTTGATATTGGTAACATTTAGATGATTATCTGTGACACAACGATGATGTTGTACGAATCAAAATATATATTTTTTCCAAAATCAAATTTCATTGCAGTAACATATCAAGTTATCTGTTAGACTTCAAAGTCCAGGCGAAGTATTTATTTTCAATGTGAGTCATGTATCTCTCTTAATACCCGCAGCATCTCTTTTAGAGCGATTTAAATTCAAACATCTTCCCAATCTATATGATTCAAGTTTAAGCTTAGTTTTGGTGATTTCAAATCCGATTTCACAAACTAGCTATCTAGTATGAAAAATATTTTGATAAGAACTTGGGAGGTCTCAAAACAATCAATACACAAGTGATTTTTGCTGTTAACAATTTTGGATTAAGAAGTTAACTATATAATCAGTTGCTTGTATTATTAATAAGTAGCGCTTTATATTTTGAATGGCTTACGTAAGTTATAAATAGACAACTTCACAAAGCTGAATACTAGTTGGATAACTTAAAGCAAAGCAACTCAATTTTCGGACAAAAGACTATGCGACTCTGTAATACACTTAAATGCATAATTATTAATTATTTTATTTAACTTTGAATTAACAATAATTTAGACATCTGCCTTTTTCTACATCAGAGTATAAATTGTTTCATTGTAAAAATATCTGCAGAACTCTGAGCTTAGACTATAAGATTTCTTATGATCTTCACAAAAGTTTTTAGTGATTCCCATGAATTTTTGAAATCACTCAGAATTTGATTTACGATTTTAACAAAAGTTTTGAGTGATTTCTATGAATTTGGAAAATATCTAAGTACTTGACAAAATACTAATTCTGATTTCACTGCAAAATGCTTTAATTCTAAAGCGTCCACTGAGCCAAGGCTTTGAACATTTTGATTCAGATAAAAGTTGATTTTCGTCTTAATACGCTTGGGAACTTAGGGCCGCTACTATAGCTTTCCAACGAAGGCTGTTTAGTTCTGTCTCATGTTGTGTTCGCCTGGGTCAGTTGTTGAAGGTTGGATCTTCTTCAGGTTGCCTTAGGTCTTCTTCTGAAATAACTATAGCAAAGAAGATGACGAAAATAATTAAGTTCACGTAGCCCACAAAATGAAAAGAACTCATATTAAATATCTATTTAAGAAAGAAAGTTCAAGAAGTGATAAATTAATATCTAAATGCAGCATTGCGCACTATTTACAGACAAACCACATCTTTTGCAAAAAATTCAGCTCTTTATATCGTCATATCTCAGAGATTATAATGAATATAAAAGATGTTGAAAATTGCACAAACAGTTCAGATCGAAGGCAGATTAAGCTCGACGAACATGTTAACACTAGTTTGTGGGCATTTTTGAAGTGAAATGGGTTTTTATATATAATATTTAGATAAAAAAACTCGGATTCCATAAAAAAGTTACTTTTGATTACAGTTTTGACTAAGATTAATTTTTATAAAAGTTCAAAAATTATTTGAATAATAAAAACATACTATATCTTAAAGCTGATGTACCCCCCATTTTAATTTATGTTTAAAGTGTAAAGACCAAAAGTAACCTCTATTAATGGGTGAACTTTGCGTTAGAGTTGCCGCTTTAAGCGGTCAACTTCAAAGTCCATTCAAGAACATTGTAGAAATGCGACAAATATAAAAATAAAGTAAAGACCGGGTCAAAAGCAGTCATTGAAATCGTAAATGTGGAAGCTAATGATGCATTTGAAAGTTCGTGTGGTGCCATAAAAACGAAGAGACACCAAAGCCAGAATTCCAAATTCAGCTAGCGATCCTTAGAATGTTAAGAGAGTTTTTTTTTTCTTTTTTTTTGTAAAGACGTGACAAACATTTTGAATAAGAAGAGAAAAAAAAGCAACACAAAATGTTGGTCAATAATGAATGGTTTCAAAAATGTGGGTTCTAGACGAATGCTTGTGGTAATAGGTCGTTGTTGTATGGTAACATGCTGCCTACAAACCCTTTTCAGAAATGCCACAAAGTTGAGGCATATGATCAGGCTGCCTGGTTTCGATTCCTTGGCAGCATTTCAATCACTCACATGACCATATGATGTTCATATAGGGTACTTGTTTCGAGGGTGAGATAAGAAGTTTTCGGCAAAAGAAAGCAATCTTTTTTGATTTTTTAATAAATTCTGGCAATGTGGTTTTGTAGTACAAATTTTGTAGCTCTGTGGTAGATCTTGCAGTAAGCCGCGAATAGTTTAGAAACTGCCTTTGTCCAGCTCCATTCGAGATCTGTCCATAGAAAATTGCGAACTAAAGAGTCACATAACTTTAGTTCGAAAGTACCGAACTTCAAATTCTGTTTTTACTTAAAGCCCTTATAAAAGTTCCAGCAGCATGCTACGTTGGAACATGTAAAACATAAAAATAAAACTCGGCACGGCTGTAAGAAAACTCCGGCTTCCATAAACTACTGCTTCTCGAAAGTTAACATTTTGAGAAGCTAAGCATCCCCCAGTACTGGTTCGTCGTACAATGATGAAACTAATTATTTATTTTATGCATCTCAGCATCAGCAGTTTTGCTGAGTTATAGTCGAGTAGCAAAGAGTACAACAATAAGTTTAAGTTTTTCTTGCTGACACACGATACAGATACTTTTCGATCTACACTCGCCTGCACATATTCTCTTCCTGCCCAAAAATTGTTATAAATGTTATTGCCTTTCGTTTCGCATTGTTTCCCTAGTCGCTGCAGATTGCGCCACCTGAGCCAAATTAGCTGGGCCAAAGTAAAGTCCAAGTCAACTCTCCAGATGAATCGAAGTGGAGTAATTTTCCCGGCAACGAATCTCGCTGGCCAAGTACAACAGCTGGCAACACTTAGGCCACAATACTTTGGCTAACTTTATATATATATATATATATATCGCATATAGAGGAAATAGTTACCAATGCTGGAACCGCGCTGATCTCCGACTACGCTCCCTCGCACAATACCATATCAAAAAAAAAACCCTTGCTCTCGTTGTTGTTGTTATAATTCGTGTTTAACTAATTTTAGCCCATTATCGCCATCATTATTATCATTAAATGTGAAATTGTTGTTATTGCTGTTGCGCGTTTGCAATTCCAGAGTCAGGTTGGTCGTAGCCATCAAAGTCAGTTGCGACGTAGTCGGTCGGATTCGGAGTTAAGGCTATATAGCCTCAGTCAGGTTGAGCTGCTGTCAGACACCAACTGTTGTCGTTTGTTTGCCGCTGGGGTTGCCCACGGGGTCAGGGCATGTATGGCACCGACACTTTGCGCCTGTTACGAGCTTTTCAGCAATATGTTCTATTTTTTTCCCCCACTTTGCTCAAACGATTGTTGGTAATTTGAAAGGTATGCCACTGCCCGCTCGTTACCCGCAAGATCGGCGAATGCTCAACGTACGTTTACCGCCTCATCGTCTGGCTAAGCCATAATTCAAGGGTTGCCTGCACAAATTTAGGTGTTGTCTACGCTTATTTTTTGCTAAATTCCAATTATTATTAATTCGTCGAAACAATTTTAAAAATTGAGAACTTCTAGAATTGTGCAAAAGTAATTGGTTTATTAAAATTATACGAATAGATCCCACGCGCAGTGCGCCGCAGTATAACTTAATAAGTTTTTACGCTCATAACGAAGAAAATTGCGCTATTGGAAGGGAAGTACTTTTGTAAGACTTAAACATGCCCCCGCGGGATTCGGTTTGAGGCTTTTAAGTTCGCATATGACAGCTTGAGAAAGTTATTATGCATTTCTTTCATCAAGAACTTAAAAATGCAATATAAATTGTAGTGGTTACCGAAATACATTTTTTGAAGGAATAGATGGGCTCAGGTAGCTTAGTGGTAGCGCACTCACCTCTAAATCGGAAGATCGGTGGTTCGATTCCAGTCAGCAGCACTGGTGCATTCTCCTAGCCGTAGTATGGCTAGCAAATAGATACGATTTACGTAGGAAAATCTCTATTAATTTAAGACACTACTGTTCGGATTCGGCTATTAACTGTAGGTCCTTATTCTCTTCGAACAGCTATTAATATATATATATATATATATATATATATATATATATATATATATTATATATATATAAATATATATTGTATAATATATATATATATATATATATATATATATATATATATATTAATAGCTGTTCGAAGAGAATAAGGACCTACAGTTCCTTACATATATATATATATATATACGAATATATATATATATATATCAAGGGGATAAATTTATATTTATTTTGATGACTGTAAAACAGTTGGTATTGTGCTTACTAAGACTTATATAAGTTTTACCTTCGTTCCGCTTATGCCCACTGACCATTAGACATCATTGATATCGATATATCAGGCCGCCGATTATATCATTCCAAAAGCCTATATATAGAAATCGGTAGCTTGGTGAACAATGCTATCATTAGGTTTAAGAGGCTCTTATTTATGCCACCCTATAATAGCCATGGAGCAGCCCTGCAAGATTCATTGTAGATTGCACTGCGTTTCTTATTATCTGATCGTTGTAACCAGCAAGGAGTTCCTCATCAGTATTACGAACTATTCCATCCACGTTTAACACATATACGCAATTCTTCTGCGTCAAGATAGAAGTACCCAATAAATAATAGTGAGTTCATATGATAAATATATAACATAATTGCCTCAAAGAAGTCGGCCTAAAAAAAAAATTTCTAGTACCACTCACTTCCACAATTTTACAAAGCTTAACTGGCCGAAGAAAGATGGGATACAAATTTACTTTTGACAAATGAAAATAATCGAAAACAAATTCGCAAGAAGAAGCTTCAGAACTACGCTATGCAACATATAAGATACTTTTAAATTGAGACATACTTAAGTCTATGCTGCCCTTTATAATGCCCTCAACTTGGTACACTCGGAAGATCAGAAGCTCGTTTTTTTATTCTATGAATACAAATTGGATGTAAAGAATAATACTATTCTCAATCTTGAGAACATTTTCTATGGAAAGACGACTATCATTCGGAGCGTGAAAGAGTAAAGTAAGTATGGTACGACCGAGAAGTCTACAAACTAAGATTTTTTGCAACTTTTTGATACACTTATTGATTTTATACAAATATCCAATATCCCTATTACTAATCTTATGAGATACACACCAACTATCGTCTACTCCATAACTCATTAACAATTTACAATAAAATCAACGTAAATTCTTAATTAGAAAAAGAAAAAATTCCAAGCGAATTCTATAACATTTAATACATTCCGCAACATTCGAACCAAAACTACCAACTCAATTACAATTAAAGGTAACCCAAAACTTGCTGAACAATTGGCACAAATTATTGCAAATACGAAAACAATTTATTGCCTTGAAAAACAGCAAAACCGTTTAAAGGAGCAACCAAACACTAGTGCCGTGTGGAACAAAAGACAGTCGCTCGAAAACCACAAAAATGACAAATGTAAACGAGACGGAAGGTTCTTAAATGGAATTCCGAAATACTGCACCGCACACTTGGGTGGGTCGCGCCGAGCTACACCTACAACAGACAGTGATTCCTTTTGGTCCTTTTGTTTTTTTTTTTGAGGATAGTATCGATAACTGCCACATGCGGCGTTGCAGACGGCGCTGGGCACACTTAAAGTGCGTAACTCCGACGAATCGATGCTGTCGTCTGGAAAAGTCTGGATGGACAGTTGACCATCTATCGGCTAATATTTCCTTCTATAGAAAAAAAAAAATGTCAGCTAAAACAGCAGCGGCCATATGTCAATAGACAGTTGTTTGAGTTGTATATGCTTCTGGCTACTGAGTGTATTCTGCAGGATACTAATCTTTGTTAGTTTTTCTAGTAAATTTTCTAAGAGATTTTCTACTGGTCCTTGTTGTGTTGTTTTTGGGCTTTTGTATGTTGCTGACAACTTCTTGCAAATTGTCGTAGAAGTTACTTTTGTATCCTTGCGATATTACGTAAATGATTTATTTTGCGTATTGTTTCAATGAAAGGTCTATGTTTTTAATATTTGCCAGTAGATTCTATTTGCACAGTTGTACTGTATGTTTGTTTTGGTCGTAAAGAAAAATTTTGGCAACAAGAATAAGAAGATTGTGAAACTACCAAGAATTTTAAAAGAAATTAACTTGAAATTTTTACTCTTAAATTTTATCTTTCTAAATAAAAAGCTTTATAAATTTTTGTATTTAAAAAGTCTCGCTTAAATAGACTTGTGTGAGCACTACGAATCTACTAAGATGGCAAATCATCATCAAATGCAAAATAGTTCAAAAATTGTATGAAATGTAGAAAGAAGAAAGAGCGCAGAACACAAAAACGATGTGAAACTACAAAAAAGTTCAATGTTATGAATACCAAATAGTTTTTCTGGTCTACATATACCGGGAACACGTCAATTATTAAAAAGTTAAGAAATATTTCTGCGAAGAAAAGATTCTTCGCATTAATTTTACTAAGAAACATTGAGATTTTTCCTTTAAAATTGTAAGTTTAAGAATTTATGGAATTGGAGTAACAGAACAGAAAGAAACCGCGTATTTCGGGTACCAAATTTTAAATTTTGATAATTCTAACGCCAATTGGCACTCGTACTTTAACTATTTGATAATCCTGATGTCAATCGGGACTCGAATGTCTGCTTTTCTTCCTGTTTTTTTTGAGACAAAGAGAATTTTTTCATAAAGTCAAGGATCGAAAGTGGTAAAAGATATTTTACTTTTTTTCTCTTTTTAGCTTAAATTGGAGACTTAATATCCGGCAGTTGACATATTTTTATAGATTTTCTGTTATACAACTGCTTTCCCTAAACTAACGCAGAACATGCTTCGACGCCTTATTCTTGCTTAATTGCTTTATATCTTAGTCGGGCTTATCAACTCCATTGTACACTAACAAAGCTGATTCTGTCCTGCCATCCAGTGTAACCTTTCGTTGTACCACTTTGTAGATACAATTATGCTTTATTGTAGGCCTCGGTAGCATACTGGTAGATAAGTAAATTGACGCTATTTGCCTAGGAAAATCTCTATTAATTAAAGGCCGCTCGGATTCGGCTAAAAACTGTATGTCCCTGTTCTCATCATCATCTCATATCTTTACGCTCCACGTTTGGAGCAATGACCAAGGGCAATACATTAATTTTTCTTTAATTATGCTGCGTTCCGTTCGTTCCGTAAGTTTTACAATTCGCGAAACAATCCGAAAAATAACATGTCATCCCCCGAAATTTTTATATTTTATCGACCTAAGCTTTAACTCAAAAACTTCTAAAAGTGCGTGAAGATATTACTCAATCGATCCTCGAAAAGTGAACTCTAGAAGACGCACACGCTGTGCTACTCGACTTTTGCATGGAAGCTTGAAACTTTTTAAACTATAAAGAAAATATAGAGAGATATTACTCAATCGAACCTCGAAAACCGAACTCTAGAAGTCGCTCACGCTGTGGTACTCGACTTCTGCATCGAAGCTTGAAATTTTCTTAACTATAAAAAAATATAGAGAGATATTACTCAATCGAACCTCGAAAACCGAACTCTAGAAGTCGCTCACGCTGTGGTACTCGACTTTTGCATCGAAGCTTCAAATTTTCTTAACTATAAAGAAAAGATAGCAAGTTATCATAAGTTTCTGAATCTCCCAGTTGTACATAGGTCTGGGAGTATCTAGCGAGTAAAACGCTGCACATATCACAGGTTAGGTGTAGTAAATGAGTCTTGGGATTAAGGCTCAGCTGTGTACAACCAATAATCATTCCCGGATAGCGTACGGCGGTTAGGGTACAAAGTCACAGAGAATTTTTTGGTTGCACCGATTAAACCGAAAATGAAGAGTATTTTGTCAAGTTATAATCATTCACGCAAATGTAATTATATTGCCAAATATCTTAGACATGACGGCGGAGCAGCGCCTTGTGGACTTCGTGCAAAGACTTTCAGGAAATTTACTACCATTTAGTTTTTGAAGAATGTTTCCCTACTAAGCAGCTGTTTTAAGGTTTTCACTATCACGCGGAATCTACCAACTTTAGTAAAAGTTATGTCAGAGAAGTAAAGTCATCAAGGGTTAATTGTCTATGAGGAACCCCCAATAAAAGCGGATTTTGTTGTAATTTAACTGCCAATAACTTGGTAAACAAAGATATAGTTGTTCATTCACGCTCTACTACAGTAAAAGCACATTTGGCGCGTGCTAAAAATGTAAAAAATGTGAAAAAATGGAAAAAATTTACAAAAACAATGTTTCCAGGAAAAATTGGGGTGAAGTTCAGTTAGGTATTAATTCCAAGTAAATAATAATGCTATGACAGAGGCAGGCAGGTATGAAAGTAATGTAAATCATCAAGCCGCACTCAAGCTGACTGATAAGGCGCCTTTGAGATAAGATAAACGAAATCTAAGCAAATAACGAAAAAAAATTGAGTTATCGATAAAAAGGTTAAAAAGTGAAATTCGTTACGAAAGAGGCATTGTAGCTTTATCAGAAACAGACAATATTTTAAGTACATTTTTATTTTATTTTATTTTATTTTTTTTTGTAATATTTTGGACTCACGGCAGCTGTTTGAGAAGCTACAAAAGATAACAGACGTGCGGCACGCGCGATTTCCTACGGAATGAAGACAAACCAAGCAGACGTGCAGAGTTGCTGTTTATGAAGTGCTCCGAAAACTATTTGCTTAAAAGTGCAATAAAATGTTTATATTACCATTGCGTATCCTTCCGCTGGTACAGCTGTTCCTACAGTTTTTATCTTACTTAGGCAATTGCGCCTGCGCATTGTCTATGCGCAGTTTTTATGGCATTTTGATGTAGTCTTTATGAGACTGATTATCCTTTAACATTGTTGTGGCTCATTAAAACTGGGGGTTTTGTATAGTCAGTGAAGAGCAGTCTTCTGGCCGATCGATATGCATGCTTAATTTGAATTTTATATGATATACGCGTATTGCTTAATAAAAATAGATTTTATGACTTTTTAATAGCTGCCTTCGGCGGCAATTCTCATTTCAAAGTCAGCAACTATCGGCTACAAATCTTCATTTAAGAGACCACAAAACTAAGCGTTCGAATACGATATCTTAAGCCTACCAAGACGGTAGTAGACGGTAGGTAGAGCCTGACAGACAATAGTACATACAAGCGCCTATGAGCAAGCATTGTTTGTGCCACCCCAACAGCATTGCGAATCGAGCAGATGAGCAAAAGACGGCGTCAATAATGCTGTCATCAATGTGAAAAGAATTGTACCACGTATCCTTAATCTTTTATATAAAATGTTATACATTTTCCATTATGCTATTCTTTGACTTTCGGCTAGGAAACAAGAAAAAGAAAAAAAAACCCCGAGCACGACCTCGAAAAGTAGATGAAGCTGTCAGTCAAATTTTGCTGTTGTTTTATTTTTCTTTAGGGACTGCGTGTTGCCTTCTGTTTATTGCATTTTGTGGTAAGATCAAGACAGCGATAAGCATTTTGGAGCAGTAGCTCTCTATACAGCTCTTAAGTAGTCCATCATAATTATAAGGATAATCGCTTGATTGCATATCCATCATGTAATATTTCAATTTTGTGCCCTAGTTCAAGCTGTTTTTGACTGCTTGAGTGGTTCGTGAAGTGTTTGATAGTTTGCATCTTGCAGGAAATTGATATAGTTCTATTATAAAAGAGATATGCCGGAGAGAATTTACCTTCAGCTGCATGAAATTGATATGTATTTGGGTCAAGTAATATGTATTCTTTTTTTTTGCAAAGAATTATTATGTAATGAGCAGCACTGATCGGGTGGATTATGGCAAATTTGCAGACCACTTTTTATTAGTGCTTGATGAGAGGCTACACTTTTACATGGTTTCTGCTTTTAAATAGTTTTTTTTGTGTGTTATCAGATTACAAAACCGATCTCACTAGCTCCCCCCACACGTACCTACATTTATCTCAAACAAAAAAACGACGTACAAACGAGATCTAAATGTCTTGTGGCGCCGAAGTCAGTAATGTTAGAACATCAGACACGTATTTGCTGCCAGACATGCACGCCCCAAATTAATATATAAAAGTTTATGTTATCAATAGAGGAGCACGGCTATTCGAATCTAAATAGAGGTATGAATACACCTCTCTGGATGCCTTCATTACCAACGTACCACGATGCGCCGTTGATGGTTCTGAGGATCTTCGATGGGGCTCTGTGGATAACTTTCACACTGCTCTTACTGGCATTCCCCTATAGTTGGGAAGCATAGGTCCAGTTCGATTTTAAGTCGGCGTTATAGATATAGCGGAGAGCGTACACTAAGAAGCCAATGCAGATTACTAACTTTTAGTTTGAGGTGTGCTCTTTTTGCTCCGATGTGTCTGCGTCATGCGAGTCGTATGCTAAGGCAAAAAACCTAGATAAGTAAATTTAATTTGATTTTGATAGTATAGTATTATTTAGTATGTTTGAAGGGTAATCTTAACTTTTATTCGCCAATCCGATAGCCGTTTCTTAATATCTAACAAGTTGGAGAGCAAATAGCTTGCCGTCAACGGCTCAGCTCAGGATTGCAGCAAGGGTAAGCTATGAATAAAAAGCTAAGATGACATTTTCCGAATAGTTCTGATTTACATGGTAGTATGTTAAGCTTATAGGTTTGTATGATGTTGGGACTGTATGATCCTTCTCAGAATTAGATGGTAGATTTTTTCTATTTCGATAGGAAGTAGCCAATTCTAGTTATTGCATTGAAGTGCTGGCAAATAGTTTTGACGGCACAGTACAGTAGTTCGTTTATCATCTTTGGGGTTATTAGATCGCAGCCAGGGCTGTTTAAAGGTTTTAGTTCCTTAAAAAGTTAATTTAGTCGAAATTCTATTGAATCAAATGTCGTCGGGTTTTCAACCGTTTTCACTGGAATTCCAAAATCTTACGTTGCTGGGAGACGTCCAGTGCAGTACTCTCGCTTTTCGAACGCAGTTTGAATTTCAGATGTTATTCGTTTGACTTGTTCTATGTTTCTCTCAAAAATCGAATTGATGTTTCGGAATTTTATTTTGAAATCGCAAAGCAAATAACAACGGTCAGAAGACATTTTGTATGTTGGGACTGAATGATCCCTCCCATGCTTGTGGCAATTGTTTAACTGATGTCTTTCTACAAAGACGCTTCATTGAGATTATTAAAATGTACAAAACTCAGTTGGGTTGCGAGCGAACATTCCTACCACTTTCCCAAAGAGAACATTGTTGCAAAATTACAGACCCTTCGCATCTTAAAGCACAAAATGCTATAATTTCACAAATGGCATAAGCTTAAGTACTTAATTTTTAATAATACATTTAATAATAAACATTAATTTAAATGAAAACATTTGCTCAAAGCATTTATTATATATATTTTTTTTATTATCTCTTGCTACCTTTGCAGGTACAGTTGCGTCAGGCCAATGAACACAATGTCAAAACCAATAAAAACTAAAGATAGTCAACAACTTTGTCAACAAACAATGATGATAATGAAGACAACGATGACAATGATGATGACTACGACGACGACGTCGACGATGGCGATGGTGATGACGATGACTCCAACTACAAAAGCGACCAATTTCAGTGTGCAACAGTGTCTGATAATCAGCCCGCATAAATACAAATTAAACTGCAGGCGACTTACGGTTAATATATGCAACAACTACAACAACAACAACCAGAGCAAGAGTTCCTCAGCAAAGAAAATACCAACAACTCAACCAACAACAACAACGACGACAACAATAAGAGCAACAACATTGCATGGATAATGATAAAGAAATAGCATTAAAAATTAAATTTGTCGCGTGTTTGCCGCATGTTGCAACACAGCAACAACAACAAAAATGGGGAAAAAAAAACCAGAAAGATGCCTCCAACCTCCAACCAGCAGCCAACGGAGCGATCAAGCTACCAGAGTGTGGTGAGACTGATGCCAAGGTACCCAACATTCGTTGCTAATCATGGTAATTATGGCAATGAAAAAGTAGCAGTGCCAGCCGACCAGCAAAGATCCCGAAAACAACGAAATAAAATACGACAAGAATATATAAAAACATTCGCAAATAATTTACGAAACATAACGAATATTGCATGCTCTTTAAAAATGGGCTGCGTTTCAGCGCAAATGTATATTTGGCTACGATTTTTGTATGATATTTGATATACAATATATAATATTATTTTCAGTACCAGCCAGAGTCATCTTTGTTGTAGTTTTCAGCAAATTATAGATCAAAATGATACTTTTTTTCGCAAGGCAATTTCCGTACTCTATATTGTTCCAATTTTAGTCTACCTACCAATGCAAGAAGTACTCAAAGTTATAGGTTATTTCAGATAAGCAGAATACATGCTTTTTTTCTTCTATATTCTTCCAAGTCTTCACTTACACCTTTTCCAGGTGGTTTCGGCGCTTTTCTGTAGATATTGCTCTTCTGGATCAAAGCATCGCTGAGCCCCATCGAAAAAGACGCTTTCTACGAAAGGTGCCTAAAGGTGCTTAGGCTGTGTGTCAGTCTAAATTTTATAAATAGGCTTCCCGCAACTGACTCGTACTCTTTGAAGGGTCCCTAACAGAAATTATTATTATATTTCTTCGAACATTACATCTTCAAACTACATAATTATCCTAACTGAACTAAAAAAGTCTTTTTCGTAGAAGCAATTAAAGTAAAAGTTAAATTTAAATATTTCATTCTTATTATTCATATTATTATTTTAATTCAGATTAAAATTTTTTTAAATACCATATAAGATAACTTAATATTTTTGTGCTTAAAATGTTAGTTTTATCTACCTTTTTTTGTTGCATAGAACATATATATTGGCGTACACCAAAAAAGTAAAAATTTTGTTTTTGTTGTTTTTGCTAGTTCATTTATCTTGTCTCGGAAAAATCATTTTATTTCAATTACACGATTTGGGTACAAATTTTCGGGTCCATAATCACGAATCTAAAGTTTAAACCTAAAGTTGAATAAAAATAAAATTACCATCACTAAAAATGCTTAAAAAATAGATTCTAAATTTAGTATTGCTTTTTTGCAAATCCCCGTTTACCCTTCTGCGGATTATATTTCTCCTGAGTTGATGGCATGTGTTCTGAGCGTTCTTCGGCAGCCATTCCAATGCTGTATCTTGTCAACGACAAAACCCAAAAGAATGATATTTTTCTATCAATGCATATCTTTTATTATAACTCACCTGTTAATCAGTAACATAAACTGATCGTTGGGAATTAAGATTGAGGGTCAGGCTTCGTATGATGCTAAATTTGTCTGTATCTGATTAGTTCCTTTATTATAAATGCTTCTTACGCCAGAAAAACCTGTGGTGCTGATACTTTCCCCGGCTTTAAATAAAAAAATATATTTTAATTAAAATTACAAAATACTTTTTAAAACTTCTTAAATTTTTACATTTTCCATTAAGGTTGTAGAATTTTTGTACTTTTGATACTTTGCAAGCAATACATCATCAGCAATATTATACAGACACAAACTGTATGAAAAAATAAACATACTCTTGAGCAATTTTAGGGTATAAAAAGTACCTACAACAACTGGGGAGCACTTTAGTTTCTTCTTTTTTTTTAAGTTCTGTTTTTTTTTTTTGCAACTTCTGCTGGTGGGGCATAAATTGTTTGTAGCTGTCGCACAATGCTGATAAATAATAAACAAAAGCACTAAAAAGCCACAAAAAGCCAACAGCAACAACAACAAGAACAAAAAAAAATAAACACAGTGAATACACCTGTTGGTTGGTAGCAAGTAGCAACTGTTAATATTATGTTGTTTGCTGATGCTTTGGTGTGACTGACTTGTGGCTGCCCCTGCTCAAGCTGCCACAAAAAAGCAACAACAACTACAAGCTGCAACATTGAAATTGATGCAGCAACAACTTCCAGAAAAAACGGAAGTTTGTGCTCCTAAACTCAAAAACAACACCGGATGCAGCTTGCTCTGCTTTGCTCACCGTCTCTCTCTCTCTCTCTCTCAGCTACTTAAATATTGTTTTCTGCGCAGGACAAAGCTTCACTAAAGCAAAAAAAAAACAAAATTAATTTTTGGCTGCAACAGGTTGCCAAGATCCAAGTACACCCGGGGCTTAGTGAATTTATTATAATTTTGAAACACTCACACACACTCATACACACTCGCACACATCTTAGCCCTTTTTTTGGCCAGACTCCTGCCCAAATGATTAGCGCTGAGAAACCAGTTTTTGTTTTATCTGCTCCCCAGTTTTCATTTAGCTTCTTAATCTACCCCAAATTTCATTTTAATACTCATATACAGCTGCTCTTTATTTCCTCAAGCACAATTTTGGTGGGGAGGGAGCACTATTACAGAGTATTTAAGTTATTGCAACTAAACTTTCATGGTGTTAATCTCTCATATATTTATGCATCAGATTTACTTTATCGCTTGACTTGAAATATTCATTAAAATACGCGGCCACTTAGCGATATAGTTATTTCGGGATTTTGAAAGTTGAAATTATTCGGGTCACAGATTAAATTTATTAATAATGAAGGGTATTTGGCAAGCTTTAGATAAAGTCAAAGTAATAAGATGTGCGCCAAAAATTGCATACTTTGTAAGCAAAATGTTTTTCATTTAAATTAAATCGTTGGTGGTGTAGCGATTATAAATTGATGGAGTGTTTAAAATATTTGGTAAGCAGTTGTTGAGGGAAAGGAATGCTGCTTTTGGTAGAACGACTGCTGATTTCTTGTTGGTTTTTGGGAAATTTTTAATAAATTTTTCATAATAAACGCCACTTCGAAAATGAAATGACAAATCTTGTTGTGTCAGTTAAAAAAGAGTTTTAACTTTAGAAAACTCCCACTGAGACATATATATAAGGATGTAAAATATGCACCTGAAAAATAATGCCATGTATCTAGTTAATTCGTGTGGTATACGGCCTATATTGAAAGGTTTAACCTATATTACTGCAAAGGTTTGACAACTTTTGACTATAATCGCAGCGCATCAGTGTCTATTTCGAAAAACAATATTATTTTTTTTCCGGAAAATATCGGTTTTTATATAAAATAAGCGGTATTTAGGGAGTCTTCGATTTCAGTTTTAATGGAAAGAAACGAACAGATATAGCCCAACAAATGCTTGTGGAAGCTTATGAAGGAATCTGCTCCAACCAGTAAGTCACAAAGAGATATAGGTTTCGACGGTTTCGATCTAACTATATGTCGAGTTAATCGGCCGTTATTCCAAAGCCTACCTATATAGAAAGGTTTGACAACTCCTGACAATGATCGGATTGCGTCATCGTCTATTTTCCCCAATTACATAGTTTTTTAAAGGAAAATGTTCGGAATCATGTAAAACAAGCGGGATTTTCGGGAAATTCTTGATTTTCGGTTTTTATGGAAGGAAAAGTATAATTGAAGCACATCAAAAGCTAAGTCAAAAAGCCCCCTGGCAAGCCCAAGAATATTAAAGCTACGTTTTTGGAGGCTATACTGATCATTTATACCGTAAATGTAAGATCATTTACGAGCTCAATGGACCCATGGGGGATGCAGTGCTGAAGAGCGTAGGCACATCCACGTTCATATATTACAAGATCAGTGCTAAATTCAAATTAAACTCGCAGATTTGGGGGGGTCTTAAAAAAAAATGAACTATTGTGTTACGATTTTTTGCATCGTAGCTTCCTCACGCAAAAGCACGCGATATTTGGAAAAAAAAATATTTATGGTATGCATACGCGTGATATCGTAAATCACAAAAAATTAACACTTTTCTTTATTAAGAAAAGAAAATTTCATATTCATAAGTGACTAAAATTAGAGAAACCAGACGAATCTTTTCTACTTTGCAATAACTAACTAGAATTCTTCATTTATTTCAAACTTCTTGCCTAAATCGGAGTCTCTTAAAAAAAAATTAATTCTAAATTTTTATCGTTATCTTGTATAGATTTCAAATACATGAACTATTCCAACTACCTCCTGATAAGCACATTTGCTATGCACTTAAAATCCCATACCAAACCAAACTGCACCTACAGATCGATTTTCTCGACCCAAAGCCAAACATCCGGCCGGACTTAGACGCCGTCACATTCCAAGTCATAGACACTCGCTGTTGTTGTTGTTGTGCACTACGCATTCAAATACAAAAAAAAAGTACTATGAGTACATAGAGCAGGTCTGGCACATAAAGTACGCCAATGCCAGGCGACATCCTTATTTGCATGGAAGGCGAACGGAAATGTCCGCAACAAGGATACGATAACAAAAACAAGAAAAACAACTGCGAAACTCGCTGAATGAGGACAGGCACAGAAATAACGCCAACAGCAACAACTACAAAAACAACAACAACTACCTGCTCGCAGTCGTCATCGTTGTCGTCCTTCGCGCAAAACCGGAAGTAGCCAAGGCTCAAGGTGCAAAAACAAGCAGAGAGGCTCAAACCAGCGAGAGCGACAATGTGTATGATGTTTTATGGCAGAGCTACTCTGTTCCAGAATTTGCTGCAGAAACGCGTAATTTGATTCGCGATTTTATTTTTTATTTTCTTTTTTTTTGTGATTGCAGGCTGTAGCGTCTGTTCCGCTCGCACACTTGGTACACTTGCTCGCTCTAGTCCACCCGCTGGCAGAACGGAAGGAAATAAACCACGCAGCGGCTGCTCTTCTAAGAAATTCCCACGATCCTGCTAAAGCAACCTTCCGGTTTTTCATTCATCACACACACACACAATTATTTATCCTTGATCTGTTTACGCGAAATTTTTACGCATCTCATTTTTATGAATGGTTCGCAAAAGAAGGAATTATAAAATTGCGCCAAGTTGTTGTCCAGTTCCATAACAGGATGTTTGTTTACTTTGCACTCCACACTAACGCACACACATGGACTTTAGTCAGCATCAAGGACATTGTTAAACGGCTTGACCAGTATGATCCAGAATTCTTGGAATTATATGAATGGAGACGGCTGTGAGCTGGTTTTTGGTTAACTCAAGTGAGTCTCCAAGGGAAGTGCATAGAAGTAGCGAAAAGTCCTGAGTATTGAGAAAAAAAAAGTTAGGGTACCAATATATTTGGTAAACTATAAGATACCCTACACTTTGAACGGGCAACATCTATGTTGACATTCTACATTTTTTTGTGCATTCATCATAAGATTTTATCTGGTTAGGGGAAGTTAAAAATTATGCGAACATCCCATCGAACAAGTGTCTACGTCTACGAGTCTATTGGGATGATTAAATTTCACTTAAATGCTAGGATATTACTAGGAAGAAATATTAAATCCACAGCAATCCAAAAGTATATACGTGCATACGGTCGTAATAGCGGATTCCAGCGATCTGAGACAAATACCAGATATGTCTTCCTAAAAAGCAATCTACACAGCTCTATAAATAAGTTCTTAATAACAATCCACGAAAACAAATATATATTGTTTACCCTATAAAGTGCTATTTGTTTTTAATTCAAGAACAACTTCCCGTCTTCGTCTTTAAATCTGATACTTCTAGGAATAAAGCCTTCATCTTTAAATCTGAAATTTCAATGAATGCTACATGAAGTCTTCCTCGTCGTTAAAACTGAAATTTCAGGAAAACTAGTCGTAATATTCAATTTAAACACGAAGAAGGGAGGTTATTATTGGATTAAAAAATAATGAATAAAAAAATAAAAGTTTTTTTCGACCTTGCATGATAAAAAGAACTAAAACATATTTCAAGGAGATAAGTTTAAGAGATAACCTTAAGATTTCATGTAATATCTTGAGTATCAAAAAATACAATTTTCAATAAAATTAACACAGGATGGTATGACTTCAGTTATATATTTCATTCCAGAAACCAATTATTTCAACAGATTTTGCGATTTCAATATAGCAGTTTTCTTAAATTTTCTCTGAAATAGTCTGTGTATGATTTTTCGGTAGAATCATAAGAATTTCTTTGATAAACAGCAGTTTGAACCTTTGTGCTGCCGCAGATGATGTCTAAGGGCAACTTAAAATTTTTTAACGACAGTCTCGGTATATAGGCGAAATGGAAGGTCCTCAAAATAAGAGCCTGACTCTATTAACTTAGAAAGAATAATATGGGTTTCCTATCATATTTAGGTCTAATACATCCCCTACAATTAAAAACAAGAAATACAAGCAACATGGGGCAAATCCGACTATTTCTAAGTTTTGCTAAAAACTGATACAAGAATCCCCAACTCTAACTAACGCTGCCCTAGCCCTGTAGTTCCTTAAGCCAAAATATGCCTTCCATAGCAAAAACTAATTTCCAGGTCGGATTTTCCCCAATAGAGCCAAAAATTTGATTAGTGTTTAAAAGAAAGCGTATAGAAGTAAGAGTTGTTTGGCAAACTTAGTAAACCGTGAATAGTTAAAACCGAGCAAGATGTCGCATTTGCCCCACCTAAGCCTCTACGGCAATTTATTACTCTATACAAATGCATGAAATCATGGACAACTGTCTACTGCCAGCTTGCTGATTTACAACCACGCTATGCCACTTCAACTGTTGCTCTATACTGACAGGTGATGATCACAGCATTTTCCCATGGCAAAAAAAAAAACAGCCCACAGTAATCTCAAAATATTCCCAATCTCAAGCATAACATTTCCCACAGGATGCAAATGTAACCGTACACAAGACTCCACACAAGAAAATGCTGCCATTGGATTTTATGCTAAGAAGAAGGAAATCAGTGGATGGAAAATTCAAGAAACGCAACAAATGCTCAAGAGTACGCTGCATGCTCGTCGATAAGGACATGTGTGCTTCCCATGCACGAAAAAACAAAAACCCAGATACACAGCAGGTACATGGCGATTTGTTGTTCCTTGCCGGATAGATACATTAAAACAGTTTCCCAGCGTACCAGAAACAGCTGCTCTTCCATCAAAACTCTCTGGTAAAAATTGAATTAAAAGTTGAGATTTGTCTTAGTGCATCCCGGCAGCAGAAGGTGTTTCGTTTACTTCCGTGTGATTATTTTTTTTTTGGCAAGGATTTCTGCAAAACAACAACAGCTGCCGCTGGTCACTGCCTAGTTGCTCGCTCGGCTTAATCCTTTCGTTTTGTTAGAATACTGAAAGACCAAGTTGTTTTTGTTTTTAATTGGCAACAGTTGTTGCTTTTGTAGTTATTGAATTCAAATTTATCAGAAATCTGCTTTTTCGCCTGAGAACGGAAACGTATCCTTCGAGCACCTTGAGCAGCGTAGCACCCTCGCCAAAAAAGCGAAATTTTATGCCAACATCAATACCAACAATAACTGGCGAGGGTGTATCAGGTGTATTGCATCATAATCTCTTGCTGTGGGAATCTTTTCCTTGTCGTGGCATTGAGGTCTTAGATTGGATTCATATGCAAACGGAAGTGGCTTAGCGTGGGAAGCGCCTGAGCATTAGAAGGAAGTTTGTTGAATTTTTATGTTTATTGACATGGAAAAGGATTTTGATGGGTTTTGGGAAAATATGTTGGGCGCGAAGGATGTCTTGTTTTTTTTAAGAAGATATATAGAGATCTCTATTTTGACAACTAAAGGTAAGTTGTGTCTAGGAATATTTACGGAAAATTGCAACTGTGGCATGCTCGAAAAATAAAAATGGCAACTTGAGCAACTGCAAAAAGTAAGGGGAATATTCTGAACTCTAAGCGGAATTCTGTATGCTTGAAAAAAGTAAAATAACTTTTGAAAAAATTAAGATGAATTAACATTTAGAAGCTGGCATGAAAAAGTATGAAAAAAAAAAAGTTAAAAAGCTTCAGACTAAGGGGCTTTCTATTGATTCTCCGATAGCTGACACCTGTTGTACCAGTTTAGTACCGAAATCTGACGCTATCAAAAGTGGGAAACCCTGTATGCTCTACCGTTTTCTTATCATTTTTTGCAAAAACGCAAGTTCTTTTGGCGAATTTATATTGAAAGGGTCAAATAGATTATGTTTTCTGAAAAGTTGGCTTCAAAGACTTAACAGTTGAATATGCTTTTAAGTCCTGTCGTCTGATTTTCATACCTTTAAGTATTTTTGATGACTCGAGTAAGCGACTATGGTTTATTCTTCCCAACTTTGCTCTATATAATGCAATCCGGGATTACTGCGTAGGATCAAGTGCACAAAAAAAGCACTCCTTTTCATATCGCTATGTATATCTGACAATTGCAATAAAGATTGACTTTTTATGAAAAGTTTGGTTCTTGAAAAAAACATAAAGCTATTTTGATAATCTATTTTGGTTCCTCAGTTTACCAAAGTAACTTAGCAAGTTCAATCGCTTAAACTGCAAAATTTCATCAAACGATAAGCTTCTAATTTATCCTCAACCGCAATTTGCAGAAGGAGCTTGGAATACCTTTTGTTGGTGACTTGCTTCATGCAATACGTGGTCGTTATGCGGACCACTTAAGAACTCCTTCGAATTCCCTTGGAAGAGTCATAAGAGGTCATTTACCAAGGAGACGCCTGTTCCTATATGACCTGACACATCGCTATAATGCTTTGCTATTTGTATAGTTTCCTTCTTAGTTGTGAATTATAAGTTATATCTAGACTTGTGATTGAAATCCCCCAATCACATATTTACTGAGTATTTCAAGATTTTGTTGACAGATACACTTCAAAGCTAAAGGCCCTCCAAAAACAAAATTTAGATCGTTGCCTAATACTGCTGGATAACTTCGTACCTTGACACGAATTTGCCTTTTTACCGATACGATCAGATACCCCTGTTACCTTTTGATATACTACGAAGAACAAATCTTCCCTAAGAACAAATCTTCCCTAAGAACAAATCGCCACCCATAATTTTTTCTACAAGGTTTTGGCCAAATTGGATTGGAATGCCAACTTTTCTTAAAAATTATTGAGTTTGTTTCTCTTACTTATCTAGGGGTTACTCATTGGAAACAAAATTTTCTCCCTAATATTTGAAACCCACGAAGTAATTGCTGTTCAACCTTGATAACTTGGAATGTCTTGGAGTTCCTTTCATTGCTATCTTTTTGCTTAGTTGCTTAGCAACAACTCTTGTTTTTTTTGAGTAGCTGCTCCTGCCTCATCCTGACCATTTTGATAGTGTCACTTAATTGCCCGTCTGTTCCACCCATTCCCTGGCAAACCCAACACAAGACAAGGTTTATTTATGCAGCAATTAAAACTTTTTTTATTTTTTCAACTAATTGCTAAATGCTAAACGCTTTCCAAAACGGAGCAGAAACCGGTGCAGCGCAAGGACTAAGTAAACAACATTAGGACATGGCAATTTGGTGATATGGCGACCATATCTCAATGTTTCGAGTCAAAAGTCTAGACAGGGCAGGTCAAAGTCAAGGAAAATTTGTTTTTTAAACGCTTGCACCTGCAGCGTTGGCAGGAGCCATGGAAATTAATCATTTTCAGCAAAGTCAAATAATAGCAGTTTTGGTTAGTAGCGGGAGTAGGAGTTTCCTCAGCCCATGACTTGGCCAAAATGAGCTGGAAGGAATGCAACTACATATATCTTCTAGGATATAAAAGAAATCTGCTAACAAACGATTTTGTCGGCGCTGCGAAATTAAAACGCAGCAGGATTCGGGCAAGGTATTAAGTCTACAAAAGATGTGCCGCAAAATGCAACAACTGAGACGCAGGCGCGGCACAGTTTTTGAAGGCGGAACGACAAGACGTGTCCTTTGAGAGTGCAGCAGTGTGTGTGTGTGTGTGTGTGTGTGTGTACATCTGTGTGTGGGAGATTGGGTTTTTTTTACTGCTAGTAAATGTTCCAAGTGAAATTTTGGTAATGCCCGCAATGTGCCTTGGAAAATACCATTCCTGTTTTTTTTAGGAGCTACTTACACGCAGCACTTAGTTTTACGTACAGCCCAACATGTGTTGGACATGGGACAACTTATCCTGCAAGTACGATATGGTTTGATATGTGTATGGAATTCAGTGCACATGTTGTACTTAGAAGTCCAGAGCGTATACTTGAACTATTTTGGCAGATGCTTCATGTGGGTACTTGAAACTTCACAGATCTGGAAACTGGTACCTGCTTATTTTGATGTACTTGAAGTCCGTGAAATCGATTATGGAATATCACTTGCTGGCACTAATGCTGAGTGGTTTGGAACTTATTTGAATAAAACCTGGAAAAGAAGTGTTTGAAGATTTGTTTCACCGACTTTCTTTTCAAATGTTGAAGTAGCTTGAAAATAAATCATACATCTTCAAATAGATTTTTAAGAAACGAACTCTTTCTCTCAAAACGAATAATAACCTCGATTCCATAAAATATGGGAACGCGATAGAAATCTCTAGCTTCTCAATTTTTCACGTTTTTCTTATAATAAATAACTTCTATTCCATAAAATATGCAGGGCGCTATAGAAATCTATTTCTTCTTTGCTTTTCACGTTTTTCTTATAACTACCAAGCCAAATGACGTATCGTTAAAAAACTACTCTCTCTTAATACTTCACGTATTTCTTATAATTAATACTTAACCAACGAAGTATCGCTAAAAGTAGCTATATTGTCTGCGAGTTATGGGCTAGTCCTATCCAATATATTGAATATGTATGCGCCATATTATGGCGCCCTGAAGACGAAAAACCTAGCGACTGATACAGAATTTGGTAGCAGAGGTCTTACCTCGAGGCGGAAATATATCTCAGTTAGCAACAAGTTGGCTACCTACAAATGCTAAAATCTACCAAAGTTGATCTCTGGATTCACACCGAACCAACACCTGTCAATATAGAAATTCGTCGGCGTAAATAGAAAGCATGGAGCACATGCTGCGTTTTTAATATTACAAAAAATAACTTTAGGCAGGAATTCTTAGTAAGTCCCTCGGACACCAATCCATATATATATAGGCGACAGATTGAAGCAGAATCGCAAATATCAGGCAATTTTTGGGGACTAATCACATTCTGAGCTTTTGTTGAGACGACCACCTAGAAAACATATATCTTTATATATATCCAGTCGTCAAAAAATATCATTCTTTCCGTTAACTGGCATTCCTCTCAGCCCATGCATATGAACAGATGGAAATGACAGATTGAAAAGAACTGAGGATCTTATCAGCAGTTCCAGTTATTTGAATTTATACAACTCTCTCACTTAGATTTCAGAAGTTTTGAAATTTTACTGTGAGATAGCCGGCAGGGAACCGAAAACCACGGTTATCTCTGTCTGACTTAAGAGAACTAATCAGATATAGACGATCCGTTTGTCAAATTGAGCCTCAAACATAACCTAGCACCTTTAGAATCCAAATTATAATTATAATGTCATCAAGATAACTTTTTCCATTTTTGGAATGTCTGACAAAGTATACTGAGATCATTTTACCACATCTCAGGAGGGACATAAGCGTACCCATGTTTTGAAACGTTAATTAGAAAGTTCATATTTTGAAAAGTTAGAAAAATTCATTATTAAAAAGTAAGATATTTATCTATGTGTATTTTCAGATTGCTAGAACTCCGATTTCAGACACGTGAAATATATATGTCTGTTTCGATGCGGGTGGGATTTACTTGCTTTATTTTAGATGTCAATTATGTACAACCCTTTAAAGGGTTACAGCCGACCCCACTACTTCACTAGCTACGTGCCTGGGCTTTGCTTGCGTCTTCTTCAGTTGGTTTCTCCAAGGAATTATACATGCTCCTCCAATTGGTCTTTATATCTGAGTCTAAGTCATCTCCCTCGCTTCCTTTGTCAATTTTCGCCTCGCACAGCTTCTTTTTGCAGTGACTTCTCCGGCCATACGCATTACCTGGCAGAGCAATCTCAGATGTTGCGCCGTAATACGCTAGACGGAATCTATGCCGTCGTAGAGCTCATTCGATTGCAATAGATCTTCCCAATTCGAAAGATACTGAAAATTAAGAGATCATTTTTTAAATCAAAAGTTACTCACAACCATGCCAGCTTGCCCAAGCTCAGCCAAACCCACAGCTTCATATATAATAATGACAAATGATGTACAAATCTCATCAATCCCAAATCCTGTTGGCCAACAAAGAACCCCATGCAAGCCTTAACCCTACCCCATTTGCTTAGCAAACATTGTAAATCAAAATCTTGTAAAGAATTCATTAAAAATGCTGATAAATTGAGAAACACCGCAACCGAAGTATCACTGGGGCGCCAATAAAGTTGTTGAAATTTGTACCGAAAAATTGCATTTCATTAATTTCCCCAAGTCAAACATTTGCATAAGCAAAAGTGAAAAAAAAAAAAATTAAATGCCGAAGATCGCAAGAGATCCGCGGAGTAATGAAGAGAGCAAGCAAACCAATCAAGTCAACACCTAATTTTGCATGTTCCACCCAACAAAATTTCACTTCACTTTCATGTGCTGCGCCTGGGGATAGTTAATCCTGGGAAGTGTCCAAAAGTAAGAAATGTACGAAAACTTTTCGCGCCATAAATTTGACAGTTAAATGCCGTAGAAGCTTCCCAAACAAAAAACCCCAACGAAAAAAAAAGAGTGAAAAGTTTTTAAATTAAACAAAAATTTATGAGCCAAAAAAGACGAAATTAAAAAAAAAAATGCTGCGGGCTGTGGAGCAAAGGCAAACGGCAGCCGCCACAGCGAGCCCTGACTCTGGGGAGCTGTGCGAGCGCACCTGTAAACCGGTTATGGAGCGCTACGCCAAGGGAGCAGGTAGCCGTACGAAACGTCGTCTCTGATAAAGTGAGCGCTAACAAAACAGATGTCCTGCTGCTCCAAATTGAAAGAGCCACATACATCATCCTTCAAAGGCAGCAAAGATCGTCGTAAGCGAGCGCTGCTCCCTTGGAAGCGTAAAAGAAATTGGGGTCAAAGCAGCGACGTTGCCAAATGCAAAACTGTTTTTTTTTTGTTTTTTGGAGCTTGGAACATGGGACTGTCGCACGCACATTTACAGCGGGTGTAGTGCAGCGGAGCTGAGGCGGCGCACGGGGCAGTGTTGAGGCAGCGGTGCGCTTTGGAGACTGCGTCTTGCAGCTTGTCTGTTGTTGGTTTTACTTGTTGCTCTTTTTGGAGCTGCCTTTTTGGCAGACAAGTAACATCTTTCACTTTGACCAGCCAGTTTCAACAAGTTGCCCAGTTTCGTAGCAGTTCCGGGAACTGGCGTCAGGGGGATCGCTCGCGTAGCCTATCTTCCTTGTACTTTATGTGCTGTTGTTTTATCAACTTTATGTTTTATAATTTTCTTGTTTTTTTTTTTTTGGTTTTTACTTGCAAAACTTGAAAATTAGGCGCGTGGCTGCGACATCCAAAAGGTAGCCAGCCAGCCAGCCAGCCGATCTTATGCAGCAGCGTGTGTGGGGCTCATCATGCTGAACATCATCTGAACATGATGAGCTGTTTATGTTGCAAGTACCAAGTGTACTCATTGCACTCGGTGGATTGCTGTTGTTGTTGTTGGAGCTGCAACCTGTTGTTATTGTTGCTGATTGTTGCACCATGTTGCGTGCAACAAAGTCGCTTTGCCTCCACTCCACCTGCTCTCCCAGCTCTTTAGTCGCTGACGCGTGGCAGCAGCTTTTGAGCTGGAAAATGTTTAGCAAAACAAATCTAAAAATTATAGCAAAAAATGAAGGTAAAGTAAATGTAATGTAAACATTTAATTAAAGTTGAATTGTTTGCTAATTTTTTTATAGTCTGGGGGTTCAACCTACTGCTAGCTGGGCCTCCCGCCCCAATTCTACCGCTCAACACTCGGGAAGTCGATAGGCTTATTTAGATTTCCTTCTCCAAAGTCGTGCTTACAGCGCTCAGCAAGAAAGTTATTCGAAAAAGCTCATTAAAGTTGAATCATTTGTTAATTTTTTTTGTGGTCTGGAGGATCAGCCTCCCGCTAGCTTTGTTGGCCATTGTCCGCCCCAAATCTTCCACTCGCTGCAAATTTGAAATAATTGTTGGGCGAAAAAATAGTTTTGTTTATAGTGGAAAGATATCTGTTTCGACTTTTGAAGTAAGCAGCTTTAATGCGCAAAAGTTATCCGACTTGGGTTCTGAATATAAGGGGGAGTACCATTCATTGAAAATCACCGCAGACGTTTCTTCTACTTAAAATGCTCCAAGCTGTCGATTTCGCAATTTCGATTTCCTTCGTTGAAATAGTCATGGATTTAACGATCAGAAAGTGGATTATTTCAAACAGCTTAATATCGCTTACCCAGTACTCATTTTCTTTTTCTAAATCCTTGTTTACCACTCTCGCATTCCGAGCCGAGGCCAGCATAGTCCACCAGGCCATCCGGCGCTAATTTAGTTCATTGATTTGAAAAAGTTATATTTAGAAGATATATTTTCATAGAAGATTTACTTACTTAAGTTGGCCATTTCAAGCTGTTATCGAGTTACAGCGCTCACCGACTCCCACAAGACGCCGTACTTGGGTTCAAAATTACATAAAATATTTTTTTTTTAAATATTTTATATTTTGTTTTGGTAAATATTCTTCCAGTTTAGCATAAGAAGGCCCTGAAAGGACTATAACGAAGTGCAGGAAACATATACATCATATTGGTGATACTTGCTGTCTAGTATAAGAAGGCCCTGAGAGGAAACTAATAAAGTGTAGGAATAATTACCATCATATTGTGTCTAATACCCAAACTTAACACCCAGAAAATCGTCAGATTAATTAACGGATCTTGAGACCAATGCCCAATTATAGAAAAAACTACGTAATAAAACAAATCCGCATCTGGCCAATTATTAGAATTAAATTAGAATGAAACATAAACGGCTCCCCAAATTCGATGACGTCCAAAGGCATTTCAAAACGGACACGAATAGGACAATGGAACGTTAGAACCCCTAAGGAACCATCAAGATTAGCACAATACGAGGAAGAAATGGGGAAACTGCAGATAGCGATAGCTGCATCCACAAGGCAGTAGACGGATCGGCAGACCCTAGGCGACCTGGAGATGATTCGTCCTCCAAGAACTGACCCAGGCGAACACAACATGTGACAGAGCTAAACAGACGGCGCAAAATTAGGGTTCGATGGAAGGCTCTTGTAGAGGCCCTAAGTTCCCAAGCGGCATAATAAGGAAAAAAAAAATAAAAATAAAAATAAAAATAAAACAAATCCATGCCAAAACTTAACTTTCTGAAATCCACTATCTGAATGCCTGCCACAGAAGGTATAGAACGCAAACTTACATCTTAGTAGGAATATTGGACGAATTCAAAAAAGGGTTAAATATAGGATTGTTAGTCGAATTAGCGGGAAGCAAGAAACTCTTAAGTCATTGCTTAGAAATTCGATACAAATCCCTTATAAAATGACGAAGGCATACATCCTGCTTTCACAATGCCAAAGACTTTTCTTGTATTAAAAATACTTAACTCACCAAGCTGTTGATTTCCCAATTTCGATTTCCTGCTCAAAATTAGTCAGGTTTCCGTAAATTGTTTCATTGATATTCAACTTAGAAGCTCTGAAGTGCCTAAATTATAATTCACACACTAAATTATTCAGAAACGTTTTATTCAGAAACGTACGTCATTCATTCAATAAAATATGAAATCTATTCAGTTCTATGTCGGATTTCGTAAGACCTAAAATAATAAAAAAAACTAGCTCAATGAAACTGAGTGACCAAGCTGCTACACGCTTTGCCTGCCTATTCCCAATCTAAACTAACGCTTTTACGTTCGCTTCAGTTGAATAAATGATGCGCGGAAAACCACTTTTTCATGTCATAGAGTAACTTTGAAACCCAACAAACAGGTTGTCCCTTTCATCTAAAACCTAACGTGCTCTCAACATATTGTTCTTTTAGCGCCAAAAAAACAACAAGCGCTTCGGTTCGGTATTGTCCTTCATTTGCAAACTCTCCATTCATACTTCTATATGCATATCCTTTGATATATTTATGCAGCACAAAGAGAATATTAACCCTTTTTCATACAACTCCTGTGGTTCATAAACAGTAATCTAGCTCAAAAAAGAAACTCTTTGCAGATTGGCAGTGGTGACTATTGCATACGCTTTCACATTAACAAGAAAATTTTAGTACAAAAAAAAGTAGCGAGCATTACTTTTTTTGATTAAGAAATATGAAATTATGCTGAAAATTTCCAACAAAACGTATTCAGCTTGCAAGAATTCCGTAGGTCAGATCGTTCGTTCTTCAGATATTGTCGAGTTTATCTTATATGTCCAAAAGAAATAGTTTCGAACAGAAAACGTAAATAAAAAGTAAAATGAATTTATTTCAAATAACTCTTGTCAGAAAATGTTTGCTTTAAAATGTTACCCGTCCGGTGTATGGGAATGAGATCACAGCCTAAGAGTATCCAAAAAAAAAGGGTAAGCAAGAGTGTGAGCCTCGATAGCGCGGAAGTTCAGTGGTTCGCTTCCACCCAGCAAATAAATAGACGTTATTGACCTAGGCAAAAGCACTGCCGTTCGGATTTGGTAGGTCCGAGTTCACTTGGAACAGCTACCTCCATGCTTCGCCTTTGTAGCGATGAGTATGGTCAAGGGAAATAAATTGATTAATTTTTAGCGATGTGGAAGATAAGGAACTGCAGTGCTACAGAAATCAGTTACTTCTCTGATAATAATTTCTGACTCCAATCCTGTATTTTTTTTAATTCTTTGCCAGTTCCAGTCTCTGCAGTATGCCTATGTACCCTCAACTCTTGAAGGGTAACAAAACCGGGAACTAAAAATCAACCCTTTATGCAAATTTCTTGTTTTATTATAAAATGCGCGCGCAACTTTATTGGCGCTTAAAAATTCGTTGATATTAAAATTATTTTATATTAAATTTCAATGAAATAATTGAAAAAGTATTAATATTAATAATTATAAAAATAACTCAAAATTTTTAAAATCAATAAAAATTTAATTTCGAGTTTTGTTCAATCAATACAAACTTTTTGCAAAAAAAATATTTGCTTTATTTCTAGTTTTTATTTCATTATTCAAATAATTAATTTAAATTATATTAGGAAGTTACACTTAATTAGCTTTACTTGTTCCAGTTGAATCGGAATACCAGCTGAAGAACGCTTTGATTGGAGAAGCAGCGAGTACGAAATCAGGAAATCAGCGCTTTGGTAGAAACATAAGAAATATCTTAAATGGCAAGCACGCCAGGCGCCAGGATCAACGATCGGTATTTGTGAAGATTGATATTTTTTAAAAAAATTCGAATCACACTTATAAATATGAAGTTTTTCGCAGAACTGCGTAATATCAAAGAACTTAAGTTTTTTACTTTAAATATTTTTTATTTTGCTTATTTAATAAATTATTTATTAAATTGAAATAAAATTATTCTACTCAATTAGATGAGTTCAGATAGATAGAATTCTTAGGATTATATAAAAGTCAAAGCATAAGAAGGAGAAGAGAGCGTGTAAAGCAAAAATGGAACTAGGAAATGACAGTGCGGGAGTTTGAAAATTACAACTTATTATAATTCGATGTTCAAAAATGAAATCGGTATCGGACGATATGAAGCTTCAAAGCGCAAATATCCGCATTGGATTTGTAGTTTTAGTTCCAAAATGTCAATGTTCAGGCAAACAGAAATAATCGCACTACGTTTATTATTTGAGGACAACAAATGGTTATATTTCGAACAAAAGCAATGGAATTTTAGTGAGATTTTTTATAAGATTTTTGCTGCTTGATAAATTGTAACATTTTCATACAAAAATGTTGAGCGCCAGTAAGTGGGGCAGATTTATAGGATTCAGATGCTATAGGATTCAAGAAGTTTTTGGAATTACTTTCTACATACGAAAGCGAATGTAGCACGCTCACTGGAAGTTAAAGTCGAAAATGAACTCAAAATTATTGGATCTAACCAGGTGCATGTTTGGGTGCGAGTTGAAGATTTTAGGTTCGGGCAAGAGATTTCATATGCTTAGGAGTTTTCGGAATTATTGGGTTGCCCAATAGTTGGTTGCGGATTTTCGGCGTTGACAAATTTTTTCAACGGCTTGTAACTTCGTAATTGCATTCTGTTTGGCGTCAATTTTAATATGGAGTTCACAAAGCAGCATTTTCGACATATTTTACTTTATTATTTCCGTAAAGGAAAAAACGCGGAGCTGGTTGCTAAAAAGTTACGAGATGTGTATGGTGATAAAGCCTTAAAAGGAAGACAGTGTCAAAATTGGTTTCGCAAATTCCGTTCTGGAGATTTTTCACTTAAAGATGAGCCACGTTCAGGTCGGCCAAATGAAGTTGATGATGACCAAATCAAAGCATTAATCCAATTGGATCGTCATGTAACTGAGCGTGAGATAGGAGAGAAGTTAAATATACCAAAATCAACCGTTCATTATCACATAAAAAGTCTTGGACAGGTGAAGAAGCTTGATATTTTGGTACCACATGTATTGAAAGAAGTTCATTTGACAAACCGAATCAACGCTTGTGAGACGCACCTTAAATGCAATGAATTCGATCCGTTTTTAAATCGAATCATAACTGGATATGAAAAATGGAATGGTTACAACAACGTTTGTCGAAAACGATCGTGGTCCAAGCATGGTGAACCAGCTCAAACCACTTCAAAGGCTGATATCCACCAAAGGAAGGTTATGCTGTCTGTTTGGTGGGATTGGAAGGGTGTGGTATATTTTGAGCTGCTTCCAAGGAACCAAACGATTAATTCGGATGTTTACTGTCAACAATTGGACAAATTGAATACAGCCATCAAGGAGAAGCAACCAGAATTGGTCAATCGTAAAGGTGTCATATTCCACCGCACACATCTTTGCTCACTCGCCAAAAACTGAGTGAGCTTGGCTGGAAACTTTTGATGCATCCACCATATAGCCCTGACCTTGCACCATCAGACTACCATTTATTTCGATCTTTGCAGAACTTGGTTCAGTTTTTTGCAGATAAAGGCCAGAAGTTCTATGAGCGTGGAATACTAAATTTGCCAGGAAGTTGGCGAAAAGGGTGTCGAACAAAATGGCAATTATATATTTGATCAAAGTTCATTCTAAGTTTTATTAAAAATGCATTTACTTTCTTTTAAAAAATCCGCAATTACCTTTTGGGCAACAACAATAATTCTCTTAATGAAGCTAACTGAAAGTTCAAGGCGGTAATTGAATTCTAAAGATCTGGCTGAAACTGCGTGTAGGTGCGTTTGAAGACTTTCTACATAGAATTTAAATTTCTATACGAAATGTATGGGGTTCAGCTAGGTGCAAGTAAGAGATTTCAGGTGCAAATAAGAGACTCCAATTCGAGCAGTTTTTGGATTTCCCCTCTACATTCGAAAGAAAGAAGGAAGGATGCTAGCTGTAAGTTGTAGGAAGAATTTAAATTTCTATACGAAATGTATGGGGTTCAGCTAGGTGCAAGTAAGAGATTTCAGGTGCAAATAAGAGACTCCAATTCGAGCAGTTTTTGGATTTCCCCTCTACATTCGAAAGAAAGAAGGAAGGATGCTAGCTGTAAGTTGTAGGAAGAATTTAAGTTTCTATACAAAATGTATTGGGTTCAGCTAGGTGCAAGTAAGAGATTTCCCTATACCATTGGATTCCAGCAGTTTTTGGATTTTCCCTCTACATTCGAAAGAAAGAATGAAGGATGCTAGCTGTAAGTTGTAGGCGATAACTAGATCTGGCTGGATACGCGTGTAGAATGGTTTGAACACTTTCTTCTTAATTTTTCAAACAAAAGAGCAAGAGATTTCGATTTATCCTTATAGCATGGAACTCAAGGAGTCTGCGGAATTTTTGGAAGTCAAAATTATATTTATAATTTATTTCTGCCTGCAGCTGTGTGTGGGTAGGATTGAATATATTATTTGAAAAAGGCATTTTCGAACTTCATTTTATTATAGAAAACATCGGAATTTTTATAATTTGAATTATGAAATTTCTTTATTTTATTTGTATAGAAATTACAGATAAACTGAATGTAAGCTTAAAGAGCGCACTAGCCACCAAAATACTTCGACTCAATAATTTTATTTTTTAATTAAGAAAAAATTTACAAAAAAATTTCTACCGCTTAGCAACATGAGCAACTTAGCAACATGTGCTTTGTTGCCAATACGCTTTATGTTGCGCAACATTGTATCGCGCGCTGCACTGTTCCAGCAATAATTTCCCGCGCTCTCACACTTTAAAAATTTCCCTTACTCACCCTCATGGCAGCTGTTACTTAACATTGTTGTTGAATTTCCCCAAAAGTTCAAGCGTCTGTTAATGCTGCGCCATATGCGCACGCACAAGTGCAAGCGGCAAGGCTATATATTGCCCTTGCAGCCGCCACTGTTGCCAACAGCGCAGTAACATAACAGCCGCTGCGCTGTTAACGCAACGCAGCCAGCCAGCCGCTGCTCAAAACTCACGAAACGCAATCATTCACAATTTCGTATTTGAATTTGAACGTTGAAGCACGCGACCGGACAGCCGCAACTTTTCAAAAAAAAAAAAAAATACACAAACAAAAACGTCGTTGTCGCGCGGCTGCAAAAACTGTTTGTAGCTCCAAAGTAAATTTAAATTATAAAACAAATTTCAAAAATATGAATTAAATGTGCAAAAAAAAATTTAGCAAGCATGTAAAAGTGTGCAAATTGTTTAATGATAATTTAATTATTTAAAGTAAAAGCTGCTTGCCAAAAATTATAATAAAAATTTGTTAACAAATGCAAACGCAGCCTAAACAACAACAACAACAACCACACTGTAGCAGTGCATGTGTCTACTTAGTGTTATTTATTTAAATTTAAAGTTAAAAAAAATATAAAAATTATTTTTGATTTTGCGGCATTTTCGGCTGAAACCGTTACGTTGGTGCGCTGCCAACGCCGCTGCACGTTGCACGCCGCTCTCAAATAAATAAATAAAAAAAAAAAAAAACACAGCCACAGCGCCGCGTGTTTATGTGTGCATTTGTGTGTGTATGTGTGCCTGCCGCTCGTACTTAAAAATAAATAAAATATAAAACACAAAAATAAAAACAAAATAAAACACAAACAACTTTAGGCACAATGTGGCGCGTGCACGTGTTGAACGCATAAAGCAACAACAACAACAACAAAACTAACCAAAAAAAAAAAAACAAAAGCAAAATCGCAAATTGCAAAAAATGCACGCAGCAGCAACAACAACAACAACAACAGCAGCGCTTAAATGCATAACTGTGCTTGGCTCAAACAAAATACAATAAACATTTGACAAAAAACGTAGAGCGCAATAAATTTGTGTGTGAAGCAGACGCCGCACAACAACAACAACAACGCGCGCCGCCTGCACGGATTATTACACCTACAACACCCAACACCACCCCCCACATACACTCACTTCACTCATACACTCACGCACACACACACATACATTTACGCTCTTAATTAATTTATTTACACCAAAAACAACAACAACAACTACAACGCCAACGCCAGCAGCAACAACAACAATAAACATGCATTGGATTAAATGTTTATTAACGGCATTCATTTGCTTTACAGTTATTGTGCAGGTAAGTTTCGTTTAATTATTTCTCTTACTTTTACGCTTAAGTGCCACATCAGCTCCCCGCAAATTGCAAGAAATGCCAACAACAACAACAACAGCAGCAGCAGCAGCAGCGTGCCTTTTTGGCTGTTGCTTTTGATGCCGTTATTTATTAGCCGCCTTTTTGTCTATTTTCACTTGCGCTCCAGCTGTCTGCATGTGTGTGTGCGTGCGATCAGCATTGCCAGCAAAAAACTAAAGCATGCTTTTTGCTACTACCTTTTTTTTTGGCAGTCTGGTAGAGTGTGTGTGCGCGCAAATAGTAGTAGCTTTGTGTTGTGCCTTGCGGCAGTTTAATTAATTAACTTATTAGAATTGTTTAAACTGTAAAGCAGCAGTTATTTATAATTAATTAAAATGCGATTGTAATGTAAAGTAAATGTAAAAGCAGCAAAAATGAGATGCAAGCAACACTTCTGCGCTTTTTTAGTTTGACAAAATTAGTACTTTTTGAGTTTAGAAACTAATTAAAAGTTTAAATTCGATAAGGAAATTTTTTAATAATTAAATAAAATGCAGCAATCTATTAAGCGTTAATGTAAAAGTATAAAATAAAATAAAAAAAGTTGTAACAGGCATATTTACGTTAGCAAAATATTATAAATTAATAAGCGACTTAGTGCGCCTTAAAGTTTTTAACTTTATAATATTTAATACTTGATTTTGAAAACTAATTAAAATTGCTTTTATTTTAATGTATTTTTTTAAAGATAAAATATAGAAATAAAAGGTATAGAAATTTAAAGATAAAATATTTATGTAAACATGTAAAAGTACTAAGAAGAATAATATAAAATTCTAAATGAACATTTTTAAAATTGAAATTGCATTTTTTTAACAATTAATTTTTCAAACACAAAGTTTTTAACTTTAGAATAAATTGTTTGTGCATTTTGAGACTATAATGCAGCAGCTTTGTAAGAGTAAAAAAAAAATTGTTTATGCACAATTTCACATTAACAAAATATTGAAAGCGCCACAAAATGAGTCTTTGACTTTAGTAATTTATTATAAACTTTTGAAAGAAGCAAATTTTCAATAATTAGTGTGTAATTTGTAAAAGTGCTAACAAAAAAGAAATAAATTTGAAATTGTTATAACTTTAGAATGAAATTTTTGATAGATAAAATGTAGAAACAATTAAATCAAAATGTTAAAGTATTTAGAAAATAATAAAAAAATTTCAAATGCGCAAATTTTTAAAATTGAAATTGCATTTTTTTAACAATTAATTTTTCTGTTTAGTAAAAAATAAAGTTTTTTTTACATAAGTGAAATGAATGTGTATTAATTTAAACATAAATATTGTTTTATTTATTCAAAAAAAGCTTATTTTGTTTTTTTTTAATCTAACGATTTTAAGCATTTGTTTTCTCAATTTGAACCTGCAATAAAATATATATTTTGTAATAATTAAAGAGCAGTAATATTTTGTTTAACTTAAAGACATTTTTTTATCTTGCAATTTTAACTTTTTTTTATAATATAAATTTATATTATTTATTATGCGAGGAAAAGAAACAGTTTGCTTTATTTAAAAAAAATTGTTTTATCTTCGCGATTTTAGCTTTTTTGTAATATAAATATATATTTTTTTTATTATGCTTTTGCATAAATATTTTTAGAATATTTTTTATCTCGCGGTTTTCGTTTTTTTTATAATACAAATAAATTTTATTTTATTATGCGAAGAAAAGAAATATATCGTTTCAATTAAAAAAATATTTTGAATCGATAACGATTTAAGCTACTTTTATACTGAAAATATATATATTTTTTTTTATTATGCAAAGAAAATATAAATTATTAATAGAAATGGAATTATTGTATTTTAACTTCTGTTTTTATTAATTTTCTTCTTTTTATGTAAGATTAAATTATTATTCAAAGATAAATATTTTTTTGAAATCATATGACTTAAACATTTTGTTGTTGTTTTGAGCTGGCAATTAATTATATATATTTTTTTAATATGCAAAGAGAACTATTTTAATTTAATTAAAATTTTTTATATTCTTTTTAAAATTCAAAGAAAATTTAATTTATAAATAAAATATAATTTATTGTGTTATACAATTTTAACCTTTTTGTTAATTTTTCCTTATTTTATGTTAGATTAAATTATTTTTCAAAGAGATATATTTTTTTTTTTTAAATCTTACGACTTAAACATATTTTTCTTGTTTTGAGCCACATTTTTTACTATGCAAAGAGAAATATTTTTTAATTTAATTAAAGAATATTTTTTCTCGCGATTTTAACTGTTTTACTGAATAAAGTATATATTTTTTTAAACTGATTAAAAATTATATTTTTTAAACTGATTTAAATATATATTTTTTATACTGAATAAAATAAAATTATAAAAATAAAAATATAAAAAATAAATAAAATAATAAAAAATTAATATTCTGATTAAAATATATATTTTTTTAAACTGAATAAAATAAATTCTCTTTTATTATGTAAAGAAAAATATAATGTATTCATGGCAAAAGCAATTCTTTTACTTTATAATTTTTATGTTTTTTCAAAAGTTGTTTTTTGTCTAAATTTCTCTTCTTCTTTTCCTTTTTCTCAATTGATATTTTCTCTAGATTTTTCTGTTAGCGATTTCGAACTTCTTTAGAAATATTCATTTTTTTTCGAACCATTATGTTTCAAGTTAATCTTAAATGCAAAAAGTAACCTACGTCAAACTAAAATTAATCCATTAGTTAATTTGTTGCAAATACTTGACCCTTTATAGCGATATCAGTGCAGTTGCGTATTTGCGCTAATTTCCACTAAATCCGATTACGATCCCGTATGCGCTCGTAGTTATTACAACAAATTGTTCATGCTGATTGTGCTATTTTTTATAAAACAAATTACTTAAAAATATATATTTAATTAGACTGATTACATGTAATGGCTGTTGTTTTGAAAGTTAAACATACGACTTTTGCATAATTGTTTTTAATGCAATTTTCATGTTTTGCACATTAAATCATTTGTTTTGAAAGCAGCCAAAAAAATATTACTACATTTTGTACAACTTTTGCTTTTCGGATATTAAAACTAATTTCCATGCATGAACAAATGTTGTTACCACTCAGTCAGTCAGTTGGCCCGTCCATTAAGGTGCCAAAAAAAAAAAAAAAACAAAAAAGTAAAACAAGTTTTTCGTATCAAATGGATTTTCAACATTTGTTTTTTGATTACAAAGCACAAACTGTGCGTAATCTGATCCCTTTGGCTGGCACAAAGTACATAGAAACAGCTGAGCAAATGCGCGCTGTACATAGCGGCGGGAAAGAGAGTGAGAGAGTAGCTGCGTTTAGGGGTTGCTTTGTGGTGGCAGCCACCCCGTTACCGTTACGCATTTTAGACAAAACACAAAAAAAAACGTAACTAGTTACGCTGTGGAGCCGTCAGACAGGTCAACGCAGAAATGCGCGCTTTGAGTGAACTCTGCGCTCAAAGTCAGAGACAAAAATTACCACCAACGGCGCATGCCGCAGCAGCAGCAACAACAACAACAAAAAAGTGTTAAAAAAAAGTTAAAGTATGCAAAAAGTTGCCACGACTCGATTTCAATATGCAACAACAGCAACAACAACAACACCAAAGCTACAGCATGCGCAACATCTGCCGGTCGTTTGTTTTTTATTTTTTTCTTGCGCTCTCTTCGTATTTTTTTGCAGTGTACTGCGCGCTGCGCTGCGTAGGTCAACGTCATCTCAACTGTCAACTCTTGTGCTTGCGCTCTCTGGCTACTTTGCTCACTTGCTGTTTTTTGTTTTTTTTTTTTCGTTTTGGCATTTGCCGTTGTCCGCTTTCATTGATCTCTTTCAGCATCCCCCGGCATTGCATGTGCGCATGCGTGTCTGTCTGCCGCGCACGCTCTCTCACTCGCTCTCACGCACACTTGCACTCTCTCTGACGTCGCTCAACTTTGGCACGTTGCGTGCTTTACGCTTCCTCTTTGATTTCGTAGTTGCTGCTGCTGCGGCTGCTCCTTTGGCTCCTGCTGCTGCTGCTGCGGCGCTGCTAAATTTAACTACGTTGCGAAAAAAAGCATTCCAGCCTGCAAGCAGAGCCTCCTGCGGTTTCTACTTGCCGGTCGCTGGAACAGCTGAAAAATTAAGTTTTTATATTTTTCGAAAAAAAAAAATATATATATAAAAATTTAAGCAGCTGTCGTGGCTTGTTTTAAAATTTATTTTAATAGCTGCACTAAATTTACGCTTTTTTTTTAAGCATCGCCTGACTTAAGTTCTTGGGCAAGCAGACGAACCGAACTACTCTACTTTTTGGGCTGGCTCCAGTTGACGTGTAATTAAAAATGTTATTTTTATTGAAAGTTATGCTTGGAATATACTTAGTTTGCAAAACTTTAAGCGTTATTAAAGTTAGTCTCAAAAGTTGGCTTTCGTGTGTCTAGACGTTCTTTATAATAACTGCAACTTTGGCATAAATTTTCGTTTATATTAAAATAATAAAGCAGATCTATTGTTGAAGTAGTTTTGTAGTCTCTCCAAAAAATTTTAAGTTGTTTTCGTGTTAACGAACATCCTTTGTCGACTCTACAAAGAAATTCTCAGTTCTGCTTTTTCCTTAGAGTTAAAATTAAGGAGAGGTTTTAAAGCGCGAAGAAAATGCAATAACTGACTTCGTTCTAGACTCTTCACAGAAATTCTTACATATGTTTTCTGTAGACAATCAATTGTTGACATCTCCAGATGTTTTGAAGTTTAAACAGAACTCCAGAGAAAGCAAGAAATATTTTTTTCCTACGAGTTAAAATCTCAGCACGATCTAGCAAGACTGCGATAACGAACTGATTTCCTGGTAAAAATTTTCTCTCTAGCGAAATCGATTATCATAAGAAATCTTAAAATAATATGCATAAAAACTTAACAAAACTGGAAACAATGCTATTTTGATGCACAAATATTGAACCAGAACTAAAATAGTTTATTAATAACTAATTCATGTATTAATGAAAGAGAATTAATTAATTAATTACTTCTTGCAAGCGACGACCCAACGCTATAAAGAGATCGAAAATAAAATGAACTCTTTTCTCGTAATTACTTAATAATCATTTCATTTTACATAAATATCATTTATTATCTTTTCTACTGCTCTCTTCGCGCTACTCATTCATAATTCAAAATACAAACCGTAATTGCTTTTTATTTATTTTTACACATCGTATAACTGTTTTTATTTACTAGTTATTTTTATTTTATTTTAATGTCGTCTATGCAATTTTCATATTAGCAATGAGTCGTCTGCGACAGAGAAGAATGAATAAAATGAATGAATGAATAACGCAGAGACGCATGGGAGCCTACGCTGTGCTGCAGTCTGTGTGTCGATTTTAAAGCAGACACTCGCGAGATGCGATAAATTGGAGGAACATTTTTTTGATTCAGTAAAAATTACTGCCGTACTTGGTTATTATTGTAAAGTGCTTATAGGCTACAAGAAAGAGAGCTTTAGAACATCTTCAGAATCATTAACAATTACCTTTTTTTTTGACATTTCTAACGATATCCAACTAGTAAAGAGCTTCAGGTCAGCCGTAAAAATAAGCAAACGTAAAAGTTCCACGTAGAAGCTTAACCCGTTGTTATATTTGTAGATATTTGGCCATCGATAGCATAGTAGTAGCGCTCTTACCTCTAGTACCGTAGATCGTAGGAGGCAGTTTAGGGATTAGATATTCTTTAAGTAAAATAAACTTTTATTTTCTCTATAGCATTATACAAATGTGAGAAAATTCTTTAAAATTAGAATTAGAACGAAGAAGATGAAATAAGTGAACAACTCAAATATCCTCTGCTACAATATATTCCTAGGTCTGCAGGAGCTAGAAGCAAAGAAGATATATAATATTATTTTCTTAATCGCATTGCTTAAATTTGGGAAAATGCTTGAAAATTAATTGTAAAACGAAGAACTGAAAAATAAATTAGAACAACTAAAGTGTCCTGTTGATTTATTATTTACTCTGCAAAAACTAAAAATAAAAGTGAGTTATTATTTGCGTTATCGGAGTTTTTCTGCAGATAAAACAATTGAAGCTTTAATTCCAAAAACAACTTATAAACTTACAATGATCTTCCCAAACAAACGGCTTATGAAATTTTAAGTAAATTTCTGTAAATTCAAGTAAAACTTAGAAGTCATGACTACTTTTCCAACGCTACCTCACTTTTGGAGTAATAATGAAGATACAATTTCATCTAATTGAGCGATTGCCTAAGCTAGTTATCAGCCGCGTTCATTTTGTCGAGTTTCTACTGTAGCTAATAATCTGAACGTAACCCTCTTAGCTGTCGTTATCTTTGGCTATGTCTTCGCCTTTATATAACATAATTAATTGCAATTTAGAAAAAAAAAAAACGAAAGAATTGTGTGAGGGCGCCTCAGCTTGGGATACGAGGAGATCCCACGCAAAGTGCAGTTCAGTTCCATGGCGGGGATTGCTGATTCACTTGCGCTTATAACTGTTCCAAACATGCCGTTGTTTGGCCGTCAGTTTAACGGTTGATTATGCTG
This sequence comes from Chymomyza procnemis, assembly GCA_035046065.1. Lineage (NCBI taxonomy): Eukaryota > Metazoa > Arthropoda > Insecta > Diptera > Drosophilidae > Chymomyza > Chymomyza procnemis. The sequence goes on along the minus strand of JAWNOJ010000026.1, from coordinate 13,944,184 downwards.
ATCATCAACACATTAATGATGGTGATGATGATGATAATGATGACGATAATGAATTTAATTTATTAATCAACAAACGTGGTGCAGCTTGCAAGAAGGGCAACAACAGACAAGAAGCAGAAAAAAGAGCAAAATAAACACCTGTAGTAAAGCAAATCGTCTAAAAACTTTGCAGAATTAAGGTGAAATGCGTGTGTATGGGTGTGTGTGTTTGGGTGTGTGTGTCTGTCCCACAACATCAAACTGTCAGTCAGTCAGTCAACGTAAGTTGACATGGAACACACTCACACACACATTTCCAGTGCTTAGAAGAAACTGAAAAAAAAGACTAAATATAATATCATTACAGGTTGGTGCCTGGCTAACAAGTTCGCGTCAAGCTTGAGCGAACCTCTTCAAAAAAAAAAAAAACAAAAAAAAAAATAGCAGCAATACGTTTGGAGTATTACGCTTGGTATAAATTTACCATGGCTCCATAAAAACAACAAACGGCAAACTGAGTCAAGTAAAAGATAAACAATGCAACGCACTATTTTCCAACACTCTTCGCTCTTTTGAAGCCTGCTCTTTTCAAGTTCTATGTCTGCTTACCAGTTTTTTAGAGTTTCTGCTTTTAGCAGCTTTATGATTACGATTATTTATGTATACAATGTGCCCCCAAAAGGTCTTCAAGCGTAATAAAGTTCATAGTTGAAGGCAAGGCATAAAAAAAAATATAAACAAAAATTATAACAAGTGTAGTACAAAAAAAAATTAAGGTATTCAACGAGTTTGATTGTGTAATTTGAAGAGTTTTTACGGAATTTCACTTTACATTACTCAAAAGGGAAATTTTGCTGACGTTCTTGCTGGTTTTTCGTTCAATCCTAGATTGCTAAATGTGAACCTAGCATAACTTTTTGCTATGACGCGATTCTACGAATTTCACCTAAAATTACCCAAAAGGGAAATTTAGCCTGCAATGAGTTAGCGTCGTATGGCATTTGTTAGTGTGAACATGACAAAGGAATGGAATCAATAGCTAGCACAGTATTTGGGGCCTTCAAAGCTTCCTTAAACTCACTCAACTCTATTTTGCTTTCTTTTTTCATCTCTGTTTTGTCTAGCTTCACATCCCAGCAGTGCCTGCCGGTGTAAACCCAGCATAACTCGTTATCTCAGTTCTACGAAATGTAGTTGGATTTTACGCATTTTTTCCTTCGTATTGCATTTTCTTTTTTAATATTTTTGGTCGGCCGTGTGAAAAATGTACTCAAACTGTCGAAATATTTTTACAAAAGCTTTACCATTGTTTTGGTTTTTTCTTGATCATTTTTTTTTGGGTGTTTTCATTGCACTTTTTGTTTCCCCTGCGAAGAAATAACATTGTTTTTCTCACCATGTGTAAATGCTTTTGGTGTTATGCAAATTGATTTTTCTCTATTTCTCTCTAGTTTTCTACAATTTTTTTTTTTTTTGACAACTGCTGCGCCTTTGTTTGTATGTCTAAGCGCGCTTTGTCTGTTTGTTTGTTTTTGTTTATTTTATGCTGTAGCCCTGGGTAAAAATGTAGCATATTAAAACTTGCAACTTTCTTTAAACAATAAAAGCAGAAGACCAGTAATTGAGTGAAAGAGAAGCGTCTTCTTTGCGGCTGCACTTGCTTTGAGCTTTTTAGGGGTGTTTCTGTTGTTTTAAAGATTTTTGTAGCAATATCTTTTTAGAATTCACGCAATTCTGGCGAATTTCATACAATCTATTAAATCACGCTACGAAAAACGAAAAAAAAGCAGAACGCACAATTTTACTCGAAATCGTGCTAGCGTTCTGCTTCATCTAACTTTTTATATAACTTCAAACCCTTTTTAGCTGATTTACTTTAATTTCACTTTAAAAACTTAAATAGTTTGCTTTTGAATTCGGTTAAAAAACTTGAAAGAATAAAGTATTACAAAAATCAAACTTAGGAGATTAGGCTACTACTCTACAATCCTGTCAGTATTCATTTTCCCAAACCTATCGCCATTCACAGCTGTAGTTGGATTTCAAGACGCATACACGATCTCCCAATTGTAAAATAATTTCATGATTTCATTTTTCCCATTGCCATTTCTATGTATTATTATGTACTAGCAGCAGAAAATGCGTAAGAATAAAAAAGTTACAGAAAATTGCTTAAGAACTGCATATTATTGTAGATTATTTCGCTAGCATTCACTTATTTCTGGTAGCGCCTTCTGTTTAAATTATCGCCCAAAAGTAAACTAATTTTTCTAGTCAACGAATTTCCCTACGCGTTCGAATCAAATTCTTTCATTCGTTCTACGTCGAAGAAAATAAGTTTTAACTCAAGAAAATAGTAATTCCTGCAAAAAACCTACCAGGTGATCCTGACAGCAAACAATGTGCGAACCCATCCTGTAGCGCATCTTTCAATAATTTCCCGATTAATCGAATTTCCTTGGCCCCATTGCCCCATCCCCATCCCTACTTATTATTATTATTAATTCAGTTAGTCCAGCAACTTGCTTTGATCATCTTCTATCAATCTTGTCATTTTTTTCTTTTGTTTTTTTTTTGCTGTCTGCTTTGCTGTTGCTCTTTGGCAAAGCGCCGTTGAAAACAAGTTTTTGCTCTTAGCTTTTAATGCTGCGCTCTCCTCACACATACACACACACACACAGCAGCTGCCAGCTGCACTTTGTAAGCTACCAACAACAACAACAACAACAACAGCAACAATGAGCAAACTCCAATTCACTTTTAAGTCACGTTTTGCTCTTTTTATGCTTGCTGGCTGCTGCTGCTGCTGCTCTTTCATTTGTTGCTCCAACACACAACGTCAGCTGACAGGCACAAAGCTTCTCTGTGTGTGGTGTGGCTCTCAGTGTGTGTGTGTGTTTGTGTGCGCGTTAAACTGTTATAGCTTTGGGGCTATGCGCCGTTTTATGTGCGCTCTCGCAAACGCTGGCGCTCTCTTTGCTTGTTGTTGCTCTTTCAATATGGCTGGCGTCTGTTGTTGCTTCTTGCACTGCGGCTGCTTCTTCACCTGGCGTTCATTGCTTACACCTTTTGCTGCGCTGTGTGTGTGTGTGTGTGTGAGTGAGTGCGACTCACCTAACGACTGTCAGTCGCGCAGTCGCCGCACTCATTCGCACACATGCGCCGCTGCGTTAGCGCTCTCTCGCTTGCGCGTCTTAGCCATCAATGTTGACCGGCAAAATCGTATGCCGTGGGAAACAATTCGGTTTTACTTGAACATTTTTTCAACGTTTTTCTTCTGCCTGTTGTTGCTGTTGTTGTCGCTGCTGCTTCTTTATGTTGTTGCTGCTGCCGCTGCTGCTGCTGCTGCTGGTGCTGCTCTTTTTGCCATCCGTTTCATTTTGTTTAGGCCGCTTTTTTTATGTATTTTGTTTTTATTTTTTGTGTTTTTTTTTCTGATTCTGCCTGTTGCCTGCTGCTTATTAATACACGTTTTGTTGTACGTAGCGCAGCAGCAGTAGTGGCTTTGGCGTCGCTGTCGGCGTCGTTGTTGACTGCGTGCGCTTTGCAGGCCACGTTCGTTGCCTAAGTCTTTCGTTTTGCACTAAAGGCTTTTGCGGGCCTAAGCTTTTTATATGGCTATACACTGTAGTTGTTGATTTAAATGAGTTATTTCAGTTTTGTTAGGTTTTTTGATTGTCTAGAAAGAGTTTCTGTACGTTGGATACTCTTTCTTTTCTGCTGAATCGAATCTTGCTATTAAGCACTTTTTTGTAAACTCTTTTCAAAGCAGAAACTTGCTGTTATCTTTTGGGATATAGAAATTCCTTACGATTACGAAGAAATATTAAATTCTCGTAATTTAAATAGTAGCTAACACACTGTAGAGTATACAGCTGTCACCTTGCTACCAGACTTTAGCGCAATTTTAATTTTTATGCATTGTACTAAACATTTATTAGTTTTAGCCGCTTAAAGTGATTGCATTAATTTAAAGTTTTTATGAATTTTGCACACATTTTGACAATTTATGGCCAAATGCTAGATTAGGGTCAAAGCCAGGCTTTAGTATACAATAATACATCTGCGAGGGGTAAACCCCCCCTAAGTGTGATTGTGATTCCCGCTTTACTGGGGCCACACAGTTGAACAATTACAAAAACGCTTGGCAAATGTTAGCGCCAGCTTAAGTCATTAAATTCAACTTAAGCAGCTTTGCTACAGTTTTTCTTTGGAGCATTGTTATGGGTCGTTGTAAGCTCTGCTTTTAGGGTCTTACAATTACACCTGTGCGCATTGGACCCGCAGCATCCAGCTAAGTGCCACAGCGCACCTTCTGCTTAATTGAGCAATTAAACACCCAAGCATGTGCGTAGAAACGTGAAAGAAAAAAAAATGAACTTCCCATGTACAACTCAAAGCCACATGTGGAGCACTTTTTTTTTTGTTGTCTTCTTTATTATTATTATTTAATGTATGTTTTTTTTTTGTTTTGTAAAGTCTTGTTGAAGACCGTGTTGTGTGCTAAACAATTAAATTGTCATTTTAACAAGCTTCACTTGATGTTGTTAAAATGTTAATTGCCGAACAGTTATAGAAAACGGGCTGCAATCAGAGCAATATATAATACTTGAGTGAGGTTCGCCTATTTTTGGGCATAGTCTGGTTACGAGTTGTGTTGAGTTTTTTTTTTTTGGTGTAACTTGTAGTCTGTGAGCTGTAGGTTGCAACTCTGGTGGAGCCTTTTATGGTTAGGGCTTTAGTAATTTTGTAATTTTTATTTTTATTTTTTTGAAGTGCGCGTTTTAGAACTTTTGGAGTGAGAATATCTTAGTTGGCTAGAAGTAAAGGCGTGCAGTGCTGCCCTAGTAAGCAAAGGCATAGAGCATGCGCGCAGTGCTGCCCTGTGCGCTACAGTTGGTTTATAGTGTGTGAACAAGCGCATTTTGAGTTAAATTTTAAAGTCCTGACCAGCCCTCTACAGTCGGTTTGAAGTGTGACCAAGAGCTTGTTGAGTTAGATTCTTCTTAAATCAATCAAATGTTGTAAGTAAATGCGTGCAGTGCTGCCCTACTAATGGGCATGCGCTCAGTGCTGCCCAGCGCACTTCACTCATTTTTTAGTGTGACCAAGCGCCTCTGTTGTGCTACACTCCTAAATCAAGTCACACAGACGCCGCTATAAACTTTATGGATATTATCAGCTATTTAGTTGACCCAAATCTTCAAATTTCCCTAACAAATTGAGTCGTAAACAAATGTCTATAAACAAAAGGCGTTGATTTGCAAATTAATTGAAAATTTATGACAAGCTTGCTTTGAAAACAAATTTTGCTTAAATTGGATTATGCAAATTTAGGTACGCGGCGCCGCAAAATGAAAGCAGCAGCAAGCAGCTGCCAAACTTGCACAAAATCAGCCAAAAATAGCAGAAAAAAACGTTTTAGTTAAATGTGGCAACAAATTTATGACAATTTGTTAAAGTTTTCCAATGGTCCAACACTTTTGCCTGCGCATTTGTCATTTGTTTGTTGCAACTTTTGGGTTTCTCCCTTTGCTGTGCTCGGCGATCCTTTGCATGGCACTTGAACACTTTGAGATTGTTGCACAGCCGACGACAATACAGACAGTTGCCACAAAACCACGCCAAATTCCACAATTTTTACCCCTTTTTTGTCTGCTGTAGCCATTTTTGTGTGCAATTTTTTGCGCCTGTCTGCTTTTGGTTGCCACTACTGCCGGCGACGCGACTCTCTTCTACACTTTTCGGCTAAATACCATGTTGAAAGATTTATCGTCATGTTTGAAGCTGCATTCTTAGCTCGTTCGCAACAGCCAAAGTGCCCAAAAATATGTACCAAGTTATTTGGCTACCTTTGTCAGAAGAGCACAGCAGGGGAAAAAAACTTGTTTTAAGCGTCAAAGCAAATGAATTGCTTTTTAATTTGATTAACTAAAAATAAAAACCATAACTAAGTTTTATTAATGATTATTAAACTTTGTTTTTCTTACACTACTTACAGGTGCACAGTACGGGCAACTTCGAATTGCGTCTCAACTATTTTAGCAATGAACACGGTCGCGATAACGAGGGTCATTGCTGTAGCGGTCAATCGGATCCTGTGACGGGCAAGTGCATTGGCACATGTAAGACGCGATTTCGTGTTTGTTTAAAGCAATATCAGGCTAAAATCGATATAACATCGCAGTGTACGTATGGCGATGTCGTAACGCCCATACTCGGTGAAAATTCGGTTAATCTAACGGATACGCAAAGTTTTCAAAATAAAGGTTTCACAAATCCCATACAATTTGCCTTCAATTTCGCCTGGCCGGTAAGTAAAAACAAAAAACTAATTATAGACTTGACTAAGTTATTTGTCTCTATGGAAGCGCAGCGCATCCGTTGCCTGCAATTGCTAAATTTAGCAAAAAAAAAAAAATCAACTTGATGTGGAGCAGCGCACACGCAGCCTGCCACCCTAAGACAGACGCCGCCGCCAACGCCAACGTCACTCAGTCAGTGAGTCAATACGCATTTCCCTAGCGTCGTTTTCTGCTGCTGCTGTCTGTTCGAGTCTTCTGCAGAAAATTTCTGAAAACATTTTTGTGCGGCGTCTTTGCTAATTTGTTTTGCTTTTTATAGTAGTTTGTGTTGTCGTGCTTTCAGCCCCATGCCATAGGGTATACGCCGGCATACTCTGCATATATATACATATATGTACTTCCTTTGCGCGCGGTGTCCTTGTCAGGCTTTTAAGTGCCTGCCCGTGCAGTGCAGGGGTTGCTGGCAAACAAACACATCTGTCGGCTATTAAAAAGTACGCGTGCGCACCACCAGTGCGCGCAACCGGGCGGGTTTTTCTGTGCTTGAGTAAATTTTATGCGCGTGTTGCAAAGTTATCAACGTGCAACCCCTGTGCACGGAAAATGTCGTTACTTTTTTCTGGTTTCTCGTTTTTGGTTTCTTGTTTTTCCGTTCTGACTTTTGATCCTCAATTTTTGCTGATTTATGCGGCATGCCGAATTTCAGCTGTCCGAGTGTTAAACTTTTACTCTGTTGCATGAGTTCGCCCACCGGCCGCACTTGCCACTTGCCACAAGTTATTTTATGCGCACGTGTGCTCAATAAATTGTTAAAATTTGAAATGCTGCATTCTATTGCTTGGAATTTTTGCCCGTAGCGTCTTTAATTTTTACGCTTCAGTGCCTTTCTGACTGCATTTCTTAATTATTTTTATTATTATTGCATAGATGCGCGCATGCCACCCCAAATGAAGAGCTGTAAAGTTACTCAAGCTTCAACAGCCAAGTATTTTTTTTTACCTTTTTTTTATAACGTATTTTTTAAGTCCAACTCGGTGGCTTGAATCGTGGTAATGCTACAGTAGTTGCAAGCCAGCGTGGATTTTCGTAGCGGCAGTAAGCGAATTTGCCTTTTCCTAAAAAATAAATTACCATACCATAAAATACCACTTCGGTAATATTTTTAACAATTTTTGGCTAGCAATTTTTAAAGCGCTTTTTTGCTTAAAATTGTTCTGTATACCTTTCCTTGATCTTGAGTTAGATATCTACGTTCATTGCTAATAATAGTTCGGTTAATTTTGAAAAAATTTGAGCAATAATGTCATCACTCAAAATCTTCGAAAATTTTGTTTGACTTTGAGTGTATCTTGAACATTCTTATGAAATTTATTTTTAAAAAAATTGCCGAAAATTTTGAAAAAAGCTCCAATGACTTTTGGCTTGCATTATGTATATGCGAATTTATCTTGGTAGGATCCTAAATTAGATCTATAAGTTTGTGTATTTTTTGTGAAAAAAAGTTCTACCGAACTTTGACTTATACATTTGCAAAGATAATTGTAGGTTTTATTTTTTGCCATAATTTTTGCCTGTGATCATATTTGATCTTCAAAGAGTTCAAGCTAGAAATTGTTGCTATCTAGAAATTTAGTGCTCAAAGCAACTTAAGTCTGTACCCCTTCCTTCAAGGCTCTACTAACATATTATTGTCACACTTGTCGTGTTTCCACTGTACCCGTAGCATACTGGCTTTGGCCAGGGCTTTGAAATTATGCTGCGCCCGCAGCGCGCGCGGCTTACTTAAGGGGTGTTTTTTTTTTTTTGCTTTTACTTCTTTCTACTATTTCCTTCTCTATATAGTAATATATTATTTTTCTTGCCACATTCTCTATGCACTTTACTTCCTAATTGTTTACTGTTTGTTGTTAACGTCACTATTATCATTATAGCGGGCAGTGTTTGCCACAAAAAGTGGCAAAGTCATGACAGACCCTCGGGGCAGGGAACATACAGCCACCAAGTCTTATCTACTCTATGCGTGCATGGCAAATGATGTTGGCACGTGAAATGTGTTATGTATAATGTGCTTATGTATTGCATAAAATTAAATAATAAAACTGCGGGTTAAGTGAAAATTATGCATGGGGACGAGGTAGAGAAGTAGAAGTAAGCAACAGTTTAGCGAAATACCAAGTGCCAAAGCGAAGTGCGGGGAAATTTGAATAAAGTAGAAAATGTGTAGCTCAAATAACTGCTTCGATATGCGTTATTGGCGAGTTTTGTTCAAAATTAATTTACCTTAAAAAGCGCTTTGCTTTTGTGGAAATGAAATTCCTTAAATTTCTATTGCAAAGCTATTCGCGAATTTGAGATATGTAGTCAAGTGAGTGGCTAGCTTGAAAATGTTTTTGGAAGTTTTACCAATTCTAGACTTAATAATTAGAATGTAGTTTGTGCCCTAGTAAAAGTTTAAACTTATTAAACCAACATTTTTGTATAAAAAAATTCTCTAGCGAAAGTCCCTGCTTAAAGAATATCTCTGTTTTTTTTTGGAATATTTAGAGAAAGATGTAACTTCAAACTTGCTGGAAGAATTACTTGATACAATTCTTTATAAATTTGAATAAGTATGTTATTTCAAATGATTTTTCACATATTCCATTAGCCAAACTAGCTTCAAGAATTGCTTGAATATTTAATCTGGTAATTTCTTATTATCATATTGCACAAATCCCCTTGGCCAAACTTGCTTGAAGAATTTATTTAAATATTACCATAAAAATCTTACTTAAAATTCATTTTAGTAATAATGTTTCGGCAATTGCAGAAAACTGTTTTAATATTATGTTATATCACCATATGATTGATATGAAACTTTTACGAAAACTCTCTCAGTTTTCGCTTAAAATTGTTAAGCTTTCGCCTAAAAAATGTTTGCAATAAATGCCTGCAAAGCTTTAAAATTTATGAAAAGTGCCTCGGAGAACGTCTCTTTTGTCTATGCCATCTACACATATTTACTTTGCTGCTTCTTTCATAATTCCTGCATCTCTAAAATACAATAATATATCTTTTTATCTCTTATCTTGTTTAATTCCAACAACCTATTCCCTTGATAAATTCTAACACAAACTTCCTTTTAATACCGGAATCCTTGCATTTTGCAACGTTTATGGTTCATAACATCATGCTTTTCTCCTGGTACAGTGCGCTCACTCAATTTGTACAGTATTACCTTTTCATTTTAGCACCTCACTTAAATACTCTTATTTTCCGTCAATCCGCAATGAAATCTATACCATTCTTATGCACCAAAAAGTTTCCAAAACTATTATCGAGAACTATCGTTGTATTGCTTAAAGGTTTGTCGATTCGAATATGCAGCAAAATTTACCCGATTTGTATCTAAAATTAACGATTCGCTCACAAAATTGACTCAGCCAGAATATCCCTTTTGAGGGAAATTTATATTTTTGTTTGCTTTTTGCGCGCACTTTCAACTTCAAATATTTCTAGGTCAAACTATAAATGTAAATTAAGTTCTAGACTAGACAATGGCAGCGCCGGCGGGTACACGTTGTTGCCCCCTCTGGCAGCCGCAACTGCCCTAGCAACTAATTTAATGCTGCACTTAATTAAAGCAACCAAGCCGCAGCCACGCACGCCTGCCTGACAACATGCCACATATTGTTGCATGGGGGGTTGCCAATGCGTCGCCTGCTACTCGCTTGTCTGATCCGCGACTAAAAATAGTCTAAAGCAGCAGCAGCAGCAACATTGACGTTGTGTCGCTGTCGGAGCGTTGTCTTCTGTCTTCTGTTGCATGTATATTGTATTGAACTTTGTGTACCTTGTGTCTTCTCTGTCTGTCCCTACGTCTGTCTGTCTGTCTGTATGACTGTGGCAGCAGCAGCACTCCTACTCTTGAGCAGTCAGCCAGCCAGCCCTATGCATTTGGCATGTACTTCACCCTATGCGCTGATATTGACGTTGATATACCGCGTTGTAGCACGCGATATACACTCGCCCGATCGTACCTACATAGCCTATCTCTGTAGTATATGTGCCTTATTTATTTTTGGAATTCTGTCTTTCAATATATATATATATACATAGATATACAGGGAGTTAAATGTAAGCATATTTTATTGAATGCAGGCATATGTAGCTGCTGCATATCTTATTATTTTCCGCCTGCTAATCGCTTTAGGGAAATTATCGTTTACCTGCTTGCATTATGTGGGAATTTAGGGAAATTCGTAAGTTTTTATTTTACATTTGCGACAAACATTTTATCGCTTCATTTCATTTGTTAGTTGTTGGTTTTTATTATTATTGTACACATTGTTCATTGTTTGCCGTTGATGATCTATGTCTGATTTGTTTCCTGTCGTGCCCATAAAAATGTTTTTACGTTTATTTGCAAAATCGAATATTTTCAATGTCTGCAGCAAATCGTAAAAAAAAGCGATACCTTTATGCATGCCCATCCACAACATTATGCAATACAACTGGCGGGAAGAGCGCAAAACTGGCTTATCAACTAAATTAATTCTACATCTCTATGGGATTTGGTGTAACTGCTGGTGCTGCAACTGTGTCGCCCACACACACACACACTCAGTCGACCAAAATCGAAAGTTAGAGTCTTAAAAATTAGTCATTTGCATGCAATGCTGCCAATGCATTGCGCTACGCAATCTTCAACGCCTTCAAAAGCCTTAGCCAAGCGGGCAGCTGTATACAATAAAATGTATCTTGCAGATACACACCAATGCATATGCATTTTATAGCCGCATTTTGTGTCATCTCTGCCGGTTTTTCCACACAGATCTTGTATTTGTAATCAAGTGTGAATTGAGGGCGCTGCCGCAGCTTGTTGTTGCCACTGAGGCTGCTGCACATGCGCAGATTTACATTTCAAATGCTTGCAACTTGCGTGTTTCTCCTACTTTTTTTTTTGCGATTGCATTAGCTTGCTCTGTTGATTGAGTGCAGCATTTGTTGGAGTGGCTGGCTGGTTGGCTGGTTGGTTGGTTGGTTGGTTGGATGCGTGTGTGGGCGTGCGTCTTCAAAACATGTTTTTGGCTGCTGTCATAATCTGTTTATAATGAGCTGTGGGCTGCCACTTGTGTAGTGGCTATTAGCTTAAAATTAGTTTAAAGTGTTTTGCAGCGCATTAAGATTTGATACTTACTATATATATTCCTTATATTATATATCTTGGTTTGTTTTGATATTAATCTACAACTTTCTTTTACAATTTATTTTACAGGGCACGTTTACTTTGATCATTGAAGCATGGCATGATACAAACAACAGCGAAAATGCGCCAACAAACAGTAAGTTGAAAGAATTTCAAGTTATTAACTATATAAGTTACTTTAAGTGGGGCAAAAGCGACCCCAAAATGGCGACTTCTTTTATTTTAAGCAACTTTTGAAATTGCTAGAGTAAACACGAACTTTGAACTTCTGATCAACATTATCATCATTTCTAAAAAAAGTTTTTTTCTTGTAAACTTGTTGTAACCTGTAAGCGAGCTAGACATTATAAATTTCCTAAAAAAACCTATTTTGTCATTCTGTATGGGTAAGCCCGACCCAAACACTATATAGAGCTTTAAATTTCTCTTGAAAATTCTTCATTATTTGCATAATCAATTTTCTACAAAATAAGTTTTTTGTCATTTTCAAAAAGGCTGGGGTAAATTTGAGGCTGCATGAATAGCTTGAATCTCCGAAGTTCTGTCAGTTTGAGGGGGAATTTCAAAATCAAGGATCATTTGATTTGAGGCTACATATAAAATTAAGGATTTATGCTACTTTAAGGCAAGAGAAATAGCTCGGAAATCTTGAATTGTGTTATATTTGTGGGAAAAATGTGGGACTCGTACTGTAAGCTTTGCTATGTCGGATTAAATAATGAATTAAAAGCGAAATGTATTGATTCTAAGAAAAGGTCACATAAACCAAAATGCTCCTAGAGATTCTGGAAATGACTTTAGGACAACATAGATATCTTAGAGGTTTTGAATTCTGTCAGATTAAGACGGAATATTAAAATCAAGGGTCACTTGCTTTGAGGCTATATTATTAGCTTGGAAGTCGTGAATTCTGACAGATTGCGGGAGATCACTTGCTTTCGGGCAGAGTATTTTGACTTTTGGCATATTGACGAATATTACAATCGATTATGCACTGCGGTGTTTATTTAAAGAAGAAATTATTTGAAATGTATTAAATAAGTATCTATGGACAGTTTCAGGTTTCTTTGAAATCTTTTTTGTTGTAATGACTCACATTTTCGCAGCTAAGCAGCACTAAATGCTTAATTTTGGCAACTTTTAAACGCAGGCTGCCTAATTGCTTCCTTAGCTGTCTATAATACTTTACTTCCCCTACAACATGCAAAGCCAAATCATTATTTGCTTCCTTTTTTGGGCCAAAGTGCAGCATATTCATAAATTTCCTTATAACTACAAACAATATATGCCTATATCCTGCTTCCTGTGCCTTGATCGAGAGCTGTCAAAATTGCACGATCGCCTGCCACACATCGCACACACGCACATACTCTCAACTTGCTGGCAGACAAAACCGTCACCTGATACTTTGCAACGAACCAAATGACCAAAAGAACTGGAAAAAAAAATACCCTATCTGTATGGATGGGTATATGCTGCCTTTTTATAAAGTGCAAAACTCAAATTTCTAGTTTCACTAACTGCGCAACTAACTAAAGTTCGACACTTGTGAATGCCAAGATTTCCGGCACATTGAGTGGTTTTAAATAACCAACAAACTCCAGGCCGTAGACGAGACAGGTTTAGCCCCATGCACGCTGCTTTTGCTGTTGCCACAGGGATAAACCCTGCCACAAACTTGTCGCCTTTGTTGTCTGTCTCGAGCAAAAAACAAAAAAAAAGAGGCAAAAACCAATCCATACCAAAAATTCTTCAGCCTCGTTACGCTACGCCGTAGAACGGAAGTGTGCTGAGGTCGTACTTTAGGTACTCACTGTCTCATTTACTTAAATGCAATTAATCGTCCTGCGGCCGCCCCCTGCCTGTTGGCTTGCGTCGAACTTATAGTTTGTACGGTTTGGTATTTCGCTTCTTTTTTTGAAGTGCAAACAAAATCACGACTCCTAGGCAAAAAGACTTTGGGATTGTTTTGCTGTGGAATTTAACGATCGTGTTGTGCTGCCAAACCGCCGCCACAGCCACCGCCAGCGCGTTGTAATCCATCTTCAGTGCGGTGTATGTACTGTACTTTTCGGGGTTTGCAACAAATTCATGGCTTTGTTTTCAATGCGACATGATTTGTGCAACATTCATTGATTGTCCTTAGCGATAAGCAGTTGGCTGCAGACCACACAGCAGCGACAGGGATATGCCACGCAGCATACAGTATATTGGCCAGTACTAGGCCCAGCCATCCTTTGCGGCTTGTTTGAGTATAAATGCGCGCGCTTCCCGCATAGTTTTTTTTTGAAAAACTACTTGTTCCCACACTTTGTGCTACCTGCCTGTCTGGCTGCCTAGATTTTTCCTCAACGAGTTTACCTGCACTTACTTTCCTTGACCTTTCTTTTACACATGCGGCCGGAGATTTATGTACATTTCATTGGAATACCCAAAAATACCTTTTGTGCCCTTTTTTCATTTGCTAGGGGCTACTTTTTGCTTGGGCCTCTATTTTTAGCTGTAGGAATTTTAATTGTTTTCGCTAGGCTTGCAGCGCTTTAAGAGATTTCTTTCGGGCATATCCTGCTGTGCGCAAGCGCAACCTACCAAACTGCTCCTTTTCACAGCTACAAGTGTAGCTCGTAGATCTAATAGATCTTTATCAACGCGCCAGACTAACGCGCCGCGCCGTCTTATTATTGCAATTTCAATTTTGTCTACAACGAGATTTCTTGTCGGGGATTAATTTCATTATTATTATTATTATTATTTTTTTATAAGTATGCAACAACTTTTTGCAGGCAATGTCTGGCCATCTCCCGCATACTTGCAACTTGCAGGCTGTGTAGCAAGTTTACGCCTGTCGAGTGCATTACAAGCGACTCCCAAACAGATTCCTTTTCTTTATTTTTTTTTTTGCGTCTTTAACATAAATTACATTAAAGAGCGCGGAGCAGAAGAACGTTATGTCGTTGGAGCTGGCAGAGCTATACCAGTTAGTGCAGCTCAGCTGCGCAGACACACGCATGCATGCAACAAGTCCAAGTCTTGGGCAGCAGCACGACCTTTTTGGCCGTTGTTTTCGGGCAAGTTGCCTGTGGCAAGCAACAAGTTGCCTGCCAGCCGCGCCTGCTGGGGCATGTACACTGCGGCGACGCGGGTTCGGTTATAGCCGCGATTTTGCGTTGTGCTGCGCATCGTGCAAGGTGATTTTTCCTTTGATGCGTTCAAATCTTTCAACTCATGCTCTTGAGGTTTTTGTTGGAGTTGCTGTTTTTTTTTTTTTTTGTATATATATATTTTTCACCTATCCCTACCTACCAATTAATCTCTGCCAATGCCAAAGTTGTTAGTTGCACGTTGTTCAGCCTGGCGATGTTGTTAAAATGCTTATCTTTTAATTTTAACTCATTGGATCAAGCAGTCGCGGCTTGGCTTGGCTTGGCCCGGCAACAGCTACGGCGGCTGCTTGCTTGCTTGCATGCCCCATACAAAACTTGTTGCCACCGTCGCGCCGTCGTCATCGTCACCGTATGGCACGTCGTCGTGTGTCTTGATAAAATGGTATTTTAAAAATTCCTTAAGTTTAAGTCAGCGTGTGCGCTGTTGTTGTCTGCAGTGAAATATTTAGCTAGTTTGAGAGTCAAGTTTGAAATTCTTGTTGCAAATTTGTTGCACACAAATTTCACTCATTTGTTTAGACGCGTCTGCCTGAATACCCTGTTTTGGTGCACTTTTGCAACAGCTTAGGCTTGAGTTGTTGCCAAGGAGCAAATTTTTCACTCATTTGTTTAGGCGCGTCTGCCTGAATACCCTGTTTTGGTGCACTTTTGCAACAGCTTAGGCTTGAGTTGTTGCCAAAGGAGCAAATTTTTTATTTTTTTTCGCGTCTGCCTGAATACCCTGTTTTGGTGCACTTTTGCCATAGCTTAAGCTTGAATTACTGGCAAATGAGGAAATTTTTGTTTTTGACAGCTCAAAACTGACATTTCCGCAACATTAATCAAGTCATTAATATCAACTTTTCAAAATGTTGCACGTTGCACGGCTATGCGAAAGTTGTTGCACACGCAATGGCGTCTTTATTGATAATTAAAAAATGCCGCATGCTATCATTTTATTTTTTTTTGTTTAATTTTCTTGTATAAAAAATGCAGAGATACTTTTAATTTTTCGCCAAAAGCTTTCATTTGCAAATGTGCTTGCAACTTGCCAAACGGCATTTTGCAGTTGCAACCGAAATCTGCACAAAAAAAAAAAAAAAAAACAAATGAAAAAATTTGTGCGTCTCAGAGTTGCCGGTCGAGCGTTACGGCCGTCTAATAACCTGTCAGGCCACAAATCCCATGAGGCTTTTCAGTGTCTTTGCGAGCACACAGCAGGCGGCTTAATGTGCCACATGCCACTGCTGCCGCACTTTTGGGGCAATGTAAATAAAACTACAATTCAATTTTTTTTCTGCGCCACGCAAAAATGCCAAAAAATACTGCGATCGCCGCGATTTTTGCATTTGTGCGCTGAGCGCTTTTCCATGTACACAGAACCCAAAATATAAACTTGGCTTATAAGCAGGTGGAAGCGGCGCGACAACGACTTTGCCAAAAATGTTGGCCAACTGGCTTAGAATTATTTTTTATTTGATTTTTGCAAATGTGCACAAAGTTGCTAGGTTTTTCATTTTTAGCCATATGCAATGCATATTTTTTGGTAATTAATTAGCTGCTATATTTTCTTTGTATAAAAAAATACAAAATTTGTTATATGCACAGGATTTTTTTTTATTTTTGGAGAACTAGTTTCTTCGACCAGTTAGTGTGCTTGTCAATTGAGGACTGTAATATATCATTGACAATATGGAGATACAATTTGGTTGAGCAATATTATAGTTTTTTTGGTGGTAGTAGTTGGCACAACTTGGCTTTAAGGCTTTTGGACAAAAAGTATAAAAATAAGTTTAAACGTTAATCGGCAATATTTTGCATAAAAAAGTTGATAGTTTTGTGCGTTCTAAGTGCTTTTTGTCATAAAAAGTTATTTAAGATTTAGCTGTACTTAATTTCGAATCAAAATCAAACCAAAAAAACCTTAGATTTGAAGGTAAACCTCAAAAACTATCAAAATTGAATATTGTTAGAAAATATAGTTTGTATTTTTCAGTGACTCTTAAAAATTCTTTTTTAACTCAAGCCAATTGCTAATACGATGTTTCTTTATAAGTTTTTTAGAAATTCTTTTTAAAGATATCTTCTTAAATTAGCAAAATTTTTGAATTGCCTAAGCAATTAGGGGCTTTATTTGGGAAATCTTTTTAATATAAAAGTAAAGCAACAAGTTTATTAGTTTAAGACAAATTATTTTGTCATTTTGGAAATTTTTTTAAAGTTATTCTATTAATTAATCTACGATACTTCAGTTTCTTTGGGATTATTTTTGAAAAGATATGTAACTAAGTTGCCAATATTATTAAGTTGCCTAAACAGAGTCTCGATGAGTGTAATTCTGCTTGAAGCATATAATTTGTCATATATAAGTTGGAACTCAGTAGCGTGATGTAAGCGTGCTTGATTTCAAAATCTAAGGTTGTTGGTGCGATTTCACTGTGTAGCACTGCTGCATTTTGCCTAGCACTGACATGGCTAGCAAAAATAAATTACTTGGCTAAGTATGCGCCAACTGTAAGGCTACTGTTCTCTTCAATTATTATTATTATTATTAATAGAGACATCTCCATGAAGCGATCCCAACATGGTAAAAGCAACTAAATTTATTTAACGATTCAGAGTAATTAAGTTTAATTTTTTTTATTATGACGTCACTACCAAGAAAATCCAGAAAAATTATGACTCTAAGCAATGCATATCGAACCATTTATCAAATATATCTAGCCAGAAATGTCTTACCCCAGGAATGAATAAATTCAATGACTTTTACTTTTTTCGCTCGGAAGTAATATCTACTGACATTAAAAAATTTATCTTTTTTAAATGAATGTTTTATGATATCTTAAATGCATTTGCATTCTACTCAATTTATATAAGCATTACTTTACAATTAAATATAAATAAATAAAATATACAAAGCACGTTTTACGTTTCTCAAATGTTAATGTCGAAAATATTAAGTATACGTTCGCGCTAGCAACTAGAACTCATTCACAACAATGCACAACTTGAGTACCCTACATTTCCGGCTTCAAATGAGTATTTCAACTTTTATAATGGAAACTCATTTTGAGTGTTAGATAAAAAAAAGTATTTACTTTCACTGCTGTTTTCCCAAGCTACACACTCATTTGGCTGGGTATATCTACTACTTCTATGCGTTGTGTATATTCACATATATCAAAGTCTATTTATGATTATTATTATTATATTTATTTAGCTGGGTTTATCTTCTTCTACTTGGCACTTTTAACATTTAGATTATAACTGCATTGGCATTGCCCACAGATTTATGCTGGTTTTCGTAGCAAAACTCTTAGGCAGACACTCAACTGAGTCGCTTGGCGGGTCTGGCCTGGTCGGGTCTGGTCTGGTCTTGGCTTAGTCTTGGTCTTGGTCTGGCTTTAGACAGCGTCTCCGCCAACTTTTAGTGCCCGCTCGCTCGCTCGCTCAGTGCATGCAATTCGAATAGTCATGCACCTGCAATTTACTTTATAGACCATGGCATAATGTGTATATAAGTGTGTACATATGTATAGTGTGGCATATACCTGTACATAAAAGCGTGCACACCGAAACAAGTTGCCATCCAATAGTTACTACAGCAACCAAGAGACCGGTCGGTGGTTGGATTTTGCTTTTCGTCGATAGCTCGTCACATTCGTCGAACAGCTGAAAATGTTTGTCGGCGTCGGAGTCGGAGTCAGAGTCGTCGTTGTGGTGTGTCTGTGTTGCATGGCCGACTGACGCTGCTGGTGTGCCATGCCCCGTCGCCAAATACCAAAAGTGCTACCCGCACCATGCCACATGCAACCAAGCTATACCTTTTTGTTGCTTGGCACTTGACTTGTGCGCATGCGCAGCGACTGTGACAAGCAATTGCATTTGAAGAAGTTAGTTTTGGTTTTATTTTTGGGCTGTTTCTTTTTTTTGTACAACATTTTTTTGAGCGACCTTAACTGCTGCTTGCAGGCTTAACCCAATTAAACTTTATAAGACTCATTTTGTCTAAAATTTTATATATTAAGTTTAGCTGTTTCTATTGTTAACTTTTTTGTATTGCTTACTTTTTTTTATAGATTTGCTCATACAACGCTTGGCGCTGCAACAAGTTTTGGATGTATCACCGGAATGGAAATCGAACAAATCGGAGTCACAGTATACCTGGCTGGAGTATGGTTTTCGTGTTACCTGTGATCCATATTATTATGGCGCTGGCTGTTCGGATGTTTGTCGGCCACGTGGTGATATGTTTGGGCATTATTCATGCTCCGAAATTGGTGAAAGAATATGCGAATCGGGCTGGCATGGCGAATATTGCGTAAAACGTAAGTAGCTTTGTGTAGTTAGAGTAGTCTATAGGCGGCTTAAGTTAGTGCCAAATTCCACTGCGTTGGCCATTGTATACAACTTGCAACAAAGTAGCTAAGCTGTTATTAGCCTTTAGTCTTATTATTATGCAAGCTGCTGCATAATGTAGGACTCAAAAAACTTCACTTTACTCAACTTTAATTCAAATGGCTTATTTCCTTGAAATTATAGCACATAAACAGCCTCAAATTCATTCATACGCAGCGGCCGAAAAAACAAAAAAAAAAAAAAAAAATGGTGACCAAACCCTTTTGGGCCAATTTGAGAGCAAGCAGTTGCAGCAGCACTACTACGTACACTTCCACTTCCACTTGGTTAAGTTTTTTATTGGAAGCCAGCCTGCACGTCTTGGCTTTTTATTTGCTGCTGCCGTTGGAAAATAATTTTTTCGCACATGTGTATGTGTGTGTGTTTGCCTTAATTTAAGCTCATTTTTGCGCATTTAAGTTGAAAATAAAGTATACCAGCACAACAAAAACAACAACGAGTGGAACTCCAACAACTTTGGCAGCTGTATTTAGTAGTTGGCTCTTCCGCTCTGCCAGCAACTCGATAAACCGGCAGCAGCATGTGCAGGACAACACAAAAATTATCTGACCGAAAAAACAAAAAAAAGAACAAGCAGAAGAAGTTCGTAAAACAGGCAAACAGCAGACAGACTATACGACATTTAAGGTGTAATCAGCCGTTGCCAACCCTAAAGGAAGTTCCCACTGTACCCCTCCTAACACGAGAGGAATCCACACACAGCGCAAGTTCCAAACATGCTGCCTCCATACATGATGATGAGCAAGCAGCATTATGAGCTTACTGCTGGCGCGGCTGCTCCTTGCTGCCTGCTTGCGTTGTCCTCGTATCGCCAGAGCAGTGCGGCGCAGTCTACGTAGATCTTGGGCACATCGTCATGATTAAGTTTACCATATAGAGCGCTGCAGTATGCATGTTTGTGTGTGTGTGTGTGTGTTAGTTTTTGTAAGATCTACCACACCTTGAATTGGTTGGTTGGTTGGTTGTCTCCACCGCGCGCTCATGTTTGGTTATGGCTGCGAGCCCTTGCCTGCACTTGGCGTGGGAAGATTTTTCTGTTCTGGCTTTTTGTCTGCTCTGATTCACTGTCTGTGCGTGTGTTTGTGCGTTTTTATGTAGATCTCTGCGTGTGTGTGTGTATTTGTGTGTGCCCCAAAATGTTGAAAGGTAGCTGCGCTACTACAAAGGGCTGCTGCTGTTGGAATTGCTGCTGCCGCTGCTGCGGCTGCTCCTCCAAAAAGAGCTGCTTTTTTTTGGCTGCTGCAGGGCGCACTCTGATTTCTTCTGTTGCTGTTGCCGGTGTTGTATGCCTGCCACAAAATTTTAATATTTTTGTTTTGCTTAGTTCGTTAGACGTTTTGTTTTCAGCTACATGACAAATGATTTTTCAACGAGAGCAACAAAACAATACTGCGTTTTTCACTGTGGCACTTTTCCAATGTTCTTCAGCGTCGCCTTCGTCGTCATCGTTATTCAAAATTCATTGATTTTTAATTTATTTATTTGCTTTGCTTTGAATTCAAAGTTATTTTATAACTTGTTGCTGCTCTCCTATATGTTTTTTTGACTTCGATTTGGTATTTCGTCGTCGTCGTGGTCGTCGTCGTCTTGCTGTCGGTTATTTAAATTGTTTGCCTTTATTTTTTGTAAAACGTCAACTCATCGTCAGTTCTTTTGGCTTGATTCAATATAATTATACTTTAATTCGTTTGTTTGCCTATGGCTGGCAGCGCTTACAGTTCCTCCTCGCTTGCTGGCTATAGCATATATACGCCTTGATTTCTGTACAATCATCTCATTTGATTTGACATGCAAGTGATTTTCAATAATAATGAGTGCTGAAGTGTAGAAACGTCGACAACAACGACAACTGGAAAGCAACGCACTTGACAAAGTTAACCAAAAGTATTTCGGCGAAATAAAATTTTGTTCATTTTTGGTTTGCCATCACCATGAAAGAAGCAGCAGCAGCAGCACGACTATGACACATATTTGAGCAAATATTTGTAAAAGTTTGGAAGCGCAAAATGTTCAGTCAATAAAAGTAGACACTTTGCTTACAATCTGTTTCTTTAGAAGGCTTTGAACTTTTGAAGAATTTTTGGTAAAAGCTGAAGAAGTGCGAAAAATGAATCAGTGCAGAGGTATGAAAGATGCTTTTTGTAAAATGCCAAAAAATACTTTAGATTTGGGCAACCATCTCGACTTATTTGCGTTCTAAACTGCATATTTACCTATTAGAAACAATTGTGTCTTTTGCAAACCAAAAAATTTTGCAAAAATTTGCATTCATAATCAATTTAGCGTCTTCAATTCATATCATCTGTGTCTCTATTTTGGAATGAACCTTTAGATTCACTCTAGCTTAAATCCAGGGACTGCATTGCCGTTTCTGTGGACTCTTTCTGCGTCATACGTGGTTTTCCAACTCTACGCTATAATACGAATATGACTGAGAGTTACTTCTTTCAAAATGTATCTGAACATTTAAGCTTCTGTGAACTTGCTCTTACGAGGTTTGCTAACTCTACGTTACGTACAAAGTTATGTTTCGAACGTTACGTACAGAGTTATGTTCCGAACGTTACGTACAGAGTTATGTTCCGAATGTTACAGAGTTACTTCTGCCAAATGTATGTTTTTCTTTGTATTCTATTGAATCTTCCATCCGACTCTATTTTGGGATATATTTCTCAATTCAATTCAGCTGAAGCCCAGCTGCAGCATTTCTAATTCTGTGCATATTCTCCTGTGGCACGAAGGCACTTCCAATTCAATGCTTTGTTACCAATATGACTGACAGTTACTTCTGCCGAAATGTGTTGATTCGATTGCTTTTATCTCCTTTTGGAGCTTAGAGCTTCTTCAATTGCCGTCTTTCATAGGACTTTATTTTGGGACATATTTCTGGGTGCAGTTTGATTCGATTGAACATTCAGTTCAGCGCCTATAGCTATTGTGGCGATGCAGCCGAGATAGCAGCTCTTAACTCCCACTTCAAAATGCTGATCAGGGGCTATAACACACGGCGGCATATAGTCGCGAAGGCTTAAAACTTACACTTCAACCGAAGTGTTGATTTTTCGTATAGTTCCGTGAAGCTTGCAATTAGAAGCTGTCGAAGCAATTTAGGCCAACTCTAATTTAATTAGTTAAAACGAACTTAAATATAATATCAAGAATATCAATATAAAGTACCCCAAGCATACTTCAACTAGAATCAGTGAAAGTAAATGTAACTACAAAATTGCCAGCCAATATCCGTCATTCCTAGTTAAGAGTTATTACCATTGCGCATACAACTACGTAACAAACAGAACAACCATGAGAGATGTATTTACGTACTTGGTTACTTTTGTGTGCGCTCTGCTTGCGGGCGTGTGAACTTGCGCAGAAACAAGAACACACCATAAAACTGGGCGAGACTGTGTTTAACATACCACGCCGAACCGCCGAAGCAACCACATCGGGGGCTACCAACTAAACATACCAAATGCCGCCCAAATACAAAAAAAAAGGAAACTCACTTTCAGCAGAATGTGAAAACTATTCCAAGTTGCTATAATCAAGTTGCAGAGACCGTGCGCCGTAGACTTAGAGGACTTTGAGAGATGCGGCTATGTAATAAAAATCATTGCCAATTGCCAATATTACGCTTTATATATGTATAACCAGGCATGTGTGTGTGTGTGTGTGAGTGTGTTGGGTGGTGGCGTCTCCAAGCGGGCAACAAAATTAAAAGCACACTGTCTACACGCTGCAGCAGCGGCAGCCGCAGCAGCATCAGCAGGACGGCGGCAGCGAAGAACACGTTTTAGTGATTTTCTAGCAATTTTCCTGCAACCTTATTTTTGCTCAATGAAACTGTGGGGAGACGCGTCTTCGGCTGGGCTGACTGGCTGCCCACTTTAAAGAGGAGCTGCAGCAGCTTGTCTGGCCATGCCCGTTTTTGGTGCATAGCTGTAGCGCACGATTTTCTCTAGCCCTTCGTTGTCTACAACGAGAGATTCGGGGCAACTCCCCTACTTCCTGCCAGCCAGAGCAGCACAGCTCAGCACAGCACAGCACAGCGTGGCGAACTGCGCTGTGCGCCTGGCCAAAAACATGTTTGCCACATTCTTGCCAATACGTATCGAAGTTTGTAGCAAATCTCTTGAGCTTGGGAATCTGTTCTTTTGTATTTTGGCCAGTTCTTATGATGGTTTTAGCCATTTTTGTGTGTGTGTTTGTGTTTTTGACCATGGGATTATTTCATTTTGTGTTGTTTCCTTTTGTCTGGTGTTGGTGGCGGTGCTGCTGCTGCTGCTGCTGCTGCTGCTGCTGTTTGCGCTTATTAGAAACAAGTTATTCCTGCTCTTAATGCAGCATCTCTGTCTAACTGTGTGTCTGTGGCAGCTTCACAGTTTGACAGGCACTGTGGCAAGCAGATCATTCATTTGCGTGCATTTAAGCCATGATTCATGCCACAGATTTTCCATTTAACTCGCTCTCAAATGCAATAAGTTTACTTTGCAACTTTAAAGAGTTTTTCATTTTGGTGTTTATATTTTTCTTAACATTTTTTTTTTGTTTTTTTGGGTGTCGCGTGAAAAAGAAAGTTTTTCGTTTATGATGAAAAATTTGACTCAATTTTTGTTGGCTTTTGTTTGATAAAGTTGTCTCATGTGGGTTGTTTATATTTGATATTTGTTAATGCGGCTTGTGGGCGTCTATCATCTTTTAGTTGGTTTATTATTATTTTGGCCATGCTAGTTGCAGGTGGGCTAAGCAGCAGGTTGTTGCAACTTTGGAAACCTGAGTTGTAGCAGGGAAAGTGTTGAACTGCGTCGATTTTTCATATATTTTTTTGAATAAGTCTTTTACGAGTAGATGCGCTGTAGATGTTACTAGTCTATAAGTCTCTATGTTTACGCGGGTTTTTAATATTTTGATTTGCTTTCTTTTCAGCCAAATGCGCCAAAGGCTGTGAACATGGACGCTGTGAACAACCCAATCAATGCATGTAAGTAGCAAATGTTTTGGAAAAACTTTATAAGTAGAAAGAACTTCATTAGCTTCAAAAAAATGAGAACTTGAGAAGCTGCTGCAGCTAAGAACTGCAAGTCTTCGGGTGTTCAAATTTATCATGAAAACTGTAAAGTCTTTCTAGTGACACTTGACTTAAACGTACCTGGGACTGAGACCTACCAAAAGCTATAATAATAATGAAATTCATTGTAATATAATAATATTACTGGAAGAACCCACTTTACGTTGCTGAATTTGTTGCTTGAAGCTACAACTATCGTTGCGTACTGCTTTGGTACAAATAGGGACAAAGGTTAGGTTATCGGTTAGTTATCTGTTGCAATACTCATTTTGAGAATTATTTCAATAATAATAGACCGAGTTTAGCCAGGCATCTTGGGGTCTATTGAGATGACTTTGAGAGCAAAAAAAAGTGACAATTAGAGTATATGAAGTTGTTTACCAGTGAGTGGAGGTAGTACCTTCTGATGGTGACTGCTGTAGGACTAAGGGGAACCAAACTGCCTAACCTGCTATGAGCAGGATTGCTAGTTTGCCCAGCTCTTCAAGGAATGGTTTTCCAGATATAGAATGCTAGATTGCCCAGGTCTTCAAGAAATGGTTTCCCTCAGGTCACATAGCAGATGTATACTTATTTCTGTGAGCCTCTGAGTATCCTAGTCCTTGCCCTATGGAACCCAAGCAGTTTGGTTCTGCACTTTGAATTGCTTTTTAGCCAATATCCCATTATCATTCTGCCTCGTAGTTGGCTAACATTACTATATCTCGCATAATCTCTCAGAGGTTTGTCTATATGCGTAACTGCGAGAGTCCTCGCTGAATATATTGACAACAAGTGAACCCGGGCTCAACTTAGAATAGTGGAGTTTCGAATGATGTTGTTTTTGTAAATAGTATTTAGCAGGCAACTGGAGAGGGCGCACAGTTATGAATAGATATATTCCCCATAATACAGCTGTGGAGCGATGACAGCATAGTCTGTGCGAATAGAAACATTTAAACATTGTTGTAAACGAAGGAACAGCGGCACATCTTCGAAGTGTAATTCCAATTTTTAACAATAAAAACTTTGCTTCCTGGTTAACTCACTGCAACCAATCCTGAAACCCAAAAGAGTTACTAATTAAGTCGTATGCGGAATGACTTGCCAATATGTTTATCCTTTTTATTATGATGAGTTTTATGTCAGTCTGGTATTTACTTTTGTCTAGTCTAGTTGAGGTGGTTTTTACACGCCCGCAACTGTTTGTCTTTGTCGTCGTCGTCATCAGTGGCAGGTAGACACACCTTTTCCAAGCAAACTTTTTTCATTTGCTACCAAGTTGTATTTTTTTGTATGTCTGTCTTCGAGGGCGGTGGGAGATGTTGTTTGGCTTGCCATTTTTTTTTTTTTTTTTTTGCATTCTGTAAAGGGCAAAACACTTTTTGTTTAGACGTTTAGTGCACGTTTTGAGCGCGACAAACCACAAGAAATTCTTTTGGCTGAGCTGCGTCATTAGCTCAGACTGTGGCAGGGTTGGCGGTGAGGGGTAGAGCAACGACAAAATACTGCTTGAGGTTTTGCATTACAATTTTGGCTGCATTGAATAATGTACATTATATGCGAGTAAAAAAAAGCAACAACAGCAACAACAACGACGGCACAAACAAATAAACGAAATGAAATAAAATTGAA
Source organism: Chymomyza procnemis (assembly GCA_035046065.1). Taxonomy (NCBI): domain Eukaryota; kingdom Metazoa; phylum Arthropoda; class Insecta; order Diptera; family Drosophilidae; genus Chymomyza; species Chymomyza procnemis. Next base: position 13,918,468 of record JAWNOJ010000026.1, on the reverse strand, counting down.
TTACAAAGTTTTCCCACATTTTTCCATAAGGCAGCGACGCGGCTGCAGCAGGTGTAAGCAAACACTTTGACGACGCTGGCAAATATTTGCTGCATGAAATTTCAAGCTCAGCGGCAAAGACACACACACACACACACACACACACAGTGACAGATACCTAAACAATGTGTGTGTGGGGACGCGTGTAAGTGTAGTGAGAGGCGTTGCCAGCAGCAAGATAAAAGCTAATTGGCGACGCTAGTTAGATTTTCTTATTAGATTCAAGCAGGATGTTGATCATTATTAATGCATTGTTGGCCAATAAGCCGAAAGTCGAATCACACTGACTGACTTGGCTGCCAGCGGAAATACAACAAATCTTTGTGGTGAATAATTGTGCCAAAAAACTTAACACATCATTGTGCCCGGCCAGCCAGCCAGCCGGCCAGCCAAGAAACGCGTATGTTGGTATATTGGATGGGTTATGCTTAAAGTGTTTGTTTTACAAATGGGAGAGTGCGCAGTGGCGGCTCGCAAGGCTGCACAGTTTAGGCCAGTTTATGCGCGCAGCTGCACTACGCCACTGTCTCTTGGCACTTGGTCTGCTCTTTGGAGTTTTCAATAGCTATCGGGTTTGATTGTTCGTAGAAAACCGCAACTGCTACGCTTAACTATGCGTGCCACAGTCAAAAGCTATTGAATTGTTTTTTTTCTCATTTATTTTTTTTACTTTTATTTATGTTGTGGCTGTGGGAATATTTTAATAATTCTAAACGCGCACACGTAAGCCACAACAACCACAACAACACAACCGCAGCAACACAACCACAACAACAACAAGTGCACCAAGACACGCGTGTTTTGACCAAAAGCGTTGCCAACTTTTTGACATTTCTGCAGGCGTCGTCCAGTGTGTACACACTGTTGCATATCAATTACCAACACTTTGCGCTCTTTTAACTGTCTTGTTGGCCGTCCATTGGACTGACTGACTGTCTTGTCACAAGGCTGGGTCGCTACTTTGCTGTCGCTGTGCTTTGAATTATTAGCCATTGATTTTGTGGGTGAAGGCTTTGCCACAAAGCATTATTTGTTTTTTTTGCATGGAAATTAATTGGAAATGCATTTGGCAATGCCGCATATTGCGGGCGTGCGTTTTATGCGTTTCAGAGGAAGCGCTGGGGCATGGCCTTTAAGTGGAACGTTGCATTTAAATAAATTAATGTACTTATACGCTTAATGTGCAGTGCTTTGTATGTACGATCTTGGTATTTGTGTGTGTGTGTGTACTGATCGTGAGAAATGCAAGTAATATGGTACTGTGACGGCGACTGTGACTGACGGACTCCTGGCGTGACATGTGCACGGATATGCATACTCCAAAAAGAAAAAAAAACTGACAAAAAATAAGCCAGAGAAAGGTAGAGGCATACGTAAGAGTCGCCGCTGGGATACACTTACGCGTAAGTTTAGGAAGCTACTTAAACTTGTCTAGACGAGCTGTACACAGTTTAGATTGCACAAGATTTTCCTAGAGCAAGCGATTCAGTGCTGCAAAAAAATTTATATTAAATGCAGTTGAAGTACACGCTATGCGTAAATGCTTGAGTGGGGAAGATGTACAGTGTTGTACAACGAGTTGAATTTAAGAACAAATTCAAATAGGCTGTATCGTCAGGAAGTTTTATATCATCAGAAACTATATGAACAGAGACTATATCATCAGAAACTATATCATCAGAAACTATATCTTCAAAGACTATATCATCAGTAGCTATATCATCAGGGAATGCAGCTTTTTTTCATCAGAGTTCAAAAATTTTTTAATCATTTTAGTGTTGTAAAACAAGCAAAATTTTTTAAATTTGCTAAAAGTTAGCTTACTTCATATATGCTGTATATCCTGAACGTTCAGCTGAGATGTTCTTCAACCAAGAAGAATAAAAATTTGGCAGTGTTGTAAAACTAGCTAAAATTAATTGTAACAAATTTGCTTCATTCACACTCAACACATATGCTCCTAAGTCTAGAATGCCTCATAAAGAGCCTGAAAACTAGTGTTGGAAAACGAAAAAAATAACCGAAAAGGCAACACAAGCACTTAGGCAGTGTTACAAACAGCTCAACAAGCCGACAAGACTCTGGCACTCTACCAAGTGTATGTACAAAGACGTACAAGCAAGACAACGCCGCATCATTTCATTGTTTGACTCTTGACATGCGACGAAGACGATGACGAAGACTCTGAACGCTGACGCTGACTGCGACGTCATGTCAAGCAAACTTAGTTTCCCAAACCGTATCCCCAGTCGGTTCGCTCAGCAGCCTTAGTCAAGCACTTGGCATCATTGAAGGAGTAAAAGTGGCTCAGTCCAAGTGCAGTGAGTGTATTTGTTGCCCTTTTTTTTCATAGTGTATATAGCGCTTGTCCAAGGCAGTCATGCGTGGCACCCACACACACACACACACACACACTGCCACACATTGATTTATGCACATAAGTGTGTGTGTGTGTGTGTCCGTACTTGCGACGATCTGCTAAACAGGTGATTCGTCTTCTTTGTTGCTCTTTGCGTATTTGCAACTTCAAAAGTAAACCAGCGCCCGAGGCGCTTCAATAACCATGTCCGCTTGCTATACAAACGTCCGTCCATACAAACAGCCATATGTCCGTCCATCTGTGTGTCTTGTCTTTCGAAGCATTTGCATATTTCATTGATTCCGTGGCTGTTTTTATTTGTTGCACTTGTTATTGCCTTCACTTTTTGTTGCTTTTAATTTCTTCAAAGCGCAACACAAAGTTGCCTCCGAATACCTTCAACTAGCAATAGTTGTTATTTTTTATTGTTGCTGTTGTTGTTATGTTGTAAGTTGTTAAACTTATTAAATATAAATTAAATGCTTTATTGGTAATAAACAAGAATTTGGCATGGTTTGGCAACACTGCAAAAATAAACGTGCATTCTTGCAATATTAAGTGTGTACACACTGACCCTCAAACTGCAGTTATTAATTTCGTATTAATTTTGTAACTTTATTTGCTCTAATTACAGCTGTCAACTTGGCTGGAAGGGTCCATTGTGCAACGAATGCGAGGTGCATCCCAGCTGCATACACGGCACCTGCAACAAGCCCTGGCAATGCATTTGCAAAGAGGGCTGGGGTGGTCCGCACTGTAATCAGGATTTGAATTTTTGCACCAATCATCGTCCCTGCAAGAATGGTGGACTCTGTCTGAATACTGGCCAGAATTTGTATACCTGCACCTGTGCGCCTGGTTTTACCGGCAGCGATTGCCAAACCGAAATCAACTCGTGCGATGCCGAAGTGAATCCCTGTCAAAACAATGGCACCTGCATTGATGAGCACACCAAACGTGGCTATAAGTGTATCTGCCCCAAGGGTTGGGATGGACGCATGTGCGAAGAAAAGCTGCTGACTTGTGCCGATAAGCCCTGTCATCATGGCAGCTGTCGCAATACCAGCAGCAACTCGAAGCAGGGGTTTCACTGCGATTGTCAGCTCGGCTACAGCGGTCCCACGTGCGAGCTGCATCTGGATAACTGCAGTCCGAATCCGTGCGAAAATGGCGGCAGCTGTCTGGCCAATGGCAAGTGCATCTGTGCCAGCGGCTTTACGGGCGCGCAGTGTGAGATCAATATAGACGATTGTCAGGATAACAAGTGTCAGAATGGCGGCACCTGTATAGATTTGATCAATCAATATCGCTGCCAATGCGCACCCGGCTTTCATGGACCACGTTGCTCCAATAAGGTGGATTTGTGTCTAACCAAACCCTGCGCCAATGGCGGCAGCTGCACCAATCTAAACAATGACTATCAGTGCGCATGTCGTGCGGGCTTTACGGGCAAGGATTGCTCTATTGACATAGACGAGTGCAGCAGCATGCCGTGTCATAATGGCGGCACCTGCATGAATCGCGTGAATAGCTTTGAGTGCGTTTGTGCCAATGGTTTTCGTGGACGTCAATGCGATGAGGAATCCTATGATTCGGTTACATACGATGCGCATCAGTATGGCGCTAATACAGCGCAGCCGCGTGCCGATGGACTGACCAATGCGCAGGTGGTGTTAATAGCTATATTCTCTGTGGCCATGCCGCTGGTTGCGGTTATAGCCGCCTGTGTGGTATTCTGCATGAAGCGCAAAAGGAAGCGCGCACAGGAAAAGGATGATGCGGAAGCACGCAAGCAAAACGAGCAGAATGCAGTGGCCACGCTGCATCATAATGGCAGCGGTGTGGGCGTGGGACTGACAGCGGGCACATTGGGTGTCAAACGTGGCTCCAGCAGCGGACTGACCTTTGATAATAGCAATCCTAATATAATCAAGAACACGTGGGACAAGTCGGTCAACAATATATGCGCATCGGCAGCAGCAGCTGCGGCTGCAGCCGCCGCTGATGAGTGTCTGATGTATAGCGGAGCGCTGGCCAACTACGCTGCCGCAGCGGATAACAATGCGAATTCAGAGTTCTGTGGCGTTGGACAGATAGCGCCACTGCAGCGCGCCAAATCACAGAAGCAGCTTAATACGGATCCCACGCTAATGCATCGTGCCTCACAGCTGCTGTCAGCGGGTGCGGCCAGTGCAGCGGCGGCAACAGCAGCGGCTGCCTCAGTGCAGTCTAGCTCAACCAAAGACTATAGCGGTGCGGGCGCGGCCGAGGGCAAGCGCATATCGGTGCTGGGTGAGGGCTCGTATTGCAGTCAACGTTGGCCCTCGCTGGCAGCGGCAGGTGTGGCAGGCGCGTGCTCGTCACAACTAATGGCGGCAGCGTCGGCGACAGGTAGCGGAGCAGCGACGACGCAGCGCACCGTGGTCTGTGGCACGCCGCATATGTAAAGCAGCGCAGGGTTGAGACAGAGAGTGAGACGCAGAGAGACGCCAAATAAGCTAGCCAAGCAGTGTGCAACATGTTGCAGCTTGACTTTGTTGTTGTTGTTGATTGAAGCAGTGCAGTCGTCACAGGAGTAACAGGCATACGGCACTAAGCAACTGAAGCACATTTTTTTTACTGTAATTAAACATAAACAAAATTATATATTTCGCATGGACTGACGTAAGCATAAAGTACATACATAGCAAATGTATATAGTTATTAATTAATTAGTAGTAATTAATTAAGCATATATAAACGCAAAGAACTCTTTTTTTTACAAAAAACGTTGCGTATTTTTTCGGCACACTTGACTATAGGCAATTGGGGTAGCGCTCTTGCGGCTAAGTACACTCTAGGCCAACAGTTTATGGACAACGCATAGGCTACCGCCACAAAAGCAACTTAACAAAAATTCATACTGACGTTTTGCATGTTACTGAAAAATCTGCTTCAATGTTTACATTTTTTCTTTGATATACGTTTAGTTAAAAAATTGAGACATTTTGTAAATATAACAATAATGCATACAATATATACATATAATTATAATTAATTATTATTATATAATTTAATTAACGCAAGGCAAGAATTCCTCATTGACGCTGCATGAAGCGACTGCTTTTTTATGCAAAGCAGTGCGCTAGTATTTTGTATATAGTAAACTTAAGTTAAAAAATTAATATAAACCCTAAAAAGTAAAAAAAAAAATCGAAAAAAAATACTATTGACTATCTCGCGCTATAATTGTAGTGTCTATATATTTAATTATTAAACAAAAAAAAATTACTTTTAAATTTAGCTTAATTTTATATGACTAGTTGCCCTACACAAACAAACAAACAAGCGAAGACAAACAAAAACATTTAGTGATTCTACAATAAGTGCTTAAATATTTACACTAAAAAAAGTTTATAATTTTAACATATTTTTATTTTAACAAAAATTTATTTTTTTTAAACTATTTTTTATTTTATTAATTTTTTTTAACCACTTTTGGTACTTTTTATTTTTTTTTAATTTGGCGCAAAGTACAGTCAAGCAGTCAACAGCACTAATAGTTAATAAATAATATCATAAATATATAAAAGAAATGTATTGAATTTATAAATTTTAAGCCTAAAAACAAATTGGTTGCCTAATGAAATAAATATATATATATATATGACAAGACAAAATTGAATGAATTATATGCCGCAAATACCCCCTAACAAGTCTTCAAAAATGCAAACAAATAGTCTTATAATTATTTTTTTGTGTAAACATAACATTTAATTTTGATCTCAAAACAAACAATGTGTAGTATGCAAAAAAAAAACAAACAAAACAAACACTCAACTATTTGCGAAATTCCAATATATCAAAATTAAAACACAAAATCTATGCAGTTATAAAAAAATATATAAATAAAAATAAAAAATTGCAAATGGTTCCTCGTTAGTCTGTAAAACTCTAGTTGTAAATGTGCTAAAAATAAAAACTATAAAATGCTATATTTTTATACATTTGCTACTTAGAAAACAAACAAAAAAAATTCATGACATACCTACACATAATATAAAAAATAAATTTCACCTCATAAAAACTACAACTTAATTTTGTACATAAAGCAAATAATTCTGCAGCTCTCTTGTTATCTACGTTCATACATTATATACACACCTACACACGTATACATATATTTTTTATAAATATGTATTTAATTTTTTAAATAGTCGTTTTTAGTAATTTATATTTTTTATTGCAAAAAAAAAACAAGAAAATCTTAAAAAAAAACACAAACAATTGTAAAAAGTTTATAAGATCTTATTACACAATATTTATACACAAGCAAAAAACACAAAAAAAATACACAAAAAAATAGTAGTTACTTGCATACAATTGTAATTTAGTGTTGTACTTACGATTTAGTCTAAACAATTTTATGAAATTTTTTAGTAATTAAACAAATGAATTGAAAAACAACAACAGAACAAAAACAAAATCACAAAAAAAGAGCAAAGAAAATGAAAGAAAAAAAAATATGAAAAAAACAATAAAAAATTTTTATGAATGAATTATAAAAAAAAATTGGTTTTGTTATTGAAGCAGCTGCTTGCAGTGTTGGAAAACGTTTTTATTTCAGCAATTGACAATATGCGGCTGTGTTGGCAATGCGTATGTATTCGAGGCGCTGGTGATTGTAGTGGCGTCCTTTATTCGCAGTAATAAAAACTAATTAATAAGTAAGTATAAACAATTTAACGAACATAGATAATAAAACATTAAAGATCAAAGGGTGTCCGTGTCATATCCAAGAAGTAGCAGTGGTGTCAGTTGATGTTTGCCGGTTTAAATGACAAATGTCCCTAGTGATATGTAGATTTGAGTTTAGAACCTGCAAAAGTAAAGGGTGTTTTTTTTAGAGGTATAAAACTTTATATTGCAATAAAACAATGATGGATTATCTTCGAAATGGATACGCGTTTGTGGCTTATTCGCATAGACCAATGACTTTACATCGCTCCATCGAGAGTAGTCTAGCGGTGTGAAATCCAACATCTTGGAGGCCAATTCGCACGTCCAAAACGCAAAATTAGGCGGTCACCAAACGTGTATTTCAATAAATCGATTGTAGCACGATCTCTGTGGCATGTTGCGCCATCTTTTTGGAACCACAGTTCGCGGACATCATGGTTTTTTTATTCAGCAATGAAAAAGTTAGAGCTATGATTACGCTCTATACCGATCACCATTGACTGTAATGTTCTGGCCATCATAGTTTTTGAAGAAGTACGGACCAATTATTCTCAACGTTTAAAATCCATTGGTAAGATCCAGAAGCGGGGGAAATTGGTGCCACGCCAACTAAATAATAGCAATTTTGCCTAACGATTAATAAAGTCAAAGATAAAGGTGAAAACATTGATATGTAGAGATTCAAGTTAAGTTATTCCCCTTGGATGTGCTGTCATCGTTTTGAAGGCCGAACATGGAGACATATCTATTAAAATCTGTGCGAAGAGAGCAGAGAACTACGGAGTATTGCCGAATTCGAATGTCGGAGTCTTCAATTTATAGAGTTTTACTTAGGCACTTCTATGCAAATGCAACAGTGCCGCTGCGGGCAATCGAACCACCCACCTTCGGCTTAAGAGGCGAGTATACTAACACTACGCTACCAATGACTACCTGAATTGGTATAATTATTGGCAAAAATCGAAAGAAATTTGTCGTAGTAATAAATAGAGTTGTAATTCGATAAAAATTTACAATTGTTCTGATAATGCTCAATCACTTTACCATCTCTTCAAAGTTGTTTGAAGAAAAAAGTGACCTAAGTGACCTTCAATTACTTAGACCTATTTTTTTTTTGGAAACACAAAACTTAACTTAAACAAATATAGTTTTTGGAAGAAGTACACAACAAGCAAAACGCTTTACAAGACGCTTATCCTGACCATGCTTTTGTGTGGCGCAGCACCATAGGCTTTGTCGCGGAGAAAAGAAGTGTTTGATGTAAAAATTCTATCAATATCTTTGGTCCGTTTCAGATTGGGGAGACTATTACTTGAACTTTGGGCAATTGAAAATTAAGAATCTCTATGAAAAACAGTCCGGATTTATCTTTCTAAAATAAAACCATGTAACTAGACCAAGACTGAAGTTTAATAGATGTAGGGGTTTTAAAAATACTGTATCGCAAGTAAAACTTACGAATTTGGCATACTTTCGACTTTAATAAAGAATAGGGTTAAGCTCATTGCTCATCGACAAGCATATCTCTTCCTACCCAACAAGAACAGAAAAAACAAAAATTTCGTGTTTCAAACGAAACCAAATTTACCCACATTTCCAACATTTAAATATTATTCATTTTTATTTAATACTACTTATTTTTATCACCTCGAATTTCGTACATTTACCAAATCAATATCACAAATTTATTATTAATTATGCAGCCGCCGCCGCTTAAAATACCATTCAGTGTGTCTAGAAATTTATGAAACTCCTATGGGATTGCATAGTGGGTATGTAACTAAAGAAAAACTAAAAAATAAAAAAAAAAACATTAACAATAAATTCTCGCATGCCATTGTGAAATTCTCACAATAATCATAAATAATACTTTATTTCTGCTTTTGAAGCTGCGCTGCAGTTGCGTACCGGTCCTCGTCCCCTCCCAGACCCACCTCCAGAACAGGCTTTTGGGTCTACCCAACTATCAACTCACGTAGCTGCGTTAATGAAGTTGCTGAAGTACGGAATGGGTTGATTTACAATATGGAAAAGCGGGCGCGACGAGTTGTAGAAGGAGTATATGGCTCTTTTTTATTTAGCCTGTCAACATAGGCCACAAATATCATAGCCATGTCTATATAGGTAGACTGTATAAGTACGCATAGACGCATTTAGTTAAAGTGGTGTAGATGCCAGGGGTACTTAGGGGGTTGAATATGCTTAGGTTACTTGGCAAATACTCTTCATATGATTTGGTAAGTATAGATAGCTCATCTTAATCGATGCTTTTTTGGTCTGTGAAAGATAATCTCTGTTTGTAGGAGGTAGATCCCTACCGATGTCCCTTTAATATTTAGGAAGGGATTTCTGTTGACCCAAACGAGATCATAATCGGTACTACTTTGATTACAGAAAACTTTCGTTGGATGTATTCACGAGAGAATGAGGAAGTGAAGACTACTTTGGTCTGGGAGAGGAGATCTGTCTTAGCAGGAGGTAGATCTCAACCGAGAAGATTTGTGTTGACGAACGCGAGTTCATAATCGGTACTACTTCGATCACAGAAGACATCAGCTAAATCTTTTCACGATAGAGTGATGCAGGCAAGGCAAACCTATCCTGAGAGAAGAGATCTCTCTTAGTAGGAGGTAAATCCTCCTCCTCCTCTGTTGACGAACATGACTTCATAATCGGTACTACTACGATCTCAATGATTGATAAGGAGAGAAAAATGCCAATCATTATTGATTTATTTCAAAGTAGTCAAGTTATAAGTAGGGACATCGTTTTTGTGAGGGAGCGCATAATGCACGCTACTCTCGTCTCAGTAGGCATTAATAGACAACTCTCTAATTGTATCTCTATAAGAGATCTCTAAGATTAGAACCTTGTCTGCCAAGAAAAGAAGTTTATCTATTTTTTCTTGTCTTTCACCAACGCGTCTAATTATATTCAATAGAAAGAAAAAATAAAAGTGGTTTCACTTGGATATCAGTCGAATATTAATTGATATTGAAAGTTTACACGTCAAATAATTCGTAAAGAAACCAAATCCTCTTAAAAAATAAAGAAAACTTAAGAATGTAGTAGGAGATACCAAAATATTTTTGGTCTATCTATTACTGCAAAACAAAAACCCACTTCAAGCAATTCATTACCGACTGGAACTTCAATCCCCAACGAAAGCCAACACTAACTTTACGGCTAGTTTTTTGTATCTTTTACCGACAATGAACTCTCTCAGCTTAGTTCTTTCAGGGAGAATTCTATATTCTCGTATTATTATCGAAGTGCAAAATATTGTAGTCGACTAACTGTCTACCCACTCTTTTTAAGAGTTCGTATTTCACTTGAACCGATTCTTATCTTTTTCTCGTAACAACACAATTCTTCTGCCTTAAAATAGCTGCCCTACCTTATATATTAGCTTCTTCCCAGCCTTTTACCCCCACGCCAAGAAGCTGACTACGTCAATGTCCATCATACATTTTCACTCACTCTCAGGTTTTGCCTAATTAAGCAACTTAAAACTTTGGACAACCCGCGCCGTTGGGGCAGCATCCCAGCAAAAGTAGCAAGTCATTAAGCAGTAGAAGAATTGGTAGTTTGGTATGTTAGTAGCCAGTAAGTTGCTGTTGTTGCTGTTATTGTTATTGCTGAGGCTCTATGTCGCTGCGTGTCGGCATATCATTTACAAAACAATTACCCATAACGTATACGCCAAGCACAAGTATCCAAGTATCTATGGTATATCATGCAGACACCATCGCCATGAAGCGCGTCTGCATCAAAAGTGCTGAATGCCACCATCAATGTTAAACCATTAAAATGCACTTAATTGCGCCCTATGATAATATTATCTTAGGTGCCCGCGTGACACTTCAAATCCAAACAAACCAGCTTCAGTTTCTGCTCCAGCTCTGGCTCATCTCTGGGCATCTCTTCAAAGCACTCAAAACTGATCACAGTTCATTCAGAAAAAAAAAATTGTATTTCAACCTTTTTCTGTTTGTTTATCAACTTGGTTTAGTCTACATTTTGTCATTTCATGGCGCGTCTATATAAGTTCCGACTCGGCCAGTGCACCTCATGTGGGGACGCTCGACTTGCATCTAATTGTGTTTACGTAGGCGTTCTTCATAAAGTGCCGACCCGACTTCAAAATTAACTCATTGAAAACGCGTTTCAAGTATGTTTGGACAAACAAAAACAGCAACAGCAACTACAACAAAAACTGCTTTGACAATGACAATGTCCAAGCTGTCAACGAATTTGGGGGAAAAAAAAATGTTTGCCTGAATTGGATAACAACTCGAAGCTTTTATACTCTAAGAGGTTTTTCTCTTTTATGAGCATATTAGGCTACCGTTAGTGATATTCCAAAAGAGGTGGCAATCACATCGTGACTTGTTTAGTTTAGTTACAAGACAAGCATTATGTGATTCGATTTTTTTTTGAGTTTTTCGAGCTAAAACCGATCATTTTTTGGCACTCGCCTCTAAATGGAAAGGTTGGTGCTTCGATTCCATCCTACAGCATTGGATTGGGATAGATAGCAAAAGAAGAGACGCTATTTACCTAGCAAAATCTTTACTAATCAAAAAAAACGCCATTCGCATTCGGCTATAAACTGTAGGTCCGTGTTCGCCTCAAACAGCTATACATAGAGTTATGGCGATAGAGATTGGTGTGAGTCCGATATACATAGCATAGAATGTTTTGGAATATTGTATACCCATAACCGATTTTCATAGTTGGTTGAAATATCGATCGACGAATTATTAGAAATTTTAATATTTTAATGTTTTATTTCCGAATATAATATAATTCGGTTTTAACTTCGAATAACCGTACTTATATAATGGGCCTCGAATGATCTTTTCGCATCGTTTCATTTTTGCCTGAGATTATAGCATCTATAATTGTGTGAAATTTTAAAACATCCAAAGCGTTATGAACAACTCAAAGATCTAAGGTCGCTATTTCTGATTTTCTAAACAATGAACCCTTAGAACTAAAGCTGAATATCTGATACTAGATATTTAGGCCTCTTTATTTCATATCCAGTGCAGCGCCCTCGAAGAAGGTCACCACTTCTGATTTTCTTATCATTAAACAGTCCAAATCTGTATATCATTTGTATATCTGTATCGGTATATCCAATACCATATTTCATTATACGATGCAGCGCTTAAAAGCTAGAGCATTGATTCAATGTTCCACACATCGAGCACTGTAGGGCAAAAATAAACAAAGTGTTACTTTGATTCGATTATTAAATATTTTTAACAATATCGATCACTTTTGTGTAGATGTTTCTTGTTCGCATCATCGCTAAAGTTTTTTATGAACTCTCCCAAAAAGTGTGAAAAATTACGCAATCCACTGATTCGAAATCACAAATTTTATTACAGAATTTTCTAGAGATAATCAAAAATAATGCAATATGCTGATGCGATTGGTCCAAATTTTAGGTTTTTAAATATAGAAAGTTTTGGGCTCTAAAAGGCTAAGAACTGGAAATCGATAAAAAAAATTGTAAAAAACTGATGTATTTAAAACTAGCAGAGATCATAACTGGCTATACCGTGTTGTCCAAATAATAGCCTTATAACAGACAAAAAATTCTGCAGATTTATTTCGAAATTTTAAATGAAAAATAAAGTTGGAATTGCGAATATTATATTTTACCAATTGAAATCCTTAATTTCTGAGATAAACTTAATAAAACACTTAATAACGAAACTTTATCTGTGAAAAATTATATATTGAAACCTTTGCTGCTTTTACCAATACTATACCTCCAGCCTTATTCTGCGCATTCTAACTACCAGTTCGTAACTGCACTTAGTAAGAGTATCGAAAAAAACGCTTAAACTTTTGTCTCAGCCAGTTGAAAAATGTTTGGCTCAATTCTCATAATGTTTAAATATCCAAATTAAGGTCTCTTGTGTTCTGTTGCTCTTGTTCTCATTCTTGTCATTTGACGTTTTGTCTGTGTTTTCGTTTTTCAAAATCCATCGTGCATTCATTGTCTTAGTTAATCGTTTTTAAAGATCTTTTTTTCATCTTCGTGACGTTGTTCTAGCGTTTTATTGTTGATCTTGAAAATGCTTACAAACTGCGGGAAAATCCAAAATTGTTTATATGAAAATTTTACTTAAAAAACCTATGTAGATAGTGCAGCTGCTACTCTAAGTTAAACGATAGCCATTAAGCACATTATTTATTAATTAAAAGCGCTTACTATGCAAATAAAATGCATATATTAGAGAACTATCTTTACCTAGTGATTCCAAGAAAATACGCTGCTCTTTTTTTTCCTGATTTAAATTATCTAATACACTTTGATGAGGCGCTAATTCGTATTTCCAAGCTACAGATAAACAAACAAACCTGGAAATCTGCTTATACATGCATTTCATATCGTTCATGATCTACTCATATTTCAAAATCTGATTCAAAACAACTTGCACACAAAACTTACCCCAATTTAATGAGCTTCATTCATTCATTCATACATATACCTAAATCCCTAAACTACAAAAAAAACCAACTATAGTAGCGGGGAACACAACTCTTTCAAACAAGAGACAAAAAAATAATGAAGAAGAGTGGAAAAAAGGTCATCTTATCATAAATAAACTGACATAAAATCAAGAATCAAATTCAAAGCGAAGACAAGCCAAGACAAGAAATCCGTGGCCAAAAGTACATTGTACAAAATTACACAATAAATGAAATGCAGACCAATGGAGCGCACAGACGTCAGGACGGATAACTGGACGTACGAATGAACGGACGCGGGGACGGACAATTTTGACTGACGTGCTGGCTGGTGGTTCTACGGCCAAAGACGCCAGACAAAAAAAAAAAAAAACAACGCGCACACAAACACACTATGGAATTTTATGAGCTGAGAACATTTTCGATGCGCCGCCGCCTTTAGCCTCTCAATGCCATGGGATACAAACAGATTTATGTGCACATAGATACTCGCACACACACACACAGATATTCACACAGATACTCACTCACACACACAGTTAAGCCAAGCTTAGCAACTGAAGTAGCTATTAGAATTTCTATCTAATGCTAGACTGAGAGCTCTTGAAATCGATAAAATATTAACGTAAATGTTAACAGATGCAGCGATAAAAAGGGGTCAGAATATGTAAAGCTGAGCAAGTTGTTAAGTTGAACAGATCGATTACTTTCATTTGTGGAAATCTTGTATAACTGAAGCAAATTAATAAAACAATACTTAGTTACTAACGTTTTTTAAAACATAATTATATGGTTTAAGCACTCCAACACTGAACATAAATCGACTAATTTGCTCGATTTGTCCAATTGGTATAGTCAGTTGAATTTAGTCGCACTTTCAGTACTGCAGAATAGGTTTAGTCAAAATATATTTAAAAATATATCGATTGAAATACAAAAAATGTTGTGAAAACAAGTTTTTTACGATTTGCCCTATAAGAGCTATATATTAAGCAATGGATTTGTAGAAAATTCGACGCATTGATAGAGATTTTAGTCGAACTTGGTTCAGTACTGGAAGTCCTCAAAAGACTGCAGAATATACAATTTATTCGTTATATATTCAAAAATATTTTATTGAGTAGAAAAAATTGTATTGAAAAATCGTTTAATTTGCCGATTCTCCCTACATAATTCGTATTTATTTTATTTATAAAGTGGATCGATTTCTATCAAATTCGACGCATTGATATTAGGCGAATTTAGTTCAATACTGGAAGTCACTAAAAACCTACGGAATGAGCAATTTAGTCATACTATACTTATATCAAAAAATATTGAAAGCTATTTATACAGTCAACTGATTTCTATCAAATTTAATGCAATAATTGAGAATACTAAAGTATTATTATTATTCGAAAATTGTGAAGTTAACTGAAAAACAAACAAAATACAATAAATTTCAATCTAGCTCAAAACTTGAATTTTCAGATCAATTTTTCCTATGGGAACTTTTAGCTATAATCAACCAATTCTGAGCAAATTTGTTGTTGTAACTTGTCCTACCAAACAGAGTTCCTCACATATCTACTTCAAGAGTGGAAAAAGGCTTTTACGTAAAAACTTTGAACCATATGAAATAGGATATATTTATTTATTTGTAAATATTACTTATAATTAAACTTATAAATAATATGGGGAGTAAGCTCTGGCTATTTAGGCCATCGGCTAAAAAAATACTTTTATAAAGAGAAATAGGATATAATTATCTACAGTTTGACTTCTCTATAAGAGGTAGATCATATAATCAACCAATTTTACTCTAATTTGTCATAGGTGCGAATTCATGTTGTACCAATCAAAGTTCCTAATAAGAGTGCATGCTTGACCATTTTTAAGAGGGGTGAGTGTTTCTTATATTTTTGGCCTGCACAGACTTAATATACACTTCGAACTATAATTATCTAAAATTTGATTTAAGCTTCCCTATGGCTGCTATATCAACCGATTTTGTTAAAATTTGTCATTGGGTCTAACACTTGTCCTACTAAATGATATCCCTTATTAATCCACTTCAAGAGTGAGTTCTTAGTTATACTCACAGTAATTTTTTGAAATACATTTTCGGCTTGTACAAACTTAAGATATCCTTCGTACCATATGGTACAATTCTCAAAAATTTGACTTAAAACTTTTAAAATGAGTTTGGTAGAACCAGAAATATTTTTCAATTATCTTAAGTACTAGCTAATACTTTCCACTTGAAAGTATATAATTTTTGGAAAACACTTTAAAACGGTGCCATACAAATAATTTTCGACTTTATTTTCGAATTAAGCATGCGGTTTTACTTCAGATTTGTTGATATTATGTTCGTTAAATGTTGATGATGGTGATAAAAACTACATATAGTTTAGAAACTAGCGTTAAAGAGTATAATAACAATATATATATAGAATATATATCATTTAGACTCCCCATAAACTACTAATAAACCAAACTCTTAAACTTAAAATTGAGCTTAGGGTTTTGGGTATAATATTGTAAAATATATGATACTAGCTAGGAGCTGCTGGACACTTTTAATGAAAGAAGAGTTTTCCATTGGAATCTTGCATTACTTTTTGATTTGGTGCAAAACTATAAAGCCATTCTATGAATCTTCTCACATTTTTTTGAAAGAATATGACTTCAGCTTTATTTTAGATGCATGACGGCCATGTACGAAAACTACGTAAATACGTTGTGGCGAGAGGAGCTCGTATTTTCAAAATTTTAAAGATTTGTCGAAAAGACCATAGGAAACAGCTTAGAAAATTTTGTAATCCCATAGCAGTTGCTACTATAGGATATTCTATTATATAGATAAGCCATTGCAGAAGAGTCTGCTTGCGTATTTTTCTACCAAATTTCAAAATTAATCTAAGAATCAAAGAATCTATCAAATGAGCCAAATCTGTATATTTATTATAATCCGAAATGTTGATTCCCCGCTTTGTAGATTACTACCCATTGCTGCGGTAAGTTTGTATCAAAGCCCAAGAGCTAATTGAGTGTGAACATGGCTGAGTCTACGCCAGGTATATGGCCATAGGGATTATGTCTTCAGGTAGCCCCAGCTCAGCATCGTCTGTCACCCATTTAAAGCTAATAAATTTCAACTAAACAGAGGACAGAAAACAAAACGTTTGACTTAATTTTCTACTGTTATAATTTATTTCACAAAAACCCAAACGAAAAAAACAAAACCAACACAGAGAGTACAGAACGTTGCCAGCAGCTACATGCAACATATTTAAGATAAGCTTGCAACTTGGCACAGCCTCCTCCAGAGTTCCAGATTTCTTGAATCCGCTGCTTTTTCCTGCATAATTTGTCGTCATTTGGGTTGTATCTTCTGGTGTCTCTTAGCTACAGTAATCTTGTAGGCACATTTGTAGCTCGTCTGTAGCTTTTGATTCATTTGAATTTGTTGTTACCCAGTTCATCGTGTGTGTCTCCGTTCCGAAAGGCTTCGTTCCAAAGTGTTGTTGTTGTATCTTTTTATTAATGATGTGGGAACTTCTGTTCACAGCGTCAGTGAGTAGTTTTTTATTTTTTATATTGTTTTTGTAAACTTACATTTAACTGCGCATTGATTTGTTTTTCTACAACTTGACTAAAATTTCATTAATTACCCAAAAATCATTTCATTAATATTATTATATGCTTGCAGCTTGTTTTATGTCTGTGTTTATTTTTATGTGTGTGTGTTTTTTTTAAGATTTTTTCTTAATTTTTAACCCCTCAGCTATTTGAGTGCCTGTGGGGCTTAATTTTTTGCATGGTTTTTCAAAATGGTCTGCATTATTTGCAGACTCTTACTTAGCTTATGGCTTTTTTTTTATTTTCGTGACCTGAATTGTTCGAGCATTCTACATGGGAGTCTGAAGAGCTTGTCAGAGAAGATAAATAAAAAAAAAACCAAAACAAAGTGAATGTTGAGCTTAAGCCAAAAAGTGTAAGCGCTCGTTGAGAAAGTTATCCATCCATTCATGGGAACGGAAATTTCAAAATTAACTATGTATACAGTCGTACGAAAGATGATCTAATAAGATTTACAATAAGCTAAGTACGAGAGCACTTTAACCGGGTGTGGGGCCATTTATTAAAAGAGTTTATGAAAAAAAATAAGCTACTCCAAATGCGTTTGCTTAATGGATAAACGCTTTTTTTTGTATCTTAATGCGTTGATTTTAAAGCTTTTACTGCTAAGTTCATAACTTATTAGAAAACAGGAGCGTTTAGGGAAAAGTCTGATGAGCTCCAACATAGAGTAAACAAAAAACCTTCTAGGTAGAAGATGGGGATTTTAGTATGGTTCGCTATCCTTTACCTAGGCAAGCCCACTATAAGACACTAGTTTATCTGGACCGTGGGAATGTGTAGGCGAAACTCCGTTTTATCGAACTCAAATAGATTGCTTTGATTGGTTTTCCAAAAAGTGTCTGTAAAATCCAGTTACAAGAAAGACTCTTCCACTAAAACTTAAGAATATCTTTTATAATAGTATGATGCTCCAAAAGTAATCAGACTGACCAGGTTTTAGTGTGAGTCAGTTGGTTTTGTGCATCACACAGATCGCTCCAAGCTATAGGTCAGTTGCTGGAACTGTGTACATTTACTTCTTATACTATAAAACAGTACCGCTCTAAGTTGCGTCTGCTGTTGAGACACAGACTCATCCAACAAAAATGGTATTTCTTGTATATCGCACTAAAAGTTGCCCACAAAAGACCGCTTCAAAACTATACAAGTTGGTGAGATTTTAAAATACAATAAAAAACCGCGTTCTTTCAAGGGCTTATCTAAAGAGTATCCAGACAGTGCCTTGTGACAGAGTCTGTTCGTGACACACTTGTGCTTCGAGAGAGCTACTCAAATAGCCATCAGTCAGTTAAAGTCGAGTAAACTTAAAAACCGCGTCTGGAGATTCATGGAGCATCCTCCGTATGTCGCTCAATGCTTGTGTCTGTCATTCGGATTTGACTGATTGTCCCACTCCAAAAAAGAATCAGTTGCTTTTAATCTCAGTGTTTCTTTTAATGCTACCATGGTATGGAGCTACCAATGGTATTCAAGCAGGCCAGTCCGCTTGTATGATCTTGCCCGTTAGGTTGTAAGGATTTCTTTGTTAATGAGATTCAGGCTCATCGAGCTGTAACAGAATTCCTCACCAGGAATCTTAAAATGTAAACAAGATTGAGTTTAGTCGATAATACTTAGGGTCGCTTTCAAGAAGCGCTTTAAATGGTGTTCAATTGCGTACATGTCCTAAAAAGCTAATCCCGCTCGAAGGTTGAGTCCGTAAGTAAAGTTAAGTTTGTCTTGCTTAGTGCATACCAGAAAATCCAGATATTTTGTTTCCGCTACGGGCTCCCTTAACTTATAAGCCGCAAGGTACCCACAAGACACCTGGGACTCGAGCCTATCGTAGTTAGACGAAGTTTCCTTCAGACCAAAGGGTTGCTTGATAAGAGCGCACCAAGAGTCAGTCAGTGATTCCCAATGTAATCTTATTAAGTCAGCTTTAGGGCTCTGGTGCTCTAAGGGGTAGACAATGCTGACTACTGCCTAAGTTCACCAGGTCACTCTTGGTAAGCCAAGACATTTAGTTCAAGGAGTTTTTGCATTAGTAGCAAAATCTGCGCAGCAGTTAATAAGAACCGATTGAAAGGATTTTCTGTCGCAATGCAGTTAATCCAATTCAACGTTTATTAGAATAACCCTATATAAGTTACTAATATGTTATGTAAGTTAAATTTATTTCAGCATTTGTTTAGCGGAGCACTTTTCGCTATGGGATTACGTTTTTCGCGAATGTTCATGTACTTTTCTTTTTCTTGCTTCTCAAGAAGATTTTCTCACCATTAAATGCATTTGATGGTTTCTTTCGATATCGGCTTACTATGTTTACCAAATCCATTTCCAAACATGTTGTAGGCGCATATTAAAAAATTGTTAGATGCTTCGATCCTATGGATAAACTCTTGCTAAAGTCAACCGAGGGCAGCATGAGTTCCATTATCTATATGAAGTGCAGCAGATCGATAGAAGTTTTGATGGCTTTAAAATCATATAAAAAGATAAAACTTCTTGTAAGATCTACGTGGTTAGTGCATTTAAATCCCAACTGTTACCGAAAATAGTAATAAGTTATCAGCCAGCCTAATCTGTATCTATTTTGTTTTAGCTTAACTATTTTAGCCACCTGAATCCTTCACACAATCCATAGTTCCCATCAGCATAGTGTCAACTAATAAACCAACTAATAAAGAGCGCACCTCCGAAACAAGTTTGTTCAACAAATTGACAAACAAATTGAAGACAAAACTCCAAAAGCTATTTCACATGTTTATTCCAATATACAGGATTGTCATAATTTCGATTAACTAAAAAGACTAGAACAACAACAACAACTTGGTTCGATGTCCAGAGAGAAAATGGCACAACGCCCGCGACTTTCGTTCTTTAAGCATTTGAATTACCACCGCCAACTCCGCAAATCGTTCACAAGCGCTCTTCTAATGATCTTGGCCAAGTCAGCCAAATGCTGTCCAATTGCAGCAGAAATTAAAGTTAACAAATTTCCGACAATGTTTGGACATTTTCCAAAAGGAACAAAAACATAGCGGTGCCCGGTCTGGAGTGTACAATCTACGTACCATGGATGTGTTCCATGTTCTGCAACTGTTGCTGACTCTGGATTGGATGCTAGTGATCAGAAGTACCGTAATTGTGCGACGCGGTTCTATTGTGCGCATTCAAAGTTGTCAGTCGTTGGAACTGTGAATTTCTGTGAATATTGGGGGCAGCAGCAGCAAAAGCCGCAGCAAAGTTGCTCTATAGATCGGTAACGACAGATGTTGCGAGGGTAAGTTATGAAGTAGCAGTGGTAGTAGTAGACATAAATTTATGGTTTGTGGTTGAGCGCGTATAATTTTTTATAAGTTTATACGGAAATGATATATATTGCGATATAAACTTCGAAGATATCATAATCTTGAGAAACAAAATTTCAATTAGAAAAGTGCTTGTAGCATCAGTTAAAGGGTTTTCATTCGTTAGGAGTACTTGTAGGGTTTCTTGGTATAAAGACTGCCAGTGTAGCAGTAATACGACACTTTTTTTTATTATCTGGTTACCTATATCATCCGATTTATCATGTGTGTTTAACTACAATATTGACTATTCACAAAAATGAAGTTGAAATAACTTTAATAGTGCAAAACAATAAATGAAATTTCATGATGTCCTGTAGATACAAGTTTTGTTTGTAAGAAGTAATAAGGATGTCCATCTTCTTACGTACTTAACTTAATCAAGAGGTTGCACTTCAAGAATCTTCATTTTTTTCAGGTATCTTTGAGCTCAGAAAGGTATTTACTTTTTTTTCACTTTTAAAATTACGTCTGCACTATCGGTTTGAATTTATATCAACACTTTTTTTAGTCTTCTTGAGTCTATCCGGAGAGTCTGAGAGTGAATACTTATTCTCCACGTCTAATTTAAAGTCTAAATCTTTCTCGGATACTAAGACAACTGGGTGGCTGTGTATTTCGGAGAGTCTCAGTCTAGCATGAAATCTTTGGCTAACGTGACGGAGTCTACTCTCAGTACTATAACTTTTCAGCCGACCCTCGTAGTTTGGCCAAATTGACAATGTAGTAGGCAAAAAAAAAGAGCGGCAGCAACTGCTGCATTTAGTGGCAGCAGACGCCCAAAGGCCTACAAGTTGCCGACTGTTAAAATTCTATCTGCCAACATATAGCAGTTTTTTTTCGTTTTGGGAATTGGTAGGAACTACTACTCCTTAGTAGGCCTGTGATAGCAACTTAGTGTGTAAAGTTAAGTTGTTGTCATTGTTGTTGTCGTTGTTGGCTAAATGTTGCCAGTATTTCTCAAATCGTGATTTTCCTAATGAAATGCAGCTTCATTTTTGTGTCTTGTTTTTTTTTTCTTTTCGTTTTTGGCATGGAACATATGAAAGGGTTGGGTTTAATTTGCTATTTGGAAGCAGGGATTCGTTGTCGTTTTGTAAGACATTAGAAGTTTGAACAAGCGTCTTATGTTTGGGCAGCTAACAAGTTGCTCATTAAAAGCAATTAACCCACAAACGCTAAAAAGGAGTTACGTTATTATAACTGGCCGAAAAACTAAACTCCAAAAAAAAACAAAAAGCGAAAGGCCAGAACCAGTTTGAAATATTGATATTTTCTATTAGGCGGCTACAAGACAACGCAACACAGATTTTTTAGACAAATACGTTGATCACACCCCACGCATTTGATCATAATTAGCGTCTTGTTGGGATCTTCAAGTAGAATCAATCGTTTTAAGGTTTTTGTGTTTTAGGCTGAGATTGTTTGAGTAGCTGGAAAGTACAAATTACTGATTGATACAAGAGATCACATATGTATTATTTCCATTTAGGTGCTAGAACTTGTAGCCATTTCTAAGTAGTCAATGTCTTCGTTCGTTATCTCAAACATTTTAGTAACTTTCAGAGATGTTCTGAACAAGTTTTGGATATGATCGCTGATATTAATTAATTCATCAGAATGTTCCTAAAAAGAGTTTAGATCATTTGCTGTAAATAAGCATTAGTTACATTTTAAAAAGATACTTCAGAAAAAGTTCACAAATTTAAAATTGACATATGTGTGTTATGTCAAGCCATTGTTAATCCTTCCGGTTAAGCTAGATCTTCCAATAATATTCAACTTTAATGAAAACTCTTCAAGTTTATTTCTCGTTTTCTTAATATCGCAAATTTATTATTAACAAAAGTTCCAACTCGAGTAATTCTAACGTTTAAAGTATTATGAAATATAATTAAAATCGGTCAACCAAATCGTATAGTTACTTGAGCAAAAAAGCTTGCACCAAATTAGTTTGTATTTTGTGATCGATTGCCTTATGCGATCTATATGTTTATTTTGGTAAACTTCTTGGAAACATTAATAAATCATGAAATATTAATTGGATCACGAAATCTTGCAGAGAAAATAGAATAAATTGTGATTTGCCCAAAATTTTTATAACCGTTTAACTATATTATATAAGATAACACCAGTTTTGATCAAAATACACGTACTGCTTAGTCAAATTTCAAACTATCGAGTACCGAATTTTTGTCGGGGTGGTACTATCATCCTTATTTAAGCTGTATCCCACATGAGTAATATTAAAGTATCATTACAAAAGAGTTTTGAGTTTCAGATATTAGCGTTTTCAGACCCCTTTGATGTACGCTCGCCTTCTTCAGTTGGTTTCTTAAAGGGCAGATAGGTTCTTCGTGACTTGGTTTTTCCATTTTATATTAAGTCGCTCCCTTCGTTATCTGTCTTCCTCTTTTGCATTGAACTACCACTTTGCCAGGGATTTTTCATCCATATGCTCAATTCATATAGTCGTTATATCGTAATTTTAATCCCTATATCAAAAAAACTGGCATCTCCTGACAAAATGTAAACTTTTTTGGGAATATTAAAGATTGTACGCCATTTTTTAAGTTTTATATATTCTTTTCGTTTTCGAATATACATATGATGATATAAAAAAGATAAATATGGTAGACATCTTTTGTTAAAAAAGGAATTGTGAACTGATTATATGTGGGAATCTGGTAGAAGCGTACTCGCCGTTTGATTCGTTTTCACTCTGTAGCACTGCTGCATTTGTCTAGCACTGACATAGCTAGCAAATAAATATAAGTTATTTACCTACGAAAATCTCTTTAAATTAAAGATAGCACCTATCGGATTTGGCTATAAACTATAGGTAACTGTTCTCTTCGAATAACTATAGAGATATATCCATGCTCCACCTTTTTTTTAACTTCTATGACGAATAATGTCTAAGTGCTTTCCACAAATTTACTTATGCAAAAACACTAGTCGAAGAAACTACTATAGTCTTGGTATACGGTATCGTATATGTAATATATCGATTGAAGATCGTTGTTAAAGATTTTTTTCTTACGAATTACCATATACGGATTTGGAGATCTGATGCAAATAAACTTGCTATGAACTTTTGTAAACAAATTTAAAGTTTAAGTACTATGAAATCATTATAGAATAGAACAACTCCCAAGTATTATGTAACCCCAAAGACTTCAAGAATATCGTTTTACAAAATTAGAAATAAAAACAAAATTACTTTTTTTCATCCAATAGAATCCCTTAATTCCTAATACTTCTTACAGCTCATTTATTGGAAAAATAATTTAATAAAATAGTTACGAAAAATAATCTAATATTCCTACAAACCAGCAAAACGGAAGAGATCTATTTCAATAATATCCATCCGGTTTCAACAATCTTAAACCAATATCATATTATGATAGCGATTGCGGTATTGTTCCCATCATTTAATTAGTATTCAAGCATTTACCATGTGAAGCACTTATACCTAAATATTAAGTATTCACATCGTTAGCAGCCTTCATAATACCGTTTCGTATTATAGTATTTATTTTCACTCGTGTGTTTGTGTGTGCATTGTATCTATAGGTAAATATTCATCCATAACTAGGCATAACTCATCTGAGTTTGTAACTCTTCAGTGAGTTCTTCTTCTTTAGCTGCCTTGGCTCGCACAATGTTTTGTAGTTTTTATGGCTATTTTAGTGCCTCGAGAGTTTTGTTGTACTTCCACAAACTATTGTAATACATCAATATTATTATGAGGCTTGTGCTTGAGCCGGGTCTCCATTCTTGCCCGAGACACTTGATGTGGCATGTGTTGAACCGTGTGCTTAATTTATTTGAAGATCTTTTCTCTCTTCCCTTCATTCTTTTTGTAATTCTTTTTCTTTTTTCTTCAACTTCATCTGTTTGTCATAGGCAAATAAGCGAAGCTGGGAAAACCGTTTAGTGTAATCATTGCTTTTGAGTCTTCAAGTGAGTCTTTTTTTTTCTCTCTTTCGTGGATTCTTTTAATTTTGTTTGTCGTTTATTTTGAGTTTTGTTCAATTTGTGGAATTTGTATATTTCCTTTGTGGTCGGTCATGTGTCAATCTTTGAAAAAAAGTGTAATGTTTTGGCATATGGCTTGGGTCTATGTGTAAATATTTAATATTTGACATTTCTATTTATTTATTGTTTTTAGTCTATGTATGTAGGTCAGTTGTAAGTCCATTCCAATGTGATGTGGGGAAGGAAAATAAGATAAGCTTGAATAAAAGCGACTTCAAGTACTTCCGTAAAGAAAAACAATTACGAACCATATCATTTGAACCATCGTGGGTGATGCTGGCGCCATCCGATTTTGATTTCACTTTCTCATAAGTACAGCTGAACATCTTGGAATTGTGCCGATCTTCATCGTATTGAAAAATTACCATGAATTGCCAGCGATGATCCCCAGATGCATTTGACTCCATCTTAAAAACCAGTAGTTGCAGGAAGTTAGCTCTGAAAAATGCAGCCGAAGGTGTAAGAACTTCCATTTTAGTGTGTCCAGATACTTTTGTATCTGTATGTATGTATTCTACTACGTTAACTCCAAGACCAAAGATTAATAATTGATTGATTTTTTAAGCAATATATATGCTTTAATCGAAAACCTTGCTCATGGTTCTATCGGTTTTACCAATTCAAAATAGATCACAACCTCATAGTCTCACCAAACAAAGAGCATTACTTTTAAACTGTGGATATAGGGTATTCATTGATATAGGGTATTCAATGGAATTGGCATAGTATTTTTTGCATGGGTTTGTTGTCGTATATCAATTTTCTTCTTCTTCAGTAATACAGTACCAAACCTCTTCCCTCTACGTCTTCAAAGAAGTAGTTTTTAATGAATATAAATCTTTCGACATTACTTCGGAATGGAAATTGCTTTAAGAGTAACTCCCATTGATTCTGCGAGTTAAATTTGCGTTTGGTTGATATAAGGTGAAATTTAGCATTACGAATTCTGATGAATTATTTAATTTTGGCATTGTATATATTTTATACATATAAGGTTTTCTTTCAAAAGTTTGTTTCAAAGTAAATGTAGCAGAACCATATTGCTTCTCCCTGTACTCAAGTTCAAATTCGCTTTGCTAAACAAACCAACACTTGAGCACATTCAATGCAACTCTCTTAGGGCATTGTTTGACTAAGAAACTCCATAAACGGAAGTGAAACTTTATCAAGCACAAACCAAATGTACTTCAACATAGGTGACATTTTTGAAATATCCAACAGATACATTATAACTGAAATATTTTATTGAATGCAATAATAAGCAAAAGTGCTGGCCATTCTCTCGGGCGGTTTCTCAGGCCTCACCATAGTCTAGAACTAGTTATCATTAGCACACAAATCAATGTAATGTTGGCTGCTGCTGGTTCCTAGCCCAGTTCCAAGCAGCGCTAAAGAAAGAACATCAATCGTAGTTTCATTCACGATCATCATCCAATACCAGATGCACTGCTGCAGCAGCGTTTGGACTGCAGTTTGCAGTTGGGGCTGCATTGTAGCGACTTCCTGTTGTCGCGTCATTATTGTCCATCATCATTTCCATTCGTAATGAGGCTACTAAAATGAAGTTGATCTTCACTTCATTTAGATGCCGCCACAATGAGGCAGGGGAGTGTTACATGAGACTCCACTGCGATCAGCTGTGTGTGACTTCCCAACGTGCAACACTTAAGTACTTGTGACAATTTCTTGGCTAAAAAGCTTTGAACCAAAGTCAACAAACCAGTGTAACTGGCCCAAGGAACTGGCCAAGAAAAAAAAGTGGTATAATATATGCGCCTGCGCTGGGGGCTCAAGCCCAGCGCTCCAGGGCTCAGTCAGTACTCCTGCTGCCGCCCGTAGACTGTGTAGCTTATGTACAACATTTACTATGTTTGCTGACATTCTTCGCGTAATTCTTCAATTTCAATTACATACTCCGCTAGTTGTGTCGTCGTCGTAGTCGTTGCCGTCAACCTTGTTCTTTTGTTCCCTGCCGTTCTTCGCGTTTTCCATTTTTTTTCTTCTCGTTTTTGTGCCTTATTTCTTTGGTTCTTCTGCTTTATGTCGCGACATTTTTCTAGGTAAAACTCACGATCAATTGGCGACACGCTTCTTTCTTGGCCGTACTGCAGCCGGTACGCAATGTTGCATGCAACAAAACCTGTCGTCAACTGCGTGAATTGCAGTTGCATCCATCTGTTCTCTCGGTGTGTGCTCACTCTCTGGAAGATGCGTTGTCCGTCGTAGTACAACGATAAAAGTGTTTATCATGTTTGCAATTATATGCTAAAATTGTAATTGCAAATGTTTGCCTAAGCTGTTGAGCTTGGCGTTTTGAGATACGTCGCAGGGCCTTCAAGTTCAGCGCTGGGGAGTGCAACGATGCAGTGCATCTGTGCATCATGTGAACTTGCGCATGCTGCGTTCACTTAGCAGCCTCACTTTGAAGTGTTTCGTTGTTTAAATGGATCTCTCAAACGGTTCTGCTGAAGATATTGCACCAAGTATTTACCATTTAAACAGAGTGTGTGTGTGTGAGTGAGTGAGTGAGGAGTATTTACTGGTTGGGCCAAACATGTGTATGTATTAAGAGCCGGATGTAAAAGTGCAGCAGGGGTTAAGTATCGGTCTGAGAGAAGAAGAACCATACGGAAACATTTTAAGTTTGCATTTATAGTTTTGTGAAGTTACTGGAGTACCTCTGGTGATCAGAATTTTTCTATTTATTTATTTGTATTATGTTGGAAGTATTTCCGTCATTGGAGAATAAAATTCTAGCGCCACCTGTCGACTTAAGTATGCAAAGAATCAATTGACCTCCAATTCGCGAATTATATCATAGAAATAGAAGAAAGGTTGTTTTTAGCTGTTTTATAATGTTCGGATTTTGTGTAAAAAAATTTTTTACGAGAAGTTTGGCCTTTCTGTTTTAATGGAATGAAAAGTTTGGCTAAAGCTCATCGAATGCTTGTGAAGGATTTTGGTAACTGTGCTCTGAATGATAAGTCATGCAAGTTTTGACGATTTTACAATGATGATTTCAGTATCTAAAACAAAGAGCATCCCAACCTACTTGGCTATAATTATGTGCTTAGAGTCTTAGGTGTAGAGAAGTAGCGGTGAACGCGTAATACATGACGTCTCTGACCTCACATAGCCACTCCTACTCAATTCCTAGTGTCACCACCTAGTGGTGGACTCTGTCACCCTGAGTAACATGATGAAAGCTTGGTAAAATGGGAAACCGTGTCAGCATAATTGACGACGCAGAAATATTGGTTCTTCAAAATGGGGGTTGGTTCTACAACCTGCAAAAAGCACACCCAACAACGTTCTTCTTGGTTCGTATCTATGTTATTGTTAACAAGAGCGCGGCCCTTGCGGAGAAGAATTGTTGATTGCTAAAACCCATCCCGGACTATAAAGCTGAATAATGATGATGATGGCAGACCAAACCTACGATTTTTATTCGAAATAATCATGAGATATTGAATGTAAACATAAACGGCAATCGTTTTGGATCTAAAACATCGGATATATCTGTTCACAATATATGATATGAAGCAAGACTTTCTCGATATAATAAAAACAAATGTTGTTCGGTTTAAATAACTGAATTTTTTATGAAATACAAGGAAATTGGCGGACATCCAGAGATGACGAAAGGCGTATTTCTCTCTAGTACTGTTTTTTGAAATTCATGAAAGTAAGGGATTTTTGTAGAGGATAGCTACTGGAGATGAAAAATTTATGTATTCTACTAAGTTAACTTCAAGATCAAACAATACTTAGTGAAGTATGATAAGTGATCTTAATGCCAAAACCATGTATCTATCCACGGTTTTTATGTTCACATTCTGTATATGATGGTATGATCTAATATGAGTTGCTTAAACTAGGTGAAATTATTGGTGGGATACGTAATCGATTACAAGCAAAGCGTTTATTCCGTTTCCGTAAAAAAGGCCAGAAACAGGCAAAAGGCTAGGGAAGATGATTTTATATGTCAACGATTGACCTCGTGTGGCTCGGAGGTATAAAAATTATCTAGAAATACTGAAATCCTATCCCACTCGTCGTACTCTCAAGACCTTGCCCAACTTAACTGCGAGCTAGTCCTACTCTAAGCAATCATTTTTTTGAGAAATTTTTTACTTAACAGACAGAAAAGGAGAGTACGACAAAGTAACCACCAAAAATCAAATTATAGTTTGAAGTAATTGTTATTTTAGTTGGTTCTGCAATGGTTCATTTCGCTGCTACTCTTATCCAACCTCTTAAAGTTTCATCTTCAAAGATGTAAGCTTTTTGCATATAAACCATGACAGTATTTTATGAACTCCATAATCCCCTCAGATTTCGTGCTAATATAATCCCATTACCCGCAGCTAATATTAGATAGATAGTTTCATAAACTTTTTACTACTTTCTTTCTAATCTTCTACCATTCAATGAACCTTATTACGAAATTAAATTTATTGAGTTCTGCTTGTATACCCCTCCCTAATGAAGAGTCACAAACTATGTAGAAATTCCATAGATAATTTTCTTTTCTTTCTTTTTCTATATATATATATTTTTATACACATTTTGAGACATCATCACTCTTTCACATTTATCGCCCACCTGAGCTCATGCATCATACCAAAGACAACAAGCAGAAAACAAACATCTACATCATAAATTTACCAACTGACCTTAGCTTCAACACTCCATCAAAATCTCGGCACTTAATGTAGTGCCCACCCAAAAATGGCCATGATGATGATGATAGGCTCCAAGCAGTGCCAGCGCTATGTATGTAGCTGGGCATAATGGCGCATCTATAGAGCAGCGGCTAATTTAAGGAAACGTTTACTCGGAACGACACGCATGCGCCACAAAGACAGATAGATACTCGGTGGTGGTGGTGGTGGTTACATATGGTGTCTGGTAGTAGTGGTTTGCTGGTGTTGGAGGTCCAATATGGAGGCGTTTACCACAACGACTACGGCTCGTGACATCCACTTTTGGTTGTCAAGCAAATTACATATATGATTTTTATGTGACAAATGAGCTTAAGTAGTGTATGAACGAACGTCTGCAGTCTCGGACTTCCTCAGAGTGCGCGGCACTGCGCTGCGCTGTGCTGTGCTGGATTTGGCCATTTCAAATTGCTTTTACCCATTTTCTAGATAGCAGTTCCCACTCACGCGTATTGACACGCTGACACAGATCGCATAACTTTTAAGCCGCTCTTCTGCCAGACGCCTGACTCCACTCCAAGCAGCCATAATAATATCTTTTCAATTTTATTTTTATGATACGAAACAGATTTGCATATAAATGCTGGACATGTCTTTATGACAGTGTTGAGTAACGCCCGCGCTGCTTGTTTCCGCCTTTCGTCTTGCGTACAAAAAGTGAGAGTAGCGAGTGCAGCATCGTAGTCTTGTGTTAGATCGAAGAGTTCCGACGCGGAGGTCAGCTGTCTGCGGTTCCTCAACTTTGATTTATGTTTGGTTAATTTGGGTTTAGTTTGTGTTTATTTTTTTTTTTTTGTTTGTTGTTTTTGTGGTAGGTGTTTGAATTATAGAGTATCTTTGCATTCCATCGGCAGTGCCTAATGCAGTTTTCACTGCATTGGAATTGTGGCATGTTGACATGGACTGCGTGAGTTCATGTTGCACATTCCCCAACAAAAATAACAACATTGTCATAATCAGGCAGTACGACGAGTACAACAACAACAACAACAAAAAAGAGGAAAATGCTGTTGCCTACCAACTGACGACAACTTGATGCAATCGTTAAATTTGGCAAATATGGTTAAAAGCGACGGTTTGGTTTTTCCTTAGTTACTCTATTGTTGTCGTTGCGGATGAAGCTATGCCAACAACGACATCTTTGGTGCACAAAGGCAGCCCAACAATTTATTGTTACAATTGCAAAAGAACATTTTAGTTGGCTTTTTAGGGTATTGGTAACACTTTGCGATATTTAAACTATTTTTCAATTTCTAAATCATTGAAAATGTTTGAGAAATGTCTAACTTCAATACTGCACTATGCTTTATACCAGTAAAATTGTTTGAAATTCTGAAAATTTGGTCAAATAATCAAGAAATAAATTAAGAAATATCAAATTAGATGGTGGAAAATATAAAAAAAAACACAACCGTATTCCCAGCCTGATGGGTGAATTTTTTATAGATAACATCTGGGGCTGGCTGGGAACTTCGATTCTCAATCTAAAAGCTGAAAACAGGAATTAACCAAAATGTTTGAACATTTCTAAACTAATAAGCTAAAACATCAGCGTTGACCAAGTTGAGGTTTCATACTTAGTAATTCGTCAAAGATGCTCGATTTAGCGAGCCGAGTTAAAATAGAGAAACAGATGAATTACATAGAGCATACGATAGGAAATCGTAAAGGTTTGCGCATAAGACGCGAAAAACATGCGCAATTGGATCTGCAAAATGGTGGTGGTAGAGGTCGAATATTACCAGTTACGTTGGATTAAACGATAACTAATGTTACAAAAACTTTTTTAGGCTAATACTTAACATAAGCCTGCTTGCTGGGCCTACCTAGAGGCCACTGCCTGACCAAAGCGAAGAATACAGGCAGTGCAGTAATCCAGGAGCAAAGAATCTCTGGAACACCTCTTATGCAACTGACTTGCCCTCTGCATTTCGAGAACTAACTTCCTAGGGAAACCAGTGCTTGACTCGCTAGCAGAGGCAGCTCAAAGGCCACTCCAGAGACTGTTAGCTTTCGTGAAACACATGCGCAAAGTGGATGACTAATTCAGCCATGATCATACGTATCACTATGATCTATATGAGGTCCCCTATCCTGGGGACCTAGCGGCCTAATCTACTTTTTTCTCAGAAACTGTGTAGTTCACCGTAGGAGTTATTTCACAAAACCTGCACAAATATAAAGTCTTCGAAAACCTCTCAAGTCTGCAATTTTTTTTGAAAAACAGGAGTATAGAATATGAGCACCCTTGAATAATTATTCTCATAATAGTAGCAGAAATGCTTCTAGACATCCATTTTCAAATGAAAAGCGGTACAAAAATGCCTGCTCGAAGCAATATGACTAAAGATTTGGGCCTACAAAGCATCTGTGAACTATTGGTTCCTTGATTTCAAGGGCCTTATGAAACTGTCATTCTGAAATATTTTTTCTCTGGAATTATTGGTTCCGTGATTTCAAGGGTCTTATGAAACTGTCATTCTGAAATATTTTGTTTCTGGAATTGGAATTTTTTATCTCACTATATATAAGGGAAATAGGTTAAGTCTATTTTTTAGTACACTTTGTATACTTATTATAAGGGAGTAAGTTGAACCTTAAAAATATGACACAAAGTGTATAAAATTGTATGGGAATTATTTTGTTATATCACTCAAATTTTTTGGAAGAAATGCCCCACGCAGTACTGGAGTGGAATCCTAAAAGCTCCAGAGGTAGAGGCAGACCAAAAATTATCTGGAGCAGAACAATGGCGGCAAAAACCCGTAAATCAATGAGCGAACTGTCGAGAAATAGGCACAATCGGAAGACATTTACCAAAGTAATCTGTAATTACACAATGTTTTATATTTTTTAAAATAATAAATTGTCATTAATAATGTCTAAAATTTAACAAAGAAATTCTTCAAAAAGTCCATTATTTTAAAGACAATTATCTTCCCTCAAACGTTTTTGTACTTGATTATTATCATCCTGCCTGCTTACGCACAACTGATGCCTTGAAAATCCCAAAGCTTAACTTACTTCAAAGTTTCCAGCCAATTCTAATGTGCCGCATATGCCAGCATAAGAACCAACGCATTACCTTAAGCAATTTACGAGCAAAGTCAAATCCTTGATGCACTTGCTGCCTTGTCCATAGGCCATAAACTACAATTTATCGACAAAAGCTATTGGAGATGCTGTGGACGACAAACCGAGTGCAGTGACTATATCAACTAAAACTGTGCACAAATTCCATAAGTAACATTATTCTCATAAACGGACAAACTAAAAAATGCCAATATCTCAACTTGGATGCGGCCTATACCTCGAAGCGCCTATTAACTAAGCAAAGTGCGTACAACTCCTTGGCGGAGGCTGACTAGTTGCTTCACTGCCGCCACCACCACAGCCTCACTCACTCACTCACTCACTTGGCCGTTGACCATAAATCACTGTGACGACGATGCGACTAATTAAAAAATCGACACGCTAAACTGGCAAAAGACAAAATTAACATTTGCTGAGATACGCAGCACGCAGTACGGAGTAAACCGAAAAACCAAGAAAAAGAAGAAACGGAGCACAAATCCAAAGCGAAACACATGCTTGAATCTGCCAGAGATTGCACACACCCGCAGACACAAGGGGCGTTTGTGCGAATGCCTCTTGCGCCATCATGCCTCAATGGAGCAGCTACAGCTGCAGGGGTGTGCAATCGGAAGGTATTGGCAATCAGTTGTCCGCTCCGTCAGTCAGACTGATAGCTTTTGTCTCGTTCATGTATAGTACCAAGTTGTTGGTATTATTTTCCTTTTCCTTTTTTTTGTTCGTATATTTGTTTATAGGATTTACAAGCGGACTTTGTCTCTGAGGCTTTTGACTCGCCTGTTAAAATTAACGACAATAATGTCAACAAGTTTTTGCGTAAAAATTTTGCAGAGGATTCTTTTGGGATGCGTTTGGCGTTCGCTGTAGTCCGGCTGTCTGTCTAGGTGTACAGTGAAGCTGCTGCTGATCTTGGCTGGCGTGCAAGTGATCAATGTTTTGCGATCAAGAACAGTCAACGGAAAGCATGAGTAAAGTGAGGGCAGTGCAATTTAAGCGCCCAAATACACTGAGAGAAGTGGTGGCTGAGCAGTCATTCTTGGAAATTAGTAAAAAGACGTACTGAGGCATAATTGCAAATTTTTAATGAGGAAATTTAAATTTAAAACTCCAATATCTAAAAATTAATATTTAATTGCAAAATATTTTTATATTTAGAATTTACGCGACTGATTCATGTGTAAATAGAATATACGTGAACAGCTTTTCAGGGAAGATTATGCAGTCATCGCTTCAAAAGCGGGACATGGGGGTTACCATTTATAGACGATTCCATAACACGAGTATTTTCATTAATAGTGCTTTACTTAGGCAAACAGCGTATATTTGCTAGCTATGCGAGTGCTAGGCAAATACACCAGTGCTAAAAGGTGGAATTGAACCACCGAATAACGAGTCTAAAGGCGAGTACGTTACCACTATGAACTAAGGTCCATCCTTTACTTCAGTTCGCCATGACAACCCGCTCTCTGGTTACTGCTGATCTCACTAGTTCTCACCAGGTGCGCTCGCTTCGCGTCTTTTCTAGTTGGTCACTCCCAAGCACGCTAGGTGCTCCTTCACTTGGTTTTTCCACCAATGTTTCGGTAAAAAACTATTTTTGTAAACAATTTTTACTTCTACTTTATTGGCTATCAAAACTCGTTATCGGGTTGCCTGAGTTGCGCGGTCCTTCTCCCTTGGTCCTTTCATCTGAGCTTAGGTCACCCCTTCGCCTTCTTTCATCGGCTTTCGCATCGAATACCACCATCTTCGCGGTAGCGTCTGCGGCCATACGAACGACATGACCGAGTCAACGCAGAAGTTGTGCCGTAATATGCTACACGACAACAATGAAGATAGAGTTCATATAGCTCATGATTTATTTGAATGCGATAGTCGGATATAGTTAAAAAAATTAGCTTTATCCAAAGATCTTCATCGAACTCCATCATTCTTTTTAAAAAATCGCTGTAAGCTGTTTCCAGCATCTTAACTAGCTGATCCATTTTCGACAATTTGTTCTCAAGAAGTACGCATATACCTTTTTTTCTGTTTCTTGAAAATCTCTGAAACATTCTCTGCCATAAACAACGATCCTCATTCTCTTGGTACCAAAGTCGTTGCATAAGAGCCAATCCACAAATACTAGAACCAATAGACTCTAATTAATGAACTCAAAAAAATACTGACTATAACAATACCAAGCAAATATACTTCTGAAATTGTCAACGACTTATGGATATAGGACTTAAGTTGGCTGCAACCTTTGTGAACTTGGCCAAAAAGCAACTGCATTGGAACTTATACTTGACGACTCCTTCAAACTGCCCCAATGTTGAGCACTCTACATTGTGCATTGCGTGTAATTAAAACGCAAACTTGTCTTAGTTACAGCCCAGTGGTACGGAATCTGCCAAAGGCAATCCAAGTAGGTGAAAAAAAAGGCCTTTGGGCCGACTGTATGTGTGAACTGACTAAGCCAAGTGCTGATTTCTTGAAAGATTTGTAAACGCAAAACTTTCGAAAAGGAAAAAAAAATGTAAAAAATCGAAGAAGTAAACGAGAAGTAAATATCCACACAAACGTCGTAGTTGGAAAAAATTAAGAAAAACTTAAATGAGTTAAAAATTCCATACAACTGCGTGAGAAGTCGCCGCCGACGATGTCGTCAATGGGGTCTTGGGACTGGCGGCAACTGGCAACAGGCACACTGCGTTGTGTATGGAAGGCCAACAGAGATCGTCGCCAAACGTCGCATTTATTGATCGCAGCGTCCGATTATTGTTTAAACTGTTTTCAATGCGTTTACTTTGTGTAAATATTATTTTTTCAATTTATGAGCAGCACATCTGTACTTGCGCTGACGAACAGAGAGGGGAGTGAAGTAGCGGAGTGGTTACAGTCGCTGGCAGGCAGCAGATGCTCCTCCTCGGAGTGATTTGCTGCTTAAATGCATTGCGTTGGCGCACAGACGCATATCAATTGAGATGAGAAATCCCTTGCAACGATATTGGAAATCTTAAAGATACAAAATTAAATGCTCATCATTATAATAAAGCAGCGTGATTCCCCGCATACCGCGGCAACTGTTTGCTTTTTTTGTGCTTAACAATTAAAGTTTCTTTGAGATGTACCGAACGAAATCTTTTAATGTTATTAATTTATTTTGATTTTCGCTTCAAATTTGCTGCAATTATAATGCCGAAAATTATGAAAATGCAATCAGTGAAGCGCATGTAATTCGTATTGCATAAATAAAATAAATATTTCATGTCATGAATCCATTTCGCAAAAAATACGAATTAGGAAATTGTCTGGCATACGGTTTATCATCTCTTTGAACTAAATTGGTTAATTGCGCTGCAAATACTTTATATTATTTGCGTGTTCGTATAGAAGCTCTCGTGAAAAGATTGATTTGGTTGAGAAATTCAAACAACTTGGTTTGAATCCATTTTATCTCGTATGAGAGATATTTTTTAGGCAATGTGTTCAAAATTTTGGAAACAAGGGGGTGATCCGTCAAAGGAATATTTTCTTTGAGCAAAGAGTTTAAGTTAATGTGAGTTGATCCCTAAAAGCTTTCAAAAGGCCTAAGCCGACCAACATTTCAAAACTATTTCCTGAACAAAAACAGGCTTTTAATTTTCCAATTCGTTCTGCAACCTTGTTGTGCTAATCGGGCACAGAACATGCTTAGAGAAAAAACGGCGTTTGGATAGAGTTTCCGACTGGAATGGCCAGTAAGAGGGGGCTTGTATTGAAGTTATGTTAACTGCCCACAATCGTCGGCGTGTTATCCTTTTGGTCATTTGTAGTAACATGTAAGACCTGCTGCTGCTTGACTCAGCATATGCAGTTGTTTGAAACTGTGAACCAGCAATGTTGCTTCTTGCAAGAACTTAATGCATTCAATATACAATTTTTTCCCAGAAAAGAGTGAATAAATGGAATTCAAAGTCTACCCCTAACACGTAATAACTTATAAAATCTAGAACGGTCAAAATATTATACCAGACTTCAATGCTGGATCGCAGTAAATAAAAATTAGTATTCTTGATACAAAGTTTTTTTCGGTAGGGTTTCCCGGATGGTTTTTTATATCCTTAAAAGGTATGTTAGAAGTTCGTTTTTAGCGATTTTAGATGCTTTTCGCAAGTGACTCCATCATATCGCCGAACCACACTGGGGATATATCTATTGACAATCTTTGGTTTAAAAACCGGTGGGCCAAGGTGCAGTGGGATCGGTCTACTAAAGGCTTTCAATGCGTTGTTATTTCATTTACTTAAATTTTTAGTATCCTGATAAAAAAAGAAAGAAAACCTTTAGTATAATCGGAAGTAAACATACACAGGACGTGCTGTATCACATATTAGAATTGAAAAGTGAGAACATCGGCTGTAACCCGAAAACGGGTTGTGATGGCCCAATAAAGTAAAGTATGTATCAAAAATTTGTTTAAAGAAATAGTTATTCTGTAGGAAGCTGGATTTTTCAGTTCGAATTTTCTTCAGTGACGAAGCAAATTTTTCTTTTGGTAAAATATCGGAAGTGAGGCAGAGGATATTCTTTTGTTTATGTCGTAAGACTATATCGGCTATGGTGTGTCTTATTAGGTCTAATTGTGTGATCGGTGTGTTATCTTTTCATTATTCAGAAGGCGTCACCCTAGTGTTATGGAAAAATTTTCCACATGATTTTATGTTCCACTTGTATTGGCGAAGCCCATGAATCCAACTTTAATAGCAATTTCTTCGGAATTCCAGGTGAGGGTGTGCTTAATTAACGTTTACTTTTGAAATCGAAAAATGGATAGCTTCTAAATTTTGGAAACTTAAGTTGGCTTTTAAATTGTTTTTTTCTTGTACAATCAGCGGTACAGAGAGGCAAAAGGTTGCACTTTCTCACATTTTTTTATCTTCTCTATATTATGTATAATTAAAGGTCGGAAATATCCAAACGATGCAAATCAAATATTCCAAAGGGTGCAATCCCTTTCTACTTAATACTAGATATCTAAACCGAAAAATTTAGTATAGCTATAAATGAAATAAAGAAACGATTTTTCCTTGTTTGCTTTACTTTCGCAGACTCTAATCTTCGACCCACTCATCTTAAGTATTACTATAGATATCTCTCTATTTTGCATGCACTTTTCTTAATTAATTTAAATAAACACTGCTTCGGCACAAAATAATATACTGATTTTAATTAAGCTTGCACTCCAGTGATATAGAAAAACTCAAGAAATGCTGTAGAATTTAAACAGGTTTAGTCGATGAATTAGAGTAGCAATACAGGAAATATTTTTGTATGTAACAAAATACTACAATCAGCTGAAGTCGTCTCTACTTAGAGCCTGCCTAATGACTGGGAAGAACTGGAAATTGACATACTCGAAAGCGATGCTATATAATTACACATTTGTAAAATTGTGCACATTGCCAAACAAATGAGTTATTATGTAGAAAACTTGAAGTAACAAGATTTAACACCGTCTTGCTAGAAGTTTGCGTGGAACTTCGATAGGTTTTCCGATAACCAGTAATAAAAGAAATCGCCGCATCATCTGACGCAGATTCGTAATCAAAAATAAGCATCAATTTAAGTCAACTTAAAATCAATTACAATTATTAGTTGTAGGCAATCACAACACGCTGCATGACTCTAATAACGTTTTAATATGGATTTCCATCAATCAATTGAGACTGTATTTATGGTGTCCAACTACAAATTTTCCACTAGCCTGGAGCCCCAAGCTCACGTACGCAAGGCACAGTTATCCATGGCGAATAGACAGACGACGTGGGACAGCTGTACAGATCCATAGACGCAGTTAGAGAACACGCCTCCCCAATGCGATTATATCATACAAATTAATATTGTATTAGACAGATGTGTGTGCGCGAGAGTGTGTGCGATGTACCAGGTCAGGTTTTGCCTTATGAGTGCTGCTCATAAACTCGATATATGAGCATTTGGAAAACTGAAAGTAAACTTAACAAATTTCCACGCACCAAACGCAGGTGCAAAAAACTATGCAGCCTATTAATTAGATCAACAGTTTTATGGACAACGAATGGCTAACTGGCCAGCTCTGCCTGAGTGACTGACTGTATGTGTGTGTGTGTGTCTGAATGCTGTGTGCCTGCGTGCTGCATGTTGCAACATGGTTGGCCAGCAACAACTTGCTGCATCATAATGATATATTTATAATTGCATTGCTAGCCAGCCTCCTTCTTTTTTTTTTGCCAACTTTTGTAGTAAAGATCTTGAGAAGATCGCGCCCGCATCAATGTACACATTGCCAGCATCCGTTGTACTGTATTCCCAATGACAATGTTTGATCTTTTGGCAGTTGGTCGCAGCACGTCTTATGCTGCACGCAGCGCCCGGCTGGAGACGTTAAACGCCATTAGATGGCGCTTGTCCACAAATGTTCAACAGTCTAAATGAGCTAACCCACTGTGGTGCTGTTCGTTGGCTTCTTATATTACCAGAGATTGGGTTTGTGTTTTTTTTTTTTTTTTTTTGGGTGCAGTGGATTGAGTTATCTGCGGCTTTGTGACAGTTGTGCGTGGTAACTGCTGGCAACTAGATGGCATTCCACAAGCTGCTGAGATGCTGTTTGTAGTTAGAGAACAGGATTTTGGTTTCTTAGTCTGGCATCCCGCATGGAGATTGCCTCATCATATAATTTAATTAGGTTTTCCCAAAAAGTTTTGAGCTAAAAACTATAAATTCTATTGGTTTATTGGAACTGTTTATTGGACACATCATGTCATTGAAGTGAAGTTGTCTAATCTTAAAAGATATCAAAATTTTAGCCTATAGAGTTCAGCAGTTCCAGAAGTCGGTACAGCTATCAGGTTTTTAGACTAAAATAGTTAATAGGCTTGATAGATACTTCAGCAGCAATTTACTTCAAGTGTTACCTAAAGAAAAACTTTTTTCCATTCCCAAATAGAGGGCTTGGTCAATACTCATTAAGCCCCCAAATGTCTTGCTTCTTTCAAAGAACTACACACAGGGGGTTTGCAATTTGTTGGAAAGTATTGATCAACTCCAAATAATTAGTTGGTTAAATCTCAGTTAAAAATGTGAACCGATTCAGGATTTTCAACTTAAGTTCTTGAATAGGATAAACTCTTGTGCCAATATACAAGAAATTTTACACTCATAAGCTGAAAACTACCAAAATATGCTATTTTTCTTCGCAACCTTTACACTTTAACAGTATATTTGGGTAGGACATTCTATTCTCTTCAATAAAACCAAATAATGTGTTACTCGCATTCCAAAAGAGTATGTTTAGCTACCTAGCCATTACTCATTGAGCTGCAAAATGTTTCAATACTTTCATATAATAGAACTACAAACACTGGATTTTTTAAATTTTTTGGATTGAGAGGATAATTAATTATGTGAAATCTTAGTTCGAAGTGGTAGTCAGACCATCCATGTCTGAATTTTTAGATAATTTAGCTGAACAAGATAAGAACCATAGAAAATGATGAAACCGGTGTGCCAGTCCACAAGAATTTTTACACCCATAAGGCCCTAAATGATATTTTTCTTGTCATTTATACAAATTTATAAGCTTTAAAGAACCGTTCTGACCAAGGTTTTGCATTTTATACTCTAAATTACCCTGAAAACAAAGTTCGTGTATCATGTTGGCATGTGTTTTTTTGAGATACTCCCGTTTCTGTATGATTTGGAAAGATTTAAGAAACATCGGCTATATTTTTTAAGAAAGAACGAAACTCAATTTTCGAAAATATAAAACAGTTATGAAAAAAAAGCAAAGAACCTCTTAAGATTAGCAGTTGTGTTATATTTTTTTTTGATTTGGGTTTATAAATATATGTTTCAAATACCAAGTTAAGGAAATTAATTTTGCCGAACCGCAAGCGAATCCCATAACTTCGGATATTTTTGTCGAACAACAAAGTAAAACAAGAAGATCGTTGAATTTGGCTGTTCAGATTCAAAACCGCAGATCCCAAATAATAATTACAATAGATGGTGACCCACCCTATTTCATTGAAAATTAATATGATATTGTAAAATATATATAAAATATTAATATTATTTTTTTCACAATTCCCAAGCTCGTTACAGTCTACAAAACCATCATATTTCCTCCCAAAAATAACAAATCAATACCATCTGGTGAAATACTACAAGTTGTTGTAAAAACCAAATTAAAGTATTATACTTACAAGTATTAATCCACACCTTTTGTGCCATACACGGACACTCACTCACACACACCTGAGGACATGTAAGACTAATTTAAGCGTTCAACTTTGCCACATGCGCCAACGCATATGCCACATATGCCGCAACATGGCGTTAATTGGATATTCACACTTTTTTGCACATTTGGGGCGGGCGTAAATGAGCTTGAGAAAAGCGCCACTCCCAAAAAAGGCAAGTGGTAAGCGCCAACCGGTAGACCAGGTAGAGAGACCAGTACGCCAGTGTGAAAACCAGATGACTCAACACGGGTAACAGGTAAACTAAGAAACCAAACAAAAGAAAACAAAGCATCCAACCGCAGTTTGCAGTTTATGGGCAAGATGGAAAATGGCTAACAAAAGCATTTATCATTGCAGCGTTGGTGAGCGAAAAAAGAGCAATCGTAGATGGGCGTTTATGCGGAGTTCCAACAATGATATTTAAAGTCAGGAATTGCAAGATGTATTTATAAGTTATGGAAACTTCTAACAAAAACTTCGGAATTGAACAATCCAATATTGTGAAAAAAGAGCAATTGTAGATGATTGTTTATGTGATGATCCCAAAGGGTATTTAAGACTTGGAAAGATGACCGATTTTGCATATAAGTAAGAGAAGCTACCAAAAGCTTCAAGACTGGACAATCAAACCGCAAAAAAATTGTTAATAATTAAATGAAAACATCCACGTAGTACAGTAATTCTTTTCTCGTTTTTTAAAGACGAAAAAAACTAAAAAAATTGTAGCCTTACGTTCATATATCGTATAATATTATTTAATTTTTTGTGCTTTTGGCATAGGAAAATTTGATATAGGGTCAGTGCTGGAACATAATATAACTTCAAGAACAAGATTATGAAAAATATCTCGAATTATTGTTTAGTTCGATAAGCTAAATATCTTTTGTACAACAGTAGCCTTTTAGCAACAAAATACTATAAGTTTAATACCCAAAATATTATCAAATATCAAATATTCCGCGTGCTTGCTAACAGTTTGAAAATAGACAATTTTCTTGAACTGAAACCGCTATTCCACGAATTTGTTCCATTTTACGTCATACCAACGCATAAACTCTCACAAAGACAAAAAAAACAGTGAAATGCTAAAAGTTTGCTACCAAACTGACATGTGGCTCATTTTCCTGCAGCTTCCAAAAATAGGCATACCGATGTGTACGCATGCGCGGAATTTATGGTGACATTTGAGTGATTCGCTGGACGTGTTGTGCGCACTGCGAGAGTAGATAGTCTCAGGCCAAAAGGATCTCACCAGCAGCGGCTATAAACAAAAAACAAAAACATGTTTGGTGTAAAAGCCAATTAAATTGAAGAAAATTGGATCATTGAAGGAGCTAGCTGTCGGGATGGCTGGACTGGATTGGCTTACTGCTGAACAGCATGTAATTGCATTTAATACGGCGTACTGCCAAACTACAAGTTGTCTTTTCAACTCTGCCGATTATCCCAGATGCCGTATGACCGACCGACAGAGTGCTCGTCGTCTGGCATCCCGATATAAGTGGCTCAAAATTAGCGTAATTTTCATGGCTATGCAGGCGGACTTGGCATATATTTCAATGGCTGCACATGACGAAGACACGTAGCTGGGTAGATACCAATACCGATACCGATTTCGATCGGCGTTGGCATTGCACTTGCCAAGTGTCATACGGCAAAAAAAAAATAAACGAAAAAGTGAAAGAGGAACTTACTCACAGGTTGAATTTCTTGAGAAATGCAAAGCGCTTAATGTCCCAAGTTCAGGCACTTTCTGATCTTTGACTTGCGATAGCGCCGCTGCCTTTGTCTTCATATGGCACCGAAATGTCAAAAGAAAAAAAGAGTTTCTCAATTTTGGTGTTTTTTACTACGCATATAATGGTTATTATATATTTACTTATGTTTTGGGTCTGGTAAGAGTGTGGTATATATATTATATTATTGGCATGACTAAAATTGATCGCTGACCGACCGTATACATATACGTTTGCCTGCGCCCTTGACGCTCCTGGCAATGGAACACCCTGGCTTTTAGCTTCTGCGGCAGTCAACTTCACGCTTCGCTCAAGCATCACCAAATAAATTTCATTGAGCGTTTCTCGCCAGAGTCAGTCACCACCACTCAGTGTGATCCAAGGCGACGTGCCGCTGTTGCTCCTTTGTATACACTGCAAAACGTTGGGATGCAGAGTATGTTGGATTTCGCTTGTAACTTGTGGGTTAGATCTGAAAGTTACAGAATATGAAGAGTGAAAAATTGACTAGAAACTGCAACTTCAGCTTAGTAAGACTCAGAAGGATTCAATTCCCGATTTTCTATAAAGGATTAGGGGAATGTGTTAAACATATACAAGAAGTAGATAAGTCTGCTGCTGCCCACAAGTTTAGATCTCAATGCCAACAGGATGCGTGACCTAAACATTTTACAAGACATCCAAGGGAAACGAACACGCAGTGAAGCCTACGAAATCCCAGAAGGATTCGACACATCCCTATCTCTCTCTATCTGTCCATAAGTCCAAATCTTTTAATTCACTGTTCCCGATCCTTGACAAAAAATTTAATTTGATCATCTTTTTTTATAGCAACCCCTACAATCTTCCCTCTGCTGATATATCTTTCATATTATGCACCTTCATGCATTTCCAGTGTATACCTATTTCGTCATCCCTGATCGAGCTGATTTAAATTTTTGTTCCTTTGCTTGTTGGTGCATTCCATGTACTTTACCTTTACCTTGGCTTTTTGTTTTGTTTTTGACCATAGAGCCGACCGTGCAGCCGGTGAGCATAGCAATCCATGCTTCATCTGTCGTTGTTGTGCCTCAAAACTTGGATTGCATGTAGTTACCGCTTTCATGGCTAAGTGGTTGACTGGACATGGTCATCTTTGTTTTTATTTTTTGTTGGCTTGGTTTGGT
This sequence comes from Chymomyza procnemis, assembly GCA_035046065.1. Lineage (NCBI taxonomy): Eukaryota > Metazoa > Arthropoda > Insecta > Diptera > Drosophilidae > Chymomyza > Chymomyza procnemis. The sequence goes on along the minus strand of JAWNOJ010000026.1, from coordinate 13,874,897 downwards.
TTGTTGTTCTTTGTATTTGGGTGCCTTTGGATTCTGGTTCTTCCTTTTAGCTTATTTCTTACTCCTTTTGCCTTGCGTGTCACGTACAAGCAATTCGCATGTTTCAAAAATGCTTTGGACATGCTGTTGCTTTCATGATTCCAGCTACAACTACGCCGAAGTTCATGGTATTGGGTTTGGCATTGGTTTCGCATAAGTGTGTGTGTGTGTGTGTGTGTGTGTAGTCCCTTGGTTGGGCGGTTTTGATAGTCTCCGTCATTGCTGGCCACATTCTGGCCAAGTTGGCGGCACATACTTTTGCTCGTACTTAAAAATAAATGTTAATTCTTTTATTTATTTTCTTTTGTCAGATTAAACGGTTTAAAGGTTACACGGATGCCATACACTGAGGGTTCGATATAATGTTTGGGTTCTGAACACGTTGCCTTCATATGTGCTATGGCCAATACGTGGTCGTCTGTGGTCGATCACCGAAGCATAATGTGCATTTAAGGTGAAAGATCAGTTCTTTATTTAGTTACAGATACTTTTGGGTAATAAAATAAAATTGTTATATAATAATGCAAAAGTGTATTTATTTGTAAGAGTTAGCTAATGCTTGGTTTGACTTGATTTTGGTAGGGAAGAGTTTGGTGCTCTTCTTTGAAAATTTAATAACAATATTTTCTGCAACATTCTTACTCTGCATCGACCAAGGTTACTTTACATAGTAGGTATAGACTAATCCGAACTAGTTTTACATTCAAACATCTTCGCTTTCAGCTATCAAGGCGTACCAGCAGCGACCTTAGGTTCAAGCTGAATCTGACTTTCTTTCTCTCAAATTATTCAAGAGGCGTGCATATAGCATATCATCTGAGTCTTCAAGCTTTAGAAGCCTTTAATTGGATTCTTAAAGTTAATCACAATACAAATCCTATCACTTATTTCAATTTCCGATCGAAGAGACGCATAAAAATTTTGCAATAAATTATACAAATTCAACTTCTTGAATCATCATTTCTATTTTAGAGTCTAAGGCATTTAGCCTTTATACTTAATTTGTATCCAATACTTAATCATTTCAATTTTCGGTTTTGAGAGGTGTACATGCCCCTCTTTAAATCTTTAACGGAATATCACGAAAGTCCATTCAAGCAACTTAATCTCTGATCCCAAGAAAGTATGCGACTTTCTTCCAAAACAAACATAGAAGTCATCGACTTTGAAGTCTACGTTCAAGAACTTCCGACTTGCTTTTTGGTTTACTTAGTTTTGAACTTAATACTTTATTCGTATCCAATATTTAATCATTTCAATTTTCGGTCTTAAGAGGTGTACATGCCCCTCTTTAAATCTTTATCGGAATATCACGAAAGTCCATTCAAGCAACTTAATCTCTGATCCCAAGAAAGTATGCGACTTTCTTTCAAAACAAACATAGAAGTCTTCGACATTGAAGTCTACGTTCAAGAACTTCCGACTTGCTTTTACTTACTTTTGAACCATGAATAGCAAAATCGTTGCTTTCCAAAAGTTAATCCAAATTTAACTTTTTTGTATAAGTCTACGAAACTGGGAGGCGTACAATAAGTTTCTTAAAGCTAAATCGGAATCCAACTGTCTGCCATTTAGTGCCATTCCAGACTTTTACCCTACGATACGTACAAGTAACTTTCCAACGCTTAAACCCAATTTAACTTATTTTTACTTTGCCCACCCGTTTGAAAGTGGAGCTTCTTGAAGAACTTTGAAGCAAGTGAACATCCCATTTTGGGAATATTAAGCTCCAATGCTAAACTTCGAGTTTAAATATCACTAAATTCATAACTAGAAGTGCAAGAAAACTTTAAGTGCCATTTATTTTCTTCTTTCCATTAGAGCCTACTACGCTTGTTCACACTTGTTCCCGCCTCTCCAGACCGCAGCAGTCTCGGCTCTTATCCAAAACAGTCGTCTAAATATAACCTATCCAACACAAGAAAAGCTGTAATCCCTAACAGCCGCTGTGCTGCTGTTGGCGCATCTGTAGGTACTATTCGCTGCTCCCTAGGGCACCCAACCCATACCAGTTCTCACGCTGCGTTGTGTGTTCGTATCACCTTTTGGCCATAAAACCAGTACACATCAATCTGGTAGTGTCAACAAACACCCAGCCGACGATGTCGCACCAACTGCCAGCATAGTCTGACGCACCAGTTACCACCAACTGTTACTCCTGTTGACGTGCGATGCCCTAAAAGGATATTGCACTCCTATTGACTTGTTAATGTGATCACTTTAGCTGACCCAAATATAGTCAAACGTTTCAATTTGTGCAACGCTTTTGGGCAATTGATAGCCATGCATCCGACCAAGTAGCCGCAGCTATCCAGATACTCGCGGATAGCCGTATAACCGACATACTAACCAGCAGTTAGCAGTAACAGAAACAGTCAGACCCCAGTCGGAGCCCAGTCAGAGCTCACTCAGTCGTAGTTCATCGTCACCAAATGGCCAACGCGTAACGCGGTGTAAAGCGCCTTAGGTCTTCTGTCTTCTGGTTTTTCGCATGGCGGCGAGTTCAGCTCAGTTGAGTTGTTGTCTTATGTCTTAGATCGTCTGATGCCGGTTGACAGATTGCCCAGAGGGTAAAAGTCATTGTATCTTTTGGGTGTCTGTGTGAGTTGCCTTTTTTTTATGGTTTATGGCCATTTTAGCGAATTTTGCAATGTGGGATGGGTTAGGCGCATTGCACGTGAACTTTTCGAACTAGTTCAGTTAGTCTATGCGATTTCGTTCTTTATGGTAAATTGAAGTGATCATGCAATATGTGTATTCTGGTGTTGAGTTTTCTTTTTAAAAAGTGTAACTTGATGATAATATTTATGTTTATAATATTATCCAAATGATATGGAGACGTAGTCGAAGTGCATTTTTAGTTTAGTTGACTACTTTTCGAAATAAGTGCGAAACATAAAAAAGCTTAACGTTGAAGATTTGTTCCAGAACAGTTTTCGAAATGTAGTAGTCTAGGTAGATAATAAAATAAGCAGATATCGTTGTCCAACAATGAACCACAAACTGGTGCAATGTCTTCAGAAACGTACGCTTTTTATAATATTGGAATATGTAAAACGTTCAAGCAAACTTTACGTTTTTGATTACAAACTTTTCGAACTAGATCATATTGCAGTTATGTCTATTACATTTTAAAAGTTCATAGCAAATAGTTTTTGGGGTACTAGTTTCGATGTATAATTTTGATGCAGTGCTGATAATAGCTGAATGTCAAATATATGTTCAAAAAGAAAAACTAGAAGTTATACTAATAAACTCTTTTACAATGCTAAGATTTTAATCTCAAGCTAGCAAATATTAAAAAAAAAATATGTAAAATTAGAACGGCAGACCATAAATCGCAAACAAATGAAAAGGTATATAATATTATTAGTTAAGAAAGTGATTGTAAACAAAAATACTCTGCGGAACTAGCACTAAGCCATAATTATAATATCTTAATTTAAGAACGCGATGACGCAGTTAAGGAAGTTATGTTATCTAAAAACGAAAATGAACTTAACTCTAAAAAATGTGAGCTTTATTCTATGAGTTCAAAACTACCGGAACCAGAACTGAAACTAATTGGAACTTAAAGAACAACTCTCTTTAATGAGTTTTACTATTCTGACGATTGTAATAGATCTAATTAATTATTTTAATCTACGATTTCTTTTTCAACTTTTACCGACTTAAGATTTAAATTTGGTTTCAGAAAAGAATTTTAAATAGATTGTGTATGGATAGACTTTGCATACGAAGTTAAACCTTTCTTTAAATTTAACATTTCTGTAAAATTAATATGCCTGCGAAGTTAACATTTCAGCGAAATTAATATATTTACTAAATTAACATTTATCCAAAAGTAACATATTTAAGTTATTAATAAAATTTATATTATATGATAAAAGTTCAGAGCTGGAACCAAATGTGCAATTAAAAGTGAACTGTCTACTGAAAATTCAAACTTCCAAAGTTCTTAACGAACTGATTTCGCAGTTGAGATTTCCTCGTGGAATTTAAACTTCACTCAACTTCACTCAAATTTATTCGTTAAATTTTAAATACTATTAGTTCTCTGTATCTAAGATATTTCCTTAAAAATACATATTTAATTTGAGATAAAGTTCGCGTAACTTTTAATAAATCATTACTGGTCTTTACATTTTTATTATCTTAATAAAAAATCCTCCAATATCAATTTGTTTGCTAAGCATGCTTATAAGGCAGCCTACCCAACCCAACCATGTTTGCCTTAACAAATCGCGAGTTATTACCTGTGCCTGACCACACGCTATGCTTACAATCATTGATCATCCGTAAACTTTTGCTTATATTGAAACATTAAAAAAAAGAACGAATGCAATAAAACGGCCTACAAGGCGAAACAACAAAAACAACAACAACAACAAAAAGTGTCTATAAGCAGAGAGCCCAGAACAACATCATTGAAAACTTGGCTAAAACGCATTTCATTAACCGGCTGCGGGAGCGTCTGAAATATAAGTTGGAGTTATGAGCAAACGTGAGTTTTGACTTTTTTTTCACTAACAGCAACAGGAGCGGATTCAACGAGAGTAGAATTTTACTTAATTCTTTTCAGGAAATTGTAATATTTCGGGTTGTTGGAGTTCAACACTGAGCTTGGCTTGCGTACGCATACCACAACTTACCTGCAATATTAAAAGCAACGTAACTCACGTGTAATTTTTAGCAACTTGCAACATGGGTCCAGCCAGTGACTTGCCTCAAAATTGCGCACACAACATTTCTTAGATTATGAAAGGTGTATGTATGGCTCACTTGGTTTGTCTTGGACTTAGTAGAGTCTTCTTGGTTGGGTTGGTCGACCTGCCTCGCTGCGTGCAGCTTCAAAGGTTCTCAAATGCTGCGAAGAGGTCGCAATCAAGCAACGCAGATCGGCCAAAAGCCGCCAACTAACTTGGCCAAGGTATCTTAAGTACAACGCGCAGCATGTGCAGTCATTTTGGCCAGATATTCGTTTTAAGGGTTTCCAAGTACACGCAGTTCCATGTGTGCGTAGTGGTAGTAGTAGTGAGTAGTTGTATGTGAGTGTATTGCAGCCTCTTTGGGCTGAGATTTTTCTGGGCTCTTGCGCTGTCTCTTTAATTTTTTGTTGGATTTTTTTATTTCATCTTTTTTTTTGGAATTCTGCTTTGGCTCTATAGGTGGTCATTATCGCGACGTTGTATGGATTATGCTGCACTGAGCTGGATGTGAGAAGTTCAAGATATGCGAAAGTTGCGCTACAGCGGCAGCTATATTTGTTTTATGCGAAATTACGCTGTAATTTTTGTGGTATCTTATAGTAAAAACTTACAAGCAAATCGTGAAATAACGCTCGGTAAATCTGTAAATATTTGCTTGGAAAAGTATGAAGCATTTCTGGATTATGCTTGTATTGATGGAGAGCAGTGGTTGTGCAGTGGCTATGGGTATATTAACTTGAGTAATATACAGCCTAAGGTGACTCCTTCCCGGCTTCTATATAGGTGGATGTGTGTGGTTTTTTTTAAAGAAATTTTTTTTAAAAATGTCAAAAATTATTAAAAGTTTTATTGAAGATCAATCCTTCGGGAAGGTTCAACGATCCCCTAAAGAATGCATTCAAACGCCAAGAGCTTGGTTACTATTGTACAATTCGGCCTGGAAAGATACGCATGAATGGGTCTGTAAAATGATTCAATTTTCAAGCTAAGCTGCTCCAACACTTTTTTTTCGTCTCACTAGTTCTGCTAAAGGATGAAAGGCAACTTAAGATCATATCTTCCATTAAGTAAATAAAATTAATGTTTGGAGCACCGAAGTCAAAATAAACGGTATGATGCCATTTGTAGGATAAATGAGCTAAGTTGTGTAGGACATGACATTTAAAGTTCAACGCAATATTGGCATCCAACCCAAAAGGCAATATTTTCAGATAATGAGAGTAATAGCATATAGGTCAAAGTGTCGACTTCAGCCAGCTGACTACTGGAAAGACTGCAGGACTTATTCAGATTTATATTTAAAGATCAATCCGCCCGATGTAAACATAAATTTCCCCTCTTTTACAGCTGGAGAGTGAACCTATATAGCTCCGATTAATGGTCAATCTAAGGTTGAATAAAACTAATAGGAAGCAAACTTAAAACTTTAAGGTCAACCCAGCAAAGACGTCCTTAACAAGTAGCAGCTTTAAAAAAACGATCACTCTTCTCACCCAGCTAGATGGAATGATCGTGTACAGAATAAAATTCCAACTTTAGGCGAATACACAAATCAAAAGGATACATTCGGTGATGAAGCAGCTGCAGAAGTCTAACCCAGTCTAGTAAAATGAAGGAAACCCATTGCATCGAAAAAGTTCTTCAATTACTACTGCCGATTGTGATACTTGGAGGTCCACCCACGATTTGCAGTAAAAAAGAGAAGGCCCGTACTCGTCTTACATAAAAAGCTTTTAACATCTTAAGCGGGCTGAAATTCTCGAACTACTCGAGCCGAAGATGATATATAAAGGTCAACTAAGCAAAGCTAATATGCTAATCCCACCTAGCTAGCTGGGTGATCTTTCCCTTTTCAGTTACATTGAAGACTGTACGCAGGACTCTGAGTCTTACCATAATATCCATAACTAATACCCAAATATCTTGCTATTAAAATAAAATGCTCTCTAACCTTGCAGTAGGGTACAACTTGCGCTGCCTAAAAATCGCATCTCTCATGCAGCAGAAAAACTGCATCATACTAGCAACCACGGCAGCCACTTGAAACCGCATTGAATCGCATCTTCAACTGCTGTTCTACTTAATTTGCCGCTGCGTGCGTTGCAGTGTTGCACAGCGTGCAGTGTGCTCAGACTGTGAACACCCCCACTGTAGATGCCTTGCCCACAAGTGGGAGAGTAAGCAACAACTGCGTGTAAGGGCAGTGCAGGCGACGGATTTCCAGTCGCATACCAAGCTGGACACAGTTTGGGCCTGATGACGATGCCGAGAAGCAACAATTACCGCATTACCGACGCGCTGTTGACTGACTGACTAACTGAAGAGTGGAACGACGGGAAGCAGTTGCAGCGGCGGCGGCGTCGGCGGTGGCGGTGGCGGGCGGTTGGTTGACTTCTGCGCCACTTTTCTGCGGCTACGGAGCTACTTTTTTTATGCTTGTTTGATTTGTTTATGCAGATTAAATGCAAACGATCTTGATAATGACATTAACCGACAGAAGAAGACGGCGACGAGGACGCTAACTCGTATTTGAACGACATGGTAGGGACACGATGCAGCAGCAGTCACAGCAGCAGCCGCAGTCGTATCTATAGGATGCAGTGACTGTGTGTTGTGGGGATTGTTAACTTGACAGCTTTTTGAATGCAGCTTCGTGAGGCACAATCGTCATGAGCCAAACGGCCCAAAGACGGCAACGGATTCAGCTGGCCATCGCCACTGGCCAGTTGCTTTGACCTGGCGCTGTTTTTGGTCAATGTGCTTAAAATTAATGCCTGAAACTGAAACGCATCTGAACTTTTGTTCGCAGACCCGTCTTCGCTTGCACGTATTATGCACTACAACTTGTAGCCTAATTAGTTGAAAAACGGATTAAGTCAAGGTGTTGTTGTCTTCCATGTCCGGGCACGGTACGTTCTCATTTAATAAGACAAATGTCGCTGCTCATTAAAATTTTGTTGCAGAAAATAAGCACTCAATAACAAGAAATAAAAAAAAATTGCGGTCAAGCTATATACCAAAAATATGCAACCAGCTTTACAGCAAAATTAACATTTACAAACATTGTCAACTGCGAAGAATTCGCTCCAGTAAAAATACAAATCAAAATATTCATTGCATTTTTCTTCAAATTGCTCGCAAAAAACCAAGAATACCAGCTGCAAATAAAGTTGGCCAGCTAAGATAACCCAAATTGATCATTTTATAGGCTGCAGCAGACCTCCGCGCTTGTGCAAACCGCTTCCGTGCCCTTTTTGCGATTTCTGCGCACATTTTTTCAATAGACCCGCAAATTATCTGCATTTAGTGACGTTTTTTGCGGCTTCGCCAGGTTGCTGTGCGTTTACATTTCCGGCGCAGCGTCAAAATTAATCAGCAGCTTCATGGTAGTCAGAATCATGCTCAATAGCACCATCATCTTAGGCCTCGCATCATCTGTCAGTCCAATGCAAAAGTCATTAACCGCATCAGCGACAGCAACTGTTTATATCACGTCAAGTCTCATCATAATTATCGCCAGTCCAGTCGGAACCTTTTTTTCTCATATTTTGATGGTTGCTTTGTTAGAGACTGCATTTTGAATGCTGCTCTGCAGGATTTCATTTTTGCCAGAATCCTCTTAAATTTAAACTTAGTTGTTTGTGTGAGATTTTTTTCCCATTTTTTTATGGCGTTTAAGTAAAATTATTAAAGTAATATGTGCATTTTAGGTATTATGACTTCTTAGCATGCCGAGACTAAATAAAAATATGGCTTTCAATTTTCTTAACGATTTAATTTGAGATGAATATTGAAAATACGTGATCAGTACGCAAACAATGTTTCTTTAAATTTATTATCAAAGTATATATTTATTGAATTGTGTTTTTTAAAATCAACTTTATAAGTTGTAGTCAAATAACAAGATCTATCTGTCTTGAAAATTTTGGTGCTACATGCCACACCATAACTATAGTAATCGACTATTTGCATCGGAAATTCCCTAGGCATGTTTTGTCCAAAAACGGTGATATTGACTCGCCTCCAAGATTCCCAGATTTGATACCGCCAAGTTTATTTTTTGTGGCGATTTTTGAAGAGCAAAGTTTATGCCAATAAGCCAAAGACCATAGAATCTCTAAAAGACAACATTCGACCTAAGATAACAACTATATCGAAATATCGATAAATTCGAACTAAAATGTTGAAGAACGCCAAAAAAGAACCCTCTCTTGTAGTCATAGTAAAGGGGGTCATTTGGTCGATGTTGTTTTTGGGCAAAAGCTCAAACATTTTGTAAGAATCTAATTAAAAATAAAAAAAAACATTTTCAAATATATAGAAAATTCGTAAAACCCTTTGACTTTTCTTTTCTTTCCTGGTTCAGATGGCGCAACCTGTAGCTGTTAGAAGAGAACAGGGATCTACAGTTTGGACAAATACACCAGTGCTGCTGGGTGAAATCAAACCGACCTACGGTTTTAGAGGTGAGGCGATACCACCACGAGGCCCAAAGAAAAAAAATTGTAAAGCATTAAATAATCGCTTCAACTAACTTGGCTAAGTATTCTTAAGTAGGGCTCCCACGTAGCATTATATCATAACGCTTCATACTTTCAAATCTCACTGCTTATTCCTAGCAGTTCATCTCTTAACTTTGCTTTAATCTTAGAGCCAAGCTATACGTATACGAAGTTACTTAAAAATGGATTTTTTGATTTGCTGGATCGCTCAACACAACGCTCCTTTCTGCGTACATAAAGTGACAGCCCTTTTTCACTAAATCAAAATTTCCCACCACTCCAATTCTACACAAACTTCAAACGTTAAAGCTATACGTATCCGAAGTTACTAAGAAATGGATTTTTTGATTTACGATTTACTGGTGCGCACAACCTATGTCTAGTCCTTTATAGAGTGTTTCGAAATTTTCCGCAGTCAGCAGTTCAGAGCGCACTAGGTCAACCAACGGAAAGTACGCATTTTCTTCATTCAAAATATCCAACTGACTTAATTCTTCATAGGTCTTGCTTCAATCAAGTCCTTTTCAAGCCAATAATTAATTCTGAATCTTATACAATTTAATAAAAACACAAAGACCATCAACAACACCATAAACCAAAAGTGAAAGCCTGGTTCCAAGTTAGTTTAAATCAATTTAAAGCCTGCATTTCATCTTCAACTCACACAATGACTTAAAATAAAATATTGTACCAAAAAAAAAAAAAAGAAAAGAAAAACACGAAAAGCTTAACCACAAAACAACAAAACCAAAAGTAATAGTTATTGAAATTCAATGTAAATCTACAGTGATATGTCATACAGGAGTAAAAATTTAAAGACAGACAAACTGAAAAGCTTTGGCACTGAAGACTAAGTCCCAGCGTCTTAGCTTAGCTTCCCACCACAGATGTAGCTCAAGGAAAGGCTGTCAGTGGAACGCAGCAGTAGTGACTGCGTCTGCGACTGCAACTGTGACCAAGACAGAGTCAGCGAAAAATACAAATCCACGAAAGCCAAAGACATTTTGTAAATGCATTAAATATATTTAATTCAAACACGGCTTTGGCTTTGGGGGACTTCAGCCGTCGCTCTCTAGCAACTTGGCCAACACTGTGACTTTTGCAGGTATGCGTTATGTGGTTACCATGCCACTGGCAACAGGTTGCAGTTGTGCAGTTTTTCATAGCTAACGGTGCATTGCAAAACTTGTCAAACGAACGCAATCGATACGAATATCAATCAAATATATCGATACAATAAAATGCAACGCTATGTGCGCTATAAGCAACCGCAGGCCGTTGACAAGCGCAGCTTATTGTCCAAGTCAAAAATAAATAACAAAAAAATAAACACACAATAAAACTGTTAAATTTAAGCTCATTGAAAAATATTCAAATCCCATAAAGTTTACATTTATGCACAGCCAATGGGCCTAGATCAGGAAGATATTAGACCACAAATCCGGAAGTTATAAATTGGTAAATGTGCTGCTACCCATTGTCTGGTTAGCTTTTATGACTCCCAACTAAATTCACTGTAAACTGTGACTCAGCTGTGAATGAGTTGTCCCAGAGCCATCATCGCTCGTTTCGACATCTTATACCGATATACGCATACTAAAAATTTTATTTTAAAGACATTTTGTAAATGTCTTGTCTTGGGCTATTAAGGTATTTGGGTCAGAAGTTTTGTAGTGCGGTTTGTCTTTTCTTCTTCAGCTACATGGACCACATTTTTGAAACTCTTTTATTTTTTTGCAGATGTTTCACAAATTAATTATGACAGTTTATTTATTTAATTATTTTTGTTGACTTCAAAGTAATGCCGACACAGAAATGGGCGTACAAAATGATCTTCTTTACTAATTATGTTGTGACTCAGTCTAGGGATTAGGTAGATAAATACGGAAATTGCTATACTATTCATCAATAAACTGTTTTTATACTCTGCACAAAGTGGGTACAAAGGGTATGCTTGAATTCTGCAAATTATTAGCAAAAACTAAATTTAATTTCAGTTTCTATTTCTATTTTATTTTTACTTTAAGGGTACAAACAAATGTCAAAAAAAATGTCTAAAAGTTCACCGTTGAACAAGTTGGTTGTTGGTAGTTTGTGATTGGTCAAAGATGACCGATTTTGAGAAACAAAATGAGTTCAGATCGAGAAACAACTTCATCAACGTGCTGCCTACTGCATGTACATTTTTTGGCTTACATTAATATTGAATTAAATCCAACAACACAAAGTTTGATCGATTTTAAAGCTTTAGAATGCCGAATTTGGTTGCAATATCTTGAGAAACAAATTAAATAAATCGAATTTTATGCAAGAAAACGGTTGCTATGATATAGTCAACCGATTAAGATAAGATTAAGCAAATTTTTGCGGAATCCAAAAATGTAAAAAAAAAAATGTTAATTCCTACAATGTGAGCAGTATCCCGTTATCGAAAAACTTGTATAAACTTCGATCCATACGGAAAGTTCATTATCTGAACAATTGGTGGGTATTGCACTGACTATGCCCGAGATTTAGGCGCTTATGCGGCAGACGCGAACAACTTTAGGAGGTTACTTACTTTTCCTTCTAGCTGACAAACTAAACCATATAATCCTTTTACTACGAAATCTTTAACATGTGCTGTTGCCCAGAAGGTTCCTCTGCTGAGTGATAGTAATCCTAATTGATATACCGAATTTTTGTGTATTTTTTTCGATTGACTCGGAAGAGACATTGAATTTTACCTGTTGGCAGTTGGAAAATGGTAAGTCTATATGCACTTCAGTTATCTAATAAAATCGTATAAATGCATTTATAGCCTAATGCAAGCTTTACCATTCGTTTTACAGCTTTCGATATTCTTATCGATCATAATCCGCTACTGCTGCTCAATATACGTAATGTTTTATTTTTTCAGAATTCCAACCATTTCCTGTTTTGCGAGCGCGATGCAGACAACTTTCAGCTTTGAAGTAACTTAGTTCTGCTGAGCTTCTTGAGTTTTAGAACTCACAAAATCATCGAAAAGAAAGTAATCTTAAGAGGCTCCAAGCGGAACTTCGAAAAATCGGCCACTTGGAGTATTTTTTACTCGCTGTGACGGTTGATCAGTGAAAAAATTTTATTGGGACTTTTACAAAAGAAAGCAAAGAAAAGAAAAAGTATCTTTTTGTGGGCCTCGGTAGCGTAGTGTTAGCGCACTCGGATCTAAATCGGATGGTTGGTGGGTCGATTCCATAGCTAGATGCAATTTACCTAGTAAAATAGTCTATTAAGGCAAGAAACCGCCATTCGGATAAGGCTTTAAACTGCAGGTTCTTGTTCTCTTCGAACAGCTATTAAAAGAGAAAATAATTTTTTTTTTTTTTTGTATTGTTAAAGCTCATTACCGTGAGTAATAGTAAATTTTTTGTATCGATTCCATTGAATTTTTGGCGATGAACCTTTTCAAAAAATTTCTTGAATACTCATAACAAAAAGTAAAAATTGCATAAATTGCACTTACAAAATTTTAAGATTATTGGGAGATTATAATGAAGACTGAAATCAAAATGCGCTTTGATGTTATCTTTGCCGGAAACAATTTCAACCATTACTGCACAGCCACTACTTCATACTAATTGTTCCCTAGCAACTCCTTCACTTGGAACGGTACACAGCATTAAAAACTTTGGCATAAAAATCTTTGAAATGAATAAATGTGGAAACCTCAATATATTTGTCTTTCAATAGATTCCCAATAATGACATTTTTAGTAATACATTACCAAGTCAAAGTTGTAAGTACAACGCTCATTTGGCCGCCCCACCTATCGCATTTCTTGCAAACTCTAATTGATAGTTCTGCGCAATAATGTTGAACAACTTTCAGTTTTAAATTACAAAAATGACGAAATAATGTCTGTTGACATGCCCAAGACAAACTGAACCCACAAACTTTCACCTTTAGTTAAATATTTATCTTCATTTTAACAATAGTAAAAACTGCACTATACGGCTGTACGACAATATATCAAACAAAACTGCAGCAAATGTCATATTTGAGCAACTTATGCTCATCAACCCGAAACCAGCCAAAAATCGACAAGCCCTACCACAAAACATACAAGAAAAAAAAATATATATATGTAGGAAAAACTTACAAATGGCTTAAACCGACAACCTGTTGGGGGTACTAATTACCCAGACAGCCCAAAACAAATTTGCAAACATCGCCCAGCCGCATATTTACAAGGTAGACTAGCCTCTAAACGAGGTCTAAACATTAAAAAAAAATGGTAAAGCTGCATAACTGCAGATAATTTGTACAAAAAAAAAAAAAAAAAACAAAGAAGATGTTACGAACTTAACGAAGCTGTAATGCCCTTAAGTCTACTACTATGTCGTTCATCTGTTTATGTCTCCATCAGCTGTGACTCTGTCAACCCTTTTCAATAAAAATTATTACAACGAAGCATTTCAATCAAATTTTTGGTTTTTCTTTTAATGTAGAATTAAATTTGATCTTATCCTTAGTACAAATGATTGAAATAATTATACTTTCTTGTAATTGTCTGAACTTTGGCGCACCGAGGCTGTAAGTACTCAAAAAACTGGTCATCGTTGCATAGCAGAGGAGATATACAACAAAAATATTAATAAACTATTTTCTATGAAATCTTAAAATAAATCAAAGAAATGGAAAAAAAGTATAACTATTTTAATTTTTAAATTATTCATTTTTTTCTTTTTGTTAAACTTTGTAGGAGTAAGTCATATGCTTTATAACATGAAGGGGGTATTCATCCTTTAGCTGTTTAACATGTCAACAATAGTTCTCCTATATGTATTTCGAAACAAGTGAACATAAGAATTCCTTAATTATGCTATGGGGTATGGTTGCCTCTACATTCTTCTGAGACCACTTCACCTGTAGATTATTTTTCCCTCCTCAAAATTTCAGTTTTCTCTACATTTTAAGCTTTTTTAGGTGAAGTAGCACCTGTGGATATATTTTGCCCTCCTTATCTGTTACACACTCACCACACGCCCTAAAAACTGTCTGGCTCGAAAGCTCAAAATATTATTTTTTTTTTAATTCTAAAGACCCTAGCACTTTTTTAATGGCAAATTAGATGAGAAAAGCATAACCGAGAGCTAAGCGTGCCAATTTTTTGGCAGAATAATGCGGTAACGAATAACTTTTATGATAAGGGGACATATTTTTGCAATATTTTTGGGATGATGGAAAGGCTATCTATCCTACCATCGTAATAATTATATATGTACTACTCGACGTTCCCCTTTTTTATATTAAGACCGAATTAAACAATTATTCTTAGAAAAAAATCAAGGATCCTTTTGTAAATTTTATAAGATTCAGGCTTTTTCTGGAGAAAAATTGTTGTGTTTAATCCCTAATCTTCTAACAATCGAAATATGTCTTCAATGAAAGCAATGTACAGAAACCCTTAAGCCGATCCTTTCCAATCTGTTATAATTGTCTCCTAAAAGGTATTCCGTGTAAATTCCTGCCCAATTTCAAATGTTTTAAAATCGCTCTAATGAGCTTCAAAGGAATAACTTCTAACAGCAAAACATGGAATTCACTAAAGATCCTGGTTCTGTATAATAGTTGGAAAATTGGCTCATATGAGACCAAAACAAAAATCACCCGTGAAAATTTTGCTAATTTAATTAAGAGAAAAAGAGACATTCATTCAAACATAACTGTGGATGGGCTTGACCGCTCTGCGTCAATCTTAAGATCTTCTTCGTACGTACATACGATTACTCATGAAATAATGTCAATCAGGGAGCACCTGTAAGTACTGAGAGCTAAGGAAAGAGTTTTCACAGCATATACTCATAGCGTTTTAGGCACTTGTGAGAAAGAGACCATCGCTACTCGGGAATCACAGGAGCTTGTTACCAGATAGCACCAAACTAAAACCAACGCAAATTGTATATTATATTTACAATAGACCTGGAGAATGATCTCTAGGGTATATGGAAGCACAAGGGATCCTTATGGTTTGCAGTACGTTATATCCCAACACTATGATTATCAATTGAGTGTAGCTTCGGGATTTTAATGTTCAAGCTCCCGCCTTTGCTATGACTCCAACGAAAGCGTAGTCAAGAATCCTATTATACAATTCCTGCTCCACAACAATCAAGAATTCCAATATAAATTTACTGCTCTATAACTTTTACTTTATGTATTATAATTGAATTGTCTGCTGCTTTTTCAATGACGCTAAATGATTTTAATTAGATAAAAATTAACTTTTTGGAGACGAATCTGATAGGTATAAAATATTTTAAAAATTAGAAACTTTGCTAAAATATTTTCATATAACGTATACGCAGCGTTGCCAACTCCATTAAAAAATGCATATTCTTTCGATCTAGTGCATAAACTGAAAAAAAAAAACAAAAAAATTGCACATATTTTCGTCGATAAGCTGCCTTTTAGAGTTGGCCTGATGTTGTCGTTTAGGAGGCAGCACAACTAGGTTCAGCTATCAACGTGAGCTCATCAACAATAACAATATCGACGACTACGCTGAGGACTCCAGTTAGTACCACACACTGGAGTACCAAAGACAAGGCTTCATTAGCAAGTTTCAACAGCCACTACGACAACGACGGCGACGACGACGACAACGAGTGAAACCTTTTAAAGAGTGAAACTGCAGCAGACAAGTTGACTGCAGCCAGTGCTGACCTCGTCTGGGTGACCCCAAGATTAAAACGCCCGCCCAACTACTCTAACTATGTTTGGCAAATCAGCTAACATACACTTGCCTGTTCCAGCAGATAAGCGCAATCTGCAGCTCATCGTACAACAACTTTGCGAACAACAACAAAAACAACTTATTACTGACTGTTGCAGGCAATGCCTCAGTGCCAGCCGTTAGTTAAATTAGCCAAGTTTGGACCCGCAACAAGTTAGAGCCATGGCTGAAGCCTTGACTATCGCATTTGCGCATCTCTTAGTTACACATTTTTTTGATTTAATTTTCATGTTGCAGGCCATAAAATAATAAAAAAAAACACCTAGCAAAAAATAAAAACAAACTTGGCAACACTTCCATCAACCGACGCTGACCACAATCCATAGCCGTGCCCTGGCACTGCACAGTGGTTACCTGTCATAGGTCAAACTTTTACAAATTAAATCGAGAGTGTTTTGCGAAAATTTTGAAAATTTGAAAATGAAGCCAAGTTTGTTGTAGATACGTTTCCATTGTTTCTTTTGTTTGAAAGAACCCCACATCATGGAAAGAGTTCAGTAAGTATACACCTCGGGACAAATCTTGACCCTAAGATGGTAAATAAACTTGTAAGATCGATTTTTATCTGGTTTGAAAAAGCTTGTAATATCTTCAGCAAAAATTTAGGGGGGACAAAGTCAAGTTGACTTGAAAAAAAACGTCCTTAGAAGTAAAATTCTCGAAATCGGTTCTGAGGTAGAAAAGTAGGTGTTTGGCTTTTGAATTCAATATCTTAAATGAAATTTCTACACTTAACCTTATCAATCGTCAAATTTTTTAGCTGGCATCACCAGCCTGATCTTGACTTAAGATCCTGCCTGATCGTGATCTTATATAACAATTTGTTTAGTTAAAAAGGAAAGTATTACCAATGAAACGATAAGCTTAGTGACATGGTCAAATTCGAATATCGGTAGAACTATGTTGGGTTAGGATAGATAACAGGGACGGCTGACCCAAAAGCTTGTTCATTGAGGACCAGTCTGGCTCTTTGTGGAACTGCACTGATCTGCAAAACTTTGCTTCTTCATGAAAATCTTCTTGGAAGACGTAACTTCCCAGAACATATTTCGGCGCCTACTTAAGTCTTCGCAAAAGGAATGCACTATTTTTCTTTATAAATTATTTAGAAGTCTTTGCTTGGGGCTATAATTCTAATCGTCTGCCCTCTACTAAGACAAACTCCTTTGATTGCTCTAACGATTTTTAAGGAAGTGTAGCTTATGATAGTAGCATACCACGATTATTTATCGTTACCTAGCTGTAGGACCCCTTTAACTATATTTGGATATTTCTAAAGAAGATCAGTTAGTCTTATCAGACATTCGTGACCATTAAAGCATTTTGTTAGCCATAATAAACCGAAATGGACCGACCCTATGGTGACACATAGATTTTGCTCATGAATTATTATGAAGACGGAAAGGGATAATAGTTCGACAGGATCGAAGTTGCTAAGCCTCATTAGAACCCATATAAAAGTTCCGATAGAAGTTTCAGATGTTCAACGACACCAACTCTTAACTTTCCAAATCTTAATAAAGTCACCTTCACAAAAGTGAAATACAAACAAATTGTATCTAATATATTTAAAAAATTTTTTTTGAATATAATCTTTAACCACTGTGCACTAAAACTAGAAACTTTTCCAGCGATTTCCTCGCAACTACTACGTCAATGTTGCGGCAAAGTGCATAATTGGTTTATTATTTTTATTTGCTAAGCCGGGACAGAAGACTCCACGACAACGACTAAGACGAAGACGACGACGACAACGTCGACAGCTTCCTGCCATATCGCGCGCATCACTGAGCAGCTTCAAGCGTGCTGCCTAGTCGCTCCCCCAGAGCTCTGGGCGCTTTTTTTTCTGTTTTTGTTGTTGCTGCTGCTGCCCTACCCTATTTCTATGCTGCAGCTTGTGGCACTTGATTTTCATTCAAGACATCGTCATCTTATGATCTTCTTGCTTTTTGTCATCTTTGAAGTGTGTCTTTTTTTGGTTTTTGGGTTTTCTCTAGGCGTGATTTAAATTTTTCCCTCTTGTTGTCTGTGGCTTAGTTTTTTCCTGCAAATCTTCTCTTCATTTTTTTGTTTGCGACTTGAAATATTTCTGCACTGACTGAGTTTTCCTTTTTATCGTGCCAAGGTGTGCCATCAATTGTCTCTTGGCTTTGTTTCCAGTCTTTCTTGCTGGGTATATTTTTTGTTTATACGGATTTGCGAAGGCACTCGACCACATAATAAGCATGTTGGCTGTTTGTATTTATTTGTGGGCTGGCTAACTACAAATGGCTAGGAAATGAAAAACACGAGCGATAACCCAGTTATGGTAAAGCCAACCAGCCAAGCGAAGAATTGTTTGTATGCTAGGAAACTAACCTTGAAATGGTTTCTAGGATCGCTGATGGAAGTTGGCTTTGGAAATGGTTTTCATAGGGAGTGACAAAATAATTTCCGAATAATTTTGTCGAAGTTAGGTTTTTCAAAGATAAAGAGAACTCATGTTGCGGCGGCAATATAGTTACTTGTCTACCCGGACTTGAATTTGACGCTTTGTATTACTGAAAAACCACCAAAATTATTGTCTTCTTGACTTGCCAGAAACCAATGAGTTCTACATAAAGCAAGACAAAATCTTTTGAACTTATCTATAATAAAGCTATCTTTAAATCCCAGTTAAGTAAACGCTTCTATGTTAATCTTCGATATTAGTTCGATCATATTAATCTAAATCATTATAACGCGCAGTCTTGTACAAAACATTCAGCACTCATTAAGCAATAAATTACCGAGAATATCTTTTAAAAACTATCATGCTCAATTGCAGCAAATCAACGTTGATTGGTATTTAAAAGACGGTTTCTCACTTAAGGCCGCCTTTGTTGTGTCAAAATACCGGCCCAAAACACTAAAAATAGACGTAATTACCACCCGGAGTACGGCTTATTAATTAAACAAAGATCTCTTCGAAAATATATGCAAAACTATCAATTACAAGCGTACAATTTTAATACAATAAATCAAACATGTGCAAACAAGCCAAGTACACGATATCCCCTCCGGCGGGCCACCGTTTTGGCCACAGTTGTCCATTGTTTGGCCAACAGCTGAACGCAAAACAATTGGCCAATTTATTGCATGATTAGATTTTCTTGATTTCATACATTGGACGGACGCCTCCAAAGGCGAATCAATAAAAAGAATTTTTGCTCACCAAATTGAGCAACAAAACAAAACCCAAACGAAACAAAACCAAACATTAAACTCTGAAGATGCACAGAAGTGCGGCGAGACGACGAGTTCAGTTCGCAACTTCGTCTGTCCTCCCTCCGTCCTTGCGTTTGTTCGTCAAAACGTCAGTATGTCAGTCGACACTAACTCCGACGCCGACTTCGATGACGAAGAAGATGATGATGGTGATGACGCTGTTGGTAAAGGCAACTAGTTAGCATATGCGAGGGTCGATCCTAAAATAGTACCATAGGCAGCAATATTGTATTCATAATTAAAAGTGAGCTAATTGTGAAAGGAACATATTTTTGGATTCAGCAACATACCAATATTTTTTTTGTAATATTCATTTTGGAATGTTCATTTTTAAGAAGAAATCCTTACTTGGATTTATACCAACTTTTATTAAAAGAAATAATAGAGAAAAAATTTTTACTTGATCAAATATATTTTTTAACAGGAACGTAACTCAATTATGTAAGAAGGCTACGAAAGACTAAAATTCTTGACAAGCCCACATACTTAACCTTAAGTATCTCAAAACCTAACATATTTCAGTCGTATGCATGGTATTGTTTTCCTTTAACAGTTTGAAGTGAAGTTCCAAAATTAAAAAAAAAAAAAAAACAAAAAATATCTATCCAAAGCGTATTAATTCAGAATAAATTAAAAAGTGGCTTTTAGATATTTGGTAGAGATTCTATAAATTAATAGTACACGCCAAAGGTGAAAGCGAAGTTCACTTTCGCATCACCGGTAGAGTTATTATTCTTTAAAAAAGTTTGACATTTCAGCGTATGCATATTTTTATTTCTTGCAAATATAATTTCCCATACTTTCAGTATTAACATTTCCCCCTCAAGTCCACTAAAATTTTCGGTTTTACTGAAAAACGCATAATTATAAAAAAGACTGATTTTCCTATGTTTAGCTTTACAATTAACACTTAACAATTGTTTTTTTATAAGTTGTTATACTATAATTTTATAAAACTACTCTTCAGGTGACAGGAACTTTAAATAACTTACTGCGCACGTCGATCGTCACTGATACTTTTACGAATGTCTCGACTTCTTCCCAAAGAGCCCCTATGCTGAATATGGACTCATAACAGGAGTTCCGAAGTCTAAGTCGAATTCTTGACTCCATTTACGAAACTAACACGAGATATGTAGATCCCATAATCCCAAAGTTTTTGCCATTTACTGCGAACTTACAGATCCCAAAAATTTTCCATTTACTGAGAACTTACAGATCGCTTTTATTTCAACACACTCAACTGAGCTTCTAATTAAAGTGCAGGATCTTTTAGTCCAAATGCATGAATTTTCAGTGCGATTTGAATTATTCCGCTGAGTCCAAAGACTTGCAAAGATTATAAATAACCATTTTTCATTGCTCTAAGCAAGATCATAGGGAACTGAGGTATCAGAAGAAAACTGAAACCTAGTACTGCTACTCCTTCACTATAAATACTGCTCCGCACAACTTCTCAGCCCGCCCTCGTAGACATACAACATAACGAGTAAACGATCCAACGATATTTGTTTTATGAAGCCGCAAGAGGCAACTGCGCAACTGGGTGCTACAATCCGTAGACCGTACAATGTGTTGATCTTGAGATTAACAGGCGGCAGCGTGCAGAGATTCAAATGAGCAAAACACACGACGATCTCATCTTGGTCGAATCATCTTGGACACATGGCTGCCTCAGCTTAAATCATGGCTATTGGCTGCCAGTTAGAGTCATCTTTGTTGTCTTGGCGTTGGCGTTGCTTTCATTGTGTTCTGCTGGGATTTTTGGGGTTCTTAAGGTTTTTTTTTTTGGGGGGCCGCCTTTTTAAGTGTGTATCTGTGTGTGTGTGTGTGTGTTTGTGAGAACCACACCAAACTGCTTATTAGACGCAATTAACAAGATACACAGCCGGGTGTTAGAATCGGCGTCTAGCGGCTACCAAAAACATGATGGACGGCTAAATAATATTTTTGCCTTTGTTGATGTTGGTCTTTTCGTCATCTTTGATAGCGTCTGCTTATTGGAGTTTCTTTATGTCGTATCTTGTGCTTAACCAACTAGGCAATGCCATTGATTAATAGGATTTTGATTTCAAACTTAAATCTTTGCCGCCTTTGTGTATCAGCTGGCGTCTGTATATCGCGTGTGATTTATGTCAGACTTTTGCGGTTTTCGGGGTGATACCGGGTTCTCCAAACGGCTTATGAAGACGGCAGTTTGACACAACTGCCATGGCACTTTCATTTCATTCATAAAATCGGAGCTTAGTGTGTAATTAAAGGCTTAACATATAATGCAATAATTTAGCAGGCTTCCGGTTTTTAATTGGCTTGAATTCGTTTTCTTTTGCTGGGTGGTCGGTCAACTCGGTCGGTACTCTTGGGTTTTATTCATTTTGGGTGGGTGTGTGGTAAACGCTGATTATGGGTTTGCGATGTCCGAGAACTACAGCTGAAAGTTTGGTGGAAGTCGTTATGAGTCGTGTGTTCAGGTCAATAGACGCACTAAGTTGTTCAAGGTTTTTAGGCATGCTTTATGGAATATGATAAATATTTAATATTATAATGGTGTTCCAAAAAAAAAATGAACTGGTTTGTTGAAAAGTAGAGTAGAGTTGATATGACTCAATTGGATGGCGATTTACTAAATTGCTGTGTTTTTTGATTTTGGATTTTGAAATTTTTGTGAATAGTATGATCAACATCCAAACATGCTACGTTGAAATATGTTTATTATATTCTAGGAGTAGGCAGCGTTGGTTTAATCCGTAAAAAAAGCAGGAATATCTAACAAAATCTGTATTTTGTCAATAATGAAATCTTTAGTATTGCTATATAAGCTCGAAAGATTGTATGATAATACTCATAATAGTTTAATTAGTAAATCTCTTTTCATAGGCTGTCCGAAAAATATGTTTTGGGTTTCCTAAAAATTTACTGGGCGGTCGTCAGTTATCAGATGTTCCAAAACTCGTTACCAGCTCTACAACGTAGTTATTATAGACATGGGTCAAGCCGAAAATCCAATTCTTCTCGATTCCGCCACTAATTTCTACATAATACATAAATTTTTGACAAAAATTACTAACACAAACAAATTGACGATAATGAATTCAGTAGTGTTACTATATAAGCTAGAAAGATTATGTGATAATACTGGTAGATATAGTTTAATCGGTAAATCCCTTTCCTACGTGTTGCGACTTCTGGGAGGATTGGTTTCAGAAGAACATAATTGGGTTTTCTTAAATATGCTGGGTTGTCGTCAATTACAAGATATTCTAAAACTCCCTGTTACCTCTAAGAAGTCGTTACGAGAGCCATGCATCAAGCCAGCTTGCCGTCTACCAATTTATGCTTTTAAAACTTGTGGCATAATATCGAGAATCTTTTAGTTGTCCAGTGAAGAAAAGTCATAATATTGATGCAATATAAATTGGGAGCATCTATATTGTTCCTTCTCTTTCTTAAAAGAAGTGCTTCAAGTAATTGTAACGAATTTGCCATCAATTCGATTGAATACTTCTTTTTAATAACCTTCGGGCATCAGATGATGAATTTTCTAGATATAAACATCTACGGATCAGCTTTGCGGCTGTCGCAAGTCATATCATGAGCAATATCAATAGTTTACTAGCCTCTCCAGTTGCTCTGGCCTGTGTTCTATTCAATACTTTACCAAAACGATTGCGGGAGGCTCATAGCTTCAAGGACAAGCTTAAATTTCTTTCACTGTCTTTTGAGATCCTCAACCTCTCTCTTATAAAGATCTCAACCGCGTAGTTCTGCGGAGTACTTTTTTCA
The DNA here is from genome assembly GCA_035046065.1 of Chymomyza procnemis. Classification (NCBI taxonomy): domain Eukaryota; kingdom Metazoa; phylum Arthropoda; class Insecta; order Diptera; family Drosophilidae; genus Chymomyza; species Chymomyza procnemis. Next base: position 13,851,858 of record JAWNOJ010000026.1, on the reverse strand, counting down.
AATTAAGACGATTTTATGTCTGTTCGCGTCTTTAGAAGGATAACAGCTTCAGAAGCGTAGCTATGTAAAATAGGGAATTGACGATTGCGCTTTAAATTGAATTTCCGCTCGACATGTATGTAGGATCCGACAAATCCAATAAGATTATTGAAGAACTTCCCTTTTTAAGTAGTGTTCTACAAACTCTTCTTTACCTGACAAATATGAAGACTGCAATCAACTTTTACTTTTTAATTGACTGTGGGTTCTTGGGATTTGGCAAAGATATTCAGCAATATTTTTCAATGACTCTTTGGCATATTGGTATGCCGCTTAAAGCAAAAAAAACAAGGAAAAGATCTTATTTAAGCTCATTCGTGTTTCCTGCCATCTAGTTTTATAAAATTCCCACAAAAAGTCAACCTAATTCGTAGACAGTTAAAAATGTTCCCTTCCAAAAACTCCTCAACACTTTAAAGAACCTGTTTTCAGCTGCAAATCTAGGCCTTTCTGCACTTGTCTCTTGTGCACTGCCTAAATGAGACCCCCAACAAACAAAACAAAACAAAACTAACAAAATGCTTTAAACTATTTCCAACTATATATTTTATTGAACAGACTCGGTGAGCAAAATCTACTTCAAATGTCAACAAGTTGTAAGCTAAAGATGATGAACACGACAATGACGATGTTGAGGAGGAGGACGCCAGTGGGACATTGGGACAGATTGTACTTAAAGCTCGCTTATTTCTAGTTTTGTTGTATGCGAAAATCGATTGGCAACAATTTAGTTACGACTGTTTGTAATTTAAAGTCTATTTTGTTGTTGTTGTAGATGTTGGTGGCAGTCACAAACAAAGTTGAAGACAAATATATATGTATATATAGTAAATCAGTATGTTTATATACAAATAAGTGGATACATAGAGATTATTTTTAAGGTGCGCACTTTGAGGTTGGTCCTGCTGATTTTCCAAATGCAACAACGCCTGTTCGTTTACCGTTTCGGCCGTAGACATGGAAGTAGCCAGTGGGGAAGTGTTGGAGTTTCGGAAACCCCGCAGATATCTGTATATTTGAAATCTTTTGCAAAGTAACCCTAATTTGTCAACTTCATCTGTTGCTTCGATGCGTAGCTTAGGAATAAACAGTGGGGCGCTATAGTACATATATTGCTTTGAAGCGAGGAAGTCTTAATTTGATAGAGATTTTTGTGGGTAAAACGACATTACTAATACAAAGCTTTCTGGATCTGCCGATTTAAAGGTTTTCGCTATCCCTACGTTATTAGCCTCAAGGAGAGACTGATTTTTTTATGACAAAAATTTTAAGGCTTTTCTGCAAACTTTTTAAATTCATGCATTCTTTCCGAGATTAGAATTGCATACAACTTTTTTTTCATCTTTTTAAATTCAGATAAAAGAAGAAGTGATAGGAATTGATTTAAACCAGCCTGAGGTAAGCATACTAGTTCTGGCAACCCTACCAAAGATTGGACGCCAACATGCAGTGAAAAGTGGGGGTGGCAGAGCAGATTAACATTGGAAGGCTGGTACTTAGAATGCTAGTGGAGTATGTTGGAATCGAGAGATGCACCAAGAGTAAGTAGTTTTTGTAAACGACTCAAGCTTTTGTTTTACTGAACGAGCAATTCTGTGCACATCAACAGCATGCTTTGACTATTGCTAGAATCTTTTACTAGCCAAGTAGTTTCTTTTATTAAGTTCCACCTAGGAGTGTGTACCACACACTCTTAATATTTATTTCATATATTTTTTTATTTACTGAATTTGTAACATAAAGCCCAACCAAAGAAAATTCTACTCAACCGATTTTTTCGGCAACTCCATATTTCTGATTTCTCACTGCCACTGATCTATATGCTCCAATTGTGCATTTTGACGCAAATTGGATTATACAGTGCAATCTTGCTCCAATTCTCCTTGCTTCTGGTCGACTCTCGCAAGACTAAAAAGAACTAAAAAGAACTTTACTTCAAAATTACTTCGCATAAAATTCAGAGTCCACTGTAGGATTATACAGAAAACTATATTATCAGATTGTGGCCATGCTCTATAAATTATTGTAGTGCATCTGAAATCTTACTGGAAAGACAATACAGTAGAGGTACCCTTTGGATTTTTGTGTATTTGCATCATTCTCGAACTTTAATTTTCTGTAGCAAATATCACAAAACTGCGCTTCATTGGTTTGTATTTGAAGCCTCAAAACTTCATAGTATCCACACACTTTGTATAACAATATTTCTGATAAAAATTGGATTGCCTAAAGGCGATAGACTATAGCGAATTCGATCCGCTCGTGGAATAATTCTATAGGTATAGGAAGTTTTTCTAGCCTACAGCAAAACTGTGCCGAAAATCAATTAGAAAACTAATAATCTTTGCGAAATTCCCCCCTCTTATGATAAAATAGTGTTGAAGCTGCAAAAAGCCCGAAACTTAAGGAAATTATGTGTATTATATATGGTAAAGCTATGAAAACTCACCAAAAATTTTATGCAGATACTGTCTCGGATCTTGGAATGATGCAGAGTTTTAAGCAGGCATAAGGTATCCATTCTAGAAATCAAACTATGAATGCAGTTTTTGGAAACCCTTAAAAATTGTTTCTTCTCGTTTGCGCCGCTGCCTATGCTCGTTATTGTTGTTGTTGCTATACTCGACTACTAGATGTTGCATGCAACGGTCTTTTGAATCATGACTGCCAACAATCGAATATCATCGCTTGAACTGAACAAGAGGTAACTTCGGTGGCGGCAACTAACTGTGCGGCGCGTTCTTTGACAATTTTCAACGCCTTCGGTCGATCACCGCGCGCACCCAACAAACGTGGCGTTACCAACCGTGTGGCATGAGTTGGCAGCTCTGGCCATGGCTCTAGATGCTGCTGTTTGATTTTTGATGCTTAGGTTTGTTGCTATACGTTGTTGTTGTTGCTGTTGTAGTGTTTGGTTTTTGTTGTTTTATCAACGCTTTGATGGTTTTATTATTATTTTTCCAAGGCATTTCCTATTGTGTAATGCTTAGAGATTCAAACTACAAAAAAAAAAAAAATATTTTGATGTGCATTTGGATTTGCATGCCAACCGAGGTGCGCATCATTCGCTTGCATTCTTCAACAATGAGTTGCATATTAATTAGATGCATGATTTATAGTAAACACTTTATGTTGTTTCGATTATTTCTTAAGGAATGTATCTTACGTCAAGTGAGCAGAGTTCGCAGCAAAGTCATAGTTCACAAAATTGTTCAAAAAATACAACAATTGTTTATTTGTCAAGCCACTTTAAAATGTTTTTACCTCTATCAACATGGCAGTCAGCCATGGCCTAAAACAAATGCCTTCAGGCTATTCATTAACACCTTTTTATTGTCATTTCACACCCCCACCAACTTGCCCAAATAACTAACTTCTAATAGAAATTCCATGTGTGTATTTCTGCCGTCTTCGGTCATCTTATTTGCTCAAATGGTAATGAGCACGCAACACGAACCTGTTACCACTTTGGGTTTTGTAAAACAGACAAAGACATCAGTTCCAGCGACATGATCTGACAGGTTTCTTATAGATTTTATAATTGTTGATTGTTTGGAGTGTTCTCTTTCTCTGCTGACTGGTTTCGTTTTGTTGTTTTGTATGCTTATTTCTTTTTTGTTTATTTTTTAACACTTTATCAAATTTTAATATAGTTATGACTTGTTATAAAATGTCTGACTTGTTCTATTTGTAGAATTGTTCATTAGGTTGACTCAGTTTAAACTGCATTTATTTTGTGGTACATTTTGCATATATAGCATACTTTGTAAACAATCAACGCTATTGTTAATATTTTATTATAACTTATTTCCCACAGTTTTTAAGTTAACTTTTACAGTTTTGTCTCAAAGTTGACGTAATTATCATTTGAGTCATCAAAGTTAGAAGAGAGCGCATTAGACAAATAGCAGCAACAATAATATTGACAACAGCAACAACTTGAAGTAGAAGACCACAACATGCATCATCTTGTTCAGCTTCCGTCATTATAGGCAGGGTCTTCTCTGCGACTTTTTCTGCTCTTCTCAGTTGGTTGGAAGTACTTAGACTTTCTTATTAAGTTTGTACCCAGTAGCTGCTTAGGTGTTTGAGATTCTACAAAATTCGGGGCACTTTTTCCTGTGACTTGCGGACTTTAATCTTTCACAAATACAAACTGAAGCTTACTTATCTAATATAAAAAATATACTAAAAAATAATATAACAAAAATCTTGTTTTTTTGGTGTTATTGCAAACAGTAATATAGTGGGTAGGTCATTTAAAGTGGAAGCAACGGGCAACTCTATATCTTTTGATGGGAGATACAGATCGACTAATGTCATACCGCGTTGCAAGCGTCATTCTAAGACAATTTATATCATGGAACTGTAGACACCAAAATCACTCGCTGAAATTGTTTAGCTTTACATTCAAAAATTTTCTCAATTGTGAAAACTAAACGTGTGTTTCGTGAAAAAAATAAATAATCAAAATTGTCTGTTATACGCCACTGGAAATCATCAATTAATTGAAACAAAAAGTGACAGATTTTGAGGTGTTTGCGCGGATATGATTATAGGTGCCTATTTTTTTTGAAGATGGAGCAACAAAAAGCTTCTGGTCCAAAAAAAAAAAAAAAATGGCGCAAAATGCAATCCAACAATGGATTGCGAACATTCTTCCCCGGACGAGTCATATGGAAAAAAGGTGAGAGATCACCAGACTTTTTTGGGAAGGACATTTGAAATCGAAGGTATACAAGAGTTGCCTTCTATATTTCGGGATGAGAAAACAAAAATAAATAATAATCATTAAAAATAGCTTTATTGTTTTTCAAAATATTCCCCATTACGTCTATACACTTCTGCATGCGTTGGAACCAATTGTCGATTTTGCAGCTCTGATTGAGGTATCTTCAAATCGTGCATTCTACACATCAACCGCTTGCTTAGGTGTCGAAGAATGACACCACTTCCTTAGGTGTCGAAAAGCGTTGTCCATCCGTCTTCGGCGGTTGGTTTTCCAGAAATTTTGCAGAAAATTTTCCAGAAATTTGTTAAATGGTTTCGACATATCCAGTTTTTCCGAAAAAAAACAGGCGACCATTTGCTTGGAAGTGATTTCGTCATTATTTTTTTGCAAAAACAAATGCTTGCACTTTAAATGGCCAACTCTATACTTAGTTTTCTAACTACTACTAGTTACCAGTGTTCAATGGTGTTCTTCGAGTTAAATTTAGGCTTCTCTGTTTCATGAACAAAAGTAGGTTTTCAATGTCGTAGCTTTTCTGCTTTTTCTTTATTCTCGGCAAATCTGGACATCCTTTGTGTTTTAAAAGAAATAAATCTTTGTCTTCATAGTTAGTTTGTGGCTCTTAAATAAAAAAATTTAGACACAAAAAAAACATATTTTAAAGTTCAGATTCAAAATTGAAACTGAACAATCAACACTTATTTTCTGAACAATCGATTTCAAACAAAATATCTTACAAAGACACTTATTTCCTTACTTACCGCAACGCAAACCCAGATCCGTAATTTTCCCTGCGCTTGTAGAGTATTCAAAGTTGTGCGCCTTCAACACCATATTCTCTTCTACTTTTTTATATGCATTTCAGTGTTTGTTTGAAGGAAAATTTGCAACTTAATTTTTATGACCAAGAAGATGAAAATGTTGCCGTCATAATTTGTGTTATGCTTGTGGTTTTCAACCGAAAGAAAGAAACGGAAAGCAAAATCAACTTTATGATATTTTTGTGGCAAAAGGGGAAAAGTGCAACAAACATAAGATTATAAAATGCAGTGAGAAGAAATGTCAAGTGCAAAGACGACACATAAATACACTATTGACATTAACACACAGGGAAGAGTTCTTGCCGCTGTCTGCACCCATGGTCTTTTGCATATTTTGCGTCGTCATCTTGCAGCAGTCGCAACATCTGTGCACAATTTGTTGCAGCATGCAACATCCCCGCTGTGGTCCCGTAGGCTACCAACAACACTTGATGATGCATTGCTGTTATTTTTAATTATACCCAGCAACAATGTCTCGTGTGTGTGTCTGTGTGTGTGTATCTCATAAGTATCTATGAGTTACATTTATTAATTGCATAGTCGCTATTAAACTTGACACATTTGCATATGACGTCACCACATGCATGCCTGTTGACATTTAAGGCTATCGGGTCATTTAACCATGCAACCAAGTAGCTATTGCTATTTATTACTAAGTCTCTCGGCATTTGAACTTTTCCTTAACCCTCTTCGGGGGGGGGGGTTTGAGCCCATATTTTATTATTTATTTCTGTGAGGCAGCGCCTGGGCTCGCCTATTGTGTGCTCAAGTGGCACTTTTTGGAATGTCTACGATACTTGCTTGGTTACATGTGAATATGTTGTAGCTTTGGCACATATGCACCAAATGTCAAGGAGCTGTGGGCAATGCTTTGATCTTGCTTCTATTTACTTAACGTTAAGTTTGTGTTTGAGTAGAGGCGGCTAGCTGGCAGGCTACATTGGATTAAATGCGAAAAGTTGTATATTTTTAATTCGTTTGTGTTGACTTTTGAAGAAATCAGTGCCGCGCCAGCCATCAATGTCCAACCAAATCAATTAGGCGTTGCTTGAAAGTAATTAACTGAGCGAAGCCATTTGACTTATCGAAGCTCAATTCGAAGAATGTGTGGTTGGAGCGTAAGAGTGGCAACCCCGGCAGTGCCCAACGACGCCCAAATAAAATGGGTCCCAATGGGCAGTCCCAATAAGCAATGTACAGCGACTCATAGAGTCTTGGAGCCTGCAAGAACGTATGGTAGGCGGCAGCCCACTGCTACATAAATAAACGTATAAAGTCATATGTATATCAACTGATAAATGAAAAAGTAGATTGAGCATATTTGTATTTTTGGTAAGGAAGTCAAACCTTTGGCCAAACCTTTGGCTGTCATTGAATTGATTGCTTCGCAACTTGTTGATGAATGAGCATCCCTAAGAAACAATTTCGGATATCCCAACTTTAATATTTCACCCTGGACCTTTATGTATTAAAACGGTCTATCAGCGTTGACAGGTACGATTGTCATAATAGCAAACGACAAGAAATCTAAGAGCAGGATAACAAAATCTGCAAGTAGGACACGGTAGAGCAAAGCGATTGAAATCTAGACCGATAAAGAAACAGCACTTCAGTGCTGTTTGGCGCTGTTTTAATCTTATTTTCAAATACTCAGAAAATACTAAGCTATTTTCGATGGCTAAACACAACTCTGAAAACCATTCCCATTGTCGAACTTTACTTTTATTGGTCCCTTTTATAGCTTCTCAGAGAGTTCTGAATGTTCTATGTTTTGATAAAAAAAACTTCGGGGTTTGCCAGCTAGCAGCCGCTAGATCAATTTGTACATTTTATTAAATTAACACGGTTAATTTATCTTAAAGGTCGGTAAAAACATTGCCCACGCTGCTATTGTTTGAGCAGATGTTTCAGAAAATATTCGGAATGAAGTATATGGGAAAATTCTATTTTACTTCTAATAAAGGTCTGAGGAGCGCGCGTGATTAGTAACAATTATTTGTGTTATATACTTATACCCTTGTAAATATTGACGATATTTGGTACATAAAAGGAAAACATACTCGTTGTAGACCAAATTGTGTAGTCAAATTTAAAGTGTCACGTAGGTAATAATGCAGAAAGTGTTTTAGAATATACAATTTTTGAAGTTTCTGAAGCTCAATGAAATGAGTTCTAAAGAAAAGACATGCAGCACCGACAAGTTCCATTTAGTCTGTCCAGAAAAAGAGTTTGTGCTACCGGGGCCGGAGATTAAAGGTGCAAATTAATAACTAGTCATCTCTTCTTCAAAGTTAATTTCAACCTCATATTTTTTTCACCATCAGAAATTTGATTCCTCTACAAGAAATTTTTGAAAATTATTTAAAATGCTGCAAACTGCAGTTTAACTCGTTGCTTAATTCCTTCCATCTTCTTTAGATTTTATTTAGTAACAGGATGCTCAGTTAGAGTTTCCTTTAACTTTGATGTAAGCTACGCTGCATTGTGTGCCGCTATTGATTATGGCTTAATACCATTAACCTGCTCTAGTTGGTCCACACACTAGACACACTTGACGAAGTGCCTAGCTTGACACCAATTGAACATGCCCCAAACGCCCAGATCTCAACTCAAGCCGCGTCAATAATGTCTCAATAAAGTTTGCCCTGGCACTCGGTTCGTATCATAATATGTACTGCCATAAGGATTCCGTGTCATGTCATGGCACCAATACCATACAAGTCGAGCAAAAACGGAAGTGTCGGCGCAAGCCAAAGCTACGGGCGCGCAAGTCCTACAAAGCAATACAGAAGAAACAAAAAAAATAAAAGTATGAACTACTCGTGGCGCTAGCCGAATATGGAATACAGTGCAATTCTTCGGGTGAAAAGTTAAATTTCAGATAAGTCTTGGAAACGTGAAGCGTTTCGTCTTATAAGAACATTTTCCTTTTGATGGTGATATGCGAGTTTAAGTTTAGAATGCAATACGGAATAAAATGGTTAACATTTTGTTCGAGGCTGAATTGAAAGTTTTATATTTTCTCATCCGTATAAAAATTCGATACATGGCTGGATTTTCAGCTCTACCTTAGGCCTTCGATGCGCTACCAATACTGAAAAAACTTAAATGAGATCAATAGATATATGGAATTCTTAAGGATTTATAGGAGTAATTATGCTGACTCGTTGAGAATCGAGATATTCGATATATCGATAACACATGCCTACAACTAAGGGGATCGCTTCAGTTATACGCAGACAGATACAAAAAATAAAGATAGGAAATCAGTAAAAAGGATATTACTGGGAACATATCGAAATCATCGTTGAATTTTTAGCTAACAAGTTTACTAATAATCCGCTAAACCCAACCTAATTTCACTCCACTTACCCAACCCTTAACACCCCTAAATCTCACAGAGTACAGTGTATATCGACAATAACAAAAGTGGCCGGTTTCTGCCGAGCCTTAAAACTTTGCACTCGATAACTACTCTGCTGCATTGGCCGTGCCTGCCGTTAAAATATCAATATAATTGCCCAAGCCATGGCAAGGTTGCCTGCCGTAGACCCCCAAGCCGGGCGGTGCATCCTTGTAAATCACTACGCCAAAAAACTTTGCGCTTTCCTTTGTTTTGTCACGTTATTGTATTGAGCCGTGCACAGTGTGTGCCATGTGTTAGCCATGGCTCAAACAATGCAAAGTTCCGACTGCGCCGTTTTTGGCAGTTGCCCGCCATACCAAGTCGTGCATAACCTTCGTTAGTTCTTCGCCACGACAAGGGATTGCTATATGGAGGTTATCAAATATTTGGCAAAGTACCAAAGTTAGCAAGGTGCCAGGTAGCAACTTATTTGATTATTGATGGAGGTAATTTCGTTTTCGTATACATTAATTTAAAAAATTTTCTTTTTGGCTGAGATCCAACAAGGTTTGCGATATGAAGTTTTTTTTGGCCAAAATTAAATATGTGGGTTGATTGCTGCTGCACATATTTTTATGGAAATGGGTATAAATTGTTTAAGCTTATTTTATATGAGTATAAGATTACAAATTGATTATGCTTGGCGGTAAGTTTTCGTACTTTATTGGTGCTTATGAGTCGTATACGTAATGTGTGGAAAGTTATTGCGAAATAGTTTAGCGGAAGGAAAGGTGTTTTGTGATTGTTTGACGGATTGCAGTGTATGCCGGCACATATGGGTCGTATACTTAATGATAATGGAAAGTAAGTGGTAAACATATATGGGGCGTGTACTTAATGTTTGTGGAAGGTAAGAGGCAGACACATATGGGCGTATACATGATAATTATTTAGAGGATATAGGACTTATATGGGTTTACAATTACATTCAATTATAGGTTGACCATACTGCTAAACTTATGCATTTTGTTGTGATAAGAGTTCGACAAATTTAGCAGCCTTCTTTGCGTGTAACTCATGATAGCTGTAAGAACAATGTGGTAGACAAAAACATCTCTAGCAAAAGACTAATGAATGACCTTTGGGCTTCACTGTATTGCCTAATGTTGTGATAAAGCTTTTTATTGTGATAAGAGTTCGACAAATTTGGCAGAAGTCTTTTCGTGTGACTCATGATAGCTGTGAGAACAAGGATGTGGTAGACAAAAACATCTCTAGCAAAAGACGAATGAATGACCATTGGGCTTCACTGTATTGCCTAATCCTTTTATTCCGAAACTATTGACACAACTAACGTTCTAAAAATGCTAAAATATATAAAATTTAGTAGAGAAGAGCTGGTGAGGTCAGCTGTAACTCAATAAAGGGATCTATTGGCAACATAAAGTAAAGCTGGTTTCGTCTGAATGTGTATATCTTAGCCTATATTAGTAATTTAGTGTGTGTGTCGCACAAATGTCACACCCTCATGTCAACGGTCTTTAATTTAGTGTATCCTCACTACCTTGATGATAATCCGTCTGCATATTTGATACAATAAGCTTTGCTTTTTATCTCTGGAGTGGCAATACTCATTGATTGAATGCCGTTGTCACCTTCTCATAGACAAGATTTCTTTTCAAGAGTGATCAAAGGATTGAGATGTATAGTGTAGTATACATATGTAAACTCCCAAAAGGTTTCCCAAAGATGAGCTGTAAATAATCTCTCACCATAGTTAATCTCCGTTTGGCAAAAGAGTTTCAAAGAAAATTACAAATTTTAAAATATTAATTTATTTGTATGCCAAGATATTCTTACTCCATTTGGTTTTTTTTTTATCCTTTATTATTCTACTTGGGAACTTATGGCCACTACGAAGGCTTTCCATCAGAACCTGTTTTGCGACAATTGCTTAGCTGTGTCCCAAGACGAGCTGATCTGGGCACTCGTCTCCAAGTTACTTTTGGTGTTTCTTTTCATGCCCTAAGCCCATTTTCTCTTTCTGATTTGGAGCTGAATAGGGGCTCACCTATGGCGCTTTTCAACACTACCTTTGATATTCTGTTTGGCCAGAATATCACGCAATTTTCTTTATAATTATTTTATAAATATTTTTTTTCTTTTAAATCGGTTGACAATATCATATAACTTCCGTGGTGCTATTCGTTAAACATAACATTTTGGCCGTGGATGTATTGTATTTTATTTGTTTTTTAAAATATTAACACCGGATTCTCTTCTGTCAAGCGTCCCAGTACTGCAAACATCAAGTTTGATTAAAATTGGGAAGATGGAGCAATTAAGTTGTAAAGAAATTTCTAGGTTTTGGATTCAAGTTTGCTTAAAATGCCTTTGTGCCATACCAGGACAGGGTATATAAGGTCAAGATCGAAACTAATAATAAGCTAGCTAACATAACAAAATGAAAATTTAATAAAAACAACTCAATGTGCTTACGAAAAAAGTATCGATACACTTGAATTTTGTTTTTGACTTGTACTCATTTTCGGTATTAAGTACCATCAAGTGTTCTATTCACCTTTGATCTTTCAATAGAGGCGCGTCTCAAGCGCACTCAATAACGACGACTAGTCAGTCGTTGATGCAAATTTTTGCTAAAAAGTCATTTACAAGTATCTTGACTGCATTTCGTATGCCACATGCAACATGTTGCATAATATTTAAGTGTATTTTACATGTTGTTGCAACTAAAATGAAGACTAAAAGTTACTAACCACTAATTTTGGATAGTCAAATATGTTTATGTTTACTTATTACTATTATACGAAGCCGTTGATTTACGGCGCTATATATTTGAGAAAATCCACAAATAAATTGCTTTGGTGGATATTTGGAAAAACATTTTCGAAAATTTACACAACTTAAATTATTCAGCATGACAGCTATAAATTTACTGATGGGTTTAACTTGGATGCCAGTAACAAAGATCTATTTCTTTGGCTAATTTTGACAAGTTTTGACTTCAAAATGTATAGCTAATTGCCGAAATGTCTTATAATGGCTTTGACTCTTATAGAGAAAGTTGGCAATGTAGTTTTGCGATAATCCGACGGAGTCCAAGTCTGGTACTACTTACAGAGCTTTGCCTAATTGTTTCAATTGCAGAGTGCAATAAAAAGTTTAGCAAAAAAACAAATTACTTTTGACCGGTTAACCTCAAAACCAGGAAGAAAGAAATCCTTTGACTTACAATTAAGCATGAGAAAAATAAAATACATAAGATAAAACATTAACGAGATGTATTTATTAGCTATGGGGGAAAACTATGTTTTATTGCAGTTAATTAGTTTTGTGTTCTGGAACTACTTTGCTGGTAATTTTTAACATTAAACTTCATTTTCATAGTTAATTACGAAAACGTAAGCCGAGCTTATGGGTGGAAAAACGTAAAGAAATCTCAAACTAAGACATTAGGCTTTGAAATGGCCAACATTTGCTGAACTACGGCTGACAATTAGTCGCAGAGTGTATACTCTACAAAATGTGTTTTTTGTGGCTTTTCTGTCGCTAAAAGTTGAGCATTATTTTGAGAGCTTCAGAGCAATTAAATTAACTTGTGCTGTCAAATATCGGATACGTTTGTATCAAAGTATTGATTTAAAAGTTTCGGACTACTAACCTTAGTTTCGATTGCGAATTTTTCCAATGTTTTCCATACGTATGTGGAGGTAGCTCACTCGCTTCCAAGGCAGAAGGTCGGTGGTTCGTTTACATACTGCATTTGCCAAGAAGTGGTATAGCAGCTAAAAACTGTAGGTCCCTGTTCTCTGCGAACAGCTCTAAGTAAAGATATCTCCCTGATTCGAATTTGGAGCGATGAGCATAGTCAAGGGATGAACATTTTTTTCATAAGTTTTGGGGTCGTTATAAATTCTACCGAAATACTTCTGAGAAAACTCGTCGGAAACTTGCAGTTTCATTGTAATCCTTGCTGCGATTCTGTACAAATGAAGTACGTGCCACTTTTGTTTTTGTGAATCAAGAATCGAAGATCAAGATGTTTAGTTTACTCTTTTCCATTCCGTAGGCGCAGTCATCTACAAGTTTTCTTAAATTGAAACTTTACAAAAAAAAAATACAAATCTTAATAGAAAATTAAAGTTTCTTAAATTGTAAGACTGAATTTAGACCAAATTATTAGTAATCTTAACTTTTGTCAATTTTGAAAATGTTTCTCTAAACTACAAGAAAAAATCCATCCAAATTAAAGAGTTTTGCACTTAACAAATTGGGAAAAAAATTAACCAAAGAAAATATTTACCTAAAAAGATTAAATCCCTAAAACAAAAGTATTTAAAATTGCATTGACGTTCTTCGTTTTACAAACATCTGTGCAGCGACAAAATCAAGTTCGGATATGTCAGTTTTCAATTGCAAATACTTCCTTTGGATACTCAAAAATGACAGGGAAAGATTACTAAAAGTATTCTCTTTAAGCAAATCCGACTGTCAGAAAGCTAATCAAGCAGACGACAAATCATTCCAGAATAGTTTAACAAAATAATCCTCAATATATATGTTTGGAAAGATTTTTTAAATGAAAACAAAATAACTATTTTTCCCTCTTATCTGAAGTGATGACCCAACAACATAAGCCGAGATTTATTTTTATTAGATTTATTGCAAATAAATTACCGAACTGCGACGTCAGCTGCTTTAGGAATTTTGAACCTTAATTGATTTATTTTGGCCAAGTAATATATTTTCTAAGAAAATCAGATACGAATCATTTCATGCACAGTCTAGTCCGCTTATGTACTCCAGCCGGAAATACGGATGGACGAACATATAGAGAGAACATCAGGACTTTTAAAAAAAAATTCGACGGCTACAAATATATATTTAAAAATAATAGTGTACGATCTGTGCCATCTATTTTTTCTTAACTTATAATTTGCTGTCGATAACAATTTAGCTTTATGTTTAGAAGAGTTAAGGATCATCCTGATTAAAGATTCTTCTTAAGCTAGAACGGCACATTCTTTTTCGAATATTTATGCTGCCTAACTTACAAAATTTATTATATCCAGAGAACCCAGAATCCACATACAAAATCTTTAAGCTGAGCATTACCAACATCAAAATTTACTTAATATTCACTACTTTAGAGTATAAGAAGAAGTCCAAAGCAGCGCAGTGATCACGATGACGGCAGTAGCGACCATAAATGAGTCAACGACTGGAAATGGACATGAACGACCAAAATGTGCTTGCGTCTGTGTGTATGTTGTCCAGCTTCTTAGACTATGTGTTGCCGCCCCAATCCTGCACTGCTGTTGATTATGATGGTGGTCCACTGGCGGTGACTCCTTCCTCGTCTTCTTGGTCTTCAACTTGCTCATCATCATCATTATCATCATCAACGTCGTCATCGTTCTCGTTGTCGCCGCCGTCGTCGTCGTCGGCAACTCATAAGCCACAACTGAATGCAATGAAATAAAGAAACAAGTTAGCCGATGAGAGCCGTCAAGATGCTAAAGATTCTAAAGAAATGTTTATTAAAGTCGAGGATTTTATGATTATGCCAAGTTCATACTACATGGGAGTGAGTGTGTCTTTTAAGCGTAACCAAGAACCTGACCATTGGTAGCGTTTGGTAGCTAAACCAAACCCAATGCACTGCGTTGGCAATTAAATTGGCCAACAACAACGTTTGCCACTGCCTCAACTCGTTGCCAATTTCACGTCGATGAAATGCCATTCATTTCATTTCTAAAAGAGCGAATGACTAGCCGGATTCGGCTTAACTGACCGACCAACTTCATGGTTGCCTATTCAAATTTCATTTTTGGAATTCGCGTTCCAGCTCATTTGGTAATTATGTGAAAACGCTTTTTGTTGGCTTGAACTTTTTTAGCCATTTGCCATTTGACTGCCATGCCGCCAGTTCCCCATATCCACAGCCATGTGTACACCGAGTCAACCATGTCAACTTATTACATTTTCCTGAAGTGTTTGCTGCTATTTGTGTTTGCCAAACTGGACAAGTTGCTTGGCCTGGCCATTTGACCATTTGGCCATTTGATTTTCTGGGCTTGTTAACTGTTCGTACTCTCCTGTATGTGGAGTCACAGTATGTATGTCAGTGCCACTTGTCATATTTGTCAATAATCTTGCGCTTTATCCACTACCGTTAGAATCTTTTGAGAGCTGTTGATAAGCATTGAGAAGCGACTTTTTGAGGTTAGGTCATTTGACAAAACCTCTGACTAGTTAAGCGGCTTGGAGATTGTTGCAATGACAACTATTCATAACTATTTCGTATAATAAGGCGATGATAAAAAGGTAAATTTACGGACGTCAAGAGTTTTTTTTTTGGAGAAACGTGAAAGAATCGCATGGAAGCTAGTGCACTGCCAATATAATAGGAATATCTTTGAAGAAACGTGATAGAACTGCAGAGAACCTAGTGCACTGCAAACGGAATTATCTGTTGTATATACAGTCGCCGAGAGGTTTTTGGAAGAAACGCGAAATAGCTGCAGAGACGCTGATACACTGCAAATGTAATGAGTTTATATGTTGAGTTTACGGACGGATAGAGTTTTTTTGGTGGAGTGGAGAGTTTATTTGAAAGAAATGCAGGCTGGTGTACTACAAATATAATGGGAAATCTTTGTTCCTAGTGGATCATGTATCTATCTCTATCAATGAATCCTCAATACTGCAGCTGCTTGTTTTGAAACCGTAACAGAATTCCAGACCCCACCTTACTCTGAAAAAGATTTGCTTTTTTTATTTTTATTTGTAGAGTTCATATTGGAGGAAAAAATACAACTCTCGAACTATTATATATTATGCAATAACTACCAAATAGGTGATTTTTTTCTTGTCTCTATTTCTTTGACACGCCCAACTTAAATACGTTCCAATTTCTATTAATTTCCAAGACATTCTTTTGAAAGCTCTTATGCTGTTTCTAAAGAACAACATTATCTTATCGAAGGTTTGTTAGACGCAAACGAACTAAACTTTAATGATAATAGAGGAAGCTTATTAATAAAGCAAATTTATTTAGAAAAAACAAGTGTGGCATCAAAATAAACAGTAATTACCTATTGAAAGTTATAGCTATCTGAAAAGATGTGGCCAACATCAAGGATAACCTCTGAAATTAATGTAGATTCAAGATAATAAAAAAGCTTAATTTAATGTCACCAGCTCAAGCATCTTTCAGACTTAAAGACTAGGAAAGTATTCCTTCTACTGATTCTCTTCAAATCACTTTCCAGTTAGAAATATATTTGACACTATCTTAAAATATCGATAAGGTTAAATATTCTTTTAAAAAAGCAGATATGGTACATGAGCATTTGAACATTTTTTATAAAATTAGTAAAAATGTATCCTCCTTGACTATATTCATCGCTCCAAAGCCGGAGTTTGATATCTCTTTTAAAAGCTGCTCGAAGGGAACAGCCTACCCCAATTTAAAACTTAATGCATTGATGTTTTCCATTCATGTAAGAAAGGAACCTTTATATATAAATAAATTTTATCCAATAAATGACCTGAATTTATCATTTTTGAATCAAAATATACATGAAAATTGCCCAGGATGCGAAATCTGAATCGGGTCAATAGAAAAAAGTCAAGTAAACTTAAGAATTTTCAATAGTTTTGCAAAATATTATATTATCGAGATCACCTTTTTACAAATTCTAATTTTTTTCATATTTTCAAGACATATTTTATACCAATTTTCAAGTGTAATCTGCACTTCCCCAAATGTTCTACTTGCTTGACTTTTCACGAAATTTCCAAATTAGTAACTTTCTTGCAAAAAAAACTTAAGCAACCACAAATCAATCCAAGTTTCCAACTCACTACCAATATGCATCTTTTTTTTTACCAAATTTCGTTGGCCATTTTCGTCTTACCTTGACCAACCACAAGCTAAAAGTGTCTGTCAGCTGCACCTCTAGACAGATGTACACTGTGGAGTTGTTAGTTACTTGCATCCCGTTGACCAAAAACATTGATTGTGGCACTCGTTGAAGCGGCAACATGGGGCAACATTAATTAACCAAAAACGTTTAGAAACATGACGCGCAACAGGCAAATGCAACATGCCAACTAGACAGTCAAGCAAGATGAAACCAAACCAAAAAAACAATCGACAACCTGAGGAAAAGAAATAGAGCTGCGATAGTATTTATGAAGCGGCAGTAAAAGGTTGAACTATATATTTTTCATTAAAATGCGAAAAGATTTTCCGCAGTTTTTGCATATTTTTCATATTTTCTCCATGGACTCGGCAATGTGCAACATTTTCACAGCAATACTCCAAGTTGCACTGACATCGGCAGCAGCAACAAATCAAATAAGGAAAAATGTCGCCAAACTTTTCAATTCAACTGTCAATCAGTTTGAGATAGTGGATATTGGCGGACCGCAGTTGAATCCGACTGCTCGAACTCCTCCAGCAAAGTAGCCAGCGGCAACAATAATGACATTTATGCAAAATACCCTGGAAGAAAAGATGGAAAAAGGGGCCCATAACGAGAGGAGAGAGCCTGTGTACGAACGCGCAGAGTCTCAGTCTCAGTTTGACGACTGTCAGACAGAGTTTGGGTGACCATCAGTTTTTTTGCGGCTGGAGTACTGGTCACCTTTGCAATAATAATTGCACTTGCATTGCATGCAAATCAAATTGTCATCACACATTTCTGCCATGTGTGTATCCTTTGACAGACACTACACTGAGAGAAATAGCAGAGTTTGAAGCAGTTTACTGGGGGATTATTCTTGCCTCTACCGATATTGATCAAATGTTAATGCTGCATAAAAAAATTGTTAGAGTTTTAACTGCTAATGGATAACGTGAGCTTGAGGTTAAAATTTTGAAATAAAGTTTTTCAACCATTGCTCCAAAGACGCAGATGGATATATCTCTATTAATAGCTGTTTGAAGAGAACAGGGGCCTACAAGAGGGACAACTTAAGACTGCATTAAATAAATTCCGATAAAAATTGTACAAAAGGAACTATCAGCTTAGATTGGGTCTTCTACGAAGGGGTCTTAGGTAAGGTCAAGTAAACAATTTCGATTTTAATAAGAAAGCTTGTTTTTTTTATATCCAAAACGAAAAAATGTTTACGCATGCTTCCCTGACTACGCACAATTTACCTGAAATTTTCTTATGCAACGCCCAGCCAAAAACCATAATATACTGCGAGAGAATAGTGACAAAATCTTTCACATGCGTTTCTCTCAAGAAGCTCGATTTTTTTTAGATACAAAATGAAATTATGGTTACGTGTCTATGTTTCGCCGAATGCACAGGATATTTGGAGCGTGTTACCCCTTTTCTGAAATTTTCTTACAGCAACGCCCAGCCAAAAACCATAATCTACTGCGAGAGACATGCTTTTCTCTCAAGAAACTCGATTTTTTTTAGATCCAAAAAGAATCTTTATTCAATCTGATATTTCGTTGCAGCAGACATGCACTCCTCTCAAGATAATAGATCTTAAAAGAAGCCAATACAATCATGCTTAAGTCCCCATAATACTGCTTTCCGATTCCAAAAGTTTTTCCAGGCAGCTCAAATTATAAAACTTTTAAGATAGTAATCCTAACAAGTTCACTTAATAAGCCTTTTCTGGCAGTGTATTTGCAATATTGCCTTGCTCGGGCTGGGTTCACTTATAGACTACAAGATTCGCATCAACTGTTTGTTTGTTGTTCTCCCAATGCTTTGTTGAATTGTCTTTGGATTGGTGTAGGCTGAAGCGGTTCGCTTTATTGGTCCCAAAGGAGCAAAATGCAAACCGACATTGACGATAGACAGCTGGACAAACGGACCGCTTGACGGACAGATCGGTAGGCAGCTTGGCGCGCATTGAATGATCGATGACAGAGTTTGTGTTTGATTGAAAGCAATTGGTGGCACCGTCACTTGGCCTCCAGACGCTGCCCGTGCCGGACAGGCAGCTAACTAGACTAGGGGTACACTTTGTACCCAAGCGCAACTGGTCAACAGGTGTGGGTGCAAGCGGCAGTAGTGCTTTGGAAAATTGTTGCCACACGCGTCTTTGGCGCATATAGCAAATTTATTGCCACTGTTGCATACATCACGAGAGGTTTTTTTATTGGAATTGGTTTGGTAATACTCACTTTGCAGCAGCTACGATTTTATGACCAAATTTTGATAGAGTTGTCTATAATGGTGTATAGTTTATTACCTATTTCGAGTATTCTTTAATTGCTCGCCAGGATTGCTTATGAATTATGCTATTAATTTATTTTTAGCAGCTGTTTTTTTGACAGAATTATGAAAATGAACTATCAAACTTTATTTTCGTGAAAGCATTTAACGTTGGAAAATAATTGCTAAGAAATCTGTAAAGAAAATATTTCGGAGATAGAAATGAAATATCGAAAATATTTTATTTTTAAACAAAAAATCAAAAATGTTTCATACCATATTATGGTCACAATGGCAGTACGTAAGGGTTTTCTTATAAATTTAGATTGTTGGTGCCGACTTTAAAAAAATAGTATAAAATTCTTCCCACGAAATCACTTAAAAATTTGCACAACATATAAAAAAAAATAATATCCCACGTACCCTGGCTAAATATAACGATTTCAATGTACAATACAATTTTTTAATCGATTCCAAAAAATAGAAGCTTTGAAACAATTGCGATTTAAGTCGGAAGCCGCTCGTAGAATACCTCGAAGTTTTTATGATAAAATTCGTATTGAAGACATTCTTTTTTCTTCTTTTATTATTGCACTTGGGAACTTAGCGCGTCTTCGAAGGCTTTCCATCGGACTCTGTTTTGTGGCGTCTACTTGGCGGTGTCCCACGACGAGCTGATATGGGCTAGTTCTTGAAAGAACGGTTCATCTCAAAGTTGCTCGTGGTCGTCCTGATCGTCTGGTTCCAGTCTACTGCAATTCGGACAATGCTGCTTGGGTTGTTTCTGAGAGCATGCCCTATCCATGGCAATTTTCTCTTACTGATTTGGAAGTGACTCAACTATGGCGACCCACAGCTCTTCATTGCATATTCTTTTTGGCCAGAATTTACTTCTCAGGCATTTGTTACTTAAAACCTGCAGTTTTTGCTCGAATTTCTTTGTGGTGAACCATATCTCACTACCATATAGCAGGATGGATTTAACTCACGCATTGAAGATACAGAGTTTCGTCTTAACTGTCTGCGTCTCCATATGCAGTTCAATCTCCCGAATGCTACACGAGCTATTTTGTAATGGAAGAAATTTTACCTTCAACTTCTTAAATGATAACATTTTGTTTTTAGTATTTGGAAAAATTCTTAAATTCGAAGTCCAAATTAGATTTCGTAGACAATTAGGAGAAGATAGAACTACCAATAACTACTACACGAAAATCAAATTTTAATAATTGATTCTTTAAATTGTTTAGAATTTAACTGAAGCTACATCAGTTAAAAAAAAAATTATTCAATTCGATGATCTATATGCATAATTTTAAAGCTGATTTTTCCAAATAAACAAACTTGGAAAGCCATGTTCATAAAAGCAGTAGAAGAATTGCAATGATTCACCTGAAATCAAGAGTTTTGACTCAGCACAAGCTGATTCTTATCTTTAGCGAGGATCTCGAACAAATTGTATTCTTTTTCTTTGCCTTTTAGAAATTTGCAGAAAATACTATTCTTATTGGATTATTATTTATTTTCGTTCTTTTAATATATAGTTATGTCATTACCATTTATTTCTCCCAGTAAGCCGAAATTGTATAGATAGTTGGCATGCTTTGTTTTTGAAGGCAGATGTCTGCGAACAGCTATATACTTCGTTCCCATGAAGCTTTTTACTTCAAATTTGTTTTACAGATAGTTGACATAATAAATAAAGACTCGGCTTCGTTATACTTAAATTATATATGAAAAAGGATAAGCTACTTACAATTTAAGTAGCCATGCTAATCCTAATATTTAAAATACCAACCAAGCCCTCTAAAATTCCACATTCTTGTTTAGCATTTTTTTTTCAACAGAAATTAAACTATTCGTCTTGTTAGTAAGAGAGTCAGAAAAAAAAAGTGCGCGAATCTTAACAAACGACAGCATCATCTTCCGTCAGTGTCTGCGAAGACTGCGCCCAGAGTTGCTTTTGCTGTTGATGTTGTGTTCTTCTTGATGTTGTTTTATTTTTCGTATTTGTTGTGTACCGAGTTGCCGGTGTTGTCGTGGTTAGTGACGCTCGTAAAACATGTTTTTTCAATTAAAAATCTACGAAATGCATCAACTACAGCTACAACAACAACAACAGCAGCAACTAGATGAGCTCGTCTCTGTGTTCGTGGATAGATTGTCCGCTTTGGAGAGCTATGCCTTCAGATGCAATTGTATGTAGCCCCGGCTTAGTTCAAGTAGTTAGGCAAGTTAGTTAGTCACTTGGCCCTTGTGAATTGTCATGGCCCGCACAACTGCGAGCGTGTGACTTTATAAGGTGATTGCTATTATGACAAATTAATTTGTTACCCGGATTTGCGTATTGCATAGAAGTGTAGGGAATATCTTATGCTATATGTAAGCTTACTATTAGTTACTTTTAGGGTTAAAAATAAATATAAATACATAGTGAATTTTCTCAAGCTTTGGAATACCTCAGCTGCAGATAATGGTATTCGAATTTCATACTTGAGTGAATAACAACTTTATTTGCGCTGCAGCTTTTCCAGTTTTCAAGTTAGGTCCATTTGAAAACTTATTCTAATCGATTTTGTACATTAGTACAAAATTTGAAATACTTTTATATATAGAGAGTTTAATTTGAATAAAATATGTTAAAAATAGAAGAAATTTTTAAAGGGAGACAAGTGGGATTGAATTCTGACACAAGACCAAATTTTCTCTGGAAAGAAATACAAAAATTTAAGCCGCTTCTATAAAGTGCGTATAGTATCTTTATTTGTATGTATCCAGCTTTTCCAGTTTTTAAGTTGTGTTTATTTAAAAACTTTTCTTGTTGGCTTTATAAATTGATACAAAATTTGGAAAATTTAGATATATTGAGATCTTAATTTGAGTAAAATGAGTCAAAAATAGAAGCAATTTCTTCATAATAATCACGAGACATACAATTCAGGCACAACAACAATTTTATTTTTAAATTTTCTTACCTTTTTAGTTTACTAATATCTGACAAGACACTACAGTATTGAAAAACTTATTCGTGATAAACCGGATGATATGTTAGAGACAAATTTCCAAAATGGGACATATTGTGCGAGCAAGGTCGAGAAGTTTTAAAATAACAAATAATTAACTTAAAACAGGACAATATACCTAAAGTGCTATTGACTTAAATCAAAATTACATACGGGTTGTGTTCATTTTCTTTAGATTGAAATATGCAAGCTCTCAAAAAATCACCTATTATTAGGTAATAAACCTAAAGTTCTATTGAATCAAAAAATAATTTTGTTTGTGTTGATTTCCTTTTAATTGCAATTTTCAAGTGCTTAAAAAGTCACCCTTTATTTGGCCATATACCTAAAGTACTGTTAACTCAAATAATAAATTCATGCTGTTTGTGTATATTTCTAACGAATGTCCCAGAATAGAAATTGATATCTCAAACGCAGCAGACGTGAATTCAATTAAGTTCTTAACTGAACCCTTAACATTTTCGGACATACATGAGATCAAAATAGAAAAGAACAACCACAAGCATACTATCGACTCAAAGATTTTATAAATTGTTTTGCATTGTTTTTTTTTTAAATCAAATTAGCTAGCTCTTAAAAAATCACCACTTACATGGAATTAATGGTAGGCAATATTAGTTTAATAATCACATAGACGCAAAAAGCATTATTCAGAACTTAACCCAAATTTGAAAGGCATAAACGGTCTAAAATAGGAAATTATGTTCAATTTCAATTATTGCTTTTAAAGTAAAGTAAAAATAATAATTAAAAGCAGCTTTATTTTTAAACAAATGAAATTTTTTATTCTTATTAATTCTTTTTTATATAAAGGCTTTGAAATAAATTTCTTTGCAACATTTGTTAGGGTTTTTCTCTATAAAAGCACCCGATGCCTGCATGCATTAACGATCCACCTCCCGATGCTCCTCCAAATACGTATTCATCTAAATATCAACACCTTACCAAAAAAGGCGCCTTTCGAAATTGATTTGCACTCAGCAAAAAAAAATAAAATAAATAATCAAATAGAATGTATTGCACGCAAAACATTTACTCGCAGATAACTTAAAACAATCAAGAGGAAGTGGCCAAAGAGGTGCATAAATCGCATGGAAAATGTGAAAGAATGGCTGGAGAAACAGGCAGTGCAATTACAAATGGGATAAGACGACTATGGAATGCACTAACTTTTATCAAAGTTGTATATTTTATAGTAAAGATTGTTGACTAAACAAAAATGAAACTGATTTATGTTTGGTAACTAAAAATAACAACAAAATTATAACAAAATTTACTTAAAAGCGACTTTTTAGCTTAAATACAATAAGCCGATTTTTAGTTGCAGAAATAATTTAATTGTATTACTTTCATTTTTTTTTTGTTAATGGCACCCTCCACTTTTTTGAAGATATATTAATAGTTTGAGCCAAAACAAGAAATCTTTTATGTGTATGAGTAAGTAGTGCTGTCAAAGTGCAGATAAGCGCAAGATCAAAAATCGATCAATCGCATTTCAGAAAACTGATATACTTATTCCATGATTTACGGAGCACTTATGCTTTATCAATTGAGAGTCTACATACATATAGTTTAAAAATTAAGAGTTGACCCACCTCTAGTTTAAGTTCAATTTGACAAAATATTACATTCTTCAAGCCAAATGCTTGGTATTAATTGCTAAAATTGGAAAATAGATTGAGTTAATAAGATTAATTTACTGAATTTCTCAAAAAGTCGGGAGATTTCTAAATATTGGCAGTATTATAAAAAGCTTGCTCCCCATTACAACGTATTTTTTCTTTTTTGATCAGTAGAAAAATTATCTAATCTCCTTTTAAAAACTGTTACACATTTTTCTACGAACCCCATGTAGCCCTTTACCATTTGCCGGCAGTGTAGCAAATCCTAAGCAGCGTTTTGACACCAAAAGGGGCAAAGCGTTAAGCACGTTGTAATGCGAATGTACAGCATGCAAGCAAGAAGATGATGATTATGAATATGAAAAATTAATGATAGTCACAGCATGGCTTGGGTTGCACGCACAAGTTGCACACGCCGCTGAATGATGCAAATGTGCAGATTAAGTATACGCAATGTTAGTTGCTGCTGTGTCTATTGCCACTGCCATTGTTTCCCCCTGCGCTGCTGCTTGTCAGCGTCAATTTTCCACCATGCTTATCCGTTGGTCACACACACTTGGACACACGCACATAGATACGCATAACACACCAGATACACACACTGACACACCGAAGCCGCTTTTCAGCCTGAGCATTTTTAATTTTGATTATCATTTACTTGATTTTCTTTTTTTTTAACTTTTGCACTAAGTTATGGCTGATGCTTTGCATTCGCCAGATCTGCTGCGTCTGCCGAACCTTGCCTCTTTCTCTCAACTCCATGGTTTTTGTTGCTATGGCCACATTTTTCAACGACTTAGCAAACGCATCTTCTCTGGAGACTGTCTTCGGTAGCGGGGTCACTTGCAGAAACTTTCTTTCTGGTCCTTTGCTTTGCTATCAAACTCAAGCTGACTTTGAGTCTGTGTTTTCTTCTTCTGGGATTACAAATCGCGCACACCTCTTGCGTTGTTCACAGATTCATACTCAACAAAATGCCCAGTTGCGAATTGATGGGTTAGTCGGGTTTATTTATTGTATTTATTTTATTTATTTTAATTATTTTATTTATTTTATTTAGTTTATTTATTTTATTTTTTTATTTAGTTTATTTATTTTATTTATTTTATTTATTTTATTTATTTTATTTATTTTATTTATTTTATTTATTTTATTTATTTTATTTATTTTATTTATTTTATTTATTTTATTTATTTTATTTATTTTATTTATTTTATTTATTTTATTTTTTTTATTTATTTTATTTATTTTATTTATTTTATTTATTTTATTTATTTTATTTATTTTATTTATTTTATTTATTTTATTTATTTTATTTATTTTATTTATTTTATTTTTTTTATTTATTTTATTTATTTTATTTATTTTATTTATTTTATTTATTTTATTTATTTTATTTATTTTATTTATTTTATTTATTTTATTTATTTTATTTATTTTATTTATTTTATTTATTTTATTTATTGTATTTATTTTATTTATTTTATTTGTTGTATTTATTTTATTTATTTTATTTATTTTATTTATTTTATTTATTTTATTTATTTTATTTATTTTATTTATTTTATTTATTTTATTTATTTTATTTATTTTATTTATTTTATTTATTTTATTTATTTTGTTTATGTATTCATTTTGCTTATTCTCTTTATTTTATTTATGTATTTTTTATTTTTAAGTTTTTGGTCATTCCAATTTTTATACTTTAAATAATTTATCAATTCAAAAATACACATTTAAAATTATAATTCATTTAATTTTTATTTATAATTTATGTATGACTCATTTATACAATAAAATATTTTCAGATTAATAACTGATAACAGGCTCAAAGTTTTTACGGTGCCAAATTTCCTACTGGGCGGCATCTAATGTGCGTGCGTCATTTGCAGCTCGCGCGCTCTTACCAACTTTAGTCACAGTCTCCTCTTTCTGACTTGTCATAGATTAGCAAACAGGCCAATTGCCAAGCTGTGCCGAGTCGCCTTTTATTGCCGCAATTTTATTTATTTAATTTGTATTAAAATTGCAAAATTTTTTTTTATTTTTTTGTGTTTATCTATATTTCTTAAGTTAAATATGTTAGGCGAGTATATAATATAGTTATATGGCTTATTCTCTTTTGCTTTCCTTTACGGTTCAATTTTCTGCTTATTTAAATTTAACTGACACTGCATTTAGCTTTTTATTTTGTTTTGCTTGCATTTTAGATTATGTAAGCTGCTAGGTAATTGCTAATTAAGAGTTTGGCCATTAACGGTAGCGTTGAGTTAGATTTGATTTACACTAAGTGAGTTGTTTGCGGCTTAAACGGTTATGTCCAATGGGTTAAATGTCAAAGTCTTAACTATTGTTGGATTTTGTTTCAATTGGAAAAGGAATTAGGTATTAAGATAAGTCGCTGAAAATTGGACATGGCTTTAAGCTAAGTTGGGTGCATTAAAGTTGTACGAATTTTAATTAATACGTTGGAATGTGGTTCTGGATTCTTGAAAGAAATTGAACTGCAGAAAGCAGTTTATTAAGTAAGAACTGGCACTGCTTGTTTGACTACAACACTGAACTGCTTGGTTGTGAATTAAGCAGTTGTCAGTATTGTGTCTGATTTTTATAATTTTACAGATTAATAAATAATGGGTTATTATCTATATTGTTTCAAATTCACAACACAATTTAGATGACATATGCCATATGTATAGTTACGGGTATGTCCATTGTGTATATTGTGTGTATCGTTACCTCAGATGATGGAGAGAAGAAGCTGTTACTCTAAACGTCATAAAAAATTTCCACACAATTATCAATTATTTAAGAAATTGCATTGAATATAAAGGAAATCCATTATTGATAGCTCCGATCGAGTTCCAAAAGATCTGGTTAGAAAGATAATATAACGTACTAAAAAAGCTTCTCAGTTCAGTTTTGATTAAGCGTGCGTCTAAGATGAACACTAGCTAAGACATATTACGCTATATTTTACATGTTTTCTTCGATAAGGACGAAAATACAAGCCAAGCGGCTAAGATTGTGAAAAACGTTTATGGTCCTGATAGTCAAACTGGCAAACAGGCACAATTTTTTGCTACATCGATTCCGTTCCAAAGATGCACCACGCACGGAAGAGCCAATATCGATAAAATCTTAGCCCAATTAATTGCCCAAGAATAAAGATTGCATAAAAAACCATTTTGAATCATTTGAATAAGGCTGGATATAAAAAAAGCTCCGATATACGGGTGCCACGCGAGACTAAAAAACCTCATGGACAGAATTTTCATGTACGAATCCCTACTGAATCGCAACAAAATCGACCAAGCGGTTGACGACTGGCGATGATGGAGGAACAGTTACGGCAACGTCAAGCGAAAATGGTCGTGAACGAAGGACGGTAAGCCGGCGGAATCGGTGGCCAAGCCAGGATTGACGGGAAGTAAGGTTTTGCTGTGTGTTTGGTTGAATTGGTAGGGAATTATATACTATGAGCTGCTTCCATACGGCAAAACTCTTAACTCGGAACAAAACTATTAATAACCGGACCCCCTGAAGGTTGCAATCGCTAAGAAGCAGCCAATACGAGAGGAAATGTTTTCCATCAGTACAATGGTGGAATATTCTGAAGCATCCACCTTTTAAACCGAAAGTAGCACCAAATGATTACCATCTGTGGCGAACAATTTTGCTGTTGAAAAATGCACTTCAAGAAAGGATTGTTAACCTACCTCAATTTTTCGCCAATAGGAACGACGGCTAAATTGAAACGGGATCATGAAATCTACTTTAAAATGGCAACAAGTTACCGAACAAAATGGCGCACATTTGACCTCAGTCGGATCATGCTAATTTGGGTAATTAAAATCTTCAATATCAAGCAAAAATTAGCGATTTATTTTTACTATATTACGAAAAAAATAAGATAAGATAAAAGCAAAACCTCGGCAATATTTTGAAAAAAAGTTTCATTAAAATTGTAATTGAAAAATAAAGAACAAATGGAGAGTCTCACGGAGTTTATGAACGCTGTTTCGAGTTAAAAAAAAATTGGTTTATAATATTATAAAGCCACCAGACATAGATAACAATTTTTACGGAAATATTCAAAGGTTTTTTTGTAAAAGGAATTAGAGAATCAGAAAATATGAAGTGCGTGCCTAACGTAAAGCATGAAAATAGATCTGGATTTATAACATGTTTGGCAAAGATGCTACAAAAGCTCTAGATCTCTCTAAGGACGTGCATATCAGTCCAAAACCATATAGAAACAAAGTCTGCCAAATGAAACTAAAAAACTTTACTTCTTTCGTTTGGGTACTCAACAATACCTATAAGTATTTTAATATTTCTCACTTTAAACTTCACGGCTGAAAAATATTTTATGTTTTCGGGTTCGATGAATCCGTGGTGCGCATGTTAAATTTCAACATTTTTCAATTACCAAAGTAAATTTACCATATATATTATGCAAAACAAAGGGAAAAACACTTACAAAGAAAATCTACAGCTTCTCATGTGCCAATTTCCATTGTAAAATTTTTACCGGCTAGTAAACACTTGGCTTTTTTTTAACACATCTAAATAAATAGCTTAGCAACGACAACAACAAAAAACAAAGCAAAAAAGCCAATTGACGGATGGCTAAAACTTGCATAAAAAATAAAAATAAAAATAAAAAAAATACAAAAATTAAGTGCTAAAAGTGAGGCAATAAAAATTGCAGAGTTGAGTCGAACAAAATCGTTAAATTACTAGAAAATAGTGTGAAAAAACGACGCACACACACACGCGCAAACGCACAAATGGGGTACACCTCGATGCTATTGGGGTGTTACGAATACCATATACGACTGGCTATATGGTAAGGAGGAGTCTTTATACTGGACGCTTGAATGGTTGAACGCTTGTTGGACTTACTACACAACCGAAGACAGTTTAATTACGGCGTGAAGTTGCGCACAGTTCTCCGTTTTGTTTCGGATCTATGAAGTTTTTTAACTTTTATTTCACTGTTTAGTAGTTACCTTTTTCCCCCGTTTGTACTTGTTTGCTTTTTGTTTTGTCGTTGTTGTTATTTTTTTTCTTAAAGACATTTCTGCGATTTGTTACCCACTTTGATGAGATTGTAATGCAAGCGTGAATCATAAAATCGCCATTTTAATAGCTTAGTGTTGTGTTATGCGAAATGTGTGTCTAACTGCACATGTAAGTGTTGGTAAATTTTGTCAGTTGTATTTTAACACTGCACACACGCCAGATGTATTGTAGTAGAGATGCATGCGTGGGTGGCTTGATAATGCATTAAAAATTTTCCCTTGTGAAGGCGTCTTTTTTATGTTTGTCCAACATAACCTGGGTCAGCGTGTCAGACATTCAAAAAAGTTTTAAGTCCAAATTTTACGACTCATTTGAAATAGTTTATAAAAGGATTTGGCAAAAAAAAGGTGCATGAAGCAAACGTCATAAAAATAACTTCACCTGGAATAACTCTGCAGCAAACTCTGATATCAAATATTTAACTACGAAACTACTTAGGAGTGATATTAATTTGAAACAGCTGTTTCGATAAATCCACGATTGCTTTCCTGAATTTAATATTTTATTAAAAATCAGAGTGTTATATATATTTGGGTGTCATTATTACAGGGTACAGCTAGCTAGCCACATTACCCAAAAACGAACTTTGTTGTGTTTAGCGCACTGAATACTAAGTAAGTATTCCTGCATTTTTAAAGAATCAAGCGAAACCCCTTTAAAACTTGGGTAGTTACAATGCACACACAGCTGTTGAAAAACTGCGAAGTATAGATAAAAAGAATAGTGATTCTACAAAGGGGTTACATATATTGGAAGCCTGTCCAGCGCATATGCAATAAAGTAGGAAAATTAAGAACTATCATAATAAAAATAGGCACACCACTAAACTGTATAGATCACATTGGACTATAATAGATAATCATTAAAATAAAAGAAGGCGACACAATAGATCTATACATCGGGGTGCCTACCCACTAATTAATGCCTAAGCAGTTTAAAAACATGCTCTATGTCTTTCTCATTCCCACAGAAATTCTTATTCACAAAGAATTTTGTAGAAGACTTAAAAATTGGTTACGAAGAAAGTTACTAAAAAATTATGTAAAATAAGCGTCAAGTCTCATCTATAGTAGATGTTTTGTGACTCGCTCGAAAAATATTTAAAAAATAGTTATTCAAATACAGATTTAAATTCATTACCGGAGACACAAGCAATCCAACTGTCTTTTTGTCATTCAACTGTCATTCTACAGTGTTCTCCTTCCTGTTGCTTCATTCGATAATTCCTTATCTAAGCAACCTACACTGCTTTGAAAGTTGCCTTTGCCAAAAGAGAATCCTCCAACAAAAAAGGAATGTACCATTTTTTATTTCTTTCTTGTCCAAAAGATCATGGGCCATGACATGAGGTAAAAAAGGATCCGGAATTAGTAAATTCAAACGCTAATCCCCGCTTTTGAAGTTTATCCAAAATGTGAACTTGTAATCGCAACCTTAACATAAAAAAAAATGTTGACAATGCGATATAGAGCTTTTTTTAAGAGAAAATATAGCAGTCAAGAAAAATATATCGGCCATCTATTAGAATTTTTTTTCATCATTGTCGGTACGAATCTCACTCACTTTTCTTTTGCGTACAGCAACAACAATACCAGCTATAAATGATACCAAAATAAAGACTGTATCGCCCAACCTTTCCACGACTATTAAATCTACATGTTATTTAACAATAACACTAAAAACAATGGTAATCGTTGACGCCACTCCCAGAAGACGTCAGGTGGCAGCCCCACCACTGGCATAAGTCACATCAGGCAAATCACCATTTCGAACGAAAACCCATCGGATTACAGAAACCAATACAAAAGAATTAAACATAAATGGCTCCCCAAACTCGATGAGGACGACCACAGACATTTCAAAACGGACACGAATTGGATAAAGGAATGTTAGAACCCTTGGAAGACCTAAGAGTACACGGAGAAGATCCATCCATCAAGAACTAACCCAGGCGAACACAATATGAGCGAACAGAGCTAAATAGGCTGCGAAAAACAGGTTTCGATGGAAAGTTCTAGTAGAGGCCGTAAGTACCCCAAAAAATCTTAAGCTTAAAGAAAACTTTTTTATTTGTAAGAGGATTTGAAAGATTTATAGACGTTTAGATGTCTTTTATATATGATAAAACAGATTCTACAATAATCTTCCGTTTTGATAAAAATCCCAAATAAGACGAATTCAACCCTATATTATTATTTTATTGTGACATTTAGTAACAAAAGAAAGGCTAATAACTTTACTAAGAGGAAACGAGCATATTGTAAGTTAGGAAAGAACAGCAAATATTACAATTATAAGCGCTATAGTGTAAGTCGTGAAGATCATAATATAGTAATTATAACTACAATATAATTTTCAGAGACAAAATCAATTTGACACACTAACGTGAAATTTGGATAATAGGTTAGATAGTATTGTATTTACTGTTAAAACATTATGACTTTTCGAAAAAGAATACAGCCCCCTTGAGATCTATAAATATTTTCTAGAGTCAAATGTAAGTCTATTTTCACGATTAATCAATTTCGATTTCCAAGTACCTTCCCTGTTTAAATATCGATTTATTGTTCTTTTATTGTAAGTATAAAAATCCCCTTAAGTTAAAGAAAAAAGTGAAATGGTAAAGGTGAAACCCCTGTTGAAAAACATGTCTAGTACTACAAAAAACCAATTACCATACAATAAAATAAAACATTTCAATAAACATTTTGCTTTTAATTTCACTTATATAAGCAGTAAACGCGTGGAAACCCATTGCTTTTATATAATATATCGATTTAGTCGATTACCCACTCGCAACGAAAGTCCTGCATTCAAACTCACGACTTGTATTCACTTTTTTTGCGAAATATTTTAGAGCCGCCTAAATTATCCATTCGCTGGAATTGTACGTCAGACACACTTTACCATGTCAATTGTAAAAGCTTTGGGATGTTTTAATGCCCTCAGTCAATCATAAACATGCAATAGTCGCCTGTTTTTTGCTTTTCATTAATGAATAGTTTTTTTTTTTGAAAAGTAACGAGTAGTTGTAACATTCGATAGTTTTGCGCCAATCATTTAGCTTTCACGACATTTAAATGATGTTGCTGACCAAACGACCTCATGTGGTCTGAAGACTCGTAAAGATTAAGTGACTAAGAACTCCAACAAACTGATGGGTAGTTAAATTAAATAATTAATTGCCAATCGAATGGCAAAAATTAAACGGCAAACATACAAAAAAAAAACCAACAAAAATGTGCTGCATCTTTGGTTGCAGCAGGAGAAAACAGACTGATCATCGATAGATGGCGATAAGAGGTAGTCACAACAACAAAACTTAACTACAAGCTCACCACAGGTGACCGACATCCAGCTGCGTAGTAAGGAGGGTGGACTTAGGTGTGTCATGAACTCCTCCATAAGAAAGTTGGTCAAAGAGGGGCTGCTCATAAGAAATAGTTGGATTTTCCGATCAAATGACCTTCACCACTGGGCCGTTTGAAAAGTGATTTTATTTTTTACTTCCAATCCTTTTATTTTTAATACTCAGTAAGTACCATAAGACGAATTAATATTAAAACTAAGAAGCAGATTTTGTATTATATGCATAATTTTTTCGGCGTAAAGTCTTTAAGTGATTCAAAGCATAACTTTCATAAGAATCTGAGGGGTCATCCACTATTGGAAAATAGCTTTTTTTCACAAATAACTGAATTTCGAACTTTAAATTGATTGAATTTTCACCTTGCAACCTCTTATAGTACTAAATTACAAAGATGATAACTTCGGAATATATTTTTCATTTTTGCTGTAAAACCGTTTTTGATTCAAGTGGTAACTCTAACATGAATTATTGGAATTAATAGAAACGAATTTTGAACTTTCCATACTAAATAAATACAAGAACTTTATTTTTTTCTATTATCAAAATCACTCCTAGAGAACACGTTTAGGTGATTTTTCAGCTTTTTTCCTATAGTCCATCTTTTTTAAAATTAGCTACACTAGGGACAAGAACTTTATTTTTTTTCTATTGCCAAAATTGTCTCCAAAGATCGCGTTTAAATTTTTTTTAAACTTTTTACCATACCATTTTATTTTAAAAAATTTCCCAAGGTCGATCATAACTTGGCCCAGATAAATGAATTATAAAACATATGCTTCCTAATTACTTGCACAAAGTTCCTCAGTTACATAGGAACTTCTTATATTGCTTTCATAGAATAAATTGTTCAAAAAGTGTGATTTTTTTCACGTTTTACCTAAAATCTTAACCTGATATTTAACAGACGAAAGTTCTTTCCAACAATATGTCAAATTTTATCAAGATTGGTTGATTATGTTCAATTGATGCCTTTGAAAGAAAAAAAGAACTAATACTTCCCAAATTTTCTTTATGCAGTTAAAAACGGGGTCACAAAAGATTTTCATATTTTCCCCAGGGCTTTACCGAATGTAATAGAAATTGATTGAATTTTCGTTATTCAAAGAAACACAGGCTTTATAACACAAAAGATTTTTATCATTTCCCAAAGACATCACATTTAATAGAAATTTATTGAATATATTTTATTAAAATAAAAACAGAGTCATACATAACAATATATTTTTATTTTATCCCAAAGACTATGCCAAATATAATCGATATTGATTAGTTAATACCCACTTTTGGAAATATGGCAAGATCTATAGTTTCTTAGGCAAAAAATGGGTAGAATTGCCCTAGAATCAATATCGCGAAAAGCCTTTATAGCGCAAAAGTTGGCTCACTCTAATCTGCATATATCTACAATAATTCATTAGTAAAAAAAACAATAATAATAACTGTGACTCGGAACGTTCTTTGTTCGTATTTCTTTTTTTCGAAGATTGGTCAATACTATTAAGGTAATTCAGTAAATTTTGAAGCTGTCCAGGCTCCATTTTGTAGGCCTAAACAGCACAATAGTTTCTAACAGAGCTGAATTTTCGACTCTTTTCTTTTTAAATGGTTTTTCCTCAGACTGCTTAGCAAAGAGAGCAGGGAGCTGACCCACTCAAGTCACTGGCCTAATAAACCCTCTCGCCTTCAATACCCCGCTACGCCACTGTTTACTGCCCAATTGATCGCTTTATTTAGCCAACAAACGTACCAGCCAACCACAAAAAAAATAAGCCAAGTTGGCAGTAACAACTTGTTGCTTTGGTGCTGGTGGTGCTGGTGGTGCTGGTGCCGCTGCTGCTGAAATTTTTCATCAATAACCGACTCCTGACAATATTCGCTGGCAATTAAAACTCATTAGGTGGTCCCGTACAAGCCGGACAACAAAGCAGTAGAAAATCGCTTAATAAAGTTAACATTTGTATAATGTCTTGTCAAAAAGTTATTGACATTTTTGCCAATATTGTGTGGTGGTATCTCTCTTCGCCATTTATATAGAGATTGTGATCTGCGGCATGCCCGACTGCCATGAATGGACCGAAAACCAATGCGGCTTTGTTGCAGGAAATCGCTGTTGGAATTGTTGTCTTTATGTACAGCATTGTTGCTTTTGTTGTTATTGTTGTTGTGTGGCGGCGGGTGTTGGCAATTAAAAGCCATAAAACAATCGACCCTGTCCGCAGTGTATCCATGTCTGGACCGCCATTGATGTTAAACAGACATTTCCATAATATGGCATATATTTATTTTCCTATTTACTTTGATTGCTGACAGTTAAGCGCACTGCACTCTGGCTGATCGCTATCGGAACTGAACTATGAAAGTGTTTACACGAGTTACAGATAGAAATTTGCATTGAACTGAAATCGTGATTTGAGAATATGGGGAAACAAATTAATCGTGTATTTTGAGATATTCAATTATTGTAAGTTGTATTTAACAATTAATTATAATATTTTTAAATTGGATACAATTCGAAATCGTTTATTTGCAGCCCCATTGTCGTTGAAGCTTCAAGTTCTTACCCAAGCAAACCTATTGTTGAATATAAGTAACATTTTTAATTTTTGTGAATTTATACAGAAATTATTTTTTAATTGCGTCTTTTGAAAGTGTAAGTTTATGTAAAATTTGAAAAATTTCATAACTGACGTAAGATTTTTTACAGACCAGTGCGCCAGCTTCTCCTTTCTTCCCTTTTTTATACAACATAGATATGGTATGCAGTTGTTTATGCATTGTGCAGAGCTTAAGCAGATACATTTTTTGTATCACTTCAAAAAACTACAAAAACCAGCCCAAGTTTGGAGGCGCTTCTAACAACAAGCAGTTCAAGCAGTTCTTAAAGCCACATAAACAACAATGGGTAAACCAATATGGAAGTGCATTTTTGATGTGATTTTTAACTACTTATTATAATTAACAATCAGTTTATATAATAGCTTAGTTTTTAAGACAGTAAATAATTCGATTTTGTATTATCACATATTTTTTTTGACAAAAATGTGGACTTTTTATCTCAAAGATCAACGAAAAAGTAGTTTAGCACTTAACCAGCTGCCTGTCCCATTATTGTTTAAGAAAAAAACAAAATAAATGTATTACTCTTGACTAAGGTCATCGCATAAAGGCGGACATGGCAATATCTTTAATTAATCGAGATTTTCCTAGGTAAATAGCGTCTACTTATTTGCTAGCTAAGCCATTGCTTGCCAAATACATCACTGCTGCAAGGTGGCGCCTACCCCAAAGGCCTTCCGATTTGGAATGCGCTAATGCGCTACCACAACGCTATCCAGCCCACTTGTTGGTTAGATAAATAAATAATTTACGATCGCTTCTCATAACAAGCAGTTCAAGCAGTTTTTAGAGCCTCAGCCAAAAAAGTGAGTTTCTCAGATAGTAAATAATTCTTCCATTGCTATTATTATATATTGTTCTGCAGAAGAAAGTTTTTTTATTATAGTTTCCAATTTACATAGAATGAATGTAAAACTTAGCTTTTTCCTATTATTACCATAGGATAACTTTTATAGTTAAAAGATTATGGCACAAATTTACGCCCTTTTTGGCGAGAAAATTCTTAAGTTAGAACATTTTCTGCACGATCGCTGTACAGCTTAAAAAATATTTAAAATATAGAGGTATATAATATAATAAAATGCGCTATTTACTTAGACTGCAAATTATAATAAAGTTTACTCCTTTTATTGCCCTTTCGTACTATAACGTCTTGTTGTACTTCCAAAGTCTTGATGAAAAAAATCGAAAATCCAGACGTGGCTTCGTGCTTTCAACTGTCTAAGTCCCCTATTGTAACAATACACATTAGGTCATTTTCGAAGTTGGGTAATCGTTTTTGAAGTTATTAACCATTTTATGCAAAAATTATCTACTTTTATTGCATGTTAAGAAAATATTTTTCATGATATTGCTTTTTTGACACAGACATATAAATAGGGGCTTTAAAAATTTTATGTTTCGCAAAATTTATGCTGTTGTTTTTAAAACACTTAAGCTAAAGTAATAAATAAATAATAAGATAATAATTACTCATTACCCTTGGCATCAAAAAAACAGCCAGAACATAGTAGTTTGTAGTTTCTTAAAGCATATAATGTACTTACTATACTATATATTATAGCATCATAAACTTAAAAAACAATAAACAGCAAATAGTTTTAAACTAGATTTTCAGTGTGTCCACACTCCCTTCCAAATGAATATTAAAAATTGTAATTTTGTTGCGCGCATAAACAAGATATGCATCTGCTTTAGTCTATTAGTTGCATAGCAAAGACTTTTCGTTTTCACCTTTTCCACAACTCAACTGCGCGATATCATCTGTTTTGGGATCCTCAGCCATAGCCATAGCCATCGCCATCGTCGTCGTCGTAGCCATCGTCCTCATTGCGAATTGATTAAATTATGCAAATGTGCAAATGTTCACATTATTTCTGGCAAAGCTTTGGCTTTCTGTGTGGTACTCCCTCAACTGTAGTTGCCAAAAAACCACAGAAAAACTCGCTACATTATGACGATTCGTAACTGTGACAAAAGGCGTTGCCATGCACGCTTTGCCATAGTTATTCCTGCCCCCCTTACGGCACCGCTACTAAAGTCCCCAAAAAAAAAAAAAATCAAAAAATGTCCGCTTGGCTTTTTTTTGTGATTTCCTAATTTTCGTCAAACGGCGCTTTACCGCTTAGTCTTGGAGCTGCCAATGCAGACATCTCCTCTAGAGCAGAGGTCTGCTCCAAAACTCGAAAAGATTCTCATGTTGTCTTCGTCATCGTCAACGCCATTACCAATGTTGTTGGTGTTGTTGTCGACGGTGGATTTTCAATTTCTAATGTAGTGCACGTTACACCCTGAAGGGATTTTTATTTTATTTTGTCTTTTTTTATTTATTTTTTACTCAACGGTTTTTTATTTATTTATGTGTTAGCGTTATGTCGCTTTGAGGCACAGTGGGGCAAGAGCCTGCAAACACTGTGTTATTTGATGCAGTTCAGGGACATACATTTTAGTGACTCAGTGCAACATTGTGAGCTCCTCTAACTGCTTAGTATCCCAGCGTTAAAGTATTAAATTCTTAATAATTACTTATTAATTTGCTATGTTCTTATTTGATATAGACATAAATATTAAATATTATCATGAAGTATGTCAAAAATGATTTTTATTTTAAATGTTGACAATTCAAAGATCATGCAAGTCAATGCCAGAAATCAGGCCCCGTTTCTGATAAAGGACTGTGCTCTTTAAAATGTAGAAGAATTTGAATACCTGGGCAGCGTACTCACTCCAGATGATGGCACCACTAACGCCGTTTAGTGTTTAAATTTATAAGAAAATTTAAAAAAAGGAAGAAAGAGTTTCGTCAGCCGATGTCTGAGGTATATGCCTTGGTAATATGGGAGATTACCAAGCAATGAGGCATCAAAAGCAACGTATCGATCAGAATATATCGGACACACCCTTAGAAGAGACAAAAATTGCCATTGGAAATACTTGGAGGCGGACAGTGTTCAACGAAACGTCTAAATCGTTTAACAAGTTAAGGTTTTTAGCTAACAATTGGGAAAGCTGGAAACCTTTTGGAAATAAGCAAAGTCCTTAATAAATTATTATAAGAGAGCATGCCAATAATAATTTATTTCAAGAAAATGTTTGCCTTGTGGTCTCATGAAAAAAAATCTGGCACCATAGTTGTCTTTAGCTGGCCCAAGGGCATCCTTGATAACCATCAAATGTAGGCCATTTTTTCATCATATTGAGCATCAAAGATCAGTATATATAAAATTTCCATTTCGTAATAATTATATTTTATAATTATAATATAATTATATTTTACCAAAGCATAAACTACGACGAGATCATGTATAGAATAAAAATAATGTTTCTAAATT
This sequence comes from Chymomyza procnemis, assembly GCA_035046065.1. Lineage (NCBI taxonomy): Eukaryota > Metazoa > Arthropoda > Insecta > Diptera > Drosophilidae > Chymomyza > Chymomyza procnemis. The sequence goes on along the minus strand of JAWNOJ010000026.1, from coordinate 13,813,655 downwards.
TTTTAAACAAACAGGTTAGGTTAGGTTAGGTTAGGCGGGCAGGCCCTCAGGGGAGTGGACCTCACATAGATGGGAGTGATCCTTAGTGGAACCGGAGTTTGTCGGCTCTGAGTTGTGGTCATGGATGAGTTAGCCATCGACTTTGCACGTGTGTTTTGCGAAAGCTAAAAGTCTTTAGGTTGGACCTTGAGCTGCCTCTGCGAGGGAGTCAAGCATTGGTTTCCCTAGAAAGTTAGTTTTCGAGCTGCAAAACGCATGGCAGTTACATAAAAGGGTTACAGAGTTTCTTTGACTTCTGGTACGCTGCAATTCCTGCCTGCATTGGTCCTTGTCAGTGATGCCTTTTGGCATGGGCTCATAAGCCTGCTCCTGGGAAGCTGCTGTTAAGAAAAAATCTTATCACATGATTTTTAAGTAAGACTTTCAATGTTTTAAAATTTAACTGATAAATTAGGGATATGAAACCTTTAGAGCACATTCTAGGAATTACAGTGTTATAGAGTAGATTTATACCGACTTCATTTTGATGCTTACTCATTCTTTACCGACATTATTTTTGTACTAATTGCAATATCGTCTGCACATTCTGCCTACCAGACATATTTTTTTTTTTTTTTTCCTTATTATTCCGATAGGGAACTTAGGGCCTGTACAAGAGCCATCTATCGAACCCTAATTTTGCGCCGTCTGTTTAGCTCTGTCCCATGTTGTGTTCGCCTGGGTCACTTCTTGGAGGGTGGATCTACTCCAGGTCGCTTTGGTTCTGCCGATCCGTCTAGCTGCCAGCTATCGCTATCTGCACTTTCTCCATTTCTTCCTCGAACTGTGCTATTCTTGATGGTTCCTTTTTTAGGGTTCTAACGGTCCATTGTCCTATTCGTGTCCGATTTTTTGAAAATGCCTTTGGACGTCATCGAATTTGGGGGAGCCGTTTATGTTTAATTCTCTTGTGTTGGCTTCTGTAATCTGTTGAGTTTTTCGATCGAACTGGTGATTGGCCAGATGCGACTTATCCCAGTGGTGGGGCTGCCACCTGACGCCTTCTGGGAGTAGCGTCTGCGCTTGTCTGCGCGGAAAGGCTGGGCGATACAGTCTTTTTAATTGTTGGCATCATTCTAGCTGGTGTTGTGTTGTTGCTGTACGGGGTTGCCAGGAATTGTTGAAAGGCATTGTGCAAATGGAGAAAAGCTATTAGGTAGAGAAGCAATTTTTAAGAGGGACGTTGGAGTGGTCATGCCTCTTGCCATGAGTGGGATTCGAACCCACGACCCCGCGTTTAGAAGGCAAGTGTATTACCCACTAAGCTACGAGGCCCCAGACATATGGTGCCTGATATTTTTTTTGTTTCGTTTAGCAGTCTAGTCTTTAGCATTAAAAAATACAACCGTACAGTATGCCATTTCGTATAATATATAAACAATCCCGTTAATAATCCGATGGCGTTTTTAGTAGTCCAATGTTTCGGTATGACGCATCAATTCAAATGATGCAAACTCATTGCAGATTATCTTATACAATAAACTTTATCAACTTTTTCAATTCCCTTCCAAATCACTCCAAACCACTGTGCCACATAGCGCATATTCCAAAAGGTATCAAACGTCATTTGACGACAAACTTCAGAAACTTTTGCATGCAATATTTTACCAAAGTCATTTTGCTTGTCGTTTTTATGATTGTTCCTATTGTTGGAGCTCTTGTAAAAGTTGTTGTAGATCTGTAGCTGCTGCTGAACACTTTTAGTCATCGGGTCTGTCAGTGTTGTGCAGTGCCGCAAACAATCAAAATGATATGCAAATATATGTAAGAGAAGTACCGCTACAAAAAAGGCGTGGGTTAATTGTGACTTTATCATGCAACACCGGCAACCAACAAAAAATAATCGCAATCGAAAGGAAAAAATCAAATTTATTACAAATTTAAGCATAGAAAACCCAAAGATTCGACAATAATACTCGGTACTTCAACTGTCGATGTCTGAAGAGAGAGAGAGAGAGAGAGAGAGAGACAGAGAGAGGGCGAGAGACGACATCAAAGTTTTCGATGTTTTTTATGTTTGGTGGTCTGTCGCCAGGGAACGATGCGGCAAGTTTATAGATTTCGTCATAGTCAAAACGCGAAACGTGAAAATTTGAAATAAACCTGTCAACGTACAGTATGATACACACAACCACAACACCAACGCAATGGACTCTGTGAACTACGAACTTCGTCTAGCAGTCTTTTACGTGAAGGGGGAGTAGTACGCCTCAGTCAGTGGGTGGGCGGCGCCAAAACTAAACCACCAAAACGGTGAAATACATAAAACACATTAACAGACGATTTTGCTACAGCTACAGTGCTGGGAACGGAAATCGCCATGTGCATGACACTTTTCCCATAGTGTCTGTCAGCCAACAAAACCATTAAAAATCATAAAGCCCTCAAGTTGGAAAATCACTGTTTTGTAGACTAGTCCAAAAAGCGTAACATATTCAAACTTTAATATAAACAAAAGAGCAAGCTGCAACTTATGAACTAGTAACCGAGCTGGGAAATCAAACACAAAGTTCTTGTCTATAATGCAGACGAAAACCGCGACCCACATATTCGGCATCGGTGCGAAAGGGCAATATAATAGGACCTGCGGCTATATCTTTCACCGTTGCATGCATGGTGTAATCATCATAGTCGATGCCATCGTTGAAACGTTCACCACAAAGCCGCACCGAATTGATGGCTATGAAATCGTCCGGGCAATTGAAGATGCCGGCACCAGCCTGTCCATCCGACACCAGATCGTTTTCAGCTGTCAAAGCAAAGAGCGTATATTGCATAGCGCATTTGGTTGGTTATTGTGTGTATGGTATGTGCTACCCACCTTCATCCTTATTAATAATTTGAAAGTCAGGCAGTTCACCACCCAGTTGTTCTGTAGTATAACTGACACTGCACACATTCTTGCCACGTGCCACACATGCCACATAGTTCAGATTGTTCTGCCGAGCATATTGGTCTCAAGCTACTTTTGCCTTTGTACCGTTTTAAGCGCACTTACCAAATACGTAGCCTCGCGATTATTGACTATGGTGCCATCCGCATCATAATTAAACGACTTGATAATACCCTCACCATCGTTGTAGTATTGCAGACAATTCTCGGGCGCCAGATCTTCTTCAAGTTGAGTTACTTTTATGTTGAACGAGCGTCCACCGCTGGATACCTTGACAAATACTGAAAAATAGATCTTGCCTTCGGTAGAGTCACCCACATGCACATAGACTGTATGTAGAAGGAGTTCGAATATTTATTTGGGGTATGCATATACAGAGCAAACTTACTATGCTGTCCAGTATTTATGCCACAGAGTACGGGTATTTTAAAATTGGCATTATGACCGGATATAATAAACTGATCATCTACGCAATCTCCATTTGTTGGACGACTAAGCTGCGAAGAGAAAATAAGAATCTATAACATTCTTTTAAGCTTTACAACTCGAAAACTACTAAAGATTTTGGCGGATGGAGCTCACGTTTTGGGTTCAAGACTCTCAAAACTAACGCCAATTTTTCTCAGATCAGAGATTATTTTTAATATGATTTTTTTACAATTGAAATTTTTGAAATTATTTTAAATTACAAAATGTAAAATAAATTTACCTATCGGCTTGGCAATGAACTTTAGTAGTTTCCAAATTTCGCAAAAAACAAAAATTTACTTCCAAATTCTACACATTTGCTGCAAATTTGTACTCACCTCAAACATGTTAAAATCCAATCTCAACTGTTGTATACCCTTACGCACATTCACGATCAGCACACAAACCATCATTTCCCGCACAGCTTGAGGATAGTTGGGACTCTCGAAGTACACAATAGGTTGACTAGTGACATCGCCACATCCAGTCACAACTGCACAACATTATGGAAATTCATTTACTAGATACTTAAGCATATTGGGGCACACTTACAGATGCAACAGACGCCCACTCCCTCGGCACAGGGCTGTGTGGGTATACCACCCAAACTTTTACACTCGAACTCATGATAACAAACACCTTCCATGCTGCGTACATCACCCATTGAGACACTACATTTGCTATTGGGAAATTTAATCACTTCGAATAGACTTAGAAATCCTTTGCCCTTGGATTTCGGTGCATTTCCAAAAGTCTGTATAAGATTAGCTTCCACGGGTGAACCAAAGAGCAGCTGTTTTAGCGTATTTCCCAACTTATTGGTAAAGGTAAGCGGTGGTCTCATGATGGAAGTACGCGTTGTAGATGGCGTAGGCGGCATGGGTGCAGTAGGTCGCTGTGTAGGCATGCTGCCCGTAGGCATAGGCATCGTCGTATCAGGGCTGCTGGGTGTGGGCATCATATCGGTGCTGTTCGGTGGCATTGTGGGTGGATCCTCACTAGTTATCGGTCGTGTGGGTATAGTGGGTTCGGGTTCCTCAGGTTCCATTGGTGCCGGTTCCGGTTCAGGCATCTCCGGCGCTGGCTCCGGCTCCTGCTGCTGTGCCAACTTGTTGAGCAAAAAACCCGGCTGATAACGCAGTGTATAGTAATAGCCAATGCCATCCATGCTGAGACCACCCCAACGTTGAACATCTTTGCTGCTTCTATGTCGAAACGGTCTGGGAGTATATATAGGATGCTCCAGGGTCACAAAATCACTTCTCTCTTCGCCCGCCACGCCCACATAATGGAGCGTCAAAACGAAAGCGCTTATCAATGCATCGCGTTTTGACAACATTATTAGCGGAACTTCACTGGCCGACTGTGGCATTCAGCGGTTGCATGTTACTGTGGCATCGTGTAGCTGCAACTGTTCCAAGTTTTCTTCGGCAGCTTTATTAGAGCATTAATTGTCAACAGCATGTGGCGTCTCTTTACATGGTAACCACTGAAGCTAACCTTCACTTTTCCAGATCGCTGTTTGTTGCTTGTTTTTCCATTTGTGCATCTGTCTATACTTCAAACCAAGTCACGCTTCTGTAAGCCAAAGATGTAGCCAATCTTGACTTAGTTGTTGGCTGTCACAGAGATTGGCATGCGGCAAATGTTATGCGAAACATTTGCAAATTGATTTAAAATTAAAATAATATTCCCAAGAAAGTTTACGCAAAGATGTTGGAAAGGGAAAGCAATACCAAATTGTCATGTAAATAAATGATTTTTGAAAAAGATAATAATTTGAGATTGGAAACTTATTCTCAATGAGCAGATATTACGTGGGATACCCAACTGGCTTTCCGACAAAATTTCCGTGATATTTTTATATTATTGTCCGTCCTTCCCGTTTTTACAGTGCCCTGGAAGAGTAGTGGCCTTGCTCTGATATATTGCTCTGATACGCAAACAGGAAGAATGGATCACCAAACCATTTCAGGAAACTTCCTTGAACTTTCATAATAAATTATTGTTTTCATACTTTAAGATTCTTCGCTCTAAAACATCATTTCAAAAAGGCTATTAATCCGAATCTTATCGAAGATCGACTGTTATAATGTGGTAGTACTCACATACATTAAATTTCAGATATGGTTTACAATTTTTTCTTCTCTAATCATCCTGAACTGAAGAATTCGCTTATTTAAAAAAAAAATAAAGGAGGAAACCTACAAAAAGGAAATTCTTTAACTCAGCAGTCGTTCGGATCAATTTTGTAATCGGAGTGTGAACTAGTTTTGAGGAAACTATTTTATGTAATCGATTGAAGAACTCTGGTACAAAGAAGAATAAGCTGCTTTCACTTTTTTGTCATTTAAAGCAATATTTCCAATATTAAGGATTCATTAATAAAGCTTAAAAATCCGATCCTTCTTTTATATTTCGACAAATTTTTTTCTTAAGGTAAAATTTTTTTCTTTTTAGGTTCTATCATAAAAAGATTGGTCTCAGGAATTCTGTACCGATTGTGTGCCATATTTAGGCTGGAATAGACGTTGGAACCGTGATACAACTTTAAAAAACCTATATAGTCGACGCCAAGCACCTAAGCTGTGGGGCTGTCGTAAAAAGATGCTTCGGAAAAATTAAATTAATTAAAAATTCGTAAAGCAATTCTATACCGAAATCGTGATGTTACCTTGCATAACTTTTTCAAAGCTATTTCAGTTGTTTTTGAAGATTAATTGTGAGCGGGACATATGCAGACTGGAATAGAAGGTGGAGTCGTGGAACAACTTGTTCAAAAACCTAGCTAGTATAAGCTAAAGATCGTTGTTATTTCTCCATTCCATCGGTGCCAATTATGAACCGCTCGAAAAATTTTGCTAATGTCGGTTAGTTATGGCAATTAATTCCTTAGAAAAGTCAAAGTGTAGAACTATTGAAACTTGCCGTGCTGATGCTGGAGTACATTTGACCTACTTCCCCTTATTCTTATGCTAATCAATAATCTTCAGTTTAAAAAATAGTAAAAATTAGCTGATTTCAAGGAAAACCTATAATTTAGCCTCACTACGCGAGCTAATGAAGACTGAGTTAAGAATATCGGTTGAATTTAATTTAAGATTTAAAAGAATACTGAATAAATTCCTAAAGAAAAGATCCAACAATCGTATATTACAATGCTCGTAACTATAGAGCTCATTAAGAAGTTTGAATAACTCCAATATGTATATCCAAAAAATTATGGATTTATATTCTGCCATACATTGTAAAGTTGCCATCCAAATTTGAGCAAAACCACTGATGATTATTACAGATACGTAAGGAATATCGTTTGTAGCGCTCAAACGACTTAAAGCAATTATTTTCAAATAAATTTATGGCTTGAAGTGCTATGGGTTGCAACATTTCGCATTAAAAATGTGCATAAACATTGCGCAAATGATGCAATGATCATATTGAACCTAAGACGCCATCTATTTGAAATCAGTTTCAGTTTTTTTTTTTAATCCATGCAAATTGTATTCACTTTTTATGTGGATTATGCAAAGTCTTGAACGGATTGGAAGATCATCAAAATGAATTTACAGCTCATAATTTAGCTGATGTGCTCGTAATATGAACAGCTTTAGGTTTATTTGGATTTGAGAAGCTTTCAAAAATATTAGCCATTTCATTCTTAATTGCAAACTTTAAATGAAAGCATAAGTTGACAGATAGCCATTAATCTAAATTTGCACATCCGCATGATATCTCTAGAAAAGTTACTCCGTAGTTACCTCAACAACTTACTCAACCTAATGTATATGTTTGAACAGCAGAATATACATATCTGTAAACGGATGTCGGACGCTATATCAGCTATGAAACCACAATATAAAGTAAATACCATAAGGACTTTACTCTTCCTTTCTTTCCTTTACGATCTTAAATTTCGAGAACAGATCATATGTTTTACCGGCTAATATATTTTTTTAATTCAACACTTTCAACTAGCATAAGCCTAAGTACACCCACAAAAGTGGTTATCTTTCCATACGACGTCGCATATTAATGAGTTTAAAAACAAATAAAAAAATAAAACATTTAACAGCAATTTGGCTAGAGATGCATATACTTACTACAGAAGCAGAGCTCCACCTTCTCTTAAATTGCACATCATTCCCAGCTGGTCTATGGGCCGCCGCCACATGCATCATGCACAACAAGGTTAAAATTGTTAATTGTTGGCAACAGACAGCGCCGTCATCAACAGAGACAACTGCAATTGGTATTATTACTAACTGACAATAACAACATCCCCAACAGCTTCGATAGACAAGCAGCAGCTGGTTGGCTGGTGACTGTCGCACAGTGGTCCAAATTGTCGAAATTTTGATGCTGCTAGTGGAATTGGGTGTGGGAAAACATCTTGAACACGCAATTTTGAAGTAAATAAATAAAAATATTTGCAATATTAAAAAATAGAAAATATTTTTCAGTTTTTATTACAAAAATATAATAAAATTTATTTTAGAAACTAAAAAAAAATATTACAGTTTATTTCAGCTAACTTACTAACTGAAAATTAATAAAGTCTCAGTTGATAAATGAGTTACTTCTTCAAAATTCCACTTCCCAATTCGCTGGAGTAGAGTTAATATTTCTGTAGCACTTTTTCGGTTTGCAGTATCAACTCAAAATCGGTTTACAGTGTCATATATAGTATGTCTCGTATTGCAAATCCTTTAAAAAGAAAACTTTTTGTACAAAATTTGATGTATTACTTTGGTACCGCAAAGATTTGCTGTGTTTTTAGCACTGTGTCAAATTTGGGTTTACCATGTTTTACACATGACACCAGTCAATGACGTAGCATTGAAATATATCTCTATTCATAGCGGTTCGAAGAGAACAGGGATCTCCAGTTTATAGCTCAATCCGACCGCGGTGTCTTTAATAAATAGAGATTTTCCTATATAAATAGCGTCTATATATTTACTATCTATGCCACTCTAAGACAAATGCACCAGTGCTGCAGAGTGGAATTGAACCACCGACCTTTCGGTTTAAAGGCGAGAATAAAACATGAATTAAAACTATGAATAATGACAAGAAGTTTCAGGGATCACCTGTTATGTCATCATAATTTAAAAATCTCAATAGCACTCACATATTAGCAATTTAAATATTTTTTATGTTATTTACATTTTTCTAGGGATCTCCCTTATGGCGTCTAGAGTAACGGCTTTATTGAATGTTCTAATCACTACGCTACCGAGGCCCATAATATCTGCTAAATTCGAACTCGTTGAGTTTATGTGCAATACCGGCACATGACCAAGTGAAAGACTTAAATCGGTTGTTTTCTCATGTTACATAGCTAGTAAAAATCAACAAATAAATTTTTATTAAAAATTTTTTGTACATCTTTGTATTTTAAAAAATATGTAAACCAAACTCGGAATTCGGTAGTTTTTTGCAAATTTACTCAAGATTGCTTGTCTTTTGCGTATAGCTACTAATATATAAAAAGCCGAATTTTGCGGGGAAATTCATTCACTTAATATATCATAATATACAAATCTTTAGCAAGTTAACTAATCTAGCGTATTTGGAAGAATTTAGGGAATATTAAAATTTAGTTATAGGGAAATGGAATATTTTTTATATAATTTGCATATATTTACTACTTTAACCATCAAAATTTCCTACTATTCTTATTATGAGCAAAACAATGATATGTGCCACATCATCCATTTCAGCTCAACATAATCATATTTTTTAGGCAGGATATAAGCCCAGGACAACTTTTTGTAATTTGCATAAATTTACTTCCTTTTCTCCCTTTTTTCGCTTTGTTTATCCCTATTACTCTTATTACGAAATAAAAAATATTTAGTATTTTTTTGTATGCAAATCTTTAAATTCGTTCTGCGAAGTAACTAACTATTATTATATTTTCATTATTAGAGTGAGCTTTTACCACGAACACTGCACTTGTGTTAAAATTTTTTTTGCACTTAAGCTGACAACTTGGACCACTGTACGTCGTTGGCGTTTAGTGCATGTTGTTTCTATTACTCAGGAGCAGCATCTAAACGGCTTGAATAATAACTATATATGAATAATTGCGCACTTGACAAATGAAACCATATAGACACAGAAATAGACTCACAGATCCAAACAAATGCACACACTTGGTCACACTAACCACACATCATATAAGATATATGCGAATATTATTATTATTTTAGGCGACAATGGGGGCGTTAAAAATTTAAAGATCATCATTATCTAAGTATTTACTTTTAATTGGCAATATAGTTGGAATTTCGTGATGTACAAGTTTTTTTTATTTTTAGATCATAATTATTATATTTGTTGGTTGTTGTAAAAAGAAATCGATTGAAATTGAAGGTTTTATTTACCATCGATTTAGGTGAAATATGCGCCGTTTTGTTCGTTAACTTGAAGCCATTGTTACTATTGGTGAAATAAATTGAGGCAGTCAATTTTTAATTAATTAAATTAGTGTTGAAAATGGGATAAAGTTCAAAAGTAGAGTCATTATTGATGCACTTTGTATATCCCCAAAGTCTTGTGCAACTTGTTAGTAGCTCAAAAGAACACAATTAAACTTAATTTTTTGTAAACCGCGTATAGAATTCACTTTTTATTATCTCATGCATTTTGCCACTGTATCTTCTCACGATCTTCTGTGCCTGTTTGCAAAGCTCTTAACTCTTAACTATTGATTTACAAGCCAGCCTGCCTGCAACAATACAAATTTGTCTACATAAATCTTGAACTGCATGGCTCTTAATCAACGTTCGTTTAAAGTTCATCACACCTCAAATGGTAATTAATTACAACAGCAACAGTACCTGCGGTACACACACAAACCATGCCAGCCTCCAAGATCGCTTAGAGTATCGGCAGTAATTAAAAAAACGAAACAACTTAATTTTGAAGGTTGCCAATGGCTGGCTTATTTGGGCCAGCAGTGTTATCGATATCGAAACAGCAAACTAAACATTTCCATTGCAATTTTTTCAATGCACTAAAGTTTAAAGGTGCTCAACTACGGCAAACAAACAAAAAAATGCACGTAAAATTTTCTAATTTATTAATATGTTTAAAAATGTTGTTCGAAAGACGGCTTAAACAAAAAAAAAAAAACTAAAACAAAAACAAAAAAAAATCTATTAAAGCAACAAGCGCCATTGACAGCGAACATAGATCGCGAGTGGCCTCTGGCTACAATGCCGACCATTAGAAAGCGATTAGATAGCGATATCGATGCCGCAGCAGATACAGATACAGCTACAGATATACAGATACTTGCAGATAGCTACCAGATAGCTACCACATACTAGACATATGTAACACACGAGCTAAACAATGTCCCGGGATACGCTAAACAATGGCAGCTCAACAAGCCAAGTTAACAGTTTAATTTTCCAGCGTTCACAATAAAAAAAAAATGCCGCTATATAAGCGTATATTTGGAGTATCCGTAAGATACGTAACTTCAATAAAAGCACAAAAAAATTCCAAAACAAAAAAATAAATAAAGACCTACCAACTTAATCTCAGGACAAACGCAATGTTGCAGAGCAGCAAAAACTAAAGTGCAGTTATCGCTCATTATGGATCTTGGGAAGTCGAGGCGACAGGAGCGCATCCAACGAGGGAAGACAATGAAGTTTCAGGCGCCTCAGATAATGACTTGGAAAAAATTTCATTCGGCCAAAAGGCAACTAATGCCAAAGGCATATGGAAATTTTGGGCTTTTAAGCTTTTTCACTTTAAAAAAAAATAATCTTAAAAAAACACGAAAGTTGCTGAAATTTTTGGAAAATCTAGATAGAATAGAGCCACCGACCTTTGAGATAAACCAGTTCGCAATTGCTGTGGTTTAGGCTGCAACGAAAAGTAATCGAAATGTGGAATATATAGTCGAATTTTGGCTAAATCGATAAGTAATGGAAATGTGGAATATTTAATCGAATTTTGGCTAAATCGATAAGTAATCAAACTGTAGAATTTATCAATTTATATGCTTGGAAAAATGGATATTAATTAAAATTTATGTACCACAAATAAAAAACATACTATTCGATATTTTTCGATATCATAATACCAGAAGTCAAGATTGTCTGAGGTCACGAAATACTATTGCACTTTGCGTGCGCCATCTGACGTGAGGGAAATGTGGGAAACGCAAACCTAGTGATAGTTTCAATCATAAAGACAGCAAACACTCAAAATATTACAAAATATACAATACTTAGGATGAAATATAAATTAAAAAAATTACGATTTATATACACTAAACTATCAAACATAGATTGTAGTACTCTTCCACATATTACTCAAGATCCGCTACTGTATAGACAGGCGTCTATATATGTGTCTGTGTGCCTATAGCCTGGAACGCTATGGGCCTAAAAACCGCAACGAGCAACGCACAGCTTAACAAAGGAACTAAGCCAACAAGTGTTGCTGCAACATGTTGCCCAAAAAAAGCCAAAAGCTATGTCCACGGCAACAATAAAGCAAAAGTTGCGCAGCTTCCGCTTGCATCCTTTTGGGCAATTTACTATGCTCTGGACGGCAAAAAAAAATAAATTACCGACATACATAATATCCATAGAAAATTAGTTTGTTCGGCCAACTGAATGCTGCTGTGCGCTACCTGTGGATATTTCTTGTGAGTCAATAAATAAATTTTTTAAAAAATAGTGGAACTGTGTGCAAAGTAGGAGCTTGAAAATGGGTTCGGGCACCAAACCATACCATGACATTGAAAACTGACAACGAACTTGGTGTCCTTTGGGAGCAGAATGTAAGATATATTTGCAAAACCATCCCAAAATTACAATCAAAAGCCAAACCACAAAGAGATTTGGAAGAACAGACATAAAAATCCTATTCCGTATTACCCTAAACCAATGCTATTCATTTTAATAAAAATATATATTTTCGTTTAATTTATTATTTATTATTTTTATTAAACTTTTGATAATTAATAAATCAACTTTAACATTTATAAATGTTATGAAATGTTGTTAGATAGATGAAATTCCTTTGCAAAAAATTCTGAATCAAAATTGGTATACTATGATGGGTTATGTTTTTAAAAAAAAAATTCTTTTTGAGATTATTTGAGATTTTAATAAGTAAACTTATCCTGTTATTTCGACGTAAACGAATTCAGTTCACGGCTGACTATGGACTCGAATTCTATCATGGACTCGAATTCTAACTCCAAAAATGATACGCATATCCAGAACTTAAAGATACTTAATAATCAATACACAACAAGCATAGCCACTTTTATTGTTGTGTTCTTAACCATAAAATGATAATGAACCACACATTTTTATTTTTCGCTTAAACTTAAAAAAGACAAATAGAGTAACTCATTAAAAAAGAACAAAAACAGTCTAAAAAATATGACATTCTTCAGGAAACCGATTCACTCAAAACGCTAATCATCTGGCAGCCATTTATGCGAATTTTGGAAAACTTATTATGGTTTTCATTATTGGTACTAATGGTACTAGTCACATACGGATTCGAACCAATTTCAAGAACTGAATTTAATTTTCATTGAGTTTATTGAATTGAATTATAAGAAGATAGTAGAATTCTATATTTTCTTTAATTCAGATATATTAATAAGCCGCCTTCCAACATTGATTTTTCTGCATTTATCTTGACTGCCGCTGCTTGTAGCGCATCTAGAACTCATGCAGCCCAACACTTTTACCATTTTCATTATGATAATGAACCATTTAATTAACGCACCATTTATGGCATCCATTCAACTCAATGCCGTTGGATTCTCTTGTCCTCCGTTTCAACGTGGCTGCCACCAAGGTGCGTGCGTTGCTTGCCACAAAATAAAAAAAGACAAAGCGGCACAGCTGCGGTTTCTGCAGCATTATGGACAAATGTTCGCAAAAAATGCCGTAACCGCAAATGTTTTGCTGCAATTTCTGAAGTGTGTTTTTTTTTTTGCACCCAAATGGTTCGATATGATACGATAATATGGATTCGGTGTCTGAATTGGGCTTTGTTTTAGCCAAAAATGAACTTGAAATGAGAAGTTTTTTGTTGCGTGTGATATGGTTGAGTAAATATAGAGAGAGCGTGAGTTCTTGCAAGCTGCAGTTCTTGGCATTGAAACTGGAAAGTATAGAGATAATTTAGGAAGCAGCACTTATTAAATGTAGTATTTTTTGTTAAATTTTTTATGAGCAGTAGGCCATTGTGTTGTCTTGAGAACCATATTTTAAGCTGATTTCATCAAGAACAACTGATTAAGTTGAAAAAGCACTTGAGTCCTGAAGTAGTATGTATATATATGCATTTGTTATCAATGTTTTTTGATATGAGCCAATGAGCTCAAAAGACAGGAAATATTTCAGTGACTCTTTTATAAATATAAATATAATTATTAATTAATTAGAAACAAGTGGAATTTTTAATCCCTAAATACTACAAAATGTTTCAAAATGCTCAAAAAATTATTGAATTCATTGTCAAAAAAATCACAAGAACTGACGGTTGTAATCAAAAATTCTCAAAATTTCAGCAAAAAGCTAATTGTAATTGGGAATTTACATCGGAATCAATAATAATAAACTATAATATTGATTAAAAGTTAAACGAATCTCAAGAAAAGTACCATTAAAAATGTTTCATTTTATCCAAGACGCATAAAAATTTCGAAAAACATAAGTTCAGGAAAGTTAGTCTTATCCAAACATTTTCGCCGAATTCGTTAGGAAACCATATGTGTTCCCCAAAATTGTATATATACTTCCTACTTGTAAAGTTCAATGGGTATACTAGCTTTGAATAATGTATACAATTGCAGGAAGGGGACGTGACGGACCCAAGTTCTTTATATGAAAATGGCCATAGATCAACGATTTACAGTGTTTTCTCCCACATACACGACATAAAGCATAGGACAGAAAAAATCATCCCATCATACTTTTGGAAATTGCTTGATGTGTATTTACCGATCTTTATGATTATTGTATCCCATCGTATAGTTCTTAGAGAATATAGCACAAATTATATAAAAAAGTTACTTGTATTGAATTTCCTTTTTTTATATAATCGACATAGTTCGCCGGACCTCTTAGAAGCTTCTAAGTGCAATGACAACAGACTCCGTTTTATTTAATATTTTTAAAACAAAAAACTATCCACTTTCCCAGCTTTGCCTTAAGAACAGTAGAAAACAAATAGGTTGATTTTAGAGTTTTACGCCAATCTTAAGCAACTGTACAGACATCTTAATCGATGATCTGTGACCTTTTATATCTAGAGACAAGGACTTGTTGTTTTTTGGTGCTTCCAAAAATCAATCTCAAAGCAAATATGCATCTCAATTTTTAGTGTAATATTTTAGAGGTGCAGTTTTTTCCAGCAAACTAAATAGATGCTATCATCTGAACTGAGATATTTAATGCTGCGGATGTTAGATAATGGGTTTTATAACGATATCATAACTTTTCATTGGGATAAAATATATTAAAATACTTTTCCTACTTACACAAAAATACTTAAAACGTTCTCATAAGATACCTAAGCGAGTCTTTGTCTTGGGTTGGTTGGGTCCACTCAACACGTACAGACAATCCCAGTTTCTATAATTGAATCAAATCAAACGTTACGCATGTACAGCTTCAAAGGCGTCACGCCAAATGACAAAGGAACCGCCAATGCCATGCAACACAACATATCCACATATCCATAAGCATATCCTATCCCTATGTACGCGTACCTATAATGTGCCCAGACAACAGACTCAGCAGACTCAGCAGACTAAGGTTGCAAATATCGTCTGCTCAAAGCCACGCTACGGCCTGCAGCTGCCTGGACACATGTGTGGATGCAAGGGCAGCCTTCAGAGATGTTGTACTCTTCTGATTGCAGGGAAAGTTACGTACCTTTTGAGACTGGGTTCTTGGGCGCCGCTGTGCCAGGTCTATGGGGTTTCCATCGCAGACAACGGCTATGTTTACACAATATTGTTATTACTTCTATTATGTTGTGCATTTGTATGTCCAAAGTGGAAAACGGTATGTGGGAGGAGTAGCTGCAGCAGGAGCGGCAGTACTGGGTGCTGAACACTTGCCAGCTGCCAAATCAAAGCTGTTTTACTTTAACTCTTGGAAGGCTACACCAAGACCCACTTAATTGACATTTAGTGGACACTCGAATGCGAATGCAAACAAAAAAATGACTAAAGCAATGACCAAGTGGAACCAGCAGCAGCGAACTACTAGAAGTTATTATACTCTTTATATATTTATGAGGAGAAAAGGTATTTCTGGTTTATAGGATGCGTATAACAGCATGATGAGTTCCACACGTTCTTAAGCGATTTATTCTTAATATTAAAGATAGGGAACCATTGGTACCATTAGAAATGTAGAAATAATCGTGGGTCCGATGAGGAGGAGAACTAGGCATACCTTTGGAGCAAAATTAACGATAAAATTGAAAAACCCAACCATATTAAGGAGTAAAGATTTTATCAGAATTATTGATAATCAAACGAGCAGGAATAAAAGTGGGTTCCTATATTAGAGGAAGAAATTCACAAAGCTTAGCTTTTGAGAAAAACCAGAGTTGTTGATACTGAAATGAACAGGGAATAATCGTGAGTTCTATGAGAAGAGCAAGAAAGCAACAAGGCTTACCTTTAGAGAAAATTTATCTACGAAAAACCCAAATAAATAAAGTTTTTATTACAATTATTGAGCAAGGGTCCCATAATTAGAGAAAGGAAGCGACCACGCTTAAACTTTTGAGAAAAATGTGCTATAAAGTTGAAGAACCCAAATATCTTCAGCACTATAGTTTTATTAGAATTAATGATACTAAGATGATTGAGGAATAAACGTCAATCCGATGAGAAGAGCAAGACAGTGAGTTAGCTTAGCGTTGAAGAAAATTGATTTATGAAGAATATATATGAACATAAAGTTTTTAACATCGAATTAAGTTGGGTCGAATGGAATGTAGTGGAATGGAGTGGAATGGAATGGAGTGGAATGGAATGGAATGGAATGGAGTGGAATGGAATTGAATTGTAATAAATCTGAATCTTATTGGAATGAATTGAATCGAATAGAAATGAATTGATTTGACTTGAAACGAATTGAATAGAGTTGATTTAATAGAGTTGAAATGAATGATGATTTTAATGATTTTCAGCAGTGGACACAGAGGACTTCGAAACGGATATGTACGGAAACATACATAAAATTTAAATGAATTGGAATCGATTAGTTTTGCTGACCAAAGTGAGAATCATTAACATTCAAGTAAGCTTTTCGAACACTCCGCAAGAAAGAAAAACTTTCGGAAAGAGCATCCACATATCTACCACGACGCGATTTAGCAACAATGTTTCTCTTTTAGAAGTGCCTGTCCATTTGCTGAATGGGTTTGTATAGGCTGCCGCATTAGTAGAATGCTGCCGGGCCTGCAGTCATCCGTGGTAATGCTTGAAACGATGACGTTGATAATGAGCATGTTGCAGACTCTTGTTGCGTTTGTTGTTCTAAGATTTCCGAAGATGCGCGTTGCATCGCTTTTTGGCCAACAGCAACAGCAGCAGCAGCAGCGGCGGCGGCAGTGGCGGTCACAAACATCATTACAATATAATTGATGGGTTATAACCCACTAACGGTGCTTTCTTAGCGCAAAAAAAATGAGAGAGAAAAAAAAGAATGGCATTTTCTTTTTGGCAGCATACGCAACTTTCGGATCCGGTCGTATGCAAAAATTGACAGAGCCAGTTTTTGTTTGGAAATTATTATTGTTCAGTTTGACAGCTCACAAAGATGTCCATATGAATGCGCATATTCATCTGTACGAGTTTATGTTTTGGTCATAATACCAACGTATCGTGCAGTGGGAAATGTTCCGCGATTGACATAGAAAACTACTTAGCTTGGGGTATGCCAAATGGTCAATTGCCACTGGATAAGCCAAGACTTGTCTGCAGCTGACGTTATTTGACTGGTTGAGTAATAGAAAATGGCCAAAAAGAATTCACATTTCTTTAACACTTTCAGTTTAGGATATCATCGATGACAAGAATGTTGCTTGATCTCAGAAAGAAAAAAAAATAAGTTGCAGATGATGGAAGTTAATGGTTAGGCATTTTGTAGAAAAAATAAAGAATTGACTGCTGGGACCGTTTCTGCTACTTCAGAGTATTGAAAGAGCATCTCAAATATTCTAAGCAATACATAAATTTCGCTCTTAACTAAGCTAGCACAGCCTATAATTGGTATAAGATATCTTTATGTCAATAAAAGAAGAGATAGTGTGATAGTTATTATGTGCGAATTTTGTTTAATTCTCTAGAAGTCTATAATACTAAAAGTGCACTGAGGTCACCGAATATAAGACTTCTAAGCAGAGATGGGCACTTCTTGACTCTTTTAGCTCCGTTTGATACTTCGTTCTTAAAGAAGAAAGACGCAATGTGCGAGTTGTTTGTATAGCTCGTTTAAAACACTAACCCGAAGTCCAAAACAAAATGGGCTCCTTCCTGTTTGTATCCCTACTTTTATTTTATATTCTTTTCTTGTGTGCCGACCGTATTGGATAACCCGTTCAACAGTAATGTTGGAGCTCTGATTTTTATCGCACTTCATGGATTTATGCAAAACACTAACCTGAAACGTGAAACGCCACGAAAATGGGCATCTCGCTGTTAGAAACCCTTAATATATTTTATAATGGTTTCCTGTGTGCCGATCGTATTGGATAACCCAATCATCTTTTATGCAAATATAGTCAAAATCTTATAAAATTCTATATTTTCGCTTGGGCAAAGTGTCGGCAATATGGAGCTTTTGATACTTTTACACTCATTTCGAGTGTTACACAACAGTGTAGCAATTTTATACCGATTGAAAAATGTTTATCAATATGCCTCCAAAATGTAGTCCCTAAAGAAAACTAGAAAGCATTTCAAACGTACTTATATTGGATCACACTTTGTTAGCAAAATAATCTTGCTTGGAGTATCAGATAGGATAATTCTCGTTATGTTTATTGCAAACTTATCGAATTTATTAACGAATTACTTTCAAGCTATTGAGGTTTCTTAATTTGACTTGTTCATATGCTTATCGGCTTAAAGACGATCCGTCATAAACGTACCACAAACTTCATCAATTATAATTACAAAGTGTAATATTATTAAGTCTTCGCCGCAACAGTGAAGCTGTTGATATCGATATCCGCATCTCTGTCGCCAACGAATGCATCGCCGACGAAGTAGATGATATCAAAGGCTCAGAAGTCGCTGTCAAGCTGTAAAGCGAATGTCAACAGTTTAATAAATAAAATCACTCAACACAACAACAGCCGCACTTGTTGTTGGAACTAAGAAGACACGGGATGCGGAACTTATCTGGCCACATCGCACACAGCCAGTGCCAATCAATCTTTTGTCGCTACGACCTTGCGTCAAAAATTATAGCGAACTTAATTGAGGCCAATATTCAAAATACATAGTATTAGTACTTTGAAATGAACAATCGTTATCTGACGAATCTCTATATAACAAAAGAGAGTTTGGCACTGGCCTTCAAGACGATGCCACCAATTATTCGGACTTGGATGCGATAAGCTATACGGATGCCCTTTGATAACTTGCTTGCAATTTTTTGCGATTTCTGTTCGCTTAGTACTTTGGGATGACCATAACCTGGAAATTTTAAATTGTGACCAAATGAAATTTTGAAATTTGCAGAAAAAAGCACTTTTAGTTGATACATTGAAGGCATATTCTGCGATTTTTGTTCGCCTGGTACCTTGGGTTTGCCTAGCCTAGAAATTTGAAATTTTGGCAATCCGAAATTTTGTGCAATTCACCGAAAAAAGCTCAGCAATCTTTTAGTTGCAAAATATTAGACATTTTCTGCAATTTCTGTTCGCCTGGTACCTTGAGTTGGCCATGGCCAAGAAACTTTAAATTTTGACCAACCGAAATTTTGAATTTACCAGGAAAAAATGCAGCATACTTTTAGTTGCTAAAGTCAAGACATTTTCTGCAATTTCTGTTCGCCTGGTACCTTGGGTTGACAGTGGTCTAGAAATTTAAAATTTTAACCAAGCGAAATTTTGAATTTCAGAGAAAAAAAAATTGGATCTAACACACTCGTAACTTATCTATCTAGGAATACTGTAAGAGACCATTGACACAAAATATATCTATTTGATTCAACAGAGTCATACCAGATCTGACACCTATGAAGACAATCGATAAATCCTCTACAATTTTTAGCGAATATATAGAAACTGTTTAAATTATCCTTGAGCAAGAATCATCACAATATACTGTTGGCGGCAACCTCTACGGTTGGAAAGACGGAGGGCCAGACGAGGACTTTATTTTGCTCCCAAAACCATAATAGTTATAATTTTTTTTCTTCTTCGCACAACGTGAAGTGCTATCGAAGATGCTGACTGCATCGACAACATTGTAAAGTTCATAGAAGTCGTCAATTATAAGTATTGTCTGGTCGTAATTTTCTCCGAGTTCCATATCAGTGGCTTCTTTCTCTATTTTTGCTCCATAAACGGTGCTTTTATTATACTTGGTGCGCCTAAATCTGTCGATATCATCGGCGTATGCCAGGAGCTGGATATATTTATTTGCTCCGACACACAACCGACTTTCTTCTAAAGAGAAAAATTCAGGGGCATACAAGAAAACGAATCAATTTTCTTAAGAACTTGCTTAGCGTTTAAGGTTACAAACTATTGGTGATTATTGATGAATATCATTCTGCAAAGTCAGGTTAGCCTTGCAGGGACAACAAGCCCAATCATTGCGACAGATAAGCTTGTCGAATTGGTTTCACTATGACTTGTCATCATCAACCGTTGGTTGATTTATAAGAATCTGAAACCGGATGGGACGGATGACAGAAGATTCCACTCGTGTGGCATGTTCGGCATAAAGATCTGGTAGAGCAGAGCTACCGCGAATCCTGGCCAAGTTAATTTCCTTAGTGGTCACTGTCAACATTCAATACCATATACCCAACTTGTTGCGCCTAAGTAAATATCCCCTAAACCCTTGGGTTATAGAGCATAAAAAACGGAGCAATGAGCCAAAGATCACTCACTCACACACAGTCTGTCAGTCATGTGGGGTGCACCGCCTGATTGGATGAAGGCTGCAGATTGACTACGGATTCGCGCTGCCAGTTGCCGCCTGTTAAATGTTGACAGCAAATGTGAGCATGTGCACGTTGCACACAGATTGTCGCCGCTGTTGCAACAGATCAGAGTCGCAGAATCAGAAGTGCGCCTGCAAAATATGATCGATTTATTATGCGAGGAGGCGACATTGCCACAGCGGCCGCCAAAAGAGTGCGCCAGAGCGACGTCAGCAACTGTGCTGCAGCAAAAAAGAAGAACTTGGCTAACAAACAACATGGCTAAGTGGCTGGCTGGCTGGTTGGTTGGTTGGTTGGTTGGCTGACTGTTGGGCTGGCTGGGGCACAGCTCTATGTATATAACAAGCTTTTGGACGGAGAGTATATGCGCGACATTGATTTTCGCCAAGTAATGAGGCAACTCATTAATCATTTTATAGTTGTGGCAAAAATGCATTGGGGGATTATGTTGCCATGGTCATGTCGTTGCTGTTGTTGTTGTTGCAGCCGCCACTGACTGAGACGGAATGTTGCCAACATGTTGCGACTGGCTCTTGGCCAAAGACAGCTGCAACATTAGTCGCTTGTGGCATGAACTGACTTGGCTTTAGCTGTCTTTTTTTTTGTTGCCGTTGTTGTTGTTGTTGTTGTTTTTGTAGTTGTTGCCTGATTTTGTTAACCTTTTGACCAGCCAAAGTTATTTTTGTATGCTTTACTGCCAATTTGGTGGTCATTGGCCATTCACTTGACTTGTACCTGTTGCCTGCTTGTATTTGTTGTCCGTTTGCTGCCTGCTGCGGTTGCTCTTTTGGCCAACACGCACACAACAACAACAACGCACAGTGCCTGACAGTTGTTGTTGCTGTTGTTCTTGTTGTTGTCGCTGTCGTCGTGCGTCGCGTTCGCGGTCATCTCGATGTGGCATGTGGCACACACTTGCTATGTCTGCACCGCGATTGAAAGCACTTGGTTA
Organism: Chymomyza procnemis; assembly: GCA_035046065.1. NCBI lineage: Eukaryota > Metazoa > Arthropoda > Insecta > Diptera > Drosophilidae > Chymomyza > Chymomyza procnemis. The sequence goes on along the minus strand of JAWNOJ010000026.1, from coordinate 13,792,102 downwards.
TTGCGGTTTTGGTTTGAACTTGGAGTATGCTCGTACATGTAGGGGGCCGCGTAAAATCAGGCAAGTTTGGTGTGTTCTAAGTTTCCAACGATTTAAGCGTTTTCGGAACTTTAGGTAAGTTCGATTACTAATTTGAAGAGTTTTGTTCATTTCGAAACATAAGATATGCATACATTGGGAAATCTCAATTATAAAATTGAATGCAATGAACTTGGGTCCCATAAAGTCAAGTAAGTTTGTGCTAAGTTTCCAACGTTTTCACGACTTTTTTTTCTCCTCATAAAGTAAAATAGACATAAATCGAAAATGGGCTTCTTGATATCCAGATAACCTAAATCAGAAAATTGTTTATTAAACTAATTGCAGTCCCATAAAGTCAAGTAATTTTGGCTCGTCCTAAGTTCGCAGCGTTTTTAGCCATTTCAAGGCTTTGGATAAACTCGAGTAAGAATCTGAAAAGTGTCGGTGTTCAAAAAGTAAAAATTTCAATTTAGAAAATGCCATTAAGAAAATTGTTTATTAGAGTAATTAATTTGTTCCAAGTTTATCGACTTTTCGACTTAGGAACCTGCACTCGAAAAGAAAAATAAATGCATAAATCAATAATGCGCTTTCACGGATATGACAATATTTTCAGCGTTTTCAGCACCTTCGAATCCGAAGTTTTAGATTCTTTAAAAAGTAAAATTTGCCTAAATCATAACGTCAACAACAAACATATACAAGTTTTATAGTGTATTACAGTATTGGAGAATACCATAGTCTCTCTAGCAACATTTTGTTTTTTGAACCTATTCTTGGCACAAGCCTTTTGGGACTATTACTGAGGATCCATGTGGCCTGTGGAGGATAATTTATAATCTCATAAAATTCATATTTGGAGATACAGATTTTCGTTAGCACCACCTGTTGTTTCTTATTACACTTTCGTGTTACAATCCAAGTTTTCAGGAATTTTTTTGCCGACAGTGCGAACATAAAGTTTTCTCGAAAGAGCTTAAAATTTTTTACATAAAAAAATCTTATACAAATTCGTAATAAAAATCTAATTTTATCTTTTCATTCTGATAATATACGAATTTTGTTGAAGTCAAGTCACGATCCATACAAAATTTTACAGATTTATGTCGTAATTTTCAACAGGAACTCAAAAATAAATATGCTTGCTTTTTAAGTATGTGTTGGCGATTTGGTTTGAAAGCAAAAATTTTTTCAAGCGCTTGTCAAATTCGGTTTCGAGGACTGCGGTTGAAACATCTTTTTAATCTTTGGCAATATTTGTTTTACCTAGAACTTTCTTTTATTCAAGTTTTAATCGGTAATTATTAATATTTGGGAATATCGGAACACTTAAAAAGCTAAACCACTAAATGAGGAACCTATTGTTCAGAAGTTTCATGTTTTTTTAAACTACAGGCACCATCCGACTTTTCTGCCTTTAAAAAACATAATGCCTCATAAGTTTTTACTTTCCCATTTAACCCAAAACAACATAACTCATTTCCCAGTAAAAAATGCTACTTTGAAGATACTCAACGGCTTCACTTTAAAAATTTCTATCTAAAATTAATAACTCTGCAAAGTCTTGGGGCTTTCGTCTTTGAAACCAAAATTAATGTTTGCCGTTTTGGCATTTGCTTGTAAAGTTGTTTGGTTTATGTGCATGCAGCACATGGTCAGGGTGTTACCTGCACTTGTTAGCCAGAATTGGCCATAGCTTGCACTGCCCAGTGTGTTTACATTCATTAGCCAGTACCATGGGGCACATAGATACAAAGATACACGGATACATACGCACCTATTCGAGGAAGCCGATTCTTATACAAAATTTCTTCATTGGCTGTTGAACTTGTTGCTTGTTATTTGCAGTTGTTTGGCAATTATTTATAGTTTCGGATTTGTATTCAAATTTATTATGCAGTTGTTGTATTTTGGAAAGTTCCCAAAATACAAACATAAACGCGTATGTAATCGTTTGACTTGAATGTAATAAGTTTGTGGCATAATTATGCAGCTGCAATACGGGAATATTGGGATTCTTTGAGTCTTAAGACAACTTAATTATTGTGTGTGTCTGTGAAGTTCTGTTTTATTGCACTTTGAATTTTATAGATTTACAGCGTCAGAGTAGATTATTTGATGATGGCGGAATTGACTTCCCAAGCCTAATGCCTTAAGAAAAGAAAAGGGAAGAATTACCATTGAGTCAATAGAAAAAATTCAGTTTAAAAAATTAAATAAATGAAACTTTGCGCTAGCGAATGGATTCTAAAAAATACTTTCCAAATATCGAATTAACTATATGTACGCTCATTCCCTTTTCTATTTCCGCATTCAACCTCTCTTGTTGTAGAAATTTCGCTAGATTGTTCAAAGTTTCTAGTATATGAAAAAAATTTGTTTAAATAAAAAAATTTTAATAAAATAATTTTTGTAATATCTATAAGACTTTACTTCAATTTCTAGTACTGCAGAATTTTCCTCGTACTTTTCAAAAATCATCGATAATATTTATTCATTAAATTATGAATAAAAATTACGATAACTTTTTTTAATATTTACAAAGTAAGGCAAAAAAATATTCACATTTTTTTTAATAAATAGGCAAAATAGCTATAGCAAAATTGGCCATGTTGTAACGTCAGCAGTAAAATATTTTGCATAACAGTCTATAAAATTTCAATATAAATCGTTTATTATTATAAAAATTGTATTTATACAAACATCGTGCAATCTGCTTTATTTTAAGATGATCCAGACTTTCTGGGGGCGTAACAGAAAAAGAACATATTAAAACTTTTATGGAATTAAATTACCATTCACGGTAGTATAATTTTTTAATAATGCTAATTTGTTTAGCAAAAACTATTCCCTAACGCCTTCCTTCACACAGTTTCTGTTGTCACTCTATCCAGAGTAACTTGTAATTTTCGACCTCTACCACTACCATTCTGTAGATCCAATTATGTATTGCATGTTACTTTTTGGGTCTTAATCGCGAATTTTAATAACCTTTGCAATTTGCTATCTTCTTCGATCTAGTCAATTGATCTCTTTCTATAACTTAACTCAGCATATCCCCAAATCGAATATCTTTGAGCAATGACGAACTTTGAAACCACAACTAGGTCCACGCTGATGTGTTGGCTTCTTTGTTAAGAAATGTTTAAACTTTTATGCGAATTTCTGTTATCAGAAAATCTTCAACATTCATTCTAAGGATACGGATTAATTTTATATTATATTTCCTCGTTTTAATTAAATATTTCTTCATTTGAAAAGTGTTTAATTATAATATCAACTACATTCAGTTGTGCCCACAGATTAATAAGATGAATAAAAAACCATTTGTAGACATACATCCCAAACTTGCCCAAATACAGCTGCCATCTCATATTCGTTCAATAACTGAACACCGCATTTAATTTCACGTCTCAACAATCAATAACAAAATATATAATAATAAATAAAATAAAATAAGTAAAAAAATTGCGAGCAATCATTGCAATTCTTGAATCATCAGAAATAAAAAAGGGGGCTTGTTAGTTATCGCATAATACTCCAGTTGAACGAAAAATGTTGCGAAATTTAATGTGCCCAATAATGACAGAAAGTGCAAAATTATTATTGTACCATAATATCACATATTCGGCTATATAAAATTATAATAAAAGAGAACCTTCTTTTAGGCGAAATCAGTGAAATCATTATAGATATACTGACTGATTTACATAAGACGTGTCCGTGCTGCACAGCTTTATATCTTCATAAATATTTCTCCGAACTACCTTAAATATTTATAGAATGCTTTTGTAAGTTTTAAACTTTTTTTTTTTAACTGCTCCCAACTTTTTTGAAATTTTTCATTTTCTTTTCAATATTAATCAGTCAGTTACAAGAAAAATTTATACGCTTCAGGTTTACTAGACAAACTTATCTGTATGATTACCAACGATAGGCTGAAAGTGTGAAATCATATAAACCAAGAAATAAGTTACATGTGTTCCTTATCCACAGATAATAATCACAGTATTGACATTATTAGTTCAAATAAAGTAAAGTCCGCATAGATATTGCTTACGATTTTATAACCAAAGTAATTGAACTCTTTATCGCGTTGGTCTTTATCATATTCTTTGTGTAAATATTGTAAATCCATAAAATTTCGAGACATGCCAGCACAGAAAGGTGGATGGACTAGATTGTGCCAAAATATAGTAAAGGGTAAAATTTCGAAACTGCCTAAAATAGTAACATAATTTATGACCGTTTATCTATAGATTTTATAGCGTTTGCTTTTCCCAGCAATGTTTGGAAAGTTTGAAAATAAAAGGCACTAAAAAATGTCCAACGACATCGCTGATCTAAATCAAAGAAATAGGCAGTTTTTTGATACTTTTTTTGTCTCGTCAAACAATACATAATTTATTTATTTTTTAATCAAATGTAATACAAGCTCAACTCAGAGGCGATTATTTTTTCATGCTTTCAAAATTGCTCTTAAGTGAGTGTCCTCACTTTTGTGTGCCATGCATAATCACCTCCACAAATGCTGGCATTTCCTCACTGTCACTTGCTGCAACCAGCTCTGATTCACTTAGCACAATAACGCCGTCATCTTTGCCCAAGAAAATCTGTCCGATGTTTATTTGCCGCCTGTAATCTCTTACCAAACGCTTCTGCTGTATTGCATACTCCACCCTGCTGTTCAGTATACCAATTGTGGCTGCCACAGGACGCGTTGTGCCCAAAGAGACGAGCCAAAACAAATACAAATACTCGGACTCGGCTTGTTTCTTATTATCCAAAACAGGTGCATTTTGCAGTAGCCAATGCCAGGTGGTTTTGCGTACCATCACCAGCACGGGCAAGTGCATACGATACCGCTGCATACAGCTTGATAAGTGCTCCTGTTCTGGGCATAAACCACAGAGAGCGGGTAATAAAAGTTTTCTGTCTGCCGTATAGTCACCGGCATAAAATAAGACGGCCAAACACTGATCGGCTCCAGCTACCAGCTCGCGGTACGGCAGTTGCAACATGATGCGCATATTGCAGGTAACCTCTCGTAGTTTTAAGGACTTTTGCCTATTATGTGACCTGAGCACATGACGCAGTAGCCCTGAGGGCTTCAACTTCACTGTGCATTTTTCTAAAGGACACATCGCTTTGGCGAACACCGTTGCCATTTTTATAGCGGAATATTTAAAAAAAAAAACTAAAACAAATTTTGTTGTATTAAAAAAGTTATACTATTTTAAAATTTTTTAAATTAACTCGGCTGACAGAAAATTTTAACAAACATGATTATTATACACTGATGCCTCTTGTTTAACTACCAAACGCCAAATCGATTAACAAACAAAAGCCACAAAAAGTTTTGAACAATTTTTTGACCTAACAATTCTTTGGTAGCAAAATGAAAGAGCCACGACTAGACATTGTCAAACTATCTCATGTATGCAATCGATTAATTTTTTCTGAATTTCAACCCGATTTTTTATTTTTCTGAATCCAACTTTTCGAACTAATTGAATTGACCCAACACAACTTTGCAATAAGTTGGCCCATGTTATTTTCGATTTCGAGTAATTCATGTGAATTGATAAATGTCCATGTGTCCCTGGTGTTGATTGAGTTCTATAAAAGGCCAGCGTATATCTTGTAGACTTCGCCTTATAAAATTTAATTCCTTATATGATCGTAGGACATGCCATAGCGTGTTGTTCTTGCATAAACTCTAACTCCGGTTCATTAACTCTAACCAAGTCTTAGAAAAGATTCTTTTATTTTTCCATGCAGAGTAACTCGTAATTTTTGATATCTAGCAGTACCATTTGTTGATCTAATTATGCGCTGAGCGATCCATTATCTTTATCCTTATGCGCTAATAATAATAACCTTTACTATATGCGATCTTATGAACGCTCTATTTAATTCATCTCTTTCTCTACCTTAACTCATATTGATACGCCAAATCGAACGTCTAAACAATCACGAACTATGAAATCACAACTAGGTCAACGCCTATCTTTTACCTGCATTGTTAAGGAATATTAAAACTTTTATGTTATTTCCTATTTTGATACAATTCCTAGCCAGCCCCACATGTGAGACAGTACATATTTAAAAAAAAATTCAGCCGTATTAGTATTATATTTTAATAGTTCTAGTTCAATATTGCCTATTTTTAAAATTGTTTAATAAGAAGGTCCACGGGTTCTAGTTATATCCCTAAATTCATAATAAATAATAGAATTCTTGAGGTTATGATAGCAGCCATATTTCCGATTTTTAACTAGATTTCCGATTAAGCAATTTCGAAACAATTGCTTTACTTCGAAACAAAATCCTACTTTCTTTTTTCGTATGACTTTAAAAAAAATTGCCTTCAATAAGGGTGCTTCACCAGCTTCAGTTATGATGATGCAGTGACGCTGGTTCCACACACTGTGCGGGGGTTGTGCAATATTGCCAGCTGCCAACAACAGTTTGATTGTTATTGCCAATGAATGAATGCACTTGCTATCGTCTGTTTTTGCTCCTAGTCTCTCACCAACAAGTATCTCTGCTCTTTGTCTGTTGCTGCCCCCTAGCCCAGCGCTTTGATTATGAGTTGCTCTCGGTCGCCCCAGGGTTGGCCAGCCCAATCACAAGTGGCAAGTGGCTGGGCAGGCATAACATTTTGCAGCATGCCGCTGTTGCAGCTACTGCAGCTATTGTTTTCATTTCTCATTGGGTGGCAGTACGACTACTGCTCCACCAAAGTTAGCCCTTTGTTTTTGTGTAATCCGCTTGGAAGGGTGTAAGGGAACGGAGCAGTCGCCCCATGTTGTCGTTTATTTGCAACTGTGTTGGCAATGAATTTTGCAAACAGGAACAGTTCTAGGAACTCCTTGTTGCTGACATTTTCACACTTTGTTGTTGTTGAGTTGTAAGCAGCTGTTGCCTAGCAATCATTTGCATTATCCTTGTTGTGGGTCCTGTTTTATTGTTTATGATTTATTGACGTTGGCTTTGTTGGCATTATTGAAAGCTCATGGCTGGGGTGCCATGTCAAAAAGGGCAAAAGCTGAGCAATAAAATGCTTACAAATGGCTAAAACGAGCTGAAACGCTTGAAGTGGAATTTAACAGGAAATTAAAGGCCATACAAAAAGAGCTAATTGAAGATAGAGCCAGAATGTACTGATTTCTGCAGTTATACAGCGTAACTTTTTTGATTATCAATGCGTCCCATTCAGAAGAATTTGGGAAATGTTTATAAAGTCTGTTAACCAAATGTGTAAAGTTTTCCATTAAATTGTTTCAAGCATTTATTCTGCGGCCCTTATGTTGGTACAAAATCCTCATTCAGAGCGCGCATTGTCTCATCTTCCTATTTATCACTGTCATTAGTGTCTTCAGTTTCTGTTGTATTGTGATCGGTGGAAGAATTTGGATTGGCATCTTCTGCAACGTCTTTCTTTGTCTCTTCTTGCGCTTCAAGAATACAAGCCATTAAAGATTCTAATGTCTATGCATTAACTTACCCATGAGATATTTTCTTTGCTGTTGTACTAGCAGATACGTGTTGTAAAGGAATACGTCGTGGAATGATTCATAATCCATGATCAGTTATTTATCAAATGTACGAAATTCAGTTGAATAAGTCTTCAACTTTAGTTACCATTAATTTTGAAATGTTTTCAAACAAACAAATAAATTTTGTGTATATGAATTTTTGAAAGCTTTCTGATTAAAAATAATATTTTCGTTAAAACTTAAACAAAATCAAAGCAGACAAATTTATTTCTGCGATTTACAACTACAACAAAATGTCATGCCAAATGACTTGTAGCCGAAAATAAATTATTGAAGATATTTAAGTAATTTGCATGGGCAACAATTTTCAATAAAAAGTTAAATAGGTCAGGTAATATTAATATGAAGAATCAAAGTAGCTGACTAAAGATTTTGTTATAGTGCAAAAATTTCATAAAAAAAAAACTTTATTCAACTAATTTGATCCTTTAAATAAATATTACCTTTCCTTCCTTTTATAGTTTTGCTTTTCTTTTCTCCATGCGCTAAATTTAATTGAAAATAATTTAATATTTTGGTTTTAGATTGACTCCATTATCGGCCGTTTAAGTTGTTTATGGTAAGTTCGTTTGTAATCTATCTTTGTCTTGTTCAAACATCATTTACTGATAGATGAAATCAATATCTGCAGCCATTAGATGTTTAAAATTTTAATTTCTGATTATTATTCTTAAAGTTCAATGATATTTGGAATATGGCAGACGTTAAATGCTAACCTAAATAACGAAATTAGCTAGAAAAAAATAAAAAAAAGTCGGCCCAGGTGTTGTAGTTTGATCAAAATGACATCCGTATAAACGAAGCTTATTTCGCCTTGTTGAAAGAAGAATAATCACATTATCTTTGTATGGAGATTTCGATGCACCCACAAAGTGTGACTACGAATTTTGTTCTTGGGACATTACTCGACCATGGTTAGTTTTATTGCCCTAATAAAAGAGCCAGAATTTAGTGTTATTTGCTCTCCAAAGAATAAATGATTTTCAGTCTATCTTCAAAAAACATACAATTTAAAAAAAAAAATTGGAGATATGAATTGGTCTCCAAAAAGCTGTCATTTGATTGCAATAATTCATGTTCTCAAGTTCAACTGCTAGTACTGTAGTAAACTAACAAATAAGGTGATAAGATATATCGTATTTTTCGGTAGAAGATAAAGTTTGTACAATCATGTCCATATATTATCCCGTTCCTAACTTCAGTTTTCCAACTGGATTAGCATTTGTTTCAGCTTTCATAAAATGTTAAAAATTTTAGATCTTTGAGTCTGTTGAATCCGGATCGATCAGCAGAAGTGTATTATATTATTGAACTATAGAAAGACTATATTACATTTTTTTTTATTAATTTTTTATTGAATGGGTAGAGAGTGTATTACATTTTTGTAAAGCCATATTAGGTGAAGATATTTAGAACTTCATTTAAATCGGGAAAAATGTGGAACGTGCATTCCTTTGGGGAAAAGACATTAAAGTATTTCAGCCTTATTTTCGCTTGCTAAATTGCTTGTCAACAGTTCCATTTATTTGTAACAATTATATAGCATTCTTTGAGATTGATTATACAAACCATAGTTTTGATCTCATTTACCATATTCCTCTGAATGATTGTCTGACATGCCAACTACAATATCATAACTAATTGGACAACAAGGATTGAAATAAATATTCTTCGATTCGTTTGATATAATTATTTCGTAAATTCCGATATTGCTTATACCGAAAGGAATCTGTAGTTGATCGCTCCTGCAATATAAAGCCAAATCCAACAAGTGTGACATAAGCTATTTGTAGGTCAAGTAGCTAAACTTTAAAACGCAATCAACTTCAAAATTAACATGCCGCAGATTTTTGTGGGCAACATCATTAATAATTTGAACACCCTTTTTCAACGACTCTACCAATAACTGGAAACAATTGACTCAACTCAATAACATCCACATACTACACCAATTGTGCATTGTTCTGTTCAAACAACATAACTACATAAATAAAAGGCATAATAATATAAAAAAATATAATAAAATGTAAAAAAAAAAGTAAGCAAGTGGAACACCAAAGCAGTGTCGACAGCAGGAATCGCCACTTCTTCAATTGCATTCCAAAAAGCTAAAAAAAAATCCTGGGTGGCCGTCCATTGGTCGAAAAGGGAGTGCGCCCGAAATCTTTACTTGATTTTGTTGCAACTTTTACCAAAAAGTTTATCCTAAGTCTAGACGTTAAATTAAGACTTTCAAATCTCTCAACGATAACTGCTCGATATGGCTATTGAGTCTACTGCTCTCTGCGCTCACATTTATTTTCTATATCGACATGAAAGAATCGAATAATTGTAGTATATAATAATGCAACATAAAGTGAAGATTCAATTGAAAAAGATTTCTGGAATATCGCGACAAGAATCGACCCCAAGCAGCCATACAATCAGCAATTGGTTTTAACAATGGAAAAACAATGTAAGCGTAAGCCAATGGTTTTCTGGTATTGGACATTATATCGAATGAATTGCTTGAAATTGTGTCCTGTTGTACATGACAAAAAAGTAAAATCGAATCAATCGAAAACCTGTTTCGCTATTCTGGTTAACACATGTAATCAACACTGAGTGGGACTACTGAATTGGGATACTTTTTACCGAAACTGCTGGAGTAAATTCAATGGCAGCTTAAAGAGTCGAAGAAGGGAAGATTTAAAGAAGACAATTAATTCATGTTTCTGCATAACTGTAGAAAATATTAGAACAGATCAACGTTGATTTTTGCGAGTGCAGTCTGCGGCAGCACAAATGAGCGCGAGAGTAACAATCAATCAAATGCGTGTGAGGAAGTTGACACAATTCATATCCTAAGCACTTGTTCTTTATAACAAAAGTCTGCGCAAATCTGTTTTATATGAAGGACTAGGACTAGTGCTATAAGTCTAGTCGAGGTTTTTTTTCCTTATTATTCCGTTGGGGAACTTGGGGCCGCTACTAGAGCCTTTCAACGAACCCTGTTTAGCTCTGTTCCATGTAGCATTTGACTGAGCTAATTCTTGGAGGATAAATCTTCTCCAACTTGCCTCGGATCTTCCGAACTGCCTGCTGCCATGGGGATTACAGTGCAATGCCATCCTTACAATACTGCTTGGATTTCTTCAGAGAACATGCTCCTTCCATGTCAATTTCTTCTTCCTTATTTGAAGGTGTACAAGGAGCTCAACTGTGGCACGAGACAACTCTGCATTGGATATTCTGTTTGGCCAGAATATTCCGCATATAATCCTCAAGCATTTGTTGCTGAAAACTTGAAGTCTCTGTGTCATCTTTTTGGTGGTAAGCCATGTCTCACTCATTGCTATATGGTACAATATCGACTTTACACACGCATTATAGATCCGGAAACTGCGATCCCATGATTTCATTTCATATTTTTTATTCTTACTCCATTTTAAATTTTCCTAAGTTTCGCAAAAGAATTACTCTTCAAATCAATGCTTAAATAGAATCGTTTAAAAATTGATCTATTATTTAGAATTCGCAAAATGCCCGTTACAACTTTGTTACCTAATCTGCACATATTTACATATCTGCTTAAAAAGCATAACAACTTTGGATTTTTAACTCTTTTATTGGAACAATATTTAATGTCTAAAACAGCTTATTTCATAATATTGTGAAAAAACAAATGATTCTCACATTCGCTGTTTTTGGGCCAAAAAAAAAAATCCACACTCGCGTTACCCGAACATCTTCTATAAAAACCATTTTTATTTTTTAAATTTACAGAATATCAAAAGTTCTCCAAAAATAACTCGCAAACTCTACCATAATCAAATTATCCAACCGGCTATGGCGCTTAATGTGTCCTTTATTGAATGAAATAATTGCAGCTTAAAATGATACCGATATCAACTTCCTATTCCTAGCAAAACCAATTATAACAACAAAAGATGAATTTCGTTGATTCTTCGTAAAGAAACCATTTGCACATACTATTGCCTCCAAATGCGAATTTCATTTTACTATTTTAAGTTTTGACATAACAATACTAATTTGCCAAGAATCTTACATAAATGTCGTTCTACAGCTTATGCACAGCCTTCCTAGTATTAGGCCAATGAAACTAGCAACCGAAGCAAATTTTTCATAATAGCAGGCGTTGCTCTTTCATGTTAGTCAAAAATCTACTTTCGTACAGTCTATACATATTTTGTTCCCAAGCAGAGAAAATTTTTTTCTAAAGTAAAACCAAGCATTTGTAAAAACTCTCGACATGCAGGAAGTACCGCTACCAAAACCCGAAAATATGCCCACTAGCAGTAACGAGGATATAAAGACCAAGTCCAATTCTCTTAAGCGCTTTATTAAAAAGGTGAAAGGATCTGGCAGTAGCGAAGCAACAACAACATCAAATGTTGAAAATATTTTGGAAGTTAACACATCTATTAAAGATATGAATGCGGAGACAAAAGGTAAGGGAATATATATTTTTTGGTAGATCGTTACGCTAAAAGATAATTTTTTTAGTTGCCCCTGAGATACCGTCGTGCAGCGGTCGTGCACAAGCAAGCAGTATAGGAAAGAACTCTTTAAAGGGTACCCTTTCCAATTATTGGCGCAACTTATTTAAAAAACAGATTCAAAGAAATGCTGCTCAATGCATGGTCCAGAGAAAAGGAGACCCGATTGGAAATGTCACTTCTAAGGAAACTGAAATTAATTTGGTGCCTCAATTGGGCGAGGAGCTACACATGCTTAAAATATCAGAAGATATTGAGGGAATGCCGCAGCATCCTTCAGATGTCAACCAGTAAAGAAATATTAAAGCAAATGCAGGCGTTTAGGAGTTTCACGCTACATGTAAAAAACTTTCGAAAAATTTCAATAATCTTAAATTGTTTGCAAACATACACATGAGTTGGCTGAAGTTCGCAAAAACACAATGTAGTATGCAGTATTTGGACATATAACCATCGTATAAAAAGCTGGCTTGGGATACTTTTCGATATTCAAGTTGTTGCCCGGTGTATATGATGATATATCTACAAAAATAAAATTAAAATAAAGTTGGAAAAATTGCAGCAAAGAGAAAAATATTTTTTTTATTATTTGTTATTGTTATTTATCGTTGTTGTTATAGCCCTTCTTCCACAAAGTATGTGTGTTTGCTCTTGGCCAGCAGAACTCTTGTTGTTTCTGGGTGCCTCCAGGACGTAAACCCGTCGAAGATAGTAGTAGTTGTTGTTGAACCGCTGACGTGCCTCATTCTTTAATTGTTGTCGTTGTTTGCAAAAAGCTTGATACATTGTGCAACACTGATTCTGATCGAGCTGCATGTTTATCGATTGTTTTGTTTCGATTGCGTGAAACGATTTATCGTGTATGACGCGAGTTTTACCTTTTAGGCTTCATGTGAAGAAGAGCATATTTTAGGGTCAGAAAGCATAAATGCCGCAAGGTAAAAGATCCACTTTTAAGAATTTAATAAAAAGAGCCAATTTTGAGGACATTTCTTGCAATATTGCACCGGTCTCTGAAAATGTATTGCACTTCTAGGAATTGTACGCATTTTTTCCGGAAATGCAAGCCGTTCGAGGCTGCTTCATTCTTACAACTTCTGTGACAATTATAGCGCTGCTCGCACGAAGGTGCGGTCTGAATATTATATGAATCTCTAAAGTCAAAAGCAGGATTCGAAGTTTCAAAACCATTTTAATTAATGCATTGCTCTAAAATGTTGCCCCGGTCTGTCTAAGAACTGCCAAACCCCTCTGTTTCGGTAGCCCAAACTAATCCCGTTGCACACGACAAAGAATAACCTTAATAGAACATACAATATACATTTATAATTATTTTTTTTGCTTTTGTTTTATTACGAAAACGAAGCATGTGAATGTTGAAAACATAATTATTTTACCTTAGCAGGCGTTGCTTTCTCTTTATAGACAAATATATATTTTATTATTTAGTCTATATTTTTTAAAAGGCAGCAAAAAAATTTTTCTCAAATATTAACTGACACATTTGAATATGTCTGACTTGCAAGACATACCTCTATCTGGTGCGGAGACTGCCGCAGGTGCTGATGCCGAGAATGTTAGCGCCAAGTCGAGTTCTCTCAAACGTTGGCTTAAAAAGAGCAAGAAATCGAGCACTAACATAACCGCTGAGACCAGTGAGGTTGTTATCGCAGAGGTTGAGCCAACTGGCAAGGATCTGCCCAAGGGTGGTACACTAAGTCGTTTCTTTACACGCTTCAAGAGTCCACCCAAGTCTGGTAAGTTAACCAGTCGCTAGGTTGATACGATTTTTACACTTTCTTTTGCTTTCTTGCAGATGATATGGAGCTGCCAGCAAGCAGCAACCAAGCTGTTGAGGAAGAAGAGTTACCAACTACACCGCGCAAACCCTCTCTGAAGGGCTCCCTTTCTATATATTGGCGCACTTTGTTTAAACGTCATCAATCAGCTAATAAAAATGCCGATGCAGATGTGGAACAAGAGCAGGCTGAAGCTATTGCTGCTGAGGCCGCTGCAATAGCCGCTGCTGAACCAATTTCAGAAGCAATTGCCCAAGCTACTGCTGCACCAGCAAAACAGGTAGCTTTCAAGCCAGAAGCCATTAAGAACCCAGACGTAGACTTGTTACCAGAAATTATGGGACAATCACAAAGCCAAGCTGTCTGCGAAATGTACAATGTTCCGCAACAACCACCCACAGATGTAGTTAATTAAAAAAAAAAAAAACAGCAGCCATTTGAACACACTCTTTACACTTTTAGCAGAATTTATTACAACTGCCATATATATATAATATAATATATTAGCAATATTATAAATATCTACATAGGTTCGACACAAACATCAGCAGAATTTAGGCGTTTTACAATTGTAGGTCAAATTTGTTCGATTTTTAAGATTCAAGGTATTTCCCCAAGACAAACAGTATATTAACACGTTCAACGTAAAAATGTTCCAATAAAATCATGTAAGTTAATTGCTGCAAAATGATAAAAATGTTTTTTTGTTAAATAAAAATTACCACCCCAGTCTCTGGTACCCACAATGGTAATTTGTAAACTGACTCGCATTTAGCTAGCCGTGGGTTCATGCAGTTCAGTTAAATCAGTTGTTAAAATATCTGTTTGGTTTTCAATTTCACCCCATTTTGGTAAAACAAGTTTTGGTTTGGTCCTGGCCAAGGTTAAAAGGTGCAACTGAAAGCCAGACGAAAAGTGTTAACAACCCTTGTCTAAGGATTTTGCTTGTTTGAAGCCCCAAAAATTCAGGCCATGCATTTACACACTTGTCTACTCGCATTAAATGTTGCGATTGTATTGATTGAAAACTCACAAATAAAAATATCGCTGTGTTTATAGTTTAATGGCATTTAGCCATCCTGTTTCCTCGTAATATTATTTTAATTTCGCCCCCAAAGGGGGCTCTATATGCTCAAAATGTAAAATCTTAACTGTTTGGAAACAAAAAAATTATCTTGGAACCATAACTATATGATCTTATATTCAAATGGGTGCCACCTTCTTTCATCATATGGGCATCCATTGCAAAGCCCAAAGTATAACCTTAAGCAAAAAAACACGCCATGACATCTTCTGCGTTCATTTTGAGAAGCTAATTTTATGAGGCAAAGTCTACAAGAACAGAACGGTAATCGAATGTTACGATATCAATTTCAACCCCGAAGAGCAAATATTTAAAATTGTTTTTGAACAGACTCAATTTATTTCGGATAGTGTTGGTAATTGAGGGCTACAAATGCAAGAGCAATACGAGGGGATTGGACAACCCTAGTATTGCAAACTGGCAACTGACAGCGCTATCAAAAGATTTGGCATTTTTGAGATAATACGTACTCAGAAAGTTTTGACATATGAACGCTATTTATATTGTTTACACTAAATTTAAAGATTTATCTCGACCAAAAGATGGAATTGAATTGTGAATATATATTCGTGCGATTATTTTTTACAAGTTTCGACGTGGATTACCTCAACAACAGTGCATGGCTGAACTTTATGCATTTTTTGGCGATGAAGCTCCATCAAGAAGCAGTGTTTACTGATGGTATGGTGAATTCAAACAAGGTCGTCGTAGTTCACTCCAAGACAAATTTCCAAAATAAGTTGCTGTTCCGGAAACCATTGATGCTGTACGCAAACTAATATTGCAAGTGCGCTATGGTGAGATTGAGACAACCTTAGACATATGAGGGAACAACCTACATTCAATATTGCATGAACAATTTGCTGGCGTTGGATCTCACACAATTTGTCAAAGGCTAGTTTCGATTAGTCGAAGGAAATGCGCAAAAAATACGATCGCGGTGCTTCGAAAAACGTGTATGACATCGTGACAGATTTACGCGTTAGAGCCCAAAAGTAAATAGCAGTCGGCTGTATGTGTGTTGCAAGGAAAGAAAAAGTGATTTTCTGTCATCAATATTAATTTTTGTTTTCCAATCCCGAAATATAAAAAGCAATTGTCGTTTAAATAAAATTTTTAAAAAATTAACTTCCATCAACTATATACGTATTCCACATTACAAGAGAATACGCACGTATTCCACAAGTCATAAGAACTCTCCACACGCGGCACAACCTGTTGTTGCTCGGTCTCTATGTCTACAGAGCAGCTGTTAGATATTTACAAACAGAATTGGCCAACTGCGCATACTCGAACCGGCACGTAACCCAATGTAAATATTTACATTTGGACCAAACCAAAACAAACACTTGTTGGGCACCAAGTATGGCGGGAAATGGTAAACCGGGCAGCGCAAAAAAATCCGTGTAAACATGGCATATGCGCATGTCCCAGTTGCAGCTGTTGGCACTAGCTGAGGGTATGTGCTTATCAGCAGTGCACAAAACTGGGTCAACACCCACCCACAGGCTGAGGGCAAGTGAAAAACTGTGTGACAAAAGAAACGATATTAAACGAAGTAAATTATAAAATTAAATAGTTAAATTCAAAATGAATTGCATATAAGTTAAGTTTCTGTTTGAGAAGTAGTTTAGCTTTGGAGTTCTTGAGAATAGCACGGCAAGGACTCTTTAAGGCAACGCCGCCTGGCATCCAACAGATAGGAAAAATTCTTTCACAGATACACACGAATTATAAGTGCGTGAAAATTTTTTCACGTACCGAACGCAATTTAGTTATAGAGAATTTTCTTTGTGGTCACTGTGCGCAATAAAATCTGTAAAAAATTGCAAATTTATTGAAAAAACTAACAAATTTCGAGGTAATTTTTAAAAAATATGCCCTATTGTTGTATGGCTCAAGCAGAGAGTATGAAGTTTTTAATATTTGTAGCATAATTTTGGGCGCAGCATCTTTATAGCACATTACGTAATGTGTGCCATTGGCGAGAATGAAAATAATGCAAATGTTTTAAATTTTAAATATTAAAACATTAAATTTTTTAATTTTTAGAATGCGAAGTCCCTCGGCAGCAGCTTCGGCAATGCGAAGGATTTGTCAGATATAATGACTGGCAGCTTTAAGGTGCAACTCATCAATATGGGCACTCGTGCTGCCGCCTGTAAGTCGGCCAGAGAAGTCTCAACTTGAGAAAATTTTCATAAGCCATTTTTTTTCCTACAGTTCAGGCAAAACTGAGAGCCCTTCATGAATACCACGTACGTCTATTGCACAATGTCTTACCCGCGCCCTCTGGCGTTGATATTGCTAACAATATCAAATACTTTTCTCAAACTCTATTAAGTAAGTACAGGCTGATGTAATCCTCTAGAAAACTTTTGTACTACACTTACTTACTTTTCGATTATAGCTGTCCTTAAAGATGTGCGCACTTCGCCGCATGAACTTATACGCGATCCTCTTGAAGATCCCACACGCATGTCAGCCTATCCTAATCTTGAATATGGAAATCTTTATAATGCTCTTACTATGCTCATTGATGTAGCACCTTGTATACAGTATGGACAAATCGGTAAGCTTTTCAATAGTTTTACAGAAATAGCTTGTATTCGTAAGAACTTTGATTGCTGACTTCAAAAAGTGTTCAGACAAAGTTAATTCTTTACAAAGAATTACTTAATTAATTAAATGCCCATTATGAGCAATAATGGATATGATGAAACTGGTTCTTCCAAAATATGAATCATAAATATTATGATCAGTTGAAGTAATCACAAGATATTTCGTTTAAATCTAAATAGCATCTTAGATCGCTAACCATTATCTGTTAAAAGAATTCAAAACTGATTACTTATCAGAAAAAAAAATGACTGATTAACAAAAATTTTTTTGTCACAAATTTTTTTAACCAAATTTTTTCATTTTGGGAAACTTGATAAATTCTCAAAAGCTTAAGATTCTGATAAGCTTCATTGATATTATTGATTATACTCTGCCTTAATTTGTTGAGAATTGATTACCTTGTAGAAACTTAAGATACTACTGATTAAACAGTTACCTATTAGTCTTTATAACAATAATATTTTAATGAACTCTATTGAAATAGTAAAAACTAACACCATTGATCAGTTTTATTGATAATATTAAGTTACAATGGCTGATTTTGGAATCTTAACCATTTTTTTATGTATATTTTATAATCGCGAATCAATTCGTAAGAACTCAAATTACAAATCAGTTCTGGGTGACTGCCTATTGGAAATCGCTTACTAACGCCAATGTTTAAAATTGAACGCTCAAAAATGTCCTTTCCTTATTATTACCGATTTATTAGCGAAAGCTTAAATTGCAATTGGGTCCACTTTGAAGATTACAACTTTTTCATAAGTCCAAACGATCTCCTGACACGACCCCACAGACTATGCAACCCCGCATTTCGGCAAATCTATAACCTTCTCGATAAGCAGCAAAACTATTGTATACAATATGCCTTGCGCCAGACACTTATAAGTTCTCAGTGATAACACATCGATATTCGGCTATTATCGTCTCGATCAACGAGGATCCTACGTTATTGTGATCATTGAAAAATTGGCAATGGTTTTAAATAATTATCGGTAACCGGTTAAATTCGTCATTCATCCAATTCTTGCGCTCTGGTGATGGGTTATTTTTAGTCATTCATCAATAATTTATTATCATTCTACATTGCTCTATCAATTTTATCTTAAACACCATTTTAATACTATATCATTTATATATTTTTGCAGTCTTCGGCAAAGCTCTTTTACAGTGTCTAAGCTGCATCTTACCCTTTCTGGATAAAGATCTTATTGATAACTTACCCTATCTAGTAAGCTCTACTATATCTGTACTACCACCAGCCTTACATCAAGATATTGTCAACGCATTATGCTACTATATCTTGCCTTTTACTATAAGTAAGTTCTACCTTATAAACTATATTTAGTATTTGTAAAATCGAATGTTATATTGACATATAAACGCAATTCAGCGCGTCGCAGCGCTGACGAACAGGAAAGTCAGGCCTGTCAATCTGTTTCCTCGGTCATAATGATGGTGCTGCAATATTCAAACAATCCCGGTAATAACTTTGTTGGAATTTTAGCTAATAAATCGCTACATTTTATCCATTCTCTAAAATATATAGCTCACCACTGTCAGCTACTGGAGTGCCTGATGACTCTGAAACACAATGTGGTCAAGGACATACTCTGCGTAGTGGCCTATGGCACAGCTGTTTCACGAACATCTGCAGCCAAATTGCTTTTCTATTATTGGCCCGCTTTCGATGCTAATCTCTTTGATCGCAAAGTTTTGCTCTCGAAGCTAACAAGTAAGTTCATTCAATCCAATCTGAAACCCAGTTGTATTTTCTTTTAACAATTACTCCAGATGACATGGTGCCGTTCATTTGCCAACGCGAACTATGTCCCAATGCTGGCAATGCTGAAGCAGCCAAAGTCTGCTATGATCATAGTATTAGCATAACCTATGCACCAGACTGTCCACCACCGCTCTATTTATGCATCGAATGTGCCAATGAGATACATCGCGAGCATGCCAATTTGGAATTCGGTGACATATTGCATCCCATGCAGCAAGTTTCCATGGTCTGCGAGAATAAAAATTGTCGCTCGAACGAGAAGTCCGCTTTCTCCATATGCTTCTCTACGGAATGTGCCAGCTACAATGGCAATCATCCGATACGCTATTGTGCACAGTGTCATAGTAATCGTCATAACTCACGGCGTGGCGGTGATCATGTGGTGCATCGCAGTCTGCAGCCAGCCTGGCAAATGGATCCCGAAATGCAAATGCATATGGTTGAGTGCGTGGTGAGTTTATTGCGCGAAACGAAGCCATTGCATTTTGAGCCAGGCAAGGAGGCTAGCGATGCCAAAAAGAATGGTAACTCTGGCACAGCGGATAATATTTCAAAGGAGGAACGTCAGATGTTGGGACGTTATGGTATTTGGCTGCTGGTGGGACGTTGCACACCAACGGCAGATACACCTGTTGAAATTTTGGGTCGCATATTGAGCATGCTCTTCCATTGGTTTCATGTAACAGCCTATTCTTATGATGGTAAGTGGCAGTTATTAATTAAGATGCAGTGCAGCTAATTCCTTACCAACTTACAGCCGCTGGACAGATTGAAAGCACCATAGAGAAGCTTAAAGTAGATCATGTCTGCAATTGGCTTAAGGAGATCTGTCGCATACATTACAATGTCTTTATTTCCTGTCTGCTACCGCATCCACCGGAATATGCACGCGTTGGTGGTCACTGGGAGACCTTAGCTTCACGCACTAGCCATCTCAAGGAGGGTCTACAACGTCTCATTTGTCTTGTACCATATGAGGTTATAACTTCGGAAATCTGGGATTATGTCATGCCACACTGGATGGAGGCCATTACCAATGATGTGGCCGAAAAGGAGCTCAATGAATTGAAAATTGTGCTTAGCAAAATACTGGACCCAGAGATGTCACCCTTGGGTTTCGATGCCAAAACCATGTACAACTTTGTTGCCATACGCTTTGAGAAGACTACAGCCAAGGTGCAACAGCAGGCCTTGCATTGGCTGCAGATACTTACCAAGCTGGAGATATTGATACCGCTGGTGCAGCTCTTTGATATGTTTGGCAATGGTGTGCGCATCATGAAATATGGCATACAACATGAGCTCATGCGTGAGAAGGAGAAGGATGCACAGTGCCAGATTGCCAAGGCGCCGAGAACACCCTGCAAGGAGAGCAAAGCTGAAATGGCTAATCCACCCAGACGCAGCTCTATTTGTAAGTTTTTGGACTTAACTATATAGTTTAAGCTACTTAGTTATTTTTTGACTTGAGCACAGCTCCTGTGGTAGAGGACGACTCGGGCAATACTTCTGCCATTTCCGACGACGAGGCACCTACTAACAGGCACACCGAATTCTCCACTGACGCTGAACATAACCTAACCTGCTGCATTTTAATGCTGGACATTTTGCTTAAGCAAATGGAGCTGCAGGATGTGGAGCAGCATACGGGTATACACACAAGCGTCTGTGAGAATGTATCCCGCCTGATCAAGTGCATGGTTACCGCAGCTCGCGTGGGTCTCAGCAGTCATGTTTGCTGCTCTTTAAAGGTAGGTTCCTGTTGGCGATTAATCTCCATTTCTTCTTATAAATTATGCTTCTCTGTAGGTGGCAGAATGTGCTTATTGTGAGGCCTCTATCATGTGGCATCAACTCTCAACCAAATTGGTGCAGTTTATGGCACCACTCAGTCCCATGCGTCCACCCGACGTAAGTTGCAAGCAATTTAATAGTTTTAGTTTATTCTTTAATTTATTTTCGTTGCTGGGTGTCTGTCGAAACTGACAAAGTATTTATTTATATGAGCACTAGTCACTTTCTCAGCGAAGACTAGACATACTTTCAATAAGTTTTAAAAAGAACAAATAAGATGTTCGTGCAGCTCGTAAAATCATCGACAACATGTTCATGAGATTTGCAAGTTCGATTTCAGTCCTTCTTCTGGTTTCTATCCAGCAAACTGTGAGTCGGAAGACCACAACAGTCGAACTGATTCTGCTTCAGAGTTTATTTAACGTGACATGTGACATTGCTGTCTTAAAACTAGGGTGGTCAAATATTGAACCTGAGTATACATATATCACAGTGAGCCTGGTTTAATGCGCCAACTAACGCTCCTCAGAGCCATCAGTCGGAGCAGATTTTTCTTTGGTATCAATTCGGAACTCTTACTGTCGGGTGTGCATTTCTCCTTAGTTTGGAGCGAAGTGTATCAATCACCTCTTCTGTTTTATGGGGAACAAATAGCACCCGCTTGAGCACCCAACTCCACTTCGAGCCAACATGACTCTACCCGCGATTTGTGTATTAACCTGCAACCAGCACGATACTCCCTCTAGGAAGGCGACCTTAATGAGCATGCTTGAACCATGCTCAACCCATGGTACCGAATTGAATGGCTCTTTTAGTGCCGACAGCCTGGGACTTGGGAAACACACGCCAGTTTTGTCCAAAGTCCGAGACTGATCACCCGTGCTCTGAAGATCACAATAAAAGGAAAAATTCGTGCGGGCGAGCAATCTAAAGTAAGCAAGTATGAGTCTTTGTTACCACAAAGTCCTGTACGATCAAAAAGCTAACATTTATAGCAGCTCAGCGTACCATTCAAATTTTAAATAACTTAATTTATGGATTCTCAACAGAAAACCTTTGCGACATATCTTTAACTTAACTTAGTTTTAAGTTTTAAGTATAGAAAGCAGGTTTTTCTAGAAAAAAAATTTTACGACGACAATCTTTTAAAACCCTTAGGCACCCATTGAAGACATAATTGAGGAGGAAAAATCCTCACGTAAATCACCACCCGAATCGGATAAAGACAAACCACGTGAGCGTGATATTTCACTTTCGATGGCACCTTTACCCATACCCTTGGGTCCACTCGGCGGTTTTGCAGGTACGTTACACAAATTTCCAATTTTTATTTATGTATATTTTCACAATTATTCCTAATTCGATTGTAAATTGTATAACTGTCCCAAAGTGGTCGAAGTTCTTACCCAAAAGTAAACCTAACAAGTAAAAGTAATAGTAATGCAGTCAAAGATATCCAACTTGTAGCTTAATTAGACTGTACATAAAATAATATTATACAAATCTAATACATAGTGCAAATGCAGACTATGGTATGACGTTTTGAGCGTCTTTTAGACTTGAACCAAAAACCCACAAAGTATATAAAACGCACTGCTATGTCCTGTAAATGATTTGAATTTAAAATACAAGTAACTAAACATAAAAAAATCAAATGTACAGTAAACAAATTCGCGTTTAAAATTCCAAGTCGCCTAATTAACTTTGCAACACTTGACATATAAAATTTTTATTAATAACAAAATCTAAAAAGCAAAATATTGACTAAAATTCATTGCTCAAGCTAAATATTTTACATAACATATTTCTTTTGAAAATTTTCAATTTATTTCGAGATATTTTTTCATTATTGCATTTGAACTTAAATGTATATCTTGCTATTTCACTCTACATATAAATGTATATCTTTCTTTCTCTCTCTATCTCTAACGCGTCTTATGTATTCAAATATAAAACAAATCTATCGCTCGCTCGCTCGCTCGCACACGCACTATTTCGCGCGTTAAAAACTAACTAACTATCTCTGTCTTACACACTGTCTATAATACTGTCCATATATGATGCAATTTTTTGGATTTACAATTTTAACTTTAATAAATTAATATATATTTATATACGAAAAAAATATATATATAACGTAAACTCATCAAAATACTAAAACAACTCAAATTTAAATCTATCAATCATTATCAGATATCTTTAAGCTAGATCAATTCTTTTCAGACGATGGAAAAATTATAATAATGGCAGGTGATGCACTCACAAGCAAATTACTCATTCGTTAAAATAAAAAACAACATCACAATTATTATACTCAAAAATATCATAACATTATTTACATGGTTAATCAGTTATACATTTCGTTACAATTCTTTAACTACTCGTATTAAATGAACTTTAAGATCAATCTCTTTGTGCACAATAACTCAAAACACTCTCCAAACTCAATACAAACACAAGTTTCATTGTCCACAGACAGTCAGAACAATTTCCAACCCTTAGAACATTTAGACTACTATTAGTTTCTTTGATCTTTCGCATATACTAATTACAATAATAAAATACCTTATACCTATGATTACTATATCTTAAGGCTTTTTATATCTAATACTACCTCCATACTTTCCATTGTATTTTTTTGAGTAAAAACAAAACTTAAATTCCCTAGGATAATAAATTGGTTTCCATTTTTCCCCTTTTTTTGCTAAATACGTTTTTGGGTATTATTATGTTGTTTATAAAGGCTCGAAGGGTTAAGGGACCCTATGTAGCGTCTGCAGAAAATTCGCGAAAGAAACATTTCAACCAAATAAAGGCTGTATTTCGGTCCCAGGGTTTCAAAATCAAAATCGGTATATATTTTGGAAAGAAAGGAAAAGTGACATGTGCAATTCATTTTTTCTCCAAACTTAAAATTTCACAAACCTATGTTCGAAGCATTCAACCCGTATATAAACCACTACGATCAACATCGCTGAATCTGTAGAAGGACGTAGGCCCACACATTCATAGTCTATATAAACTTCCTTCTGCTTCTACTCTCTTTAAAAAATATCAAAGCTTTGCATCCACTGACCTTTACAAAACTTAAAATTTAATTTTCGTATCGTTTACTGTTTGGTACTTACTGGTCCTACTACTTCGGCATGATTCCGGATGACCCACCCTATACACCAAATCTAACAAAATTGTGTTATCTATAGTACACATTTCATCTGGAAGTATTAGTTTTTGATGATAACGATCAGGCGGCTATCATCATTATTTTTCTAAAGCTTTGCTTATCCCTTTTAGTATTTATATATAATATGTTAATTCTGTAGGGGATTTTATGTTCATTCGAATTATCAAGACTGCGAAAAACAAAATCTTTCGCTCTAAAAGTTGCAAACGAATATGCAGAGCGAAAATTTAAATTAATTAAGCAAATATATTTTTAACAGTTTAACGGGGCTAAGAGTAGAGACATTTATTTTTAATATTGCATACGTCTTTAAGATTTAATCCCGTCTTCTAAATATTTGATCAAGCTAGTGGTCCTGCAGAAACAAGAAAATTTCTCCGCCGATTCACAGTTGTCTACTCATCTTCTATGAGCTTTAAAATTCTTATCCATTCCATAAAATTTTGTAGTATTTTGGAACTTCCGTGATCTTTTAAAATGTACTTCACACGTTGGCACTTTCTTCACGAAAAAAAATTTTTAATTTTTTTGTTCATTCGTTTGCCAGAACTGGAATTTTCTATTAGATGTTGCACAGTTCTTCTAAGAGATAAATTTTAAGTAACCCTAACCCATTAAACGAATGACTGAATTCCTGAAAGACTACAAATCAAAACGCTATAATAGCTGTCTTCAAAACTTCTCATAAAAAGAGGCTTAGCTTCTTGCAATAACTGTATACATACCCATACAAAAACTTATGCTTTGATTGGGAAGAACGAATTCAAACCGAGTCCAAGTTATAAAAGTGACGACTATTCGATGGAAAACTGGTTAACGATCAGAGCAGTTAATTGGAATGTGTATAGGATCGTTACATATTGATTTAAAAAGCACTTAAAAACTATTTAAGGAATTATTTATCGCAAAATTGCATGAAGTTTTGTTAATTGATAATTACAAAATTTCGTTATATATACAAATTTATTAATTCTACAATTCTAGGATTTATATATATATAAATATGTACTTGGATGCATGCCTGATTAGTGAATGCCATGAGTTAATATGTTGAAAAATATATTGACCACTTAAATGAATTTCCGTTCTAGCAAAATGTTTTTTAATATAAATTTTTCAAGTTGTCTAATCGGCAGTTCAAATTGCAGGTCCCATGCCGGTGGCCGTGCCTCAGCCCGATCCCCATTCTGTGGCCGGCGTGCTTGTCCATATGCCCCATGTTTGTTCCGTATGTATTATGAACTTTTCCAAAAACGAATACTATTAATTTTACAATACTTACGTTCTTTAGTTAAATACAATTTTAAATTAAATAATTTAAATGACTTAAGAGTCTTTTAATGCAACACCATACAGATTATTTAAAAAATAATTATTATAATAAAAACAAAAATATATATTTTACGTAAAAGTAGGTATTCGAAGCAAGACACCTTCTATATGCATACAATTAAATGATTTAATAAAAATTGAAACATAATTACAGCTTAAAAGAGTTGACAGCATTTTATTTTAATTATTAAAAAAAAAAAAATACTATTTATTTTCTATATAAAGCAAATTAATTTTGATAATTCTTAAAAAATTATACAAAAGTTTTCATTTTTTATATACTTTTTATAGAATAACGATAATGGGCATTCAGTTGAAAATATTGAATTGAGAAAAGTTCACGCCACAGACGAGGTACTTTGTGCATCATTGAAAAAAAAGAAAAACCAAAAAAAAACATTTTTTTAATTGTTTTATAATTTTTCTAATAACAAATTCGATATTTGTAAATTCGTTTTTTGGTTTTAAACGTTCGTGAGGCGAGTGTGCTCTACGTGTTAAATGTATATATATATGTACAAAGTGTTTTCTTTCTACATTTTTTTTTCAATTAAAAAACTATTTTTTTATAATTTTTATTTTCTTAAAATTTTTAAGCACTTAGTGCTACTTACTACAAATATAAACTTAATAAAGTCTTAGGCAAACGCCGTTTACATTTGTAAAAAATTTTAGCGCAGCATTAAGCTAACGATTTTTTTCTAGTTTTAAAATAAAAAAATTTATAAGCTTTAAGCTATTTTTTTTATAAATAATAGCTAACAAATACGTCTATATTTTCGAAATAGATTTTTTAGCTTGTAGTGTGACATAATTAAGAAAATAACTTGCAGCAGCAAAAATTACTGGCAATATCTTTGAGCAACTATTTCAGGTCTAGCGCAAACTCTAGCTGTAAAATATAAATTTAGCAACATTTTTTTTTTAATCTATTAATAATTTTTTTCATTAATTGTTTTTTATTACTGTGTCTCAAAGTATCTTGTATGTGTGTGAATATAAATTACGAAATACAACAAAAAAAAACAAAAAAAATTAAGACGCAAAAATCACAAAATATTCGTAATAAATGTAAACTTAATTTTTAATTAATTTTATTTCACGCATACGAGTAGTTCGCGAAAAACCGCACTTCGTAAATTAAATATTTAATAAAAAATTAAACTAAGCAAATATTTTATATTCTCGAATAGAGTAGCAAATTACTTAATATTTTGCCTAATTATCCAGAATTTTTTTTTAATTTAATTTTTTAATATTTCTAGTCTTCACATTAATTGACTGAAAAATAGTATAATCTTTATACTGATCAAAATTATAAAATAAATACTTGATTCATCGAATTATGTTTGTTTCAATAATTACTTAAATTATTTTTTTCATATGTAAACTTTTTATTAGTTAAATAAAATAATAAAAAATTTTTATATGTAAAAAAAAAATAAAAATTTTTTATATGAAAAAAATAAAAATTTTTATATGTAAAAAAATTTAATCTTTCAAAATAAATAAATACATTTAAAAAACTATATATAATCAAAAAACTTCAAATAAAAAAACCAACCTTAAAAATCAAAATTGAATTTTTAAATTTAACTACTGATCGAACAATATGATACAACATAAGATCTTCTTCAACGACGTTGCACATACAAATTTTCTTAAATTCTTTTGACTTTTTCTACACTACTAGTCGGTTTTTGGAACTACCCTTATGCAATGTATATAAAACATTTTTTTTTAACAAATAATAATTTTTTATATATAAATTAAATGTTCAAGCATGCCTAATGTACAGCACAAAATGATATTTTTACCAAAAAAAAAACTCGACTTAATGCACAGAACATGAACCCAAAAGTTTATGTAATTTTATGTGTCTTGTAATTATTTATGTAATTTTATTATTCTTATAAATAAACCTATAAAAATGGATGTGTAAGTGTATATTATTAAAAATGTGTAAAAAAAAACACTGCATTTTCAAATACATATTTATAAAGGAATGTAAAATATAACGTGTAAATATGAAATACAACTTATTAGATTTATTATGTTCTAATGCTTTTTACATATAATATTTCACGCAGATCATGACGGCCACAGTAGAGACGGTTTCAGAACAACTTGATTTGGGTCCCATATTGCCCACAGATCGTGCCATAGCACGTTCCATTACGCTTTCCGATGCGGATGTGGGTAAGTTAGCTCCAAGCATTTACTTTCAGACAGTAATCACTTAAGCTCGTTGATTTTATAGGTAGCGCCAACGCCAGTGTGACCAAAGCATCTGTCATGGGTGAAAATGGCGCCAATGGTAGCAATGGTGAAAATGGCAGCGGTTCGGAGGAGGATGAAGAAGAAGAAGATAGCGATGATTTTTGGCATACTTCTGTGGGCAAGTTTAAGTTTACCTTGGATCAGCTACCACAAACGCTACAATACATACATCAACTGCTGACGGTGCCTTGGCATTGGAAGTACTCTGGAAAGTCATATTAATGATAACTTCTTTTGCAGGAAATACCTACCATCAAAAAACCCGAAATTTTATATTATGTGCTCCAATGCTTGAATACCATGGCTTTGCATGGTGATGCTTTAGCCAAGGCGGCAAAGGAGCAACGCGGGTTTTTCATATGGTGTCAGGAGAATCTATTGATCAAAAAGTGAGTAACTTTTGAATCTTTAGAGGGATATGATAACTATGAGCCTAAGAAACGTAATCCCAATGTAAGAAAAAACATATGTACTGTTAAAAATTAGATTTAATAGAAAGTGTAGACCTTCGATGCAGTTTTTCTTGAAAATATGGCAGGTTGCCGGTTTGCACAATTGATAGAGATTAAGTCACGTCTTATCAGGGGATTAATTTAAGGCAAATCAAAAATGTGGATTTGGATCCCGTTAAAAGAAATAGGCAAGGGCTGCCGAATTGAAGTGACCTTCCAAGTTCCGAAAACTTTCATAAAAAAAATTCAAGATCTCTAGTTAGTAATAGGAAAATAAAGTCCTTAAATGGTGATATAAGGCTTTTCCCTCTAAACAACATCGATTATGCGTAATTCATCTGCAAATCTTTCATTTTCCAGTCTGTGGGAGCTATGCAATGCCGAGCACTCTCACATATGCCAGGTGGGCGTACCACTTCTGCTGCATTGCATTACACTACCGCTGGGCTCTGATGTCTTTTGGCGTGTAGTGCAAGAGGCCTTTCACGACAACGACTGGCGTATACGCTTCACAGCAGTGGAACGAGTAACCGTGATTACACGTTTTATGGATTCGACACCGCTGCGCACCGAGGTGGGCCTACAAACAGCGCTAGCCACTGCATTTTGTCATCTTATAGCCAGCATGGATGACATCAATGTGTATGTGGCACAGCGTGCAACGCTGTATATCGGAACCATACATGATACGGCAATACGGTCACTGCTCTTCTGCTTGGAGTCACAATTCGATTTGTTTATTGTGGACAGGCCAGTGGTGCTGCAATCGGTATATCAGCTACACAATTCGCTCTCCGATCGCAAAATGCTCACCTGGGAATTCTTTTTGAATCGCTTCGATACCTTGTTTATTGAAGCACAAATCAATTTGGAGAAATGCGGCGATATATCGTATTTGCGTGATTTACGCAATTCGGATACGGGCAGTGAGGTGCTTTCGGCCAAGATAACCAAGGCACGTGAGGCGTTAAGTCAGTCCGATACAAGCGGCAGCATGGCCAAAACATTGAGCGCCTCCTTTGGCACAAAGTGGCCATATAAGCGCACAATGTCTGCGCCGGCTAGCATGGTACCGCGTCAGGATTCCAAGTTCGGTAAGCTGTAAAATTGAAAGTTCAGCAACGTACATTAGTTGCTATTAACTTTTCATCCCTGCAGTGCCCGAAAAGGAGAAAATCTACAGTCGTCAAGTTTCGGCGCCCATTTTGAAAAGGAAAACCTCTCGCTTTGGATTGGGTCAGTTCCTAGGCAGTAGTAGTGGCAACCAAAATACAAATACAGCTAGTCATAGTCTTGCAACAACAAGTAACACTTTGCATACACGCTCCGGCCAGGCGCATGCCAAGGCCACCACCTCACCTAACCCTTGTCCCATACACTTGCCCCAAGGTTTTCCCACCACAAGCGGCA
Organism: Chymomyza procnemis; assembly: GCA_035046065.1. Taxonomy (NCBI): domain Eukaryota; kingdom Metazoa; phylum Arthropoda; class Insecta; order Diptera; family Drosophilidae; genus Chymomyza; species Chymomyza procnemis. Next base: position 13,762,277 of record JAWNOJ010000026.1, on the reverse strand, counting down.
CCCAACATGCCACCACCGCATTCCTTTATCAACAACATACACAACCGCATACATCACATCCACAAGCACCACACACATACCAATTTCACCACCACCATGCTGGTAGTAGTGCACAAGTAGCGTCCAGTTCAACGTTAGCTTCTGCTCATAGTCAAAGCCATCAGTATTTAGTGCATTGTGTACCGCCTAGTCAAACGCACGTTACGCATCATAGTCCAATGCCAACGCTGCAGGAGGCCGAAACTTTGCTACGTGCGCAGGCAACGCAGCAGTTGGCTGCAGCCACTCAGCCCGTGCCAACACAGCAGCCAACGCCACATCAGCAGTTAGCCGAACATCTGCGTCAGCCTGCAACAACGGTCACAGCAATTGCATCAAATCTATCATGCTCCCCCAGCGGCGGCTCTACAGCGACTAATGCCAGTCAAACCTTTGCCACATCCTTTCACTCCCATTTCCAGAAACATCCCTCAGCGCCGAATCTTTTGCCACCACAGCCTGCTGTGCCGGCACCTAGTCCCAGTCCCTCAGCTTTAACATTTCCAATGCATTGCACTTGTGATGCTGTACCGCATCCAAGCGCCAATTCCGCTGGCGCCACAAGCAACACAGCCAACCCAGGTAGGTTGTAGAGCATGTGTGTCCGAAAAAACAATTAACTAAAAATCGTTGTACATAATACTATTTCAAAATGGCTGTGAGCTCGACGTTTATTGCATTTCCAACCGACTGACATCATTCATAAAGAGTTTTCAACTAGATAAGAGAGTATACCGCATTCCTTCAAACAAAATATCATTTTAAAAATTTTACAAAATACATTTAAAGGAAGCTTTTGCAGAATTGCAATCGCTATTGCGAGGACAATAGAACAATAGTAGACCCTGCACAATATTTTCACTTAAAGAAATTGTCTTGTTCCAAATAGATTTTATTAAGCTTTTCTCTAGTTCCTATTGATTAAAAGACGACGATATTCCACAAATATTTGGTAGAGATTTCCAGGAATTTATTCCGAATTCTAATACATTTAAAAACGGAACATTTAATGCGTTTCCAATAGAAACCCCCATTTCTATATTTTCGTACTTATTTCTGTCTAACTTCGACTTAAGTCGCGAAATTGCTCTTCAAGTAAATGTATTCGGCTAAAAGATTAACTCATATCGAAAAATCACAGCTAAGTAGATAGTGTGTTCAGTCTTTATATGCACGCAACTTGCTTAATCTACTCAGATATAGCAAATTATCACTATACAATCCTCAACGCACACCTTCCGTCAAAGCAGATATCATCCAGATCCATTATATTCTATTAAAGAAATAGCTTTATGTCGAAGCTGAAATAAAAATATGATACGCAAGGCCCCGCTGTGCTTCGATTATATGCGGCTCGCAGTCTTTAATGTCTCATAGAGTTAAAAAGTAAAGGAAGACTTATCTGAAGAAACTTATTTTTTACGTACAAAAGTTTACCAAAAAATTCGAGCGTTATAAAACATATATGATTATAACTGAAGTATATAACTTCCCTTTCACCTGGATATTTTGTCGGCCACTGCAAAGTGAAATTTAAAGCGCATAAGAACCTATACCGCATGACGGGGCCTTTGTTTAATAAAGACTTTCTACAAAGAATTACAGCAATGCATTTTAAATGCAATGGAACCAAGAATCCTAGGAATTTTAGGCACAACGATACCAATCCAGCTTTTGCTTTAACTCAACATACTTAAAATAGTACATTAAGTTTAATTAATCACTAGTTTCAATAATAAAAAAGGATTAGATTTAAGATCTTAAGATTTTTCCCAACTGTTTGTACCAACCAAAGTGAAACAATGCTCAATGCAATTGAGTTATCGATAGGAAAAGCCAACAGAAACTAATTTTAGTTGATTAGAGCTCTCTATGAATGATGTATGGCTATTTGTCGAGTTTTCGATGTTGCTTATGTGTATAGTCCTTTCTAATAATGCCAGCGCATTTGTAACATTTTTGAAAATGTCTCATAAGCGCTGCACTATTAGAAGGGAGCTTCTCATTGTAAATGTTAAGTTTTTTTGTGTATACTTTAATTTTTAAACTTTTATTTATGTTAGATATTTTTGAGTTTTTTAAAGAAAGCTGGCTGCATTTCAACTTAAAAAATTGTACAGCACTCACATACTTTAAGACTTCTATTTCTGAATTACTTAAAAGCAAATAAGAGGCACGCTTAGTGGATTCGTTTGAAAACTTGAAGAGTTCAGCTGAAAGAACATACGATGGGTTACAGAGCATTTACAATTATTATTTAAGTTCATTTAGTTCATCTAAAGTAAGCTAGCATTATTTATTAGATCTTAAAGGGACTTTGTTAAATTTTACTTTAATTTCAATACTTCTTTTAAAAACTGTAGTCGCATGATAAAAAACATCGCATGTTACATAAACCACATACATACAGACAACTCATAATCAAATTATCATTTTTCTAAAGCAATTTCAGCATTTTCACAAAACTATCGTAAAACTCTAAACCCTATTTCTAAACGTTGTATATGTTTGTTTGTAGTATAATATGTACGTACTATGTGTGTACTATCTAGCGAGTGTTATACTGTGTATCTATGCTTTCCATAAAAACAAAAACAAAATCATTTTAAGTGTACCCTTCCGAACTGGTATGTATGCTCAACAACTCTCTCGTAAACTTACAAATCTGTCTCTATTTCTCTCTCTCTCTATATATATATATACAATTCTTAAATGTATAGACCCCAACAAAAAACTAAAAAACAAATTCTAATTGGCTAAATATATAATCATTTGTGTACATACATATATGGTTTCAAATCTATATGTGAAATTGGCATGTTGCTGTCCATGAAAAGAAAGCGGTTTATCCCTAAATTGGACAAACACGCAGACTTCAAGCACCACCCTTAATTAATCAACATTTAAATATTTCACAACTTTAGATGGACACATACATTCGTTGGGCGGTCTCAACGATGACAACCTAATAGGCCTGCTGAGTCGCATTGCGGAATTGGAGGAGTCCGATCGAGAGACCATACATTTGTTAGTATTTTTGCTGATGCAATTTATGTCACGTCCGGATCAGGCATTTCCCTCGGAAGATAAACACATGACCAGAAGGCAAAATATTGTTTTGAAGCATCTTTTCCTGCTATTGGGTCACAACCAAATTGATAAAACTTTTCACACCACACCAGAGGCCCTACGGTAGGTAGCTCTTCTATAAATTTACACACTAAACTTAGTTAATCGCATATTTTCTTACCGCAGCGTTTCGGCCGTTTTTAATGCCTTTTTGGCCAATCTGCCACAAGTGCTGGATCAAAATCATCTTATTGGTGGTCTTATATTACCCTCTGTCATGCAAATCGTGCTTTATGCCCCTAATCCCACCAACACATCAGGCGATTCTTATCAAAATTTAGTATTTAACTATTCACTTTGGCATTTGGAGCAATACCCACGTCGCAATTGGCTATTCACACTGCTGGTTGTGCTCTATAAGTATTCCTACACTCAGCCACCACTAAGTGGCTATGTCATCTCTGCCATACGCATGATCATGAATAGTTTGCGTGGTCATTTCCATCAGTGCCGTCGCATTCCAACGACAACCATTTTGGATCTACAAGGCGTTGGTGGCGCTGCACGTTCACGCGATGTTAGCCAGCCTTCGCTTGGTACTGATCCAGATGATAAAGAGGCAAGTCCGCCGGCCAGTCCCATGTTTCCCTCTGAGGGCACAAGTGCAGCCTCCAAGAGCAAAGGTCAAAATGTAGCTTTTACACCAAAGCTGCAGCATGCTTTTCGCAAATACAACGACTCCAGCTTGGATGCGGATGAAACAGAATCCGAACTGGTGGCCATACCAGAGAGTGATCTCTCGGATAGCACATTGCACGGCAGTAGTGCACCGGGTTCGTTTGATGACGTGCACTTTGAAGACATGCTGCCTTGCAAAATTGAGTCACTGCGCAATCGTCGTACCTTGGAATACACCGAGGATGTAAGTAACATTATATTCGCAAAAAATTTCCTGTAAAAGCTGGAATATTTCTCATTAATCCTTTACAGAAATCTACCAAATCGCATAAATCCATGATCACAACCAAAGTAGGCGATACTTATACAACGAAAATTAAAGCCACCACTAGCGAAACAGTCAGCACCACGGTTGTGACCACTCATACACGTCACAGTCTTCAGGAGGGCGTACGCATGATTGTTACACCACTCGTAGGCGCAGAAACCAAAGAAACTGCCATAGTTAGTCCACCGGTAGATGTACATCGTGCGGTCACTGTGCGCAACAAGTCTCTCGAGAGTGCAGCTGCTTCCACTTCGAAAATGTTTGCAGCTATAGCCACTAACCACTTAAAAGCCTTGGGCGCATTGCAAGACTTGCCCACAGCTGGAGCTAGCAAGTCCAGCGAAGCCAAGGCTAGCTCCAGCAATGGTAGTCGCTCCAACAATGGCAGCAGCTCTGGCAGCGCAAGCAAGCAGGCAGCAACTACAACGCAATCATCCAAAACCATAGGACGACATAAGGCAATTGTGGAGTGCAGTGCGGGCACATCATCTTCTTCCACAACCACAGATGATGCGCGTCAAAAGAAATCACAAACGAAATCACTAAAGCGTTCCGATAAAGCTTATGGTTCACCAGATTCGCCGCTTTCCAAAATGAACGTTATGCCCAATCCACGTGATGAGGCTGACGCAGCTTCGTTACCGGCACCCAAGAATATAGCTACGCTGGAGATACCTACGCCGGAACGCCTATTGCCCATTGGCACACAGGACACGGTGGCAACATTGGTAGAGCGCGTGCGAGATGGTCTGAATTTGCCAGATATAAGTCATCTTAAGCAGGACAGCCTGGATGTATCAGAGAGTACCAAGGATGATGTTACACCCAGCAGTCGCACCACATCACCACGGCGCTTAATCAAACAAGTTGCTTTGGAGTCACCACCCAATCCCAATGCACCAACAAGCATAGCTACCACGCAGCATGCACCCGCACAGCCACAGACGGATTTACATACTTCTATATTAAAGAATGTATCACAGGACTTAAAACAGACCGCACATAGCAGCTCTCATGGGCCACAGTCTACAGAGCGCCCACACATGGTGGGCCCAACCGCTTCTGTAGGCAGCTACAAACGTCCGCGCCAAAAACTGGCGCCTTTCACCGTGGACACAAACGCTATACCAGATATACGTTCACGTTTTGCTGGCTCATGGCCACCGCCACCCTTTCAACCGGTCGAAGAGCAGGACGATGATGCTGATGATGCACCGGAGACAGCCAATGGGCATGCATCGCATACAGCTTCAGGCTCCCAGGCACATCGCAGCGTAAGTTTAACAATTGTAGCTTAACCTGGAATAAATTTTAACAAATTGCATTTTGCAGAGCTCGCGTCGTGTAGGTGACTATGCTGTAGTAGAACGCTGCTCCGATTGTGGTGCTGTTATTGAAGAATATACAGATGAAGAGATTGGCATACTCATTGTTATACTTGGTACTTTTATACATCGTGAGCCGGCAATGGCGGCACCTTTTATGCCCGAGATACTAACCATGACCTCACGGTAATTTTGAATAATTGTAATAAGTTCCGGGACATGCTTTAAAGCTTGTATACGTTTTTAGCATTTGTTTGAGCTGCACCCACGCTTGGCAGGGTGAGAATGGCCCACCACTGGCTAGCAGCGCCCAGGCAGTTGCTTTACAGTTTATACGTTGCGTGCTGCATCAGCTTGCACCCAATGGCATTTTCTCCCAGATTTTCCAGACACAAATGAAACGTAGGAATATATATAATTCCTTCATGAACAAGACTACTAATACTTCCTAAATCTTCTTGTAGTAAAAATACGACGCAATCACTTCCGCAGCATTGCAAAAGCTTTGCAGGATTTCCAGGATCTTAACGCAACCAGTCCCATTTATATGGTCTGCGATTCTCTCACATCAAAGAAGGCACTGCCCGTTGAGCAGCTGCCCGTCATCTTTCGCAACATGGCCGAATATTTACAATGTGTGCCCGTTGAGGCTGGCATAGGCCTAGCCGTCTGGTCACAAGCTATGCAGGCTTTGGAGTCTTTGCTACGCCAAGTAATCGTTATTATGCCCAGTTTGAGCCATCCAGAGTATATGCTGGATTTAATTGCTGCCACATTACGTCTAAACTGTGTACCCAAGACACTTTTAGATCCGTATTCTAAGATCATGGCGTATTGCGTGCAGCATTCTAATCTCGAGTATCAAACGCTCTACGATCTGTGCACGCTTAATACCCGCTCTTTTAGCAAGGATCGCGACAAGAATCTACTGTGCCGTCAAATGATCTTTGAATTTGTGCAGGCCTTAAAGTTTAAGTCCAATATACCGGATCATAATCTATTGATGATTATTGGTTTTGTGCTGCTGGATGCAGGCGGTACTTTGCCACCTGGTGCATTGCCTGGCATACCCGATGCACCACCAGTGCTGACTACAAACTCGGCCGACTGTTTGCGTCAGTATATAAACGATGTCATTGATTTCCTGGCTGATTTTCATACACTTAGCAAGATTAAGGTGAGATTTTTTATGAAGAATATGCTGAAAGATACAAAATATAAACTGTTATTTTGGGATACGAAGCCCAAATGCCACAGCATACCTTTCAGTTTGTATCTGCAGAATGATGAAATTGTATTTTTTATTCCATTTAGAACTTCAAAAACGGTCAAACCCCCAATGGTTTGGGTGAGGACACACTTGGTGGTGTGCTTAAGGGCGCAGTGGCTCAATATTTGGCTTTGGAGATGTCACGTGGCAACAATCGCGACAACCGAGCAGTTTCCCGCTATCTGCCCTGGCTAAACAATGCGCCCTCTTCGCTACAGCAGGGGTAAGCGTATTGCCGTCTTAACTTTAACACAAATCAGCTTAAAACACTTTTTACGCAGCCCCAAAGAGTTTACCGAGTGCGTTGGACATATGCGTCTACTTTCCTGGCTGCTGCTGGGCTCACTTACTCACATGACACTTATGCAGCGGCGTGCGGAAACACAAGCTTTGCCACCGCAAACGCCACCGACACAACAGCCGGGTCAACCACCGGTAGTGCATTACCAACATCAAGGTGTCACGTATTCGCAGCCTGTGCCGCAGGAAGCTTCATGTCATATAGCCGACCATATACAGGTTATATTCGCAGGCTTTGCAGAGCAGTCCAAGTCATCAGTGCTGCATATGTCCTCGCTGTTTCACGCTTTTACATTGTGCCAATTATGGACAGTGTACTTGGAGCAAATGGCACACAATACTGCAAGTAATGCTGAGGGCAGCACACTGGGCGTACTCTTTGAGTTCTGGGCCAAAGTGACACCTTGTATATTACAACTGGTCTCGCATGCAAAGCCAGCAATAAAGGATTGGCATGCACAGTCCAGCGCTGAATTCCAAGCGCAAAACGCCAATGCAAAATTATCGGAAATGGTTAACTTGCACTTCTTAAGCTTGTTGGAGGCTTTAAAAGAGACTAATTCTACAGTTTTGGGCAAGTTGTTGCCCATGTGGAGCCCAGTGCTTTCATCACAGACACAGGTAGGCGTGTTTCTATTAATGCAAAGTGTACGAACATAAAAATATTTCTGCCATTGTAGCTATCGGATACATTGCACGTGCGCTTGCAAAGTGTACGAGACTATGCGCCAGATTATGAAGAGCAACAGACCCACAAATCGGAGGGACTTTTGAAATGGCTACAAAGACTGCAATTCAAAATGGGTCAAATCGAGTTACAGGCTTCAACAGCCACACAGTTTTACTCCATTTAAACAATTGGTTCAGTCCATATATACATATATAACAAAAAATTATTTGAAACATTATGTAACAGAGTTAATAAATAGATATGTTTGTTGTTCCATAATGAGCGTGTATATGTTATATAAAATTACATGGAGTAGGACTCTTCAATAGTTTCACTCTAAGTGCTTAACATAATAATTTCTTAGAAACTCACCAAATTTTACAACATGCTATTTTGGATTAAGGATTCAGCTATGACTAGCCAATCCAAAACATTAATTCTACATTTTCACATCACAGAAGCGCAGCTTCTAAAGTAATAATTATCACAATATCAAACAAACTCAATTGTAAACAGTGTAGTTGATGCCGCTGGCTACTTTATCTGTTATCGCTGGATCATGTACTTCATTTTGCATTTCGCTAGCAGATTGCCTGCCCTCTATAAGGTAATCAATGTTGGGATTACGATATGTATTAAATGAGCTCTTTGTTTTAAGCACGGATTCGTCGGGTACACGCATTTTGGCAACATCATTCTGCTTAGCCAGACGTTGCTCGGCCTGTTGTATGCGTAATTCCTAATTTGGTAAAAATAAATTTTAATTAATTGCATTTTAAGATAAGACATATCACCGACTTTCATTTTTTCTATATAATCAAGCTGTAAGCTAGCTGAATCCACCAAAGAAACTAATTGCACTTCCTTGTGCCGTATCAATGGAGGTGTGGCCGCTGTAATTTCCCAATGTTTGCCCATTTTACGCACACGTTCCTTATTTGGATCATGTACATTTGAGACAGTTGTACGAAAAGGCTTAAATTTCTCGCGTGTTGATGCTTGCGCTTGCGTTTCAGTCTTTTCAATTAGATACAATGCATGCTGTTCTAGCTCTGTGCGCTGTTGTCTTTTGGCCAGCCTAGATGCATCAATTTCAATTAAGTCCGCCGCAATTGCTGGCAACGTTTCACTTGTGGCATTAGATTTGTTACTTATGCTGCTTGTGTCGCTTACACCTGCCGCTTCGCCGTTTTCTTTGAACGCAGCTATTTCCTCCAAATCTGCTGACGTTATAAGCGTAACTGGAGGTGGTAGTACCTTAACTTGGCGCTCATGCATTGTGCCTTGTGCAATAACACGCAACGGATCCATTTCCAACTCATCATCGCTGTCTAGTATGTCCGCCACATGCGCGTCGTCATCGACTGCACTATCCAAACGACCATGCCACTCCAAATTGTTAAGTTTTGTTTTGCCCTTTGAGGCAATGTTTAGCTCAGACAGCAAAGCTGTAGCAGCATCGACATCATTACGCCGCTGAATCTCGGCAAGAGTTTTATCGTACGACTCGCGCAGTCGTTTGCCTTTATCGGGCAACTTTAGCAAACTTTGTCTGAGTGAATAGATTTTAATTAAAACAAACCAAAACGAAAAATATAAATTGCTTACTTGAGCTTAAGCAAGTTGCCTTGGCGCTGCTTCATATCCAGTAGCTCCACATAGGTAAGCAGTTTTAAATCCTTGACATGTTGCTCCTTTAGCTGCATAGCACCAGGAATCTTATTTTGAGGCGGTGCTACCATTTTTTCACCCATTTCTATTTAAAATTTCGCCAAGATTTGCAAGAACTTGTGTTTTGCCGCAATTTCAGCACAATTAGTGTGACCATATTATTTTCAGTTGTTATCGTTATCGTTGCTTGCATTGATAAGTATCAAAAATTTTAATTTAAAAAAGCAACTGTTTAGTTAAGCTTCATTGGTTGAAAAAAAAATATATATATATATTTAAAATAAAATGCCGAAGGATTTTGTAAAATTGAAAGGACATTATACTATCAACAAACGTAATCGTCATTATGAGAAGTACGAACTTTATCTGTCATCAAAAAAAAATAGTCGCCTCGCAATAAAGCCCAAACAACGCAACCGTCGTAGTTGGCTTAAACTTATTGCATATTATTGTTTATTTTACCTCTGCCTTGCAGGCTTTACTTTATTTTATTATACTTTATTATACAATTTGCGTGTACCAGCGTCGCAACCTGCAGTCTCAAAGTGGCCAGGTTTATCTTCAGCACCTGGTCTATTCGGAGATAATCGTAAATATATCTGCTATCATGAAGGAGTTATGGAGGAAATAGATCCTTTCGTTGAGCAAATAGATAATTTTCTGGAAATGTTTGGGCTGGATGGAGAAACTCGTTTAAGAGAATGCAATTTGGATTCCCTTTGGGGTTATCAAAGTAGTGAGCCTTGTGTTTTTTTAAAACTGAATTATGCGTACAACTTTACTACGATAACCTACGATCATGCCAAAACCTTACCAAAGGAGGCGCCGAATGATTTATATGACTATGTTTTAGAACTAGCTGAAGTTGATCGCATAAATCGTGTTTGGCTGAGTTGTTCCATGATATCCAATGGAAAAGAACTTTTTCCATCATTTGTATACGTGCCTGAAAGATCCTACGATGCCGATGGTTTATTTGAAAAACATAGCGTAATATTGCATTCAGTATCAGAGAATTTGACGGAAGAGGAGAGAGTTGAGAACCCAACTATGCGTCGCATAATTGGCGTAAAGTTTTACAATTTACCAAAAAACCAGGAGATCTATGTTAAATGTATTGCTTGGGCTAAAAATATTCCACTTGAATTCGGTACAGTTGACTTTGTACTACATCTTAAAGAAAAACCAAAGGCGCAAAACTCAGAAGATGCTTAGTAATATTTACTTATTTACAATCAAGTAGTATTTTTAGCAAATGCTAAGGTATATGTTACCGACAATTTTTTTTTTTTTTTTTTGAATTTTAGAATGCCACAGTATTAAATCAAAAGTACCACAAGTAAATTTTTCGTTTTGGACGTGCTTAGAAAATTAACCACGCTTGCGCGCAGGAAGTAAACGCACAAAATTGATACGTTTCCTATTTTCGCTCATTTATATGAATTTAGCCGTAAAATGTCAGATGATATAGTTCCAAGTGGAAATTATAAGGTTAAAAAACGATTTCGCAATGAAGAAAAACGCCGGCATAAAAGAGATCTACCGTGGTCTAAGAAAGTGCTCGATTTGGAAAACCATCGACTGTTTCAACGTTCTACTTGGGCTTGGACGCGAATTTGTTGCTACTATACTTTTTTATACTTGCTAATAGCGCTTATAATTATCCTATGGTTGCTTATCTTTAGATTTTTCATTATAAACGATAAGTATCCACGTTGGCTCAAAGGTGCTCCAGGCATTGCCGTTGTGCCCCGAAATGGCAGTACAATTTCATATTATATCAATCATCCGGATGAAATGGATCCATTCCTAGATTTAATCGACAATTTTTTAACTCCGGAAGCCGTAGAGAAATTTAGCTCTTTTAATACCGATAATGCCTGGGGCTATAGTTCAAAATCACCCACAGTTTTTATCAAAATCAATAATGTGCTTGGATTTAAAGTAAATGCCTACGATTCTATTAGTGATCTACCCAAAGGCACTCCATGTGCTGTAGGGAAGGCAATACAAAAATATGGGGGAAAAAACAGAATATGGCTAACATGTGAAGTTACAAAGGGAATTGCGCCCACATTGAACTTTAATCCAGGTCCTTACTTTGATGCCACATATGGATTAAAAGGTCTTCATCGTATTGTTGCAGTGCAACTAAAAGATATGCCAGTAAATACTCAAACACATTTTCTGTGTCGCATTTGGGCCAAGAATATTGAGTACGAAGAAAAGCAAAATGGAAAAGGTCATTGCAAGTTCTCAATACATATTCACGAACCACATTTCTTAAAAGAACAAAAGGAGGCACAAAGACTTATTAATATGGAAATGAAAAATGCTCTGACGCCGAGTCCGAATCCGCCGGAACCTGCTGAACACAAAGGAAATGAAGAAACTCCAACGGAATTGCCCGACTATAGGTAAAAAAAATAAACCATTATTTGTTGGCAAATCTTGAACGCAATAGACGATTTGTATGATTTAAAATATTTTTTGTGGTTTCATAAATTGAATTGTGTCCCCGAAAGTAAAAGTTAAAATAAATAAAAAAACATTTTCTAAGAAATTTTAATGATAAATCATTGTTTTGTTTCAATGAGATGTTTTTCGATGTCCGGCTATACTTTATTTTCAGTGAAGCTTGGGTCTCAGTTGCCAGAAGCTGCTGCGTTGGGTAGTTACGTGGGTTGCCTTTTGTATTTCGGGTTTAGAGAACAAAAAAAAATTAAAATCCATACACTTTTGCATGCGTTTGAACCAATTGTCAAAGCGCTTTTGCCACACTGATTGAGGTATCTCCAGAACATGCATTCTGAACGCATAAACCGCTTCTTCAGGTGTCGAAAAATGTTGACCACTCATTGTAATTTTTTGCGTATAGAAAAAAAAGAAGTCATTCGGTGCCAAGTCAGGATTACGTGGACTAGTAC